>OX439000.1:66203069-67574319 GCA_949316495.1 Amphiduros pacificus
CTTCTTTTCACTACTTCCAGTTCTTCTTGTGTCAACACGTGCACTTGCCTTTGCACCAGATCAGAAAGACAGAGTATATGATATGCATACTGTCGCATTTCGGCAAATGAAAAGTCAAACAGTTGGTCCAAAGACTTCCTAACTTTTATATGTATAGCATTTTCTCTACTTGTTCCCAATTTCAGGTGAAATGGTCTGCAGCATAAGGTGTGTTTAGCACCCAGAGTGAGTTCACATATTGGAGCATGGAGAATGTGCCGGTTCTTTATTACAATTGGCTCTTCGTTCCTCCTAAGGTCTTCTGGAAAGTGAAAGATGTCATTGAAGGTTAAGCCACCTTTCGATGCCCAAAATGTCTTAATGTAATCCCCTTTATGGGCCACCCAACATCCACTGACTTGGTTAACCTTCACTCTGTCGAGAATTCTTTTCATGATGTGACATACAGCAGCAATTGGACGTCCCTTTATTCGACCAATATAAGTCAAGTCAAAGTAATCTTTGCGAAGATCAATAAATTTGGCTCCAATTGTGTTCATCATGAACTCATTCAGGCTCCTCTGATGGTCATTGTGACTTCTATCGTACATGTACTCTTGCACATTCTCTACATCCACTTGATGTATTCCACCCTCTGATGTTTCGTCTAATAGCCGGTTATGAAATAGTATACGACCAGTGTCTGTGTCTTCCAATGAAATAATAAATTTTCTTGGATTGAATATAATGTAGCGTTTTCCATCATGAAAGCTGCGTAAGACCCCAATATATCCTTTACCCCAATACTCCTCATACTTGCATTTAGTGCTTGGAATGTTTTCTATAGCTCTGGTCTCATCCCATATCTTACAGGCGGAAGGGTACCTCAGCGTGACTTTAATGTTATATAAAGGTTCTTTTGAGTGTTCAAGATGAACATCATCGACGCAATATATATATGGTACTGTAGATACCCCATCCCCCTCTGGATTACCATGGATTGACGGAATGGGATCGTTAGGGTCCCAATCTGTCTTTGAGAGTCTACTGAACATCTCAGTGGGTACATATACAGAGCTAACTTCCATCTTGAATTTTGTTGGGTACATACAAAAACACAACGTCAATGCTTTCATGATAAAATGGTCTTTATTTCATAAAAATCAAAAATAATCTGAATAGAATGAATTTTTTCTGAGTTTTTGAATATAATCATCAATCTTCACTTTCAATTCTGCCCTGTCAACATTTAAAACAGTAGAGTCTGCCATATTACGTCTGTAAAATTTGATCATCAGATCGATGAGTTCTTTTGCAAGCTTTCCCAGTCTTGTCTTTCTGCATACTCTCAACATAACAGCATCATCCCTCCCTTCCAGTTTCTTCAAAACAGAAGATCTTCCTGGTGTAGGGCAAAATGTCTGTACATGAAGATTTGCAGGCAAACCATTCTTGAAGAGGGTCTTGTTGATGTCAGCATATAGAGCCTTAAGCTTCTGAGATAGTTCTTGAATGGATAGATTGAAATATTCATCATTGCTATCACTTTCACTTTCCTGATCATTGAGTGAGAAGGGACTGGCAGATGAAGATACAGATAGTTTGGTTGACAATCCATCCTGTGTTGCCTGTGACGGGGTTGTATGTTCCCGTCTATTGTCATACAGAACATGTTTTTCTTTTGAAATGTTGGAATATTGCTGTAAAAAATCCTCTAGAATATCACTCCTCTTCTTCACAAGGTGATCCATTGTCACACTATCACCAATATTTGAAAACCATTGTCGGTACAGTCGAATCATCTGACCAAGCATGTTTCTAGCCATGTCTCGTACATTCAAGTGTCTGCTGACCGTATATTTGCATGCACGCTGGTCTCGTCTGACAAGTGTTGCTATATTGTTGGATGTTGCACGGTTGAATCTCACCCACAATTGTCTTGGAAGACTCCCCCGGAACATTTCCTGATTTGCAAGCTTGTAAAGGTCACAAAGTCTATCACAAACAAATCTTTCCTCATTCATATTTTTGTCATCATCAACCTCATCACATGAGTCATCTGTTCCTTGTTGATCGATTGATTCTTTTTTCTTAGCATTTTCAATGCTTTGTGCTTGACTGGCCAATCTCGACAGAAATTTCTTTTCCATAATATTGTCTAACCTTTCACTCTCCTTGGCTACTTTCATCTGCTCTCTAAGATAGTCTTGTTTTACCTCTGTGAGAGCACCTCTGGGGTGCTTGTGTGCTTGTTCTTTATCTCTTTTCTGATACAAATGTTTGAGAAATGAACAAACCAAGGATGGACGGCCTACTTGACTAAAGAGGTTGACTGTGTCATGCAAACCAGCTCTGTCTCCATAAGATGTCCATGCCTCATGTTGACCACTCATTTGATCAAGTAACACAATATCTAGTTGCACATCAGGTTTATCTCTGAATATTGCACTGCATGCTTGAACATACAATTCTTTCAGATACCAGATGTCCATATTCCATTCATCATTCTCCAATAGGTACTTCTTAAGTCTATTCCCATAGTCTATCAGATTGTCCAGTGCGTCTTCGTTCACCCCAACATCGGAAAATCTTTTTCTCCTTCTATAGGCAGTTGCTACAAGACAAACAAACTCCTTTGCCACTTCTGCACATTGTTGCCTTGTTTCAAGTGTGGACCACAAGCGTATCTTTGTTTTGCTCTCCATCATTTCATAAAGGTTATAAGTAACACCTGGACCAACGGTCAAATCACACCACTTCGGAAGCAAATGCCTAATCTGTGTCAATGTAATGTGATTGTAGATTTTTGATAAGAAGATATTGAATTCATTGGGGGACATTGGACTGACATCCCCGGGCTGAATCATGACTCCTCTGGTCCCCCCACAATTCTTTTCATTTCTGTTTGATGAATTGTTTGATACAGTGTCACGCGCCTTTTCATCAAGTCTCGTGTCCACCAATTGCTCAACATCAGCTGCAATCTTCTCCTTGTATGTGAATTTTTCCAAGTCTTTCTGACATTCCTCTGATAGATTGCCTATGTCATTGCGAACCCTGAACTCCCTTGTTAATTCCTGAATAAATCCCTGCACCATGACAACCCTACTAGGTGAACGAATCACTCTGATGGTAGTCTGTCCATTTTTATGCTCAATTGTGTTCATGGTTTCATCCTCTTCGTAAGGTTCAATCATTTGGATGAGTGGAGGGGGCAGGAGTGTGGTGTTTAAAAAGACATATTGAATTGCACGATCATAGACATTTTGTAAATACCATGTATCGATATCAAGTGTCCTATACAGTGCTACCCATTTCATCAGATTGTCTTCATACCTTTTCAAATTGCTTTGGTCATTAAGCTTACATTGTTTGTTAAAGAGACTGACATAATCTCCAATCAACTTAGGCGTAAGCAAGACTAAGTTTGATTCTAATCTAAAGCGTATTCTTTCTTTTTTCAGAAAAACATCAATTGTGTGGTGACGAATGTTTGGCCCCATCTGTATTTCACAGTTGTTGGGGAGGGTGTTTGCAAAAACAGTCTTGTTCATGTCATTATATATCTTAAGAAAGAAACCCATCAGGTCCATTTGTGACACAACTGTTGGTTCTGAAGGTTGGCAAGATAGCAGCGGTGGCACAAAATGTTTGTTGCCAGGCCTGTAGCCAGTAATAGGAACCAATGATGCAATGTATTCTTCTCTTTGTTTCTCTTCCCAATCTTTCCAATATTCTGCCACTGGTAGAGGTTTTTTGAACAGTTGGTCCACCCTCTGTCTGATTTCCCCAATTTCACTCTTCAAAGCTGATATCAGAGAAGTGGATGTGCTTATTGGTCTTGAAACGAGATTGACCTTTCTTCTGCAGTAAGCACATTCGAAGTCATATGTCACATGATTGGCTTCATACTCTCTCAAACAGTGGTGATGCATGTAATGGAAACATCCCCATAACACAGCAAGATCTTCAATATATATATTTTCAAGACAGATGACACAATCTGTGATGCTTACATTTGTCGAGCTAGATGCAGATGAAATCAAATGTGATGCTGCAGTACTCTGATACTTATCAGTGTGTTGGCCACCTGGTTTGCGCGGGATGTTGCTCTCTCCCTTTACAACAGTATTGTGTTCCCCATCATCTTCACTGTCAGATATGACGATTTGATTGGATATGTTCTCTTCGTGCCTAATGATACTGATTCCCTCTGGTTGTTTTTCACCAAATGGATTTTCTAATTCACTGTCAGAAGATGACATAGAGATTGGACTTGAAGCCCTACTAGGAAGAATCAGAGAGAGTGGTGCTGGATGGTTGACACTGTCTCCATTGGTCTGTATGATATTGGACACAAAGTTTCTTATGCTTTGTAAGATAGTTGATGTATGTACGATTGAATTGCATCTGAGCACCAAGAAGTCTTCCACTGCATTGGTAAATTGTTCTCCTCTCAATCGTAACTCCCTTATAATATCATCATCGTCATATTCTGAAAAACTCATAATACCTTATTGTTTTTGTGTTATCTTTATTATGCCTTCTTTCCATAAATACATTGATTCAAATGCAACAATATCAAGCTACCACAACAAATATATGGATCCTTGCCTTTATTACAACTGCAACAATGTCATTTTCCAAATTGATTGTGACCTGAATTTTGCCATATCAGTTCCATTTTTTTTCTTTCTAGCTCATCTTGCTTGTCACTCGTGAGTGGTCTGTTGGCCAGGGCAGTAAGTCTGCGGTGCATCAACATCATTTTGTCAATCATATCTTGCATTAAGACTCTCATTGTGGACTTTTCAGAATAGAGAAATAAAGATTTTCGGTCATTGATCCTTTTCAGCCTGTTCTCAGAGTTTCTTGAGTTATGTTGAGCTTTCGGAAAGACCTGTAGTGGAAGTTTATTGTCAAACATTGTTCTGTTTGCTTGATGATAAACCTCCTTGAGTTTTGCTGTTCGTTGTTTCTCAACGTCACTGATCAAGACTTCATCGTCACTGTCTTCGCTGGATTGTCCATCCTGCCAGATTGTCTTCTCTATCTCGCCCAAAAAATTCTCTATATCATCAACCAATTCTTTGGGAAATTGGCGAGACAGGTGATTTTTTGTTCTATACATGATACCCATCTGCTCAATCAAACTTCTTGACACTATCATACCGTTCTTGTAATCCACAAGTGTGATGCGTGCATATCTGTTGTATTCAGTGTACTTATCGATCCCATCCTCCACAACCTCTATGTAAGGCATGGGCAAATTCCCACCAAAAAGTCTACTGTTTGCCTCATTGTAAACCTCTTCTAATTTTTTATATGGGTCATCCTCAGTCTTGATACATTTTGATCTGATCTGATTGCAAACGTCTATGTATTCATCTTCATTAAATCTTTCCAAGTTGATGCAGTATTGAATGACATTTTGCAACACACGTAGAAACCTCTGTACCAATGACCAGCAGAATATGGGTGACTCCCCCTTCAATGTTATCTCAATTCTGTCTGTTTCATAGGAAATCATGTCATTTTCAATTCGTCTATCCATAACGAATTGGCATTGTGATGGCAGACGTTCACCACAGAAGACCCTGTTCACATATTTGTACAGATAAAAGAAGAAAGTTTCATATTGAAAGCTACCAGTAGGCGTAGAGGTAACTTGATCAGGAACATGATTTCTCTCAACAGATTCGGTAGATGTGGAGGGATCGGATGAAGATGATGTAGATGGGAGTGGTGAGCTCGCACGTAATACACCACTAGAAAAGAGAGATTTTCTCACGTTTTCCACATCTCCCCGTTTACTACCATGCTTGGTTAATCTCTGCCAGTAGGTCCCTGGTGTAGCAGGGGAAGAGAGAATCCTTCTCTTTGATTGCAATAGTGAACTGTGTTCTAAATTACCAACCACCTTGCTATTGGAACTTGTGGGAGCTGTGTATCTTTTCACTTTGCCATTGCACACAGGACACACTAAATGGTTTTTGTAATTGTCTCCAAAACGTCTTCTTAGATTTTTCTCCCAGTCTCTCACACAACCTGTGTGTATTAGATGACAGCAATCGTAGAGAACCACCATGTTTTCTCTTATTGGATCCAGACACATGGGACATTTTGTTTTGGTGGGTGTTGCATCCCCATTGTCATGCAACTCATCTTCATCCACATCACTATCACTGTCTTCCATATGCTGAGCATCATGTTCAGAGATCGCTACTGGTGAATATTCTACAGGAAAGTGGTCATCTACTTGTGTTGGATTCAACATTGAGTTATCATCATTACCATAATATCCAACAGGTGAGCTATAGTCAACAGGAATATGTGAAATTAAATCTACATCAATTGAATTCTCAAACATTATTGGGTTGTAGTCTTCACCAATTGTTGAAACACCGGGCAAAGGGGATTCTTGTTGGAATGATGAAATAGGACTGATGTTTCTAGTATCATTTCTTTCCAATTCAGTGAGACGGGATTCTATCCTATCAAACATCTGAGACATGTCACTCACTGTTGATTCGAGTGAAGCTGAGAGTATTTGCAATTCTGTTGAATCACACCTCAGAGCCAGCACACTGTTGAAGTTTTCAATAAGTGTCTCAAATGAGCTTTTCATATGGGTGAGCAAGTCTTGATATGAGCCAGACATGATTCAATAATGATATTTGTGATTTCCTCTTCCACAATGGTGTTAATATCAATGAGCTATGCACTCACACTCCCGTACTTTATATTTGATTGCAAGAGATATGCTTGTTGAATGTCTGTTGAAAGAGGAAAGTGGTGAAATACAATCAAGGAAATTATGCTCTCTGTATCATGACTGTGTAAATCTTCTCAGTATTGCTGAATCGGGCTTGGGCACTTTTAAACTAAATGGATTGGGAGATAAGATACCACATCTGTTGATACTTGTAAAGCGTCGTCTGAAGATTTTGGAATCCAAAAAGTTAGCTGATATAGAAAAATCATTTTAGATCAGCACCAACAAGACCAGTTTATATATTTGAAAAATTGTTTTATTTTATTTGATACCACAACAATGCCACACAATCAAATGGTGTTAGCCTGTGATAAATCACAACAGTTCTTTGTCACATACAAATGCGTCAATCAGGTTTCAAGTTACCAGACATACACTTTGCATACCACAAGGGACACATCATGTATGAACAGCATTCACCTGCGATCCAACATGAGTGGTTTCACAGAGAACATGAGCAGGCGGGTACAGCCTTTGTGTGACAGTAGCTCTCATTTGTCCTTTCCTACAACTCCATCGAACAACATCACCACCATGGGTCGTGATGCTGACATGATCTTCTACACTGCAGGTCAGAATCTGTTTGATGCACTCTCGTTTGAGAAGTTTCATCGCGTCACTTCTCCATTTTCTGTGAACAATCGCAACTATACTGCATTGTTGCATGGCATAGAGAACAGATGGGAGATCCTGTGTGCCTTGGAGAGGCAAGATTCTTTACGCTTTTCGAGGAATGATGCTTTTCCTCCTTTAAAATCAGCCTCTTATTACAAAGTCAGAGATGTCAATGTGGTCTGTCAAAATCAGATATATCAAAATTCTCTAGCACTCAACACACAAAAACAGACAGACACCTCTTTGGTTGAAACCAGTAAGGACCTCCTTGCCCATGTCTTGCAATTTGCTACAGTAGATATATCAGCGAACAACATGTGCGTAGAGTGGGAAATAAAATTGCGCCATAACTTATCCATGCCAGAAAAATGTCACATACTCATCCACCATGAAGTGATGAGAGAAATCCACAGAGGAATCTCGCCAGAGGCATTTCAACAGGCATGTAAGGACATATGTCTTTTAGAGCATGATGTCACCTTCAAGAGAAACCTGTACGGAGTTGGTCGTAGCAAGAGAAACAATCCAGAACTCATGGATATTTTCCCACTTTTACCATTGGGTTTAAAGAAAGTGATCCTCAAGAGGTGGGTCAGAGAAGAGAAGATTAATTGTCTAGAGCATGTCAAGAAAATGTGGCCAGATTGGAAGTCAGATACGGTTGTGAATATCCCAGGTATACCAAAACGTATTGATGATTGGAATGCTGAAGATGTAATTAATGTGACACTTGGTGTAATTGGATCAATCCAATAATGAAGACCATCGATGAACTAATTGATGAGATGAAGGGATATGCATTGAAATGTAGGGAAGGACATCACTCAAATCCTTTCACGGAACAATTCAGACAATGTTTTACATTAGAAAAACTTCAATTAAACCCAAAAGATAACAAGTCATCCTTTGACAATAGAAAGGAATTGCATGACTATATACAAAGCATTGAAGTTGAGTTGAAGGCTATGGCCAATGAGGTTGAAAAATGTTCTTCTCGGACTACAGATGCAAAAAAGGAATATGATGAACTTTGTAAGATATTCACTAAGTCAAAGAAAACTTGTCCACCATCAGAAACTCAATTTGGGGCACGTGAAGACGATGTATGGCAATTCTCCACAGATGATATCTCATTTGGAATTTGAGATGTAAATGACAAGTCTCCATTTTTTAGAAAAGAATCAACCTGACATTTGGACTGTACAGCTCCCACCTGCATGCCAACATGAAGCGCAACGTCTGTGTCACTGCTCTTGGCCAATCTCAATTTTGTGTCTATCAGTTTCTTGGTTTCATCACAACGGGCCATGTGATGCAGTAATCCATGTAGTGTATCCTCGTATGCTTTCATGTTCTGACTTGATGGTTGACATGTGTCGGATCTACTAAACGTGCCACACAAGTGAGCTAACTTCTCTGAGATATCTGTATCGGTCAGAGTTTTATGGATGATATCCAAGATGTTGTTGTATAAAAAATAGCTCTTGTTGAACCTTGCCAGACAAGAGAGATGAAGAGCAATATCACTGAAGAGTGTGCTTGTGGAGAGACCTTTCTTTTCAGCTTCAATGACTCTGTTTCGCTTTTGGTACAGCTCACTCTCCACTTTGGTGATGTTCTCTTCCAAAGACATCTTCTCATCCTGTATGTGGTCATCAAGTCGTTGAAACTGACCTCGCTCGTCTTTTAAGCATGCCAGTTGCTCCAGCAGGTGGACATGGCATCTAAGAGTTTCATTTGTGAGCTGTTGAAGTGAGAGCTGTTCATATATCCCACTCATATGGGGGTGCCAAAGCAACCCATGAAGTGTATCACATATTGCAAATAAAAACCTTTGCCTCCAATTTTGATTTAGTCTTGACTCTGTATTGTCCTCCACAGTTGAAAGGTCCACAAGTGCCATACTGTCTTCATATGCCATTTCCTCAATCTTTCGTTGAACTTTAGTAACCACTATTTGTGCTGGTCACTTTATTGTATGCATGAATACATTTGATTGATATGGAAGAATTGTGGGAAAAGCGTTTTAATCAACTCTATAGCACATACCGTCAGTTGGAAGATGCACATGGTAGATTATCTCAGAAGTACAAGGAAGTAGAAGCACAGGTAAACATTGTCTCTGAAAGTAAGAGAAGGCTAGAGGATTCATTGAGAACACTGGGTGAAGAATGTAGAAATTTGAAATGTGAACAAGAGAAGTACGCTCAGGAAAGGTCAAGTCTGTTGCAAAAAATTGCCAGTCTCAAAGACTTTCTCCACACTGAAAGAGAAGATTCAAAGCGGATGGAGGCCAAAAGCACGAATGAAGTGGAACTTTTGCATAAGAGAGTGAAGCACATGAGAATCAAGGCTGTTGACAAGGAAAAAGTGATTCAACAGAAGCAACATGAAAACGATAAGCTTCGTGAAGAAAATCAGTGCCTGAAGGATACAATAACTGATCTAAAGGACACAGAAACGTGTAAGCAATTGAGAGTGGTTTCAAAGATGGACACCATTCTGGAAAAGTACATGGAGATGTTTCCTCAGGACCAATCACTGAATCACCTTCAGTTTGTTGACAAGACCACCAATGGAAGCAGCCACCTCTTTCGTCTTCTTTTGGAATTGTGCTATAGAGATGCCACAGGTAGCCTGAGAAATCTTAAGAGGAAGATTATTCGTGACTTTGACAGTATGATAGATACTGTGGTGTATTACAAACTGTACATTGACATGTGTCATTATGCACGAATTGTGTGGTGTAAGAACTTCTGTATATTTGAGGAGGCAAGTAGCATGATTTCCAAGATGAAGGAATTGACTTATCATCAAATCACATACCAAGAGGTTGTGTTGGTCAATGCCAGACAGGCCTTTGTGGCGGCAATTCTAAATGCAATGCAGGGGCTTGGTAGTTTACCACCAGACGACACTGTGCAAGATGATGCGTCAGATTGCGATGCACTGACCAAAAACCGTTCTCAGATGGAAAAGGCTATCGGATTTGATTGAATGGACAGTTTTACGTAGATAGAATTTCAATACTGGATTGAGTGTCACTATGTCACTATTCATCGAATATGCAAAGTTCAAACATGCAGAAATCCAGAAAAAACTTCTTGACAGTCTTCTTCTCGGACAGAATTGTGCATTGCTTGGATTTCCAGGCTCTGGTAAGACTTATATGACTGCAAATATCATTCGTACACTCGTGACAGAGAAAAGAAAATCAATTGTGGTTGGGGGAAGCACTGGCTGCGCTGCTCAACAAGTAAAGAAGAGTTTAGATGGCCTTGAAGTTACAATACAGACAATTCACTCTCTCCTACGATTTGGTTCAGAGGAGCTGTCACTCGTGCAGAAGGGAGACATGGAGGGGCTTGAAAAGAAGGTGCGTCAGAAAAAGGTTTACAGTGTTGGTACAGTCATGCAAAAGTGTGACTATCTGGTAGTGGAGGAAGTGTCAATGCTCACCCCAATGTTCATTGAAGCCATGGATGTGGCTCTGCGTCAGATTAGAGGGAGACCCAGTAAGGTATTTGGTGGAGTGGTGGTCCTGTTTGTTGGAGATTTCAGGCAATTGCCTCCTGTGTCACAGAGTAATTGCGTATATGCTTTTCAACATCCTAGATGGCAAGATGGAACTTGGATTGCTAAGGTATATTCGTTGCAGTATGTTCTCAGACAGTCCAGAGATAATCAATTTATCAATATGATTATGAAACTCTCCCATAATCAACTCTCAGATGATGAATACAAACTTCTTCAAGGATGCATTGTTCCGAATGGTCGACAGAAAATCATGGATGTGGACTTCTTATCTGATGCTCTGCGCGTCTTCCCATATCGCAAAGATGTGAAAACTTATAATGAGAGAGTAACCGAACGGGCAAGAAGAGACAATGTAGAGATTCGTTCGCTCAAAGTGAATTGGCAGTCCCTCCCAAAAATAAAGCCTGATCTGATGATGAATGTGCAAGATGAACTAAGTAAGGAGATGGATGCATCTCTTGAAATTTTTGTAGGTGCCCATGTAATGGTGACAGCAAACATGAGTGTGGAATTTGGTATTGTAAACGGTACAATGGGAAAGGTGTTGGCCTTTGTCCCAGGATTAGAATGTGACTATGGCACTTCAGAATGTGACATGGGAGTTCTATTGGAATTGGACGATTGCACACGGGTCACTATAGGAGCCCATTGTATCACAAAGAAGATTGATCAATACAAGAGTGTGAAAATGCATTTCATTCCCTTGTTGCTGTGTCATGCAATAACAGCACACAAGCTTCAGGGTTCAACTGTACAAAGGAGAATTTTTTTCTCACCACCTTATATGAAAACAGAGTCTGTGTCATCTATGTTTTATGTCATCATCACACGCCTCACATCCCTTGATCTGCTGCACTTGACACATGTACCACATGAGATGAGGGTTATTGTGGACCCATCTGTTCTGAACTATTATGAAAATGTGAATAAAAGATAACACAAAAGCACAGATGCTGTAAAGTCTCTTTATTTTATCTACATGCTATATCTTACAATACGGGGTTTTGAATTACGACAATTCATGATAATATCAAAGTCATAATTTTGTCTGGCATCTCTATCATTTTCATGATGCACTTCGTAAGGACCCTTTCTCAATTTGGCAATGGGTACAATGATGGATGCTGATTTCCTTCCATCTCTTGTCTTCACTGATATTCCCTCTGATGAGATCAGCATCTCTGCCTCCACTTGATCAATGGAGCTCGAAGTGAGAAGCATTCTTGGCCAAGCATAATTAAACTTGTTGTCACGAGGGATGAGCTCTTTCATTTCAATAATCAGAAATAGCGTGCCAACATCCATAGTGGTCCCTTGTTCATATAAGAAGTCACCATCTTCAACATCCACGGTAAGTTTTCCTGTCGTCTGCAAGGTAACAACAAAACTATCTCTTTTGTTGTTTGCGAAAGAACCACTGCATGTGCTACTACAAATTCCCCTTGGGCGAAAGGTCTCATAGAATATTTCTGGTGAGGCCATGTGTATCATGAGTGCATCAACACTGTCCACTCCATGCTGCGAGGTCACCTGTGCTTTGAGATTGGCATAATCTCCGCATGACTGCATATGTGTATATTGAGTTGTAAGTGTTTTATTACAGTTTTTCACATGGTCCTGTAGAAGGTGGAATGGTATCAGTGTGGATACAGGATCAAATGTAATGTCAGCCAGAGATAACTTGAAAGCCTGATCCACTTTGTCCCTCAAAAGACATTCATCTTCAAGATCAACCCTGAACAGAGCAGATCCATCATCTGTCACCACTCTTGCATTTTCGTCACAATATACTCCCATTTCTACAACCCTTCCATGAAGGTCAGAGAAGCATGAATCTCTCTCCCCAATTGCATATGGTGAGTGAACAATACCCATATATTCCATAAGAAGTTTGTTGTGTTGAATTGGAGGAGCATCACAAGGATACAGAGGGGTCATTGTGTTTGAAATCAAATCAAACTTACCCCCAAGCTCGTCAACTGGGTCTGCACCAAATGCAGGTGAAGAGAGATGTGGAAAATTCACAGGAGCATCATTGGACATGTTCAACAGCTGTGTGCCAGTGTATGTGTATGGCATGGATAATTCATTACTGTTCATTTCTCTTTTGACATAATTTCTTCTCGCTTGCTCTATCTCTGGTCTAAACATGTCAGAGTATAACCTCTTGTTTAGAACACCAAACTCGACATCATAGTCCAATATTTCTTCCAATCTTCTCTTTCGAAGCGGGCCATTTCCTGTGCCTGGTGCCCTACTAGGACCACAAAAATTTGAATGACCAGAAATGAATTTTGCAAGAAGACTAGTTGAAGACATGTTTCACAAACACAATGATCAACCTATGCATTAACATATTTGATTCGCGAATAGGCTTGTTGTCTAACAATCATGGGTCTGTATCCAAGCTTGGCTCAAACAATCTTCCAAAAAGCAATGAGTGGTGAAACAAAATTACCCTTGCAACAGTCAAGTGCCATTGAAGTGCTACGCAACACATCTGTTGTCTTGATCGACCTTACACAGTTTTTGTACATCTCTCAATCTCAATTATCCTCAATGGTCCAACAACACATGTATTGCTACAGCAGTGTGATAGACTTCCTTTCATCTGAAGATCCCATAGGACAGGTGTTCATCGATTGGAAAACGGGACAAGTCAAAAATTCTGTTGACATATTCACATTGGACATAGCTGCAAGCTATCTCTCCAATAAAGTGGAACTTGTGGATAAGCGATGGAAAATGGCATGTGACAAAAAGGGTATGGAGTCGTCTCTGAATGCCATATTTCTGGCCGTGGATGGAGATTGCCCTGTGGCAAAATTGGAAACAAGAAGACAAAGGCAAACAAAGTCGCATGCATCAAGCATCTGCCGAAAGATAGAAGAGAACTGCAACCGCATCGGTGAGGTGGTCCCAGATAATCTATACAGTAGATTTTTTCTCTTTTCACAGACTGGTGACGGACGTATGGCTGGATCTTTACAACGTTACATCTTTAGCAGAGAGAATCGTGAAAATGTGCTGGGGAAAATGGTGGAATTTTTAGGAAGAAATACACACATGAATGCCAGTGTTTATTTGGCTCAAGGAAGAACTAAGATGGAACCTGGTCTCATCAGTCGAGTGTGTGGATCCTATGTCCTACCATGGGACAATGGCATGGAGGTTCCATATTATGAGGCAGACTCCATCATTCCATACCTATGGTCATTTTTGCGGCATCATGAGCAATCAGCATCCATCGTTACCACAGACTCAGACATGCTGATGACTTTGCTTGCACTGGCCGATCCAAGATTATATCTGTTGCGTAAGGATAAAACAAAGGATGCTGATATTGTCTTCAACCAGAGTATTGCCTTTTCTGTGAACCCTGTCCATCTGCTCAACAATCCCCAAAAGCACTTGGATCTATTGCTGCACCTCTCCATGGGTGGCTGTGACTATGCTGAAAACTTTCATAGGTGTGGGGTCAAAACTTTACAGGTGGGTATTGAGAAAATAATGGATGGACAGAATCTGATCACATGCGTGAAATTGGCAAGACGAAATGAAATCTTAGAGTTGGATGGAAAGGGTCTTTTGGATAAGGAATTGGATGTATGGTCAACACCAAAGGAATTGCTACAGATAAATTGTGTGGATCAGAATATGTTGTTCCAATTATTGTCAAGCAGACATGATTTGTTTCCACTAAGAATGGGATCACATGTGTATCTGATGCGTCTGGATTGCAACCAAGATGTCATTGAGGGAACAATGAGATCATACTTGACAAGATTTACAAATGCCACTTCAACCCACACATTCAATGTCATCAGAAGCAAGATGAATTCTTTCCCATGGGAAATGCGCAGGAGGATGTTCTTTTTGGGCCTTGTGACAGAATGTGGATTGGGATTAGAGGTGGGCATGGAGCAGAATGTAGACATAGCCAATAAATGTGGCTATAATCCAAATAGCAAATATTCTTATGTGAAATAAAAAAAATCAACAAAATGGTTAGGTTTCATCGTTTTCTTTCATGTTTACAGTTCTATGTATTCGATCAATAATGTTCAATGTAAGGATGGTAGAAACCTTATTGAGATAAACCTTTCCATTGTCCATTTTTTCACAGCACCCAAATAGACTCAAATCAAGCATCCTTGAAAGGGCTCTCAAAAGCTTATCTCTTATCTTGGACTTTTGTGATCTTGAATGATCAAATTTAAAGTGCCTATAGACCTCCTCATCTGTGATGTCCTTTAACATGTCGCATTTGTCGGAGTACTTGTCGAGAGCTTCTTTTATCTCCTTAGCTATATCCATTGCAGGTCTCCCTTCATCAAGATCAAATTGATGATGAGCTATCTGTAGAAACTCACCAAGTGAAGCCCCCTTGCTTGTAATTCTTTCATCCATGTCATGTGCTGCATTCACTTTAATTTCACATATTTTACATGATACACAATCATCAAAGCCTGGAAGAGGCATGATGGATGAACAAAGCATTGGTATGTTAGGTAGATCAACACCACCATTCCCAGAGAGGGACTCTTGTATGCATATGGCACTCAACTCGTCGTCACTCACTTTTCTCTTGCGTTTTTTTGTAGCCATTCTCACATACATTCAAATCATGATTGGTAAATATGATTTTATCGAAATCATTGTCTATTGCAGCATTTTTGTCTTTGGTCAACAATATGGTCATTTCTTGCTTTCCATACATTTTATCAACTCGACAGAACATTATCACTAGAAGATTGGATGAGTGTTCATATATTGTGGCATTAGTCTGAGAGTTTTCCTTCTCGGCATGCAAGAAAGGTTGACTTGAGACAACTAGATTATTTCCACTTCCATTCCCTTGGACAAAATCTAGAGTCATCCCCTGCCATCCTTGTCTTTTAGATGTAAACCTGTTTAGGGGAAGATAATCGACTCTTGCTCTGATGTGTTTGTCATCAGTGGTGTTTACATCAAATGAGTACTTGGTGCAAGCATCTGTGTTGAGATGAGAGTGGTTGCTGTGCCCCAGTTCATACCATGTGTGGTTTGAAATGTCTTTTGGGAGATGAAAATTTGCTAGTTCACAGGCATTATCATCTTCATCATAATCAACCTTCCTCTGTTGACACATTTCACCAGTCCATCCCACTGGACAATGGCACTTGTATCCTTTTGTGTATGCTTTCTGCATACATGTCCCTCCATTGAGACAGTAATGACATGTGATAGATATGTCTGTTTTGTTGGTTTCGCAAAACTTTCCACTATAGAAATCTTTGCATTGACAAACAAAGTTTCCTGCACTCGTGTAAATGCATGCCGCTGTCCCCGCTGGGTTACAATGATCCATCTTGCATGGATGGTTCCAGCTCTCGCAATCTTTGTTTGTCTTACATGTGATGTCTGTGGGTAGCCTGGGATCATCAAATCTGCAAACATGGTGGTCACATTCACTAGAGATTTCCATGTTAGATGAGACTGTTCCAAATAATATGGCAACAGTGATGACAACAGAGACAATTGTGCTTGCTACAAGAATGAATAGAAATGTTCCTGATGATCTTCTTAGCTGAAGCATTTTCAAAGATATGGGCAGTGTTTTTCGCATTTCTTTGTTTTACAAACTTCTGTTTCATTTGGTAACAATCTCAATTGATTAATAGTGAAACGTGCACCCTCCTTAACACTAGAACTATACAGAACATGATTGATCTTTTACCAGGGATAATGGTCTCCCAAGACATGGCAAAACACCAAGCTCGGTCATTTAATGATTACTGGGATGATGTGAAGTGGAAGGGAATCTCAAAGCCACTTGTAGCGAATCAAGGAAAGTTTGTATTACCTTTCCAGGTTCAAAATCCACATGCACTTCAAATTGAAACGTTGTCTGACTTATTGGAACATCAAATGGACATAGATGATATGGCATCAAATGTCATCTCCTCCAGAGCATATCTCAATTCCATATTGTACAGGGGAGTTGAACAGTCTCGCTGCATGTTCTATTCCAAACCTCAAGAGGATGATCCTGGTTTAACAGTCATAAAGAAAATGATGAATCTTGTATCTCTTCTTGTCGAATACAATAACATGAAACTGGAACCTTTTCAACTGAAGGCCATTCGTGCTGGTATTTGTTCAAGTGGGGAACGATTGCTGGGACAGGAGCTACACAAAAATATCCCCAAAATTCTTGATAGCCTTGGTCTGCTTGAGGGGGCTGACATGAAAGATTCAAACGCCATCATGGACCTTTTTAGAAAATACAGCAAACGCATGGTTGCCATAATAGCGCCAAGAAGAAATGGAAAGTCAAAGGCTGGTAAGCTTTTTGTTTCAATCAATGCCATATGTGAGAGAGGATCAAGGATTGTCATCTTGGCACATCGCTTGGAAGCAACACTTTTGTACAAGAGTGAGATTCTACTTTATCTGGACCAGATACTTCAGATGGGCATGGATAAGTTTGAAGTTCATTCTTCTACATCAGAGATACGGCTGGATTTCCCTTGTGAGAAGAAATCATCCTTCATTTACTTTGTGTCTGGAGGGATAAATGTAAGTAAACACTTTCAATTTGTAGTGTTTTTTATTTTTTAATTTTGTCTCGTAAATTGTAACACAACACCTTCAACAGCAATTGAGCTCTGCCCATGTATAGTTACTCTGTACCATTTGCATAAGGGTTTTATCTTTCCATGCACAAATTTTGCTTGATGTTTGTCTCTATTTGTGATATTCACGTGTGAGAGAAAGTTTGTCTCGGAGCACGATTCTTCCTTAACATGCCAGATATTATTATGGGATCTTGGTTCCTGGAGCAGAAGACGCATACTACGCTTGGCAGCTCGGTGTTTACCATTTCTTGTCCTGTAGACTTTGTATGCGTGCCTGTTGGGGATGGTGCACAAAGTTGCCATCCTACGTAGACATCTGAAGGATGCTGGTGACAGTTTCAATCCATCGTCCCTCACTTCAACTATCGTTTTGCCAGTGTGACGCTCCTTGCATTTTGTTCCCTTAACTGCCAACACAGCATTCACATATGCTAATGCATTCCGTCGACATGCGTGGCCTTTTGATGATTCGCAAATTGATAACTGATCATTTTTCTTTATACACAATGACACATACCTCTTTGGAAACATTTTATCCTTAAAGAGTGGAAAGTCTAGTACAGGTAAATGTTTCACGCGATTTAGTGGTAGTTGACAATGTATACTGTTTTCATCATGACTACACTCATTATGTGGCAAAAAGTCTCTCATGGCCCTTTCTATATGATGTTGTTCTACACACTCGTGTGTTGAACAGAGACAATTGGTGACATTGTTGCAATGTTTAGCAAAGGGTGCCATCCAGTGATACTGAACTGATACAGATTTCAGTGGGTAACACTCTGGATCACATGCCACTGTGGTTACTGCATCAATGGATATAAAGCACATGTCTTCATTTTTGTTGGATGGCACCAAGGGATTTACAGATATCTTGACAAATGATTTCCCAGTCCAACACTTTGATGATGATTTCATGGACCTCACCTCTTCCCATCCATATTCTATATCTGTCAATAGACGGTAGTTAGCAGGTACCAAAAAGGATACGTAGGCCATATTTCACCTCTGTTATAATATCACTATTTGTGCATAACCTATCACAAGTATGAACCTCAGAAAAAAAAGACTTGCCAAGAGACGATGATGCAGGTAGAGACGATCTCATCTAGTGATAGTTTTGATTTGGTACCCCATTTGGTTATCAGCAAGAAATTTGAACATGATGATGCATTTCTAGCTGGCCGACAAAGTAAGACAGAACTTTCGTGTCTGGTCCACAAATGTGACAACACTGGGTGCATCATGGTTGGTGTTGGGGGAATGGAGGGGACTATCAATGAAAATGGGAACTATTCTGTCGTGGATGTCAAGACAGTCCTTGACAAACATGTTACCAATGGCACTTACAGTATAGTGAGTCATTACACAAAGCCTGTGGTGAAAACACTTCAAAGAACCATTCAACTATCTTACCCACTTATCATGTGGCAATGTGAACCAACCCCATGTGCTGATGGAAATGAAACTGAAAGCACAACATCCTTAAGTTTGTTTAAGGGTAATGATTTTAGAATGTTTACAACTATCGAGCCCCATACACATAGGATTTTAGGGCAGGGCACACATATGTTTATGAAGAAAATATATGAAGAGGTGGATCTTCATAAATCATTTGTTCCGTTCACAGAAAGGATGTTAAAGTTCACAATTGGTGATATTGGATACATGACAGCATTTGTGGACTTCAAAAAACTGGATAGTGATATCAAGATATCTAGATGCATAAAGAAAAGTGTTGATAGTTGTGATGGGAGACAATGCCTGGGATTATCGAGAAAAGATAACAATGAAGTGGTGCAGGAGAAATACCCAAAGGCATTTCCAAGTGGTCTCGTTTGGAGTGAATCCTTTGAGTGAGTAACTATTAGCAGGGAAGAACTCTTTGATCTGTAAGACATGAACAAAGACAGACAGACATTGAAACATGTTATTCAACACGTTGGAAGAAATCAAATTGTCTTCAGCACCAAGAGTAAAGTACAGATGGAAGACCTTTACCATCCGACTACCATTCTCAAAATTGAAGGATCCAAAAACAAACAAGCCTCTACTGGAGCACATATTGTCGATGGAGCCAGCCAAAGCAGACCATCGAGATCTAATGATATTTTCTGCAAGACTTTTGCCAGATGGTGGGAGCAATGATCTGTTGTTCATTATAAGATATAGAGGCCACACAATCAAAGTAAAGATGAACAATCTTGATCAACCTGTTGACATGACTTATTGGTGTGGTTGTAAAGATTTATCAACTTTAACCATGTTGTTACATAGAGGGATTTGGACACTTAACAAACCTACAAGTCGTTCAGAAGATATGTATCTCACAGTCGAAGGTCAGCGTGATAAAGATGAAAAAACAGACATGATGCCATTTTCTATATATGATGTTCTTCCCTCACACATTATCCGTGAAGCCAATGTGAATCATTGGCAGATCCGAGTTGGGAATCCCACAGATGTGGAACTTGAGGGCAAGGACATTGGTCCTGCAGCAATGTATGCAAATAGAAAATGTGCCATGGCTCTTATGAACATTCCAGTGAAATGTTATTCTGTTGGGGAGGAAAAGGTTGTTGTTGAGAAAGAATACAGTCTAGATGTTAGAGAATTAAATGATTTAGATATGCTTTTCTTGGCAAGCAAGAATATGTTTGGCATGGGAAATGCCTGCTTCAATACGTTGGACTTATTCGATGCCATGATGGCATTTGGAATCATGTGGACTATTGATAAAAAGAGCGACTTCATTTATCTCCCAGTCTTGCCGGCTCCACCCAATGAAACAATATATCCTTTGGTCCCATTCAAGCATTCAAAAATAAACAAAAACTCTGTGTCCTTTAGTTCGATGATGTCAGTGATGGGAGAGGAAGATAAAAAAAACATTATGAAGACTATGTTCCCTTATGAGTCAACATGGACTCCTCACATGAAACATGAATTGATCAAACGCATCACAGCCGGTAGAGGGCCATGGAATATTGGACCTGGAACTTGTATGTTCACTCTTGACCAATGTCACTGCTGCATGCCTAGGGCAATAAAGTATATTTAATGTGTGTAAAATCTAATTTTCAACACCATGTACAATTATTTGTATAACTCTGATCAGATATTGTGATTACACATATAAAAATGACAGATGTCAACAAGTGTGCCTTTTGTAAGTACGATATGCCAGAGGGAGGAATGTCTCAATGTGACATTTGCAATAGCATGGTGTGTCATGAACCTTGTGCTGAAACATGTCCATCGTGTGACAGATGTGTTTGTCCAAAAGACACATTAGATTGCTCTGAATGCAACAATATCATCTGTAGACAATGTGCTGATATATCTGGTTGGATATCACCCGAATGTTGTTGGAGCAACGGAACAATCCTCTGCTCCAAATGTAAACCTCAACACAAATTAGTGACATGTGTGGATTGTGGATCAATTGTGTGTGGAGATTATTCGATAGAATGTGACCAATGTGAATTAACTTTCTGCAGTTCTTGTGAATGTCCACATAAGACACATTAGATTGCTCTGAATGCAACAATATCATCCATAGACAATGTGCTGATAAATCTGGTTGGATATCACCAGAATGGTGTTGGGGAAAAGGAACAATCCTCTGCTCCAAATGTATACCTCAACACAAATAAGTGACATGTGTGGATTATGGATCAATTGTGTGTGGAGATTATTCGATAGAATGTGACCAATGTGAATAAACTTTCTGCAGTTCTTGTGAATGTATACATGATGATTTCATTAAAATTGTAACATGAAATAAAAATAAAGACATTATAGAAATAAAAGTATTGTGCTTTGAATTCATTTGTCTTTTAATTCTCTGTAAAACCATACATATTTAACCTGTGTTCCCTTATGGATACAAGCATGTTTTATTGAATTGACACGCTTCATTAATTTGATACAATAGACATTCCTTCTCCTCTTGGCAACCACACTCATGCTATCTTTGTCAAATGAAAGATATCTCCATTCGCACATGAGCTTTGAAGAGTGCGGATCTAATGGTGCATTATTTGGCCATCCCCAAAAGCGAGTTCCAATCGAGAACTTGGGTATCCACAAACGTTTCAGATTGGGGAGTGCGCGAAACACAACAGCCACATCCCGGGCATTATAAACATGTCTCCATTGTCCACTGCATGTGGCATTGCCAAATGACAAGACCATTTTCACGCATCCTTTGCTGGGACAGTCCAAAACTATGTTGCTGCTATCAATTCCTATCATATTTGATCTTATCTTTTGTGTGATTTGAAATGGCAATTTCTCGATTTCCCTAGATATTGAATGCAATTTGCCTTCGACTCTTGACATCATTTTCTGTGTCCTAAGCATTTCTCTGTGGATATGAATGCCAGACTTGTTTGGGATTGCACTGACAGGACAGTTACAATTTATTGTTAGCCCTATCAAAATACTAAGAAAAACATCAATCATACTTTTCTTATTTCTCTTTAAAATCCCAGTAAATACCAATACAAAGCAATCATTTTTGTGTTTTTTATCTTTATTTTTCAAAAACAAAGGAACATTACAATGATAACTTTATTTTCTTGCAAACTGGTCCTCCATCCTCATCGAGACCTTCTCGCATATAACTCTTTATACTTTCGATTTGATCAGAATCCAAAGAGAGAGCATCATATGCCTCTTCCTCTGTCAGGCCAGATTGACACAACATGAAAATCCTATTTGCAATGTTTTCTGCATTCTTGTCTACAGGCAACCAGGCATCAATCTCTGCACTATGCTTCTTATCGAAAAGTAGAGAAGACTTACAAACATAAACAGGGGTCACATTGGAAGCAAAAGGTGACATCATGGACTTTATGCCAGCCAACACATTGGGTGACTCTATCCCTTTGGATGATCTTGATATGTAAGAGCTCAGTGTGAGTGGAAGAGCCAATAAAGAATCACTCTCTGACTTATTGTTACTCAATGCTTTTCTATCTTTGTCAGGCAGATTCACACCAGAGGCAACATTGAGGAAGGGGATATACTGATACACACCATCAATCGTGTCATTTAACATTTCCACCTTCTTGGGGTCCGCTCCCATTTTCTGTATGCGAGGCATCCACAGCTTGTTATATGATGAATTTGCAAATTTCCTCATTACTCTCTCTTTGATCTTCATGTAGGGGTTTCTGGTAGTAGACGATACCTTCAAAGGACTGGACGCCATCATCATGCCTCCACCACTAGCTTGAATGAAGTAGCGTAAAACAGCTTCGGCCATGTCTTGTACCTGCTCTTCCATGGATTCGTCATCGCTTCCTTCTCTATGGGCAATATAGCACTGGCATATGTACAGGAAGATCAACATGTTTCTTTTCATTGCAGATAGAGTAGACAAGAGTGAGTATGGTGTGGCATCTCCCAAGACGATCTGATACATGGCATCTAATATGTTTCCAGTGCCAGCATATTCTTCATACCATTTTGGTGCTTGATACACGTCTCCGTGTTGTCTTGCAAAGCTCTCTCTTGAGGCCCAACATTCAGTTATGGCCTCTTTCCTTTCTGTGTATTCCTCACCATCTCCATAGAGGTTTCCAAAGAAGTCTACATAACCTGATGTAATTTGACCAAAAACATAACAGTATTCTGTCTTTTGTTTGTTCAGCAAGTCAATGGCTGAAGTGGGTGGAACTTCTATGTTGGCATCATTCAGAAGAGAGGGTATCTTAAACGAATACCTTGGTCTACTTCTCACATACTGTGAGGTCTTCTTTGCATCCCCAACCACTTCACATGTCACGCTGTTGACATATAGGATGCATGTAGGAGACTCTAGATACATCTTCTCCAGTGCCGCTATGGACTCTGATGCAACAGTTTCGTTTCTCAACTGCTTGACTGTCTGCCATGGCAAGTCAATGAGGTGCCTCATCATCATCACTCCAAACTTCGAGTGGAGCAATCTACAAAGAATATCATCTCTTCTGATAGAGAAACCACCAATTTCTACCAAGGCAAGGTCCCGCGCTCTCTGGAATACCTTGCTCTGCTTGGGACATTTTGCAATGAGATCAACTAAGCTTGGTGTGTCTGCATGTTGTGAGTCAAGAGCACATCGTAGTAGAGCTGGTGATATGTGGCATTCTGGAAGCGACAATACATCCCAGATGTCTCCTATGACCCTCTTTGTCTGCTCTGAAGAAGAAGGGTCTCTTTCCAATTTGACCAGATTGCCTATGAAGAGAGGTGTTCTGACACCGTTGTCTTCTTGCACAGAGAAGATGGCACGGCCATCAATGCTGCTGTGATCGTTATTTTCTGATGTAGTTATATGTGATATTCCTTTGATCATGGTTGTAGTGATGTCTGGTTCTGGTGAAATATGACTCGTCTCTTGCTTTAAACCAAGTAGTGTCGCTGTGCTAAATCGGATTTTGAAAACACTTTTTTTTCAGTTGTTCACAACATTGTTTGGTTCTGAATCAAGTAACATATCCAATAAAACGTCAAATGATGCGGCATCTAAATTGGAGGAGTTCATTGGTCCAATCATCAAACTGCAAGCTTCTAACAGTTCTTCGTCTGTTAAGCCCATGTCCCATTCTGGGAGCCAGGTTGGTTTTGATGTAGGTTTCTCTTGCTCAGACATCTCTTCTCTCTATATCCTTTAGTTGTGGTTGATATATCTTGTAATCAAATGTACACAATATCCTTTCTCTGAATCGCTTTTAGCACCGAATAAAGAATATCTTGCGAGAGAACAACTGAAGATGGACTTTTCAGAACAATGTTTACGTCAGAATCGTCCATTTTATAATGATCCTTTGCTGTGGAGGTAATGATCACGGTGTAACAGTTGGACTCTTGAGATGAGACAAATACAACATTTCTCACCATGCTCAACATAATTAGCAATACACAAGCATTTGACATCTCTTTGATGAGAACTCTGAGATCCAATGTCTCTGGTCTGTCGCCACTGATGATGAGTGGACATATGTGAAAGGGTCGAAACACTTCTTGGGTTGCAGCGATGGTTGCTGCCCCTTTCAAAACATCTGCAGATGTCAATGAATTGGTTAGACTCAAGTTACGGTCATGGGGATTAGGAATGTTGAGATTTTTACCTTGTGCCCACTGACAAAACTCGAGAGTTAGTTGTCTCATTTGATTGATTTGATCAACTTCTTTGCCCATTGGAATTGATTCCCAAAATGGCATTTGCAGCATTTCATTCAGTCTGTGGAGGTTCAGAGTCAATGCAGTTGATGGAATAAACTTTGTTTCTGAAAGAAACTGACCAAGGAGAGGAGCTTGTCCCTGTACTCTTTGCTTGCCACTGCGTTCTGCAAAAATAAGATCATTCACATGTAAAGTATGTTTGCCAGCATGATGAATATGGTGGAGTGACTCGTTTAACATTTCTCCCTTTTCCCAGATTTGCTTGGAGCATGACACGAGGAGGAAGGAACTAAGGCAATGAGGATTTTTTTCAAGAAAGGTTTGATGTTTCTTCAAGTCAAAGCATGGTTCTTTAGCCAATATGGATAAAGTTTCCAATGGAAGAAGGTTGAGTGTGACGTTCAGGTCAATCAGAACATTGTCAATGTTGCCTGGCATATCCGATGACATTCGCAACATAAAGAGTTGTTTCATTCTCTTCTTGACAATGGAAGCAAAGTGTGCTGCAAGTTCATTGGGCTCACTGTCATCAGCTACCCTGTCTCCCCCACTCATGAAGCTTGCAAAATGAGAAAAGATGGCCATTTTGCGTTTACTTATTTCACTATCGTTATCTAATTTAGTGTGGTGAGTTTTAAAGGCAGGGATGTATTGAGAAATCAAAGCTTGGCATTCGCTTATTGTTTCTCGTAACCGGTTATCATAGATTAATGTCTGCTCACAAATTGGATTCCAGCAAACTTGCATGAGCGAGTAAAGCTGGTCTATCTCAGATTGCTTCTTAAGTATTTCGCGATATTGTCTTTTTGCCATTATGAGTTTCCAGCAAAAATTGTCTTTCCCATGTCCATTTTCATCCTCGTTGAGAAAATGGGATTTCATCTTTTCACCATATGGAACATTTGCTGAGTCGATGAAATATTTTGCCTGAAGTAACTCAAATGGAAGTAGATAGATATCCAATACATCCACATCGCCACTTTGGTTACCCAGATTACCCACAGTCAGACCACCAACTTTGGTGTCAAAAGATCTCTCAATTCCATTGTCACTATCATTTTCATCATCCTCTTTGTCATCACTACTTTCTTCCTCCTCATCATCATTGCTGTCCCCAGACAGACATGCTTTGCCTTTCAGTTCATAATTAATTGATCCAAACATCTCATTTTCTGCCCCAAAACTTAATTCATTTTGCATTTCCATTTTCAGTGCTTCCCACATAGTCATGGTCAATAGGTTCGATGTCCATCTGAATGAATACCCAAACCAAAAAAGAGAGAAATATGAAATTTAGTCTTACCTGTGTTATGGTGTGATAATGGCATCTCTTTCATATGGAAGGGGTCTTTGACTTGATAGTCCATTGGAATAATGACATCATCCTGTCGCTTCAATTGGTCGATGATCATACGGAGGCGATTGACTTCCTTGCATTTGTTCTGAAGTCTACTCAGTACACCACTCATGTCTCTTTCTACAGTCTCCTTTTCAGCCACATTTTCTTCAAGCTTTTTTGTATTCTTTATATATTTAGTTTGTGTCTCTTTCAATTCCTGTTGCAAGTCAAATATATGTGATTTCAAGCGAAACATGTTCTCTGTGTGGCCACTACGTTCACATTCAAACTTCTCATTTGATTGATGTATCTGCGATGACAGAGTCACAATCTTGTCTCTAGCCATAGTGTATTTGGCCTCTAGGTCTGCTGCATAGTCTTCATTCCTCTTGATGATCTTCTCACTTTCCTTCACCTTTCTCTCCAGACATTCTATCGTACTGGTGGCATGACTGAAGGATTCCTGCAATTTCTTCTTATCGCCGTATTGTCTTGTCAAAGACTCTGTCTCCTTCCTATTTCTATCATATTCAGCTATCAAATTTTCACAAGCATGTATCATATCATCGGAATGTTCTTTGAAACATTTCTTGATTTGATTTGCACAAGATGCACTCTTACTTTCACTCAGGATGGCAAGATATTGTCTGTGCAAGATGGCATGAATATTTGAAACAAGCCTTCTATAGTTTACATCAGAGGAATGATCTTCTGCACAGAGATTTGAATCAGATTGAACCTCTGACAATGGTGAACGCTTCATCATGGCCATGAACATGTCTAAATTGTTCTGTAGTGTTTGCATCTCCTCCCGAGTGGAGCACTCAATTGTTTCTTGTAATTTTTCCTTTTCCAGTTGAAGTATTCGGTCATGCTCACTGTCAAGTCCAGTGAGTTTCTGTTTCAGTTGTTTTATTATGTGTTCCTGTTCATTGGATTTGCTTTGTAGTAGGGTGTAATCTGCATTTGTTTTCTGTGTGAGGGTTTGTGAATCTGTTGTGTTGTCACCATGTTTGGTATTTTCTGCACCATCCCCCTTCTTACATGATAGCCTTGAAATGTTTTGCTCTAAAGTATTTTTCTCTCTCATTGCTGTTCCCAGCTCTATATTCAACTTGATCATGTCAGCATTCTGTTTTTTATTTAAATCAGTCAATTTCAAATTGCTTTCTTTCAAGTGGTAATTTTCCTCGGCCAGTGATGTCTTTTTATTCCTCAGCTGAGACAGTTCTGCCTCAAGTCTTTCGATGTCTAAATGAAGTTCATCCACTTGGTGACCATTAGACGACTCACAGTATGTCTCACGCAGCTTTTGTCTCAGCTGCCTGCGACTGTTTTCAAATGAGGCCAATCGAATGTCCATTTCTTTTTTCTCATCTTTTAGTGTAGAGATTTCATTTGATTTTGTCTGTATTTCTCTCTTAAGCCGTTTCACATCAGAATCAAGAGCATGATTGGAAGAGATAAGTAAAGTGTTTTCCTTTACTTTTTCAGCCAAATCAGAGCTGGAACATGAATCTCTCAATTTCAGATGAAGTGCCTCTTGTGATCCTGTGAGTAAAGTCACTTGATGTTGCATATCTTTCTTGTCTTCAGACAGTGAAAGAAGAGTAGAAGCTTGGGATTGGTTCTCTCTCTTCAATTTCTTTATCTCAGATTTGAGGTCTTTGTTTGATACCTGAAGCAGGTTATTCTCTTGCGATTTCTCACTCAAGTCATTCTGAAATGTAGAGATCTGTCTCTTGTTCTTTGTTAATTTATTCTTGACATCTCGAAGTTCACTAAGCAACCCATCATTCTCTTCCTCTTTTTGTACAATTTCCTCTTTAAGTTTGCCTATATCCCTTATCACATTGTCAAATTTGGCATCTTCCTTGTTCATCTGCTTGATCAAGTTGTTCTTCTCATCCTCCAAGAGCTCACAGGTCGCTCTGATCATTTTGATTTCAGCATCCCTTTTGTTTAGTTTGTCTTTCAGGGCTAACAAACTAAGGTCTTTATCTGATTGCCGTTGATGAGAATTACTGGACTGATGCAATATTTCATTTTTTAATTGATGAATCACATTTTCTTGCTCCAGCAGCTGAGAACGCATCATTTCCACTTCCCTCCTTTTTTGCTCAAGGGCATCTGTATCAGTAGACTGACATTTTTGTTCAAGCTGATTGATGGAGTTCAGGGCAATTTGAAGTTTTTCATTCGTTTGCTTTTCCCGTATGGATCCATTGCTTACAAGCGTTGCCATATTATTCTTTGCCTCTTCTATCTCCTGTTTGAGTGATCCTATCACCTCTTCTGTAGATGCAATTTCAGCTGCTCGCCGCTCTCCAAATTGTTTCATGACAAATTTAGATTCATTTTGCAATTTGTTTATCGTCTCTGTCTTTTGGGCAATCAGCTGAATTAACTCTTCATGTGTGCCATCCTTTTGCATTTTCTTTAAAGATATATTTTCAGCAGCCAATTCTTTGAGAGATGCTGCAAGACTTTCGATCATTGCTCTATTTTCCATTGTCTGTTGAAACAAAGTGTCCTTTTCCTGTTGTAAGTTCTCATCTTTGGACCGAAGTTGTGCCACCACCCCTATCAATTGTTTCCTGACACATTTGCCTTCCTCAATTTCTCTATGAAGTGCAGCATTCTGTTCTACCAGTTTTGAATACTTTTCCTGCAAGATTTGGAAATTGCTCTCTTTCTGTGTCAATTCATTCACTAGCAAAAAATTTTCTGTGTTTGTCTTTTTCGACTCCTCGTTCAGGCGACCATATTGATTTTTCAATATCTCAACATTTTCAATACCAACAGATGCTGAGTCAACAAAAGATTGACATCTATCTAGGGGAGAATCTTCAGAATCAGTTTCATCTTCCTCAGAAGACCAATGTTGCCCATCATCCACATATCTGGGGTCCATACTAATAAATTGTGGTGACTCTTTTTCAGAGATACTCAGAGTACCCTCATCTAATTCTCTAACACTTGAAACTCCACCATGTATTTCACTATTCACATTTCTTCTGACATAACTCTTCTTATTTGGAACGGAGTTAGTTGATTTTTCGGAGCCACAATTCTCTTTGATATTGCTGAGTGGGGTTTTATTTTGACATTGCTCATCCGTGTCAATAATTCTATGCATTTGGTCTAGAGCAGGTCTGAATTTGTCTTCTACTGATTTACAAATGGCAAGTTGAGATTCTGCTTCACATTGAGAGCCATCCTTGGTTCTTTCATCACCTCTTTGTACCTCGGCAAACAATGCTTGCTTTACTTGGGCGAGTGGTCTGATCCCTCCTTTAGAAAGGGGTGTTTTTTCTGGGGTGTCCAGCTTCCCATCCCATTCTTTCAATGGAGAAGTGAAGGTAATATCAACAGAACTTAGGCTGGGAATAGTTTCTAGATCATCAAAACCAATAATTTCTTCATTTTCATTCAGAAATGTCCCATCGCCCTGTAGACGAAATGTACCTCCATCTTTTGATATATCTTCCACTTTAATTGTATCCGCTTTAGTTTTGATATCTGTAACACCTTTAGGTGTTTTAATGTCATCTACAGAGTGGTTGGAAGGTTCAGGTGTTGAACTAAAGAATGGAATCTCTGAAAGACCTTCCAGACACTTGTCACTGATTTTATAACCACCTTCATTCTCATCTTGAAATGTGTTATCACATTTGAGATGAAATTTGTCCCTAGAGTTTTCATTCTCAATTGATTCAGCAAAACAATCATCACCAGAATCTTTATCGGAACTAAGTGATGATGATTTTGCTTTGTTATCAAAAACCTTACTGTCATTCAAATTAGTTGTTTTGACTTGCTCTTTTGTTTCGTTTTCGTTCAAAGGAAAAGAGCTTGAGTCCAACTTGACTGAAGCTCCCTCAATTCGTTCATCATTTAGAATAAGTGTATCTTCTTGCCCTGTAATTTCACCTGTGGTCTGTGATTTATTGATTTCCCCTTTGGTCATAATATCAGTTCTAACAGCATTTTTACCATTATTCTGTGCATTATGGTCAATCTTCCATGTTTCATCCTCTTTTGTTTGTGATTCTGAATGGATAGGACGGATACCACATTCTCTCATTATGTTTTGTAGTGTGTCCTCGACTGTTGGGTCTTGAGTTTCATCGTCACTACATCCGTTGCTCTCGTTATGCTTATCGTTTATCGTTGGTGCATCATAGAATTGTGTTTCCATTCGAAATGCTTCATCTGTGTCTTCATCATCACTCAGTATGATCAATGTAGGGTCATCTTGTGGAGTCAGGTTGGTCTGATCTCTGGGTCTGTCTTCCTCACAGTACAGACATGGAACAAAATGATTTGGTTGATGACAAACAAGAGATGTATATGTCCACATTACATTGAGTGGTCTCTTCTCATTGGTACAGGTGCTAGGATAAAAAAAGCGATGAAATACATGTCTCTTCAAGCAATCACGAGGAACCTTTCTGTGAGGGTATATTGATCTGATCGGAATTCCTAGCTCACATGCCATTGACCCAATGTGAATTAAGGAGCACCAAGAGTTTAATTCCAGTGTCTTCAGCACGGTCCCCATGATATATTCCTCTCTTGATTGTGTTGATTTGATATTGTATTTTCCTGTTATATTGCCATATTCCATCATCTGCTGTACCAGTTTCTCATCCTCTTCACGAAATAAAGCTGGGGATAACAAATGCTCCATGTGCAGGAGCATAGAGATGGCACATCGAACACGCATTTCAATGTGATGGTCTTCAGAACCAAAAACTAGCATGCTCATGGAACGGAAGAAGCAATTTCCATCGGCTCCAACCTGTCTTGCAAACAATTGTTCTTGTACATCAATTGGGAATATATCTCTAGATACTACATCTTCTGATTTGATCTCTTTGAGGGTTTGACTGCCATAAAATTGTTTGTGTAGAGGATGTCTTTTGCAGATAGAGTCAGATAGTCCCTTTGCTATTTCAACAAGCTCTTTAAGTGGCAGAGAACCTCCATTGGCATTTTCACTAAGAGTAGAATGAACTTCCAGGAAATAATCTTCCCTTTTAGAATTGTCTTTCTTTCTTTGCTTGGCATCGATCATGACGGTGCATGGATCACCGTCCTTTTCGTGCTCTTCTCTTTCAAGCTTCCTCTTATTTTTCCCATTCGTTTGTGGCACATTCCTGGGTACAACCACAGAATCAGTTGAATACTCAGTTGGTGCTACAGAAGGAGCCCTGACCCTAGACCTTAGGGGACCACGCCTGATCAGTTCCCTCTTCACATTTGTCCTCTCCTTAGTTGCATTCTTTAGAACAGACACTATATCTGGATCTACATTGGATCCGTCGAGCATGGTTTCAATCATCTTTTCTGCCTCGCTCTCTTGTCCATTGAGCCTGATTGACTCTCTACATTTCTCCATAAACCTCCCCATCTTGTTGTGGATAAATGAGACTTTCATCGATCTCACATCTCTGTTCCAGTAACCCATAGCAGTGAATATAAGAGTTACGAAATGCATCTCAGGTGAAGACCATCTGAACTTCGTCTTTCTGATTACTTCCATTGGTGTGATTGACTTAATTGCCAGTGACTCAGGAAATCCCTCTTCGAGATTATATGATGCTGCCAGTGTGAAGTCTTCAAGGGCGTCTCTCACCACTTCATCACCACCTCCTATCTCCATATTGCTTGCTTTTGCAAGGTGCAGAGCAAAGCGAATAGAAGCCTCTGCAATGTGATTGAAGTTAACTTTGAAATAAGTTCCCTGCCTGTGAGAAGAATGCTTCAAATCCATAAAGATTCGAGACATAGTCTTTGTCACAACATCCACTTGGTCTGGGACAGCAGTGTCCTGTGACATGACAGCCTCAAAACACTGGATGGATGAGAAGTGATCGAACTTGGATTCTAATGTTGCCCTGCCTTGCTTGGTTGAGTCGTTGGTGGTGTGGTACAGCCAAACTAGTGTCACATATCTGATCCGTTGCAAGAATCTTGAATCAGGGTGTCTCATCGACTGGTGTCTCACCCACTGGATCCAATTGATGATAAGTCGATCATTAGACTGTTGGTATTTGGCAATGAATGCTGATAGTCTACCTCTGTCACAGTCATTGGGAAATAAAGTGCTTAAATTTTCATTTGTGGACATTTGTTGATCCCTTAGAACCGTTCTCCCTTCCCCCTGGAATAGTGTGAGTCTTGCTTGCCCAACTTTATCGACCTGCACCTTTATTGGCTGTCCACCATAAAAACAAGAGAAAAGGGCAGTTCCTGCCAAATTTACATTACTTAATGTGTCTGTTATAAGTCCAGCAGTACGAATAATTAAGTCATCTGGATTTCTCATAAGACTACTTCCAATGGCCACTCTCCACAGCAGCTCACAAGTTTCATTGTATGCAGTGTTCTGGATCGCATTGCTCCTCCTCCATTCTTGCCAGTGATGATTCATTGCATCCATACAACTCTTGACAAAGAACCAAAATTCCCTGAAGTGGTCACTCCTTGCAATATGATGATTCAAGAGAATCATCATATTATTATTTGGTGCATAAACATGGGGTTGTCTTGTGTCTTGATCGGCCAATGATGCCAAAAATCTCAAGAAATATATCTGATCACTACTGCTCCTAACAAACTCTTCAATGGCATCGCTTTTATCTTCTAAATTTACTGCTGGGAGTAAAGGTCTATCCACCTCAAGGGTGTCATCTTGTTGATGAGTTTCCTCAGTGAAAGTAAATGTATCCATCTCAACCCTCAAATAAGTGTGTTTGGTTCTATTAATATGTAATGAAAGTAGTATACTAAAACGAACACTAGTGACATGACTGACCTTGACATAAACGACATAGACAGACTGCTGAATGAAGAGAGGTTCCTGGAATTATGGGCAATGCAAGATGAGCTATCCAATAAAAGAAAATATGGCCTTCTGCATTCTGAATATGATCCAAAACATAAGAAAGCGAGGCAGGATGGGTTTAATATACAAAGTGATAGATGGGACAATCCCCTTGGTTCATTTACCATTTCAGAAGGCAAACCAATGGGTCTCAATGAAGGGGATGAAATTGCAAGTATACACAGTACAACAAATACACAACAGAGTAAAAACAATATGTTAAAATGGGATCATGTTATTGGTTCAATGCATGAAGAGGTGACTCCCTCTACCAATTTCAAAGAAAATGTGGATGACATTTTAATATCAGACGAGGAAGAGAGTTCGTTTGAGGTGATTGATTCAGATGGACCGCTACTTCTTAATCTTCTTGAATCATCACATCCTCCAAATATCATTGGTCAAGATCAGCCTGCCGATCAAAGGGAGGTGATATGTGAAGATGATCAAACACATCTGGGAAAGGATGAAAAGGAAGATACTACAACACAACATGTGGATCATCAAGCAGATACATTGAGAAGCAAGATGCAAGTGAAACTGGGTGATATAACACTATTGCCAGTCGATGCAGTAGTCAATGCAGCCAATAAATCTCTACTTGGTGGAGGAGGTGTGGATTTTGCCATTCATGGGGCTGCTGGTCCACAGCTCTTGGAGGAATGTAAGACCATGGGGGGATGTGAAATAGGTGATGCAAAGGCAACAAAGGGTTATGATCTACCTGCAAAATGGGTCATTCATACTGTGGGTCCTTTCTTTCAAAGAGGAAGCATTGAGGAAAATGCAGCACAAGAGAAACAGTTGATGTCCTGCTACACCAATTCGTTAAACCTTGCAAAACAGCTTGGTGCAAGATCGATTGCTTTCCCTTGTATATCAACTGGAATTTATCATTATCCAGCACATGATGCAGCAAAAGTGGCCATCAAGAGCACCATAGGTTGGCTGAAGGAAAATTATCATGACATAGATCAGGTAGTTTTTTGTGTCTTTGGTGAGAAAGATCTCGAGATCTACAAAAAGACATTGGATGAAATATTCTCCAATAGAGTTTTACCACAAAAAACTCCCATATCACAAAAGAACTCAAGGAAGAAAAAAAGTAAAGCTAAAAATACACAAGGTAAAGCTGCACTGCATACGTTTGGGCAGGATGTCAAGAATGGTAGAATTCACCCAGAGGCCAGAGCCATAGATGTGAATTATGAAATGGGACACACAGAACCAACACCTGTCATTGTTGATGAACACCTAATGGACTATGCCCTGACCTTTCCAATGGAGATGGTTACAACTGACACACAGAGCCTATACCAAGACGTAATCCAATCCAATGGGACATTTCTCATAGCAAAGAAAAGGACTCTTGTCATAGAAGAAACTGGTCTTGACAATGCCTGTCTCTTTGCAAGTCTTGCTGAATGGTTGAATCGGAACGATAGAGATGAACTCTCTGTCAGAGATCTGTCATCGTATTTTAGGGATTGGTTTGGGTGCTATGGTATCAACTATAAAAACAAGAGATTGAACTACAGAGACAATTTTTCTGTTTCGGAAAATACTTTATTTTTGAGGTCACACATCAACCGGGCACTTCTACAGCATAAACATGATTTTTTCGCCGCGTATAAAGAAAAGCTTGCATGTGATACAGATTGTGAAGAAGCCCTTGCAATCAGGTGCAAAAATGAACAAGGGTTGGGTGGTTTAGAGCACATCATCATGTTTTCAATCATGACTATCACACCAGTCTTTGTGTGGGAGCATCATGGTAAGGAGTATTATAAATTATACCTGAAAACAAATGATATGCTGCAAGCTCTTGCACTGTATGATACACCTCTCAATACAGTGTTGGGCACCATAAGCAATCAAAACCAAAATATTATTCATCTGCTCTTCAACAAAAGGAATTCTGAACATGCTGCACATTATGAATGTTTGGTAACATTTGACTCCACATCATCTAAATGAGCATGACTTGAAAAGGATGACAAGTTTGAGTTTGCAAGTTGTTGCTGGAAACTCTGCCTGGAAATGATTTCTTGGATGCAGTTTATACAATCAGAATATTTTGTCAGAGATAACCCAAACCAAAGAGACAGATCATCACTTGCAGGCAATGGTGTCAGTTGGCTAGCATACGTGGGTGGGTTTAACACAGAGTGCCCTTGGCTAAATATTCCCCTTACTATTCTGTAGCACAAGATTGAAATAAATGAAGATGCATTCTTCAACAATATCAGCGATTCTTGTTTGTTGTGTACATTTCTGAGGACAATCTCACATAGGATCAAAACATCCGCATGGAGAAGGTCTCTTGTCTGGCGAAACATAACTCTTTCCATCGGCAATGCTTTCAAATCAATGTGTTCTCTATGCTTGTGAGGCTTTCTTGCACTGATATATGTCCAATATTTATGAATCTTTTGGGCATCACAAAGAGCACCAACAACTTCATCCACTGTATTTGTGAGTTTATTGTACCTCATCTCAGATCTGTTCTGCTGAGAACCATATGATCGTCGTGACCTAAATGTTTGAGTTTCCTCAATATGGTCGCATCCTTCTGATTGCAAATTGTTCAACTTGGAACAACTGTAGACACAAGACGTTGTACCGTCCCTGTCTTCGTGTATTAGACATGTTCGTGATCCCACCGTGCACACATGAACCACAAAATGTCTGAGACATGCATACACAGAGTCGAAGAGGGGATGCATGAGACATCTAGACATACGACAGAAAATCAGAGATTCTTCTGCATTGCAAGATCCATCATCCACAAGAATTAGGGGAATCGCAAAAATTCCATAAGAATGGCAAAGTTCTTTCATGCCATGCTGTATCCTTTTGTTCAATATGATTTTATCTTTTTTGTGGACCTTGGCCTTGTGAATGAAAATAGCTCCTGTGTCCATGGTTTTCTTGATTCAAGTTTCTGTACATGAGCATGTCACTTGCTGTTGAAAAAGATGTGTTGGTGCAAAATCGGATTTTCATGGGAAACAGAGATTTCTGCCTGACATTGCTGAAATCAGACTCAATCTAACAACGATTCTTTTATTTCTGTTTGTTTCAGAGCAACAGAGGATATGACCCAACATTTTGTGTGATGGACGAGTGTGGATACATGCATCCCAGTGCTGTTGCAAGCGCCCTAACATATGCCACCAATCGTGGTGTCAACATCATGTTGCTCTGTAGCCCGGTGGATGCATCACATTGGTTGTCGAGATTGGACGAAGTCACCGATGGTAAGTCTGGTGGAGTGTGTCTCATATCACTGAAATATCTCTGCGGAGCATGTTCTGAGAAGGGTCAAACAGGTGTTTGTATACACGGAGCCATGCAACTTCCATGGCATATCGATGCTGGTGGGCAACTCAGTGAAGATCCAGTCAGACAGGTCATGGAGCTTGTAGCTCCTGGAACATATCAACAAGAAATATGTGGGTTCAATGACCATACCAGAGAGAGAGATGCAGAGGTCTTCTCTCAGGTAGCACTGAAGAGGCTTGTGAATGAAAACACCATCACCCTAACTGTAGAAGATCAGAGGTCTGCTGATGCCATATACGTTAGTCTTGATCCAGTGCAAGCTGGAAGCAGTGTATCTGGGATAGGACTAGCTGTTGCTCTTTGTATAGGAGAAGTGTTTGTGGTAAGTGTAATTTTGATTACAACAGGTCCGTCACATTGATGGTTGAACTCTTTTTACCCAACATGGTTCGACCTTTCATCTTGTAATATAGTGCCACTTCTGTCCCTGTTATATTCATTTCTGATGAGGTACAATCGTGTGAAAGATGACTTCTTTGTATGTGTACGCTTGTGCCTACTATGGTGGCTGTATGTTTTAACAACGACATAGTTTGAGATCCATTATTCGCAAGAATGAAAGAGGCATCTGCTCCTTGCAATACACCCAGCACCATGGAAGTCAAATAGTGAATGATCCAGTGGCGAGACTTGTCTGTGTTTGTCAGATAATCTTCTTTGCAAAAGAGAGTCATGTTGCACAATTCAAATAATGTCAACACTTCAATTGCAAATTCATTGCTGTGCAACACACTCTCAACGAGACATCTAGCATCTTTAAGGGGTCCGTGGTGCACAGCTGCCAGAGCTGTACGTTCCAAAGGAGTCTTTGTCTTTTCCCATTTTTGTTCACCCATGATCATACCAGTAGACAGCTCCATATATGCTTTGAATGTGTCTTCATCCTGGTGCAGTAAGACAGCGCTGGTGGGGTGATGCCTACCAAATATCTTATGGATAATCTTTGGGTGCATACTGCAATGCTTCAATCTCCTTGTGTTATTTCTCATATCTATATGTCCCTTGTTGAGACAGAATGTTGTAAATCTTTTCAGTAACCATTCACGCTTCTGTATCATTGGATGAAAAGACAAGAGTAACCAGTCATCAATTTGAAATGTCATTTTGTTTTTGTACAGTAACAGCATCCGTGATGTGTATTGTACTATTCAAATATTTTTTATGATGTAAAATTGGTTTTTACAGATCGTGTTTTTTTTTTCCGAATGTATCTTTCTCTTATCTCTTTTTTGCTATTTTTTTCAGATAATTGGTCTGGAACAGTTCACTACCAAACCAAGTCACCTTGGTAAGCTGAATGAGATTCATGCTGATCTCTTGATTACAAATCTGAAAACACTCTTCCTCCTATACCCCTTACTTTGTAAGAAAGAAGTGAGGGTTTTTGTGGAAGCTAACCTTTCTCATGACCTATCTGCCTATGTGAAGCATGCATTACACAACTACTTCCGCAGTACCACCCTTCGCATCAGATTTGCACAACAACATGATAGCAATGGACATCCCTTACCTGGTGTACTCACCCGACACAAAGAAAATATGGTCTCCTACTTTAAAAGAGCACTAAATGAGGGGGTAGTGTACATAGCATCTCAGATCAGTACCGTTTCCACTTTACTCACTCTGAAGTATGATGACGAATCCCAATTGTCAAATCAAAAAGGCTCCATGTCATTTGGAATGGGAACAATGATTCCAATGACAGAAGATTGTGAAGTCATGGTAAAGACTTTCATTGAACAAGCTGGCAACTTCAGGTGTTACAGGAGGGGCCAAAGCATCATCTATTCGGGAAAGAGGAGTAGAAAGAACCAATCCAAAGTGGATGACATGGTGATGGCTGTAGTGATTGCAGTTGCATGGGCAAGACTACCAGAACACACATTCATGCTCGTATAAGACATATTTGTTATTTACACATTTTTATGCACATGCAGTAAATAAATCTCTGATATGCCTAAGTTCTTTTCCAAGTCAGCCACAACCACATTTCGTTCAATGTGCAAAGTGCCAAATATGGAGAAGGATACTTGGGTGTCTGTGGTCCTTGCAAGTGTGAATGACCTGGTCCCTCTGAAGGATAAGGTGTTGGGAGTAGACTCGTTCTCCATTCGGTGTTCACATCCTCATGTATGGTGCCCTTTCCTGGTGACCTGGTCAGGTCGGGATTTGGTAAAGAAGACTATTGCCTACAATGAAATCACATCGGAAGAACCCCAAAAAATGGGTTATGTTCATGGGGTGACTGAAGGAAGTGGACATGGTGGGTCATGGGATAGAAGAGAGGCAATTGATCCTATTCTAGACCATAATGTATGGGAATTTTTCTTGTCCGATTTGCATATGTCCTACATGAAACTGATGAATGCACTGTTGCGAAGAGGAACAGAGAATCAATATGCAGAACTCTTTGACTTGGTGCCCAAAGAAATGAGAAAGGTGTTTCGCACAGAAGAACATGAAAAAGTAGAGTGTTTGGCAATGCGAGCCATTGACAATTTTGAAGATAATGATGAGAGTGACCTAAGCGATGATGATATAGAAGGAATGAATTTGGTGGACAGTGGTAAACATGGAAAGTGTCAAGAAAACAATGTTATCATGCAGTTCATGGTTGACTTGTTCAGTTGTGACCACTTGTTACAATCATACCTACAATTACAACAGCCATATATTCAACAGATAGAGGAATTTGGCATCAAGCTGGAACAAAATGAGGATAATTTGTATCAATACAATAAAAAATACATTCTGTTTCCTTTACCAGCTATTCGTAAAATATTAGCCACATGTCAAGAATTGGAAGTAAACAACTACATGTATTCGAATGGTGGTGGTGAGATTAAGCCAATTTTGGGCAAAATTCTGGTCCCTGCAGCGAGAGGTGAGCTTACGTTTGTCACCCAGCTGAAGGTTCTTGTGGGGACTTCAATTGAGAGTGGATGTTGCATGTCTTGTGTTGAAGGATCAAATGAAGATCTAGTTCAGGATGATGAGAGTGATGACTCAGAGAAAATCATAGACTACCGAGACGCTGTAAAGTCACACAAATTTGAAGTGGATGGGGGCATTGAAATGTGGAATAGAAACATCAAAGAATATTTTCTGGGACCGGCCTCAATCAAGAAGCTTGGATACATTCTCTTTAAAGAATGATTAAATCTTCAGCTCCTCACCTATTATTTGTGATTGTGGTTATTTACATAAAACAGCACCAACATTATAGAAAGATGTGTCTCTCATTTACTATTGAAGAATTAGGGGCAGACCACAGTGCTTCAGTTGTTGAAGTGGAATGTTCATTGAATGGTATATTTCATGGAAATAACTTTCACCAATCCCTTGTTGAGGATTTACATGGAGTGCACACCGAGGTAGCTGCCACAAGACTTGATGACATTATCACATATGTGGAAAGATGCATGAAATACCAAAGGATGAATTCTATGCAACATCTTGCATTCAGAAGATTGAGAGAATCTCTCTCAGACCTACAAATGTCATGCTCAGATGTTAAAGGCGTTGTAATTGTTCAATGAATAAAGATACAAAATAACTTTTTTTGTAATGTGTTTTTATTTCATTATCTTTAAAATATAATTAAGAAATTGACACTTGAACCAACATGTCAAAGGAGTGAAAGCAATTGTTCTAATCTGTGTATACATCTCTCTCCAAGCTGCATTTGATTGTTGGATAAAACCTCCTGAAGTCTTTTGGTAAAAAAGCTTTTGTTCTCCCCTATAAGATGCTCAATTTGATGACATATTTCTCGTCTTGGTTTTTTAGAAAAGAGAGCATCACATAGGGATGTTGGAATTATATCCTTTCTATCTTCTTCCATGTCTATCCCATACACACTTGATCCATTGCTGATGGTGTTGTACAAACCTGAGTCTCCAATACCCAATATCCATCGAAAAATGAAATGCAGCCATAGTGTCAATGGTAATAAGGCAATCTCTCTTTCACTCAACTTATGCACTTGTACCAGTCCCAATTGTTCTCTGGACACAAATGTCACTTTGCTCATGGCTCCTCTTTGTATGGCATCCTTGATACATCTCTCCTGTGGCTCCACCCGAGTACCATCTCCTTTTGTGACAAGGGGGAATACAAGGTATTTCTTGTCACCCTTTTTCCTTTCTACAACCCTCAATGTGTGCTGGTCCTGAAATACGTTGAGCATGGTATTGTGATGCTTCACTACATTATTATACTTTCTTGACTTTGGCTTGTAAGGACCCTTGATCACTTCAAATGCATCCAAGTCTACTCGCGTGTACACTTTGGAGGACGAAGTAGGCACTTGCAGCAAAGGGAGAGAACTATCATTCTTTGTGAAGAGAGATGGGAACCTGTCCATCAACACTTCGTAGAATTCTCTTGTCATGTCTGCAGTCTTTTGTCGTGTGGCACCTCTGTACACCTCCTTGGACATTTCCCAATATGGGTTCTCAGTATAGGACACAGCCTCTTTTGTACCATCAACAAAGAAATCCTCCATAGTTTGTTTCTTTCTAATTCCATGAAACTCATGAAACATGTCCTCGCTCAGAGATACTGGTTTTTCAACAAGAGGAGAGCTTCTTCCATATTTTCCCCTGTATGTGTGCTTATCAACTGCATAGCGTGGCATCTCATTCAAGGGTTGAGACTCAGACCAGTGGACTGTTATGGGCAACGACTCCTTTTCTTTGCTGAGGTGAGACCTAAAGATCAATTGTGTGACGGGTGAAAACAACATCAAACGATGTGGCATTGCACATGCAAATTTTGCACAGAGGAAAAGATATTTCCTCGTGATTAAATCCTCTTTACTTGTAGCATTATGCAGAATGGCGAGGATCAGTTGTGCTGTGGAATAGCACTTTTGTGGTTTTGTTTCCATTTCCCAAGGCCTAAACATCTTGGTCACCAGTAACACACCCTTCTCTGATGGGCATCTTGTTGATTCCACATCTAGGAACATAGATGCTAACTTCATGCTACCAATGAGTAAGTTGAAGTCTCCTTCACTCCAAGCCATTTCCAAGCTAGCAAATATCTTTGATGCACTCAAACCTGTGACTGAATCAGCATTTTCCAATAAGTTATCCAAGTGCGATGGAATGACTGATGTTTGTGCAATCTTTTCAAAGACAGTCAACATTGTTTCATGCATAGCAAACACAGGCAAGCAAGCAGATATTCGACAAGTAGAGAGCCTAATCATTGTCTGTATGAAATTGTGTTTGTCTCTCTTCTGGTAGTAATGATACATCTGCATAATGGTATCCAAAGACATCAGTGAATGGTCCTAGAAGAGAAATACGAGGAGTTTGTCCCACGAAAGATGGTCTATTTTTCCACGTTGGAGTTCAAGAGCACTTTGAACTACCAGTTTTGGTTCCTTTCGTCTCAGTGACTTTTGCAGCAATGACTTCACCTCATCCAGCATAAAGTTGTGATGAGTCAGGTGACACTTCCCATACAAATACATATTGATCACTGTTGTTTACATGCTTTCTTGTCGGGGCACAAATGACTTGCCTATTGTGGGTGTGTCATGAAAATTCAATTTTACACTGTACCTACATGAGTTATATATTAAGGAGTTTTATATTGATGCAGTGAAACATATACAAAGCACAAACAAAACATTTCAAAGATGCAATTATTGGTCATAATATTTTTCATGTTCATGGTGCAAGGTATGGCTAAGACCATCCGGCCTCCTTGTCAGATTGAAATTCGTAACATCACGAAGGTGGAGAACATGGGAATGATTTGTGCATCCTTCCAAATTGTAGAGGTGAGGGCCTCAATCAACTTTGAGCATAAAATGTTTTCCCTTGTTTATCAACGAGCCAGCGACAACTCTACACACGTGGTTCAAATGTCAGACAGACATTGTGCTATCAGTGAAAAGGAGAGTGTTTCATTTTCTCTTTGTGGAACATTGAATGATCAATCCCATGTGATGGAACAACTCCATGCAGTTATCAATGAAGAAACATATTTTATTGGCAGGGCAGCAGGTGAGACAGAAGCCAAGTGTAAGGTAACTTGGCCAACGCCCCAAAGCCAAATTGGGAGTCACAGAGTAGATGAGACAGATACATGCAGGAACATTTTCAGAAACAGGTGCGCAGAGTCTATGTGCAGACCCAATTGTCAGTCAATCATGGTAGGGAGTGGCAAAGAAATTACTTGTTCAAGTCCAATGTCAGAAGAGGAGGCATGGACAAGTGGCATCCATGTCTATGTCAATAGACTCTTTGCTATTCCAAAGTGGAGGAGTATTTGCATGGAGGTGATTTCTGACATATCAAATGCAAATGCAACGTACAGATTATCATCAACACAGGGTCTTCTTCTACAGCACAGCATAACAAAAAGGCCACATTTCATCAAAGAAAATGTGAAGGACACGAAGGGATGTATCAACACAGACTCACATCCTTTCCAAAATAAGCAGGGTAAATATTTTTGTGCCCGATTCAGTGAGCGAATTCCAAGAGGTTCTAGAATCACTGTCAATAGAGAAGCCACACTTACATATGAGACAGAAACAATGACAGGTCAAACATATACACGCACAGTACCACTTCGCATGAAAAAGAATGCAGGCCAATCTGCTGTTGAGAAGATAAAGTCTCCAGCCATTTGCATTGGACAGATGAGAGATCAGTGTAGTCGAGGATGCATCAGCTCTTGTGAAGCTGTAATCATGAGATATGGACCAGTTAAATGCAATGATTCCTGGACAAACGTGACATCCATACTAAACACAGGCACAACACCAACTCCAGAAATTGAATCACATGTGGAAGATAGAGTTTTAAGACAAGGTTTGAAATTGGTAGATGGAGGCAATGAAACATCTCTTAACAAGCCAGATGATGAAAGCAGGGTGAGGCATAGAGACCACAGAATGGATAATGCATCACAGCTTGTTGCTGCTTCAGGCATCAAGTCTCACGAAAAGGGTTTACAGAGAGGGAATCAAATCAACAGCACTACCCATATACCCCATTCCATGCGAACCAAGTTGAAGGACATTGAGATACGCTCGGACAATGAGACTAAAATGTCTGACGTCAACATTACAACTAAAAACTCCCACACAGCTTCTGAGACTGAGAATACAACTGAGTCATTTGATGTTGAAGACGTGACAGTCAGTGACCATGAGGTTCAGTTTGATTCACACAGAAGTAGTAAAACTGAAAATATAACCAAAACATCTTATGCTGCAAACATAACAACCGGAGATGTAAAGGCTAAGTTTGATTCACAAACAAATAGAGGAACTGTGAACACAACTGAAACATTTGATACAGCAAACATTACATCTCAATATACAAATCTGACTTTGGAAACACACCCATTTGAGGCAACTGAGAAATATGACAAAGACAATGAAATACCCAGAGATGATGTGGATGTTTTTAAAACAGATGTGCAGGAAAAGGCAAACAGGAATGCAACAGTTATGATATCTGACACTATCCCCTCCAATTCTGGAGATGACAAGGAGCTTGCAAGATCAAATATCAAAAAAGATGCATTCAATACAATTCAACAGAATGAAGTTGTTGACATAAAATTTGAGGAAGACCATAGATTTGAACCTATACATAATGAGTCTAAGGCCACTACATCCATGACGGATGCCTCTGTGATTCATTCTAGAGATGATGAAGGACATGTAGTGAATGAAAAAACAGTTATAAGCAAACATGAAGACACAAAGAGTGACTTTATACGAGGGAGTGAAAAAGATGGTAATGATGATCATATTATTGATAAATCTACACTAAAAATGAATCACAGCGTAGAGCACATCACCGACAAGCCATCACTCCAGGGAAGACCCACATATGTAGGTGGGCAACTATCGCCCGTGTTATACAGTACTTTAGCACTGGTATCTATACCTATTCTAATGATAATATGTTTCAGTATGATTTGTTCTAAGAATGGATCTTGTGACTGTTGTTCTTGGATTAAAATAAAAGCATAGAATGAAAAAACACTTGCAGTTGCCCTTTCTACTTTTTTATTTTTGTATCACAAACTGAACATATTCCATCTCGACTTCTCATGTAGGCAATTGAAGGGTAGCCTTTGCAGTTCATATGTCGTCTCGCACAGTCATGACAAATCCATCTGTGGACACAACGCATTTGAATCATATCAGATTTCTTCGGCACCCAATGACCATCTGAACACCACTTTTTGTTGTAAGGCACTGGAGGATGTCTGATATCTGTTCTGTAAAAACACATAAAGTAGAAACAAACTATTTGGTTATTTTGAGATAGCAATCAGAAGTTTTCAACGATGCAATAGAAACAGATTTTACAAACCCATAAATTATGCGATGAGATATGCTTTTTCCATGACAAAAACGAGCAATCTCCAGCAAATCTGTCCTTGATGAAATATGTAGAGTGTGATTCAAGACATCCTCTGCAAAGGCAATATGTTTCTCCAGTGCATACTGTTTGACTTCTGGAATTCTCCATTCATGTGTTATTGTCAGCTGGTGAGACATCTTTCATTAGCCGTATACAATGCATCTCATTGCATAAATGTCATGATTTTGTTAATATTTCCTTTTCAATATGAAAATCCATTTTAGCACTTCAACCATTTGTTATTATATAAGTGGATGTATTACAATCTGATGTAGTCAAAACCCACCGAAAACATGTTCATTGCATTGGAAGGTCTGATTGCTTCAGGCAAATCAACTCTGTTGGCAAAACTCAAAGACAAGTATCCAAATTATACCTTTCTTGATGAACCACTAGATAAATTCTGTCACTATTCCACGGAGGATGGTAGGGACATCAGTCCTCTAGAACTGTTCTATGAAGATCCGAGGAATGGCAGCAGCACACAATTGTACATACTTGATATTTTTGAAGAAAGTTTACGTCAACTTGAGAATACATCTGAAGAAGATGTGATTATTGGTGACAGGTGTATGCTGGCTTGTAATGTCTTTTCTCGTGTACTTCGACTCCAGGGACACATGGCAGAATTCAGCTGGGAATATTTCATGTCAAAGTATGGTAGGCTGGTTAGAGAGTACAAGCATGCCATACCAGATGCTATCTTCTTCTTGGACACAGATGTAGAGGTTTGTTTGGAGAGAATGGGAAAAAGAAACAGAAAGATGGAGACACAATTCGAGACCATGGAAGACTACATGAAGCTTCTACAAGTAACCTATGCCAGGACGATGAAAGAAAATCAGAGTCAGATTGTGGTGCACAATTCTAAAAAACAATCATTGGATGGGAGACTGTGTGAGTTTGATGATTTTCTGACAAAATTGCTTCGAAGACGCACAGGACTAAATGAAAAAAGATTTGCAAGGAGTAAAAGTGAACCAGCATCTATGTTTAGTGGCCATGAACCAATTGCTCAGTTCAAAATGGATAGGATACAAAACCTCTATAGTTTTGGTAGTGCTATCCAAAGTGGTATCTCAGCAGTGTATGCAGGAAAGAGAAACTCAGATGGAAAACCGGTGGCCATTAAGGTCGTTGAAAATCCCCCATTGTGTAATGAAGAATGTTGTAAGGGAAAGGTACCAAGCGAAATCTGTATATTGTCACAATGCCAACCAGTGATTGGAGTCATTCGCCTGCTCGAGTTCTTTGATGTTGGGAATGGCAAGTGGATCATTGTCATGAATAGGCCGACAAACAGTAAGGATGCATTTGACATGTTGGATGACATCCCATTCAACTGTCTTACAGAATCCCAAGCAAGAGGGATCTTTACACAGGTAGTTCACACTGTGCTCAACATGGCTGAGATGGGTTTCTATCATGGTGACATCAAATCTGAGAATGTTGTGATAGACATGGATAGCAAAAAAGCCTTGTTGATTGACTTTGGCCTCGCAGGTAGGATATCTGCAAGGCCACTGACCAAGTTCCAAGGAACAGTCAGTTATGCCTCCCCGGAGATGTTACGCAAAGAACCATATATGTGGGAGTCTAATAGCGTGTGGTGTCTTGGAGCCTTTTTATATCAGATGGTGCATGGTGACTTTCCATTTGACATAAGTGAAATTAAGTCTATCAATCCAATCACGATTGAAGGAGATGTATCCAGTGAGTTGCATGATATATTGACAAAATGTTTAGAGAAAAATGCAAAGAAGAGAGCCAATCTTGTTGAACTTATTCATCACCAATGGATGTTTTTTTAAATGTTCACATCCAAATAAAATCTTAAACAAAAAAAAGCAATTTCATAGTTGTTCTTTGATACAATGTATAATCTCAATGAAATGATAAAGTCATATGTGAGATTGATTATTATACCAAAATAATTATTTCAAGCTTTAAGATAAACACATCAGAAAGATCAACTCAAACAATGGTCATTCGCTCTCATAATTTATTTCTTCACCATATTTCCTGTCTTTGTCACACACTCTGTCAGACAATGACATGACTTTTCACGGGAAACTCTCTTTCCTCTAACTCTGTCCAAATCTTCCAAAGATAGATTGGAAATGTTTTCCTGCGTGTTTGCCCCCACGAGAAGATCAAACTCGAGTGCTGAGTTCTTGACCTCTGGGAGATTGTTCATCATCATTATGAATTTCTTCTCTTGCTTTGTGGTCATGATTGCTGTTTTGAATGGTTTGATTATCATAGAAGAACAACTCCTTTTATACCAAAAGGATTATTTAATTAATTATGCACATTTTCAAATGTCTACTCTGATATTTTAATTAGTTAGACACCATTCCAAACTTGTCCAATCAAGTTATGCTACAGCTTCGAAAAAAAATTATCTATGCACAGTTTTGGATGGTGTACTCTCATTCATTGTATGTCTGTTGATCATATGGTCTTTCAAGATGACTAGTCAACCTGTCACTTTTGTGGTGTGTCAAAAGTGTCAAACCAACATTCTTGTCCACCATGGCCAAGTGGTTAAGGTCTCTTTTTAACTACGCTGCGACTACGTGAAGACAACCTCTTTGCATCTCTCTCTCTCACCATGCACTTTAGGTCACAATACATGAGTGGCCTTATGTCTTCTGTTTTTATGCAAAGAAGTTCCTCTTCTGTCATATCACCAACAATTTTTAAAGCAGCTTCCTTACAAAGAGTCGTCAATTCCCATGCAGCATACCCATGGGTCAAATTGGCTATTTTTTCAAAGTCTTGGTCTGTCAGTCCACATTGATCCCCTCGAGTTAATGTTCTCAGTAATTGTACACGCTCTTGGTGGTTTGGCATTGCAACATGGATCTGCATTGGAAATCTTCTGTGTATGGCATCGTCAAGATCACTAGGCCTGTTTGTTGCTGCTATCACCACAATTTTATCGTCTTTCTGTTTCAGAACTCCATCCAATTCAGTCATGAATTCGGTCTTAATACGCTGGTTCACCTCATTTTCACCATCCCTCCTCATACTGAGAAGTGAGTCTACTTCATCAATGAATATGATGCAAGGTTGCAAAAGACGTGCAAGAGCAAAGAGTGTCTTGACAGTCTTCTCGCTCTCTCCAACCCACTTGGATGTGATTGTAGAAGATGAGACATTAAACATCTTGTAACCTGACTCATTGGCTGCAGCCTTGGCCAAGAGAGTCTTTCCATTTCCTGGAGGACCATGCAGTAGTATCCCTTGAACGGGTGCTCTAAGACCAGTGTATATCTCTGGACGCATAGAGGGCATGATCACAGTGTCTCTAAGTGCCTGCTTAGCTTCTGGTTGGCCTATGATGTCTCTAAACATAGTTCCATCGTTGGAAGTAACCAACTCGTTCAAGATGGTGTGTGCCAGTGCCTCATCTATATGTTTAAATTGATCTGTCTCTGGCTGATCCCTATCTGCATCTTTCAGCTGGCCCACTCTATAATTTGCAGAATTTATCAGTTTCTTAGCGTGGACCTGTATTGATCGATCATTATCGCATGTGGCACTTTGTCGCATAATGTACTTCATCAAAGCCAAAGCTTTGTGGTACTTGCAGATGATGGCTTCCTTATCCTCCTGATTAGAGTAGAGTGCTAATTGGTGTTTCTCTTCTCCTGTTAATTCTGTCATTTTTTCCTCCATGGTTAGTGCTTGATCAAGGATCTTCAGAGATACCTTGTACAGGTGTTTCATCTTTGTTTCATCCATGTAATTAAAATATATAGGTTTTATTTTTTCACCACAAGTACCAAGAACGCAATCTTCTCTGAACAAAAAAATAAAGTCATACCTCAAATATATTTTCTGTATTTTTTATTTCAACATCAACATCTTATTCACATCAGTTTCACTGTCCTCAACAGGGTCTTAGATTGATTCCTTAACTTTTTTGACAACTTTGACACACGATTAACATTGAATTTTAGAGATTCTTTGAAAAGAGCTAATGTTTTTTCACATTGGTTCAACTCATTATGAACAGAGACATTTTCTTCTGCTTTGACATGCCCACTGCCATCCGCATCATCTTCATCACTGAAAATTGGATCGTTGTTCAAAATGCGTTCAAATTCTTCTGGTTTCCTATTATCACCTTTGATTGTAGAGTAATCCCCATCTGGAAGTTGGAGAGCTTTTCTAGTGGCCAATTCCATGTCATTTGAAAATACATTAGTGTTCATTTTCTTTATGCCATGATCTGAATTTACTGACATCGCTAAGATGGTTAGAAACGCGTTGGATAACATTAGGCAAGTCGCAATCTTGTGTGTGGACATGACTTTCTCTCTCTTTTTCTAACTTGTAGTACACATGACACTAGTATGTTCAACTAAAATGCAGCACAAGGTTGATCTGATTGATTAGATGTGAATCACTCTCCGGGGAACATCATTCAATATGTGTATTGCCCTCTCGTACACCTCTTTGGCACTATATGTGTCTTTAATCACCTCGCATTTTGTGATACCAAGAACAATCTTGATTAAATTTGACCTGTCGTATGTGCACATTTTGACCGACACAGGAACACACGAATCCACTTGTCTGCTGGCAGTAGGATCCCTACAGGCAACTGTGCTTCTGTCCAAAATCCCGTCAGGCACGCTGTCACTATCAGTCTCGTCAATGTCTGGTCCATCACACTCCCACTGGTCACAGACTGGTTGAAGTTGCCGAAGCATGGGACTTTCAACCCTTGCATCAACCACAGTCAGACGAGTGAGGACCCACTTGGCGTGACGTGGATTGAATGTGTCTATGTGATCTTTAAGCACCACCTCGTCAGGATAGTCTGCTCGATGTACCATGAGTCCAAACTGTAGCAAACCCCTCGTGTTTGATCCAGTCTTTTGGATCTGATCGAATGTCTTGTCCATTTCTGCCACAGACAAATGAACTGCCCCGTTTGAATGGTCCTCCTTCATGAGGTGTGTTGAGTGGGGCCTCATCACGTTCACGCTATTCAAACGTGTCGATCTATCATTTGCTTTCATGTCCAACGCCATACCAAGTGGTGAGAAGTTGATGTGTCGCATAGCATATTCTGTCCCCTCGGTGAACATCGCAGCATAGTCAGCAAACTCTGCCTTTTCATCCTTTCCAAAAAATGCCACACCTTTCTTTGGAACAAGGTAGCATGCATAGAGCGCTGTCTGTGCAGTCTCTGAGAAGAGCACAAGGGCAACCGTTGGAAACTGAACGGCGACCTTGAGAGTTGAATTTGAGAGTTTTGATACATGTTTTCCATTGTTTGTTTTTATGTGTTGTCCTCATGCTAAAAATATGCATAAGTAGATTATTTGTCTGTGTGCAAAATTGAATTTAGTTTAGCCAAACTAATTCAAATAAGTACCACAATCAAACTGTGGGTTGATACATAAGCATGGGCAAGAAAAAGAATAGAGTATCAGGATTTTTCCTACTCCTTAGGGACATCAAGATCTTGGATCCAGAGTTATGCACTAGATCAGTTCTTTTGAATAAGTAATGACTTTAAAGTGGTCCAAAAACACATTTTGTGCATACTTAATGAGACAATATCTATGGTATTTAAATGTTAGAAGTTGGATGGGTATGGTCAGTCTGAAAAGAAATCTTCATTTGGACACATTGGTTGGATTCAAGTGATCAGCCATAAATCTATTTTCTACTAGCAAGGGTAACATTTATACGTGAACAATGGGCAAGAGAAAGAACAGAGTATCAGGATTTTTCCTACTCCTTAGGGACATCAAGCTCTCGGATCCAGAGATAACTTCCCTTCGACAGGCTGTACCAATGGCAGATTCACTCTGGCAAGGCAAATTTGGTCTCTGCAAGAAAAGAAGCTATAAAGAACTTGCCAACGTATATAGAAGACACTACACATATACCTGTGATTACCCAGAGGATATGCCAGTGACTGGATTATTGTCCTATGACACTATTAAAATGATGAAGGATCAAGTCACATTTGGGCCTTAACTAATTGAGAAACAGCTGTTGCACAATGATTTATCAAATTGAAATAAACAAAACCAACAATGATTCATCTTTTTGTATTATTGTATTATTTTATTTTAATCTATCCGTTTGTTTGATTTAAGTGTGTATGAGCTTAAATAGAATAGTGTAACATACAAGCAATACTCCTACTGACTAATTTTGTGGTCCTCTTCCCAAGTAATGTATTGACCATCTAGTGATGATGATGTTTTGATATGGACATGTTAGTTGGAGCCAAGTGATCACACAGAAAATAATTCATTTTTATCCCTTACACCACCTGCAAAAATAATATATTGCGATAGAGACTCAAATGAGAGTACTATCTAGAAAATCCAATTTTTCACTTACATCACTTACTAACATGATATTTTGTGATGGAGACGGACCCAAAAAAGAAAAAGAGTGTAACAGAGATGGAATGTGTCAGTGTCAGTCTAGCTGTTGATGCAATAAAGTATGTAGCAATAGGCTATCCAAGGGACATGGCTTGCCCAAACGAAGCAGCAAGGAAGATTCGGCGAATGTGCAGAGTTTTATCTGAGAGACATCGTTCAAACTGGAAGAGTACTATCCAACAGCTACCAAAGTCAAACGTGAGCGAGACGGTTATGCAAATCATGGCTGGGATGTTTGATGACAATATATGCAGTTGGAGCCGGATTGCTACTCTTTACTCTTTCTGTGGGATTTTTGGTGAGGTATGTGTGAAAGAGTATCAAATGCCAATAAACACACTGGACATGATAGGAGAAATTGCAGGAAGGCAAGTGCACCATAGATTTGCTGATTGGATTCGGGGACATGGTGGGTGGGAGGCTTTTGGAGAAAATTCTCAAAACAGAAGACAGTGTTCTTTGATGTGATTTTGATCAAATAAAATTCACAACGAAAAACAATATACTATTTTTGTCAATCATTTTTATTATCATAATGCAGACACAAGTAGGAATACCATGACTGATAAGGACGATAAATGTCTTGCAGCAGATCCTCTCAAAGCATGATGTGTGTAATTCTTTTGCGTTTCAATATGCTGTTTGTTTTGACCCGTGTGTCTGATCTCTCTCCCTCCATACCAATACCATTCATCATTACATGATACATAACCTCTTCCACGAAACATAGCAGAACATGACTCCTTGCATTTGTGGCACTTTTGTCCCAAAGTAGCACCATTGCAACTGGTAATTGGCCTTTTCATTGTATGTTTAACTGTAGAAAAGTACATCTTGTGCATGTTAGTTATGTCCAGTTCCATGTCAAACTTGTTCCCAGACACTGTTACTATTGTATATCTCAAGAATCCATAAAAGCGGAAAGAATCATTGTCTGACAAACGTCTATTGGGGTACCTAATTGGTACAGATGTACAAAACATTATGGGCTGCATCAATTCCAGCTCTGAAGGTCTCATCCAAGGTGACTGGCTGCCAAGGCATATATTGTTTACACTCAATGTCGATCTGACGTTGTGTTTGATTCTGTGTCCTGAGAAAATGTTAACATAGATTTCGCTGGTCTCATTAAGTTTGATAAATTTTATGTCTTGAGAAAGTTCCACAAACAATTGGATGCACACAACATTGTTGCTTTCTACAGTAAGCATTCGTGTGTCGTACACTTTTATGTGGCGAGCTACTCCAAAATCTCTATTGTTTACAACATTCGTTAAATTAGCACAGCCATATTCCATCCCATCACCTATTGACATGGAAGCACACCATGGCTTACAGTGAAATGCAGACCCTTCTTTTGCCCTGTCTGGCAAAGTCTCCATGACTTGATTTGTAGGAATCATATATCCTCTGTCATAGTAGTCAAGATGACAGACCCCTCTCTGCTCTTTTTGTCCACTATTACTAAAAAGCACCGGTGTTTTTGTCTCAGCCAATGTCCTAAATATGACTCCATCCATCTCCTGCAATCTTGCTGGTAGGGAACCACAAAGGTGCACTGACATCTTTGAATCCATTTGACTGCGTTCAATTCCTATGTTGAACTTTCCAAACTCATAACAAACTTGGTTCGAAAGCAACACATTGAAACTATTTTCAGGATACAATGATCTGGATGAGGCCTCTACTGTAAAAGTGATGTTGTCCATAATCACACTCTGTGTGAACATTGGTGTGGAAATGACAAATTCCCCACACAAGAGTTTGTCCCTAGGCACCACCTTGATGTTCTGAAGACGCATTCGACATGGAGAAACCCCCTTGACAAGAACTATACAGGACACGATCCATAAGAGAAAGAACAGCCAAATTGCCATGTTACATTATTCCTTTTCAATAGCTTATCAACATAAATAATCCTTATGAACAAATCCGTTCCATGTGATGTAACATGATTCATATAGAAAGACACAAGACACGCGATATATATGTTTTTTATCTCTTTATTTTGAAAAAAAACTATGAAGCTAACAGGCAAGCAGGTTTTCTTTATCACAAAAACAATCCCACAGTTCATCCACCAATTCAGAGTCCATGAACATTAGATCTCGCTCATCTGTTGTCTCATCACATTCTTTGACCTCTTGTTTCTCCTTCCTTTCATCCATCAGCATTGTTAACTGTTGCTGCATGACACTCAACTGGCCCTTTTGTTCAGAATATTCCTTTTTCATTGATTTGAGGTCTGACATTAGGTTGTCTTGGGCTCGTTGTAATGCCCTCACATCCCTCTTCAGACATTTATTCTCCTCTCTGAGAATGTCTCTCTCCTGAGTGACAACCTCTAACAGAGCAGTCAACTCCTCTATTCTTGCTTCTAATTGTGAATTGTTCTTTTCAGTTTTTTTCGTTTCCTTCAATTTCAATGCATCTATCTCTCTCCTCATGGTCTCGATCTCCTTCTCTTTGGCCTTCAAAGCTTCCTTGACTTGTTTTGAATTCAGTACAGCCCTGTTCAGCAAATCTTTTGATACCTGTGTCTGCACCATACCATTGACCTCATCAAGGGAATTCCACAAGTGATCTCCCCTTTTTAACAAGTGGATCTTTTTACCTTTCATGGTCTTTGTTCCCTTTGCTAGCAAGTTGCTTACAATGCCTGCCACAACAGACAGACCATACCGTCTAAAATTCTCCTTCTCTTCCCAGTTTGGGTGACACCACATGTTTCCGGCTGTGTACATGCCACCCCCTTCAGTAAGACGCATTGGTTCTTGTCTCTTTCCATCCAATCTTGTGGATGGTGAAACCAAAACCTGTGACTTGTGGATAAGCACTTGTCCCTCTTCATCCACTGTCTGAACACCAAACTTTCTTGTGGTATGAGAGGATGGCAGGTCTATGGTCACCTTTGTCAATCCTCCTCCACTCTTTGTCACGCTAAAGGTGTCCTCCAGTCCTCTTAAATTTCTTTTCATATTCTTCGCTTGGACTTCAGTGGTGATGAAGTTCAACTTCTTGTTCAGGGATAGTGACATCTTAACTCTGGTAGCAACAGCTTTTATCCTGTGCTCTTGCCCATTGTTGTACACAAAGAGTTCTGTCAGATGTGCATTGTCGGGCTCAATACCATCCTCCACATCGATACCAAGTCCTGCTACACTATCTCTGATGCTATCAAGCGTCTTTGTCTTATCAAATGTGGTGGGAATGAACAATGTCACTGCAATACATTTTGTGTGTTGGTTCTTGCGCTGGGACACTACCTCCAAGTCCAACTTCAATTGCTTTGCACCAGACGAGGGCCAGACTCGCTCATATTTCGGTAGGTCGCCCACAGAAGTCACACCTATTGGGAGAAAGGTCTCCTTTTTTGATTTTGGGACTTCATAGTGGACAGTTCTTGAGCAACCCAAGTCCATCGTCTGTCGATTATTAGCCTCCCTTAGGACAAAGCTTGAAAGATTTTGTAACGTATTGTTACCACAGTTTGAGCAGAGAGTATTCATGACTGCTTCCCTCGTCTGATCTTCATCATTTGGCTTCCAGAGGTGGTTGTGCTCCCAGTGACAAATACTGCAGGCAACATATACTTGATACAAGATGGTGTCTGACCTGCCAAGTGCCATAATGCGTGTGGCTTGGTCTTCGTCACTTACTTTATAGAAAACCCCTGTGCTGTCAGCAGGTTTTTCATTGAGTTGAAGAGCACCACACTGATACAGCTCTTCAAGATAGAAGGCCTGGATCCTAAGAGAAATCTCAGTTGAGCTTGTCAGCAGCATTGGTTTGAGAGCACAGCCCATCATTCTTGTCTTCTCTGTGAAGTCAATCAAATGATGGGTGTCTTCGTACAGTACAGTTCTGCTACTCTCTAGTGCACACATCACTGGAAAATCATTGCTCCGCTTCAAAGCCTTGCCAATCGACTTGATGTCCACTTCTGGTTTCAAACTAAACACCTTTCTGTATGTTCGGTCGCAGGCATCAGAATATGACAATGACCCATCAAATGTGCTCGCTATCCAGTTAGGGTCACCAACCACCACACAGCTGACATCTTTTTGAATGTCGGGACAACTAGTATCTTGATCCACAACTCTCGTATTTCCTGCAGCTAATTTCTGACCTGCAAACATCAAATCAGCCATATCCTCACCACTGGGCTCGTCTGTAGTGGTTTCAGCCCATTCTTCATCTTTACACGTGTCCAGCCACATGTGTGGTTGCTCCAAGAAGGACAAAAACCAAAGTGTCTTGCAGTCCATCTTGGCAAGTTCATGCCACTCTATGTCCATCAACTTCATTCTCAGGTTTAGATTGTCACTGGTTTGGTGCCACGCAAGTTCCTCTAGGTTACTCCTTCGATATATTGGTGTCATGGGACTCAAGTGTTCATCATTCCTGTCATTGAAGATGATCGTGTCACAATTGTACTTTGGTATGGTAGCCACGAGCTTACCCCTTTCAAGTGCCTGCATGGCCCTCTTAGATATCTTCAATTTTCCTTTGTGGGCTTGAGCAATGATGTTATCAGATGTTGTTTGGGGAATGATGCAAGAGTGTTCAATATTCATAGGTTCTGTGTTTTGCTCTGTGCCATTCACTGCAGTACTAGATGATGGAGTTGTCACACAAGATTCAGGAGCGTGGGTTGTTGGTTGCAGGCAAGCAATGTTTGAATCCAAAGAAGCGCTCAATCCATTGAATTCATCAGTGACAGAACTGGCATTGCATGACAGTTCCCCTCGGGTATCTGCCTGCTGTTCCCTACAAATCCTTTTGGTGGGCAACTTGGTTTCATCAGGTGTCTCCTCTAGTGCTCTCTTAAAATGCTTTGAAGTATTTTCTTTAGTCTTGCGAGACTTTCTCTTCTTTACCCTCTTGATCTTAGAAGAACTGTCTGCTTTCATGTTTTGATTCATTATCACAAATTGTTTGTGGTGGTAATGATAATACTTTTTTTCTCGGAATGATGAGTTTGAAGTTGTCTGGAGGCTTTATACTTTTCACACGAGTGACATTGTAGTGAATCAACCAATCAAATTCCAGGAAAACTAATTATGTATTCATTTCTTGATCACTAGCACAATTCTTGGATGACTAATTATTTATTCATATCTTGATCACTAACCAATCAAATTCAAGGATGACTAATTATGTATTCATTTCTTGATCACTAACCAATCAAATTGTAGGAAGACTAATTATATAGTCATTTCTTGATCACTAGCCTAATTCTTGGATGACTAAATATGTATTCATTTCTTGATCACTAACCTAATTCTTGGATGACTAAATATGTATTCATTTCTTGATCACTAGCCTAATTCTTGGATGACTAATTATGTACTCATTTCTTGATCACTTACCAATGAAATTGTAGGAAGACTAATTATGTATTCATTTCTTGATCACTAACCAATCAAAGTGAGTACGATTAATTATCTATGCACAACCTTTAGAATTCAAATTCAAGAAAAGTATTCGGTTTATCAGTCATGATGATGTCTTACTTGGGAGAAGGTGTATTCATTATAAGTGATCAATGGGGCATAACTTTAGTTGAACAAAAGGGGCAAAGTGAAATAAGCCTCAATCATCTCTTGTGGCACGACTTGTGTTTGATTGTGTGTGGTGTAAATCGAAAGCTCACCAGATTATCAAAAGAAGGAATGGTGACCACAAAAGTGAAAAACTCTTCTCTGACACTTCGTGCAGTGAAAAGTAAGAGGAACACTTTTGCTTTGATAGGTTCTTTTATCTCCATTTATTTGGGTCCACAGGCATGGAAAAATGTAGTAGCCGTTTCACGTCGACACCTCATTCAACAGAGAAAAAAAGACACAGTGTATAAAAAAATGGATGTTCTAACTTCCTTTGCTAACATGACTATTAAATGATTCTGCTATCTTATGAAGATTATCATTTGTGTACACCTGGGACCATCCTAATAAAAAATGACCTCCTCGATCAACATTGGTAATGAAAAACACATACTGGTCTTGTCCAAGCAGGAGGCATGGACATTTCTGTCCACCATCAGGAGCTCTGAGCTAGGTCAATTTTCATGGTTATCCCTCATCCCAATTGGTGAACCAATGCTAGGGGTTCAATGTTCCCAATTTGAGTGGAGTCACTTCTCTAGCAACAGTCTACTAAAGGCTGTTACACTACTACAGACATGGTCAAGAAAACCTGGCAAGCAAACCATTGTGGTAAGCTGTCTGGCAGGACTGCACAGAGCTCCAGTAGTAGTGGCATGTTTTTTGGCCATGCAAAACAAGTCACTTACATTTGACCAAGCATTTGTAAGAGTAAAAGAATCACGGCCAGGGGCTGTCTTGTTGGCACCATATGAAAGAGTGGCAAGGAAGGCAACATTTACAAAGTGAGAGTAAACCAATTCAGACTGAACACAAGAGGGGTGTTACATTCTGTTTCAAATGGATTAATTATAACATAATTGCCAATACATAGTGTGCATAGTGACAGCTAAACAAGCCATGGAGGAGTATAAAAATGATACTGGGTATAACACATGAAGCAATTCAGGTGACTTTTTACCAGCAATTACACCCAATGGTTGGGAATGTTATTTGTAGCTCTTTGACAATGAGCACACCAATTATTCCAATAAAAGGCAGAATATGACAAAACTATCGCTCGTGTCATTGTTATTTGTTAAAATTAGAGAATGTGTTTTTTTGTGCATCTGAATATTTGTTAATTTTGTGGAGTGAAATAAATAACCAAACATACTATGTCCTTTATTTTGTGTGGTCATACAAGTGATGCTGCTTGTTGTTACTCTAACATGAAATCTCAACAAGGGATAAATGGATGAAAATTGGTTTTTACATCCCAACATAAATGTTCATATAATTTGCATTATTTGGAAGAATGAAGTTAAAAATATCAACCTCAACATCATGAAGTATATTGTGATATCATATCTACTCTTTATTTTCATGGCACAATGTATGGCAGCGACTATACGGCCGCCATGTCAAATATCAATCAAGGCTATCAAAAAGTTGAAGGATATGGAAATGATATGTGCATCTTTCCATCTAGAAGAGGTTGCTGCCTCAATGACATTTGCCAAGAGAAGTTTCTCATTCAAGTATGAACTGGACAGTGATTACTCACACCACACACTCGAACTATCAGAGCAAGTTTGCATTGCTGAAGATGTGGCCAATGGATCCTTCTCTCTCTGCAATACAGTGTTAGACAAGTCTCACATGAAACAGAGACTCAACATCCTTCCAGATGAAATCAACTTTACAGTCAGAAAGGAAGACAACACCACTGTGAAATGTGACATTGCTTCCTCCATTGAGGGGAGAATTCCTTCAGTAGAGGAGAAAGTTGTTTGCAAGGACAGACGTGTAAGCAGATGTCATGAGCCTCACTGTCGACCAACCTGTGAATCTCTCATGTTAGACAAAAGAAATGATGAGATGTGCTCACACACAATCACAGACAGAGAAGCTTGGACAAGTGGCATTGACTTTCATGTTAGAAGAATCTTTGTCATACCAAAGTGGAGCAGCGTGTGTATAGAGGTAGTATCTGATATATACAATGCTGATGCCACTTATGTTTTAATGTCAGCGCGTCTACGAGTTCATTTCAGAAGTGGAGGAGACTCCACATTTATCCACCGGACTGTAAGAGACACAGACCGATGCATAAGCACAAGCTCTCGCCGCTTCAGTCACAAGGAGTCAAAGTACCTCTGTGTGTGGTTAGATAAACAATTCCCAACTTACACTCATTTCAATGTCACTGAAAAGCCTACTTTGACATACACAACATGGACCCCACAAGGAAAATCTTACAATCGCAAGGTAATTGTACCCACGAGGAGAGAAGATGCCGCTGATTTTGTTGAGTGGGTGAGGTCCCCCCATGAGTGTAACATAGAGAAGAGTACACACTGTAAGGGTGAATGCACCCATTCATGTGAGGCTGCCATCACAGGGAGTGGTCCATTCAGATGCAACAGGACATGGTCTGGTTTAGATACTGTAGATACTGAAAAGACCTCCACTGATGTCATGACAAAGGAGGGTCGTGTTCAAAGGAAGGATTATCAGACTGATGTCATCTATCAAGCAAATGGCAGCAGTGAAGGCATAGGAAGAGCTGGACAGTCAGCTGGCATTGTGGCATCACACTTGCTGAATGCCACAACCAAACTCTTGGGCAATGAAAGACCAGCCATTGTGGTTGGTAACATTTGGTCACCATATCTATTTTCAATTATAGGTCTTTGCTCTCTCATTTTATGTATTGCTTTGATATGGATCTTGATATGGTACAAACGTGGTAAGAAGGTGTATTGTTGTTCAAAGGTCTATCGAATAAATAACAGACAATAACAAGAAATTGGACTTGTATTATATGTTTAGCTTGAGCAGGATTATCCCACCCAAACAGTCCACATTAGGTCATGAGAGTTCATACCCTTTGGTTAGAATATAAATTATGTAATAAATCTCTCAGTGAAGCTTTGTGTCATGAAATCTATTGAATAAATAACAGACAATAACAAGAAATTGGACTTGTATTATATGTTCAGCTTGTGAAGGATCATCCCACCCAAACAGTCCACATTAGGTCATGAGAGTTCATAGCCTTTGGTTGGATTATAAATTATGTAATATGTAATATATCTCTCAGTGAAGCTATGTGTCCTGAAATCTATTGATTAGGTAATGGACAATAAAAAGAAATTGGACTTTTGTTATATGTTCAGCTTGTGCAGGATCATCCCATCCAACTGATCACATCAGGTCAAAAGAGTCAATACCACTTGGTTCAATTAACAAAGGTGTTAAATCTCCCATTGAGGCTTCTTACATGCAAAGGATCTATAAAAATCAATTGAATAAATAACAGACAATAACAATAAGTTGGACTTGAGTTATATATTTAGCTTGTATAATTGCATATTTAAATTGAGGTTGGACTGTAGCATGATACGAGACCTCATACCCTTTAGGAGGACTGAAAATATGTTTGTGATATATGTGTTTCCCTTGATGCTTATGTCAAATGCCTACAGCATCAGACAAATTACAAGACATGCATTCGTACTTGAAGATCACAAGCAGATATAAATCAATAGCATTAAAAAAAAATTTTTTTTGAGTTTCAAAAGTTAGGTCGGGCACACACTAGACCATATCGAGGGGAAATGACACATGTTTTCATGGGTCCAGAACATGGCAGAACATGGCTAAGTCACTAAGTGGCCCTTTTGTGCTACGTACGAATGTCTCACATGTTTTGACTCCACTAAGCTCCAACCGATCATGAAGCATCAAAATTTAATCAATCTGAATTGCATTGAATTAATCAAATTAAGAAGGAATAAGTCAAAGAGGAGATTATAATTTGTCATGTTCATTTATTTTTTTTTTTCAGCACATGTGCATACACCCATGCACGTACTTTCTCTGTTCTGATTGACTCATCTTTTGTAGTTTTGTGTAATAATTGAAATCAATAATGTCCATTCCTCCTTCTTCGCATATGCCTGCCAAGCAATGTGGGCATCGTGGTCTATGTTTGGAGTAAAACTCCAAAGACCACCGCAAACAGTCTTGGTGGAAGATATGGCAACATCTTGTCAAGATGAAAAGTTGTTGATCGTTCAATATGGACGACTGACAAACCGAGCATGAACCATCCATCCATTCCTTGACATGGATATAGCGTTCTTCAAAGTCTTTCTTTTTCAAAATGAGGATGGTCTCCAAAGACACCTGGAATTTCCCCACCGTATAGCAGCGGCATGAGGGGCATTCGTGAAAGTTATTGTTTTTGTCCAGGTCTTTCAACCATCTCATTGCACAATCTCTGTGGAAGACATGTGTGCATGGCCATAAAAGTACACAAGTGTCTCTTGCACCCAAATCCTCCATGCATATAGAGCACTCCTCAACCTCGAGAGGTGTGGTTGGCTCGAGAGGGATCAACGTGGTATCCTTTGGACAGGAGCGATGGACTTGTCTGGTAGGATGAACCTTTGAAGGAGAAATACTTTCCAGAGATGGCCATCGGCGAGAGAATGATAAGCATGAACCCATGTTGGAGATTGAATGAGGATAATTTCCAAAAGAAGCGCTTTTATACCATTTTAGTCTCATTATCTAGTCACACATGCTTTTTGAAAAGAGGTGATCTTTTTGGGTTTAGACCAATCAGAATGAAGTTTCAGTGGAGCTAATTAAATATGAACAGCAAATGAAGGGTGGGCATCTCATTAAGTATGCACAGCTCATTAGGTAAGCTCTTTGAATGAATACAGCACATATTTGAATATTCATAGCTGGCTCATTAGGTAGGCACAGCTCATTAGGTAGGCACAGCTCATTAGGTAGGCACAGCTCATTAGGTAGGCACAGCTCATTAAGTAGGCACAGCTCATTATCTAGGCACAACATTTAGTAATGTCATTGCAACAAAAGGAAATAGATCCAAAAAGGTAACTTCTATGATATTAAAAATTGTACTTTTGGCTTATGCCACATGAACATATCCTCTCCATTTCTAAGCATTGTCTAAACACAAATCAAAGAGATAAGAGATAAAAAAATAAATAGAACTGTAGTGAACTCTAAACTGGCCATTATGGTTTGAGTAATCAGACCATATGCTATCTACATAGACCACAAACCATGTATTGATCATGTCTAAACATCAATCAATGTGTTCAGAAATAGAACCATAGAAGTAATTTTAGAGAACTCTAAACTGGCACTCTTTGCATAATTGATAAGACCACATACCATTGAATGAAGATGTTTAAACACTGCTCAAAGTGATAAAAAAATGAGCCATAGAAGTAACTTTAATGAACTCTAAACTGGCACTCTTGGTAAAGAGTACAAGACCACAAACCATGTATTGATCATGTCTAAACATCAATCAAAGTCTTAAGAAATAGAACCATAGAAGTAATCTTAGAGAACTCTAAACCGGCACTCTTTGCATAATTGATAAGACCACATACAATCTATTGATCATGTGTAAACACCAATCAAGATGATAAGAAATAGAACCATACAGAGATCTTATGAGAGCTCCAAACTAACAGTCATGGTATAAGTGATAAGACCACATGTCACCAAATTAACATGTCTGAACACCAATCAAAGTGATAAGAGATAGACTCATACAGGGATCTTCTGGTTGCTCCAAACTGGCACTCATTGTATAAGTGATAAGACCATATACCATCTTATGAGCATGTCTAAACCCCATTCTGTGTGATAAAAAATAGAACCATATGGGGCACTTCAATGGACTCCAAAGTGGCTCTAATGGTATACACCATTGTCAATCTCATCTGGAAATAAGACACCAAGTGCCACTTTCGTGTGGTGTGAACTCAAAATGTTGTAAATGCCCGTTAGCCCGACGTAGGGTGAATAGTACCATTTCACCCAAAAAGGCTGTGCTGAAACTGGTGTGCAGTGACTAGCGCTAGCCCGACCTAGTGCCTCCGCTAGCCCGAGGTAGCCTTTTAGACGAAACTTGCCACTTTTCATATGCACAAAAGGGCCACTTAGTGACTTAGCCATGTTCTGCCATGTTCTGGACCCATGAAAACATGTGTCATTTCCCCTCGATATGGTCTAGTGTGTGCCCGACCTAACTTTTGAAACTCAAAAAAAAATTTTTTTTAATGCTGTTATTTATTTTGTTACTTATTCTTGTTTATAATATGTTGTTCAAATGTACTCACTCACTGTACACTGTGTTCACAGTCTTTATGTTATTGTAGCCTTGGACCTCAAAGTGGGGACATTAGTCAACTCCGGGTTTAAACCAAACACCAGGCGCACGTACCACTCAGCTCAGGCATCCTATACCAAGTTCTGCCAGCTTCTCCATCTAGCTCCGATCCCAGCAGACGAGCAGACAATTTTAAGGTACATAGCGCATGTGTCCGGGGTACCCGGTACCAGCACTAGCCTCTCACCCAACACACTGCACGTTTACTTGGCGGCCATCCGTGCTCTACACGTGGCTAACGGCTACCCACCACCCCCCATTGCTACCCCTAGGGTACATCTAGCACTTCGCTCCATCAACAATAACTCCCCCCACCCTGCCCAAAAACATGCCATAACATTCCGCCTCCTCTCTAGCATGTTAGCCAAGCTGCCCAACGACCAGGACAGTCCAGTCTTTGCAGCAGCCCTCTGCCTAGGGTTCTTCGGCTGCCTCAGGGGGGCAGAGTACACCCAAGTGACCCATCACATTTCTGGTAAAATTATCAGTCATCCACCTCCAGCCAATAGCCTCTCCTTTGCCCAACGCTCAAATTCCTTATCCCTCTCCTTGTCAGTCAAGGACTCAAAAACCAACCCTCATGGCTTTACCAAGTACATCGGTTGCTCCCACCATCCCACCTGCTCTCCTTGTACATTATGGTCTTATCTAAGAGCCCGCGCTCGTAAAGCGCCCATAGACCCTAGCGCCCCTCTGTTCACTCTGAGCTCTGGAGCGCCCCTGACTAAACAAGCCCTCAACCAAAAAATAAAGTCTTTAGTAACAGCCCTCCATCTAGCTCCCTCCCACTACACCACTCACAGCCTGCGTATTGGGGCAGCCACGCAGGCAGGTTCCAACAATTGGAATGAACTAGACATATCCAAACTGGGTAGGTGGCGCTCCCAGTGCTTTAAATCTTACGTTAGGCAGGACCCTGCCAAAGAACTCAACTACGCTCACAGACTTGCACACAACAACTAAAAATTTATAACCCTTAACCCACCTAACGTGGCATTTATTATCAACAATAAACTGGTATTTATTATCAATAATAATCTGGGACTATCCACGTTAGTCAAATACTCATATCTGCATGTTTCGAAGGTATCTTCCACTGTCCAATACATACTGCAGCTATTAGTTATTAATATGTACGCTCATTTCACATTTAATGGTATAAGCCATAGGTATGTAAATGGCACGTTAATCGCGTACACACGATAATATCATAATTATATTATGTTATGAATATGTATTGATGTTTTTATATGTATGTAGCTAGGTAAGACGGTGGAAGCAGATTTATAGGAAATAAATCAATGTGTGCAAATATTATATTAATAACGGCGTTTGTTCCAATTGTTTAATGCTTCCTTATATTAAGATAAGGTACCTAGAAATACTATAAGGAACAGGTTTCATTGACTAATATGTATGTTACTAAACAATTTAATAATTCACACATCTTTGTTCTTTGGCATGGACAAGTAAATAGACAATGTATATACTGTATATTTTAAAAATTTACTTACAAGTAATTAACAATCATATGTCCTAGAATTATATACAATTATTAAATAACCCCTTCCTAGGAATAGCTCTATTTATGGGGCGCTAAGTGAAACACCCAAAGCAAAGGCAGCTATCAAATGGCTGCCTGAGCAGCGCCCCACAAGGGTAGGTCACCAAGAAGGACTGGTGCTGCCGCCTATCTTATACCCCCTCCAGAGGGTTATCTGAGTGCCAGCTCTCCTGCCCTGCACTTGTAAAAATGGAATTATCTCTGTGATAATTCCTATAATGTACACGAGATAGTATGACTAAAGGGGTGAGGAATAATTTGAAGTTGTGATCTGTGATTGCCGTGCCCCCTGGTAGTGATTATAGACTGGTAGTGGTAGAGTATGTAGCGCCACCTGATAATAATGTATTTACAGCACTCTGATGAAAGATTTTGATATCAAAGTCAAACATGCATGGCTTATGGCATATCATAGTTCATAATATAGTGATTATTACGTATGCGCATTCATAAATAAACCAGTTATATGATACATGCCAATATGTTATATTATTTAGACGACTAGATTCCAGACCACTCCCATGTGCTGTTTATTATTGAAGTATTAAAGATGACCCAGTAATGAAATATCCTTCTACACCTTATATTACGTTTAACATTTATCATAAAGCATCATTTCTTACCTGAATACATGTTTTATTAAGGTTATTTTATTCCAGATGCAAAATTCCGCATGTCAAACGGACTCATATCTTGCTTGAATCCAAGTTTTATAAACGTTATATTATTTCAGATGCAAAATACCACCTATCAGACAGAATGGAATCTGGATAAAAGGTTTAAGGAATGGATTGCACCAACAAGGTTCCAATGGGAAGCTTACTGCAGAAAATGCTCTCAAACCATCGACCTAAAATCAAGAGGGGAGAGAGCATTGAAATTACACATGAAGGTCAAGCACCATAAGATGAATATGATGGCCTGTCTTGTAAGTGTCCTCTAAATATTCTTATTTATGTTCATCTCTTGTGTCCGTAAAAGTCTTCGTGTATAAATATTTCCATTTGGGTTATATCATTCTAATGATAACATATTATATGCTAATAAATTGATACATTTTATTACAACAAATTGTCACAAAGGAATTCTGTTGCAACCAAAATATTTGTAACATTAAATTGAAAGTAAAGGTTAATCATAAACAAAGGTGAAAACATCTTCAGTCTTATAAGGACCTTTTGTGTCATTTGTGGTTTTATTGATGAATATGATTGATATATAATATGTAAGGAATATTTTTTATAAGTTTTATGAATTAATTTATTGTTATGAACTTAACTTATTTTATAATCCCAAAGAACATATTGGACATTTCTAATTTCGTCTGATATTTGTGTTCATGAAAATGGAAACACATGAGTGTTGGACAGCTTTATCGTGTATCGGGGGGCACACACAATACATAAAAGAATACAAATGGTCATATATTATCCCTAAAGATTCCCGATAATTCATCCTGTATGACTGAAAAAATATATAAAGCTTCTGAAAATTGTTTTTTCTCTCCAATATATACTACAAGCCCCAACCTACTGTGCCTAACATCTGTTCATCGAAACTTGTGGTTGTGCTATCATGCCCATATTTTAATCCAAAGAAATATTCAAGAGCACTCTTCAAATGAGTAGGGCATTTCGTCCCGGTAACAGGATTTATCTATCCAGCTTAATTAAGGTCTTGCATTGATGAGTTTATTTGTACGAATCAAAGTTAAATATCAATTTCTTTTACCATAGTTATGTTGGGAAAGGGCTATTTTTTATGATGATGATTACACATTCACGTCAATTTAATATCTTGAGATTTGTATATAATTTAACACTGATGTTAGGTCAGATCGCCCATCCAAGAAAACATCTCAAGCCCCATTATATATCCACTATACTCGATCCTTAGATTTTATACCTCTTTTGTTTGTAACAAATCGCTGCATTCTGAGAGGTACAATTCAAAACTACTCCAAAGGTGACAGGTACAAATATATGAAATATAGGCTTTATAATTTTGCGATCAAAAGTAGCATTTGAACGATTTCGTGGATTGCTAAGCCCTCTTCCGCCTTATAAACCTGTGGTGCAGATCCCATTTGTGGAATTGTCCAGGAGAGACCTAAAGAATTAAGGATTATGGCTTCAGTCGGGTAATTTTGTCCAGTCTAATAGTGGAAGACTTTATTCAAAAAAGAATAAAACTACATTAGCAAGATTTGATTTTGTTTAATAATCCGTGCAGTGTACACAGCGTTGTGTACATAGAGCGGAATTTTGCAAGTTGCCTCCAGTGTGAATGGCCGTGGTGGACACACACAGTGAGAGTACACAAACTAAGGCTTATATATTGATCACTGGGGAGTCTTAGTTGTGTCAATGCAGGCCACGGCGCTATTGTGGCTTCTCCGCTAATCCTCACCCTGATGACATGCTCCCGCTAATCAGGACAACTTGTGTAAGATATGTATTAACTCCATGTGTACAGCCAAACTTTACCTGGAATACAATTAGAGCACGATACAATAATATTTCAATAAACCTGTACATTCAAAATGTTGACCACATCGTAGACCAACTTGATTGAACACTGCCAAGGATTTATAGGATAAGCTAATTCATTATCGGAATGGTAAGATAATTTTCTTAATATCACGACATATATGAACACTTTCCGTTAACAATCTATTCGCTCTTTCTTTGTGAATACACAACTTCAGCACCTCAGTCATAATATATGTCGTGCTCGTGTGTATTATTAACCAAAGTGATAGCATGATTGTTAGTTTTAATTGTTGGGTGATTTTATAGTAAATCAAATGTACACGTATAGTGAATTCAATATATGGAAATCATTATCAAAATGAAAATATGGATTACACCACAAGAGCTTAGGTCATATTTTGAGTTTCTTTCATCAGTGTTAGATGTATCCGATTAATTTTGTTTGCCTCTATGTTTATTGATATTTACTTCTAGATTTTATAAACATTAAGAGGGTAATAAGGTAATACTTAAGTACTTAATACTTAAGAAAGTAATACTTAAGCTTGTAAAGCAGATGAGAGGTCACCTCTTGTAGATGGATATGTTTTGTAATCCTATCATAGACATTGAACCCAAGACCTACATCGTTCTATTCACTATTAATCTCTCAAGCTTGCCATATCACAGTCCAAATACACAGCACAAATATCAATTATACAAGTTTCTGCCCACAATAATGACAAGTTGCTGTCCATTGTTTCTGCTATGTATTCTGCCATGGCGTACAATGTTTCACCAAAGTGGCCATTACGTTCAGCTTATTATTAGTCCACCTATTATGCTACAAAGTGAAAATATCTAACTTGACATCCGCCTCACTATGATAACATTTACAGGTTAGATAATCTTTCAACAATAGTAGCCGAGATGTTAGGGTGTGTTGGTCTTCACATCAGTTATTGCAGTTTTACGCTTGTACATTTCAGTAACCAAAATTCCTTGTATCTATGATATTTTCATTTGACCACAGAATTGGAATGATTGATATTTACAGTGGGTTGGCAAGTATATTCTCCTATGAGTAACTTCCCTGCAGAGTGACAATCTGTCCGGGAAAAGACAATTTAGCTTATTGCCCCGATATATCGATGAATAATTCAAATTAATATGAAAACAATCGATATAATGTAGTGAAATAGGTCTTATTTTATGTCATTATTTTGTATCTTAATATTGTAGAAAGTGAAAAGAGTTAGGCATTGGGTCTCGGTGGCAGGTTCTATTGAGCCAAAAAATAGCCTTACTTGTGTCATTAATACAGCCAAAGACCAAGATATGTCATGTTAACATGATAGAATCCTTGCAGTTTTGTAGCCTAGGTCTAACCCAGATATACCTATGATGATTAGGTCTCTGCTAATTGCATAGGACTTCTTGAGTAGGTTAAATTAACCTGCATGGCAATATATTTGCTGTTCAAGTGTACACTTAATATTTTATGAAGACTGTGGTATGACCTAAAAAACCCCCAAGGAATATAGATTTATACAATCCATGATAATTATAGTGCCAATAAAGCGCAAGTAGGTCTGAGAGACATTTTTAATAATTAAAGAGTCTAAATAAATACAAGCTCGATATCTTTCATATTTGATATGTAATCAAGCTCAAGCTGATGACCGCATTATGAAGCGGTTTTCCTGCAAGGACATGCCCCATATAAGGTGCTGATAGGTCCCACAAGTGGCAAACTTTCACTTAACAAGTACGAGATTTGTTTGGCATAAGATGTTTGGTGTAACTGCATTCAGGATCACAATGATTTCCATAACTACTCGTCACTGGGGGGATACTGGATTCGGTAACTGCAGTTACCGAATCAAAATGGCAGACTCTGCACCAGGTGAGAAATCTCAGCAGCTTGTATTTCATCTTTCCTGGGATTATTGATAACTGCTACCATGACCAAATGCTTCAGTATAGTATATAAATACAGTATGATCAAAATGATTCACATAGCTTTACAGGTAATGTGAAAAAGAGGGAATGTAGTTTCACTCATGATTCGGTAACTGTACATGCATGATTCGGTAACTGTAGTCTTCTCCATGTGGATGATTCGGTAACTGTTGAATGATTTGGTAACTGCCATATGTGGATGCCAACAAAATATCCATGTTAATGTGTACTTATAAGCAAACAATAATAGTAAAGTTACCAGAACAATATGCTCTGTATAATGACTGCAGGTATGTATAATGTGTTGCAATCCAGTGGTTGCAATGTTCATTGTAACTGTAACTAAAATATGACATGCTCACTTTTTCAACCTTTATGTGTTACCATTGCACAAACACTGGTAAAATAGAACTAAATATATTCTACGATGCTAAATCCAGCCACCAGAATTTGCCTTTTAGCATTCGGAAAGAAGAATTAGATGAAACCACTAAACCAAAATATATAGATCTGTTCACTTTGGCCAAACAATCAATGCCATAATCAATAAATATGGGCAGAACTGTGAACCATATATTGAAACAAATGGTACAAAAAATATTCTGAAGATCAAGAGAAGTTATTAGTTCTGAACAAACTGTTGATTATAATTCACTTGAAAAAGAAAAAGGACAAAAGGTATATTCCTAAGCAGGGGATTATGTGAAAGAGTCTGAAGTTTGCAAATGCATGACTGACAAATTAATAAAAGTCCTTGATCTTATGGATCAGCAGGGTAGAAAGGAGAACTTCATGTGTGTTATCCAGTCCATTGCTGATGGAGTTTTATCAAGTCAAGATAATTCACAATTAATATTCCTTGTCAAAAGTTTCTTTCAATGCCGAAATTGAATACACAATTAATATTCCTTGTCAAAAGTCTGTTTCAATGCTGAAATTGAATACACAAGGTTTGCTTGTAAAAAGGAAACATGAATGCAATAAAACAAGACATGCATGTCTTTTTTGAAGATGAAGATTCTAATCTCCCAGTTGAAACTCTGAACAATAAGTTCACAGATAAGCTTATGGAGTCCATCAATAAACACATTCCTATTAAGAAAATAACTGGTAGATGGGATGTGCCATGGATGACAAAGGAAATCAAGAAACAAAGACTGTACAACAAGGCGGAAAAAAACTTAAAAGGATTCTGACCGTAGAAAATTCAGAAACCTTAGGAAACACATAAAACATAAGTTGAGAGAATCCCACAATGAATATGTCCTTGGGCTACTCGATTTACCTGACATTGAATTCAGTAGAGCATCAATGGGAAAAAGGTTCTGGAATTATATTAGATCCAGGCGCAAAGATACTGTTGGTGTACCAACACGAACAGAAAATGGCATCGAAGTGAAAGACAGTAAAGGCAAGGCAGAAGTTCTTTCACGTCAGTACAAATCTGTTTTTTCTACTGAAAATATGGAAAATATTCCTGACAAAGGTGATCCAAAAAAGCCAATAGCCCGGATCAAATACCTTGCAAGAATGGTCACATGAAATAGCTCCAATCCTCAAAAAAATATTCCAAGACTCACTCGACAAAGGAGAAGTCCCAAGGCCACTCGTGTGAAATTCGAAATGACGATGATGCAGTAAAACTGCAAGAAGACCTAAATATGCTGGAGGAATAGTCAAGTGAGTGGCAAATGGACTTCAATGCTCAGAAATGCTACACCCTGAGCAGCAAGAAAAAAGCCAAGCTCTTGATACAAGAAAATATACATTAAATGGTCACAACTTGCAACATGTTGAACATCATCCCTACCTGGGAGTTGAGCTCCAAACAAATATGAAATGGCATGAACATATCAACAACATTGTCTGCAAAGCAAATCAAGTACTGGGATTTGTAAGAAGAAACTTCAATATCTGCCCAGGAAATATCAAAGAGGCTGCCTACAATACACTTGTGCGCCCTCACTTAGAATATGCATCAAATGTTAGGGACCCTTACCTCAAAAACGATATAGACCACATAGAATCAGTTCAAAGACGAGCTGCTAGATTTGTGTCTGGCAACTGGAAGAGAGAAACAGGCACTGTAACAAAATTCCTGGAAGACCTAATATGGGATTCACTAGCAGGGAGAAGAAGTACACAGAGGCTGGTTTTATTATACAAGGTGAAATAGCTTTGAAACTTCCAGAACATGTCAAAATCAAATCAGCTCCTACATGGAAATCACTATATCGAAATTGCGACAAGCTGTGACCCTTATAAATACAGCTATTTTCCAAGGACAGTGACTGACTGGAATAATCTTCCCCCTCAATTAACTACATTGGAACCAGGTAGCTCGGCATCCTTCAGGAACTCCCTAGCCAGAGTATAAAGGTTGGCAACAAGCAACTGGTGTGTACCAGCTGCACCCCTTAGTGCAACCGTGCTCTCTTGGCGGGATGCCAATTGGTTTTGATGTAGATGTAGTCTCAAGTTGATCAATCCTATACAGCTCCAGCTGGGTTATCCTAGGAGTATCTACATGTATACATACCATCTACTTGATGCAAAGATTCCATGGTGCTCTGGTAATATCAAAGCATTAAAGCTTGTGACAACATACAGCAAGTGATCATTCAAATAAAACCTAATTGAAATGGTGTGGTACAGGAAATAATAGATTACATTATTGAGATTTATCTTAAATACTTACTAAATTTGCTTCTTTGGCATCCATGTTTTCAGCTACTGAAATATGTGTCAAATGAAACAAAATAAACTAGTGAACCATGTGTTAAATGTTGTACACTTCTCTGCCCCACAATTTAATGGCATGCATATCCATTATGCTGAATGCATGAACCTGCTGATTGATAGATCTATATACGATCTCATAACCTGAAATTATTTTGGGATAGTAAAGTGCTTAATATGTGTTTAAAGTAAAGTAACAATCCAAGAAAATGGGATGCTCAGACTTGGAGTAAGCCCATATTCTAAGATCAAGTCCCTCTCAGTGATAAACAATGATGATTGTATTCTATAAGCATCTGATAAGTGAGGACCCATAGCGGAGTTACCAAATCATGACACCCCAGTTACCGAATCTTTAGACATACACTGATCATAGTTACCGAATCTCAAGACAAAACAACATGGCCCAAATCAGACATTTTAGCCATTGTCCTGCCTACCTTTTGCATGAGATATTATTATATTGCTTTTATCTCTAACAAGGAACACAGAACAGTGACACAGTATGCAATATACCCCTCAAAACAAGCTGCTGAGATTTCTCACCTGGTGCAGGGTCTGCCATTTTGATTTGGTAACTGCAGTTACCGAATCCAGTATCCCCCCAGTGCTCGTGGAGCTCTTACACAAAGAGGTTCTGATGATTTGAACGCCGTAATCTGCAATTTGCAATGAATTTGCGTTTTCCAATAAATCTAAATATATAAGTATAAAACAAGGCCATAACAGGGAAAGTAATCATAACAACCATTTATTATACTCAAATTTAAATAAATACTTGGGATTTGAATAGTCCTTATCGACAATGCTGTCTGGCAATGTGTAACGTTAGTTTAGCGCTGGCATGAATGACCATATGCAAACAAAGTGGGAGCATGCTTTAAATAGCAATGAATAAATGGTGATCCATTTTATTGAGACAAGAAAAAGAATAATAAGATATCTATAATTCCTTTAGATCTAATGGTTGCGTATGTCATTTGTATAGAATATCAATTTGGTCATTTTCTACACGACCCTATTCGATGGTTGCGAAGATTTTTATATTTATATCAGAAATCAATAAACGGATATAATATGAACTTAAAGTTAAATATGTAATAAGATTGAGAGTCACTTTACATTGTGCAGTCAGCATAAAATGACAACCAAATACTAATGATATGTGTAGGCCCCTAATACATCTATTGATCTTTAACTTGAGCTCTTTAGGAGTAAGGTTTAGTGATGGATATAAAGATATTTGAAATTCAACTGTTCTAACGGCAAGAGCTAGCCATGAAGGTAGGTTTCCAATTTATTGAATATATTGTCAACAGTATTGTCAACAGTATAATTGATATAACTAGCTATGAACTGCTTTTTCTGTTGCAACATTGCTTCAAAGCAAACGTTGAATCAATATATATCTTAACTAGTCGAATGGTTCAATATATATAGAAGCAATCATTATACCGGTCAATGGTTTGCTCACGTTTATTTGTGGTCAACAAATGGGAAGACGTTGATCTTTACCAACATTTAGATATAATTCACACACATATATATGCATGTATGTATTTGTATATATGTATATGTGTGCATGATTGGAGTGGCTAACAAAAATGTTGTTCCATAGGCGTCAGTTATTAGACATTTTGGGTCGGAGAAAAAAAACTCAATTCGTTTTTGCTGTGAGATTCAAATTTAAATATTTCCCCCTCATATTATGCATATTCGCCGTTTTTCTTACCTCAAAACCAAACAATATATTTCCCCACCGATTATAGCATTTTATTTTTTTCTCGTCAATGTTAGTGTTCTAAATATTTTTTCTCAATTTATTCTACGTCCCGCATCACTGAGTGATTATGAGTTCATCCCTTATGAGGAGTGTTATGTTATATGCTTCACGCATGATCACATGATGATCACATGATGATCAGGCTGAGGTTCCCAGCAGAGATATGAGCCAACAGATGAGTTGCTTTTTCTAATCCTTTACATCCAGATACAAAACTTTACTCGGCAAAGCCACCTCAAGATAAATCTGTTGCCTTTATCAGAGGAGCTAAGAAGTATTAAAAGGCTAATTGAGCACTCTGTGTAAATTATCCTGTGGCAAAGCCCCGGGATTTTATATATTCATGGATCACTCAAGTTGATCATTGACAAGAAAGGTGAACGATCACAATTCACAATGTACCGGGCAGGTTGTTCAAGGAAATTACTTGGTTGCTGGTCGCGGATTGATTTCACAGCTTATTTTGATTCAAGTGTTATCATTTTGAAATAAGTTGTAAACAACAGGTTTATATGGTATAATACAAAAATCATCACACCAAAATCCACGAGGTTTCTGTTAAAAATCATGTGAAAAATAGCAAAAATGACTTAATGCAATACACTGTTACAATATTTATAGTCCTCTCTGATGATCAAACAATCATAAGATAGATTAAGCCTAACTAATGCTAAAATTAAACTTTGGCAACATTTAGCATATGAGTGAGAACTTCATGTTTGGTGAGAGATTTATATATGAAGTTCATTGAATTCATTTCACTTGTCCACTTTTCTTTTAAAGGATTATTCACTCTTTCGGGAAGATTTTTGAACAAATGAATAAAACATAGAATTAATATGCAAAATCTTATTTCTTTTCTCTCAGAATCAGCGGGGCATAGCTTACAATTGGTAGATATCAAGGGTATCTAAAGCAACACTAATTATTACTTGTAATAATTATTAAGGAAAAAATATTTTAAAAAACAATAATCCATTCTGCACTGAGAAGTAATTGACACAAAGGCAAGAAACTGCTCTTTTCAAAATAGTGTTAGATATTTCATTACTCCTCTTTAAAATTAAATAAATAAAAATATATCAACAAACCTAGAATAATACGTGAACGTAATCTAATTGCATTTGATGTAATTTCACCCATCAAGGAAATAAAATAATTAAGATTTTCCTTTTAAAATCAAGTATCTCTTCATAATCATGATATAAATATGTTATGGTTTCATTAATGTCAATCCAGAGTCAACAAGAAGACCAAAGCCAGGATGGTGTAAGTAAACTGTACACTATATGCATGCACATGAAAAAAATATATAATAATTTGTTTCCATTTGCACTTTAGTAAGTAAGACTTTTCCTTTCAAACTCTATTTACATATGCATGTCGTTTTAAAGTGTGTTCAATCCGGTTAAAATATTAGATACGTACTTAGGAAACCATTAATACATGACGTAGATCAAGCACGGGAAGCTTTATTACGTCTATTGCATAAACACATACTTTCAATATATATATATATATATATATATATATATATATATATATATATATATATATATATATATATATATATATATATATATATATATATATATATATATATATATATATATATATATATATATATATATATATATATATATATATAGATGCCTTCAATCTTTGCTTTATTAATCATTCATTTACAAACATAAACTAACACTTGCATGATAATATAGCAAATACCATCCCACCTTTTCAAAATTCAATATGATGCTTATTTCTTGTACTATTCACTGCTTATGTGTCTTGAACAAAATTCAAATATGCTTTCAAATAATTGAAATCTAATTTAGGCTAGAATCCATTGTAAATTAAATTGGATTGGACATTTCTCTTTCGTTACCTAATACAAATATTTCACAATCAATTCTATGCTGCATCAATATTCAATACAATCTCATATCCTTCTATTCAGTAGAATGCTGCGAGCAAGGTCATTATTCTAATATGTATTTCTCAAATTACTTTATGGATTAAACATCTTGAATTCTTTCCATCCGTGTCCTTAATTTTAACACATTAATCAACATATTCTAAATCACTTTACAGACTGAAGTGGAATTCACAGAGGATCAGATTGAGGGTATGTGTTGAAATGTTTATATGTGCCATGGCCACATATGATTTAAATAAGGCAATACTACTAATTTAATGTTTAGAATATCATCGTTGGATAATATGAAAAGCTATATTTCTCATACCATGTTTAGTACGTGTGTATAATGTTCAATATCGATATTATTATGCAGAGTTTCGAGAGGCTTTCTCGTTATTTGACAAGGACGGCGATGGAACCATCACAACAAAGGAGTTGGGCACTGTCATGAGGTCTCTGGGACAGAACCCCTCAGATGACGAGCTGCAAGAAATGGTGAACGAGGTAGATGCTGACGGTGAGCAAGCAATATGTCCTATCAATCATATCTCACATTTTCACAACAGTGTATTTTAGAAATCTGTATTTTAACATTCTTATAATCTAGGTAATGGAGAAATTGACTTTGAAGAATTTTTGTCAATGATGGCCAGGAAGATGAGAGAGACGGATTCTGAGGAGGAGATCCGGGAGGCATTTAGGGTCTTTGATAAAGACGGAGACGGATTCCTTACACTCAAAGAGCTCAGACAGGTTCAGTACTACTTATTTGAATTATGAACATGGAAATTATTTGATATTAAATATTTGATATTTGACCTTTTTGCCAAAATCAAGCAACAAGTAATATTCATGTAATTTCGTGGGATACAGATGAAATTATATGTTTTTGGATATGTGTAATGTAAATAATGTAATCAAAGAACCAACGCATATTTTGGGATATACACTTGATCTTGTGATAATTATTATTCGCTCAGATTTATCAACTGATTATAAGATAGATGAAAAATTCTAGACAATTTGATTTGATTTAAAAGAAAATTAAAACAAATTAAAAACAAATTAAAACAAAATTAAAACAAAATTAAAACAAAATTAAAACAAAATTAAAACAAAATCAAAACAAAATTAAAACAAAATTAAAACAAAATTAAAACAAAATTAAAACAAAATTAAAACAAAATTAAAACAAAATTAAAACAAAATTAAAACAAAGGACAGCTTCACTGAAAATGAAAAAAAGATAAAAAATCAGATTTAGATGTCTTTTTAAATAAATATAAAGAATTAACAAGAATCATTGATAAATAGTTACCAGTATAAGGGGTTCCACGGTACAGAGACAACCATACCAAGAGTATAAAGTGGCATATTAATAGACATTGAAAGAATAAGACTGTTTGGTTGTTTTTATTAGACCTATCAGCAGTTCTTGACACCATGGTCCACATACTATTAAACATATGAGCAAAACAGATATGATGTAAGAGGAACGGCTCTCAAGTCATATCTGAAAGAGAGCAATGTGTAACAATTAATGGAAAATTCTCAATACAGGCAAACATTAAAAAAAATGTTTCACAAAGATCAATAGCGGGTCCACATGGATCCTCTATCTGATTTGATAAATAAGAATGGTTTAAGGACCACATATATGCGGATGATACACAACTCTACATTACATTAGATCCCCTCTCTTCATATGAGACTGTAAGGATCTGCAACGAAATGGAAGAATATATTGGAGATATAATTAAATTCTTATTGGAAATTAAAATGAACTGAATGATGGGAAAACTGGAATTCTAGTGAAAAAGGTCATCTTTTAAAAATGGAACAATACCTACCTCGATACACGTTGGTGATATAGATATCCATAGATAAGGGAAAGATCTCGGAATAGGCATAGGTGGGAATGTATCCTAAAAGCACAGATGTAGAAAATACGCGGAAATAGGTCATTTCATAAAAAGAATTAATCAATGATAAGAAATTCCTGGGTACCTATCTGCACTACTGAAGGAAACTAAAGGAAACCCAGAGGACATTGAGATCAAATAAAAGGAATGAATATAGTATGAATAATTCATACTTTTATTTTTATGTTGTATTCACAATCTATAATACTTAGGAATGCTTTAAAAGGGAAACATAGACTGTGTAGGACAGAAATGTGTTGTACATAGTGGATTATTCACTATTTGTTTCAATCATCGTCTACACCTTCAATGATATTGGTTTCTCAGCACACATAAGGAGAGGTCCATGCAGGAAACCATCCTGTTTGGCTCAGCTGCATGGCTAATGATTTATTGATTTCATGGTTCAGGTACTACACCTCAATACAGAATGCACAAGTCAACATGCGATCTTGCTTGACATTATTTTATGGATCAGGAAAATATGACTGCAAAGTAAATAGGATGTGGTTGATCCATATGTCACTTTTCTGTTGTTTTTCACACACCTTTTGGCCTAGATAATTTAAATCTGTTTTAAAAAGCATAAAATATGTAAATAATGTGACAGGAACCTCAAAACCTCCTTACTTGCAGTAAATGATTACCAACGTTGGATGAAAGTTCAAATTATCACAATGCTAAAAAATTGGGTCTTGCTCAATTGATGTGATTCTAATAAAGTCTGAAGTGTTCTCACAGAAATCACTTAAGGCCAATGACATCACCAAAGCTAAGAAATATAAATATTTCCAGAAGCCTTCATATTTTTATTTTGCAACATACAGGTCATGGCCAATTTGGGAGAGAATCTTACAGATGAAGAGCTGGAAGAAATGATCCGCGAAGCTGATATGGATGGTGATGGAAAAATAAATTATGAAGGTAACACATATATTGCAGAATACATTCGTGAGATTATCATTTAAAATGAATCAATGGAAAGAATTTACTGTAATATATACTGTACCCTATCTTGCCAAAAAAGAAGAATTGTAAAGCCTCCATTCTTTAAAACATAATAATTAATCCTTTTGTTTCAGAATTTGCAAGAATGATGACATTCAAATAAGAGCGAATGTGATGGATGTTTCAAAATCACCTTGTTTCTAATTACCATTCCATTATTGTCTGGAAAGTCAAGAGAAGAGGTCCGAATTGCCATTCAAGTATCTGTGCAACATAGTGCCAATTCCAAAAATATAAATGACATTTAATTCTATGCAAAATGTGTGCGCTCTGGTTATTATGAATGGTTATGATAAGTATACATGTTGTGTAAATATTGTATAAATGGAGGACAAACCTATGTAAATACTAGTACTATGTGAGTAAAATATCAAAATAGAGTTACCTTTTATGTTATATTTCATTTAAATGCAGATTTTATTTGGGTGATTATTTTGTGTTGTACTTTATTCCCTTTTGTTGATTTCTTCGTTTTCTAATCAATTTATCTTTAAATGATTTGGGCATGACTTAGTTTGAATCAATGTTACATAATTTTCGACTCATAAGATTGATTTCCTTTATCAAAAAGAGTTCTTTCCGTATCCAGCCCAACGGATAAGTCATTTACCAATTCAAATTATAGCTTTCAGACCTCCACTCAGGCCGAGTCCAGATGGGAACTTCAGGGTCTAAGGTTTTTTTTATAAAAGAACCACTATGATTGATTTATTCCAATCAATCTTCTGATTGGTTTATCTTTTAAAGGATTGGTGGAAGTCCTCTCTTATTTGGGTAGACTATCAATAGGACATCCTGGGAGATCTATTTTTTTGATATCCGATTTGTTGAAAGTATGTTGTATTCCAAGTTTTTAATAATAATTTAAATTGTCAATATAAAGATGAAGTACAAAAAAGGTCAGACTTAGAAAAAAAATCATAAAGTCTGTTTTTAACATTCCTTACAAATTGGACAAAATGCCCACTATCCCCAAACAGCCCAAATGGATCACATTTATCTGCTACTAGATAGAGTTGGCTGGTAGACCACATATATTTCAAATGGTTGCAATCATTTGAATATTATGTATACTCACGTGTGTCAATGATTGTGTAAAGATAATTACTAATTACAACCAGCTCAAATGTTGAACGTTAATGCAGGGCAATGACGGCAAAGGCAGGCAGTGCATAACAGGCATTTCTACCTCTATAATGCAGATTATGTTGAATCCAATGTAGAGTATACATTCCAAATACATTCTTGCATTCTTGCATTCTGCTGTTCGGCGTCAATGTCACAAATATTTTTGTTTTGTATCATGTTTTTACTAACAAAAGGAAAACTGATCTATAAACTGCAAAGTCTAAGATGTTGTTCCAAAGCCAATATTAACAAAGTGCTTATAATTCAACAATTTCAAGATTAGCTCTAGAAAATGAATAAGATTATCCTATCTTTATACTTCAGTACTCATACATTTGTCAGCTATTCCCAAAAACAAATGTATAGAAACAAATATTGGTTGGTCTTTTAGCACCATATACGATATTAGTACAGGATGAGGATTTGTTAACAAAAAAATATATTTTTGATGTCTCTATAAAATATAGCCATTTATATCAAGTTGTAACTATGTCAATTGTAATAATTTGAATGACCATTGCTCGTTCAAACTAAGAACAGTTAATCTTGCCATTAATTATGAGCTAATCCTCAGTTGTTAAATCTTCATTTTAATGTACCATATATTGTCATCATGATATCTCAGTTTGATTGATGGGATTACAATGTACGTAAAGCCAGCTTCAAAGCCATCATCTCAGAGAATATGACTTCAAATAAATGTTTATCACAGAGCAATACATGTAAAAGATTGCAATTGTAAGCAAACTGATATATTGGGAATATATATTTAGCAAAAAAATTAAAATGCAAATATATACAGATATCTTGCCAAAATAAACTTACTATATGTGCCCCTGATTTCCTTATCATAACCAATGGCTTTACACTGCTTATTTGCTGATAGTTAATAGATACACATCTATAGGTAATAGATACCTTACCTGCGTGACTCTCTGCACATTAGACAAGGTGTGAAAAAGTTGAGGTCTGATGACAGCCTACACTTGGTGGTCCCCAATACTCATTTTAAGACAGTACTCGCCTTCAGCAGTGGTAACAAGGCTCTGAAATGCCCTTCCTCACCTATTAAGGAAGCATTTTCTTGACCCAGTGCTATAAACAGACAATGTCTGGTATTATGTAAATCTTATTATTCATTATGTTATACTTTTATTACATATGTAACAGATGTACATCTGCATTTGCAATAATATTCAGATTAGGTTTTGAGAAAATGGTGATAAATTCTGTAAAATACAACCATTTTTATGGGCAATATAACATTCTGAAACCTTTCTTTCTACTCAATTTCAGTTGAGTGGGTGACAGAGCCACTATGACTCATGCTGAACACAATATATTTTTCCACAAGGTGGCACTATTGGTTTCATGCTTGACATCAGAAAATATGTCTTCCATTTCAGATGATTTTGCCATTCATAACTTTCCTTTTCATATGTTTGTGTATCTTGGATCAATACACAGATATATCAGTCATAAACTTACAGGTTGTACTCATTTGGCATGTTGTAGTACTCTGTGAGAGGCCAGCAGTTTGAGATTTAATTAGTTTTGGGATTAGTGGGATTGACTTTCACCTGATCAAATAAACAATCTCAGGTTGGCTGCACCAGCCTAGTGGCAAGGCACAAATCTAATAGCACAGTAAGGTGAGATTTAAACTCTATGATGATTTATCTACATCTTGCAGATTGTGGGCCAAACAGATTAGTATTTGCCACATGTGTCTGCCTGCACTCCTCAGTTCCCTGCAAACTTAACTGCGTGTTAGGGTCGAACCTGGTAACTCATGACAATATAATCTGGAACCCATACAACACACAGTTGTTAATCTTCAAATATGTTTCTTTCCTCAGATCCTGGGTTTATACCAGGTTTTGCAAGTATAGGCCAGGAGACCACATCCAGCAAAAGCTTCATTCTAGCAGCCAATTGGCACTGAATCAAATATCTTGTAACATGTAATAACATGGCCAATTGCTGTCATTGTAATAAGAAAGTGAGCACAAGAATTATTATTACATAATAAAATTACTGTAGATATACCTTCTCACAACCTATCTGGAACCTTCCTACAACACATATGGGACCTTCCCACAACCTATATTTAGCCTTTTCACTACCCACAGGTACTCTGCATAACATCGGCAGTATTGCTTGTCATTTAGTTTTCTTCCTACCTCCGCAGTCATTGCCCTGTTTGTCATCTCATTCAAAGTTTGGAATTCCCCGAGTCATAAATATTCATCTTACTCACCAGAGAAAAAAACACATGCAATCCGAATTGACCTACATTAGGTTATAACCTGGGATCAGGTGTCTGACCTGTAAACTGACAATTGTCAGAACAAAACAGAATCTATCTATTTCAGTAAGCATTTATTCCCTGCCAATCAGTTCACAGCCAGATATTTATGAATACTGATGACTTGTGGTCGATTCTGTGTGCACCTTTATACCTTTGGTGGCAGAGACTGATATGATAGAGAAGTCCTGCTATTGAGGGTAACCTGCACAGTACTTTTTCAAAATCTTTCCAGATTGTTTTCACATTCACAGGAATCATTTTACCTCCTACAGGATATCTTTCAACACTGTTCTTACGAATAGATGATCACTAAAAAACACAATACAGCTAACGATAAAGGGCAACAACAATACACATGGCTCCTGCAAGATTTCCATTTTAACATGCTTTGTCTGTAGTCTTGTGCTTAACCACTTAAATATACATTCTATGCTTCGTGGTGCTCTACAAAGATCTATATATGATTTGTTAAACATTAACTAGCTTTTACTAGTTGAAAGCTAAAGTGTTTTGTATATAGATTCATTCACACAGCTTTGCAGTAACCACCATGTGCTTTTCATGTGGAGTTATGGATATGTCCAGTCCAATTCAATAGTTACAAATGTTTTATTATGAAACTTGTGTTTCACAGGTCTGATTATGTGCATTTGCCTTCACTCATAGCAAGATTTTTCACTCAACTTTTTTTGCCTGGATCCACATTTCCAGATATCCAGATATCATGACAATACATCAATCTTAAACACATGCCTGCAAATAACACTTATCTTGGTATAGAAGCCATCAGATCAGCAAATTATTATTTCAAAACAATCACATTCATGTTTTTCAAGACGTATCAGTTCACAGACACATTTTATAAAGTCACTCCTTTACTTACATACGTTTATATCATTGGTGGCAGGGATATATGATAGAGAATTATGTTTTCCAGGATTTGCAATATTTTCAAGTGATGTCATAATTTTTTTTTGTCTGATTATATCCATTTAACTTTACTCATGGCTCAATATTTTTGGATCTACATCTACATTTTTGAATCTAACATCACGGGGTTAGTGTACAGTCCATCAGAACTAAGAACTCCATTTATGTGGCTCTGTTGTTTCAGTTAAGTTTACAACAAAATGAAATAAGGTATTACAATGAGCTAGGGAAACTGTCTTTGAAACAAAGCAAATTACGTCAAATAGAGCAGTCAGCTACATGTATATCATTATCCCAAAACAATATTATTTCACATTTTCAATGTGCAATCACTATCATAATGCATTAGCGGCATAATGAATGTGAGGTGCACATTGGAAAGTCATGCGTCACCTGTATGTGACTTTACTTCTTGATAACATTTGTATTGAAACTACTGAAGACCGTTTTTCAAAATAAATTCTGCGTTCTTCAAAACACGCCTACATCAGCATGAAAAGAAGTATTAAATCAATATACCAGTACATCCTTGTGAAAAATATTTTTATACTCCTATGCTATTTGTGCAAATAACAATAAATAAAAATATAAATTACATGTTAGAAAAGCGTGGAGCATTCTGTGATAAGGATAGATATTTATCCCTAATATAGAAAAAATATTTAGTGATACAAATATTAGAGACCTGTGATGTAGTGAGACATTGCACATGTGGTGGAGATGAATCTTCCTGCAACATTGTACAGCTGTGTCCTCTGCAGCAGATTCCTGTCCAAAGAAACCTGTCATGCATTGCATTGTGGGCGTGTTACTACCTTCCCCACACGTTTCACTGGTCCAGAAGTAACTATTGTAATTTCCTTGTGTTATCGGTCACAACAATTTGTAAAAGCATAATTTTAGGATTTGTATTAAATATTAAATATTATTACTCACATGTATACACCTCTATATAAACAAACTTCCAAGCATAAATATTCACAAAGATTCTCAGAAATTGCTGGAACCTTTAATATCTATTATCTGTTGTTCAGGATTATACTGGCAACATTATCAACATACTCGGAATACCAACATGTATACATATCAATACAGTGGGGCTAGAACATTCAAGTATGACCTATATGAGTGAAGTTATAACTTTGATATGGTAAAGGTTTAATTTTTATACAGTTAAGGTATTACTTTTTAAAGGTGAAGTTACAATTTTATATGGTGAACTTATAACTTGTATATGGAGAAGGTATAACCTTTATATGGTGAAGGTATATTTTTATATGGTGAACTTTTAACCTGTATATGGGGAAGTTATAACTTGTATATGGCGAAGGTATAATCTTTATATGGTGAAGGTATATCTTTATATGGTGAAGGTATAACTTTTAATTGGTGAAGGTATAACCTTTAATTGGTGAAGGTATAACCTTTATAACTTTTAACTTGTATATGGTGAACTTATAACTTGTATATGGCGAAGATATGACTTTTATATGGTGAGGATATGACTTATATATGGTGAAGATATGACTTTTATATGGTGAAGATATGACTTTTATACGGTGAGGATATGACTTTTATATGGTGAAGATATGACTTATATATGGTGAAGATATGACTTTTATATGGTGAAGATATGACTTTTATATGGTAAAGATATGACTTTTATATGGTGAAGATATGACTTTTATATGGTAAAGATATGACTTTTATATGGTAAAGATATGACTTTTATATGGTGAAGATATGACTTATATATGGTAAAGATATGACTTTTATATGGTGGGGATATGACTTGAATGTGGTAAAGATATGACTTATATATGGTAAAGATATGACTTTTATATGGTGAAGATATGACTTTTATATGGTAAAGATATGACTTTTATATGGTAAAGATATGACTTTTATATGGTGAAGATATGACTTATATATGGTAAAGATATGACTTTTATATGGTAAAGATATGACTTGAATGTGGTCAAGGGATAACTGTTGTAATCTATATATTATTAAAGTATGATCTACAGAGTCACGGTCTGGCCAAAACAAGAACTGTACAACTCTATTTTCTTCATATGGTCCAGTTATTACCTCTGAATGGTCAAATAAGAATCTTTATATGTTCATGGTGACCTTTATGTGGATAAGGTATCTTTATATTGTCAAAGTATCATCTTAATATGGTCAAATATCTTTATATGGTCAAAGTAACCTTTATGAGGACAACGTATAATCTTTATATTGTATGTAACATTTATATCTTGCGTATATAATTCATATAGGCAAGGTATATTCCTTAAATTGTCAATCACAATTTGAATCCCACTTAAGATTTATTGATATTATTATTGTTTTAGGAGGAATTTGTTGCTTCTAATTTTAAAGTAAATGGGGTGTTGGTGAAGAGGGGCTATGGCTGCTTTCCTGTGAGAGGCTCATTATTATGCCTTCTGAAAAATTCAAGTTTAAATATGAGTTCATCACATACAGATTACACAGCAGATAAACTCAATTATTAGTTTTCTATAAGATATCTATATTAAATTTTCATTTCAAGACACAATTTTTCTTATGATAGGAAGAAATATAGATTACATTTGATATAATATATTGAATTGGACTTTTCTTTAATATCGCCGAGAAATGAAGCCAAAGTTTTGTTAGATTTGATCAAATCTATTTTATATTTACCTACTACCAAATGCAAAATGTATCAAATGTCATTTAAATCTGGGGGATTTAAAGCAATTGAATGTGAAGAAATCTGATTCATTTTTACCCGAAAAGAGCAGAGTCTTCAAGAAATTAATGATAAAGGAGGTTGAATTTCATCAAATTATAACAAGTGGAATATCAGAACAGCTCTGTGACTGAACAGACAGACAAACATATTGACAGGGTTATTGTTATAACTTGAATTTCTGTCTTGCAACAAAAGCATGATTTTGTCTTTCAACTAAAACATGGTCATGCTCTTAAAAAGGAATAATATTTCAAAATATTTTCTTAAAAATATTGAATGCAAAATACAGGGAATTTATACATAGAAACATCACACATTCCTTCACCACAGCAGGTTGATAATTCCAATATGAAATCAGTTGACCTTGTTATGCAATGGGCTGATAGGTCGAATTGTAGGTCGATTGACATCAATAGTTCTTTATGGCATAAAATTGTTGATTTCATCTCTTATGCCTCCGCAGAAGGGCTTTACCTTAAAAGTCATATGACAAGAATTTTTTTAAGTGGTAAATCTTGAGATTTCATACCTCTGAGAAACATCTGACAATTTTTTCTGCAGTCTGATGTTTAGTTTAGCTATAATCTAAGATCTTTGAACCCCCAGGGTAATTAACCTACTCCCTTGACCTAGAACTGGGTCAGCAGGCTGCCTACGTCATTGCGCCCCGCATGCATCTCCTGCACACATATTCCTCCTATGTCTGTACATGTATAACAGCTGATGTCCTTTTTTCTACACTAATAACATCCATTGAAAATATGATTAATGGCAAAACTTAAGGCTGTAAAATAGAGACTTGCATTTACATCAGCTTCCCATCCCACAATCCCTACTTTAATTGAAGAAAATAAACAAACATGACTTAACTGGGTAAAGTGTCTGAAATATGGCCTGCTCTACTCTGATCAGTTTCAAGACACTTATAAGCTACCCCTAAACATTATGGCATGAAGTTTAAGGGTTTTCAAACTGTAAATGGAACATTGAGATGACACTTTTAAAATATCTATGAATTATTTTTAGTTGATATTTCCATATTTTTTTACACTGAAAATTTATTTATTTATTTGTTAACCAATGACCAGTAACAATATCAAGTGGTTGAATATTATTCATATTCAGTAATGTTTAGCTAAACTTTGTTTGACATAATTGAAAAAAAAATGTTTTGAAAGCATTTGACACATATTTCTAGATCTGTTTCATTGCTGGAAATTATTTTGACTTCTAAATTGTGAGGTCTGGTTATATATTATTTATGCACTGCAGTTGTATTTCAATGGCCATTTGAAATGTTTAGTTTGGTATTTTTTTTAATGTCTGTCATTGTGTGTCAGTGGGTACCCAACTAAATCATATATCAGTATTTATATACAAACAGACAAAGGAATTTTGAATAAAAATAGAAATTCTGTAAAAATGATACTAAACTTTGAGATTTCAACATTTCTTTCTCAACAAGGAAATGACATTGACCATAACATTATGATAAAGAATAGTTCAGTCAGTCCCTTGAGGGATCTGAATAATCTCAATAGGCAGATGTAAGTTTGCCAAACTCGTAAGTTTGCCAAACTCAACTGGGAGGCTGGCTGTATTCCTGTCTTCCCCATCACTACAGACAGAATCCAAGTGACTATGATGTGAAATATGATCTGACCTACCATCCACATGTGCTAATTAGGCCACCAGTGGTTCAAAGATGTTATCAACACTCATGTTATTACTTATAAATTACAATCCCTCAAGACTTTCACTGGCTTGGAGTGGTTTGTTTTGAACATGAAGGGCGAACATGCGTCACTTCCGGCAAAATCTCAGCAGCCCTGATTTGACCCACATAAAAAGGGGCGTGTCCAGCAAATCACTTTGATCCACTATAATTCTGTACTCCATTTATAAAAATGTGTAAAACATGTTGAAATGCAATGTCCATGTATTGTAATATATTATGGCACAATATAAACATTTTCACAATTTTCTTGTCATGTGACTTTTAAAGTTTCAACTCTATAGATTCCTTTATTTTGCAATATGAAGGAGTGAAGATTGATTTGGTTCAAAGAGCCATGCGCAAGTTAAAGCTAAACTACATATGCATGTCATGGTAAAGTACAGATAAATAATCTATTGATATGTTGCCCTCCATAGCAGGACTTCTCTATCATATCAGTACCTGCCAGTAAAGGTATAAAGGTGCGTACAGAATCGAGCGCAAGTCATCAGTATTCATAAAAGTCTGCTTGTGAACTGATTGGTGGGGAATAAATGCTAACTAAAATAAATTCTGTTTTGTTCTGACAGCTGTACTGATTGATCAGTTTATATATCAGACACCTGATTACAGATGTTGGTCAATTCAGATTTGATATTTTTATGAGCAAGGCAAGTATTTACAACTTGGTGAATTTCAAATCTAGAATGGTATTGAATATAGGGCAATGATAGGGCAATCTGCATTACACAGGTAGTATTCAATTACTAACTCTTGCTATGGAGGGTAGAGCAATGACTGCAGAGGTAGTAATTGAATACAAACTTGATTTGTTTGGTTCAATCCCTTAACGTTACATACTCACACACACACACACACACACACACACACACATACATACATACATATATATATATACAATTTTTGAAGAAGATCAAATAAAGCAATCATTTCAAATTAAGGTCATTCACCAGGCATTTTCAAACTATGTGGTTTTCATCGAACCTTCTTCCCCCTGTATTGTGACCAAAATATCTTCTCACATGGAGGAATTGTTCTCCAGTATATATTTTAGAATATATTTTATCAGCATTAGTTATTACACGTGTCATTAAGTGCCATAAGCAGACCTGGTCTGATGTAGTGCTACAGGAATATTTCTCAAGCACAGCAACAGTACTCATGGTTTGATTTGTAATCGTATGTTCTTTTGCATGTCTGATATGTGTTCATTTAAATATTTGAAATGTTGATGCACATTTAGTCCCTCTTAGTTGAATGAGTTAAGCATTCATATTTTAGTTTGCAACTTTAAATATTGACCTATGGTGACCTATATGTAATTAGAAGCCTTAATAAATAGGCAAACATATACAAGAGGCACTCAACTCCCTCAATTCAGTGACATAAATACAGGGAGGTCACAAATAGTTCCTGCTCCATAATTGTTCTTATAATATTCGGGCAAACCTCGGATGAAGTGAATCTCCTGTATTATTGATCATCAACAGGTCTTTCAATATTCTGATCATAGAGGACAGCACTGAATCAAAAGCAATTGACCCACTTCTGGTAACATTACAGTTGTAGCAATTATGCAAAAGAAGAACAAATATCACTAAACAAATCCATTAAATAGTGTCAATATCTAAAAGATTAGAAGAGTTGTATATAAATATACAGATCCTTATTTTTGTAAACTATTTCATAAATATCAATCTGAAATCCACAGAGGATGCAGACTCCATTAATCAGTTGTGTTGACAGAACCTTCTCATGAGATATACACTAGACAGATGCTTATCATCGTACTCACGCACAGATAAATGAGACACAACACTGTGAAACTCTTTGTATCTCATATACTCCACAAAAATGCTTTTTATTATGAATAATACATTATATACATGTATATTACTTACTTCTATTGTAATGACTATTGAAGTAATAATGATACATGTAGTACCAATATATGATAATTTAGACACATACTGAAGACACTTTATTTCTATATATATATGATTGTAGTAATGCCAAATCCTAAAGTTAAATGTGGAGAGTTCAAAAACTAGAAGTAAATATTATTATTCATAATAGGAAACAAATGTCAATGGATGATATATGATAAATCAATCTTCTTATGGCAAGAATATCAACTTGTTTCAAACTGAGACTTTCCACAACATTAAAACAACACCTTGTCACACAAGAGACAGCAAGAACAATGACACCTTTCAGTGTGTTGAGCTTATACCCAACATACCCAACTTTACTAATAAATATAAGGTCATGTCAAAAAATTAAACTTTCTTCCAAACTCAAAGTTTCTCAGTTTATTCTTTCTACGTATTGCGGTTAAATATAACCATTACTCTTAAAAAACACTGAGTACTAATAAAATATTTTTCCTTGAAGTTATTGAAAAATATGATTCAACTCCAGATAAAAGCACACATTAAAATAGCATATACAGTTCTGTCAGTTGACTAAAAGTATTCTAGACCCTAACTCATTATTTAGTGTCTTAAGGGCAATAAATATTTTCACATAAATAACAGGTTTATACAAACATGTAAACATAATTGTATATAGATAAATAATAATGGTATAAATAATGAATATAATGAGAAAGTGAAGCACCACCAGGTGGAATGAAATAACTTATTTTTGTTACTTTGTGATATGCTATAGCCATGTCCAGTAATAGAACCAGTTCTATAATATTAAGAACAGCTGACGTATGTTGGCTTCCTTCACATGTGAGTGTATGAGAGGATGTCCTAGAGATCTCGGTGAATCCTGTCTGTCTGTCTGTGTCTGCCCCTCACCAGGTCCAGCGTGTCTCCCATCAAGCGCTGGTCCTCTGTGGCCAGGTTAACATCATCATCGAGGTGGTGATGGTGACAGTCAACATCTCCATGGCCAAGGTAAATGTCTTCATCTTCTTCATTTATTAGGGAGGAGCTAAGGTCATCTTCACGGGAGCATGCGGGGCTAATGCCTTGTATGTGCTGCCCATTAGGCCTGATAACATTAAAGCATTTATTAGTCTTTATCCCCACTTATACATGGAACAAAAGAAATCCCAGCAAGCATCATTTATCAAAAGCAAAAGTTGGTGATTTGAAAATATAATTATTTGTTCATTTATATTGCTCAGCAACTCAGGAATGACAATATTTAAATAATGACACATCTAGATCTAAACTAAACAGATCTAAACAATCTTGCAATATTTGGGAAAAGTTAACCATGTGAAGCCAAGTTATGTTAATTCATTAATTTATGCTCAGTACAAACCTTACAGAACCTACTTGACTCTCATACTGGAAAGCAATAGTTAGATGATGTCTCATACACTGGCCAAGTGACCACAAATATTAAACATTTTCTAAATTTAAAATAAATAATAATTTAGTGCCTAATTAATCCAACATTTCCTCCTTTAAATCAATTAAATCATTATAATATAAGAACTATTGACAAATATGAAAATACTTCTACTTTAGATATGCATTGCAAATCTCATAATCTAGTTTTTTCAATCTTGAAAATATATAAAATGAAATTAATTTTGTTAGTATCAAATTATTTTCTGTGCACAAAGCTTACATATAATTATACTAAATGTAGATAGAATGAATTCAGCTAAAATAAAAAACCTCAAGCAATGCATAAGTTATAAAACTAGAAACCTTTTGTTAAAGACCAAAATTATGCCTACATTGACAGGATTGACCTTTTTTTTAACCAAGTAATTCAGAAATATTGTGAATAAAAAATTTGATTTTTTTTTCAACATCACATTCAGAAGTTTGTTGTATGATATCTTAAAAGTTTGATTAGCCACAGAAAATTATGCTTCATAGTTTGACTTCTTTATCATATCAGTCCCTGCCACCAAAGGTATAAAGATGCGCACAGAATCGAGCACAAGTCATCAGTAGTCATAAAAGTCTGGCTGTCCAATCATTGGTGAGGAATAAATGCTAACTGAAATAGATTCTGTTTTGTTCTGACAGCAGGACTGATTGGTCAGTTTATGTGTCAGACACCTGGTTACAATTTATGACTCGATGTTGGTCAATTCAGATTTGATGATATTTTTCTGAGCAAGGCAAGCATTTATGGGGAATTCCAAATTTGGAATGGTATCCAATATAGGACAATGACTGCAGAGGTAGTAATGCAGAGTTTAGAAAAGTATGGTCCCACTGAGTAAAAACCAACAAGTTGCTATGGAGATTGTTGGAAAGCATGTAACAAAACATTTCAGAGGCAATTTGAACACAGCAAGTTTTTACCATGTAAATATTAGAATATAAGAGTATTTCAAATAAAACAATCTGCTTCCCTAATTTTCCCAAAGAAAATTATATGTTAAATCTTGTTAAACTTCAGTACATCAAGTGGTAATACTGATTACCAACTTACCACGCTGAATTAATTCCATGCATTCCCCACACATCCAACTCTCTCATGAGTGTAAATTATAATGTTTGTACAGTGCTAAACTTAAATGAAGTCATCTTAACTGAAAATTTCAGATTTCAGGGCGATGCCAAGTGGGAGAGGTTTTACTACATGACATCAATCAATCCATATTATACTCCATAATAAACATGCATATTAATGCCACTGGAGATGGTAAACTTTTTTGAAAATCATTGTCGTTTGTGTTATCTACTGGTTTGAAAAAAAACAAACAATCTTGATAAAAAACTAGTAAGATCAAGAGGACAGAGGTCACAAGGGGAACATTGGTACCAAACTGTATTTTCAAAATTTGGAAGGTGACAAGGAGAATAAAAAATCTTCCAAGATGAATTGTGTAAAACTTCTTATTTTGCAATGAATAATAGATAAAATTGATTGCAATCTTGGTGAGTTTTATGAGAGAGAGTTGGCTGTGTGGGATGTTAGTGGTTAGTGGATGCGGGGGTGAGATGGAATGGACTTACACGAGAGCAGCGTTGTTGTCCGAGCTGGGATAGCTGGGTGGAAGACGGTACGGAGGAGGGGGCTGACTGTGAGGCACGCCCGGCTCCCTGAAACAACACAATACTTCACATTATTATAGTGATTTACAGGACTAATTCCAACCTTAGTATAACCACAGCATTGGTCAGTGGTCTGCACCTTTACTAGTATAATCCATATCAGTATTGCAAACTATGTCAAATTATCAATGTCTACACCAACATTATGGCTAACGACCATCAATTTCAAGCATTTTGGTCTTTGTTAATCATTATATTATCCAAGAAAACATGGACAGTTGATTATACGTGTGCTATATTGGGGTATATCCACAAGTAATAATTGACATTAATTGAACTTATAAAGTGATGATCGTATGATCGTTTGTTCTTGCAAGATTTACAAGTTAGACTCTAATAGAGTCACAGACATTTTCCTTATTATCAGCCAATCTTATGATTGCGCGAATCCTATGGTCGTTAACCGTATATGATAAATTATCATCACTAATAACATAATTATTTTTCAATTTAAAATATCGTATTTACAATGCTGTATCTTATTATCATACAATAATTAATACATAAAGTAAATCTCCAGAAAGTTGAACCAGAAAAAAGGAGAAAATTCTAAACAGTTGTTGAGTTGAGACCAATGTTCTTATGTACAAGCGGAAATAGGGAAAGTGCAGAGACATTGTTCCATTCATTTCTGGAATGCCAGCAGACAATTAGCATATGGGGGTATGCCCTTACATAATGCACTGGGGTCATGCATTGTTGTCATGTGGCTGGGTCCACCAAGATGCCAAAGTTTGATACATATCATGTAATGAATGGTACGCAGGAGAGCACTTGAAACAGATTAAAAGCGATCCAGGATAGTTAAACAATATGTCCTCTTAAGTCACTGTTGCGATACATTGTTAAAATCCTTCCTATTCAGATCTAAATGACAATACAATATCCAGATATGTCAAATCATCTACTTCCTGGTCCTAGCTTACACCAATTAAACACAACAAAATATCCATGATCTTTAAAAGTAAAATGCCCTCTTACCGCGGAAGGGTAGAAGATCTGTCAAGGTCATTTTGGGAGGGGCCAGAGGTTGGGAAGGAGGAGTACCTGTCCCGCGGAGTTGTGGAGGAGTTGAACAAGGGCGACGCATGGAGTGGTGCCGGGCCCTCGCGCCGGTTAGACATCATGCGCAGATTGGTGGTCGCTCGGCGGATTGAATTGAACTGAGACAGCTGGGTTCTGGAAATAACCCAATCATTTGGAAATCATTTAAATCATCCTTTTCTGATAATGAGCATTTACATAGTGAAAAAATCAAGATTGCCATGTTTTATTGATATATATATATTATGAAGAAGAATACTCTACTTACTCTGGAGTCATATCATCTCTTTTATCCCTGAAAACACAATGAAAAATTGATATAATATCTAGCAAAATAAATGTTACACAATTGAGTATGGGTGGTGATAAATTTTTTTCATTTGATAATTAGCACAATGGCATACATTCATTTCATTGTGATTTAAGGTACCATTTTTACCAATAAATCAAAAGGAGCCAGTTTGCAAGTAGCATAGTACAAGTTTCTTCATGGTATATCATTAAGTGCTCCAAAATGAAAAATGTTTGCATCAACTTCCTGGCTGTAGAGTCTATGAGTAGCTGATCATCCAACATAAATTTGTATGAGAAGATATGTATGTGATATGACTAGCTGAACACATTTGCATTTCTTGGAATTGCTTGAAGTGAACAGAACATTGCAGGAGCTTTGTGAATTTACTTCTATTCTCTTAATGACTTCTTATATCTAGTGGTCTATTGGACATCTTTTATTCAAAAAAAGTTTTTTAATTGCTTTCACCACACCATTAGCTTGTGAATTATGATCTAAACAGACAAAAGTATTCCTATTCTATAGTATTATGGTGAGTCAGACCAAAAGATAGACCAGAGGAAAGACCATAAGATAGACCACATGCTGCATTACAATGAGTCAGACCAGAAGATAGACCACAAACTGCATTACAATGAGTCAAACCAGAAGATAGACCACAAGCTGCATTAGAATGAGTCAGACCAGAGGATAGACCACAAGCTGCATTATGGTGAGTCAGACCAGAGGATAGACCACAAGCTGCATTACAATGAGTCAGACCAGAAGATAGACCACAAGCTGTATTACAATGAGTCAGACCAGGAGATAGACCACATGCTGCATTACAATGAGTCAGACCAGAGGATAGACCACATGCTGCATTACAATGAGTCAGACCAGAAGATAGACCAGAGGAAAGACCATAAGATAGACCACATGCTGCATTACAATGAGTCAGACCAGAGGATAGACCACAAGCTGCATTACAATGAGTCAGACCAGAAGATAGACCACATGCTGCATTACAATGAGTCAGACCAGAAGATAGACCACAAACTGCATTACAATGAGTCAAACCAGAAGATAGACCACATGCTGCATTAGAATGAGTCAGACCAGAGGATAGACCACAAGCTGCATTATGGTGAGTCAGACCAGAGGATAGACCACAAGCTGCATTACAATGAGTCAGACCAGAAGATAGACCACAAGCTGTATTACAATGAGTCAGACCAGGAGATAGACCACATGCTGCATTACAATGAGTCAGACCAGAGGATAGACCACATGCTGCATTACAATGAGTCATACCAGAAGATAGACCAGAGGAAAGACCATAAGATAGACCACATGCTGCATTACAATGAGTCAGACCAGAGGATAGACCACAAGCTGCATTACAATGAGTCAGACCAGAAGATAGACCACATGCTGCATTACAATGAGTCAGACCAGAAGATAGACCACATGCTGCATTACAATGAGTCAGACCAGAGGATAGACCACATGCTGCATTACAATGAGTCAGACCAGAAGATAGACCACAAGCTGCATTACAATGAATCAGACCAGAAGATAGACCACAAGCTGCATTACAATGAGTCAAACCAAAAGATAGACCAGAAGAAAGAGCACAATCTGCATTATGGTGTATCAGACCAAATGATAGACCAGAAGATAGACCACAAGCTGCATTATGGTGATTCAGACCAGAAGATAGACCACAAGCTTCAATATACTGAGTCAGACCAAAAGATAGACCACAAGCTTCAATATACTGAGTCAGACCAGAAGATAGACCACAAGCTGCATTACAATGAGTCAGACCAGAAGATAGACCACAAGCTTCAATATACTGAGTCAGACCAAAAGATAGACCACAAGCTTCAGTATACTGAGTCAGACCAGAAGATAGACCACAAGCTTCAATATACTGAGTCAGACCAGAAGATAGACCACAAGCTTCAATATACTGAGTCAGACCAAACGATAGACCACAAGCTGCATTACAATGAGTCAGACCAAAAGATAGACCACATGCTGCATTACAATGAGTCAGACCAGAGGATAGACCACATGCTGCATTACAATGAGTCAGACCAGAAGATAGACCACATGCTGCATTACAATGAGTCAGACCAGAAGATAGACCATAAGCTGCATTACAATGAGTCAGACCAGAAGATAGACCACAAGCTGCATTATGGTGATTCAGACCAGAAGATAGACCACAAGCTTCAATATACTGAGTCAGACCAAAAGATAGACCACAAGCTTCAATATACTGAGTCAGACCAGAAGATAGACCACAAGCTGCATTACAATGAGTCAGACCAGAAGATAGACCACAAGCTTCAATATACTGAGTCAGACCAAAAGATAGACCACAAGCTTCAATATACTGAGTCAGACCAGAAGATAGACCACAAGCTTCAATATACTGAGTCAGACCAAACGATAGACCACAAGCTGCATTACAATGAGTCAGACCAAAAGATAGACCACATGCTGCATTACAATGAGTCAGACCAGAAGATAGACCACATGCTGCATTACAATGAGTCAGACCAGAGGATAGACCACATGCTGCATTACAATGAGTCAGACCAGAAGATAGACCACAAGCTGCATTACAATGAATCAGACCAGAAGATAGACCACAAGCTGCATTACAATGAGTCAAACCAAAAGATAGACCAGAAGAAAGAGCACAATCTGCATTATGGTGTATCAGACCAAATGATAGACCAGAAGATAGACCACAAGCTGCATTATGGTGATTCAGACCAGAAGATAGACCACAAGCTTCAATATACTGAGTCAGACCAAAAGATAGACCACAAGCTTCAATATACTGAGTCAGACCAGAAGATAGACCACAAGCTGCATTACAATGAGTCAGACCAGAAGATAGACCACAAGCTTCAATATACTGAGTCAGACCAAAAGATAGACCACAAGCTTCAATATACTGAGTCAGACCAGAAGATAGACCACAAGCTGCATTACAATGAGTCAGACCAGAAGATAGACCACAAGCTTCAATATACTGAGTCAGACCAAAAGATAGACCACAAGCTTCAGTATACTGAGTCAGACCAGAAGATAGACCACAAGCTTCAATATACTGAGTCAGACCAGAAGATAGACCACAAGCTTCAATATACTGAGTCAGACCAAACGATAGACCACAAGCTGCATTACAATGAGTCAGACCAAAAGATAGACCACATGCTGCATTACAATGAGTCAGACCAGAGGATAGACCACATGCTGCATTAGACCACAAGCTGCATTATGGTGATTCAGACCAGAAGATAGACCACAAGCTTCAATATACTGAGTCAGACCAAAAGATAGACCACAAGCTTCAATATACTGAGTCAGACCAGAAGATAGACCACAAGCTGCATTACAATGAGTCAGACCAGAAGATAGACCACAAGCTTCAATATACTGAGTCAGACCAAAAGATAGACCACAAGCTTCAATATACTGAGTCAGACCAGAAGATAGACCACAAGCTTCAATATACTGAGTCAGACCAGAAGATAGACCACAAGCTTCAATATACTGAGTCAGACCAAACGATAGACCACAAGCTGCATTACAATGAGTCAGACCAAAAGATAGACCACATGCTGCATTACAATGAGTCAGACCAGAGGATAGACCACATGCTGCATTACAATGAGTCAGACCAGAAGATAGACCACAAGCTGCATTACAATGAGTCAGACCAGAGGATAGACCACAAGCTGCATTACAATGAGTCAGACCAGAAGTTAGACCACATGCTGCATTACAATGAGTCAGACCAGAAGATAGACCACATGCTGCATTACAATGAGTCAAACCAAAAGATAGACCAGAAGAAAGAGCACAATCTGCATTATGGTGTATCAGACCAAATGATAAACCAGAAGATAGACCACAAGCTGTATTATAATGAGTCACACTAGAAGATTGACCACAATCTGCATTATGGTGAGTCAGACCACAAGATAGACCACAAACAGCATTATGGTGAGTCAGACAATATTTTTTCACTTTGAATTTCACTTGAACATTTCCCTACACACAAGGGAGCAATGACATATATCTATATTTATTTGTGTGTGCTTTAATGCTAAAAAGTCATAAAATATATCTCCAGGAGGAGCCCAGTATGAGTAAGAGAATGAAGGTGTCCTGACTGGTGCGGGATGGCTTTAAAGCTAGGTGGCTACTTCTCCCCTTTGTGTGTGCTCAGACTGTGGCACTCAGCCTGCAGTAGGAAGCGCTGTGGCCTGCTGCTTCCATGACAAGATGACCACTGCCTGCACTCATATATCAGCCCCAGGGTGGTGTGCACCTTACAGCCACATAGCCTGCGCAGTGATACACCATCCCTACCTGTTCACACTGCCTGCTAGCACTCCATTATTACCTCACCTATCTCACTCCACATATAAGAATCCCACCGCCCTGGAATCTAACAATACAAAACAATTCTCTCTGCTCACTTGCACAGAATCAGGCATTGTGACAACAGTGCTAAATCTTTTGATTCCTTCTAAAATTGACTATACAAAGGACACATTTCATGAATATCGGGAAAAGGGAACCAATTATCCCCATATAAGACTCCATCAAACTGAGAAATTTCCAATATCTTTCTAGTCTTTTAATTAAGACAACTTGTACATGAGGCATGCGACAGGAAAGCAACTTTAACAGCATTAAGGACAACAAGTGAGACAGCATTCATCTTACGGCTTCATCTGCATCCCTGGTCCACCGCAACACCAAGACAGGCAAACAATTTGTCTTTTGTTCTGGCAGGAGAGATTCTGCAGATAATACAGACAGTTTAGAGCTCATTATCAGGCAGAGAGGTCCCAGAGCAGCAGAAGCTGAAGTGACACTTCATATTATATTTTACCAGAAACTCTGACCTATTTAGACTCTCTCTCTCTGCTCAAACAAGGAATAGCTACGACCAGATTACGCCCAGCCCCAGTGGATTATCAGCCGGGCTCATCTTACATGTAAGTACACACAATGGTAAATCATTTTGTTTGGTAAGGAGCGATGCTTCAGATTATTGTTTTGTCACACTCATCATTGCCTACAATTTGTACTGCCTCATTGCCCAATCAATTAACTTCTGTAGCCTTGCCAAAGATTCATCATAAACCTAATAATGCAGCACTTACGTCTCGTTCCACAAAATACTTTTATTGAAAATATATCTGACTGAGTTTTGATAAGATAGTGTAATCAGCTGACAATGAACAGGACTTCACATTAAACACTGGGCCGGTCACCCTGAGAGGTTATGAGAGCCTCCAGGGCAGTATGGGTCAGTGGGTTTTAAATTCTACTAGCCCAGATTTTTATCTTTGTTGTATGTTCGCTGTGTGATGTTATGTGCCAGTGGATTTTCATTTCATTTTTTAAATCCCTTAATATCAATGCTTGGGAGATATTTCAGTAAACCACAAATCACTTTATAATGATAACAGAGTCAATATAGAATATCTGATGTGCCTCATTTATATATATGCTGTGATAAAATTGGCTACATTACATCAGTACTGATTTGATTTTGATGGCTGTAAAATTCTTTTTATCTTAAAAAATGACAGGTTCTACAAAACAACATGAAAATATAAGATGCTGATAAGCTGTAATGTACCCATACATCATAAAAGTACAATTAAAGCCTGTGAAAACAATATCTGTTGGAGAGTTGGGGCCTTATTTCCTGCATTCCCAGATAAGTTATTGCCATTAGATACAATTAGTCCAAACGTGAAACATGAATATTTGATAATTTGATAATTCAAACATATGAAGTATCTGTGAGGCTCTTCATGTCTAAATATAAGAATGTTGGAGGAGTGATGTAAAAAGCTTTGAGTCTTTGATGAGGTCATATTAAATCAAAGAATTTATGAGGCTCTCTAGGTCTCAATATAAGAATGTTGGAGTGATGTATAAAGCTGTGAGTCTATGATGAGGTCATATTAAATTAAAGAATTTATGAGGCTCTCTAGGTCTCAATATAAGAATGTTGGAGTGATGTAAAAAGCTGTGAGTCTATGATGAGGTCATATTGAATTAAAGAATTTATGAGGCTCTCTAGGTCTCAATATAAGAATGTTGGAGTGATGTATAAGGCTGTGAGTCTATGATGAGGTCATATTAAATTAAAGAATTTATGAGGCTCTCTAGGTCTCAATATGAGAATGTTGGAGTGATGTATAAGGCTGTGAGTCTATGATGAGGTCATATTAAATTAAAGAATTTATGAGGCTCTCTAGGTCTCAACATGAGAATGTTGGAGTGATGTCTAAAGCTGTGGGTGTATGATGAGGTCATATTAAATTAAAGAATTTATGAGGCTCTCTAGGTCTCAATATAAGAATGTTGGAGTGATGTAAAAAGCTGTGAGTCTATGATGAGGTCATATTAAATTAAAGAATTTATGAGGCTCTCTAGGTCTCAATATAAGAATGTTGGAGTGATGTATAAAGCTGTGAGTCTATGATGAGGTCATATTAAATTAAAGAATTTATGAGGCTCTCTAGGTCTCAATATGAGAATGTTGGAGTGATGTCTAAAGCAGTGGGTGTATGATGAGGTCATATTATATCAAGGGTTTGTGAGGCTCTCTCAGTCTCATCATATTTGAAGCTGTGAGTTTCTGATGAGGTCAGCGATAAGGTCTCTGAAATCTCTGAGCCAATGTACAATATTTGTCCTTTCTATCAGAAAACAAGGTCAACTTCACATCAAATACAGTCAAATGCTTTTAACTTGATTACACAAATTTCTCCCATATCATATATATTAATAGCATTATATATAGTAAGATTCTATAAAGGTTCACTGAAATGTCAAGACATACCATACTTAAAATCCATCATATATTTATGATATTGAACGCAATTTGGCAAGTCAACGTCATTTTAAATTATCGCCAGTGCATTCAATGAAGTATGTAAATGTCACCTGAATAAATTGGTTGAGGATTCACATGCAGAATTACCAGAATGTCTTCCAGGATAACTTAAAGATGAACCTAACTGAATGTGAAAGGCAATAATGTCTCTTAATCAGGTGGCATGATGATTTTATGACCCAAAACAGTCAAGAAAATTAGACTAATGTCATCGTGAAGAAGATTATGAAGCCTCTCTCAGCACAATGTTTCACTTTTATCATTAGCCTTTAACCAGGCTTCAAAGTTGCATGAATGCCCTTGTCTCTTCCTTAGAAGCAAATATGTCTTTTTCTTGTTTTATAATGGAAATATTCACATTCTATCACTTAACATACTAATTAGATATCAGAATGCACTAAAAATAACATTAAATAAAATATTTGGCAATCATTTCAGTGTCACTGAAGAATCATATTTTGTTACATATCTAATTAAAAGGGAAGAAAAATCATCATTCAACAAGCAGTTTTGAAAATGTAGGTCCCTGGCATGGCAACATTTATAATACTTAATGACAACACTTTGGGAACTCTTCATAAAAGATCAAGTAAGTGAAAGTGTAAAATATCAAAACCTAGTTGACCTTGACCTCCCTTCAAACATCAATTTTATCTTGACCTTTAAAAAGTCACAAAAAGGTCAACATCAAACCCATACATTGTATTTCTTAATTATGCACACTCTATTATCAATTGAAATTGATGAATCAATACTAAGATGCAGGTGAGTGAGGCATTCATATTGATGCTGCTCTCTTGAGAAAAACAAAGCTTGTTGCTTTGTATCACAGGGTTAATATGTGTGAGCACGCAGGTGTTGAGAAGCAGGTGGCACATGGTTGGGCCATGACCCTACATTTACTAGGTGTCATTCAGGCACCTGGGCAAACCCAATTCTCCTTCATCATGAAACTATCTCTCTTTTCATGACTTTAAATAGCTGAGAAAACCATGCTTCCTGATGTCCCCTTGCATAGCAAAATGCAACCTCCCTTTATATGTGTTCAAGTGCATTAATTGTTGATAAATACGATATTCTTTATAAATCATGATAGATGATATTATGAAGCCATGTGGCTCAAATTATTTTGAAAAAAATGACAAGATAAGCATGTAGATATACGGCAATGAGTAATTGACCACTGTGGGTATGATATGGTGCATGATCCCTCACCCATACATTCTACAGTCACACATCATGGGGTATTATGAACAAAATAAACATTTTTATGAAAGTGTACCAACTTCCAAAGGAAGAGCTACTCTGTAATAAGCTTCATAGAAGGATATCTCTACCATTAATTATATATGAGATGTGAGGATAGCTCTGACATTAATTATATATGAGATGTGAGGATAGCTCTACCATTAATCTAGATGAGATGTGAGGCTAGCTCTGCCATTAATCTAGATGAGATGTAAGGATAGCTCTGCCATTAATCTAGATGAGATGTAAGGATAGCTCTGCCATTAATCTAGATGAGATGTGAGGCTAGCTCTGCCATTAATCTAGATGAGATGTAAGGATAGCTCTGCCATTAATTATATATGAGATGTGAGGCTAGCTCTACCATTAATTATATATGAGATGTGAGGCTAGCTCTGCCATTAATTATATATGAGATGTGAGGATAGCTCTACCATTAATTATATATGAGATGTGAGGCTAGCTCTACCATTAATTATATATGATATGTGAGGATAGCTCTACCGTTAATCTAGATGAGATGTGAGGCTAGCTCTGCCATTAATCTAGATGAGATGTAAGGATAGCTCTGCCATTAATCTAGATGAGATGTGAGGCTAGCTCTGACATTAATCTAGATGAGATGTAAGGATAGCTCTGCCATTAATTATATAGGAGATGTGAGGCTAGCTCTACCATTAATTATATATGAGATGTGAGGCTAGCTCTGCCATTAATCTAGATGAGATGTGAGGCTAGCTCTGCCATTAATCTAGATGAGATGTAAGGATAGCTCTGCCATTAATCTAGATGAGATGTAAGGATAGCTCTGCCATTAATCTAGATGAGATGTGAGGCTAGCTCTGCCATTAAACTAGATGAGATGTGAGGCTAGCTCTGCCATTAATCTAGATGAGATGTGAGGCTAGCTCTGCCATTAATCTAGATGAGATGTGAGGCTAGCTCTGCCATTAATCTAGATGAGATGTGAGGCTAGCTCTGACATTAACCACATATGATATGGGAGGATAGCTGACATTAACCACATATGATATGGGAGGATAGCTGTCATTAACCGCATATGATATGGGAGGATAGCTGACATTAACCACATATGATATGGGAGGATAGCTGACATTAACCGCATATGATATGGGAGGATAGCTGTCATTAACCACATATGATATGGGGGGATAGCTGTCATTAACCACATATGATATGGGAGGATAGCTGTCATTAACTACATATGATATGGGAGGATAGCTGTCATTAACCACATATGATATGGGAGGATAGCTGACATTAACCACATATGATATGGGGGGATAGCTGTCATTAACCACATATGATATGGGAGGATAGCTGTCATTAACCGCATATGATATGGGAGGATAGCTGTCATTAACCACATATGATATGGGAGGATAGCTGTCATTAACCACATATGATATGGGGGGATAGCTGTCATTAACCACTTATGATATGGGAGGATAGCTGTCATTAACCACATATGATATGGGGGGATAGCTGACATTAACCACATATGATATGGGAGGATAGCTGTCATTAACCACATATGATATGGGAGGATAGCTGTCATTAACCACATATGATATGGGAGGATAGCTGTCATTAACCACATATGATATGGGGGGATAGCTGTCATTAACCACTTATGATATGGGAGGATAGCTGTCATTAACCACATATGATATGGGGGGATAGCTGTCATTAACCACATATGATATGGGAGGATAGCTGTCATTAACCGCATATGATATGGGAGGATAGCTGTCATTAACCACATATGATATGGGAGGATAGCTGTCATTAACCACATATGATATGGGGGGATAGCTGTCATTAACCACTTATGATATGGGAGGATAGCTGTCATTAACCACATATGATATGGGGGGATAGCTGACATTAACCACATATGATATGGGAGGATAGCTGTCATTAACCACATATGATATGGGAGGATAGCTGTCATTAACTACATATGATATGGGAGGATAGCTGTCATTAACCACATATGATATGGGAGGATAGCTGTCATAAACCACATATGATATGGGAGGATAGCTGTCATTAACTACATATGATATGGGAGGATAGCTGTCATTAACCACTTATGATATGGGAGGATAGCTGTCATTAACCGCATATGATATGGGAGGATAGCTGACATTAACCACATATGATATGGGAGGATAGCTGTCATTAACCACATATGATATGGGGGGATAGCTGTCATTAACCACATATGATATGGGAGGATAGCTGTCATTAACCGCATATGATATGGGAGGATAGCTGTCATTAACCACATATGATATGGGAGGATAGCTGTCATTAACGACATGAGATGTGAGGACAGTTCTGTCATTAACCACTTTTAAGATGTAAGGATATCTCTGTCATTAGCTACATATGAGATGGGAGGATAGCTCTGCCATTAAATACATATTTGATGGGAGGATAGCTCTCATTAATGACATATAAGATGGGGGGATAGCTCTGCCATTAATGACATATGAGATGGGAGGATAGCTCTACCAATGACCCTGTGTAATGGTAATTCTATTAACCATATGATTAAATCCTAATATTTTATAAGTATAAGTATACTACTCATTGTTCATGAGATAGCTGTGTAAGAAAAGTTTCAACCTAATTTACGCATTGAGTAAATGGGTGGTGAATTTAAATGATATGCTGAGTAAAGACTCCCATCAGATGCTACAAATAAAATATAATTTTCCTGTCAGTTTTATATCAAAATGACATATGGCAGGCAAGTGTATTTCATATCCACCCTTCTGGCTGTCATAGTAGAAATAATGACAAGTGTGGCTGCAATATTCCATCATATGTAAAATACAGCCATACAGACCTATCCCCTCCTTTTCTCTAATCCGACCTTACATCCCTCCATATAATCGACCTTAAGATTCTATGCTATATCTATCATTTTGCACTTTATCACTGAAATAGAATGACTTTTATGTAATTGGTAATTAGAGCTCCATGTGTAAATGACATAAAATAAAGATATCAATCTGCTGGGGGATTAAGAACCAATAAATAAGCCTCAAATGTAGGCCGCCTGGATTAAGATGTGCTCTGATTTGAAGTTTACGTCCCAACAAACATGCCACAGGATATTTTCCACATTATACAATTGATTGAGAACAAAAGGTTTGTTATAAAATAAATAAAGTGATGTTTCTGGCATTATGCTTGTTCGTAGAACAAAGCAAGCCAATTTCCGAAACCAATGGCTGGAATGGCAAAAAAGTCTGCCTCAATAAGAATTAATTGAAAAGAAGAAATTGGAACCTTTAACACGACCAGCTGACAATAACTTGACAATGGCAAATCCACGAAGTATCATTCATAGTTTGAGAACATCTGCAAGTGAGTTTGAAGTGCCCTTCATGTATATAATAAAGCTCAAGGAGAGCAAATGTAAGCTGCTTGAAAATTAGGCTATTTTATCCTTGCTTGACCAAGACGTGGAATCAAGGCTGGCCGAGACTTGATAATGCTTCCATAACATGGTCAGCTTTCCCGAGTATTTGTGCCTTTTTGATACAGAAAAATCAATGATTTGGGTATGCAGGCTTCAAAATATGCCTCTCAGGCTGAAGCTTATATCTTTTATAACATATTTGCACTGAAACAGTCTGATAATGGAAACTGAAAAGAAGAAAATACAGTCAAATCAGAAAAAAGTCAAATTTAATAATTTCTGAAGAATGGCCTTGACACTGTCACTTTTATAATAATATTGTAACCAATGCTTTGTTGTAAAATTACCACAGTTCAAAGTAACTCCGCTGCCTATTGAAAGTATTCAGACAGTAAGATGAGTTGATGATGTCTTAAGAGGCCACATGATATCCCTCTTACAGCTTGGTGCCCTAAAAAATATCTCCTTATATTACATACTTGATGTTTGCAGTCTGGTGTCTAAAAGCAGACTTCCATGGAATTTGAATAATGTCATGCGATGGAGAAATAAAATATTTTCTAATTGAAATAAGCTTTGCTTTAGAGTGAATAATGATATACCTAAGGTTTACCACATGAATACTAATATAAAATTGCTTGCATCGATCGTGTGAGTGAACACTTTGTGTGTGTCACACCAACATTTGGTACAACTCACAAAAGTTGATCACAGACCACACTCTTCCATTCAAGTTACCATACTTCCACCTCTGATTTGTGTTAAACCTCTTTGCACAGGACATGTGATTTACAGTCTGTTTCTTAATATTTAGGAACTTTTCACCATTCTTTACGTGAAATTCAGTTAGGTTTAATGTGGTCTGAGTATGAATTTTTTACCTGATCCTAACAAACAGTAGACTAATAAAGTTACCTATGTAAATATTATTGAAAAGCCTTCTCCAAAAGCAACATATATGCATAATTAATTGTGAAAATTCCCACATCTAGAGATAATATAAAACACTTGCCTGACAGACAGAGATAGATTTGACAAAGATGTGTTTTCATAATTAATATCCTGAAACATTGGACATTATTCTGATACCTACATTCTGAACACTGATATCTTGTCAAGTTACACATGGCTTATTCATTTTAGTTTGCAGAAGATGGAATGGTTTTCATTCCATCAACAGGTTTTCTCCTTTTAAAATGGATTATAAATCCTGCTCTTGACTGAATTATCTTTCAATTCTGAAATATAATGTTTATACTTCTAGCATACCATTCATCATTTTGGTACACAGCATCATAACTTAGCAGACAATTTTCTCTTCACAGACAAACAAAAGATGACACTGAAAGCAAATAATAAAAAACATAAAGAATCAGGAGAGAGATAGAAATAATTCAGTTCGATGGCCTTGTCTTACTGAAACAATTAGATATTCAAGGAATGTTTTTGATCAGTACCACAGAAAGTCTACCAGGACTTGACCTTGTCTTTTCTCCAAGAAATATCTCCTGGGGTTTTATTCCTCTGCCAGATCTGTACTGAACTCTATATATCAAGACACATTTGGTCAAAGTGGCATTTGTATGACACAGATTTTAAACTCCCTCAAGAGGTATTCATCATTGACTTAATGCTCTATAGCTATTCAGAAAGGAGGTAAGCATGAGAACCTTTGGCAAAAGGTTATAATTCAATATCTCTGAAGCAGAGAAAGGATTTTTCCAGGTTTTGTTAAAAAAAAAACATATTTCACAATAGACATAAGTGCAACGTTCAAAACATTGGAGATCTCAATCCATAAAATATTGACCACAACAAGAATTTTACGTTTTCTTTCACAAAAGACAGATCCAATTAGCAGTCCCATTTGTGGACAAAGGGGAGTCTGTGCATTTTCAATGTTTGTAAGCAGGTGACTTTGGTGGCTGGAGTGGGAGAGTTGTGGTTTTGCATTTCACATGGCCCAGGGCGGGGAGGTGAGGACACTACCACAGCAGTGCAGTCTGTATGATTTCCTCCCACCCCGCAGAGACCGATGCATTGTCAGGGTTACCGATGAACACACATACACTTGCCACTGAGATGGTCTCACCGCTGGGACCTGCAAAGTCTGCTCTGCAAGTGGGTGCAGCAATAAAATGTTTCCAGGCGTGTATAGCCAGCAATTTGATTCAAGAGTGTGTATGCTCTTATACCTAAAATAGTTCCATTTCATGGAAAGGACCTTTAACATTTGTGAAAGAAGGGCAAACCGGTAATAGATTTTGAGTCATGTAGAGAAATATAAAACCAGAGTATATTTTTAGACTCATTTTATACATCTTTTCCGTTTCTTTTAACATAGATTTTTTTCCAATGTGACAAGCCTGCCCTCTGTTTGAGGCTGGGTGACAAGCCAAGCTTTTTATATCAGAACCCAGGGATGTCACATGTGGTCTGCTCATCCGGTGAGCTTGAACTCAACTCTGTGCACTGAGTACACTTACCCAGAAAATAAAACACCACAAGAATAACTGACTCAGCACTCTGAACTGGCATTAGAAGTGTATCTGCAATAGTATGTTCAGGCTGCAGAGGAAGAGTTTGCAGCATATTGCTATTGTCATTTACCGCAAGTCTTAAGACTGGCATATATAACAGCAGTAAGATGTTGCTGGGGGTGTGGGAGGGGATTTGGGTGAGTAATTCCACACTCATCCCTCACAGGACAGCATGAGCTGCTATTTTATTTGCATTATTGAAATGTTCATACCCCAGATAATGAAGCTATGAGCAAATAGAGCTGGTCTTTCCTCATGTTATTAATGTTTGTATAAATTATTACAGATGCTCTCCCACTAAGAAAGACGTTCCATGTCTATGGAGGTAGATAGAAATTGTTTTGCATTCCCTATGGTCCAGAAATATGACATTATCAACACATGCTATGATATTACAAATAAGAAGAAATGGCTCAACAGCAATGTCTCTGCATGGACAATCTTAGTAGGACAAACACAAAGGCAAAGTATCCAATAAAGTGAATGACCTTGGTAGATGAATGTATAACTAAGCAATCTTCTCCGACCCGACCACTGTGTATCACACAATTCCCTTTTTCCTACTATCAGATAGCTGTTGCTTACACCACTGCTGGCCACAATCAATGTTTTTATTGTTTTTCTGTCCTTTTCTATATTTTTCATTATGTTTCGAGAAGAAAAAACACTAAACACACACACACACATATATATATAGTGGCTCAGCTCACACACATGCTTTTGAGTTCCCCAAAGAACAAATCATTCTGATTGCACAATATTAAATCCCATTCATTGATCAAAATTATTTAAAGAACAATATAATATGTAAAGAAAACATTCTTCAATTAATGGTGAAGTGTAAAAAACCTTTTTAATCAATAAAAATACTTTAATTTGACACATTTTTAAGGAAAGCTTCATTGGAAATTCTCAGAGGAATATCAGGGACAACCTCTAGCCATAATATCTAAGTCAGAGCAATTTTTCTTGAGAGATATTGAAAAGAAAATCACTGAGAAAGGATGTTTGGAAAGACCTTATTGAGATCAATACTTCTTAGAATAAATCTTATTCATAATAGAGAAGCTTTTGAAATTTGTTCTCATAGGATGTGTTGCTACGTTTCCAAATGTTGGTAAATAGTGATGTCTTAGAGACTGAGTGAGATGAGTTATAGTAGCACACCTACGAGGGCTGTGAATCTAACGCTCCACGGTCAGCTTTGCACACAATTACATGTCAGAATCAGACCATGGCTCCCCCTGGTGACAAATCAATCTTGACCCTCCTTCCCACCATGGTCAGTAAAACAGATAGGCAAGGTTGCTCATGACATCTCAATGCCAACCACTACTTCCCTCTCATCAAATTACCTCTGATCAGGGCCATATCTAACACGAACACGTACTGCATTAGTTCCATCTTCTCCCACCTCTTGTATCACAATTAAGATATGCCCACAGTTTTTCTCTCCCTCCAAATGTTGAGAGAGCTATGAAGATGAGTTGAAGGACTGAAAGTCAGTTCTTCTGAAAGATATATAATTGGTAAACACTATTCTTAAAATGTGATTGACAAACAGACAACAGGATTTCCATTAAACTGTGTTGCTCAGGTACCATCCCTACATGAATTGAAATCATCGAAGGACATACTGAAAACAATCTTTTATTGTTAAACTTGGTGTCTTCTGGAATCTGCACCTCACAGACCATATAACCTTAAGCACATGTGTACAGTACACACAAAAAGATGACATAAATTGCAATGCATCACAAATGTTCAGCTCAGTTATGGGTTAAACCTGTCTTTCCTTTCCGTTCACAACCCTTTGAGGAGACCACCATTCCATGAAAAGAATGGTGTTAAGTTAATTCTTATTCTTAAATGAGAAATGAAGTGGAAAGTATGATGTAATAATGAGATTTGTGTGATTAGATATGTCATTTCCAATCTAGATGTTTCCTATTCGATAATTGCATGTCTATCTATCGCAGAAACTTGTCATTATTTGTATGATATCTTTAGCATTCATTATTGTGAAAGAAATTGCGATAGTAATTGACTGCCAACAAAATCATGTATTTCATTACTTTGTTCCCAAGGTTTTGTGATTTATTTTTGTGATTTATTTTATTCATTTGGTATAAATATATACATTATGAATTCAAACAAGAAAGAACAAAAAAAAAACATCTCATAAACTATTAATGCAGCATTTTCTAACCACACAGAGAACTGAACACATTTTGGTATCAAGAAGTTACCTTTGTCTCAGAGATTGATCCTTTAATCCTCGTGTTATTATACTGAGTGGCAAAGCATATATATTCAGACATCGGTAGTAATCTGTAATCTTCTGTATTCATAATTTGAAACATTGAAGAGAATTATTATCATGTAATTGGATTTTTAGCTTATCAGACACTACATAAGCATTTGAGTTAATAAATTCATCCAATCTATCAAGATTTATGAATCATATTTGGTTTATTTGCTTCTGACCAAAAGACTCGTTCTTAGCTGTGGGTCTGCAACAACTTTGCATCTGTTATCACTTTTGTTAGTTTCTTATGGTGATTATTTTCATCATTTAAACTTAATAGGGGTCCAAAACAATTGCAAAAATAAATTGCTACTCTTTATGGCACACATCCAAATAAGATCTTCAAATGATATTTATAATTAATTTTTGGAGCGCCTTCTTCATAATGAGTCACATAAAAAGTCACAAGCTTATTTCATTGAAACTGACATGGAGTCAATTTGTAATGCGGTGTATCTTTGTTTTGGACATTATTAGAAGCGACAGAGCAAATATGAACATGAAGAGAAATGAGATGTGGAATGTTAACAGAGTCAGCCATCATGTCAAAACAACTTAATCCTTAATATGGAAATGTGCTTTATGAACAATATACAAATATGGACAATATGGTGACAATTGGTAAATCTTAATCAAAATCCTGAAATCTGCATGGAAACTGAGACCATTTGTCTAATGTAGACAAAAACATAATTGACAATAAATTTATGAGAATTTGAACCCCGATAAATTAATTTTCATGCCATCAAAAGTGGAATAATAATTCTAAATTTTAGAATCATTGACAAACTTCATTAAAATAAGATTATCCAGAAGATAAAAAATCTCCTATCGCATTAGCTATGTTTATAATCGCCCATAATTGTCTTTGTTTATGCGATTGTACAAATCATAGATTGTGAGAGGAATGAGTGTCTGCCAAAATTAAATGTGAATACGAGATACTTAGGAATTGATTGACCATCCAAGTCTCATTAACCATCAAGTGCATTCAGTTCTTAATGATTTACATCGTGTTTAATGGTGTTCAAAAGAGCAGTTGACCATGACCTAGTTTGATTAGAAAAAGGTCATAGATAGCAATTTATAAATTATATTAGATCACTGAGACACCAGAAAAGATTAGTTCATGGCCCCTAATGATAAGGTGTTTATTGAGCAGATAATAAAGGGCCATGTGCTCTTCTGACTGCAACAAAGACAATAAGCCATATCTAATACTCTCCAAGCTGATAGTCTCTGATAATAATCTGATCTAATAGTCCCCTTATATTAAACCTAGCTAATATTTGCTCATCAGTGTTAAATCAGAGCTGGGGATGGCCAATTGTCCCAGTATACTTTGCATTTTAAGATGAGCAAATATTGGGCAATCTATATCGCAGCACATATATGTACATGGATGCCCAGATTTGATGGCAAATATTCTGGTGTCATTTCTGGTTCCTCTCTTTCCAGCAAAGAACGAACACTCTTCAGTGACCAAGACAAACATCCCACAGCTTCCCATATCCTGTGGCATGTTTATGGAGGCAGAATATTGCTAATATATCTGCATTCCATAATCCACTTAGTGCAGGAGATATATATTACCCAAAATAATTTTGTTCCTCTCAGCACGAAACATAACTACAAGAGAGCATTTGTTGCTCGGTAGGCAGTATTATACAATGATGGCAGGATGGAGCCAATAAGATTCCTTACCTATTGCTGATGTTATTCCCATGGTTACACCTTTGTTGACGCATTCCATACCTTAATAATTCCATTCGTTTTTTTCCAGGTGGATTCCAAGTAATGGAAATTGATGAAGACTAAAAAAATCAAAAGTCTATCTATCATGAAATATTCTACTGAGATGTTTTTCAGCCAAAAAAACTCACAAGAAACCAATGATTCAAAGCAATCAGATGCTTTATTGCAGCGATAAATTCTGTTCTTCACCAGAGCACCTTGTTATTTAAATTGGAAATATAACTTTGTGTTTTATCTGTTATCCCTGGCATATCTGACTCAAATGTACTAGACATAACCAGGTCTATAAGAATATTGTTGTGAGTATACCTCTGGCATTAAAGAAGGAATCATCTAATTGATGATTGCTTTGTAAATAATGGGTTTGAGAGATGGTTCTGGTGCAGAGATGTGTTCAGCAATATGTGTGTGAAGATACCGTGGGAGACAGCAATAGAGCAAATCTAATTTACTTGGCAATATAGACAGATGGGTGCAGGATGTAAACTGAAGTTGGGAATCAGATTATGGAGTAAGATTCTCAATATTTGTTTACACTTGACACATAAGGTGGAGACAAACACAAAGTGAGGAGGAATTATGTTCCCCACACTGCTAATTAAGGACACCTGTTGCTCCTTATGTTATCATTGGTGAGAGGCTTATTCAGCTAACTTTTAGGTAATAGCTTTACCTGGGGGTAACAAAATTATCTAAGACCAACTGACCAAGTTTCCTATTTTCAGTTTTTTTCTTATTGTAGTGGTGACATCACTGTGTCCAGTGCCTTTCAGAAATCTGACAGGCGTCTGATATAATATAATTCTGAAACATACTTATAATACCGAAAAAGGGTCCACAGGATCATCTTAAATATGCTAAAATTGTTTGTTAAGCTACAACTTTTGTTCGTGCAATGGACAGTATTATGTTCACCTAATGAATCCGATTTATCCAGCATTCTGTCAAGATAACTGAATACACCATCCTTTGACTTGTACATGATATAAGGCAGATGTCATAAGGCAGATACAGAGTATGATATTTACATTGAATTGTTTGAAGCTAATTCTTTCTTGACATACTTTAGTTAGTTACCATATATTAATGAATATGTGTGAATGATTAAAGATATAAAATACAATGCCCTCGTATCATTATATCAAAACATCAGCTTAGTTTTATCGCTTAATGATATGAGGATGGCTAAGTTCACAAATTCCTATTGCAAAATTCAATTAGTTGCTTTTTCCACAGAAATGTGCTTAAATGATTTCATGACAGTTCCCATTACAAAATCCATTCTTTCCAATGGCATGTAATGCACATTCTGGTATATGGCAAAATATAATTTGACAGAAATAGATGGAAGCAATTAGAACCATACATTCTTTGAGAAAGATTGTTAAAGAAACATTTGTCCATGAAAAACATAATTCCTTGCATGTAGTGCATTATATTTTCATTCTTAAGTTCATTTAATTAAATCCAAGTGTCAAATTAAAACTCTATGTGACGTTTAATTTCAATATGTTTTTTTTCAATCTGTGATGAGCCCCTGCAACATAAGTAATTTCAGTAGAGTCAATTTTCAATATATATTTACTTCCAGCAATAAAAAGTATGATACCGGTATTTAGAATTCTAGTATTTTATAGTATTTGAAAAAAAAATTGAATTATCAGTATATGTAAGAAATAATCAGCCAAAATAATTGACCCTTCCTTTTACCCGAAATATGTAAAACTTGTCTGGCAGAACAGGATAAGGAGCAGTAGAGTCACTCACGACCTCTGCTACAATCGGCCAATTGGCATGAAATACAGAAAACTTTTTCCTCACATTATCACACATTTATGATACAGGTCTCCAATTGGTTGGCTCTTGGACGTGGACATGCACAATGACAGAACTGTACATGTGTATGTGTCCATATCCAATGTTGGAAAGCAATCTAGAATGGATCATTTATAATTTGGAGGCGGGTTGTTTGGTGTATTGGAATTATCTGGTTGGAAGTATATCATTGATATATCAGTTTGTTTGTTTGGGATTTTTAAATCAGTTTCAAAATTATTTCAGTCATTTCATGATGACACCATAAGAAAAAAAATCAGAATTTTTCTTTTCGCTGCCACTCTTGTAAATTAATGCTCAACCCCGGATTGTTTTTTTCTGATTATTCAAAAATCATTAACTGTTATGCTCACTTTCCAGTCATAATAATGACACAAATTGGCCATATAGCAATATGTCCAATCTTTCTCTGTCCTCATTTTACTGGGTGTGGTCTCCCAAAAGTATCAATTCTGGTCTGTACTTGCAGAGCCTGGTTTAAAGCCGGGGTATGCTAACGAGAGTAGCAGGAACTATGAGTCTCTTCTGATTGGCCACAGAGCCAAATAGCCCTGTTAATTCCACAGTAAATGTTGTCCTGCCAAATTCTCAATTATACAGTGGTGCCCAACGGCTCCTTAAAACCATTGAGGGAACAATACATACTTCTTGGTCCCGCAATAGGTGCAATAATCAGCTCAACTCTAAGACTTCTCATATCAGTCACCAGTACTTAGCGGAACTAAGCTATCTGATGCACCCATAACTAAGTGCTTGTCAACAACAATTACTTCCTCCTTTTTTGTGCACAGGAATTATGTCTGTGCGACAGTCATGAAAATATACAACAGAATCTTAAACCCTACTTTGCTTGTCACAAAAGGCACTTTTGAGGCATACATCAATAGGCCAGATTCTGTAGAACATGAATAGGGTTCACAGTGGTTGGCACACTGAGCATGAGGTCATACCTTACAAATAAAGCTTTATGAAGAGATGGGCATTGCTATCAAATGTAATATGAAAATATGGGCATATTAACATTAAGCGAGCATAAGACATTGCCCCATAAAATGCTGTTAAGTATGGGATATGACAAGAAATGCAAGAACGGGCAGCCATGTGGTACCCAACTCTACCACTTCAGATTTCCATCAACCAATATTTTATCCTCATAAAATATTTGTAAAATGAATGTTTTTATGCTCCGTTGATATTTACGATGGCTGGGTCATGGCTTTCAGATGCACAATGTTAACAGGGTGTAAGAGGGGCTGAAATAATAACTGACAAAGAACCATATTGTGGATGTTCTCTATAGTGCTTGGACAAGGTTGAAGTATGCATTTAACCTATGAGAAGGCTTGAAGCTGAGGTGACATGCCATTAAACATCCCAGACATGAATTATTTCAGACTATCATAGGAATAGAGTGTTATACAGGATGTTCCCAAGTGTAATCATTATTGACATAGGGGCCTCTCTGAGACATCCTGCCATTCACCTGTCCCTCACAGCCACGCCATGCTAATGTCAGGCTTGTCCACATAGACATGTGTGAGCAAGTGTCAGTGGCTGGTGACACCTGTTATGCTGTACCCAGATTGTCGTGCCCAAGCCGGGGTGCCTGTCTTCTCAGGTAAATGTCATACAGCTCCTGTGAGGCAGCAGTGCAACATGCCTTTAAATGCCTCAGCTCAGCAAAGATAGTTTAAGGTTAACATTATATACCTAAAGTAATGCTCTTCCTGGAATAAATCACATTTTATTAACTGAGAAAATGATCATTTAAAGTCATTCAATTTTCTCACTAACTCTGCTGACAGATTGTGACTTTACATCTTTGGTGGCAGACACTGATGACAGATAAGTCCTGTTTTGGAAGCATAAAATGTGATAAAATTAACAATACATTGCTAAAATCAACCTATCCATGTCAATATTCCCTCATGAGAACATCTGTAAGCTCAATAAGGTCAACTGATTTAAATAACAAATGTCAATGAGCTGTGTATGGACTGTATAGAAGAGTCACAAGAGACGTGAAAGAGTTCAAAATATATGATATAGTGCAAATAAAGCATACAAGTCAAGCTCCCCATGCAGAGGCAAAATGGTGATCTGCCGAAACAGGACTTCTCTATCATATAAGTCCTTGCCACCAATGATAAAAAGGTGTGCACACGATCGACCACAAATCATGTCTATTCATAAAAATATAGCTGAGAACTGATTGGTGACAGAATAAATGACTATTCATACAGATTCTTATTGGTTAGCACCATATTCAGCCAAATGATTACAGGTTATGGTCAATTCTGATTGTATGATATTTTGGTACAATCCTCCAGGAAAGAATCATGATTTGGCTCTGGTCCAAAACAAAATCTATGATCAGGTTTCTGACTGAGTAAAAAATCAGTAAAGAATGGAATCTGTATGACTATTCATTTATATTTCACCAATCAGCCTGATTTTTATGAATAGTCATGACTTGCGTCTGATCTTGACACACTTTGCTACAAATGAGAGCAGGAACTGATATAAGAGAGATGTCCTGTAATGCAGGGTATATGGTTAAGAAAGCTTGGGGGATTTTCCTTACAGTAGCATATTTGACAATGGCCCTGAGACCAGCATGACTAGGAGACCTTGGTCAAGGTCACTTTGTTACCCTCAAAACACAAGAAATCTCTTTTGAGAGGGCTTTTTTTACCCAAATGGCCTTAACTGGAATTCCAAACCAAATTAATGTTGACAATCGAAAGAAGTAATTGGACAGAGAAAATATGTAATTTAATTGAATTTAGACTGTAAGGAACAGTCAAACAGGGGACCATTTAAGCAGAGGCCCATGTAAAATAGCAAGTCATCCCAGATATGATCCATCTCCTGCTCAGATTAAAGTGAAAGTATAATCAAAGCAGATCAATAAACAAAGTGTTTGTCACAGCCAACAGTTACACAGCAGTTTATGTAGTTGGGAGTGGGGTCTGAGAAAAATGAGGAGTGATTCCATCTTTGTTGGCATGAAAACAAGAGATTATCATACCTGTGAAGTCCTCAATGTAAACTCCCAGTTGTCTCCTTGAGATTACATTCTCAAAGACAGAAACATGTTTTCAAATTGACTTGCTTTAAAATGGTTTGCTCATTATTTCACATATTGCCATCACATCAAAATAACAATATTTCAAGATCATAAGACACAGGAATGTTTTTTTATAGAAGATATAATATGTCATTTACTGATAACTCTATGAACAAATTCATGATATCATTACTCTCCCATTAACTTCATACCTTTGATGTTATATAGAGATGATAGCTTCATTACATACACTGACAAACAATTATAAGATCCAGTAGATTACCATGGCAAAAGGGCATACTTCATACTGACAGAGGGGCTTTCAGTTAAAGGTCAAACTGAACAACAGGGAACAGATGTATGAAATAATAGTGTTGTGTGAAAACATCAGTGCGTCTAAATGGTGGGTCTAAATTTAAAATCCTCATTTGAATTAATGTCAATTGTTTAAGAATATATTTGAGAAAAATATTGTGATTTCTTTCATTTGATATTCATTATCCAGTGTACTTGCATTTAGTTGAGGGGAAAACATTTTTTTCAGGAAATATGAACTTAACATTCTGCTATGCATAGAAAGTCAATGACATCAGAGCTATGCTGATAGTTGCCTTTTTGAATTGTTTGTGAGCATTTTCTGAAAATGCCTGAACATTGTTTTGCAAATGATCATATAAATCCTTTGCCAGAACAGATAATTCCGGCCAATTAAAATGCTTGTTACATTGAATTCAGCTCAAAATTTTGTTATCCTGATTCTCATTTGCTGGTATTTGTCATGACATTTGAATCATTGTAGAGGTACACATGCTAACAAGCTTGCATTCAAACAATATGCGATACAGACTGTGGTGGGTGATAGCTACTGAATATAAGTAAAAAATAAATGCTAAAAATTCTGAGCATAATGGAAAACAGATAGAATCTGTCCTCTGAAAATAAAACATCTTACCTATTAATACCTAAGAACTCCAACCAGTATTTTAAGAAAAGATCAAAGTGGATGGATGGACAGATTGAAAAAAAATCTCCCTCCTTATTGCAGATAGGTTCCAATAAAATATATCTCATGATTAATGAATCTAAAAAATATTTATAATAAAAGGTATATGATGAGTCATGAAAATATTGATATGAGTGTAAAAAGGTCATAGTGGAGGAGAGGATTTTTATTGTTTTTGTTCAAATGACAAGGAAATAAAGAATTAAACAATATTTGAGGGGAAAAAGTGGCTAAAAATAACTGGATTCTTTAAAGTGCTGAACTTACACTCCCTCCCTGCGGCCAAACATGGCACAAGCCAGGACGATGGTGACGATCAAGGTGAGGATCAGAGGGAACACCACGATGCCTATGAACTCTGAGTACAGGTTGCGACGCGGAATGTCTGCGGTCTTCCATGTGACCTCCCTGTCTAATACTGGTATATCTGGTGCAGGAGTAGTGCTGAGGTGTGCTATGGCCTGGATCATAGAACGCGTCATCTGCAAAGACAATTTGTGTTCCGTCTTAAATCATATATTGACCATAATACCCAAGGAAGGCAATCCTATTTGGAATTAAATGATGACCTGCGGGTTTATCCATCATAATGAAGGTATTCAACGTGGGTCATGTGTCCATACACACCATAATTGTTTCATCCTGGAAGTCAAAGGGGAAATTAACCCACATGAAGTACTGGTCAGGCAAATACAACTGTGATGAAAAGTTCTCGCATGTTTTGAAAATAATTTTCTGGTAAAATCAAAGAGAGTGAGAAATGACATCAAAGCAAAAATGGGAATTGCTGAACGATGACTGATATGTTTTATTATCATTCAATTATATTTGGTAATGAAAACAAACAGCTTGCATTTTGCCAATGAGAATTCCCATACTGATCATCACTATACATCATTACAGAAGATTCACTATGTTCATGGAGATTGGCATTTCCATTAGATATTTCTCTTTCATCAAAGTATATATGTTCAATCTGTAAATCTGACAGATATTCACATTCATTATTTACTGTGGTTCCATACTTTTCAATGCAGAAATAGAAGATAGATTAAGTTGATAGACTTTGGCAAATATCCTAATGGTTTCAGTGTCAACTTTCCAAACTTGTCCATAAATTACTGTGAATATCTCCCAAGCCAGAGGAAAGATTTGTGCTAAAATAATGAAACAAGTGACAAATACTGATCAATGAGAAATCTACCTAACCAAACTGACTTCCTGAAAAATCTATCTGCCAAAGACAAAGGAGAAACATGGACAATTTCCTAGGGACTCCCATTCTGTAAGTAGGTAATGCTTCCTCACCATGACACTTCCTGTCCATTCTCCAACAGGAAGTTAAAGCTGACCTTAGAGGTCACAAAAGGAAGGGATATTTCTGGTGATAATCACTACTGACATGACCCAATAGAAGATTGCGCAAATTGACCTACAGGTTTCATTCTGTTTCTGGCCATAAATGCTTCCAATTGGCTATTTGCTGAAGAATGATTTTCTGTCAACACACTGTAAAAGCTTTTCATGGGATCATATTTTACTTTTACTGGGATGATAGAAATATATTTCTGAGGTGACATGTGGCTGCCATAACAGATATCTTCACAAACTCACATTTTATAGTGCCCAATGACGCGCAATCACAGATACATAGTATTATTACATTAGCATGATTAATTTGCCAAATTAATGTCTACAACGTCTAATATACTTTTGGGCAGCCCTCAATCATCAAAATTCCACATCTTGCGAATCAAAAAGAAAACTTTTCTCTAACTTCGCACAAAGCTTGCACTTATCATTCAATCTGTGACAACCATCCCTAATCTTTGAATGTTCCAGCCCTCAATCTCTGACCACAACTCCCAATCTGTGTCTTCTCCAGCCCCCAATCTATGACCACTACTCCCAATCTGTGTCTTCTCCAGCCCCCAATCTATGACCACTACTCCCAATCTGTGTCTTCTCCAGCCCCCAATCTATGACCACTACTCCCAATCTGTGTCTTCTCCAGCCCCCAATCTATGACCACTACTCCCAATCTGTGTCTTCTCCAGCCCCCAATCTATGACCACTACTCCCAATCTGTGTCTTCTCCAGCCCCCAATCTATGACCACTACTCACAATCTGTGTCTTCTCCAGCCCCCAATCTATGACCACTACTCCCAATCTGTGTCTTTTTCAGGTCCAATCTCTAAACACTAATTTGTGTGAGTAGTGGTAACATAGATTAAGGATGGTTGTAGCAGGTTGAGGTTAGAGACGACACAGATTAGTGATGGAGGTCATAGGTTGAGGATAGAAACGGTACAGATTAGGGATGGCTGTAGCAGGTTGAGGTTAGAGACGACACCGATTAGGGATGGTTGTCATAGGTTGGGGGACAGAGAGGACATAGATTAATCTGACACAGATTAGGTAGAGGCTACCGATTACAGCCCTACACATATTATATCAAATCTCCAAGGTCTCCCTGATATAGATTACATTCCATTCTTTGCTTTCTCTTCCTGCCCCCAGTCTCATCCCATATTATTCCTATTTTGGACAATATGCCCCATAAATCATAACATCCTCCATTCAATCACCATCCAGTGAGTGCATGGGGTTTCCAAACTGATATTTCCTGATGACTTGTAACCAACTTTTCTTTTGATAAAAATAGAATATTCTTGAGTATCCAGTCTGGCCGGTGATGGAGAAAGTAATCGATCACTTCCTATTAGGACTGGATGTAATTGTTCACCACGATGTGGTGAGATACATCATATGTCACACCACCAACCCTTACATGTAAACATATTAATATTGCAGCCTGGCAACAAACTCACAGCTTTCACCAGAAAACCTATTGTTGTTGACACTGTTCATAACAGTGATGTCTTTGTTGCAACAAGACTGGTATAAAAGATCAAGATATAGCCCGCATGACCTCTCACAAGCTTAATGCATGGCAGTGAATAAAAGCTTGACAATACCACAGGATCAGTCCATGGGATTCGCTCCATACTGCACATTGTATTGGACATTAAATTTTAAACAAACCCTTGTAAGCAAGAAGGATGTGCCTGCATCTCATAATTGCGATTTTTGTCACTTTATGGTTGTCAGGAATTATTTAATGCTCACATGTTATACACATAAAGGGGAGATGTGAAGAGGTCATCTTGATATTGACCAATCTGTGTTTCCTGACTGAACTATCCCATGTTCTCTGTCAAGACAAGTCCCCTTGTAGACACCTTCGTATTAGCTTACTTTTATCCAGCCTGTCAGCATCCTTTTTCTTCCTCTCAGAAGAACACAAAAAGCTTGTGTGAGGCTGACCCTTGGCCGACCTCGGCGACCTGACCAGAATCTGCCAAGTCTTAGTCCCCTTATTCAATCAGTATTACACCGCTGTTATCTTATTACAACTTCTTCTGCTTTTGCTGCCTTATTTCTCCTTAATCACCACCAACATCTGTGTCTTTATCCTACCCATAAGCTACAACTACAAAAAGAATTGTTTTGCTCATCACATATATCCAAACTTGGTGGAGAATTTCAGATTTTGCTCCAAATCTCCTTTCTTGAATGGTTATTGTTGTATTGGGCAAAAGAAGACAAATAATTTTAAGAAAAATATCTTTTTTAAATGCTGAAAATGTTGATACATTGCAGAAGTATTTCAACATTACAAAGAGTAGAATTTTCATAGATGTATTTCCTGTTTATTATTTATTCACCAAAATATTAATAGATAATCTATTGAAATGCATAGCTTTCCTGACATATAAACCCTATTTTACACAGATATATCTTTGTTGCTACTGCTTGTATTGTGCCAGATATGTAGGTCATGGTCCAGAGCATTGTGGTTGTTAGCAACATACAGAGGGGATGAGTGTGGACAATAGTGGCCTGATTCCCAGCAACATTCCCATATCCTGCTGGCCCTCTTCTTAAAGCCATTTGCTACAATAGAACACTTGACACATTTGCACTCAAGGCACAAAGTGTTTCTTGAAAAACAACCATGTTGTTGAGCCTGAGATGTATCCAAATTTATTCACACCATCCTATAAGGGCTCACATAGTATTTCATTTGTTACCTTCAAGGTGTTCCTGAATGCTGCATTCGAAATTGTTTTAACTTGGTTTTACACTTGTTTTCTCCCAATATAGCCAAATGAATCTTTTTATGGAATTTTATCCTAGAAGTTGGGTCTTTTTTTAGCCAATCTGTCATGATGTCTTAACTGCTTTGTCTCGTTGACTACCTGCTAATCCCCCATGATTGGTAACATGATACTTCACTTGGTAAACACATGCTCTTTGCTAAGTCAGTATTGCCATAAAATTGTCCAAGTCTTTATCCCGCCCTCAATCTTTAAGTCCCCTAATTGTCATTTGGCCTCCCACCACATCAAGTCCAGACCTCGGCCATGATTAATAAATCTCCTTTAAGGCACATTGGGTAGAAAGTGGGCTGCAAGCTAAACCCAGGCTAACAGAGAGTGATCCCAAATAGCCCGATGGTGACCTACTAATGCTCTGTGATGGTGAATGTTTTAGCATGTAAGCCCAGATAAATGGCATGTCAGTTTGAGCAAAGCATGCACATCTCATCTGTCACCACAATGTTTTCATAGAATACATTGGAGTATATTCAGCATGAGAAAAGCCTTTAAGAGAAAGCTGAAAAATCACCAGGAAGAAATGATACTCAATAACATAACTTTTAATTTATCAATAAACAAGACACCTGCATGCGTTTCACTTTGATGATGAATTCTTTGAAGATGGCAGTGGCCATGGCAACCCTGTTCAAACAATGAGAGGGATTATGACCAGTTCAAGCTGCTAAACAATACATCATGGTTGTCAACCAAGAGTCAAATGTGAAAAAAATGTTACCCGTGTGGCTGCCAATGACAATATTCTAATATAAACATCCCAGAGATTGATTTACGTGTCCTGATGTCAGATCACAAACACAAAAGCCCATCACAATGTGAATCTAATCACACACCAGGCAATCATCTATGACATTTGCTCCATTTACAAGGGCCATATTTTTCTGATATTTTCAATGCCATTTCCTTTGATCTAATACAAAAAAATGACAGTTGTGATCAATTCTTTCATGGTAATTTATGTTTATCTATAATTTCATTTCACAGAATATAACCTAATTCCAGGTAATACAGTAAGTTCTATATTGTAGGTTCAAGGAGCAGTGCTGTCAAGAGTGTTGTAGAGGTATGTACATCAGCGTGTTATCCTTGATTTCGCTTTCTTAATTGTCAATGGGAATTTGACCCATATCACTAAGAGATGTTATATTTTATATATTCAATCCTATGTAGAACTTGATAAAACCATTGTATTGTTCACTTTATGTGTGACGTTGATTGGTGCTGTTTTGACTGTTTTGAAAAAAATCTGCTTTAACCAGTTCGTGTTTAATTTCTTTGTTGAACTCTATTGAATTTGCAATTGACCCAATCTGCCTGCCATGCATCTCGGTCAAACAGTATGTTTACCTATCTGAACCAAAATCCTTTGGAAAGGTGAAATGAACCTGAAAACATTAGTGTAACGATTTTCATGCTTGACAAGATAAGTAAGACCAGACATAACCAGACACTACTGAGTAAACAATTCACCATGTACTGAATGCAAAATACTGGTGACAGGTTTATGTCTGAAAAGACTTCAAAGTCTTCAACCACTCTCTGACCAGCAGATAGCAAAAACATGCTCCATGATGACGAAAAATCAATTCTCAATGACCTTAACTGGGTCCTTCACAAAAGTAACAAGAACAGGATGAAAATGGTAAAGGTCATTTCTAAATTGGAGGATTATTTGTCAGGGTCAAAGTAAGATCATCAACAAGAAAAAGATGGCAGTGTCTGGTGCACTTACTATTGTCCAGACGCTCACATGCCAGATCTCTTAGCAATACTTGCTCTTATGGAATGATATATCTGTCATACTTGCCTTCAGTTGGGGAGATATCTGTCACACTTGCCTTCAGTTAGGGAGATATCTGTCATACTTGCCCTCAGTTGGGGAGATATCTGTCATACTTGCCTTCAGTTGGGGAGATATCTGTCATACTTGCCATCAGTTAGGGAGATATCTGTCACACTTGCCTTCAGTTGGGGAGATATCTGTCACACTTGCCCTCAGTTGGGGAGATATCTGTCACACTTGCCTTCAGTTGGGGAGATATCTGTCATACTTGCCTTCAGTTGGGGAGATATCTGTCATACTTGCCTTCAGTTAGGGAGATTATCTGTCATACTTGCCTTCAGTTAGGGTGTCATACTTGCCTTCAGTTGGGGAGATATCTGTCATACTTGCCATCAGTAAGGGAGATATCTGTCACACTTGCCTTCAGTTGGGGAGATATCTGTCATACTTGCCTTCAGTTGGGGAGATATCTGTCATACTTGCCTTCAGTTGGGGAGATATCTGTCATACTTGCCATCTGTCGAACTTGCCTTCAGTTGGGAAGATATCTGTCATACTTGCCATCAGTTAGGGAGATATCTGTCATACTTGCCATCAGTTAGGGAGATATCTGTCACACTTGCCTTCAGTTGGGGAGATATCTGTCACACTTGCCTTCAGTCATATCTGTCATACTTGCCTTCAGTTGTGGAGATATCTGTCACACTTGCCCTCAGTTGGGGAGATATGAGCGCTATGAACAGGCCTAGCCTGGTATATGCGCTATACAAGCTTTTTATTATTATTATGATATCTGTCATACTTGCCTTCAGTTAGGCAGATATCTGTCATACTTCAGTTAGGGTGTCATACTTGCCCTCAGTTGGGGAGATATCTGTCACACTTGCCTTCAGTTGGGGAGATATGAGCGCTATGAACAGGCCTAGCCTGGTATATGCGCTATACAAGCTTTTTATTATTATTATGATATCTGTCATACTTGCCTTCAGTTAGGCAGATATCTGTCATACTTCAGTTAGGGTGTCATACTTGCCCTCAGTTGGGGAGATATCTGTCACACTTGCCCTCAGTTGGGGAGATATCTGTCACACTTGCCTTCAGTTGGGGAGATATCTGTCATACTTGCCTTCAGTTGGGGAGATATCTGTCATACTTGCCCTCAGTTGGGGAGATATCTGTCATACTTGCCCTCAGTTTGGGAGATATCTGTCACACTTGCCCTCAGTTGGGGAGATATCTGTCACACTTGCCCTCAGTTGGGGAGATATCTGTCATACTTGCCTTCAGTTAGGGAGATATCTGTCATACTTGCCATCAGTTAGGGAGATATCTGTCACACTTGCCTTCAGGTGGGGAGATATCTGTCATACTTGCCTTCAGTTGGGGAGATATCTGTCATAGTTGCCTTCAGTTAGGGAGATATCTGTCACACTTGCCCTCAGTTGGGGATATATCTGTCACACTTGCCTTCAGTTGGGGAGATATCTGTCATACTTGCCTTCAGTTGGGGAGATATATGTCATACTTGCCTTCAGTTAGGGAGATATCTGTCATACTTGCCTTCAGTTGGGGAGATATCTGTCATACTTGCCTTCAGTTGGGGAGATATCTGTCACACTTGCCCTCAGTTGGGGAGATATCTGTCACACTTGCCTTCAGTTGGGGAGATATCTGTCATACTTGCCTTCAGTTGGGGAGATATATGTCATACTTGCCCTCAGTTGGGGAGATATCTGTCATACTTGCCTTCAGTTGGGGAGATATATGTCATACTTGCCTTCAGTTGGGGAGATATATGTCATACTTGCCTTCAGTTGGGGAAATATATGTCACACTTGCCTTCAGTTGGGGAGATATATGTCATACTTGCCTTCAGTTGGGGAGATATCTGTCATACTTGCCTTCAGTTGGGGAGATATATGTCATACTTGCCTTCAGTTGGGGAGATATCTGTCATACTTGCCCTCAGTTGGGGAGATATCTGTCACACTTGCCTTCAGTTGGGGAGATATCTGTCATACATGCCTTCAGTTGGGGAGATATCTGTCACACTTGCCCTCAGTTGGGGAGATATCTGACATACTTGCCTTCAGTTAGGGATATATCTGTCATACTTCAGTTAGGGTGTCATACTTGCCCTCAGTTAGGGGGATATTTGCTATATATGGCATCAGTTAGGAAAATAACTTTAATTTTGGGTGAAATATCTGTCATTTTGGTGGTCCTTGTAGAGGAAGGTAGTTGCCATACTGGCACTGATAAACCAGTGGCTTGATCACTTGTGGCTGCCTACCCATAAACAACAAAATGTAACCTCAATGACATAAACAACATAAAAAAATGCTGAAAGGCAATCAAGATCAATAAGATTGTCTTTCCTATATACCTATGAGAGTTGTTGCTTCAATGTATCTTCAGAAGCTTCAAAATATATGAAGTTATGAGTCCAGATATGATTAAAAGCTAACAATATAGGAAAACTGCATCAACAAATATGAGAAAATATCAAATGGAATATATCAATTTGCTACGTTTGCATTGGACTGCTTTGGGAATATTACAATGCCATAGATGGAAAAGGTTCCCACAAAACCTACAACATTCAAGACAAAATCAATGTATATTACCTTCAAGGACCTTGTTATATTGGCTTGAAGAGCCCACCTTCCTGTACAAGACTGGTGTAGCATTTTGTACTACTTTGCAGAATACTAAAACATTCTTGACAAGCCCATGCAGTCTACCACACCTCTGATAAGAATGGCTAAGTGCCACCTCAGTAAATTTTTATGAATACATATTTTTGGGAGCAAAATAGAGCCAATATTTGCCACACACCAAATCTAATGCTGGATTGTGTAGCAATTGAATAGCAGTGCTACTAGATGTAACGTGTTTTTCTTATACATATAACTAGGATATAGCAGTTCTTGTGGTTTGTGCCGTTGTTTGGTACACCAACCAATCTCCACACTGGATCAACACTCACTGCTTCCATAATACAACACCTCATACAGTCCAACACACAACATAAGTAGATCACTTAGCACTCCTGATATACTATACCAAGCCAATGATCACGCACAAAAAATAGATTTCATGTTTGAGAGAATTCTCTTTCCAAATAGACAAAAACATCTATCTTCACAGTTGAATAGTGGTGAATGTGTATTATCTTAGCACCAATTCCTTCCCATCCTAATATTGTGTTAATGTGACATGGAGAAAAAAATTGTTTTCAGAAAACTCTTTTACAATGTGAGTGAACAATATTTGAACCTATCCATAGTTTAAACTTTCTCAACCTTTGCACAAACTTGTGTCGCACCATTAAATATCATCCCAGACAAAGATGGATCAGCCTTTTTGCAAAGGGAGTATTTTAGTAAATTGTTCCCAGCATGTTGTTGCCCTAAATTTTCTTTTAGTTTTATAAGGTTTTATGCCACTTTCAACATTCAATTTTATCTTGATTAGACATACTTGTAGCAGATATAGTGCTACCTTACTAAAATCATAGGTCCTTGATATGACAATAGTTTTCTGGAATAAAGGAATGGCACAGCAGAAGCCAGGAATATTCTTCAGTGGAATATATACCACTAAACCAACATAGACTTTGAGTCAGATGGATATTCTACAGGACAATAGCTCTTATTATCAAATTGTAAAGACCAAACATAAAAAACATTGTGTAAGACAGAGTCAATTGTGTTGGTCATGCACGACATGACTAAAGCTAGGTACAATATCTGCCCTACGATAAGGATGTTTTCAACATAACAACACAATCTGGTTAAAATGCAGTGAAATTGCAGCTGTGTTAGCTAATGGTATGTTGGACAGGAAGCAGTGATGCAATGGGCACCAACCCTAGATTATGCATTAAGAGCTAACCCAGCCATCACCGGTACCTGCCTGAAACCAGAGACAGTGTCACAGCCCTCATAGGCTGCAGAGGACAGCATGAAGTTATATACTCCTCCAACCATCATTATATAATGTGGAAAACATAGTGTCAGGTCCATATAATGTCAATACAGGAGAGATACAGGAGATACAGGATAGATAGGGGAGATACAGGATAGACAGGAGAGATAAAGGAGAGATAGGATAGATACAGGAGAGATAGGATAGATACAGGAGAGATAGGGGAGATACAGGATAGATAGGAGAGATATGAGATATGGGAGAGACACAGAAGAGATACATGAGAGATACAGGAGGGATAGGAGAGATACGGGAGATAGGAGTGACACAGGAGAGATAGGATAGATAAAGGAGAGATAGGATAGATACAGGAGAGATAGGATAGATACAGGAGAGATAGGAGAGATATGAGAGATAGGGGAGATACAGTATAGATAGGGGAGATACAGGGGAGATAGGAGAGATACAGGAGAGATACATGAGAGATACAAGAGATAAGAGAGATATGAGAGATAGGGGAGATACAGGATAGATAGGGGAGATATGAGAGATAGGGGAGATACAGGATAGATAGGAGAGATAGGAGAGATAAAGGAGAGATAGGATAGATAGAGGAGATACAGGAGAGATAGGGGAGATACGGGATAGATAGGAGAGATGGGGAGATACAGGACAGATACAGCAGAGATACAGGATAGATAGGAGAGATAGGAGAGATAGGGGAGATACAGGATAGATAGGAGAGATAAAGGAGAGATAGGATAGATACAGGAGAGATAGGGGAGAGACAGGATAGATAGCAGAGATAGGAGAGATACAGGAGAGCTACAGGACAGATACAGCAGAGATACAGGAGATACAGGAGATTTGGACATATACAGTAGGGATTCTGGAGAGACACAAGAGAGATAGATGGTGTCTCCCCAAATCTATCTACATGTACTGTCAGTACAGGAGAGATGGTGTCTCCCTAAATCTATCTACATGTACTGTCAGTACAGGAGAGATGGTGTCTCCCCAAATCTATCTACATGTACTGTCAGTACAGGAGAGATGGTGTCTCCCCAAATCTATCTACATGTACTGTCAGTACAGGAGAGATGGTGTCTCCCCAAATCTATCTACATGTACTGTCAGTACAGGAGAGATGGTGTCTCCCCAAATCTATCTACATGTACTGTCAGTACAGGAGAGATGGTGTCTCCCCAAATCTATCTACATGTACTGTCAGTACAGGAGAGATGGTGTCTCCCCAAATCTATCTACATGTACTGTCAGTACAGGAGAGATGGTGTCTCCCCAAATCTATCTACATGTACTGTCAGTACAGGAGAGATGGTCTCTCCCCAAATCTATCTACATGTACTGTCAGTACAGGAGAGATGGTGTCTGACCAAAGCCGTCTCCTGCCTATGTCTGCCATTTCTACTGATGAATACCATCTAAGGCTATCTTCTGAGACTCCATCATTTTTCAGACACCATCCTTACAGTATTCAAACAAAAAACACCTTCTTGCAGCATAAATCTGTTACACCAATATACAATACTCTAACACCAGCCAATGGGTATTCAGATTATAACCATTGATGCAAGAACAATATTCTTTATAACTCCCAACCAGCCAGCAAAGATCTTCCCCAAACCCTACGGACACTTCCACCAATGACACAGAAGTGGCAATATCCCCCCATCCTTCATACAACAGAGGCAATATCCACCCATCCTTCATAAAACAGAGGCAATATCCACCCATCCTTCATACAGCAGAGACAATATCTACCCATCCTTCATACAGCAGAGACGATATCCCCCCATCCTTCATACAGCAGAGACAATATCCACCCATCCTTCATAAAACAGAGGCAATATCCACCCATCCTTCATAGGGCAGAGGCAATATCCACCCATCCTTCATAAAACAGAGGCCATATCCACCCATCCTTCATAAAACAGAGGCAATATCCACCCATCCTTCATAAAACAGAGGCAATATCCACCCATCCTTCATACAGCAGAGACAATATCCTCCCATCCTTCATAAAACAGAGACAATATCCCCCCATCCTTCATACAGCAGAGACAATATCCCCCCATCCTTCATACAGCAGAGACAATATCCCCTCATCTTACATACAGCAGAGGCAATATCGACCCATCCTTCATACAGCAGAGACAATATCCCTCATCTTACATACAACAGAGGCAATATCGACCCGTCCTTCATACAACAGAGGCAATATCCCCCATCTTTCATAAAGCAGAGGCAATATCCACCCATCCTTCATACAGCAGAGACAATATCCCCCCATCCTTCATACAAAAGACAATATCCACCCATCCTTCATACAGCAGAGACAATATCCGCCCATCCTTCATACAGCAGAGACAATATCCACCCATCCTTCATACAGCAGAGGCAATATCCCCCCATCCTTCATACAGCAGAGACAATATCCCCCCATCCTTCATACAACAGAGACAATATCCCCTCATCTTACATACAGCAGAGACAATATCCACCCATCCTTATACAGCAGAGGCAATATCCCCCCATCCTTCATACAACAGAGACAATATCCACCCATCCTTCAGACAACAGAGGCAATATCCCCCCATCTTTCATGAAGCAGAGGCAATAGCCACCCATCCTTATACAGCAGAGACAATATCCACCCATCCTTATACAACAGAGGCAATATCCACCCATCCTTATACAGCAGAGGCAATATCCACCCATGCTTCAGACAACAGAGGCAATATCCCCTCATCTTACATACAGCAGAGACAATATCCACCCATCCTTATACAGCAGAGGCAATATCCCCCCATCCTTCATACAACAGAGACAATATCCACCCATCCTTCAGACAACAGAGGCAATATCCCCCCATCTTTCATAAAGCAGAGGCAATATCCACCCATCCTTATACAGCAGAGACAATATCCACCCATCCTTATACAACAGAGGCAATATCCACCCATCCTTATACAGCAGAGGCAATATCCACCCATCCTTCATACAGCAGAGACAATATCCTTCCATCCTTATACAGCAGAGGCAATATTCCCCCATCCTTATACAACAGAGGCAATATCCACCCATCCTTCATACAGCAGAGACAATATCCGCCCATCCTTCATAGGGCAGAGGCAATATCTGCCCATCCTTCATACAGCACAGATAATATCCCCTCATCTTACAAACAGCAGAGACAATGTCCACCCATCCTTCATACAGCAGAGGCAATATCCACCCATCCTTCATACAGCAGAGACACTATCCCCTCATCTTACATACAGAAGAAATAATATCCACCCATCCTTCATACAGCAGAGACAATATCCCCTCATCTTACATACAGAAGAAATAATATCCACCCATCCTTCATACAGCAGAGACAATATCCACCCATCCTTCATGCAGTAGAGACCTTCCCTACCTCCCCCAACATCCTGCTATACAACAGAGACCTTGCTCCTCCACCCCACAGCACTTATTACCCTGCCACCAACCACACAGCAGACAATATCCTTCCTCAACTCCCAACACACAAACACCCTGCCATGCCACATTCCACAGCAGAAACCTTATCCTCCTCACACACAAATACATACACACACACGCTCACACACACACTGCAACAAAACTATCCCTGATCGCACAAAGGCAATTGTGTCTATCTCACACAATATGTCAGCCTTTAATATTTAAAGTCTTGTCTATACCCCACACTTTACAGTGATTCCCAAGCCTCACAGAGGTAATCATGCCTACCCAGACTCTGCCCTTTAGCCTCATATCAGGATCATTCATTTTCTCCCCAGTCACATCCCAACACTTTCCTACCAAAGCTCATGGTCCAGCAGACCCTGCTCAGTGCGCTGACAGACAAATCGTCCTGTAGCCTGCAGGTGTGGTAGGTAATAGCATTCATATATATGAATGACTACATGTTCACAATTTCACACCTTAATTTCCCATAATTTTGGATGCTTCTCTTCTTGCAACATATAAACGGCAATCTAAATGAGTTTTACTATCTTTCATACCCATTCGCTTCCGGCAATATAAGAAGATGTACTCTTTAGTGAGTTCCCAAGTGAGCAAGAGTGGCTCTAAGTGGTTCATTTAGGCTTAATCCTGAAAATAAGTGTTTGTTGAGCTTAGGTCCTGAGGTTGAAACTATTGGACAATGTCCCTGAATAGCAACACCCACCACATTTCCATAAAAGTAGCAAAGGCAAAAATATAACATAAAATAAATTGTCCTTCAGTCCAGCCTTATTACCATTTTCCTGCACTGTATATCATGTAAATAATGTTTAAGGGAACATTTGTACAGTGACCAATTACTTAAGGTATCACAGAGAAAATATGGAGCAGATTTGCCAGCTTCAGTTGACCAGTGACTGACCAAATGGTAATGACGTGTTATAATTTACATGATTTACGTGCTGAGCTAAGTCCAGAAAAACACGTTCCTTATTGAGCTCCATACCTTCCTCTACAGACACCAAATTGAGGGTCTGCCTCGCAAGTACAAGGAAATATCCCAGTGCCAGATGAAGACCGCTGAGTGGGATGTCATCTCATACTCTTAATTACAAGAGACAAAGTACAAGGCAACCAATGATAGTGTATCATGCCTGCCAGACACATGGCTATATTCATGATAATGCAGCATATGTTCCTAATAAAGCATGAACACAGGAATAATATACTAATAATGTCCTCATCTGCTGCATACCACTTACATGTACATGAAGAATTCTGTCAAATTTGTTGGATATTTTTCTCCAATGATTAAGCCAAATATCTCTCCAATGTTTTGTGATAAGAAAAGCAACAGTAGTAAAATGAGACAAGCAAAATTACGAAAATCTTCTATAATTATGCAGACAAAATAATTTATATCTAAGATAGAGAGTCTAATTGTATCCAGTATTACAACCAAATGACTTGCATTCAGGAGATAGAGTACTGAATGGCATATGTGAAGAGGACTGTTCAGTCACCAGGCTATCATTAAGACTTAAGTGGGATGTGCAAGGCCAGCTACTTCCTTTTATTGGGTGCAAACACCAATAGATTCACCCATTACTGTCCATTACAGCCATATTTGTCCTTAGAACACATTAGCACTTGAACTTTCAACCTACCACTGGATAACTGGAACCATTCGTTGTGACAGTACACTTAGTTCATGTAATGTAGTCTATCATTTCACAAACAACAATGCATAAGTGCTTCATATATTATTCTTATTTAGCTGTTGAACTTAAACATAAGCCACAGACTTCAAAGCAGCCCAGAAACATCTGGTGAAATCTTTCATCAAATCAGGTAAAGATCTTTTTTCATCTTTCCAGATTTTATGTTCATCAATTTTGAAGACGCGCTTGTCCATTAGAATATGACAATTCAATTTCCTATTTAGTTCCTCCAAAAAGAGCCGCCCAACCATTTTCTTCACAATTTCTCTTGGTGATGGACTATTTGGCCACCCTCTTGCCACCTTGGTCTCCCTTGTCATGATTGAGCACCCGAGCATCCAAAGTGATTTTTCAATTTGTTCTCACCCACTGCCCCTCTCCTCTGATAAATTCTCTGCTACATCAACCTTGAAATGTTGATGCTGGCCGTTTGTGCCTCCCTACCTTCAGTCCACAAGCCATAATGCCCTATCTTGTGCTGCACAAATTGCCACAATGACTGGCCACATTTATTATTGACCTAAATTGCCATACACAATGAAAAGCCACGATGTCAACAACGCCCACAACAATATTTTAGTCTCCAGACCAAACTTTTATATAATTCTTTATACAAACACACACATTTTTCGGGGTGACCTTAATGAAAAACTCACAGTCTGGTCACATCATCAGAAAAGAAGAGAGTGGATGATTCCACAGGGAATAAAGCAGAGAGCTGTATGTGTTGCAGGCAGGCCTCCTCAAGGTGCTCTCTATTCCAGCTGGAGCTGGGGACCTTGAACACACAACCAACTGATCAGCTAATTCTGTTGTTGTTGTCATACTGATGAGGTGGCTTGCAATCATCAAAATGGTCTTCTTCATCAGTAACACTTATCAATAACCAATCTACCTTGTTTTGTGTTACATTCAGCCAAGGGAAGGTGCTGCTATTTCTTCTATTTCTGCATATTCCCATAACAACATCATTTCTTTTTGTGATTATATGGTATGTTTACATGATCATTTTATATATTTGTCACAAACATCAACACTCACAAATATATGGTTATTGTATATTGTTATAAAATGGTACCTGAATGGAAAAGAAAAATATTATTCCAGATCTATCTTATTTTTCCACACTTGGATCATTATGCATAAAACAAAACAAAACAAAAATAATGATGCAGGTAATAAGTGATACATCATATGGAATGTTTACTAAAGAGAAGTCTAAAGAATCTTGAAGATGGTCTAATTTGTGTGATAAGGCAATGGTGAAATATGAGTGAGTTAATGGTAGGGGACACCAGCCATTAAGGACAGGCAGCTCGGTGAGGTTGTCACATGATAGCTGGGATGCACCATTGTGTAATATCACCCAGGTTTAGCCCATCACCCAACTCCTCCAGTTATCAGACATCTTTCTATCAAGAGAGAAATAACGCCAATAGATATACACATTTATCTCACAAAACCCAACTTCATCATTTATCACTGCTATCTGGGGTCTTGTTTCATGGTGAGGATCATTTAAGATAGTTCAAGTTTTGTGCTTAATTGCTCATAGGATAAGACTACATATATAAATACCTATGGGTGACATTATTCTTATCAATTTCCCATAAAATGCTGACTTTTTTCATTTAATATTCTCTTGACAACCATTACCTCAAAAAAGTGATGTGTGGTAAATGTAAGTATGCAACATTAAATGCCCATTCAGCTGTCTTTTTACCAAAAAGTAGGCAATATCACTGCAAGTCTTGGGTTATCATATTAATGAATAGGGCCTTGTGTGAAAAGTGCATCAAGGCCAAGCATGATGGAAGTCCTCTGTGGTTTGGGACAGAGGTATTTAGGCCTGAAGTTTCCATCCTTAACGGCTCATAAGAGGTCTGTATAATAGGCTCTGAAAGTTTTTATCTAACAATCTTAATATATGGGTTAAATACCATTAACTATCTGGTCTTCAAGTGTTAGAAATATTTTATATTTCTTGATAATATCAATGGTTTGTGCATCAAGGTCCTTTAATAAAAAGTCAAATTAAACAAATAATGTTTAGGCACCTCTACACTACAAGCTCGGGTGGCTGTTTCATTATCTCTAAGTGATGAAGAACATTTTAAGGCAATGGTCATTTAAAGTTGATAACCCCAACAAGGACAACAACTAATACCCATACCAAAAATCTGAAAAAATCAAAATATCTACGACATAGTATTAGTTTACAATATATATAAAAAAACATATTACATTTTTCAAAAATGAACCTCAAAGATTAGACATTTTACATTAAAATTTAGAGAAAAAAACTGTTGTCCCTTCAAATGAATTTTTAGTAAATATAGAAATCCATAACCTTCTTTTAATGTTATGTCCCCAACATGTCTGGCAATAATATAAACCAAAGAAAAAACCATGGGATAACCATGCTTTCTTTTTGAATTATTGAAATATTTGCAAAATGCCATGAATGGTGCGAAATTATATTGTTATTTGATCACCACAACAAAGTTTGAAAATCCATAACATATTTCAAATTTTCACGTATTATAAGAAATTGTGAAATGGTGTTTATAAGGCCCTGTCAGCAACAATGGCACTAAAAGGTCAACTGTTGAGTCTTTAAATCAGTGTGAAAGTGATACTTCCGGCAATGGGAGTCACAATTTATGTCCTTGTATTGATATTAGAAAATATGATGGGAACATAAAATTGTAAATTTTAAAAATGTAATGAAGTTTTGTAGTGGTAATCAATAATTGAAAATATCAGGAATTCTATGTACAATATATTTTAATGTAAAAATCCAAAAGTTTGAGGTTCATTTCTGAAAAATCTAACATGGTATCTTATAATTTTGTTATTCTAGATATTGGAAGTACATACTATAATTGAGTGATAATATGTTCATATGTTTGGCATGGATTTTAATTTGGCTACAAACAGACATTACTGTCCTAAGGGCAATCAACTTTACATTTAACACATGACTATAAGACAATACATTCAAGTTAATTAGTCAATTATTGTTCAGCCCTTTTCACCTCATCACATTCTCTGTTTATTTGTGGTGGACATGATGTAGAATTATGGCTTTTATTTGAGTGCATGTACCTCAACAAAGTACGTCACTAAGTCAATGCATTCTCTGTGATATTATAAACTAAAAATGATTCTAAATCAAAATATCATAACTAATCAAAAAAGATGTAGGTGAGGAAAATTTTAGGTCAAAGTCATCAAAACTCATCCAAACAAAAACATGAAATCCGATACAAAGTAGGGTCTCATCTATCACTTCATTTTGCTCACTCCCCATATTCAACAGAACAATGATCAAAATTATGAGATACATTTCTTCCACAACTTAATATTATGAGTCAGAGTAATGTGAGTAAAATTACTATGGGGAAAAGTCCCTGATACCTATACCATTCATCAAAATGAATATTTTAACCACCAGGTTATCATGATTCAGAGTAGTTATTGGGAAGGAGAAATTGGTCTATGAGACAATGTAATGTCCCCATTATGTCACAAAATAATGGGACAATAGGACATTACCAAATATTTGTTACTTTTCGATATCATAAGACCCATGATTTTTTCTAGATATCAGAAGTACATGATATTAGTTGAGAGTTATATAATTTTTTTAAAGACATTTGGCATCAATAAAAAGTCACTAGGGGGAAGGACTGTCCTCAGGGCAATACAATATCCAAAACAATATGGCACCCACACCATGGGTTTGGATTAATCATAAACAAATTTCAGATAAAAATCATTGATTAGCCAAAGTATTTTGCTATATGTTACAATGGGCACACATATTGGGTAAAGTAATTGGACAAATCTAGTTTAGATAAGACTATGGCACATGTCGCAGTGCCTTGCTAATCCCTGTCAAAGTAACTAAATATTCTTTTCAAAACTAGTTTTCAAAGTGTTCATGAAACATGCAGTTCATCACTGATACCAATACCATTTGTCAAGCTGCATAACCAACTGAAATTGTCTGCAAAATCCACCATAGTCAATAAACAATGCCATGAAAATGTCTTTTTCTTTTCAACTTGTTTACTGAGGGATGACTTCTCACTGAGACATTAAGTTTATCACTGATACCAGTACTATTCATCAAGATGCATCATCCAACCAAAAGTTACAGCTCCATCCATCACAGTCACTGAGTAATGTCCTTGTCAACAATATTTTGGAGGTGATCACTGATTCGTGACTGCAATTTCAAGCATAAATAGATCAGCAAGCCCATACCTATAATCGTACACATTATCACAAAGTTTCTAGCTAAGATGTGTATATTAACCAGAATAAAAGGCACAAATCAAAGATTTATATCTTAATGGTGAATAGTCACTGAGGTGTGACTGCTTACTGAAGCATGTCTTTTATCTAAAATAACAATAATACCCATCATGTTGTGTTCACTGAGGCATTACTGCTCACTCAAGCATGAATTTTTTCAACAATCCCCTGTGGAAATACACATTTTCGCCATGCTTCAAACTTGGATGTTGTTTCGCCAGATTTCAAACTTGGATATTGTGTGATATCAGAGAAAAAAGACACATCTACATTTAATCTGCAAAATTCACTGAAGCATAATTTTCATCCTAGTAACTAATACTATTCTGCAAGATATTTTATCCTACCAATAATGATAGGCTAGTGATAGTCACTGAATATAGCTCATGGTTCTAAATGTTGACAGACAGATGGAACGTGGCATACTAGTCATGCCAACAGCCGTTGCAGGAGAGACAAAAAACAAGCTTATGGAGTTCATACTTATTTAGATGACCAGTTCTATTGGGAGTGAATTGTGTGCTTAGGAAATATTGTTGCTGCAATGGAAATTAGGTCCAAAATAGATGAGAGATGAGTACATTACAGAGTGATTCATGCAGTCCTCTCTTGTAACGGAGTGTGAAATTCATCATAAAGTTGCCATGGATGGTTTTGGGTGTGATTGTCACAGCTCAGCAGCACATTGTACTGATGTTAGGGGATACGATTTTTTTTGCTTGCGGTTGGTGTGCAAAGTTCTGAATTATTCATTGTCTCTTGCTGCCATTCTTGGACTGCCCTTGACGGGAATCATGTGTCATGGCCTCAGTCAGCTGGTAGCCATGTTGTCATCCTGCACCAAATGGATTAATGATTTCTCATTGGTTGGTTGCATCCATGTTGTCATTTTGTACCTCTGGGATTAGTGGCTTCTTATTGGCTAACAGGGCAGACTATGATAGTCCCTGTGCTCCCTTCCTGACTAATGTGTCATTCTCTACTAGGATATGCACTCAAACAGCCTCCAGTGTCAGCAACAGGGTCATAATCACTTAAATGCTGACAACAGAAAGTGAGAAAACTTTTCCAATTTCCCACAAAGCTGTTTGATGAGACTTGACAAGGTTAAGATTCATGCAAAGAAATTCAAATTTCCTAAGTTATAAAAACTCTCTAAGAACTCTGATCTTCTCTTGCAAACAAAGTTCCAAAAAGGTATTCATAGCATTAAATTATCAATTGATAATACATTGATTCATATAATTCAATCCTACCTCAAGAAATTGAACATTAAACTCATCAGATATTTGAGAAAAATAGTTTGTATTCATAGCCACAAGAATTTATTAAAAAATAATTCCCCAACATGAATGAATGATGAAGATGTGATGCATTTGTCCTGTACCTGAGTGGGAGGGCTTTCACAATAATGTGTGTTCTTTGACTTTGAATGTCACAAATACAGTTTATCTTCCTAGAAAGGCCACTACGTCTACAAAGGTCACACCAAGGGCACAATCAATTTCCATTACTGCATGCAACTCCTATTTGAAATGGGAAATGTTTGTACTTGAAAAGTTCTGAGTTTAAATTATATATAATATAAAATGTGGTACACCAAAGTACAGATCAATTTATTTTTTTTATGCATTCAGGAAAGCTCAATTTTTGCTTTCTTACAGAAGGGTCTAAAACAATTGTATAACAAAAACAATCACTTTAAACAAAAGCTCTCAACGAGATGTGAGTTTACCCATAGAAATGTGAGGTAAGAAGTTTGATGTTATATGCTACATGATATCTCACTTGATGATTAGGCCTCCATTTTCTCAGGGAAGGAACAAGGCAGCAGGTGTTCCCTTTGTGCGAGTCTTTCCTGAGGAAACTGTAGGGAAGTGTCAAAATAGACACTACATCATCTTTATACATGCTGAGATTAACCATATAACTCTCAACAATTTGACATCTTTTGTTTTTTTGTTTTGCTATATATAACCGACCCTCAATTCAAGAGTTTTCACCTCTGTCATTTTTTACAGTATTGGGCAGGGGGTCACTACATCAGGAAGATTAAATCAAGAGATCTTTCATTTTCCTGAATGCCTTCCTCAGACATAATCCTTGCTCATGATTTACTGATAAGAGACATCAGACGTGAATAATGAAAAGTTTAGGGAAGGAAATATGCTGTTTATTAATTTCAGCACTTTTTTCTTTACAGTAATAATATACTATTTATCATATTATATTATAAGGATATTTACCCTGTTATTTACTGATGTTTCTCTTGCTGTATTTTTTTCTAAGTCCATAAAATATGAGTATCCATTTTATCTTTAGATGATTCCCTGATTTCAAAGGACAGGTTTCAATTTCCATTTTGATGTTATTAAATTTCCATAAAGACATAAATGAGATATTTAGTTTCTGGATATGAAGACAAAACTTTTAAGTGTGTAAGAAGAACTTGTTTTCTTCAATTACTGTCTACAGATATTTATTTCCAACTGAAAATGGTTGATGAAATATACTACTGCCCATCAAACAAATGAGTTACTGGTTTGAATTAATCTTAAGAGATGTAATTCAAGATTAATGTGTATGATATCAATTAAGGCTTCCTTCGTAACCTGATACCCTATCAAACTGTTCTATTAAGGTCTATTAAATCATTCAGTGTTTGTCTTACATTTTATTCTGAGCTTATTTGCTTCTGTGGAATAGGTATGGATAAATGATCATTAGTCATTACAACTGTCCTTATATCCTGCTATGAGCAGTAACCAATATATCTTTTAAACTAAGATTCATTGCAGGTTATCACAGTGAATATAGTGGAAAACTATGAAAAAAAATTTGGTCATTCAAGTACATTGGCACTCCAAAATAGACTTGGTTGTAAATTGATTGTGGATTTGTCTATATGTATATCTATTGGGGGTTCATACCTATATTGATATTCAAGAGTATATATCAAATCTGGGTTTATAACAGCCAATCTCATATCACATTTGATAGTTTTGAATAGCAGAATGAACTGGTGGAAATATTTGATTATTTCAAACAAAATGTCTTTGACGTTTGATTCCTTTCAGAAGCTGAAGACATGATGCTTTTGGAAGCAAGGCTTTTGCTGGGCTGACATAGGTTACTTTAATTGCGTAAATAAACAACGGAAGAACATGCAAGATGACAGCATGTCACAAAATGAACATGGCAAATTAATATTGGTTGGTTTGGGACTAATATCATGTAGATATCATGGATCAGATATAATATAAAAGCAAATCATGATAAGTAAGATGCCAATCACTATACTTGGAGATTTTCAGAACCACATCATATGTAACATTGTAAAATATATTTTATTATTATCCCATTCTGTGTTGAAAGTGATATTGTAATGTTTTTTAAAAATTGTGAACATATTTTAAATGATTTAGTTGAGTATCTTGATATCTTTATGTGTCTGAAATGGTTCATTTGTTGTGTTTTGAGAGAGAAACATTATGCAAAACTATGACAAATCATTCTTTGACAAGTAAATATAAGCATGACCACTTTAAATCAAATGAATATCATGATTTAATAACAAACACAATGACAGCGACAGGATCTGGGTCAATAATTTAACTTATCTGAATGTGTGTAATTCAGATACAAATCAACACTAGAAACAGGTGCGGTTAAAATTTATAAATTTCAAAACAATTAATCATTAATACTAAAATAACATAGTTTTGGGGTTGTTTTTTCTGTTGGCTCAAGTATGCCATCTAAATCTCCTAATTTCCTTTTTAAAAAGAGTGGAGAAACTGAATGTCCAGCTGGATACAGGATTTTCAAGATGCTGGCACTGGCAAAAGCACTCTGGGGCCTTCAGAGAAATAATATTGAGTTTTTAGAAACAAATTTACACTTTCCTTAACCATTGTAATGAAGCAATGGATGTCTCAAATCCAAAGGAGATATGAACTGTGCTGATAACATTTCATCATATTGACCTAAAAAGCAGATTTAAAATAAACTGAAATCAATTTTGATCTGAGCAATCTTTCTGCTTTCATTTATTAGCTATCAACTGATGGGAGAGTAATAAAACTTTTTATATTTTGTTGTTCTGGATTTTTGGCTTAACATCCGTTGCAATTCAATTGTGATTCCCTCAATTTTTTTCATGTGAAATGGCAATTTTGTTAAGCTGTGTGCTCATGTTACGTCACAGGATATCACAAAGCTTATTGCTTCCTAAATGGTATTCAACAATTTTTGTAATCATTCCTCTGTAAATCTATTTAATACAAGTCTGAAATGAAACTACTGCATGTGATCACTGGCATTACATCTGGTTTGCAATTGTCAGATTATTTTGAATATTATTTCAAAAGGTTTATTCATGTAAACTTCCAACAAAATATGTACACTTTTCAATTAAGTTTTGTGATGTGAGAAAATTGTGTATTTATATCACTCACTGACCGGTTTTTCATTTTCAACGAATGCCAAAAATGTCAAAATTTAAATTTAAATTCAAAATGCATTTACATTTGTAGTATTGTATCAATTAGTTTGGATTCCCAATATATAATCTTTCTGGTTGTAAATAACATGGCAACAGGGTAAATATTTACAGCAGGAAACGGTACAGACTCCTGAGAAGCTTTGACATCTGAGACTAATTTCTTTTCTATGGATTACAATTGTTTCTATTACCAAAATTAACTGAATCTATTAACTGAGTCTATGGAGATTCATGCTGTTTTAATCAACTTTACATGAGAACAGATTTAAGAGACAAGCAACTTGCTATTATCAACAAGCAAACCCAACACTTGACCCCACTTTTAAACCTGTTGAAATGCTACATTGATCACCAAGTATTATCTCAATAGTTTTATTTGTTCATTTCCACCAATGATTAAAATAATTGTATGCCACAATGCAAAAAAAATCCAAATTCATAAAGGAACATCAAGAGAGGGATGTTTGTGGAGTGTCGGATATGGAGATGCTTTTTCCGTGGCTTGCTAACTAGTTGCTGATGTATGGACAAAGATGCAACCAACTAGGAACAGGTGATCACACTCCCAAGCTTAATTTAACAATTCTCAGTGATTCTCTTTCCTGAAAGAGAAAAAAATCTCATCTTGCCTCTAGACCAAGTAAATCATTGAGGATCTGCAATTTTATTCACTGACTTAAGAGAGATGGAAGGAACTAGCCTAACGAACCTTAAGCAATGCAAAATGAGAAATGATAATGGGCTGATAATTGAATTTCGCAAACACAAGACCAAGAAAAAAATAATCAATTCATGAAAACAATATTTTTTTTAAAGAAGAAATATATCAATTTGTTAGAAGAGATTGAGTTCAAAATGATACTGCTCATCCAAAGCATGCTATGACATGAAGGTAGAGATGCAGTCGGTGAAGAGTTACAGACTCAAGAATGAGGAAACCCCAGGTGTTACCCAGGTCAGGCATATTTGCATTATTAGATTTATTAGGGCTTGATAATTCAAAGCCAGCTCAAATATATCACTGGGTTGGTGCAATAACATTCCATTAATAAAGATGAAGCATGTGGATTTTATGACTTGATTTTCCTCGGTACAATGCAGATGTGAACTGATATGTCAACACCATAGATTTCCTCAATTAAAGCATCATACTCTATAAATTATCTCGAATATCATGATCACAATATCAATTACAACCTCTTTAGGCAAAATAGAAGTTGTTGGAACCATAAATAGACTAGTTAACAAGTTTTGGTTACAATGTTTCTTTGGGAGACTTAATGAAACAAGAGCTATTGTTGAAAGTGTAATGCATATCAAACATCATTTTATTATTATTGTCATCTTTAACCTGAATCAAATAAATTTTCTAAGAAATCGTTTTCAATCTTTTCTATCTTGATGAAAATTAATATTTTCTTTATTCATTACAATCAATCTCTGAATATTGGAGTTAATATTTTCTTTATTATTATTGCTATAAATCTTAAATAATGTGTGTAGTCCATGCTTCATTCAAACATTCAAGGGAAATAAAAATAGGCAATAAGAACAGAAGCTAACAAAGACAATTGTCATATATGTAAACACAAGAATGAAAACTTAAGGTTATACATAAATTCTGTATCTATTTCCAGAATGCCTGATATCCAATACATATCAATGCATTTCAGTCTGTCAGAAATTCAACATTTCTCATACATAGCATTCCTTTAATATCAATATTAAAAAAATAAAATAATGCATTTTTTCATTTTTTAGTATCTATATATCAAAAGTGAACATTGTATAGTGTAATGAGCCTGGATGTGTGTATTAGTAGTAGAATGCCTGAGGATGTGCAATTTGTGAGCTCATAGCTGACCACTTCCTTCAAACTCCTATTCCAGTCAGCACATTCAAGGACCTGATGGGTTTTGTCTGGTACGTGATGGGTACAAAGAAGACGCCTGAGTCTTTTTCTTCTTAAATACACAGTATTACAGGGACTGTCTATTGCAGCTGAGTGTTATGCCTGCGATACAATGAGAGGTACTGTATAGGATACCCTTCACTGGCAGCCTTATTCTGCTCTAAGACGTGTGACTAAAAAGCCTAAAAAACCGTGGCGCTAAATGTGTTGAGGCTGTAATCAGGCAAGGATTGTCAAGGAAAAGCTGTGAGGTGGTGGTAAAATTGTCAGCTTAATCAAACACAGACTTGTACGAAAATTAGATTTACAGGAAAGGGGCTACAACAGCACCATCGTACGCACATTGTGTGGGACATAGCCAACTGCAAGCAAGCATTGTCACTGCAACGGTGCCACATTAGCGCATAGGGTGCTGTGTTATTAGACAAGGTGCCCACGACAATGGCAGCAGTGACATCTACACGAGTCCCATAACCCTAATATATCACCCCATTCATTACCACAACCTATCACACTTCAACAGTCTTGTCTTGCTGGGCCAATCTCAGAGACAACTGTACAACTTTGTCCATTTCCTGTGTGTCTTTACACTTGCTCATTTAGTGCTAATTTATCTGATGTAATCAGGGTCTAAATTTCATTTCAGAATGGCAAATCTCATCAGGGTAATGCACTTTCCTTGAATAGAAATAATATATGCCTGTCAAATAATAATATTTAATGAATTATTTTACATTATCAAGGGGAAGTGGTACATTTCTGTCCCAGAACTTGCAGAAGCCCACTTTCAAATTTCAAAATATTTTGATCCAGTTTTCACTTTAAATTAAGGTTGAGTGGCTTGTGTAATATCCCTTTTCATCTGCTGTCAGTCCTGTGAGGAATTAAGTCGGTGGGTATTAACAAAGAGAAACGTGGATGATTAATGACAAAGTAGACCACAATTTAAGCCATGCAAACAGTGCTCACAAAAGTGATGCCTCGCATAAAACAAGGTCACCGACTTTCAATTTATATATGTACGATACATAAAGAAAAATTGTCTAAACTACCCCAGCACTTAAACTGATAATCCATACAATAATCAGCTTGTACATTTTGTAATAGATAATCCACTAAGATGCACTGTGAGAGAGCAGGCCATCAAAGTGTGTATTTCATATTGGTGATATGTTGACGTGGTCGGGAGAGGGAGTGGCATACGTTTGTGCGACTTAACGACTCCAGCCTAATGCTAGGTTAGTAAGGGTCAATCTTTCATCTGAAAGACTTAAAGCTACTCTGTGTCCATGCTGATGGAATCCAAGTCTGGGATAAAAATTGCTACAGTTTAGTAGGAATCTCTATTTGGGATGATAAAGCATGGTGGATGCAGCCAATCAATGGCCATGTAACAACACAAACAAAAGGGTCGGACATGAATAAGGAGGATTTCTCCTTATTTGATGCGAGTTTAATTTCAGGGAAATAAAGTACACACCTATAATACACAGCTTTATTGCTGAGGCAAAATATGAATGGCCACTTAATTGAAATAACAAATCAAAGAATTTGTTTTCAAAGAAAGTAGTAGACTTTAAAGTATTAAGCAGTAATCCTGCAATGGAATTATTGAGAGAATATGCACAAATGAAAAAATAACATATTTCACATTTATCATTGAGTAGTAAGATAACTGTCTCCAGCACAAAGAAGTTGTAATATCTTACTGTAAATGAAATAGGTTTATAACATAATACAAAATGTTTTTGTTGACAGACAAGTCAATACACATACATACAGAGCTCAAATCCACAGAGCTCAAATCCACAGATCAAATAAAAATGAAACCAACAATTACATTTATGAATTAGGATCTTTACTTTCTTCAAAACAAGACTGCTTGTCTTCACAATGAACCCAGCACCCTTATAAAGTATACAGCCCATCCTCCATTACCAACAGCAGTTAATCACATGATCTTGCTTTGCCCTCAATATTCAGAAGTAGGTCAGTAGATCAGTCCTCTGTGATTTGGGAACCTACAGCATATTTGTAACTAAAATAATGCAAAGATATGGCAAAAATAGTGACATTTTGAAGCCTGTGACCTTGAAAACAAGGAATGGTCAAGGTCATGTTTGAGAGTATTGATTGTGGGCCATCATGATGTGACTGTGTGGTAAGAAATCTTGAGTATGGAACTAAAATAGGTAATGGCATATAACACAATGTCAAAGTGGTTGGTCACAATTTGAAGCCTTTGAACTTGAAAAATAAGTCAAGGTCATAATTAAGGTCCTCCTATTTAGCCTGTTTCTGAAATAGCTGATAAGATATAGCAAAATGATGAAGTTTTTGTTGACAGATGCACACATGGACACACAAACACATGGACAAAGCCTGATACCATAACTGGATGGACCTATCCTGGCCTGGTGGTGGTACTATATTGGATGGATGGACCTATCCTGGCCTGGTGGTGGTCCTAGATGGATGGATGGACCTATCCTGGCCTGGTGGTGGTCCTAGATGGATGGATGGACCTATCCTGGCCTGGTGGTGGTCCTAGATGGATGGATGGACCTATCCTGGCCTGGGGGTGGTCCTAGATGGATGGATGGACCTATCCTGGCCTGGTGGTGGTCCTAGATGGATGGATGGACCTATCCTGGCCTGGTGGTGGTCCTAGATGGATGGATGGACCTATCCTGGCCTGGTGGTGGTCCTGGATGGATGGATGGACCTATCCTGACCTGATGGTGGTCCTGGATGGATGGACCTATCCTGGCCTGGTGGTAGTCCTGGATGGATGGATGGACCTATCCTGGCCTGGTGGTGGTCCTGGATGGATGGACCTATCCTGGCCTGATGGTGGTCCTGGATGGATGGACCTATCCTGGCCTGGTGGAAGTCCTAGATGGATGGACCTATCCTGGCCTGGTGGTGGTCCTAGATGGATGGATGGACCTATCCTGGCCTGGTGGTGGTACTATATTGGATGGATGGACCTATCCTGGCCTGGTGGTAGTCCTAGATGGATGGACCTATCCTGGCCTGGTGGTGGTCCTAGATGGATGGACCTATCCTGGCCTGGGGGTAGTCCTAGATGGATGGTTGGACCTATCCTGGCCTGGGGGTAGTCCTAGATGGTTGGACCTATCCTGGCCTGGTGGTGATTCTAGATGGATGGATGGACCTATCCTGGCCTGGTGGTGGTCTCTAGATGGATGGACCTATCCTGGCCTGGTGGTGGTTCTAGATGGATGGATGGACCTATCCTGGCCTGGGGGTAGTCCTAGATGGTTGGACCTATCCTGGCCTGGTGGTGGTCCTAGATGGATGGATGGACCTATCCTGGCCTGGTGGTGGTCCTAGATAGATGGACCTATCCTGGCCTGGGGGTAGTCCTAGATGGATGGATGGGCCTATCCTGGCCTGATGGTGGTCCTGGATGGATGGTTGGACCTATCCTGGCCTGGTGGTGGTCCTAGATGGATGGATGGACCTATCCTGGCCTGATGGTGGTCCTGGATGGATGGTTGGACCTATCCTGGCCTGGTGGTGGTCCTAGATGGATGGATGGACCTATCCTGGCCTGATGGTGGTCCTAGATAGATGGACCTATCCTGGCCTGGGGGTAGTCCTAGATGGTTGGACCTATCCTGGCCTGGTGGTAGTCCTGGATGGATGGATGGATCTATCCTGGCCTGGTGGTGGTCCTAGATGGATGGATGGACCTATCCTGGCCTGGTGGTGGTCCTAGATGGATGGATGGACCTATCCTGGCCTGGTGGTGGTCCTAGATGGATGGATGGACGTTTCCTGGCCTGATGGTGGTCCTGGATGGATGGATGGACCTATCCTGGCCTGGTGGTGGTACTATATTGGATGGATGGACCTATCCTGGCCTGGTGGTGGTCCTAGATGGATGGACCTATCCTGGCCTGGTGGTAGTCCTGGATGGATGGATGGACCTATCCTGACCTGATGGTGGTCCTAGATGGATGGACCTATCCTGGCCTGATGGTGGTCCTGGATAGATGGATGGACCTATCCTGGCCTGGTGGTAGTCCTAGATGGATGGATCTATCCTGGCCTGGTGGTGGTCCTAGATGGATGGACCTATCCTGGCCTGGTGATGGTCCTGGATGGAGGGATGGACCTATCCTGGCCTGGTGGTGGTCCTAGATGGATGGACCTATCCTGGCCTGATGGTGGTCCTGGATAGATGGATGGACCTATCCTGGCCTGATGGTGGTCCTGGATGGATGGACCTATCCTGGCCTGGTGGTGGTCCTAGATGGATGGATGGACCTTGTAGAGAGTTCAATTTACAATGTGCAGGTGGGCAGTGAGCAGTTGATAGAGTAATCCTGCCCCTGTGGTAAAATGTGGCATCTGTATTTTCCTGTAGACCACTCATGTCTATAAATAGTGTTTTTCTGTGAGCTGCCATTCAGTAAACAAGATGATTTGTCCCAAAGCAACAACTAGTCTGAATAATGTGATTATAAAAACCTATTTTTCTGAGCTGACCATTTCATTGTAGTATCAAGTTATATGTCTTGGCCATCTAAAATATATCTTTATATCTCATAAGATCTTTTTCATAAGAAAATCACACATACATTTTATTTTGCAATGTTTGGCTCAGAATACTCAGAGGAATAGTCATATTCAGTGAACAATGAAATGCAATATTTCTGATTGGTTGCCTCTCACTGACCCAGGTAATACAACATCTTTCCGGCCTTGACCATGGGTCATCCAAGCCATGATGATACATTGCACTATAAATGTGGCAGCCAAAAGCAGCATTATTTCAAACCTAATACATGTATCTGAGGATATATTTTTTTTTAATTGCTAGGAAATCTCATATAACTGTCATTTATATTTTGCACAAGGATTTAATGCATGCATGTTACAGAAAGTGGGTCATTCCTGCTCAACATGTAATACTTACTATTCTTTACCAAGTCTATGACCAAGTCTATGACCAAGTCTATGACCAAGTCTATGACCAAGTCTATGACCAAGTCTATGACCAAGTCTATGACCAAGTCTATGATCAAGTCTATGACCAAGTCTATGACCAAGTCTATGATCAAGTCTATGACCAAGTCTATGACCAAGTCTATGACCAAGTCTATGACCAAGTCTATGACCAAGTCTATGACCAAGTCTATGACCAAGTCTATGACCAAGTCTATGACCAAGTCTATGACCAAGTCTATGACCAAGTCTATGACCAAGTCTATGACCAAGTCTATGACCAAGTCTATGATCAAGTCTATGAACAAGTCTATGACCAAGTCTATGACCAAGTCTATGACCAAGTCTATGACCAAGGCTATGCCAGGTTAACAATCACTAACTTAATTCCATACATAGCATATCTAGCCTTGGTGATGAATATATGTTCAAGTATATTTTTAGAATGGAAAGTTTTAGATATTTCACAATCCTGAGTTCACACAAATTAAAAGGGGTGTCGGAATTTGCTGATATTTTCAGTGAATGTTTTATGCTGCTCTTCCTCTCAGAGTGAGTTTCCCATGGCAACTCCTATAAAGTATCTTTTCGTAACTTTGTTGTTGGGCTTTCATTACACAATTGATTGCATATATGCAGAGGGAAATCTGCCTGAGTCTTCATCTCACAGTCTGAACTCTTCTATCTCAAGGGCATGAAATGTGTACTTGGTCGTCCAAATAAAACCAATTCGGTCTTTATTAGATTTTCTTATCCATGACCATGTCTTACCGGCTGACTATTGAGTCTATCTCCATGTCAGCATTAGAGCCCTCTGCGATACCTTTACAAAATAAACTCTCCAGACCTCATAAAGCACTTTGAATATATTTGCAACTGCCAAAGGAATCATCTAAAAAGCTTTCCTGGATTATAGGTGATATATAATTCTTGGAAAGATATTCCTGGGTACTGTCAGGAGACTGAGAATTAAAGAGGATCTGGGGTGTTTTGGCTAATATTACATATACCCATGATTCTAATATACTTCCAGTTCTTTTGTTGATTTTTCCCCACTAAAATATCCAGCTTTTAGGCAAAGAATAGATAGCATTTATTTTAAGGGCAAATATATTACTATGATGATCATTTACTTCCAGACTTTAAAAAAAAAGTTTTATGATTCCAATTATTTTTTTTATCTATCCTTCATTTTGAATAACAGCATCTTTTGTACATTTTCATAAAAGGAAGTGCATCACACAGGAATTATCGTAAGATGTGTGAGGAGTTTTGCTTTTCTCTATACAGATTTACAAATATCCCTGATCTATATATCACTGAGCTAGAGGACAATGCTGCGCTTTGAGCAAATTCACTTGGATGCTAATGGTTTGTGACAGAGATGTGTTGCTAAGAAAGCTGTGATTTTAAACCCATTTAGCAGCCTTATTGGGAGAGTGGATAAGGCGAAGGATGGCAACCACCTCTGATCTAACTGTCTCAAACTATCATACCTAAACTGTGTCAAACCTTGTGTAAACCTGCATAACAGATTTAAGAAAATGGATGTAATATTTCTTTCTACCATCAAAATAAAAAAATAGGATTAAACCATAAGGCTTCCACGTTCTTGTGGAGGATTTTCTGATCATAGCAGTAATGGAAATATGCAATTATGAGGCATTATCAACAAAACATGATAAACATTTGGAAGAAAAATTGCATTAACTATATTTCTTATTTCATTTTGAAGAGGGTTTTGTTGTTATGCCATTATTCCAGCCAAACCCAGTCAGTTGACCCAAATCAGTTGACAAATAATTTCCTTTTGTCAACAGGTCTTCCCTTGGGTTGACTGGCAGGAGGCTGTGTCAACATACCATTTCCTAACATTCTGAAGTGTAACACAAATGAATAGTTTACAAGGTGTATTGACAATCACATCAAAAGTGCCTTAATTCAAATAAGCGTAGATGCAAAACCTGGAAATATATAAATATTTGATTTCTAAATAACGCAACACCAAAACTTTTACAGCACCAAAGTCTCTTGTATAGAAACATGGTGTCCCTGCAGACCAGAGTTGAGGTCGGGGGTCATCATTGTGGACACAGACTCATTTCCGGTCATGTGACATACTCAATGTAAGTTGATCCAAAGAGAGATCAGATTATTACATCCCCATCAGCAAGGTGTGATCTGGATTATCTACAAACCAGCAGTGACCAGAACATGCATGAAACCCAGATATCAACTTTATTTCTGATATTTCCTGGAAAGCATCTGTATCTTTGCTGATTGATTTTAAGACCCTCTTAATGGACGCTGCATTAAATAAATAAGAACTGATTATATGTGCTCTGTGTCATCCTCTCTTAAGCCCGACCAGTTAAAATGCTGCAATGGCCATGATTAAGGATTAACCAAATCCTAGCCAAAATGCCTGTCCTCTTTATTTCTGATCTGTTCTTGTCATTTACAATCCATTAATTTAGCTTGCAACAAAGTCACAAAAGCTTTCATTCCACTCCGATGAGTTGGTGCAAATGGCAACATGGGTCAAGTGGGGGTTGGAGATTTGACATTTCTGGATTGTTGTCATTATCACAAAATGTATTCTGATTTCCAGAGGTCCATTTATTTATAAGGTCATCTCAGGTGCAATAAACAGGTCACTTAACATAATGAAATGACTTTTATAAGAGAGGACAATTATATTTTCATAGCATATTTGCCAGAGATTTGGTATTTGCTGATGGTTCAAATGACCTTTGTGGATAATGCTTCACCACAATATATGAGCATAACAAAAATAATACTTGACCATGTTTTCAGGTATAAAATGTTGATGAGAACGTCACTTGTATAGCATTCATTCATTCATTGTCTACTTTAATGATTTAAGTATATATTCATAACTTTCCAAAATATGTACAAATAAAGCAAGTCACTGAACATGTCAAATAATACCCTCAAAAGTGCAAGCAAATTTTTCTTTAGCATTCATTTTGTGTGACATGTTTACTCAAGCATGACATTGTTGACTGTCTGTTTGAAGACATCATGAAGACCCTAACCTTTATGATAAGTGACAAACTTCCATGTTAATTTCTTTCAGTGCTGATTCATGCCTGATACATTTGCTAAAGAATAAAATTATTGAAAGTGACAAGTTTCAACAAGCATGACATTGTTGATTGTCCATGTTAGAACATATTATGATGTATCTCGATACCAAATATGATCTTAATAATAAGTAATAAAAGTCCATGTTAAACTTTTTTGAGTTCTTATTCATGCCTTATGAATTTACCCAAGCATGACATTATTGAGTCTTATTGTAAATAAGAGGTATCTGAGACAAATATATCTAAATATTTTCCCTGAAAAATAAACTACTTCTCAATATATCTACTGATTTCATAAGAAATATAATCTGGTGTGACATGCCTGCCATGAGTACTTGCATGGTACTCCGCACTTCAGCAAAACATTAATCCTGGCAGAGGTATTTTGGTTGATTTCAGGGAGACAGTTTGTTTGTATCACAGTTTCATGACCACATATCATTTAAAAACACCAAAATTTCTGTAAAACTGCCTGGGACCAATGTGATTTTATGAATGCTTTAACTTGTAGAAGTTTCCCTCAACTAATATTTATGTAATTCAATATACTGTCAGGTAATCTTTTATGTAAGGTATATTATTTTATATATGTCAGAAGAAAGATATATTTCTCCAATAACAAAGTATTTTTGGGTATAAATAGAGTATCTATAGAACAATTATTTACTCCAAACAAAACAGCATGAGTATGAGAAATTAAAACAAAATGTCATGAGAAATAAGTTTACAGAAGTTTGTGACTTTGAACTCAGCCCAGCTGTAATAAGATGAGGTTTATAAGTTTATATTTGTTAATTTATTATTTCAGGTAATCATCCATCAATTACACATCACATTATATAATGAAACATATTTGATGTTGCGTTTTACTAAGGATGCTACATTGTACAATGCAGTATTAAAGCTTGAAGATGCAAAATATATGTACCATTTAATGTGTAAGATGTGTTCTTTGTTCCAAACTCGCATATTAAAATGGTGCCTTGCTAAACTGGGTATTATCCAAAAATTAATATTTCTGGGTACTGAATTCTAAAGCTGAATTCTCTCTTTTCTGCTTGTCAGCAGATATACATAAAGATAAATCAGCATCTTGTAGACTTTTAATAACTCAGCAATTGGAGGTGTTCCCTCTTATTGATCAGACCTGGTGTATGTCAAAGATGTTAAAATTCCACTTATCATTTTAAACTCAGAGTAGATAGGATCTTTCTGACATGGTTGGCATTTATCTGTTGATTAATTGCCAAGATGTCATGTATGGCCACATGATGACCCACCCTGACACCTGGTGGTGACTGGTGAGGCAGGAGGCTCCAGACAATATGGCAGGCATGTTGTATAAATTGTTGGCTCAAATACATTATATTGAATATTGCACCTTCACATAAGCATAGAGCTGGCCAATTTAAACTAAAAGTACTGTATGCATCATCAATCAGTGAACTGATATCACTTATGTGACACGATTCGTCACTTCACACTGCCAGCACTCGCACCACATCTGTATGTCTGGCATTCATCATTTGGCTTCCAGAGTAGAAAGTGCCTTTTTAATCCTGTGAAATAATAGGCATCAGTGAGTGTAGGAGTGGTAAAAACCCCCTTTGGTGCAGCACACTGAGAGATGATATGATGCTATCTGCAGCCAGCATCCATCATCTCTCTACACATTTTATACTACTGCTTAATGTGTAAATCAAAATGTTTTATCACATTTTCAAACTTTAGGGTAATTTTTTTCTCATTCTCATTATTTATATAGTACTTTACTGAGCCAAAGGCTATGAGTAAATGCAGCACTCATCTACAAAGGATATTTCTGCATCATTCATGAATGTGTAACTGACTATTATTTGACACATTGGCCCACAATACACATATCTTGACACATTCATTTTTTAGAATGATATTAAACAATTCATTTGATGGAAAGACTTTTCACGTGTTTACATTACCCATGTCATTACTAAATTTCTATTCTAAAATATATGGCTCAGCAATAAAGAATGTAACAATGTGTTAAATGTGGAAATGGGTAATAAATAATTTACATTTTTCATTGATACTTTAAATAGAACAAGAGACAGACTTGGCTGAGCATCCGCCCCCTCACTGTATGGACCCTCACAGCACAAAAAAGATTCAGGAGGGATGGTAACAGTCAAGTGAAAGACAGTCCAATCCCAAATATCTCCTAATTATAAAAAGATGATGCAATGCACCTTCAGATAATTAATTTTTACACTTTTCACAAAGATCTTTTCAACAATATGGTATCAAGAATACCTGGTCCTCACCGTTCTATAAAAATAGATTTTTATCAAGCATTTTCTCTGCAGTAATTACGTCCCATGGGCAGATGATCATGATAGTTTCTTAGATATAAGTAAGAGCCATTTTTACAGTGAATAAAGGGAACATAATTTTTTTGTCATCTTTTAACAAATTGTGACAAAAAGTATGATTCCATCAAGAAAATTTGCTTAAATTTGAAAATAAAATTTAAAAAGTATAATTTCATTTGATATCTCTTGAATTGATTGGATGATAAAGCTGTATACAGTTTTCAAGAATAATACTTTTTTTCAACAATTTTGTCTACTTTTGATATGTTTCTGCATAGAATTGAGGGGTATCACCTGATGATTTATACCCTTGCGGATGAACATTTTGGTGACAGAATAGACCAACTTGTCTTGAGTTTTTAACTCACCAATAAATACAGTAACTTTGGCTGGCTGAGGAGAACCCAAGGTGATTGGAAAACTGTTTAAACAAGTGAAACCTGTACACAAACGGGGTGATTACTTTTTCACAATTGTTTATGTCTGTATCTTTTTTATTGCTAGCTGACTGAGAAATACTTTGTGATTTTTGTAGATTTCACATAGTTAACAGGTACAAGATAACAATTCTATCTTATCAAACTTGATCCTTGTATGCCCCTGTAATGTTTTAGCCATGCACACAATTCCAGCATATCTCTAAATAGCCTAGTATGTCACCCGACATAAAGACACTTTGCACTATCAAAATCAACCAACAGACAGCCTTTTATTCAATATGAAAGCTTTGAAACTGTTTAACGGTTTCAATAGCTGCTATAATTAACTTTTAACGTATTTCAGTTCAGTTTTGGAATTGTTTTCACACACAATTTACTGAGATTACTTTGAAAAAACCTTCCAGAGTGCCTGTAATAGCCACATTTTGAGAATGATTTGTAAATAGACATCCATCTATAAGAGCAGTCCTCTTGTGGCAGAGAGGCTTTGCTGTTGGGCTGACAAACAAGAGGTATAAATGAAGCCATTGCCAGACCTGTTGCGGGTGCTAATGGGCCACATAGAAACCACAAATACATTACTCACCACTACTCATCAGATCCAACCCATTTACAAAACCTAATTCAAAACCCCGGTGGTTCCACACGTCTGCCCACAACCTACCCATGTCATATCAGAAGTATTAGTTATACAAGCCCAAACGTATTTATTTCCATTCATATTCTTGCTCCACCATGTTTTATTCATGCTATACCCCCGGGGTGGCAAATGCTGGATGTGTTTTCATTAATGTATTGTTTCATAGGCAACTCCAAAAAGAGTATAAAGATGTCATACTCCCCACGGAATTCCACATGAAGATATATATATATGTTCAATATACATACATTTTTGTTCATTGAAGTTACTTTCTGTATTTCTACAAACAGAAAGATCAGCAAAGCTATGTGACTATGGGGAAAATTCTTCAGGCAATAAAATTTTATTTATCATTCCCAAATATGAAATGCACTGATTTTTGGTCAACAATCTTGTGCTTGCAGATTGCCTGTGTTCCACAAGGTAAACAATTAATGGTTTCAGCCTCATTGTGGATCTCACGCTTTGAGCCCAACATCCTCCTTGGGGTTTTCCATAAAGGCGCCAGCCAAAGGGTTTCTTTGACAAAATCAGCCAATAAGCTGGGGACCCTAAGGTCGTGGGGGATTATCAGCCAATTTTTAGATGTCACATGAGTGGGACCTTTTAGTTTAGAGATAAAAATTATCCATGTCCCCCAATTTTGTACAATTTTACATGTTCTTAAACCTCCTGTACACTTCTGCATTTTGAGTGGGGATATTTGAGTCATAATATGTAGAAAACTTATAAAAGCAGTTGAATGTCACTCATTACAATTGGCTCAGGGTACAATCATGAAGAAGATTAATTAGCCTTAATATAAGATTACTTGGCACAAAGTGTCAAATCATTGCATGAACAGATGGACAGAACAGATGATCAAGATGACCTAAATAACCTCATTGTGGATCTCACGCTTTGAGCCCGATGCAGACATTAAATCTTGCTTGGCCAAGCAGTAAAATAGACAAAATATATGACTTCATCTATTACAAAAATGTTGCCCTCTTCGAGACTGTTCAGTCCATAGATAAAGCAGCTAATATATTGGAAGGATAATAAACTCTTGTTTGTTCCTTTAGAAATTGCTCTTTATTTGTAATTCATCTTTGTAATTAATATCCTTAATGTTCTTTGTTGAAATTGCTGACTTTGTAGGAAGACTGAATTGTCTCAGACAATAAAAATCAAATGTTTGCTTTTTAACTATTGTCTGCAAGTCTTTAATCAGAACACACTTCAAATCAGTAATTTAACTTTTTCAACTTTTATGTTTTTTCTACACATTTAATGCAGTTACTTTTCTTTCTAGACTTTTAGAGGTGGATAAGTGTGGAGCATTTCCTTGATATCTATAATAATGTGAAGGATATGAAGAACATATTTTTCCATTGTTCCTTTTTTAGCAAGAAACAATTCTTACATGATAGAGGCAATAATTAAAACCATCACTGTCATGCAATTCAGATTTAGATCTGCTTTAATTCAAAATATTATGAGGCATATCTTGCTTAATGAAGTAGTATTTGTGAACCTGAAGTCTGGATCAACAAATACATAATTCTAGAAAATCTTAGATAATAGGTTTGAAAATAGTTATATTCATATTTTTGTGAATAATAAAGACAAAGTTAACACAGAAATGTTCTATACAGTCATAAAGTAAATGCGCAAATCATGTTATGCAATACCCCAGTCACATTTGCTCCGATTTCAGTAAAGATGCCTGGCCAACGGGATTTTTTGGACAAAATCGGCCAGCAAGCCAGGGCCACAATTGGGCAATTTTAAGATGTTGTATGGGTCATCGGGAGTTTCAGCTGCAACATAAAAGTTGCCAGCATTTCCATGATGTCTTATCACCAAATATCATCTTAAAGTACAAAGTCTGTGAGTGTCCTGCAGGCATAACTTAAGTTTATCTTAGGTCTGCCGTTGGCATGATATGGTGGAAAATAGTATTTTTTTCTATATTTTATGTGTAAAATATACAGATGTCTTAAGCAAATCCTACAGACGTCTTTTAGGCGATGCAGACATTAAATCTTGCACTTGCCATGCATTGCCCTTTAATAATGTGACCACAGTTTCGGCATATCTCAGATCGTCGCTGATAAACTACCCGGCACCCGGGAGCCTATGAGGCTGGCCGATTCTTACTTCCCGGCCGGCACCCAGCGCAAGTTTGACTGAGGCATAACACATCAGATATAAGTATAATGGCTGTGCTGATCTGTGTTGAAATGAAGACCACTGGGAATGGCCACCAACAAGGAATACACAGAGTCTGCACTTGTCAATGAAAAACAACCACAACAATGAAAAACAACCACTTGTTCTAGCTTAATTGGTTTGTATACCTTTAAAGCTAGGTCTTAATTGCACTCATTTCACAGAGATACAATGCAATTAATAAAAAAACTAATGCAAATAAATGTGCAAGCAGTATAATTAATGCACGCATTAAATTATACTTGTGATGTTTGAAGACCAATAAAATTCTGAAGTGGAGGTGAAGCTTTCATGGAATCAGATTTTCAAGCACTCTTTTATTTCATGACATAAATGTTTATACCCTAAGCTTATTGATAAAATGTTATGTATCTTTGTCTGATGTTTTTTTGTCTATTGGTACAGTCCTGACCCTTACGGACCACAAAAGTGGTCACGTGTTTGTAACCATAAACACAATAATCCAGAAATCATCTGATACAAAGGCAAATTGAGCTATTTTGGCCATTAAACTTTCAGATAGCTTGTTTCAGATAGCTTGTTTCAGATAGCTTGTTTCAGATAGCTTGTTTGTATCACAGTTTCACATATTTAAACACACCCCTGACCTCTGTAAAAGTGCCTGTGACATGCACAAATTTAAGTTTGTCAGAATGGCTGTGTATCACTCTAGCTTTATGACAGACAGTACTAACAGCAAGATCTTCACAGTTAAAGCATTCTCAGACATTTCTCTTGTTCCAGAGGGATTTGATTTTTTTTAAATAATATATATCTTACACCCAAATGACCAGGAAAAAATACTTACTGAAAAACACAAATTTCTATTTCAAAGAATGTTTAAACATGTAAATTGAAATGATGTTGGCATTTAATAAAAAAAAAGTTAACATGCCATCTCATGATTCACAATTACATTATAATAAGGGTTGAGCACTGGCATATTGTGTTTTGGTTGATGTGATATTGATCTCAAATGAATCTTGTGGAACATTATCTCTTTTTTGCCAGTGCACTCCTCATTTGTCTTTTGGAAGGCCTGTACACCTCCGTGTATGTGTTCCCTCAGGAGATAAATGTTACAAAAGCACATTACTCGTGAAAGAAAGTGGTCTGAACAATGGCAGAGCATTCATGAGTCACACAGGACACCCATTTATAGTGTTATTCCTGCTGGACCACCTCCTCCAATAAAGGAGAGTATCTGCCATTTTATCCAAGAAATGGCACAATCAATTATTTTCCTTGTTTATAAAACAAGTTGGGGTATTTAGGTACCTGATTACCCTTTCAAATAAGCCAGTGACCTGACCTCCCTGCTGACACGGAAAGGCATTTGGTTTATTACTGGCCAGATGATACTGTGTAATCTCAGGTCACCTTTTCAAAATAACCATACACAAAGAATTGTATATAAACAGTAATAAGCATTAAAAGGGTCAATACTTTTGGTGTTGATATTTCTAGATTAAAGAAATATATTACACAAAAAAATTCCTGGCTCACAGATCAATATATACATGAAGAATAAACAACATACTTATTATCAGAATTGTCAAGTGACAATTACATTTTTAAATATGTGTAGATTGCATTTCATACAAGTTTTAAATGATTTAAGTTTATGACACTCAACAGCTCTCAGGAATCTGTGATTACCTCAGTGTAAAGCTGTTTCAGGAATAAATATCTATTAAATTTTTACCCAAAGATAGCCTGTGTTTGTCTTCACTGTCCTGCACTTGTAAAAAAATAAATACAGGCTCATTAATATTGATATAACATACATTTTGAGAGATTGTCAAACTTTTCTCCAGAATGAAACTTGATGCTATGATTTCAAGAATATATATATATGTATGTATGTTTTATCTATTCTTGAAAAATTTGCTATCTGCCTTGCATCTAGGGTATCATTTTGCATCAGATTTGGTTGTATCTCAATTTGATTTAGGTCAGGGATACAAGCAATCAAACCATGATCAATCGTGCTTGAGGTCGTCACTCACTTCTGAAGCACATGCATTATGAATGATAAGAAATTGTTCTTATGCGATATTCTTTAGACTATATAAGATATAAAATGAGAGATATTACTTCCAGAAGAGGTTTCTACATTTTCTCTATTTCTAATGTTTATGCTTTAGGCACATATCTCACCCACCAAAAATATCATTTCCCTGCACAGTTCAAGTCTTGTGCTGGATGTGATCTCTTGAACACCATGTATAAGAGATCGCTTATGAGACAATATTCTGACATTGTAGCAAGAAAAATGCACCATTTTATTTCAATAAAAAAGCAACATCACACTTGGCAATCACAGCTTAGTTCTGCATGCAGACATGAAACTTTGCTGCAAACTGTGCATGATAAATAGTTATGAATAGGATGGCATGTAGTTTGTGTCTGCCAGGGTGACACAACCTTATCTATGTCCACGGCCTTCTTCACATCTGCCATTTATTATGCTATGTCACTCAGGCGAATGACTTGGGTGTAATGGTGTTTTTTGTGTGTGCCACAAACAGCTGCAGCAGAGCCTTTTAGGGTCACTTTCTTCAGACAAGTCTCATCACTGATGAGACAGTCATGTTGAGTCCTTGGTGTAGAAAGGTCAAGTCACAGTGAACTAGTGTATGACAAAAAAGGCATTATTTCATTTCATTGTCACTTCTCTTCCTCACACCCAGCTCATGCCCACAACATGATGGGTTGTGTTATATGTTTAGCCTGGTTTCCTTCCCTGTTCTGCCTTAAACCCATACCATAAAATATGAAATGTGTTGAGCCCTGTCACTTCCCTCCCTCCCCTCCTTGTGCCCACGTCATGTGATTTGAAATATGTTAACACTTATCACTTCTCCCTCCATCACCAGTTACCACTTTTTTCCCCACATGAAATATAATATTCTCAATAGTATTGAGATCATTGACAATTATATCATGCAGGAGTTCATATAAATCAATCAAATTAGAATCAGGGTTATCACCTTACCACTCAGCCTATACTGACGTCATCAGACTTCAGGAATATCAAACATATCAAGAATATCAAGTGTATGCTAAACCAATAAACACATAATTATGTTGCTGTTTATCACTTAATAGAGACAGTAAGTTTGAGAAACAGACAGTTTACTTAGATAGGATATGTTACTGATACATGTTCATCGGCATCAAATTCAAGAAAACTTACCAGACATGTCATATTAATTACACCTACTGTAATATTGAATTCAATGTCTAGACAATTCATTTGATCATTTTTTCCCACAAAAGAATATGAAGCAAGCACATCAACAATAGCCCAGGTTTCTACAGTGTGTAAATGTCATATAGTGCCCTTGGCATGCAACTCCTAGCAAATTATTATCAACCATATATTGGTAAGATACCTTCAATGTTTATAGTCTTGCATGCAAAGAGCTAGGTGGATGATCTTAGCACTGCAATTGAAACTTAACAGAGATCATGTGAAGTGTCACAAGTCTGGGAAAACAAGCGTATTTTATGAAAGATTGTTCCCAAGATATTTGGTGCTGTGATTTAATTTTTTGTGAAATATTAAGGATGTTATTGCCCGCCCCTCCTATATATATTGTAAATTGAAAAATATAATTCCCAGATTTTTCCGAAAACTTTCTAAATCAAATATTAACTTTTACTACTAGTTTAAAAAAAGGTAGTATTCTGTGGTATGAATGCGGAACATGATCGTAAGGCAGCCTGAATGACAACCACTGTGGGATTTGGCATCCTGCTTGGGCAGTTTCTACCATTTCAGAGTTCTGGCCTGGTTGCACAAAATATTTACCAATCTGTCTACGGAGAGATATTTCTTTCCACTTGTGGTTTGAAGGCTCTGTGCACAAAAAAATCAGTATAGATATGTCTGATACTACTCTTATGATTTGATGGACCATGAATGATATATTCAAAATACATTTTTATGTTTCAAATTAATTACAAGCTTCCAGTTATGAAAATTTGATTAATTAAAAAATAATCATCAAAATATATGCATCAGAAGTGAACAAAAGTGTCAACATTTTGAGAATATCAGCCCTTATATCAGTGTCAACATTTTGAGAATATCAGCCCTTATATCAGTGTCACCATGTTGAGAATATCAGCCCTTATATCAGTGTCAACATATTATATATCAGCCCTTATATCAGTGTCAACATTTTGAGAATATCAGCCCTTATATCAGTGTCAACATATTATATATCAGCCCTTATATCAGTGTCAACATGTTGAGAATATCAGCCCTTATATCAGTGTCACCATGTTGAAAATATCAGCCCTTGTATCAGTGTCAAAATTTTGAGATATATCAGCCCTTATATCAGTGTCACCATGTTGAGAATATCAGCCCTTATATCAGTGTCACCATGTTGAGAATATCAGCCCTTATATCAGTGTCAACATTTTGAGAATATCAGCCCTTATATCAGTGTCACCATGTTGAGAATATCAGCCCTTATATCAGTGTCAACATTTTGAGAATATCAGCCCTTATATCAGTGTCAACATGTTGAGATATATCAGCCCTTATATCAGTGTCAACATGTTGAGAATATCAGCCCTTATATCAGTGTCAACATGTTGAGATATATCAGCCCTTATATCAGTGTCACCATGTTGAGAATATCAGCCCTTATATCAGTGTCAACATATTATATATCAGCCCTTATATCAGTGTCAACATTTTGAGAATATCAGCCCTTATATCAGTGTCAACATATTATATATCAGCCCTTATATCAGTGTCAACATGTTGAGAATATCAGCCCTTATATCAGTGTCACCATGTTGAAAATATCAGCCCTTGTATCAGTGTCAAAATTTTGAGATATATCAGCCCTTATATCAGTGTCACCATGTTGAGAATATCAGCCCTTATATCAGTGTCACCATGTTGAGAATATCAGCCCTTATATCAGTGTCAACATTTTGAGAATATCAGCCCTTATATCAGTGTCAACATGTTGAGATATATCAGCCCTTATATCAGTGTCAACATGTTGAGAATATCAGCCCTTATATCAGTGTCAACATGTTGAGATATATCAGCCCTTATATCAGTGTCACCATGTTGAGATATATCAGCCCTTATATCAGTGTCAACATATTATATATCAGTCCTTATATCAGTGTCAACATGTTGAGAATATCAGCCCTTATATCAGTGTCAACATGTTGAGATATATCAGCCCTTATATCAGTGTCAACATGTTGAGAATATCAGCCCTTATATCAGTGTCAACATGTTGAGATATATCAGCCCTTATATCAGTGTCAACATGTTGAGAATATCAGCCCTTATATCAGTGTCACCATGTTGAGAATATCAGCCCTTATATCAGGGTCAACATTTTGAGAATATCAGTCCTTATATCAGTGTCAACATGTTGAGAATATCAGCCCTTATATCAGTGTCAACATGTTGAGATATATCAGCCCTTATATCAGTGTCAACATGTTGAGATATATCAGCCCTTATATCAGTGTCAACATGTTGAGACCGACCCCACTAGCATAGTTGGTAGAGTGTAGGATCTGTGCCTTTGTTGGTTAAAATTAGTGGAGGACGGGAGGTGGTGGGTTCAACTCCCACTGCCGGCAGTGTTACTTTCACACTGGGTAAAAGGCTTGAAAGTCGACCTGATATGGCCATAGTTGCTGAAAGGGTCGTAAAAACACCATTTCACATTTACATTTTCAACATGTTGAGAATATCAGCCCTTGTATCAGTGTCAACATGTTGAGATATATCAGCCCTTATATCAGTGTCAACATGTTGAGAATATCAGCCCTTATATCAGTGTCAACATGTTGAGATATATCAGCCCTTATATCAGTGTCACCATGTTGAGATATATCAGCCCTTATATCAGTGTCAACATGTTGAGAATATCAGCCCTTATATCAGTGTCAACATGTTGAGATATATCAGCCCTTATATCAGTGTCAACATGTTGAGAATATCAGCCCTTATATCAGTGTCAACATATTATATATCAGCCCTAATTTCAGCATCAGTTTTAAACTACATAGAATCAGAGACCTAATTCAACCCAGCATAACCTTTCAAGAAAAAAATATTCATGGTAGTAATGTTTTTTCAAAAAGATATATAATCTTAAAGCAAGTTGAGGGTGGAGTAACTTTAGGTTGGGGAAGTGGGAAAAAAGTCTATAATTGAATTGTGCAAGCCTCAGCATTCTAAATATCCCCATCTCAAAGAAATGAGGTCCATAGTTCATGGTGGTTGATAGATTTTGTCTCCTCTTTCTCCATTATCTTGGGCAATAACAATTTTAACCCAGTGGCACCATGTGTGGTGGTGAGGGGTTCTCCCACTCTCTTGTTTGGATTAGAAGCATTTCATATTGTTCATCACCAGCAAGCTGCAGTATGGGAGTCCACCATCTGCCCCACCCTCTCACAACACCTTGTATAAATAAAATATATTCCTGGAAAAAAACCATTAATGTTGTACATGTCTTAGATCATACTAATTCAAACTTGTATGAAACTTTTTTCAAGAAAACACTCAACATCACATTTTGCAGCAAATCTACTTCTGAATCAGCATTTGTAGTTGATTCCAAAAGCAGTCAATTACAAAACATACCACAAATAATCTAGATATCAGCACTACCTTTCCTGCAACAAATACAAATTTTTTCTACCATTTGTTGAAGCCTTGCATATTTGGAGTTAAATGCTGGATTGATTTTTCTGATTGTTCTGGAAAATAATTGAATTTGCCCTTACTTAAATCACAGCCAAATATCATATAGAAACGAGTCTATGGCCTTGACCTTTGACAAAACTAAACAATAATAGCATGACAATTTTATCACATGTTGTGTGCAAAATAGGAGAGAATTGGCCCTGTGTTAAAGGCACCCCCTTGATAAACATCTCTAAGTTAGTTTAACTTCATTTCTTTTCAATCATTTTTCTTCAATTGGCAAAGTTGTTGCCAAGTTTTGAACTCTAAAATAAGTTCTTTATGTCATGGACACTGCATTTTCCATGTTTACGCTATGGGACAAAAATAAAACTCAGATAGCTTTTAACTCATTTGTCAGCATTTTTTCTGATGATGTTCAGTTTGTTGACATATATTCAGACATATATAAATGACTGGGAGAAGTATCAGGTATTTAATGTTGAAACAAGATGAAACAATAGGAACACAATGGGATATATGAAAACATAATAAGTGGTGCTGTTTTTGGAAATAAAACTTGCTATATGTGTAATAGGCACCGGAGGATGAGTAGATTCATCTTCACAAGTTATGTACGAATAGTTTGCCATGTTTACCACTTTTTCTCTGTCAGGCCTTTGACAAGTGCTACAGCAACATCTCACATTCCGTCTGATGTTTCCCCATATCCTGCAAACGCCTGCTATAAAGCCTCTCTCAGTTTTCCTGTTGTAATAAGCCTTAACTTAATACAAGAAATACTATACATCGCTGTAGAGTCATTCTCTGTACATCTGCAATCAGATAGTCCAATATGTGGCAGCATCAAACGTTGTCATCATTTCTTTCTCTTTCCTTCTTCATATTTCAATATATTTTAGTTGCAATGCTCTAGCAATAAAAACATGTCCATTTCTGCCCCCTTGTCACAGTATTACTCACCTGATAAGTAGTTCTCACTATTATATTACAATAATAACAGGAGATCATTTACTCTGGATTAGTATTAATTATAGCAGGACAAATTGGAACAATTTTGTCGAACCCAGTCTATATAAAAGTAATTCCAAACCTCTCATGCAGAAACAAATATTCACAAATACAACTTTTTCGTCTTCAATAATTAATCTGCAACCATTGAGTTTTTAATTCTTCATCTACAGTTTCAATTTGAGACAAATTTCTGATCTTGTCACTGCAACTGTATGACTTTTCACAAATCCCACATACCATGTCACCTGACTGGTGAAATCTTAGCCTATGTATCAGCCAAGGTACATTTATATTAAATCTACTTATCTGACAGACAACGTGACAAGTCCTGCTGAGACATACACAGTGGTAAGGCAAAGATTGTATTCACAACACTCTTCTAATGTAGAAGTTTAATATCACTGACAATAGTGCAAACATTTACTGGAAATGCCTGCAAATTGCTTCATAAATGATCATTTGAAGTACTCCCACAACTTTGAGGGCTGAGAAAAGTCAATGTAATAAAAATAATGCAGTCAACCACAAAACAGCTTAATGTCCAGAAGAATAGTGAATATTTGATCAAGCATTTAGAGTGTTGCATTTTATTGGAGGAAAGGAGGTGGCGGTGATTGTGAAAACTGAAGTTTTGTCATAGGTTTGTATGTCCATTGCTTATGTGTTTCCATTACATAACAACAATCTCACCAGCCAACAGAGAACCAGCAGTGCATATTGAAGAGAAAAAACACAAAGAAAATGTCCTTTGACAATCAAAGAGGAGCTTTTGTTGCCCTGGTAATGGCTCCAGGCATTTGTGTTTCCAGACAAGTTTAAAATTCGAGGCTTTTACACAGCAGACGTCTGGAGACAATGATTTTAGGCAGTCAACATGGCTAAAAACTTTGCCAATTGCCTATTCCTAACTAATATTTCTCTGAATAACTCAAAATGCCATAACCATGTATCTGTTTAGCAAAGTAACTAAAACACAATACAAATGTCCTTAAAGATTATCACGCATATATTATACAAATATGGACCTGGGTGGAGTGCAATATGACTTTTTATGGACCTTCGGAAAGTTATATTGCACTCGGCTGTGCCTCGTGCAATATAACTTTCCGAAGGTCCATAAAAAGTCATATTGCACTCCACCCAGGTCCATATTTGTTTTATTCTATGATCACTGTGTTAATTACTGCCATTGTTGGTTTAATTCTAAAAGTGAGAACTGAAAGGGACGAGTTTGTCTATCAACTTGATTGCTGTCGTCTGCTTCCCAGTCTGCAGGTCACTCAGAGCAAGCTGGTGACGTCATTATAGGGCTTCCCCAACATAGGGCTTCCCCAACATCAGTGCAGTGGAAAGTATATTGACGTGCAATATAATGCATCTGGTCAATAAAACAATTTAGAGAAGCTCATGTGACCAGGAATTGACCAATCACAGCACAGAATACACAGTGATCATAGAATAAATATATATATTGAAATAAACACATTTCATAAAGTGATGTACCGGTACCCTCCAGATCAGGACTTGTCATCAGTCCCTGCTGCCAAAGACAAAAAGGTGTGCAAGGGAATGAAAACAAGTCATGACTATTTATAAAAATATAGCTGAAAAATGATTAGTGATTGAATAAATGACTATTCAAACAGATTCTTATTGGTAAGTGTCCCAGTCAGCTAGCTGATTACAGGTTGTGAAATGAGGCTGGTAAATTCTGATTGTGTGATATTTTGGTGGGTATGACTCACATGCATGACTGGAAATGGTGTTCCAGACTTTGAGTGTCAAAAAATGGCAATGACCACAGGGGTAGTGAGATCTACCAATGTAATACAGAGTAAATGTGATTTGGTTGGCAATTTAATTCTTGGGTTTAGACAAAACCATAACCTCTAATTAATGACTGCCACACTGAATCCTGTGTGATTAACACTGAAAATATCTCCAGATGTGAATAAAAGACTTATGACTTAGAAACGTGTTATCACATTATAATGTACAACAAAATTCTTTGGAAGAAAAACACAATTCCTTTGGGTATTCCATCAGACACATATATAAAGGTCCTCAAAATAAGCTAGTATTGTGCTGGATGGAAAAAAGTTCTAAGCCTTTCAATTTGATATGCATTAAATCCTATACAAAAAGGATGTTGTGATCTGAAATGATGATATAGGATAGGATTTAAGATTCCTGAAAAATGTGAGACCTTGTGTTCAGGGACTACAAAGGAGAAAATCCTTTGAAATAGTTTCCATTTCCATACTGAGTTTTTTCCTTGAAGTCTGAAGTCTGGAGGTGCAATATATGGATTCGCTCATTATGTATGAGCAGATTTCAATTTAAAGATTGAAAACAACACGAAGGCCTCATGTTGAATAATTCATAACATGAATAGCCAGTATCACGTGTCTCTGTTTTTCAAATACGTTTATTAGAAAAAGTGAGCTATGTTAATAGCTTATACCTTATGATTTATTTTATTTTATCCTAAATTTGCTGCACACTGAATTGAAAATTTATCTTTAATTCTATTTTTTATCTATTATAGTCTTTAGAATATTAACTTCTATCTGAAATATCTTTTTAATACAAATATAGCTAGTAGAATTTGGAGGTCTAGAATATGGACTAAAATAAGAAAATAAGGAATCAATCATTTCGTTAATGTTACCACATTAACAATTAACTTGTGACAACATACGAAATGACAAATTAAAAAACATAAAAGAAAAATGACCAGGAAGAAACAACCAACTCAAGTATGATATAAAGACAAGAGCATAGGTTTGCGCAGTGTCCATGGAGACAGGAAATCATTCAATGATTAAGGAGGACTGATCTTTCACCTGAGACCCTTCCACCTGAACCAAGCATTGAGATGAGTCCCCTTGGACACTGCACAAACCCATGCTCTTTTTCTATTATTGCCTATATCAAAAAGAAACACAACTGTCAACAATCTAAAACTAGACAATAATACTTCAAATATACATGGAAAAATGACCAAATTATATGTTAACATGACAGCTCTTTCAAGTGTTCTAAGTTTCTTCGACCCAAACAATTCAATGTTAAGACTTGAGATATCATATCCAAACAGGTGCACACAAACACAAAGAGGAACACAGCAATAAATCTGAGATGTAAGTAAATTCAAGGCTGATGAGATAATCACAACTTCTCCACAATAATAAGCCTACACATACACAATCATGTCTAGAAATGTCAATTTGCTCATCTGGGAATCAAGCTGAGATATACAGCTTTGTGCTCACATGCTTTCACCAGATCTTCAGACTTTATGTCTCGACTGCTGTTATAATATCAGGTCTATATCCATAGGAGGTTCTCCTAAGAAGGTGACGTAAAAACAAGAATCAAAGCAAATGTGAACAGAATTTGGACCTCTTTGTGCACTAGGGTCAGACAAGTCCTGGAGATGTGACCTACTATTGTGTCCATGCAGATTCACTTTTCTCGCTGGCAAGTGACATTGAATGGGGTGCAGTTAAAAATATCAATAATTTATTGAAAGTTGATTGAGCTAAAACACTGTGATGGTGTCATTTTATGACAAATTATCGCATTTATAACAGATATTTTTCAAAAATATAAATTTAACTGAATTCCTTTTGTTTGCCACATGTAGTTACATTAGCATAATGGACTACACCGCATTATGCAGGTCATATAAGTCAAGGGTTTTGTCCATTTAGAATATGATCACAATATTCATAAAGAGTGTTGCTTATGTGTCATCAACATACATTTTTGACAGAAACAGATAGAAAATCCTCATTTCAGTGTCCATCTTGTTGGTGGAAAGCACTCTACCAGAATTGCCTTCACTGTCAATGTAGGCTTTCCTGCTACCCACGCCCTCTCCAATAACCGGCTAAAATCTAATAACCCCTGCATCATTATTTATAGTCAGATTGATACTTACCACCATATCCTATACTACTAAAGTGTTTGCCATACTTCTGAGATCAATAGTTGCCACTTTTATTCTTGAAAATAGGTTTTGACAAAAGGTATTGCAGCTAAAGTGTAGCATAACACAGCAGTGGTTTTTTGTTAACTTTTACAGTTTCATCTTTCAAAAAAGTTGTAAACATATGATAAATGCTATAAAAATGCCAAAAGATAGTTCTATATATATGAGATCACATAGACTCATATTTGGGCATTAAACCCTGAAAGCTCAAAGGTTGTTGTTATAACTTCAAAAATGTATACATATGGAGGCAGTAATATAACACAGGTATGCAATATCCATTTCTTGTTGAATAAGAAATTTACCACTTCTATTTTACCTCTCCAAAACTAAACCTAGAAACCTTAATCATGTTAATAGAAAAAAACATATCTTTAACAATCTGCTCAAGACAATATTAATGGAGATATAAAGAAGATAACATAAAAACAGCACTATTCTTATATTATGATAATTGTATAATATATAAACCTTTTTACTTACTCACTTTCTCATTTTCATTTGAGACTTACCTACAAAAAATCAAAACATATTTGTTTTATTAAAAATGTTTTGTTTGACAAATACATAGCAAGCAATCAGTACAAAACAAACTTTCTTGACATTATATATTCTCATTTGTAACAAAAACATAACCGCCTGGGTTGATAGCTCTGCTGAATTGAATTAAACCACATGAACTGAGATAAAGTGCAACTAGCAAACAGGTTATGGTTTTCTAGGTCAGGATAACTTCTGCAGTGATATGGGGGACATTTTCTGTCAATCTGTCCTTCAACTTTGATCTTCTCCTCTGAAACTACTGGATGGAGATATTTGTGATTTTTTCAAAAATGTAATAGCTAATAATAAGTTGTCAAGGAGGCTGTTATTTTGAATAACATACAAATATTAAACAAAATGAATATAACGAGTTGGGGCCAAATTGATATGTAACATGCATTTTGATTGGTCAAAATTATCATCTGCTCAAGTCTGCTGTTGAAAAGGATTTAAATGATCATTTATGAAGCATTTTCCAAAAATGTTCACTCACATTACAAAAAAAGGAATGATCAGCATAGCTCTAAGGCCAATGGCCTATGTTTATGGAATTTAAAGGTTGTGAAATGTTGCATGAACACAAATTTTGAATTCAAGGTCACTGTGTCAAGGTCAAAGGTTAAGAAGTCAGCAAAGCTAAAAATGAGGTAACTTTTACCTGAGGAAACGGTTAAAACGGTAAAAATATGACATGATCATCAACAACAAAATTATTTATGTAAAAGGACCACATTCTGATTTTGTATGACTTAATATTGACTTTCATTAAATTTGAGCCTAGACATATAGAAGATTATCCTTCCAATTAGTAGAAAGGAAACATGGAAATGAGGAGCCCCTCTGAGATTTGCAATAACAGGCACGATTGCACATAAATGCTATAAATTTTTAGCGTTTATTCCTAATGGATATTTTTTATATCTACTTGAATGTGATGACAACTATCAAACAAGTATAGTGTTTCATGGCTATCATGCCAAATGAAGCAGGCTTGCTAAGGTAGTTATCTCATTAAATTCAACTTATTTGAAATGGGACACCGCAGTATCTTCAGTCCTTGTGACCCAATGCAAATAAAAAAATCAAAATGCTAAGATCATATTTGTGCAATGCATTATAAATCCAAACATATTAGGAAATAGACACCATTTCAGGTTCAGTACTTGGCAATTAATATCAAAAATATCCTATGACAGAAATTGACAAGGAATATCAACTTCCAAAATAAAAATTCACAAGATATGAGAGATTTCATTTCTGTGATCTTTGGTAATGCTTTACAAAACAAATGTCAACTTACAAAACTTACTTTTTAATTTGTTTCTTTCAAAATATTAAAGCCACTTATAACAAACTAATATCAAATATTTTTGTTCACATATTTATTTTATACCATGATACTGAATCGGCAACCAGAGTACAGCACCTTGGCAGTGTTTTTCTCACTAGATAGGACCCTACAATATGCTGTCCCTGAGTAGGGACCTCTGTCTTAACTCACTAGATAGGACCCTACAATATGCTGTCCCAGAGTAGGGACCTCTGTCTTAACTCATTAGATAGGACCATACAATATGCTGTCCCTGAGTAGGGACCTCTGTCTTCTCTCACTAGGTAGGACCCTACAATATGCTGTCCCTGAGTAGGGACCTCTGTCTTCTCTCACTAGGTAGGACCCTACAATATGCTGTCCCTGAGTAGGGACCTCTGTCTTAACTCATTAGGTAGGACCCTACAATATGCTGTCCCGGAGTAGGGACCTCTGTCTTCTCTCACTAGGTAGGACCCTATGATGTGCTGTCCCTGAGTAGGGACCTCTGTCTTCTCTCACTTGGTAGGACCATACAATATGCTGTCCCTGAGTAGGGACCTCTGTCGTCTCTCACTAGGTAGGACCCTACAATGTGCTGTCCCTGAGTAGGGACCTCTGTCGTCTCTCACTAGGTAGGACCCTACAATATGCTGTCCCGGAGTAGGGACCTCTGTCTTCTCTCACTAGGTAGGACCCTATGATGTGCTGTCCCTGAGTAGGGACCTCTGTCTTCTCTCACTAGGTAGGACCATACAATATGCTGTCCCTGAGTAGGGACCTCTGTCGTCTCTCACTAGGTAGGACCCTACAATATGCTGTCCCGGAGTAGGGACCTCTGTCTTCTCTCACTAGGTAGGACCCTATGATGTGCTGTCCCTGAGTAGGGACCTCTGTCTTCTCTCACTAGGTAGGACCCTACAATATGCTGTCCCTGAGTAGGGACCTCTGTCGTCTCTCACTAGGTAGGACCCTACAATATGCTGTCCCGGAGTAGGGACCTCTGTCTTCTCTCACTAGGTAGGACCCTATGATGTGCTGTCCCTGAGTAGGGACCTCTGTCTTCTCTCACTAGGTAGGACCCTACAATATGCTGTCCCTGAGTAGGGACCTCTGTCTTCTCTCACTAGGTAGGACCATACAATATGCTGTCCCGGAGTAGGGACCTCTGTCGTCTCTCACTAGGTAGGACCCTACAATGTGCTGTCCCTGAGTAGGGACCTCTGTCTTCTCTCACTAGGTAGGACCCTACAATGTGCTGTCCCTGAGTAGGGACCTCTGTCTTCTCTCACTAGGTAGGACCCTACAATGTGCTGTCCCTGAGTAGGGACCTCTGTCTTCTCTCACTAGGTAGGACCCTACAATATGCTGTCCCTGAGTAGGGACCTCGGTCTTCTCTCACTAGGTAGGACCCTACAATATGCTGTCCCAGAGTAGGGACCTCTGTCTTCTCTCACTAGGTAGGACCCTACAATGTGCTGTCCCTGAGTAGGGACCTCTGTCTTCTCTCACTAGGTAGGACCCTATGATGTGCTGTCCCTGAGTAGGGACCTCTGTCTTCTCTCACTAGGTAGGACCCTACAATATGCTGTCCCTGAGTAGGGACCTCTGTCTTCTCTCACTAGGTAGGACCATACAATATGCTGTCCCGGAGTAGGGACCTCTGTCGTCTCTCACTAGGTAGGACCCTACAATATGCTGTCCCTGAGTAGGGACCTCTGTCTTCTCTCACTAGGTAGGACCATACAATATGCTGTCCCTGAGTAGGGACCTCTGTCTTCTCTCACTAGGTAGGACCCTACAATGTGCTGTCCCTGAGTAGGGACCTCTGTCTTCTCTCACTAGGTAGGACCCTACAATGTGCTGTCCCTGAGTAGGGACCTCTGTCTTCTCTCACTAGGTAGGACCCTACAATATGCTGTCCCTGAGTAGGGACCTCGGTCTTCTCTCACTAGGTAGGACCCTACAATATGCTGTCCCAGAGTAGGGACCTCTGTCTTCTCTCACTAGATAGGACCCTACAATGTGCTGTCCCTGAGTAGGGACCTCTGTCTTCTCTCACTAGGTAGGACCCTACAATATGCTGTCCCTGAGTAGGGACCTCTGTCTTCTCTCACTAGGTAGGACCCTACAATATGCTGTCCCTGAGTAGGGACCTCTGTCTTCTCTCACTAGGTAGGACCCTACAATATGCTGTCCCAGAGTAGGGACCTCTGTCTTCTCTCACTAGGTAGGACCCTACAATATGCTGTCCCTGAGTAGGGACCTCTGTCTTCTCTCACTAGGTAGGACCCTACAATATTCTGTCCCTGAGTAGGGACCTCTGTCTTCTCTCACTAGGTAGGACCCTACAATATGCTGTCCCTGAGTAGGGACCTCTGTCTTCTCTCACTAGGTAGGACCCTACAATATTCTGTCCCTGAGTAGGGACCTCTGTCTTCTCTCACTAGGTAGGACCCTACAATATGCTGTCCCTGAGTAGGGACCTCTGTCTTCTCTCACTAGGTAGGACCCTACAATATTCTGTCCCTGAGTAGGGACCTCTGTCTTCTCTCACTAGGTAGGACCCTACAATATGCTGTCCCTGAGTAGGGACCTCTGTCTTCTCTCACTAGGTAGGACCCTACAATATTCTGTCCCGGAGTAGGGACCTCTGTCTTCTCTCACTAGGTAGGACCCTACAATATGCTGTCCCTGAGTAGGGACCTCTGTCTTCTCTCACTAGGTAGGACCCTACAATATGCTGTCCCTGAGTAGGGACCTCTGTCTTCTCTCACTAGGTAGGACCCTACAATATGCTGTCCCAGAGTAGGGACCTCTGTCTTCTCTCACTAGGTAGGACCCTACAATATGCTGTCCCTGAGTAGGGACCTCTGTCTTCTCTCACTAGGTAGGACCCTACAATATTCTGTCCCTGAGTAGGGACCTCTGTCTTCTCTCACTAGGTAGGACCCTACAATGTGCTGTCCCTGAGTAGGGACCTCTGTCTTCTCTCACTAGGTAGGACCCTACAATGTGCTGTCCCTGAGTAGGGACCTCTGTCTTCTCTCACTAGGTAGGACCCTACAATATGCTGTCCCTGAGTAGGGACCTCGGTCTTCTCTCACTAGGTAGGACCCTACAATATGCTGTCCCAGAGTAGGGACCTCTGTCTTCTCTCACTAGGTAGGACCCTACAATGTGCTGTCCCTGAGTAGGGACCTCTGTCTTCTCTCACTAGGTAGGACCCTATGATGTGCTGTCCCTGAGTAGGGACCTCTGTCTTCTCTCACTAGGTAGGACCCTACAATATGCTGTCCCTGAGTAGGGACCTCTGTCTTCTCTCACTAGGTAGGACCATACAATATGCTGTCCCGGAGTAGGGACCTCTGTCGTCTCTCACTAGGTAGGACCCTACAATATGCTGTCCCTGAGTAGGGACCTCTGTCTTCTCTCACTAGGTAGGACCATACAATATGCTGTCCCTGAGTAGGGACCTCTGTCTTCTCTCACTAGGTAGGACCCTACAATGTGCTGTCCCTGAGTAGGGACCTCTGTCTTCTCTCACTAGGTAGGACCCTACAATGTGCTGTCCCTGAGTAGGGACCTCTGTCTTCTCTCACTAGGTAGGACCCTACAATATGCTGTCCCTGAGTAGGGACCTCGGTCTTCTCTCACTAGGTAGGACCCTACAATATGCTGTCCCAGAGTAGGGACCTCTGTCTTCTCTCACTAGGTAGGACCCTACAATATGCTGTCCCTGAGTAGGGACCTCTGTCTTCTCTCACTAGGTAGGACCATACAATATGCTGTCCCGGAGTAGGGACCTCTGTCGTCTCTCACTAGGTAGGACCCTACAATATGCTGTCCCTGAGTAGGGACCTCTGTCTTCTCTCACTAGGTAGGACCATACAATATGCTGTCCCTGAGTAGGGACCTCTGTCTTCTCTCACTAGGTAGGACCCTACAATGTGCTGTCCCTGAGTAGGGACCTCTGTCTTCTCTCACTAGGTAGGACCCTACAATGTGCTGTCCCTGAGTAGGGACCTCGGTCTTCTCTCACTAGGTAGGACCCTACAATATGCTGTCCCAGAGTAGGGACCTCTGTCTTCTCTCACTAGATAGGACCCTACAATGTGCTGTCCCTGAGTAGGGACCTCTGTCTTCTCTCACTAGGTAGGACCCTATGATGTGCTGTCCCTGAGTAGGGACCTCTGTCTTCTCTCACTAGGTAGGACCCTACAATATGCTGTCCCTGAGTAGGGACCTCTGTCTTCTCTCACTAGGTAGGACCCTACAATATGCTGTCCCTGAGTAGGGACCTCTGTCTTCTCTCACTAGGTAGGACCCTACAATATGCTGTCCCAGAGTAGGGACCTCTGTCTTCTCTCACTAGGTAGGACCCTACAATATGCTGTCCCTGAGTAGGGACCTCTGTCTTCTCTCACTAGGTAGGACCATACAATATGCTGTCCCTGAGTAGGGACCTCTGTCTTCTCTCACTAGGTAGGACCCTACAATATGCTGTCCCTGAGTAGGGACCTCTGTCTTCTCTCACTAGGTAGGACCCTACAATATGCTGTCCCTGAGTAGGGACCTCTGTCTTCTCTCACTAGGTAGGACCCTACAATATGCTGTCCCTGAGTAGGGACCTCTGTCTTCTCTCACTAGGTAGGACCCTACAATATGCTGTCCCTGAGTAGGGACCTCTGTCTTCTCTCACTAGGTAGGACCCTACAATATGCTGTCCCTGAGTAGGGACCTCTGTCTTCTCTCACTAGGTAGGACCCTATGATGTGCTGTCCCTGAGTAGGGACCTCTGTCTTCTCTCACTAGGTAGGACCCTACAATGTGCTGTCCCTGAGTAGGGACCTCTGTCTTCTCTCACTAGGTAGGACCCTACAATATGCTGTCCCTGAGTAGGGACCTCGGTCTTCTCTCACTAGGTAGGACCCTACAATATGCTGTCCCAGAGTAGGGACCTCTGTCTTCTCTCACTAGATAGGACCCTACAATGTGCTGTCCCTGAGTAGGGACCTCTGTCTTCTCTCACTAGGTAGGACCCTACAATATTCTGTCCCTGAGTAGGGACCTCTGTCTTCTCTCACTAGGTAGGACCCTACAATATGCTGTCCCTGAGTAGGGACCTCTGTCTTCTCTCACTAGGTAGGACCCTACAATATGCTGTCCCTGAGTAGGGACCTCTGTCTTCTCTCACTAGGTAGGACCCTATGATGTGCTGTCCCTGAGTAGGGACCTCTGTCTTCTCTCACTAGGTAGGACCATACAATATGCTGTCCCTGAGTAGGGACCTCGGTCTTCTCTCACTTGGTAGGACCCTACAATATGCTGTCCCTGAGTAGGGACCTCTGTCTTCTCTCACTAGGTAGGACCCTACAATATGCTGTCCCAGAGTAGGGACCTCTGTCTTCTCTCACTAGGTAGGACCCTACAATATGCTGTCCCAGAGTAGGGACCTCTGTCTTCTCTCACTAGGTAGGACCCTACAATGTGCTGTCCCTGAGTAGGGACCTCTGTCTTCTCTCACTAGGTAGGACCCTACAATGTGCTGTCCCTGAGTAGGGACCTCTGTCTTCTCTCACTAGGTAGGACCCTACAATATGCTGTCCCAGAGTAGGGACCTCTGTCTTCTCTCACTAGGTAGGACCCTACAATATGCTGTCCCTGAGTAGGGACCTCTGTCTTCTCTCACTAGGTAGGACCCTACAATATGCTGTCCCTGAGTAGGGACCTCTGTCTTCTCTCACTAGGTAGGACCCTACAATATTCTGTCCCTGAGTAGGGACCTCTGTCTTCTCTCACTAGGTAGGACCCTACAATATTCTGTCCCTGAGTAGGGACCTCTGTCTTCTCTCACTAGGTAGGACCCTACAATGTGCTGTCCCTGAGTAGGGACCTCTGTCTTCTCTCACTAGGTAGGACCCTACAATGTGCTGTCCCGGAGTAGGGACCTCTGTCTTCTCTCACTAGGTAGGACCCTACAATATGCTGTCCCTGAGTAGGGACCTCTGTCTTCTCTCACTAGGTAGGACCCTACAATATGCTGTCCCTGAGTAGGGACCTCTGTCTTCTCTCACTAGGTAGGACCCTACAATATGCTGTCCCAGAGTAGGGACCTCTGTCTTCTCTCACTAGGTAGGACCCTACAATATGCTGTCCCTGAGTAGGGACCTCTGTCTTCTCTCACTAGGTAGGACCCTACAATATTCTGTCCCTGAGTAGGGACCTCTGTCTTCTCTCACTAGGTAGGACCCTACAATATGCTGTCCCTGAGTAGGGACCTCTGTCTTCTCTCACTAGGTAGGACCCTACAATATTCTGTCCCTGAGTAGGGACCTCTGTCTTCTCTCACTAGGTAGGACCCTACAATATGCTGTCCCTGAGTAGGGACCTCTGTCTTCTCTCACTAGGTAGGACCCTACAATATTCTGTCCCTGAGTAGGGACCTCTGTCTTCTCTCACTAGGTAGGACCCTACAATATGCTGTCCCTGAGTAGGGACCTCTGTCTTCTCTCACTAGGTAGGACCCTACAATATTCTGTCCCGGAGTAGGGACCTCTGTCTTCTCTCACTAGGTAGGACCCTACAATATGCTGTCCCTGAGTAGGGACCTCTGTCTTCTCTCACTAGGTAGGACCCTACAATATGCTGTCCCTGAGTAGGGACCTCTGTCTTCTCTCACTAGGTAGGACCCTACAATATGCTGTCCCAGAGTAGGGACCTCTGTCTTCTCTCACTAGGTAGGACCCTACAATATGCTGTCCCTGAGTAGGGACCTCTGTCTTCTCTCACTAGGTAGGACCCTACAATATTCTGTCCCTGAGTAGGGACCTCTGTCTTCTCTCACTAGGTAGGACCCTACAATATGCTGTCCCTGAGTAGGGACCTCTGTCTTCTCTCACTAGGTAGGACCCTACAATATTCTGTCCCTGAGTAGGGACCTCTGTCTTCTCTCACTAGGTAGGACCATACAATATGCTGTCCCTGAGTAGGGACCACTGTCTTCTCTCACTAGGTAGGACCCTACAATATGCTGTCCCAGAGTAGGGACCTCTGTCTTCTCTCACTAGATAGGACCATACAATATGCTGTCCCTGAGTAGGGACCTCGGTCTTCTCTCACTAGGTAGGACCCTACAATATGCTGTCCCTGAGTAGGGACCTCTGTCTTCTCTCACTAGGTAGGACCATACAATATGCTGTCCCAGAGTAGGGACCTCTGTCTTCTCTCACTAGGTAGGACCCTACAATGTGCTGTCCCTGAGTTGGGACCTCTGTCTTCTCTCACTAGGTAGGACCCTACAATATGCTGTCCCTGAGTAGGGACCTCTGTCTTCTCTCACTAGGTAGGACCCTACAATATGCTGTCCCAGAGTAGGGACCTCTGTCTTCTCTCACTAGGTAGGACCCTACAATGTGCTGTCCCTGAGTAGGGACCTCTGTCTTCTCTCACTAGGTAGGACCATACAATATTCTGTCCCTGAGTAGGGACCTCTGTCTTCTCTCATTAGATAGGACCATACAATATGCTGTCCCTGAGTAGGGACCTCTGTCTTCTCTCACTAGGTAGGACCCTACAATATGCTGTCCCTGAGTAGGGTACCTCTGTCTTCTCTCACTAGGTAGGACCCTACAATATGCTGTCCCTGAGTAGGGACCTCTGTCTTCTCTCACTAGGTAGGACCATACAATATGCTGTCCCTGAGTAGGGACCTCTGTCTTCTCTCACTAGGTAGGACCATACAATATGCTGTCCCTGAGTAGGGACCTCTGTCTTCTCTCACTAGGTAGGACCCTATGATGTGCTGTCCCTGAGTAGGGACCTCTGTCTTCTCTCACTAGGTAGGACCCTACAATATGCTGTCCCAGAGTAGGGACCTCTGTCTTAACTCATTAGATAGGACCATACAATATGCTGTCCCTGAGTAGGGACCTCTGTCTTCTCTCACTAGGTAGGACCCTACAATATGCTGTCCCTGAGTAGGGACCTCTGTCTTCTCTCACTAGGTAGGACCCTACAATGTGCTGTCCCTGAGTAGGGACCTCTGTCTTCTCTCACTAGGTAGGACCATACAATATTCTGTCCCTGAGTAGGGACCTCTGTCTTCTCTCACTAGGTAGGACCCTACAATGTGCTGTCCCTGAGTAGGGACCTCTGTCTTCTCTCACTAGGTAGGACCCTACAATATGCTGTCCCTGAGTAGGGACCTCTGTCTTCTCTCACTAGGTAGGACCCTACAATATGCTGTCCCTGAGTAGGGACCTCTGTCTTCTCTCACTAGGTAGGACCCTATGATGTGCTGTCCCTGAGTAGGGACCTCTGTCTTCTCTCACTAGGTAGGACCCTACAATATGCTGTCCCTGAGTAGGGACCTCTGTCTTCTCTCACTAGGTAGGACCCTACAATATGCTGTCCCTGAGTAGGGACCTCTGTCTTCTCTCACTAGGTAGGACCCTACAATATGCTGTCCCTGAGTAGGGACCTCTGTCTTCTCTCACTAGGTAGGACCCTATGATGTGCTGTCCCTGAGTAGGGACCTCTGTCTTCTCTCACTAGGTAGGACCATACAATATGCTGTCCCTGAGTAGGGACCTCGGTCTTCTCTCACTTGGTAGGACCCTACAATATGCTGTCCCTGAGTAGGGACCTCTGTCTTCTCTCACTAGGTAGGACCCTACAATATGCTGTCCCAGAGTAGGGACCTCTGTCTTCTCTCACTAGGTAGGACCCTACAATATGCTGTCCCAGAGTAGGGACCTCTGTCTTCTCTCACTAGGTAGGACCCTACAATGTGCTGTCCCTGAGTAGGGACCTCTGTCTTCTCTCACTAGGTAGGACCCTACAATGTGCTGTCCCTGAGTAGGGACCTCTGTCTTCTCTCACTAGGTAGGACCCTACAATATGCTGTCCCAGAGTAGGGACCTCTGTCTTCTCTCACTAGGTAGGACCCTACAATATGCTGTCCCTGAGTAGGGACCTCTGTCTTCTCTCACTAGGTAGGACCCTACAATATGCTGTCCCTGAGTAGGGACCTCTGTCTTCTCTCACTAGGTAGGACCCTACAATATTCTGTCCCTGAGTAGGGACCTCTGTCTTCTCTCACTAGGTAGGACCCTACAATATTCTGTCCCTGAGTAGGGACCTCTGTCTTCTCTCACTAGGTAGGACCCTACAATGTGCTGTCCCTGAGTAGGGACCTCTGTCTTCTCTCACTAGGTAGGACCCTACAATGTGCTGTCCCGGAGTAGGGACCTCTGTCTTCTCTCACTAGGTAGGACCCTACAATATGCTGTCCCTGAGTAGGGACCTCTGTCTTCTCTCACTAGGTAGGACCCTACAATATGCTGTCCCTGAGTAGGGACCTCTGTCTTCTCTCACTAGGTAGGACCCTACAATATGCTGTCCCAGAGTAGGGACCTCTGTCTTCTCTCACTAGGTAGGACCCTACAATATGCTGTCCCTGAGTAGGGACCTCTGTCTTCTCTCACTAGGTAGGACCCTACAATATGCTGTCCCTGAGTAGGGACCTCTGTCTTCTCTCACTAGGTAGGACCCTACAATATTCTGTCCCTGAGTAGGGACCTCTGTCTTCTCTTACTAGGTAGGACCCTACAATATGCTGTCCCTGAGTAGGGACCTCTGTCTTCTCTCACTAGGTAGGACCCTACAATATTCTGTCCCTGAGTAGGGACCTCTGTCTTCTCTCACTAGGTAGGACCCTACAATATGCTGTCCCTGAGTAGGGACCACTGTCTTCTCTCACTAGGTAGGACCCTACAATATGCTGTCCCAGAGTAGGGACCTCTGTCTTCTCTCACTAGATAGGACCATACAATATGCTGTCCCTGAGTAGGGACCTCGGTCTTCTCTCACTAGGTAGGACCCTACAATATGCTGTCCCTGAGTAGGGACCTCTGTCTTCTCTCACTAGGTAGGACCATACAATATGCTGTCCCAGAGTAGGGACCTCTGTCTTCTCTCACTAGGTAGGACCCTACAATGTGCTGTCCCTGAGTAGGGACCTCTGTCTTCTCTCACTAGGTAGGACCCTACAATATGCTGTCCCTGAGTAGGGACCTCTGTCTTCTCTCACTAGGTAGGACCCTACAATATGCTGTCCCAGAGTAGGGACCTCTGTCTTCTCTCACTAGGTAGGACCCTACAATGTGCTGTCCCTGAGTAGGGACCTCTGTCTTCTCTCACTAGGTAGGACCATACAATATTCTGTCCCTGAGTAGGGACCTCTGTCTTCTCTCATTAGATAGGACCATACAATATGCTGTCCCTGAGTAGGGACCTCTGTCTTCTCTCACTAGGTAGGACCCTACAATATGCTGTCCCTGAGTAGGGACCTCTGTCTTCTCTCACTAGGTAGGACCCTACAATATGCTGTCCCGGAGTAGGGACCTCTGTCTTCTCTCACTAGGTAGGACCCTACAATATGCTGTCCCTGAGTAGGGACCTCTGTCTTCTCTCACTAGGTAGGACCATACAATATGCTGTCCCTGAGTAGGGACCTCTGTCTTCTCTCACTAGGTAGGACCATACAATATGCTGTCCCTGAGTAGGGACCTCTGTCTTCTCTCACTAGGTAGGACCCTACAATATGCTGTCCCTGAGTAGGGACCTCTGTCTTCTCTCACTAGGTAGGACCCTACAATATGCTGTCCCTGAGTAGGGACCTCTGTCTTCTCTCACTAGGTAGGACCCTACAATATGCTGTCCCTGAGTAGGGACCTCTGTCTTCTCTCACTAGGTAGGACCCTACAATATTCTGTCCCTGAGTAGGGACCTCTGTCTTCTCTCACTAGGTAGGACCCTACAATATGCTGTCCCTGAGTAGGGACCTCTGTCTTCTCTCACTAGGTAGGACCATACAATATGCTGTCCCTGAGTAGGGACCTCTGTCTTCTCTCACTAGGTAGGACCATACAATATGCTGTCCCTGAGTAGGGACCTCTGTCTTCTCTCATTAGATAGGACCATACAATATGCTGTCCCTGAGTAGGGACCTCTGTCTTCTCTCACTAGGTAGGACCATACAATATGCTGTCCCTGAGTAGGGACCTCTGTCTTCTCTCATTAGATAGGACCATACAATATGCTGTCCCTGAGTAGGGACCTCTGTCTTCTCTCACTAGGTAGGACCCTACAATGTGCTGTCCCTGAGTAGGGACCTCTGTCTTCTCTCACTAGGTAGGACCATACAATATTCTGTCCCTGAGTAGGGACCTCTGTCTTCTCTCACTAGGTAGGACCCTACAATATGCTGTCCCTGAGTAGGGACCTCTGTCTTCTCTCACTAGGTAGGACCCTACAATATGCTGTCCCTGAGTAGGGACCTCTGTCTTCTCTCACTAGGTAGGACCCTACAATGTGCTGTCCCTGAGTAGGGACCTCGGTCTTCTCTCACTAGGTAGGACCCTACAATATTCTGTCCCTGAGTAGGGACCTCTGTCTTCTCTCATTAGATAGGACCATACAATATGCTGTCCCTGAGTAGGGACCTCGGTCTTCTCTCACCAGATAGGACCCTACAATATATGCTGTCCTGGAGTAGGGTTCTCAATCTTGTTTCACTGTAAAAGAAGTCTTCTTTTACTATAGAAGGGCAGTCTTCACTAACTGAATAGGGATTCAGCTGGAACTCATAGTCTTTTACATATTTACAAACCAACCCACAGTCTTCATCGTCAAAGAGGACTGAGTCTTATATCATTAAGACTCATAGTCTTGCCAAGTGATTCCCTGGAGCTTTGAATCTTTGACTTTCTTATCAGACAAATCAGTGGGTGTGCTTGGGTTGTGTCTCAGATTGGGGCTAATGCATATTATAGACTGCCCAGAGAAATCAGTGTCACTGAATATCCCTCATGAGGCACACTTCAATTTGTGTCTACAATGTGGCAATAACTGGCTAGTTTTCAAACCCATATCTTCATCTTATTGACCCGCGCGGGTATGGAATGGATGGAGGCTTGTGTTTCTGCATGTCTGCGTGGGGTGCCGATGCCTGCCACTTACAAAGCAATGATGAGCTCTGGACAAGGGCAACATCCTCTTGAGACATGCATCATGCTGAGGTCCACATAATCAAATAGGGCACATAAAGGAGAACTCCTCCCTCCATCTCCAAATGGACACTGACACATTGTGTCATAAGAACCTTTTGCAGCTAACTTAGGTAAACTGCTCATATGGTGTTAAACAAAATGTTATAAGGTTAATAAGGATTGATATTGTATTACGATGATTGTATGGTCTCTGGTTGTGATCCGAGGTTCTGTGCTCAGAATATCTACTCAGTCATGGTGTGATGCTATTTCATCGGTAAAAATGATGTCATGAACCTGCGGGCGAATCAGTTAAGTCAGCGGCTAGCTTCTTTGATAAGGTGGTTCCCCCTGTGGCAAATCTGCCAGATTGCTATGCTAGAGATAGCCTTGACACTCTCACAAGTCTCTCTGTGCTCACTAAAAGTAGGAATGGGAGTGAGAATTGGCTTTGTGTAATATTAATAGACTTGGTCATCCAGCTTAAATTCCCAAACCTCCCCTTCAGTGTGACTTTACCCCCAATGACCTGAAGCCTAACTGCCTCCATTGACTGCTGCCATATTTTCATACGATCTCATATCAATCACTCCATTAGCCCATTATTATGACCATAAAAAAATCAAAATAACCTTTTAAGTTGTTGAAATTCAATCCAATATAAAAGGACATGTATATTGTTTCTAAATAATGCATTAAAAGTTTTAATATTCTCTTATTCTTTCAGACAAAACTACCTGACTCCTGTTTTGAGAGAAGTTTGCTTCAAGCTGCCCTATCAGGTATGTGAACAATCAAAGATTTTCCTTATATAAATGACAGTGTAGAAGTGGAACATAATACATTAAAATGAATAACGATATGGAGAAAGATATCTGGAGGAATTCTGAACACATTCATTAGTTTCTCTTTCTTCAGGGTAATTTGATAGTATCGACACAACAAACAAGACAATGTTATGAGATACGACAATTACTTCGGTAAATGCTTAGCTTCAAAATATCATGAATCTATGCATGTCTCTTGACAAAAACAGCTCACAGGAAACTTTGGGGAAGTCAAAGAGAAATGTAGCTCATCATTAGCAAATGTCAGCAAACTTTGCGATGTTGCTGTCATTCATTCATGGATATCTCACAAAGAAAATAATGGAATTGGATAAATTGTATTCTCATGGCAGAATCTGTACCAACACAATGGCGGATCCATGAATGTGATCCATTAGGGCTCGTATTGGTTCTGTCCTGGTATGGTATGTGTAGGAAACAAAAGCCCCGCAAACAACAAAAACTAATGCATACCTGGCACAATTAGCCACTGAAACGAACCCCCAAAAGCCCGGAGAGCAGGATTCAAACAATTTATCTAATATGCAATGAGAGTTCTAAATAGTCCTCACTTATGCTGTTACATCTGTGTCTGTTTTGAGAAATCTTACTGAAATTGATAATGAAATTTATATTTTGTCTGCAATGAGCACAGAAACCTTTACGGTGCCACTTAGTATTCCCGTATTTACTTGAATATAGGATGAGAAAATTAGGACCCAAACCTTTAGTCAATGTTTGAGGGGTGAGTTTATACACGAGGGCAACCTGTGGACAGTGATTTACGGCAAAAATAATTTTCTTTATCAGTGTGAAAAGTAAATAAACTTCACTCATACTGTCCAGGTACAAACTCCCCCAACTGCCATATAATTAATATCTTTGGCTTATAATACACAAAGAAAAATGTTACCATGTGTTAACAGTAGTCCGCCTCCATTTAATAAGTGTATATCATACACACGTCGGAGTAAATGTTAGTTTAACACTGCTTAAATATGCATATGCAACACAAGGTCTCCATTTTGAAAAACAGAAATGACAGGGAAAAGCTCTTATTTTTGGCGCGAAATTGATCGGAGCGCCACCATAGTGTATTAACTTGCATTGAAATATTAATATATTGTGCAATGATGGATTCCTGACACTACATATTTACGTTTTACTTTTAAAATGGCTGCCAAACTTGAATGGTAGCAGTGCCGATGTCTCAAGATTTCCTGACATTTTTTTTAGGAAGAACCAACGCCTTCTAAAATTGTAATTGGCCTTTTCAAGTAAAATAACATCAATTTTTTTTTTTGGGGGGGGGGGGTCGTCTTATACATAGGTCATCCTATATTCGAGTAAATATGGTACATTTGATGTTTCACAGGTTCCAAGTTTAGCCTATAATTCCATATATTATACACACAAATTTACCTTGTGAATGTCCTTTTGATATTATTCCAATATACAAACTGATTATATTTATATCATTTACATTTTAATACTTAAAGGATAAGAAAAATAAGAAAGAACGTATCACAATTCTGGTTGAAAAACTCCAAATAATTTTTTGCTGTGTTTTTAGTGCTGGCACTGTATGTAGATGATGCGGTTATATGTAAAGTCTATCCCCCTGTTGATACGGGCTTGTCGTAAACTTTAATTAGTAGCAGAGGAAGCTGAGAATAGCTAGTTGGGTCTGCATGAATGATAAATCTGTCATTATCACCAGTCAGACATTCAATTATCGCCCTAGAGATACATCACGTTAACATTGTGAGGTAAACCCAATCGCCACTTGTGTAAACAATTAGCAAATACTCTCTATACAACTAAAAGCAATGGTGCAAATCACAGTATTCTTCTCTGTTTTAATCTCTCACTCCATTATCTGGGCTAGAAAAGTGAAGGAGGTTTAAAACCAGCAGAGGCCCACATAATCCATTATCTTCCCTCCAACTTTATAACTAAAAGGGGATATAATCAACCTGAGACACTGCAGAATAAAATCTACATGCAAAATTATTGTTTCAAGCGACGCTTAATTTACAAAGATTCTGTAGATTGTATATTGCCAATTGTGTCAAATGATATATTTTTAATTTGGAAAGATGTCCTTTCCAGGAAGCTTTCATATGAGTTGTTAACTGTCTGGCTTTTTTTAGTTTGGCTAGAAAACAGGCCAAAACTACAAAACATTTTTCAAGTGCATTCATCAATATGGTTTTAAATTAAAACTATTGCATCGCTCCTCATATAAATCAGCCTATTCTAACGAAAAAAATTCAAAGTTTTGAGATTATCCTGGTTAGCTTATCTATGTCACTTAACAGACGTCAAGGAAACTCTGACAAAACATTGTGAGGAAATAAGATCAGAGATCAGGTGTAATTTCTCCAGAGACGTGTATTTATGCTGTATATACAGGCATATGTGTTACTCTCTCACAAGGTAGTTAGACTGGATCAGTATATATTTGTTGTACTCAGACCAGAATGATGTTAAACAGATAACACTAATATGAGAAGTGAACAAAAGTGTCAGAGTGCTTCAAGAAATTAACACAAAGAGCATATTTGTGATAAATTTAACATACTCTGTGACATGATGTGAGATGATGTTTATCATTTGCTTTTGAGGTGGCATATGTTCAGATATTATCCATTCTTACTGAAAGCCTCAGGTGAAATTCCAGCAAGAATCATCAGGCCATCTGAGATTGCAACATGTCCCACTTTGTATAGAACTCTATCTATTTGCTTTGTGACGTTACAGCCCACATTGGGACGATTCTTAAACATCTTGCAAGATGCCTCAATTGTGTGTTGTGCTATTTTTTTCAAATCGGGCTTTCATTTTCGAAATGCTGGACTTCGTGGATCCTAATAAATATTGTTTTAAATAATAAATGAAAGCATTTACCCCTCCATTCTTAAAAGATCTGTTCCCAAGCAGAACTTCAAAGTGCAAAATATGTTGTGGTGCAATGGTGTGAATAGATCTGAATTCTGCAAATATTTTCCCATGTGCCATAATAGCCTGTCATCATTTTATAAATATAAATTATCCATATTTCAGAGAAAATTAACATTTAACAAAAACCAAAGCAGGCAGATGCATCAGGATTTGCCAGAATTAAGTAAACCAGAAGTTGCAGAAACTGGAAGGGGCAGGAAAAAAATGAATGATAATTTTGAAATGGAATATTTGTTTAAAAATAAACATACATGATTGAAAGTAATATTATGGACTATGGACTGCATATAATACAGGGAAGGTGTAAACAATATCTAATTTTGTATGGAAAGACATGACATGCTGTGAATTAAATGTGAAGAAAAGTGTTAACATAGTAACAGATATGAATGTTCGTGCAATGCTTATGGTAGGCAGATAGAAAATAACCTTCCAGTGGGATATAATTATTCATGATATTATGAATAATGCAGTCAAGACAATAAAGAGAGGGGTGGCCAAGTAGGAAACAGAGCTTCATTGTTAACAGCCATAAACACTAGCATTAAGAAAAAAAATCAATTAATTTTGGATGAGTAAGATTTGTAGGAAAGGCTAGCGGTGAATTTAGCCAGGCATGTGGGGTGCAACAGAGACTTTGATGTGGTCAATGTCCGCAGTCGTATCCATCAACACACTCATTTATTATGGAACACCATGCTCTACTACAGGTTAGGTGCCATTGCCGGTGTCGACGACCACCCACCAAACAAAGGCATAAACAATTATGCAAGACTATGGCTCTTTTTGTACTCTCCAAATTCTCCAAATTGCCATTCTCTGGTGAATGGAAACTATGAAAAAACCTTGACTCAAGAATCTAGCCTAGGAAATGGTCTGAAGTGTTAAGACTTGTGGGAGCAATCATAATTGATCTAATTAAAGCTGTAAGTTGAAAAAAACATTTCTACATGATGTATTGACAGTCTCCATACAATTAGTGCTGAATGAAAAAAAGTTTAATGACAGATGCATAAATCTTATTGCTCAAATAATGGTTTGGAAAAGAGGGTATCTGCTTAGCGTATGCTTAGTTATACACAGAATAATCAGGCAGAGATGCTAACACCTACATAATGACACTGCAGCGATGATATGAATCAACACTATTACTCAGGATAGATCATTGGCCACACAATAAATGCTAATTGGTGAGAAGTGGACAGAGTTGAAGTGATTATTGTTGTCGTGTGTAGCGATCTCTTGCTCTATCTGGGCCATAATAGGCAATAGGCCACTGCACAGTTCCTCATTTCCATTGCTCACTGAATTGCCTCAAAACCTGGCGAAAGAAGGTGTGCAAGCCTGGTGGTGGTCAGAGGCGTATGACAAGGGGACCCAGCATGAGCACTGACATCCCAAGCGGAGTATGGTGCAAGCCAAGTGGAGCGTAGTGGTGGATGCCACGCGTAAGCTGTTCCTCTGTGTGATATCCATACATACATAGTGCTGCTGATCTTGCCTCAGACACACCCAGCACTGTGCGCACCTTATCCCTGTGTTTTAATCTCACACGAGTCACTCGTGTGAAGACATTGAGAGTCACAAAGACAAGAGAGCGGGCAAAGCGGGCAAAGCGGGCAGAGCGGGCATAGCGGGCATAGCGGGCAGAGCAAGGGTGGTTTATTATAGCAGCGTGGGGCATATCCACAGGTGAGTTCTCCATATACTCCGTCAGCTTTCTCTTCATCTCTCGTGCATGCACGCATTGCTCTGCTCACCACAAATGCATGCTAATCACGAAGCAATTACCACCACCTTACTCTCAACTCGCGGAGCTAATATTTCCTATCATTGGCAGTCAAACATCACTGGCTCACTTATGAAGAGAAAATGACATGTTGCCCTTTCAAACACAGGGTATTTAACAGCCCTTCTACTCACTGCAGGATGAAACAACCTGTTACTTCTTGTATATGATGATAAATACATGAAGTCAAGTTTGTAATATTGATTTTCAAAAATCTTATAATGAAGCTTAACAGTTAGCAATTTATTTTAAAATGTTGAAAATAATCATGTTTAAAATCTAAATTATGACTTTCATCCCTTTAAAAAGTCTAGCTATGAGATTAGGAAAATATTGTGCTGCAATATTATTAATGTTTTGAATAGTTATAACAATTATACAGTGATGTTTTTGATTAATTATCAGTAGAATCTGGTTTCCAGCTTTAACTTAATAGTGCATGGTTTGCGAAGTGGAAATTTAAGGAATGAATTATTTTAAGATCCTTGTAAATATGCCAAACAGGTGATCCATGGCAATGTTTAAAAAAATATATCATTATTCTAAATATTTCATTAATATGAGTTAATAAATTGCTGAAATATACCCTATCAAACTTATGGTTTCACAGAAATGTAAAGCGACGTCTTTAGAGGTCCATGCACCTAAAATGTTGAATAGAATACCAACAAAAAGTTGACTACACTGAACATCTTGTATTAACAAGAATAATGATCAAAATTCTGAAATGTACTTATTCCACAACTTATATACTTATGTTATCTAAAATAAGATGTTTGTCCTTAATATCTATACCATAATGACAACAAACAATATTGTCTGCAACATCCATCGTAGTCAAAACAAGTGTTGATTTTTAAAAATCAAGCTCACGTAAGTTTGCGAAATCCCTTGGTAAAATCAAAGGCAAAATCCATGAAAACCTTCTTACTCTACTATGCACTCACAAATCACTTCTGAAACAAAAGCACCATCTGATGGTGTAAGCAGAAAAAACGTGCCAAAACATGGCCGCCATGGACCGATAATCGGGGTATGTTCCTTAGACTTACGGCTTAATCATCTTGAAACCTCGAACATCTAGCCCTAAAGGCAAAACAAACGCAAGCGAAAACGGACTTTTTTTACTTGTTTACTGAGGTTTGACTGCCCATCATTATATTTTATCTAAATAACACTAAGATGTATCAGCCCACACAAAAATTAAAGCTTTGTCTATTACAACAACCTGATAAAGTCCATATATTATGATGCTTGACTGTTCACCCGGGTATGATGTTCATCACAGATACCAAATCTGTCAATCAAGTTAAATCATCCTACCAAAAATGACAGCTCAATCACTTTATATCAAATTCAAAGTCAAAGTTTCAAGTTTAGTTACTGTATGATAGCCAAAATGAAAGTTTTTTGCACAAAATGTTGAAGTGTCCATTGAAGTGTGACTGTTCAGTGAAGTATGACTTTCATCTTGGTTACCAATGCTATTCCTTAATATGTATCATCCTGCCAAAAATGGTAGCTCTATCAATGATAGCCACGGACTAAAATTCTTATCAATAATTTCTGTGATGTGTGACTGCTCAGCCAAGCATGAATTTTATTTGATACCAAAAGTGTAAATCAAGTTGCACTATGCATCCAAAAATAACAGCTCCTGCCATAATATTTTTCATTTGATGTCAAATTTAAAGTTCTAAAAAGTTCAGTGAGGTATGACTGCTCACTCAAGCATGAATATTTCAACAAGTCCCTATGGAGAACCTTATGATACACATTTCCACCAAGATTCAAGTTTGGATGTTGATTAATAGCCAAGATGAAAGACACGGCAAAGTTTTTCTGCAAAATCTTGAACTTCTCACTGAAGGGTGACTGTTCACTGAAGCACAACTTTCATTTAAGTAATGCCTCAGTCACATTTGCACCGGGGAGTTTATAAGCAACAATCTGAGAGATGCCGTAGCTGTGGTCAGATTATACACAGGTGCTGCACGACACTTGTTAGATGAGATGTCAAAGACGTCTGCAGGATATCCTGAAGACGTCTGTCTCATTGACAGACGTCTGTGAGATATCCTAAAGACGTCTGTCTCATTTGCCAGACGTCTGAAGGACGTCCTAAAGAAGTCTATGTGGCATCGTAGGGAGCCCGTCAGATCATCTGACAATGGCCTGTGAACACATCAAATAAAAATAACCCTATTTTCACCGCACGATGCCACCGGCAGCCCAAAGATAATCTGCCGATGTCCCTGCGGGACACTGCCGGGACCCTGCCGGGACCCTGCCGTGTACTTTAAGATGATATTTGCTGATAAGACATCGGGGAAACACCGGCAACTTTTATGTTCCAGATAAAAGTTCCCGATGACCCGCCCGACGTCTTAAAGATGCCCAATTGTGGCCGATGATCTCCCGGTGCCCGCACGGCAATCTGAACTGCCTGCCGATTTTGTAAAAAATACCCATCGGCCGGGCATCTAAACTGAAATCGGCGCAAATGTGACTGAGGCATAACTAACACTTCTCTCCAAGATGTGTCATCCCACCAATAATGATAACCCTATCATAATATCCAGTGAATATAGCTCATGGCTCTAAAAGTTGATTGAAGGACAGACAGACAGAGAGTGACATCTAATCTCACTGACAACTGTCACAGGCAAGACAAAAACTACAATATCACAATATATCCTTTCTGCAATATAGTAGTTCATCAAAAGTCTTTTCCCTATTACAGTTTGAGCCAAACACATTTGGTCATGCATGAATATGATGAAATGAGGTCATGCATGGTCATCCCATGACTATAATTTGATGAACATGACATAAGCATGACTGCATAGTCCAAGCTACATCTGTTGTTGACAAGATTGAAGTTGAGGCACTGTGACAATTTATGGAATTAAATCAATACTTTTGTCATAATAGCTTGGCAGATGTCATAAATGACAATGTGTGAAATTGCTAATTGTGCAGCATACACGACTACATTGTTATCACCTGTTTTCATATCCCACATCCTCCATTGTGTAAATTCAGATGGTATTACATGGTCAGAAAGTTTGGTCTTTGTCATTTATGATAGTCACCATAGCAGGGTGTGTGGTGGATCTCAGGGCATTTGAATGGTCCAGGAGGGAAAAGAGTTAAGTCATATCTATAAACCTATAAATCTTTGAAAAAAATGGAAAAATCATGTCAAATATAACATCATAGCATTGAGGAAAGACTTCAAGACTCCATTAATTATTTTTTTGTGACCAACGCAACAAACAAACAGATTTGAAATGTCCACAAAACCATAACGTTTCATGAACAGGATGTACCGTATTTACTAGAATATAAGGCGAGGTTTTCGTACCCAAACCATTAGTTCATGTTTGGCGGGTCGTCTTATACATGAGGGCAACCTGTGGACAGTGATTTACAGCAAAAATAATTGGCTTTATCGGCATGAAACACGATCTCATCATTGCACAATATATTAATATTTCCATGCGATTTTAATACACTGTGGTGGCACTCCGATTGTTTTTGTGCCAAAAATAAAAGCCTCTCCCACTTTTCAGAATGGCAACCTCGCATTGCGTAAGCATATTTAAGCATTGTGAAACTCACATTTTCTCCGACTTTTGCGTAATTTACTCTTATTAAATGATGGCGGACTACTGTTGAGACATGGTAAAATATTTCTATGTGTATTATAAGCCAAATATATAAATTATATCGCCATTGAGGGAGTTTGTATCTGGACAATATGAGCGAAGTTTTTTGCACCCGGAAGTGCTGTAAATCACCGTCCACAGGTCGTCCTCTTGTATAAGAGTTCTTGTTGCGTAAGCATATTTACGTTTCAATTTAAAAATGGCCGCCAAACTTGAATGGCAGCAGTGCTGATGTCTCGAGAAAAACTGACTCATCTTATATTCGGAAAATGGTCTTTTCAAGCAAAATAACATCAATTTGGGGGGGTTGTCTTATACACAAGTCGTCTTATATTCGAGTAAACACGGGACACATATTTCAATGCAGCAAGATGAATGAGTGGATAAGATAAGGACACAAACGCTGTTTAACAATTTGAGATCTCTTTGATGAACCTCAGTAAATCATAGGGCATATGGAGTAACAAATGAATTCCAATTACAATTTTTAAAATGATTTTTCCATATATCAGTAAACTATGCATTGATAATCTTCCCTCGCTCCTATTCCCCTCTGAGAGGCCTGACATGTGCCATAATCCTCCTAATATTTCGGGACTAAAACTCGGCATAGGAGTCTCTGACATATCACCACATTCTTCACCTCATCCTGGTGGCAATGACAAGTGATATACATACATTTTAGTGTGAGAAAGTTTTTTTAACTCAATATTTACTTGATCGAGATACCAAGACCACACATGTGATGTCCATATATAGACCATAGAATAGTATTTCATGAGGTATCTATGATAGCCTCTGTCCAGAATACAAATATGTTCTGAATGCCAGACAAGCAGAAGTCCCTTTCTACTCTTCCAAGATATCACACTCATTTCATTACAATACAAAGTGTGCATCTCTTGACTATTTCAGAAATAAGCAGGGAAGTCCTGATAATCCTGCTAAATTTGAGTTTGCAAGTCCATTATAGGTTAATTATTTGTTGTTATATATATTATTGAATCTAATCCTATTTCAGTCACATTTTGCATTATATTGTGAGTAGTCTTTCAATAGGATAATTTTTTTGATTTTGTATATGGAATTAAGAAATATGTTAGAAAAAAAGCGAATAACATTTTAAGAATTGCTGTGAGGGTTAAGCAGGATAACACACATAATTGTTTTCTTAATTGTTATAGAAATGGTCAATGTTCAAAGACAAACTTTTGAAAGTAAAAAATATACACCTTCTAGATTTATTGCAAAATATTTATGACACAATATGGATCTTTGGCTTGATAAAAAGGTTTTGCAATTTTGAATAAGTTTGAAGGATCAATACTGTTTTCCATGTCATTTCGACTGAATAATATAAATAACAGACATTAAAACAGATCAGTTATCATAAAGAAAAATCTAATATTTCAAAACGCATGTAATAAAACACTTATGTGTGGTGAGGACATGCAACTTTTCATGAAATCTTATTTTCTGTGGCACAGCCTCAAGTTATCTCAATGAAAAACACATTTGTGTGAGATGGAGCTGAGCTGAGTGCACACAGCGGCTCGTGTCTGCCTGTGGATTAGCACCAACTGATCATTACTAATGTGGAGAACCATAACACAGAACTCATTAAGGCCTCAGGGCTGTGACAGGCGAATCAAGTACAAGGCTAAATCGGTGCTCGGCTGGTAAATATTTAATGTTTGTTCTGATGAGGAGAGGGGCGGGAAGTGTGGGACATACCCACAATGTCAACTGTCTTGCTTCCATTACTTGCCATTTTGTCTCCTCCTGTTACATACTGCTTGTATTCTTACTCACTGGAAATATTCATATTTACTTCATATTCAAATGATTCACAGTCAAACTGTATTAGGTAACTTCTGGTTCCATTATGATTATTAACTTCTCTTCTTATCTATATATCTTAATATGGGTAGAAGCCAGTAAACAAGGGGGGATATGAATGAGCAGGTTGTTCAAATACAATGATAAGCAGAGGAAAGCCATTGAATTGTACTATGATAGTGGTGAGGAATAACAAGATATAATTGGAGAAAGAGGGATGTCAGTTCATGGGGGCTTAAAAACAAGATTGAAATAGAATGAGGCAGGTTTGAAGGAGGATTATGACATAATTGTTAGCTATATCATTCATTTAGCGGGAGAAAAGAGTATGATCTAAAAGAAAGTTAATCCATTGTAAAAGAAATTATACACAGGTTGATGCCTTGTCCATAATTCATTTTTAATGATGATCTTGACCATTATGATATAAAACTAAGTTCATAGGAATGAGCATCAAACTCTTCCGTTGATTCCAAACATGTTTGGTAACCATTTAGTGATCAAACATGACTAAATCATTTTTTTTTGTTTTCAAAAATAATTTTCTGATAATAATATCATTTTTATAAGAAATTAGGTAACCAACACACACACACATTTTGACGTACTCATGATTTGTTCTTGAGATGTTGCTGTCAGGTAGGACAAGGTCACCAATATTTAACATAATTCTACTGTACATTATTTTTCAATATTGTTGTTAAGGAATAGGTCCTATATATAGACATGACAAATTATTCTCTTCAAAGGTTCCCAAGATGATTTTTTCTCATTTGATTCAGGATTTTGTTTGAATGCTCCAGGTATAATTCTCACTTACAATATACATAACAGATGGCATCTCCTTCCAATTAGTACAAACCCATCTATCAGAGGAGTGCGTGGCTAATTAGCTTAAGGTCTCCAAACTGGTGCTAAATAATTACTGAACTTAAAAAGGTTTGGAAATAAATATCAATTTGAGCACCCACCAGAATGAAACAAGTATTATATAATACTTATTACTGAAGTACATAAGTTGAGATGAGTATCAGATCCAAAAGACAAAATTTAAAATTTCCATGACATACAATTCATATCCTCCAACACATATGATCCATTTTCATGTCTGAAGTAGGAATATGGTATAAACAATGTTTTTTATTTTTGTCGAGCTTTGGTCAAGAAATGTCTTCATTGAGTGAAAATAACTAAAACCCACATTGAGGTTTTACTCTTATTTTTGTGTTGGCAGTGAAAAAAAACCTGTCTGGCTTTTCTACGGTCTCCGGCAATAAACAAATTCCCTTATAATCTATGCCTGACACTCACTGCCGCTTGCATGCCTAACACCCACTATTTATCCCCGCCACAACATTTATAAAGGTGCAACATATAATTTCTGCAAGGTACAAGGGTTTTTATACATTTATGAAGTCGGGTGATAACATTTATTCTGCAGTTTGGTAGAAACCTGTGACATATGCAATGGTTTATATGGTACATGCCTGTACAAGTTTAGAAGTTACTAACAAATTTATGTTCATGCTCTCACATAGAATTTGATAATATGACAGTGATTGCCATGTTAGTGATTTACAAACATTATAACAAGATGATTTCACCCATTAATAATGTCATGTGAGCTGATCTGCAATGTGTAAAAATGCCACTTGGACCGCCAATATTTGTTGGCCTATGGTGTGTGATTAATGTCACTCCAGTGGACAGACAACATACTTTACAGGAGGTGATCTGTTCTGTGTGGTATATGTCACTTGTCACTGGGACAGCAACATGCGTTATGTGAGCTGATCTGCCATGTGTGGTATATATCACTGGGACAGCAACATGTGTCATGTGAGCTGATCTGCCATGTGTGGTATATATCACTGGGACAGCAACATGTGTCATGTGAGCTGATCTGCCATGTGTGGTATATGTCACTTGTCACTGGGACAGCAACATGCGTTATGTGAGCTGATCTGCCATGTGTGGTATATATCACTGGGACAGCAACATGTGTTATGTGAGCTGATCTGCCATGTGTGGTATATATCACTGGGACAGCAACATGTGTCATGTGAGCTGATCTGCCATGTGTGGTATATGTCACTGGGACAGCAACATGTGTCATGTGAGCTGATCTGCCATGTGTGGTATATGTCACTTGTCACTGGGACAGCAACATGTGTTATGTGAGCTGATCTGCCATGTGTGGTATATATCACTGGGACAGCAACATGTGTTATGTGAGCTGATCTGCCATGTGTGGTATATATCACTGGGACAGCAACATGTGTCATGTGAGCTGATCTGCCATGTGTGGTATATATCACTGGGACAGCAACATGTGTCATGTGAGCTGATCTGCCATGTGTGGTATATGTCACTTGTCACTGGGACAGCAACATGTGTTATGTGAGCTGATCTGCCATGTGTGGTATATATCACTGGGACAGCAACATGTGTTATGTGAGCTGATCTGCCATGTGTGGTATATGTCACTTGTCACTGGGACAGCAACATGTGTTATGTGAGCTGATCTGCCATGTGTGGTATATGTCACTTGTCATTGGGACAGCAACATGTGTTATGTGAGCTGATCTGCCATGTGTGGTATATATCACTGGGACAGCAACATGTGTTATGTGAGCTGATCTGCCATGTGTGGTATATATCACTGGGACAGCAACATGTGTTATGTGAGCTGATCTGCCATGTCTGGTATATATCACTTGTCACTGGGACAGCAACATGTGTTATGTGAGCTGATCTGCCATGTGTGGTATATATCACTGGGACAGCAACATGTGTTATGTGAGCTGATCTGCCATGTGTGGTATATATCACTGGGACAGCAACATGTGTCATGTGAGCTGATCTGCCATGTGTGGTATATATCACTTGTCACTGGGACAGCAACATGTGTTATGTGAGCTGATCTGCCATGTGTGGTATATGTCACTTGTCATTGGGACAGCAACATGTGTTATGTGAGCTGATCTGCCATGTGTGGTACATGTCACTTGTCACTGGGACAGCAACATGTGTTATGTGAGCTGATCTGCCATGTGTGGTACATGTCACTTGTCACTGGGACAGCAACATGTGTTATGTGAGCTGATCTGCCATGTGTGGTATATGTCACTTGTCACTGGGACAGCAACATGTGTCATGTGAGCTGATCTGCCATGTGTGGTATATATCACTGGGACAGCAACATGTGTCATGTGAGCTGATCTGCCATGTGTGGTATATGTCACTTGTCACTGGGACAGCAACATGTGTTATGTGAGCTGATCTGCCATGTGTGGTATATGTCACTTGTCACTGGGACAGTAACATGTGTTATGTGAGCTGATCTGCCATGTGTGGTACATGTCACTGGGACAGCAACATGTGTTATGTGAGCTGATCTGCCATGTGTGGTATATGTCACTTGGATAGCCAACATGTTATTCTGGTCTTTGTTATCTTTGTACTGACAACCTTTATAGGATGATTCTCGTCGAAGTAGAAGCCTTCGACCAGGACACAGTAACCCACTCTTTTTGAAGAATCATAGGGAATCTTTCTTTTGCCTTATCACATAGAGATGATAACATAAGTTTGTTTGTTTGTTTGGGGTTCTACATCACTTTCAACATTATTTCAGTCATTTTGTGATGAGACTTACTTGTAGCAGACATAGTGCTGCCTCACTGAATTGTCATGTCGCAGGTCCTTGACATGACAATCCACCCTGTCACAAATTTAACGGGTTAACCCTTTAGGCACAGGCCTCAGCTCATATGGGAAATTGTATCCTGAGTTCAAATTCGGCATGGCCGGGGTTCAAACTCACGACCTTTGGATCACCACAGAGGAACTGGTGCTAATAAGCTGGCGCTCTAACCCACTGGCCCACAGCCGGTGGCCATGATAACATAAGCCAGTCTTTGACAACCAGACAGGGGGCCCTGGCAAAGTGAGAAACAATTCAGTAGCACCTTTCTCAACCATGCAGTTTTACTGGAGTATTAACTGGGAAGCAAACTCAATACCTTAGGCATGGGAGTTAGGCATCTTACCAACTGAGCCATGTCCCACCACCCTGAAAAATGTCATATGAGCTGATCTACTATGTTTGATAAATGTCAACTGGACAGTCAACATATTACTCTACATGACAGAGTCACATACTACCTCTGCAAATAAACATTATTTTTTGCGGCCAAGTATTTGGCACATACGAATGCAGTTATTACCACACAGCTGAGTAATTGTTTAATGACTATTCATACAGATTCTTAATGGTTAGTGTCTCAATCAGCCAACTGGTTACAGGTCATGACGTGAGATTGAATTCTGATTGTATGATATTTTGGTGGGCGAGACTCACATGCATGACTGGACATGGTGGTTCAGATTTCAAACAATGTCAAAATAGGGCAATGACGGCAAGGTAGTGAAAAATACTGATGTAATGCAGAGTAATTGATGATATCTGGTTGGAAGATTAATGGTCCATCTCATGAGTATTTTTGTCTGACTACTATATTGGTATAAATACTGTCACTAAGCTCTTTACCCATTTATTGCTGTGCTCACTTTCTAATCAAAACAATGACACCACTTAGGTGTGTTATTACAAGTGAGAAAGTATTTGACTCAGTGCCTATAGTATTGGCTGCTCAAAAGAAGCTTGAACTGGGTGTGGTCTCTTAAACTCTCAGATCTGGCTGATACTTGTAGAGCCTAGCATAAAACCAGGAACTACTGAGGAGAATACCAACATAAAACATGCAAGCTGAACTACACTCAATATTAAATCTCTTTCAAAAGCCTTTAATGTGTTATGTGGGCTGGAATATATATGTGATAAACAACATTTTAACTACCTACATATGTTATATAAGCCAACTCCATATATCCACTATGGTGAAATAGAAGCTTTTCATCCATTCCATAATAGTGCTGTCACATATTAACGTAACGTGTGGAATGAAGAGAGGTTTATAAAAATTGAGATGTTGTGTACAAAAATACACCAAAACATTGGAGAAAATTTCAACAGGATGGATGCTTTCTTGTTTGAGCGTGTGCAGATTGTCTTGGTATGGTGCTAATGTGATTAACGCAGTTGAGAAGTTACATAGAAGTTTGTGTAATACATGATCAGAACGATCAGGGAACGAGCTGACTGAGTCTATGAAGTTACCACTGCATTTTACAAGAAAACCAATGACAAATTTCTGACATTTCTTTCTCGTTCCTGGCCCATTGTCACAACGTCCACCAAAATAGTAAAACATATCCAATTTTCAACAACATCCATGGAACATCCTAAGAACGAACCAGGAATAACCTGGACGCAAGAGTAAGGAAGTGGGAACATTTTGGCAAAACGTTGGAAAATTTTAAACATCCCCAAAACCTTTTTTGCAGTCGAACATTTCCTGATGTCACTCAACATGATCAACCTTCCTCTAACAAAGTCATAACTTTCAACGAGCTCAACGTTTGGTCAAGATTGCAAACTCGTTCCCCAAACATTGTCAAAAACGTCATAGTGTGACACCCCTTGATGCTCCTGTCACACCAGAACTACGTCTGCTCTGCACTGAATATCTAACAAAAAGCAATGGAATCGCATGATATGTCACTGAAAATTGTTATAAAAATGTTAATGAAATAACAAAGTTGGCATAACACATGCACAGCCCTCCTACAGTGTTCCCACTGCATCCATGGTGTCCCCATGGCACTCTCTCTGCAGACGAACAATGACCTTGAGTCCCCATCATCTCCAACTATTCATCCATGCGCACTACGAGCCCTCACAGTGCCGGACGGTGTATCTCTCTTCTATCTTGATGCTATGCAAACGCAGTACGAACCCAACCCAGGTGTGACAGGGGTATCAGTACAGATACAGTGAACAAAGCAGAGCTCCCACTGAGATGGTAAGGCATTTACCTGGGATTGGAACGGCAACTATTTTGTGCCTGTTCAAAATGGATGCCATTATCTGCATACTTTCGGTGACCTTGGCATCACCCTGGAGTGCCTACCGAGTCACCCTTGTGTGCAAGGGGACTTCACTGTATGTGACAACGCTTCTCAAAAATGAACATAATACCAGCATAGTTTGGTCAGAAGCCTGGTGTGACAGGGGTACAACTAAGCTCAGGCTATGAGGCATATATACACATTCTCTGCAAACCCCAACCCTGATGTTAAAACACAACACACATGAAAATAAAAGAATCATATCTATTCATTGAAGAGGCATGCTTTCACCTACTTATATCTATTTGGATAGACTTCTAAAAGTTTATAAACCACTTTTGTTTTGAATGTCAATATCTCAGTTGCCAGCGAGAATAAAACAAGCTGTGAGAATGTTCCATGTGATCAATCATGATGTATACTATATATATGCTGTAGCATGGTGCCTTGGTCATCCACACAGTTCATACTCCACTGCCACTTTATGGCAAAAAACATATCAAACCCTTCTATCCATCAAACTTTAGAGTGCTGGTCGGGTTAGACCAATGGGGCACTGTCGCCCTGCAAACACTTAATTTGCATTCAAGCAGAATCAAATTACATTTCCTGGGTACCAGGAACAAATGATATCATTTCCTACCACTTTTCCTTTGGATGTGACATATCATTCATTTCTTTCTGTAGCTTTATAAAAAAAAAGCATAGATCATTGGCTGGATTGCCACACATGAAGATGGGCATTGTGTAAATATTTGAAGTATACTTTTTAAGAATCTATTGCTAAAATGATGGCCATCAATGCATTACTGAGGTTAATGTATATAGCAGAAGACTGGCTGAACAGACTTTAAAAGTGGTACTACAGAAGTGGTTGCAAAAATTATCTTAAATAATATTTTTTTAAATTAAAAGATAAAAAAACTTTTGTCGTGATGTGTGTCAAAAACACAAAAAAACACAACATCTTGATGAAAACTGGCATACCGGTATGTCCCTCACAAATCTCTCCTCTCCAATTTAATAATATGCACAAAATACAAGCCTTATGCCATTTTATGAAAATATTGCAAATATTCTTTCTCACATTACATATCAAAGAAAAAATGTGAGAGGTCAAAGACCAACTTGAATTAATTAACACACTGACAGAAATTATAAACCAAAATTATAAACTGCATTTATAAACCAAAATTATAAACTGCAATTTTTAAAAGAATTGTATCCAATCATTACTCTGATATGATGGTCTACTGGGCCGAATTGTCACAAGGCCATGTAGCTTTGCCCTGGCACAACTTAAAATATAACACAGTATTTATCCCAACAAGAACTTTCTCCTACAAGTCATGAGATAATATTGGGGACCAAGGTGATCAATCAAACTCCAAAAATCAGTCCAGCTGTGACTAATGAATACAGTGATTTTGTTTACAAGAAAAAGTTCCCACAAGCATTGTCTTAATTCTTGCAATTATTTTTGTAGCTATAAATGATTAATGTAGGATCCTTCAAAGATTCTCTATGGGTGCCTTGCAAAGCATCTTGATAGGTGTCTTGATTTGTAAACAGGGCATCTTTCCTGCTGCTTGTCAATATGCCCAGACAACCACAAATAAATCCTGAAACAAAACCTCTCACCCAGGTAAATGCCCCATGAAATTCTACAATTGTCACATGGGATTCTGCACTGTCCAGCACCTGTCACATGGGATTCTACACTGTCTAGCACCTGTTAGACAGGATTCTGATCTGTCCAGCACCTGTCACATGGGATTCTGATCTGTCCAGCACCTGTCACATAGGATTCTACACTGTCCAGCACATGTCAGACAGGATTCTGCACTGTCCAGCACCTGTCACATGGGATTCTGCACTGTCCAGCAAATATTTCAAGACGCCAATGATATGGAGTTATTGTTGATTCCAAAAGTGTCCAATTTTGTGTCTGTAAATGGAGGTGGTCAGTACTTAGCAATGAGGACATAAATAGTACAAATAAAAGAGGGAATTTGTACAGAAAAAGACAATTCCTCAACCAATGTATCAACTTGTGAAACAAACTTTGTGAACTGAAGCATGGTGGATGCAGCATATAATTTTCACACATAAATAAATCCAATTGTACTTTGTAAAAGAGGTTTGTGTCATGCTGACACAATGATATACCTAAATTATATAAAGAAATATCCCTAAAAAACCCAAAAATTTAAAATTTACACAAAATGTAATGTTTTCAGTAGAATTTTTGGTGCCTTATTTAAATGTTCAAAGTAACACCTTTCTTTCTCAGTGAATGTTATACACATATTATATTTCATCATGATGGTAGTCATTGCTTATTATTTTGTCTATGGGTAGTGTATTAAATATCACACGAATGCTGTTTCACATGATAAACTACACTTATTGTTTTATTTCTTTGCCTTCATATAGCTTTTTATCATGCTTTTATATTTTTTTCATTATAACATATATTGAAACAGCCACTTTAAACTTGCAATGTATGATACCGTGGAAACAAATCTCTTAATATGATCTGAAAGGACTGCTATTTTACAAAAAACAAATCATTCATGTTTAGAAAAAGAGCCCATTTTTAAACCACTAGGAGACAAATCATTAAGAAAGCCCACAAGACAACTTAATTTGGATGTAAAGAATATAAACTTGAATTTTTGTGATAAAGGATTTACATCTAACTTCCATTTGTTAATCATAAAGGATTTACATCTAATTATCCCATATAGAATATATCCATATAGAAGTATATGGGTCTTTTTGAAAATCACAATGCTAGGATTATGAGGCTTTCAGAAAGGTATATTTAAATCCATTTACTTTCCTTTGTGGCCTTGACCAGGCACTGCATGATATAAACATGGGTAGTTGTTAGAAAACAGCAACCCTGAGCGGCCAACCTTGCTGTTATCAGCAAAGGCAAAATAGATGGACAACATTGAATAATTGATACATATATGTGTGACCTTGAGCCATTGATTGTGTCATTATTATCCCTGTCACCCTCCAGACATTGCCACTTTTGTCACCTCTCTAGAGGTTATGCCCTCAACAACACAATACACCTCTCTCTCTCTCTTTCTCCAGCTCACAACTCGGTACACCTGTAAACAGCAACTTTCCGATATAACAAGTATTTCTCATCTTGTCAGTTTCAAATATAGCATTCCTGTGATAAAGATATTCTTTTCTCATGAGTAAAACTTCTCATTTAATGGTAAGCTAGTACATCAATAACACATGTATTATCACATGGTATTTCTCAATTATAGCCATCCTAATAACAAGGTAAAGGTCTAGTTGCCTGAAGCTGTTTTGTTTAGCAGAATGATGATAGCCTCATATGGTACAGATAATGAGAAGTCCATTTTTCTTCATTGCTAAGATGGCTGCTTCTGTGGGCATTATAAAATGAGCCTTGGGTTCAGGCCAATTTCAATATTATGTTATTTTGTCTATTGTTACAGAGAAAGAAATAAGAGTCACTAATTTAAGGAGGTCAAGGGCATTGTGTTGTTATTAGGGGTCAAGAGTGGAAATGGATGAAAATGCATGTTTTTGTTAGTATCTCCTGTTGATTCAAATTGCATGCAATTTAAATTTTCTTCATATATATTTATTTATACATATACAATATAAATAAATAAATAAATAAATAAATAAATAAATGAATGAATGAATGAATGAATGAATGAATGAATGAATGAATGAATGAATGAATGAATGAATGAATGAATGAATAAATAAACAAACAAACAAACAAACAAACAAACAAACAAACAAACAAACAAACAAACAAACAAACAAATAAATAAATAAATAAATAAATAAATAAATAAATAAATAAATAAATTGACTTTCTGAAATTTGATATATTTTTTTGATGAGATGTATAAAATGTAAGCAGTGTACAGTTAACCTGTTTGATGGAACAAAATATGTTTATGTGTTTGTCTGTGTTCAAGCACCACAGCAATAAAAAGTTGCAAACCCAACTTTGATATCCACAGGAAATTGATGCGGAGTGCATCCAGCATTGAAAGGCGGGGGTAAGGGTCTTGGCTTTTACATTCAGTTTCTGAATGAATGCACTGTTATAGCTCTGAAGGTGACAGGCCCAAATAATACACACATAAAGATGACATGTCTGGCTATTATGCTCTCTCCCCGACATGGTCCTTCTATCTGAGACACTGTGATCATTCAGAATTCATTTATCCATTTTGCTATAAATCTCTTTATGATATAATGAGCATCTAAAGAGGCTGTGGTATAAATCCCAATTTGACATTGGACCTAAGAGTGTATATAATGGAGTATGAGATAGTGTAGGCAAGATGCCACCAGTTTATTCATCCACTAAGGAGGATGTCTCCTGTCTTCATGTCTTACAATAGTGTTCCTATTGAGGCTGATTTATAAATACAACATAATGCAGCATATATATATGGCAAAACTGATAAACATTAATCTTCATTGAATCTGTGCTGTTACTAAGGTTTGGTAGGAACATCTTCTGGTCAGATCATAAATACAGAAGAACATAAAATAGCCCATTTCTTCTGCATTATTGCACCATCTCTCTCTGCACGACTGGCTGAAACACAGATGTGAGACAGTGCATATTCCATAACAGAATATGTCTATCTATACCAATGATTGCTTAGGATCAAACTAATGATGGTTATCTATCATCATCATTGTGCAAAGGAGAGGTTTAGAGGCATAAATCATTTTGTATCATTAGATTCTAATTTGATTGTGGGAAGCTGGTTACACATTTGATATGGAAATATTACAGACATATCATGCACCTTCCGTTTTTCTCTCCATATATCACTTGCGATGCTGACACTTTCTGATGGGAGATGGGCCTGAACAGTAGGCTCAAAGCATTCTCCCTCCATCAGCACTTATCACAATTTTCATATGCCGTGAAGTATTCATGCATATTTTAACACCATTCCCTTCTTATGTAATTAGCTAGTGAATTAGGCACAGAGCTCAGCTCAACAAGACTGGGACATGTCATGTAGCATCATCGTGTTGTCAGGGTGTCATGTCATAAGGTAGTTTATGCTTACTTCCCACCAAACACCTGCACGTTATACAACGTAATGTGTTATGTTTAAGAGTAGTGTCAAAATTAGATTCTATAAAAAGACAATCTAATTTGATACAATGTTGAATTTCCTTCATAAAACCACCTGCTTTTTGTACCATTTCTGTCTGAAGAGCATGTGTAAGACAAAACAAATGATTCTATTCAACACAACATGCCACAGGTACATCCTGCCAGGCATCTCATGCAGTGGGGCATGCCACAGGTACATCCTGCCAGGCATCTCATTCAGTGGAGCATGCCACAGGTACATCCTGCCAGGCATCTCATGCAGTGGAGCATGCCACAGGTACATCCTGCCAGGCATCTCATGCAGTGGGGCATGCCACAGGTACATCCTTCCAGGCATCTCATGCAGTGGGGCATGCCACAGGTACATCCTTCCAGGCATCTCATACAGTGGGGCATGCCACAGGTACATCCTGCCAGGCATCTCATATAGTGGGGCATGCCACAGGTACATCCTTCCAGGCATCTCATACAGTGGGGCATGCCACAGGTACATCCTGCCAGGCATCTCATACAGTGGGGCATGCCACAGGTACATCCTTCCAGGCATCTCATACAGTGGGGCATGCCACAGGTACATCCTGCCGGGCATCTCATACAGTGGGGCATGCCACAGGTACATCCTGCCGGGCATCTCATACAGTGGGGCATGCCACAGGTACATCCTTCCGGGCATCTCATGCAGTGGGGCATGCCACAGGTACATCCTTCCAGGCATCTCATGCAGTGGGGCATGCCACAGGTACATCCTGCCAGGCATCTCATGCAGTGGGGCATGCCACACGTACATCCTGCCAAGCATCTCATACAGTGGGGCATACCACAGGTACATCCTGCCAGGCATCTCATACAGTGGGGCATGCCACAGGTACATCCTGCCAGGCATCTCATACAGTGGGGCATGCCACAGGTACATGTACATCCTGCCGGGCATCTCATGCAGTGGGGCATGCCACACGTACATCCTGCCAGGCATCTCATACAGTGGGGCATGCCACACATACTTCCTGCCAGGCATCTCATGCAGAGAGAGAATTCACTTTGATTGTATCAAAGGAACTAATTCTATATGCAACCCGAAAGCTCCATGGCAGCAGGACCCATAATTCATGATGTCTATATGAGCCAAACAATCCATTTCAGGTAGAATTGGACCCCTTTTAATGATGACAGATGAAATCTATGACAATATATTTCTATAGATAATGCACTGTAAATCACTTTACCAGGTGGCTTTTTTTTAAATGACACTTCTAATATGTTGAGGACATTTTATCAAATTGAATGTCAAAATAGGGGTGTAATAGTTTTATTAAAAAATAATGGTCCTCTTTGCCATTGCTTTGATCAATTTTTACAAATTTTCCAATACATGTATATTGTCACCTCAAAGGTGTCATTTCAAAGGACTCAACTAATCTGTATGAAAAAAAGTTAGTTTTGAATGTTTGAAAAGAAAGCCAACTGGTATTGCTTTGGTGCATTATAATTATAAAATGATTATCTTGGCAAATTACAAGTCCTGTAAAGCAAAGTTCCCAAAGAAAGTTATCCGGACCTTTTAATGATTTGAAGGTTGATAGAGTGCAAAGGTTTATTTAGTCCTTGCTCTTGTAAATAAATGCTGATGTAAATAATCAGATTGGAGTCCAATGGAAATTTATGATCAAGGAACATTTTTTCTCATTCTGTTTCATCAGCATTATCACCCAACTAACTGCAGATATTATTAATTACATAAATATTAGCAATAAAATTAGCCTTCAATTAAAATAAAATCAGCAAAAAAGCAATTTAAGTTTTCTCTTTTTCCTGGCGTATGTATAATGGTTTTGAGTAGTGAGGAGTCATGTTACCGAGTAAGCAGTTCGGGCCAACTATCAGTCCTAGACAACCTCAATCGTAGACCACATCCATATAAGTGACATCCCTGTGCTTTGTTGCCCACTCTGGGTCACTCATATGCACACGGGCTAGCGGTCTACCACAAATTATTTAGCATGATTTAATATTGCACAGCAAGTGTCGGCCAATGAGAATGAACAATCAGCAAGGAGCAATGGTACATACTGCTGTCAAGTCACTGGTGTTGCTCACCAATCAAGGTTTTGTACCTTTCAACTGTGTATAATCAATTTGAGGTGTCTGTCTGGCAGCCTAATGCAGGAAGACTCTGTATATCTATCTCAATATCAAATCTGCAGTGAACTGTTCACAGGGAGGTGCTGCCTGGATTCTGTTCTCTCATTCCTAGTTGCTAAAACCTCCACTGCAAATAACACTCTTATGAAATATACTTGCAATATATTCTGATTTGGTACATAAGCAGGGATGATATACATTTTTCGATTAAATTCACTGGTCATAATAAAACTATAAAAAGCACAGCAGTATCATTATCTTTACAATAATATGTAGTTTCAATGATACAATCATCATATATAAGCAAAATTCATAACATTAAACAAAAGTGCATTTTAACCATGTCAATCAAACCTTTCTTGTATTGTGAAATGGAATAATAACATCCGGTAGCATTTTTCCTTATGAAATCTAAACCAAAATAGAAGATACTTCTCATTTGGTGCATGTTTGGTATCCTATAACTAGAACTGGAATGAGAGATGAATATTTTATGTCAGTTTTATGTCAGGCAGAAATCAGATATATATATATATATATATATATATATATATATATATATATATATATATATATATATATATATATATATATATATATATATATATATATATATATATATATATATATATATATATATATATATATATATATATATATATATATATATATATATATATATATATATATATATATATATATTTGTCAAATTTTAATGTGAGACAACACCACTAAAGTTTTTACCATGATGCCAACCAGCCAGATACAGCCGGATGGAATCACCATTTCATAGAGAGCATTGCATGTGTGTCAAATATATTTCTGATAACTGGAAACCTTTCAACATTTCTTATTCAGAAATATAATTTTGAAAGATATTAAGCAGAAACTTAGGCAGGTATTCGACAATGGAACATAACACTTCTCAGTTTTTGCCAAATGCATGGACATTAAAACTTTGCAAAATATGAGTTTGCTAGCAGGTGAATGAGTTTGTATACCCAACTTTCATAATAACAGCTCCTAAATCATATCTAACCAAGAATCCCAGAAAAGAAAATTATTCTAAGAAGAGACAAACATCTCAGTATAACAAGGGGAAAAGTCTCTTGTTGATCTTTATTTAATTCATAAAACTCGCTATAAACAGATTTTATAAAATAGGTGGAGACAAAGGTGGAGGTTTTAGAGCGATCTTACCTAAGCCTCTACTAATCTTATTATTAAGCACCATTTTATTTTCTTATTGAGCAGCATCGATATCACAATGTATCAACAATTTTGTATGATATCAAATAATGTGCAATTTTGGCACAGGCCATGAATAGATTGAGTAAGTTGCTATACAACCTGTGATATGCCATGCAGTTGTTCTGTGCACTGAATGATTAGTGTCAATGTCAGCCATTGATCACAGGATGTGACCTGATGCAAGTCAATTCTGATTGGATGATATTTTGGTTGGCTTGCCCTGTGTTCATGATAAGATTTCTAAATTTCAAATGAAGTCAAATTTTGGGCCATGATGGCAAATATTCTGAGAAGATTGTTGGACAAACAATATGACTGATGTAAATGTATACAACTATTTCTTTGAGAAAGCTTGCTTAAACCTTGTCAGAATTTTTTTCTTTTAGATTTATCAGCATGAACAATACTCTTATACCATTAAATGTTGACTCTATGGCATTTCATAGTCAAATGACACAATACACCACACCTGAGCCCATTTTTTGGAAAAAAATTAAAGCAAGAAATTATTTTCTGTATCAAAAATTGAAATAGCTGAAAACAGTTGCAAATGTTTTATAAAATGTTTTCTTGCCAAAGCGAAAATCCTGTCAGAGCCCCACTGCAACAAATTCAAGAAGGAATTTTTTTTAATGTGGTTTTACAAGGTATTGTATTTTTCATTGAACTCATGACATAAGAACAAGAAATGAAAGTTGTAAATGCTTGCAGATGATATAAGTATATAAAAAAACCTGATGTGATTCATGCTGGGAATCAAATTTGCTTACATGAGATCAGTCTCCATGACTTTTACACTTGTTCTAAAAATCGGCTGATCTCAGATTGGAAGACAACACTCACAGAAGCAAATAATAAATTTCAAGTTCTTGCTTAGATTTTCTTGTTTGAATATGATTAAAAAGGTTGGCCCTGTTATCCAATACATTTCACTTCTGTCCACATGTCTGTCATGTGATATTTCAGTCACTCAGACAACCTGTTATTCATATGCAGCCTTCAATAGGACATAATTATTTCTTATTTCATTCTTCAGGCAGATATAATTTTCTATTTAATAAAAAGATAATTGCTAATAAAGAATTTTTAAAATTGAATTTTGGTTCTTGTTAACTAAGACTAAATTGATATCTTAGAGTCAAAGTTTATTATTGAAAAAGATAAAATTAACTTTTGTTCTTCATGAAAAAGACTGATGAAATTTGATAAACTGAGGTATCTTACAACTATCTATATGATGTAAATAAAAAAGGTTAAAAAGACTACTGAAAAGTACACTAGGTTCTAGAATTATTGCTTATAACATTTATATTTCGGACTCCTAAAGTTTCTGTTCACCTAAATGTTTCAAAGTGACACATGATCATTTCATGGTCGGGAGAGACAAAATTAATTAGAGGAAATCTGTATCACTGTATTAAACTTTTACAGAAAGCTGATGCATTTATCTATAGTTTCAGCCAAATCTTTGTATTTAGATAAACATGTTTTGTAAGTAATCAAGACAAAGGCAAGTAGAAAAATACATTTCATTTAGAAATGTTTTAAGTTTCAGTACAAAACATTAAACATACCACAGGTGTCATAATACAATAAAACATTAATAAAGTTGTAGGAAGCCTCTCATGGTAAATATCATACAGAAGAACTTGTTTCAAATAATAATATTAAGATACTCTGGTAGTATTGCTAGTCATTCAATCTGGATGTGGAATTCCCCCAAATACTTGTCTTGGTCACAAAGACATTATCCAATCTCACAAAGACATTATCCAATCCTATGATCAGGTGTCAGGCACAGAAACTGACCAAATGTCAGTACAAAACAATTCTAAATGAATATTGTTCTATTCTTTCATCAATCAGTCCATACACTATTTTTTAAAGACATCTGCTCTTGAAGCATCTTGTCGCCAATGGTTGGTGCATCAAAGAGAGTTAATATTGTGTTGTTTTTCTATGGCAAGAAATAATTTGTTCCTAACATTGCATATATATATGGGCAAGGAGCAGAGGCATTATCAAACTTTCTGTTATGACTACATGGATTGGCTGGTGCATCAATAAGAGTTAATATTGTGTTTTTTTCACACACATTTTCATTGACATGTGTTATGATAGATTTAATACCACCACTATTGATCAGAGCTTGCCTAGTTCAAGTTTGGTAGACTGTCAACCAGAACAAATTCGATGTTTGAGCTAGAACCTAAGATCACAAATTATAAAAGATCATGAACAAAAATACGTAATGATTGACAACATAAACACTGTTCTGTTTCATTTTGTAAGCTCTTAATTTGTTGTAAATATTCTCTAAACAACATGATTTGCTTGGAAAGTATAGTTGTGCATCTTAACAAAGCATATATTTGTATTGAGGCCTAGTACAGGGGCAGTAATAAAGCTTGGCTTGGAACTGTCTGTAAATGGTGTGCCCAGCCCGTAAAATGAAAAAAATAATGCAAAGTTGCCTATCCACCCCACAAATGGCATTAGTATCATCGTGCATACAAATTTATATCCCACTGGCATCTTTTCTTTACAAATAAAGCTGACCTGAATCTGTGTTCTAATTGGAATATCAAGTGCTACCTACATGTATAATAGGAACAATTTTCGATAGCATTCTGGTTTGATATTTATTCAGAATGATGAGAACCAGTCCAATCTTAATACAATATGTTGAGATGTTAGAGTTGGAGTCATTGAGTAATATGGAATACCACCAAATTTGTTCAAGCAAGTTAATTGATGATATGTAAAATGAAACCGCTAGAGAATTGGTGATGGAAGTCCTGCATTGAGTGCTAGTTTGTCATGGAGAGATATCAATGCTCATTCTACACTATGACAGGAATTGTACTCAAGTGCCATATAAAAGCCAAGAATATCTCTCATTGACACTCATTCGTCTTGGAGATGGGGCAAAATGTCTATGTAATCTTAAACGTGCTCCCTTGTTTCCTCTGTCTTTGATTAAATAACATTCTATGTATTATTTACATACATGATTAATCGCTCTCAGCTTAGAGTTCTAAAGTGTGTCCTTAATTTACTATGTACTCTGTTTTCAAAACTTTCTCTCATAGTTGTTCACCACACAAATTCTCAATTAAATTTCTGCGAGCTCAAAAGATCGCTGGGTATAAAAATGTCAATAATAAGTCATCTGATGGGCCATTTATCCATAACTTCATGAACAGACCCATTACCTTTAGCTATTTTATTATAAGAAAGTATATGGAGCATTATATCAGAAATTATAAATCAACAAAATTGTCATAAAAGGTGCATTGCCTTGTTTGATGGGATTCCCTGATGCAGACAGGCTATCTTGGGGTGTCCCCATAGACTTATCTGGACATGGTCGCTCGCTATTAGGACAACACTGGCCCACATATGGAAAGAGATGATTGTCTCATGTCCCAAAGGATATTGGGCATTACAGCAAGTAATACCTTAATGCATACTTATTAGTGACTTTCATTAGTTTGTCAATATAGATCTTGTTGACCCCATCTAACACTTCATCTTTGATATATATGAACTGTATTTATGGCAGGTAAAACATTGAGCTACATATTATTTAACTTCTTTGATATATATATATATTTATATCGTAAAACATCAGGAGAGCAAGGATACATAACTGACAAGCATATTTCTGGAATATTCTATATTTTGTATCCTTCAAGTACATTTTATGGACCAAAATTCAGTTTTGTTGATTTACTGACAGATGAATATTAGCATTTAAAATAATTAAATCACAAATCATGTGGGACCTTCTGAACAGACTAAGAAATGAGTCAACTTTAATTGATATAACTGAATTATGTAAATATGACACATGATAATTATATCAAATATTGTAAGGCTGAAGTTCTTCACTGTGAAATATCATTTGCTGGAACATGGCTATTCTGTGATGCTCCAGAGAGTAAATATCTCATTAAAGGTCATAATTGCATTTACAAAATTCTCAGTAACAAGGTCATGACATAAATGAAAGTCACCAATTGTCCTGCAGGGATCTGTAGTATTCTTTACCGTACATACCTCACTCCAGACATAACCCTATTTCTACTCATCAGACTCCTGAATGTTCAAATACTACCTGACATTATGCCACTAAAACCATCCAAAACTCACCATCAACTGCCATCCGGTCATTAAAAGACATCAATCTTTCCCTCCCTCTCCCCCAAAGATATGTGATGTCTGTGTTGACATTTGCCTTGGTAGATAAGTGATGATTACGAGCATTTACGTTGACACGTCACTTAACGATTCCATGGTGGAATGTGAGAAGATTTTAATCTCATGTGTGTCACCCTGACACCATCAGCAATAATCCTACCTCATTCCTCATCATTTATTCTGTACCATTCATCAGTTTGTTTTGTTTGTTTGGGGTTTTACGTCATTTTCAACATTATTTCAGTTATTTCATGACGAGACTTACTTGTACCAGATAGAGTGCTGCCTCACTGAATTGCCATGTCACAGATCCTTGACTTGATAACCCATGCAATCACAGATTTACAAGGACCATAAGTGAACCCTTCAGGCACAGGCCTCAGCTCATATGAGAAATTGTATCATGATTCCAATGCCGACAAGGCCAGGAATCAAACCCACAACCTTTAGATCACTACAGAGGAACTCTAACTCTATGTGCTCTAACCGACTGGACCACACCACAGCCCATGGCCCACCATTCATCAGAGAAAATGAATACATTCATTGGCTGAACTATAACAAAGGTGGGTATAAAAACAAAACACAATATTAACACTACTGTTCAACTGAATATGCTTGAACTTACTTTATGAGGGGGAAATATGCTGGAGAAAAACTTTGTTATGGTGACTGCACCCCAAAGACAATTGGGGTAATTCCATTAACTGTATAATGATAAACAACAATTTTCATCTTCATCAGTATGAGAACTGTCATTCATCCCAATATGTAAACTATAATAATATTTAGTGATACCCCAGTCAAATTTGTGCTGATTTCAGTAAATATGCCAGGTCGACTTCAAAACATCGTACAGGTCATCAGGAATGGGTCATTATCTCACCAAACATCATCTGAAAGTACACGGAGGGCTCCCGGCAATGTCAGGCAAATCTTAAGATAACCATAGGGCTGCCGGTGGCATTGTACAGTGAAAATAGGATTTTTAAAAGTTTATTTGTTCCCAGGCAACCATCAGATATCTTTAGGATATCTTACAGACATCTTTTTATATCCTAAAGACATCTGTGTTGTGTCATCTTGGACGTGCCATGTGGCACCCCTGTATAATGTGACCACAGCTACAGCATATCTTAATTTTCGCTGATAAACTCCCCAGCGCCCGGGACACTGTGAAGCCAGCAGATTCTTACTTCCCGGCCAGCGCCTGGCACAAATGTGATTGTGGCATAAATTAAGTAACTGTTTTCAAAAGACAAAGTATGCAATGTGATAAGCTGTGTGCTCTATTTGACATCAGGATCAGTGTGGTATACATTGATAAATAGATCACTCTTTATGACAGATTAAATATTAATATACCAGACTACCAGTCGAGAATATACTTTATATTAATGAATATAAATAACAGAAAACTTTTTTGCAGAAAAGGATATATTACTAAGAAAGTTAAACATGTTCCCAAATATCCCAAGTATTTGTGCATTCCAAATATTTTCTGACTGCATAATTGCATCAATTTTGTCATTTTGCAATTATATATGAAGAGTCAGATACACAGTAGGGTCTCGCCTGTCACTTTATTACACTCCCTGCATAAAACAGAGTAACCATCAAAATTCTGAGATGCATTTCTTCCACAGCATATGACTATCCACTGGAGAAATGTGAGTATATAAACTCTGGAAAAAGTTCTTTTTTTTTAGGTGTGACCATGAAAAAGTAATATAAAATAAAATTTGTATAGTGCTGATACCAGACTATGAAATTCTTCCTAAATAGGTATGTCTTCAATCTAGTCTTGAAGACAGTAATTGAAGTACTACTCCTAACATGTCAGAGTACAGAAAGGTTATTTCAAAGCCTCTGAGCTTTGGATGAAAAAGCTCTGGGGAAGGACTGGAGTTTGAGACAACCTTCTGCAAGATGCCTGGTGACTCTGTCATCACCAAAATCAAGAAGCCATGTCTCTGTCATAAATAGGGCACCAAGATTATTTTCAAAGAAATATTCTTTTATCCATAAAAGCTTAGAAGAAATGTGTGATTGCATGATCATTGCATGAGCCAATCTGAAAGTCCACTCTAGTTTTTTGTTTGGACGGTGGGCATCCATTGTTTGTGGTGCCCTCTTTGTTTCCAAATCAAGCCTTACCACATATGCGGTCAGCTCATGCATCTTCAGGACTCACATCAGTGAGAGAGGAGCCACGTGTTGCATGGCAACACATTATTTGTTAATTGATATCACACTTTTATTTGCATTATGTGCAAGGTTTAAAAGTTTACCTGGTTGTTAAAGGGAGAAGTGTATTGGTTTTTGGTACCATTTCATTGGGTTTATTATGGTCCAGTTTTTTTTCAAGATGGGAACAGTCTGCATATTTAGAGCAAGTGCATCTTGTGCACAACTTGCCATAGGGTATAAGTCGCCTTTCGTGAACAAATATATTTTTTAAATGTAGGGTAAGGGTTGTTTTTATTTTGGCATTAAGCATTAATCCTATAATCTGGTGTATTATATGAATATATACATACAAACTTCATGACATATCAAAGTTTCACATCGAATAATAAGACATAGAAGTTGCACCATTAGCAGGTATCTATCGCAGCCATCAGTTGCATGTGATAATAAACACGGGTAACATGGACCTTTTTTTACCTAAAATGAGGCTCAAAGTAGAGTAGTAAGTTGTTTGATGTCATTTTGGCACTATTCAAAGGACAATACATTTCATTATGTCATAAGCATATTGGCATACTCTCATGACGTCACTTTACCTTTAAGTACACTTCACATAAAAATTATGGCAAGAAAGAGGTGTGCTGTCCAAAGGGGGCATTTAATTAGTTCTCGTTGAAATGGGTTTTACAGACATTAAATGGACCGCTTCTACCCAAAAAGATTAAAGACATGTAAGAAAAATATATATTTGCTTTATTCAGCAGGATAATATTTACCTTATTATTGTCTTGCTCACTGTGTTATATATAAAACTTATAAGCTTAAATCTAAGGCCACCTGGTGACCAAAGCTTTTCCAACTATGAAAAAAATGTCCTTCTTTCTTATTGAATCACCCACATATTCTCTTTTCTGATCGCTAATTGGTTCTGAGTAGGAAGATACAACTGATATACCATGTGCAGTTGTCACAAAAAATCACTTTCTCTAAAGTGATGTATTTTCATTGATGAGTAGCATCCTTGTGACCTTGACTCACCCCAGGATATGGATGTTGGCTTTTATGGCATGTTAATCATATCCTGAGTATTGTTTAATTTGACATCAATGGCACAGAATTCCCCTGCGAAATCATAAAGAGTGCCATTTTCCATAAGGTCACAGTCATTAAAATAATAAGGTCATCTGGATATTGAATATGCAATGTGAATAGAAGATTTCTGCACATGCCTATCGGATATGAACATACCAAGTACAACATCTTTATTAGACACCAAACCACTTGCTTTTATCCCATGCAAATATCACTGAAGCTTATAAAGATAATCATTTCTTCTCAACATCTATTCCATGCCACATTTGATAAAACTTATCATATTACTGTGATTAAAAGCACATTTTCTCCTGAAGTTTTGCAACTTAATTCAATTATTTTTTCCAATATTCTTAAGGATTAAATAAGCATATTTAATATCATAAAGCATGAAAATAAACTCAAATGAAATCAAACAAAAATATCCATGGAAACTGAGGGAAAGATTTGAGATGGAATGCATCTTTCAAGGGTATTATGATTGATCAGCCAGATACATGGGGTCTTGTTTTGATAGAAAGTTCGCATGAAATATCCAAAATGTATGACATCAAAAGAATAAGGGTACAATACAACATGCTAAGTTTTAAACTAGATGAGACAGCATTAACCACATTTAAACCTTTTACACAGAAAAAGTAAATATTTTGAGAGCAGAAGGCGCTCTTAAAGTGGATATAATTTCTCTTGATTGTTTGTAAAAGTTTCCTGGCAAAGTCCATTTTGGCATGGAAACTAAAGCACTATATTCAATCTCTGGATGTTGCTGAGACCCCCTACAGGTCAGGCCTGTGTCCTAATATATGACTGAACATCATGGATGACATTCAACAGGTATAAACAATGTCAACCATAATGCACAGTACATTTGGAGAAAGTTGCTTTATTCCACATAAATGCATTCTTGTTAGCATAAAGAGAAGTCAAGCACCGCTGGCAAGTCTCAGATCTGAATGCATGTGATTGCTAATACTCTGATCATATGAACTCATAAGGCTCATTTGTGACACAACAAATTGCAAATAACCATTTATGGCTTGTCCATGACAAACATATGTGTCCTAAAGATCAAAGATGACCCTCTGGGTGCACTCAAGCTTCACTTTCCAGTATAATAAAGAACAATATGAGACATAAGAGCAGCATAGGCTTGTGATTCATTATGCAGGGACGTGGCTGCACCATCTCATCTCTCTTTATTTCCAACTGATAAAGAGAAATAAATATTTCTGAATGGTTCCATATCTTATGTTTTATTACATATTTATTCTCCTTCAATAATTTTGTGATTGTGGGTTCATTGGACTGTTCAGGAACTGATTTTCTTCAGTGAGTGAAAAAAACTGTTCCAACTAATAAATATAACCCTTCATGTTCATTTATACAATGTATATAATGAGGCATTAAAAGTACAATAATCAGAGAAGTTTAATCACAATACCCTGCCTGGTTTGAGCTATGTCTTATACAGAGATGTTGTCTTCTTCCTGTGCCCAAAATATGAAATATACTAGGCTCGTTTGAATGTATCCCATCTATACTCTGAGAGATGTGTGAAAGATGTGTGCCAATCGACAGTGGATAGCATCAAGAATCTGTTTTGAACGAACAAACCACACTGATTTGTTTCCATAATCATTTTTCCCAAAACTACAAACCTTGGCCTGTATTTCTCAAAAGTTTCTCGTCTATTTTTTATGCTTCCACAGCGCAACATGACACATCAAAGCCTTTATAAACAAAGTTGTCAAAATGTAGGACATTTAATCCATACACTGAAGCTAAAGTGGACATGGCACTGTCTTTTAGGTGGAAGAAATGTGAACAGAGCTGTGACAGGATTTCTGCCGCTCCAATAAAGCCTCCGACAGACACATCCATTATAAATGAGAAGACCTGCTACTAAAAAGTTGGTTTAATTGCAATGTAACAGGGACAGATGACTCTTGAAGCATACTGCTTAACTGGAGGAAGTCCGATAATATTAATATTTCACATTAAAAGTGTTTTTTGTTCCATTGAATCATAAAAACACAGGCAGTGCAATTTAACTTGTTCCTGAAACTGAGATGCTAAGCAGGTAGGAGGGATACAAATAGGTCTCCCATCACACTCTCTGCTCTTAATGGTATGCACTTTAATTCCCAATTAAAGTAAAGGAATCATGTGATTTACTCTCTTCCAATATCATTGGATGAATGTTCATCACCTTGGATTTTCCTGTTCCTTGTTTCTGAGACCTTTTTAACTATCTATCATTTTCTATCATACTTTTTTTTGGAAATGCTCTTTTCTTCCAAATAAAAAGCATGATATCTTTTTATTATCTAAATAAAATGATGATCCCTCAGTTTTCATATGATCTAGAACATACACAGCCAAAAGACTTTACACGGAGATACCATGTCAATGTAGGATATATTGTTATATTGTATTTTGGATTTAACCTTAAAACATGTTTTTTTTTTTGACAAACTGATTCAGTTCAAAAAAGTTACTGTTTATCCACTTGATATCATCATTGACATTTATGTGAAGTAAATTCATATAAGCTTATTACCTAGCTTCTACTGTCATTCAGTGAAAATAGGGACACCTGATCGAATCCACACATTTTTGCATGCCTTGTATAGCCTATTTACTTCTCTTGCCTCCTGAAGATCTCAAACAGAGCCAGTTGCTTTGGGCAACTGATCTTCTTTGAGGAGAAATTAGAGGATCAATCTTAAATTGTAAAATATAATGCAATCAAAGAAACCCTTCCACTCAGATTATACTAAAAGTCTCAAACCCAACTCAATCGCAGGAACCTCGATGGCAGACATAAATAGGCAGAAAAAATCAATAACGACGTTTTGATGACCACAGACACTGGACAATCAATGTCAAAGATCCAAACCTACCAACTATCATCTCTATCAATTTGTTTCATTAGGTAGTTAATATAAACAACCAATCATAAACACATCACAATGGTCCATGGCAACATGGTCCATTGCAACAAAGTGATATTATGACCTCATAAAAGTACACCTGTCCAATAGTAAACAATATATTTGGCAGTTGGCAAATTTGATGGTTGGCTGATATCTGATAATTTGAAACACCACTGTGTCAGGAAGACATCATTTTAGCTTCCTTGTTGCTTGATAACTTCATGTAAGATTCCCATGTCTTTTATATAAATAGGGAATGTTTGCACTTTGCACTTCTTTCAAGTATAATGTCTTGGGAATCAGATAAAAAGTTTTATCTAAATTTCATCCACTTTTTCAGCCGAGGTAGAATCACTGGACAAGGTGAAAAATAAAACATGAGAAGTTGCCCAAAATGCAGCTGACTGGAGAGCAACTGCTTTATCTGCTAGATACATACATACACATGTATATGTGCACATATACATATATATACATATACATCATGTTAAATATGAGAATATTGTCATCCAAAATCATGTTAATTAGATATAGCCATTCTTGTATTATGTTTAATAGGTGTGAATCATTTACCACAAAGAAAAGATTGGGAGACAACAAGTGAAACAATTGAGAGGAGAGCCATTCTCTGCAAGCAAAACCTTATCTGTCCTTTTACTATCAGTACTAAATATGACATTTGCAAAAATATGATGTTTACATTTGACAAATATCTTTCTTGCAGGTAAATTGATACTTTGATGTTTTGTGAGTGATCATTTACAAAAATAGATCATGAATCATGCCATATTAGGGAAAGCCTTTAGATTTTGCTCAAGATATATATGCACAGAAAAAAAATCAAGATTTCACCGGAATAAATTCAAGTTTATCTCATGATGAAAAAAATCTCAAAATAAAATATAATATTCTATCAGTCAATAGGCAAAGCTTTATCATCTCCCACAATGTGCAATAAAAATTGCAATGATATAAGCAGTTCAACATTTTAGCAGTTCAGTATTTACATGAACTGTAGAGCACTACATGGCTCATCATTTTCACATTAAAAGAGAAAATCTAACAAAGTTCATTTTGATAAAAGATATTTGTACCTTTTTGACCATAGTCTGTAATTTGGACTGGAAGTGGGGGATAGATAACCACCAGCCACCAATGACCATAGTCTGCAATCTGGACTGGGAGTGGGGGATAGATAACCAATAGGCAACAATGAACATAGTCTGCAATCTGGACTGGGAGTGGGGGATAGATAACCACCAGCCACCAATGACCATAGTCTGCAATCTGGACTGGGAGTGGGGGATAGATAACCACCAGCCACCAATGACCATAGTCTGCAATCTGGACTGGGAGTGGGGGATAGATAACCACCAGCCACCAATGACCATAATCTGCAATCTGGACTGAGAGTGGGGGATAGACTTCAATTATTGATTCCCACTGTGCAATCCTGCATTTGGTAGAGGATACCTCCATGATACTGTCACATGCTTATTTTGCACAGGCACAATCCTATTCCCTGCATTTAATCAGGGAATGAGTAAGGTTCTCGTGCCTTTGACCTCATACTTCTGAGAGAGGACAGTCAACAACAATAGAGAGTGAATATGAGCGAGTTCCCCACTGACTGAGTTAAGACAACCTGGGATAATCCGCTTCTGTCCACACCATTAGTTTATATCCAACAAATGGAGATGCAGGGGCCCTCAATGTGACATGAATATTAACTCTGAGCACCTCTCATGACACTCATACACCAGTCTAATGACCAACAAAATCATCTCCCAATGGAGCTCAAAGCAATCACCTCTCATATTTCAAAGTCCCATTGTAACTTGTCAGGGTGACAGATGAATAGCTTCCATTCTACTTCACTAAAATATGCTATCAGTGCTATATATCAGCACTATGAACAGACTGTCTGCAATCAGCGCAATATACTATTATTATTTATATATTTTTTTCGTTTATTTATCAAATATGATCTATCAATGGTTTTATCATTTGCAACTATTGATGTCTTCATTTTTTATGGGTTATCATTTATGAAGTGTGCAGGTTTTTTTTTACTCATTGTCAAACTTCTTAATTTATTTTGTTGCAGACACTTGTATTTCACTTTGATCTTTAATAAGATATTTAAAACTTTTGGTTCTTTTACACTGTATATTGTTTCATGTTGAAGAAACATTAATATACTTTCTTTTTTTCAATTGTATTAGAGAGCTCCAGTAATTAAAGAAAGTCAGAATTTACATTCTAGCTCCAACCTATTCCTAAAACCAGATACTTTTCACCAGCAATACAACACTAACTCTGGCAGACATTCTGATGCTATTAAACAAGATATGTCGTGAAGCTGATCTCAGATATCAGATCTACTATATGATTCATTTACAATAAAAACATAGCTAAATAACAAAAATGGTCGTGAAAACTGAGTGTCATCTCTCATCTTGGTGTCAAACATCTCAATTTATTATTCCTTGAAAGCTTTTGCAACAGAAGCTGTCAGTCATTGAGGTTGAAAATAAGCTGAAATTGAATAACCCATTTTAATATACTGTGTCTCATTTTTCTTCCTATTTCAATGTCATTTGATAGCTAATACTGTAAAAACAATTTTGTTGGCCAGTTCTGATATATTCAGCAGGTCACATTTGAATACTTTTAAGGCATGACATTTTTTACCCGGTCACAGCATTTATGATGCTTATGAGTTCAAATTGCACACAAATGACACATTCACTTTAGATTATAGAAAGATGAATACCTCTTATTTTCAAATTCTCTCTGCAAAATTCACATAAAAAACAAAGCCCTTTAAGTTGTTTGGCACTTTCACAGAAAGTGCCATATTCAGCACAATTTTGCCCAGCATCATTAATATCTTCATTTGGAATTAAATAGTCAACTTAACCCCTAACAGACGGGAAGGACGGTAACGTCCACCACCGGTAACGGACGGGAGGGACGTTGACGTCCCCATTGTTCTGGCTCAATGACGTCAATTTGTAACATTCTCTTGGGCTGCAACTTTGTTACAATGTAATCATAATAATGATGTCAGACAGCTTGGATCATGAACTTTTGACCCCAGCACTTCATTGAGCATACCGAGTAACCATGGTTATAAATTTCATCAATTTAGTATATAGATACACTAGTCCAGAAAAAAAATGGTTAGTCCTGCCAATGAACAAAATTTAGAGAGGCTAGTCCTTTAGGGGTTAATAGTCTCCAAAAGAGCAATTGACTTTCCACAGGATTATTCAAAAGAAACACACACATCTTTCAAATTTTGCAATATATTTTTCTTTATTTCAGTTTTTCTTTTACATTAGGTGCAATAAGTTTAAAATAGGTGGGAGTAAGATGTACTTAATGAAATACCAAGGAATTCTCATTTAATTTTATTGTGTCATTGTTGTGCTGTTAGTAAATCATATAAACCCATCTGACACCTCCACATTTCCACGATAAGTGGCAAGAACAAGACTTCTCAGGTGATAACATACCCTGAGTACTAATGCAGATGGGTATCTATAACAAAACACTTGTACTGAGTGCATGGAGTACACTATGGTATTCCATTGGGTTTTTTCAGGTTTTCTTTGTACTCCATATTTCATTCTTTCATTCTCAAGTTTTGCATAGGGTTGCTTGCACTCCCTTTCTCTATAGAATGGATCTTATGATTGATGATTTCTTTGTAGCTATTTTCATTTTGAATAGTACAGCTGAAATGTTGCGGTGGTTATATATTGATATTTTCAGTGTTTAGTTCTGCGATGCAACATTCTTATTCAAATTCAGTACTTGAAACAAACACAGCTAATCTGATATTAGTTAAAGTCTTTCTAAGCTTTTGCTATTCTGCAAATTTTATGTTTTTCATGTGCATCAATACCTCAATAAGCCCTTTCCCAGTTGTCGATAGCAGTGACATGGATTGCTTGATTGGCATTGCTTCATTAGGTTTTCTACTCCACCTTTTACTTATGGGTCGAACTACGCTGGGTTAATTTGATGTGGAAATCACAGCAAAACAGCAGTCATAATCACAGAGGGGAAAGGTAGCTACCAAAAGGGTCAATGCCAACTAATTGTGTAACTACCAACTAGATGATATAAATGTCAATAAAATATCTCAACAGTGGAACTAAATATACTGCTCACAACTTTCATTTCCTTTTGTTCATCATATGTTGAAACCTTTCCCAGTGGTTTCAATCCATATTAAATATAACAATTTGAGATCTTCTATATTGTTCTAATCTTTTTTTTTCTTCAATTTCTTATTACATTCCTTAAATTTTGATTCTTTATTTCTACTAAATTCCATTTTAATATATTCTCATGAATACATGATAAAAATCATGTCTGGATACCGGTATATCTTTTACACAGAATACTTTTTCATTTCAGAGGTTAAGTCACTTTATGCTGTTGGCTTAACACACACACACACACACACACACACACACACACACACACACACACACACACACACACACAATTATAATCTCCACAGTCTCACGGGACCCCAATCTGTATGATTTGTCCATTTAATGAAATTGCAGATTATTCTGAAGGGGCAATTTATTTAAAGAAATCTTTCATGGTAAGAGCAGACTAAATGCACTTAGAAGTGTGAATTGCATAAGACTGCCGGATTTGCTCTATGACCCTATGAATGCCGGATCAGGAGCCCCTATCCCATGATCACTGACCCTCCATTCAACACTGGCCTGGTATTATGCCTCCTTCATGCACCCCCACGCACATCAAAATACACTGGACTTAACAGATCACCACCACTCCCTATAACAAGCTTAACTCTTTCCAATGGAAATAACCAATCCACAATATTTCATCAACTTAAGTTATCAAACAATGAAAAACACTGGTCACTGTGAATACACAAGTCTCAGTTTGAAATAATGCCCTTGTGTGAACAGAAGTGAGTAGATTATCTTTATTACGACCTTACTGTTACCATAGATGTTTTCTTTTGATGGATATTTAAGGATATTGCATCCGTGTTCATGTTATCTAAAGAAGTTCTTGAATAATACCGTCCCAAAAGACTATGTAGCCAGCAGTGTGATCTCAGTGGCAATACTTTCTCTGCATATTGATTCCCAGATCATGCTCTGCTCGCACAGTTTGTCGTCTACACCCTTGTGGCAAATGCTGCTCCTTTAATACCAAGAAGCAATTCCATATGTAAATTTTTTCATTACCTCGACATTTGTCTCCATTATTCAAGCCAATAAACATCAAATAATGAGGAAAGGGTGTGTGTCATGAAGGTGCATATGTCCTGACCTGCTTAGCAGAAGGTGGCATATTAATAGAGGCAAACTATGGCATTATGAGGCTGTATAAATCCACCTGGCCTACTCAATTTACCACTATATCATGTAACTGATGTCACAAATTGTGTTTAATGAACCAGCAGTGGGAATATAGGCACCTACTTTGTTGCTCACTTTGAATAACCCTTCTGAGTTGCATGAGATATTGATGGAGAAAGTGTAACATTTATTTCCACCAGGTGTCGTGCTTGCATTCAGTAACAGGCAAATTGTGGATAAAAGCTATTAATCAATAGGGAATCTATGACCATGTGAAGGAAAGCTTTGTTCCGAAGACACTAAGGGGGATAAGTTACAGTTAATACTGAAAAGTGCTTACGAGTATTTGTTCTATGATATAAGATTTCTGCCCATTTTTTTTCAATTAAATCTCTGTGTGGAAAGTTAGAGTCCGATGTCTACTCCTGCAAGTAGTACCTCGGATAAGGCTGTGTGAGTTCAATGAGTTCAATGAGTATATGAACATAATGTAATATGAAATAGCAGAAAAAAATTGATTGAATGCAAAAGTTTTTGGGAATAAATATTGGGCTGAAGGTGTTGAAAATATATTTGATTATCTGTGTGGACACAAGATACATGTATTTCATTTATCACTTTTGGACAAGTTTGTTTGACTTCACGATCAATATTACTCTTTCCTCAAAACTTTCCTCAAATCTAAACATCGTATTTGCACAACCCATGACGACTGTCCTCACCACATCATTGTATTATTAATACTGCCCATTACAACTGTCACTCATAATTTACTCTGTCGGTGAAACTTCAATTCTTTACTCAAAATTAAAAGTACTTCTAAAGCATGAAGCTAATGTCTCCTAATTTGATAAAATGACAACCTATCTTGAACAAAATATCTGTTATATTGTCGAAACGGATCCTCTTTAACACAGATCTCATTTTCAACTTCAAAAGTATTCATGATTACAAAATAGAGATTCTATACATAAACTCTCTTTAATTACAAGTTTAATGTTATAGAAGTAGACTTGAAGGTAAAATGAGTATTACAATGGATATTGATAATGACTTATTATCTTCATAATTAAACTGAGAGATTCTTTTGTTTTGAATCTGTCTCGGATAACAATGATGATTTACCTATTAAATATTATTTCCTTTCTTTTCAGGTGATAAATGAAACTGGAGAGAAGGTGTGAATTTCCAGTAAGTTCTTTACTTATCCATAAATATCCAAATCAAAGTACATCATCAGACACTATGTTTCATTCAAAGGCTACTCCAATATCATTTTGGACCCAACTCAAATTCATATCTCTAATTTGATTGCCTCTCAGTTATCTATGTAAAACAAAAGGTATAAAGCATTATTATCTCTAGGAAAGTATCATATTTTTAAAGTCTTGGAATATCTTAGAGTAATCCAATATGCCTTCTTGGATTTTGTTTGAAACATTGTATATACACGTAGTGAATTTCGTCATTCTATAACATAGTAAATGGGAGATAGTTTAAGATTTGTAAAGAAGAAAATCACAAGAGATATGGGAAAGCGACAGCAGTGACAAGCAAGAATCCCTCAACTTCTTTCTTTGATGGCTCTTAGCTGAAATCAAGGGAATTAACTTTGTTGCGGCTTGATGAAAGACTTCACTGCACATATTATCCAGTGTTCATATTAAGTTTTGATAAAGTAAAACTTGCTTGGAGGAAGCATTCTACCCTGGGACATCTCTTGTTTGTAACAAATCATGGTGTTATATTTTGATATTTCAATTGTGATTTGTTCATGACGTTAAGAAAAAGTATGAGACATGCCACAATAATTAGCCCCATATTAAAAGGTTACACATGAGCTCAAGGGCATTCATTTGGTTTATTGACAAGGACTAAGCCTACACAATTTTAATATTCTCCTTGATTAAATTTAATTATTAAAATTGTTATTTAATATTACTGAATTTTGTTATATTATGTATTCTGAATTCATTATTTGAGTAAAGGCTGCAATAATATCTTTGAAACCATGTACTAAATACCTTGGAAACTATATAGCCTTTTCTTGGGATTATGTATAAAAGCATTTCATCGAAAAAACTGTTTTTATAATCAAGCTAATATAGTTATTTCTCTTAATATTATTGACAAACAAATCATGGTTCGAAAGTCTGTAGGTATTTTGTTTGATTAATATAGATATATTATATATATTGCTCAAATAAATTTGAATATTAAATCTGTTATTTGATATCTATGAATTATGGTCTATGGAGATGTGTAATGATATTTTAATAATCTCCATAATAGTTAAGGCTGTAATAATATGATTATTTGGTATAAAACTACCATAAATATCTGTCAAGGTGGATTGGTCAGAAGCTGTCATTTATTAAACTTATGCCAACTTATTATGAATGGGTTTTGATAAATTGTGATAAGCTGTCAGGTACCATATTCATGCCAACTTATCATAAGTGGTCAGGAGCTGTCAGGTACCATATCCATGGCAACTTATCATAAGTGGTCAGGAGCTGTCAGGTACCATATCCATGGCAACTTATCATAAGTGGTCAGGAGCTGTCAAGTACCATATCCATGGCAACTTCTCATAAGTGAGATTGATAAAGTGCCATCAGGTACTATATGCATGCCAATTTATCAAATGTGGAATTGTAGAGAAGCTGTCAGGTACAATCAATATCCATGCCAACTTATCATAAGTGGTCAGGAGCTGTCAGGTACCATATCCATGGCAACTTATTATAAATGGGATTGGTCCAAAGCTGTCAGGTAAACATGACTTATCATAAAGGCTGATGTGACCACTTCAAACCGAAACAGGAAAACACACCATAAAGACATATGTCTGACTATGTCAACAAAATTCTCAGATAAAGACATTTTCTAGACTAAAATGAATGCAGTTCACATAGGGGTCTTCCCCTTATTCTGACTGCCAAAGCCTAATGTCATGGTGCAAAAAGTCTCACAAAATATGGTGTTTTTGTTGTTGAGTTTTGCTCCTGGTAGATGATGTATATAAAAGTTTCCATTTGGTTGCTTTTACAGCCACACACAGAATAGAGATGACAGGAAAAGCCAATGATACATATGCAACATAATACAACCCATTACTACTCTCCGTGGTCTTCATGTTTCTTGCCTTTTTTCATAGGAAACTTTTAGCTTCCTCTATCACTGCTTAAAATCTGACATGAAAGGCACAGTCTTTAAAGTTTGAAGCTGTGACCTTTTGTCCATATATGGTCATCTGGGAAAAGTAAGCTTGTTTAAAATTTATCTCTATAATCTCATTCTGTTTGAAATAATACTCAAAGTGAAAATCTCACATTTAAGTCAATCTATTTTTTTCACTTTCTCTTGTGTAATTTTCCCTGTGGCACAAGAATCCGCCATAAATGTGAAAGTTTGTTTTGCAATCTCTGTATTTTGTGAATTGAAAGAATATGTGAAACATTTAATTTTATTATCATGCTTTACAATGTATTTTCCTTTATTTCTCTCTTGGAAATTGTTTTCACAGCTACAAGTTCGTGAACATCTAACACATCTCCGAATAAATCATCAAAGAAATGAGTATAATTATCGATATTAACTGTTTGCACGTGGTTAGTTTCCCATGAAGGTTATTCAAGGCTATGAATCAATACTACAGACCAAATATAACTATTAGCAGCCTGACTAACATTTACGCTCTTAAGGCTGCAGAAAAACATCTATGCTTCAGGGATATAAACTAGTGGAACATGTTTTAACATGCTCTAACATACATGTAGCTATATTTCTGTAATTAAGAGCATATTTGTACATAACAAAATATCTAATTTCCATGTTAATTACTGACATTGGGAATTTGAAAAGCTAAGATGGAACCGACGTTGTTTGATCGATTTAATGTCAATTCTCTTCTGATGTATACAGCAGTACTATAGTTTAAATAAAGTAATACTACATATAGACATATGGATTAGAGCAAACCTATACTTATCATTTTGTAGGTAGCTCATGATTATTGATACCTTGAAAATGACAAAAAACTAGCATCAGATTGAAACTCCACTGTTGCAGAAAACATATTTTCATGATATAGATAATGTAATGTCCCAATAAAAGATTGTATATGCATTCTTATATCAAAAGATGCTGTAATGTGAAATATCTCAGAAAAGATGTTTTTGAAGTGCACCTTGTGTTCAGATATGGAGATAAGGCAAAGTGAATCACTCAGATTGTTTTCAGAAAGAGTATGCAGTGATATTATGATATATTCCAACAGGCTCTGTGATTGATTGTCATATATAATGGGCAAGATGGCCCACAGACCTGAGCTAAAGGGATGTGATTATTCACACATGTTGAGGTTTGAGTCTGGGCATTTTGTGTGACCTGCCCTTATACAGCTTGCTGACAATTGTTACTTAATTCAGTTGACCTTATTGTGTTATAGGCTTACAGACTTACGCATGTGGGAAGATTGACACAGATAGGCTTTTTATGATATACTATTGTTGATTTCATTGAATGTTATGCCTCCTCTAAATGCCTTTACCTCGAAGTTTCAACTTTAGTCCTTTATTTTGCAACATATTGTCAGTTATACTTTGAAGGAGTTAACATTGACCTAGTTCAAAGAGCCTTGCACAAGTAAGAGGTAGAATAATATAATAATAATAATAATAAAAATTTATATAGCGCTGTATCAGACTATGTCTGCTCTAAGCGCGTCTCGAGATAGTGCTTCCTGAATAAATATGTCTTTAGTTTTTTCTTGAAGCTGTCTATAGTTTTACAATTTTTCACTTCAAGGGGCAGGGCATTCCAGTTTTTCGGAGCATATACCATGAAAGCCCTGTCACCATATGTTTTCATATTCGTCTTGGGTACTATATATTCATTCCTGTTGTTAGATCTAAGTCCCATATCAGATTTCTTATCAGTTAATAATTGGGCAAGGTATTTAGGGGCAAAGCCATTTTGCACCTTCCATGTCAATAGAGAAATTTTAAAGTCAATCCTCGCCTCAACCGGCAACCAATGAAGGTCCATAAGCTTTTGTGTAATGTGATCCCTCTTTCTGAGTCTACCTACTACTCTTGCTGCAGCATTCTGTAACTTTTGCAGTTTTGCAATTTCACACCTTGGTAAACCTGCTAATAGTGAATTTCCATAGTCAATGGTAGAAGTGACAAAACAGTGAGCAAGAGTGTTTGCTGTTTTCTCATCTAAACAGTTTCTGATGTTTGCCAAATTTTTAACATGAAAATAGCCATTTTTACACATTCTTTTAATTTGCGATTTCATAGATAACTCCTGATCTAGGATAACCCCAAGATCCTTAACGGTTTTTGATCTAGAGATATTAGTATCACCTACTAAGATTTCATTAGGTACATTGTCATTTCTGAAATCACAGCTTTTACCACATAAAAGCATTTCTGTTTTCATCATTAATCTTCATCTTATTTTCTATCAGAAATTTTCTAATTAATTCGATACATTTTTCCATCTCTCTACAAGATCTATTTCTACTTTCTTCAGATTTGGGGTCAATTGTAATATATAACTGCGTATCATCAGCATAGATGTGATGTTTGAGGCCAAAATCACCAACAATGTCAGACAGAGGTTCCATATATGCTGTGAACAGCAGTGGCCCCAGCACTGAGCCCTGAGGAACCCCATACCTAATATTCATATTTTCAGATCTTTTACCATCAATTGTTACACATTGTTTTCTATTTGCTAGATATGACCGGAACCACTGTAGGGCCGTGCCACTAATACCACATCTTTTTTCCAGTCTATTCAATAATATTTCATGATCAATGGTATCAAATGCAGCCGATAAATCAAGTAATACTAACATTACCGTTTTACCACTATCGATATACATATGCATGTCATGGTGAGGCACAGGTAGCAAATCTTCTTATATGGAAACAAAAAGAAATCTGTGAAAGACTAATTTTCCCTTTGCCCATTTTATTAAGAGGGCAAAGTTGATAAAATGTTGTTGTAGTTGATAGAATGTGATTTATTCCCAGCTAGGGTGATGTTGAAATGATGTGAGATGATTTCTTAGTGCGGACTGTGCAAGACAATATTTCCAAGCAATGTAACAGAAAGTGTCCCACGGGTCTTATTATATCCATTCAACTTCACTCATGGCAAGATTGCTCACTCAATATTCTTTTTGAATCCACATTTCAGCACAGACATGGACTGCACTGATACTGCAGGCCTTGATATTAGTGTTTGCCTTTATTTTAGCCTCTGGGCAAGTACAGGCCAGTAAGTTACTAAATTAACGAGACCGATCGAGCCAGTAGCAAATATAATATAAAATAAAATAAGTATCTGGCTGTTTCAAATACGTGCAAATACGACACACTACCATTACATGCCTGGCCACCATTTTGGTCGCTTTCACAAGTGAAAGGGATCCATTATTGCACAACGTTTTAACGTTTCAAAGAATATGTTGGCAAAGAATGCACTGCAGTTGCACTCATGCTGTATGCTGCCAAAAATAACAAATTTTCCTCATTACTTTCACTCTCCATAATGGAGGCCTTGTATTGTGTGTACATATTTTATACATTGATTAATTCACATTTTCTTACATTTGTTGACATTTGAAATTCATTATATGATGGAGGATTACTGTAAACATGTGGAAGAATATTTGAGATGTATGTAAAGGCAAAGAATAACTACTATGCTGAGGGAAAATGAATAACATCAGAAATGATGCTGACTAAAATTTTGCACTTTCAAAATATATAATTATCTTCATCAAATATCTGGGTTAGCCATTTGAGCCAGTGAGAATTTAGATTCCCTCATAACCATAATATTGGAGCCTGTACTTCATGTGGTGACAGTTCATTAATCCTGAATGTACACCTGTGCATAACCTTGGGTCGGGTATTAAGTCCATCAGATCAGCATATCATTATTCCAAAATAATATTCTTTAATATTTCTACTGTGCACCCAATCAGTTGCCACAGTGTTTCCTGTATGTTTGCTTCCATCTTGAATGTGGGGTCAAACTCAGCAAATCATGTGTCAACTAGCTGTGAGTCATACAACATCAAAAGCCATGTGGATGTCCCAGTGTGGCTGGGAATGGAGAAAATATTATCTTAATGCACACACCTTCAGGACATTTTGAAACGTTTTAAATTGAAATGTTCTTTACCCCTAAAGGAGCCAATGACATGTTGTGGTATTTAAGCTGATTAACTTGTCAATACTGTCTTCCCACCATGACAACTGAATAATGCTTGTCACTTGATTTTCATCAGTATTTCCATCATCCAAATTGTCAGTCAGAGATTTTTACATTTCTATCTATGATATAATTATTCTTTTTTTTTCTTTCTTTCTTTATTTCTTACCTTGAGATTCTATAAATGTGTTACATTCATGGTATAAGTTTACATAAAAATCCCAGATGAGAAAGAAACCTTCTTGATAATTAAGCTTTTGTTTCAGATATTCCACTTCTTTTACGATGTCAAGCTGCAAACTTGCTGACTGGTGCATCTTAAAGATATTTGCTTGTCAGTTTGAATTATAAATCATCTGACAATAGGCTTCTTATTATAAACTGCTTATTATGAAAAAAAAACTCTATTTCTAACTCATCATAATTGTTTGACAATCAAGATGTAAACTTTATACTATGTATCCAATTACTTTTAATTGCTTAAATCATTACATAGACTTATCTGGGGAATGCAGATCTGCCCAAGAATTAAACTCCAAAATGAGGATTTTATCAGATCGTCATTAACAATGCAATGGCAATATTTCAAATATTTATAATTAGCTACTGAGCTTATGAATAGCATTTTTTTCAACAAAAAATATGTGTTGATAATATGAGAAATAGGGAAATGACCAATACACAATGACTCCCCAATACACTCCCCGTCTTCAGTCCTACTTTGCATAAAGCGGTCCCTCATTCTGTAGAAAAATTGAATCTGGCCCCCAAAGTCGGTCTGACTCGGGGGGCCATGTCGGTAACTTATGCGCCAGTCTGTCTGAAGTATTTTCAAACCTTGTCCCTTAGCAACAGACTAAGACTTTAATTTAATACAGACATTTAATATGTAGATTACAAAGTACGACGTTCAATAAAAAAATACACACTACACAACTCACTGCAAGACACAAATGAAAGTTACTAGAAGATGAGACATAATCTTCTGTGCATCACTTATTAAGCTTAAAATATTTGATATAAACCCCATTTATCTTGCATAAATACAGAAGGATCTGATACCACTGCAACCAATGAATAAAAAATCAGCAGCATCTCTCTACTCAGAACCCTGAGTATTGCAAATCAATTTATAAGAGAACTTCCTTTGAAGTGTTTTATTTTTGGTCTAAATCGATCTTTTACATAGAATTAAAACAACAAATTATATCTGAGTTATTTATTGTATGATTTAACAACTCAGCTCATCGGTATCTGTTTTGTTGTGAAATTTTGAGTAAAAAATGATTTTCCTAAAAAGTATCATGGTTTCCACCATGTCAAGGTCGAAAGTCAAATCAATAATAACAATGAAAGAAACAAAACCCTCTCTCCAGAGAACAAACCATACAAAGGTGGCTGATGACATCAATTCTGCTTCTTCATATATAGTATACAGCAGTTTTTACATAAATTACCTTTTTGAATTGAAAATAGAAAATTGAAGTTATTGTCCACCAGATACCAAATAAAAAGTAAAGATTAATCTATCCAATTTGAAAGGTATTTCTCTTGTTATTTTTTTTAATTGTTGCTCTGGCCCAATCCAATTGTATCTTTTTTTTCACCCCAAATCAAAATATCATTTTCTAAATTCCACTAAGATTTGTCATTGTGATTTTGGATAAAAAAGCAACACTGATGTTTTCTGATATGACATGCAAAGAAAACAAACATGCTAATCATTGAACATTAAGAAATATTTGTAAAATACATATTAACTTTTACTTGGGATGTTTTAAAACCTTGAATTGTCTTTAGTCCAATAACAATTTTATAAATCATGGTCCAACAACACATTGAGTCTGTGGTTTTCAGAGAGGTCATTGCTCCATCAGTTTATGTAGTGACCACAGGTGGCACTGTCATCTGTGGGACCTAAACAGTTACTGTCAGCTGGCATGGACATTAAACCCCCAAGCACAGACACCCTGTCCCAAGCAAGTGATCAACTTGAAAGGAACAAGGCTTTTAAATGGCAAGTCTTCTGGTTGTTATTGTTGCTGGTATTATGGGAACAATGGACATGTGTCAGGAATATCTGAAGTGCATGCCTTATGACCCAATCCCACTCTATCTTTTTTTCACCCACAATCAAAGTATCATATTCTAAATTCTACAAAACTTCATTTCTGAATATTAAGGGCCACAGGCTGTGGTACCAGTTCCTCTGTGGTGATCCAATTGTCTTCGGTTCGATTTCTGGTCATTCAAAGATTAAATTCATATTACAATATGAACCGAAGCGCATGCCAGAAGGGTTCACCTGTTGTAAATCTGTGACTGGGTGCTTTGTCATGTCAAGGACCTGTGACATGGCAATTCAGTGAGGCTGTTATATTTGTACTATAACTTTATTATATAATATTGTGGTGATGATCCCTATCATGTTATATAAAAATCTGATAATAAAAGTCATGAACTTTGCAAATCATATGGAATCAAGTGAAAGACACTAATGGTCACCCACACCACTTGCCACATATAACTCAAAGGTCATTACCACCATCAGATGTCTGCAAACCAAATGATAATAATAGGTTTGATCTCGGTCATGTGTCTATATATATAGCATTACTATATATGTAAACTAAAAATACTTATGTACATCCTAAAATTTAAAGAATATTATCCATTCAATGATAAGCGAGCAAAGCCTTTTTAAAAAGTGAAAACTTTACCTTATGGCTTCAAAAATATTTGTTTGATGGAGTTGAAAATTGTGTTCCAAGAGAAATAAGAAAAAAACGGTGGTTGGGTGGTGGAACACCCTGAAAATAATATCATTCCCTAGGAAACTTACAAATTTTGCGCCCCCTATTGTTTAATTGCTCATAATATTTGCAAAGAACTACAAGGCATTGTCCTAGCCCAATGAGCAGGATTATAATATTGTATGGGACACTATTGATTTCCACCATTCCCTTTACTGGATCACAGGCTTTTGGGATTTTTGTACAAGTGATCTAAGATTTGGGCAGAAATATTACTTAAGGTAAGGCTAGGTTAATACCTCAGTCACATTTGCGCCGATTTCAGTAAAGATGCCCGGCCGATGAGTATTTTTTACAAAATCGGCCGGCAGTTCAGATTGCACCAGGAGATCATCGGCCACAATTGGGCTTCTTTAAGATGTCGGAAGGGTCATCGAGAACTTTTAGCTGCAACATAAAAGTTGCCGACATTTCACCGATGTCTTATCAGCAAATATCATCTTAAAGTACACGGCAGGGTCCCGGCAGTGTCCCGCAGGCACATCCGTAGATTATCTTAGGGCTGCCGGAGGCATCGTGCGGTGAAAATAGGATTATTTTTATTTCATCTGTTCACAGGCCATCGTCAAAAGTAAAATTGATAACTTTGTACATGGAATAAAAATGATCTCATCCAAGGTTGTGATTTAAGCTTTAGTTCCCTTTAGTTGTATATGAGTAAAGGGGGGAATTGACATTGATTACACAATTTAAACACTATCATAGCTTTTCAGATTCCCTATGATTACCACACATCACACCACTGTAAATATTACATAAGTGGAGTTCCTATATAAACCCCTGATTTCTGTTATAAAAATTAGTCTGATACTGAAAATCACGAGCTGATCTGCTGCTGATTCTACAAGCTTACAAAGCAAGGCTATATCTGCTACAAAAGTAGGTCTCATCATGAAACGACCGAAATAATAATGAAAGTGATGTAAAAAAGTTTGCTAGTGTGGATTTCTTTTAAACATAAGAATGTTGTTTGCAAGAAAAAACATATCTTAATCAGATATATGAAGCTGCCCTAAATGTTGGGATTGTGGAAATTAAGGTCACCTAATGTTTCTAGCTGTGACACCTTCCCATTATGAACAAAGCTAGATGCTTGTCTTTATATTCAAAAGACAGACCAACTCTGTCAAATTGAGCTACATTTTCAGAACTCTCATAAATTAAAACACTTTTCTATACTTTCACAAAATAAATAAAATGGAAAATGACATAACACAAAATTTCATCAACAAGTAGTCTTGTGTCTGAATGGCTTAAGGTATCATATCTAATATATCTGGTATAAGGAAATTTACCTTTAAAAGAATCATCTTGAAAATTTCAACCTCCACTCTTAGTATGAAATTTAATCTTCAAACCATAATTAGATCAAGTCTTTCATGCTTTGCAAAGGTTTTTGGGAAGGCAATATTACCTAGTATAGCTTTTATGTATAAGGGTTTGAACAAAAACCTATATAAAATCTAAAGGCCATCAGTAGACAATTATTATAACAAGTGGAAATCACATGACTTTGGGTGATAATAAGTTAATATAAAGTAATACATTATTCATACCAAGTACACAAAAATACAATAGTATGAAATAAACATGAAAGGGATCTGCAATTGTCCAACTGTATTTCGTGTGGTGTTTTCGTTTGACCTGTCCATGACTGGTCTATAGCTAGTTGCCTGCATCACCTCATCTCAACTCATTTGTCACATCAGTGAATGCCAAATAACAAATTATATATCTGAACAAATGTGGGTGGTGTATGAATCACATCTGGATGAAAGTCCTGGCCTCAGATAGCTTAAATATGAGGCCACAACATTATGTTGTATGTTTAAAAAGAACCAATATTGCCACTGAATGATCAGGACAGTACTTGGGATAAAAAATGCTGCAGACTTGTGGTCAAATATAAGAGCAGCAAATCCCCAATGACTCACGTGCATCCCTTATACTTAACCATAGTGCAAGCCTTTCAGAAAACTGCATCACTGATAACGAAATTACTGAAAAAGCTAAATAAAACCTCACTGGGGGCAATTATAGCCTGTAGATATTAAGGCAAGAAAGAACCTATGTTCTTGTCTTTATCTCATACTTATCTACTGCAGATGAGTATGAGATATAGATTTTGGTTTGCTGTCCAATCTATTTAAGCAAAACAGTGTGGCAAACATTGCAGCAAGTGTGGATCTATGTTTTGTGTGTCCAACAATCTAAACAATACCACGCTCCCCTTTTGATGACATCATGCTCAATGATGTCATTACAAAATATATCATACTCAATGATGTCATTACAAAATATATTATATTATGTAATGACGTCATTGAGAGGTGGGCATAGCGACACTATATTATGAGGCTACAAAATAATATAGATCCATACTCGCTACAATATTTACAGTTTTGCTTTGTAAAAGAACCATCTGCAGTAGATAAGTATGGGATAAAGACAAGAACGTGGTTTCGTGCAGTTGTCAGCTTGACAGATATCCCTCTTTGGTTCTGATTGAAAGGGAACACTCATCCTTTAGACAATTGAGTTCCTTCCACCAAAACCAATAAAAGAAACTAAAAAATAAAAATAAAATACTTTTAAGCAGAGGGGTGATCTGTGAAAGTAGTTCTGCAAATGGGTGATCTGCAAAAATAATTCTCATGAGCACAGAGCACTCACTCTTGAAGCACCAAATATAAGATAAAAGATAAAATATGTAAATCCAAGCAATATTTTTCTTAATTCATATTCATATCAAAACACTGTGTTGCTTAATCTTTATTTCATAATATTTGAGGCCCACCATATGGTTTTAAACAAACTATTTTATTGTTACCATTCTGCAGATGTATATCAATATCATTGAAAATATTATGCAGAGGCACCTTGGACAAAAGAACTGCTCTCTGATCTCATATGATAAGTCAATCACGCCAAGCTTTAATGAAGTAAATCAAATCCAATCAGATCAAAGATTTCCTTCCTGTTTTCCATCTCTAACACAACCTATCTCTTCAATTTTGAAATCCAACTTCAGTAATATTTCCTTCATAAACAACTGCGCCTGTGTTTGAATTTAACTCCTTTGAACATTTGGAACTATTCGGTTCATTTGCAGTACATTGCCTGCAACCAATCATTATCTGTTAATGATTTAAAAGCATCTTAACTACAAAATTCCTAAATCTGGTATCATTCTTGACTATAACCAATTAAACATAGCTCCTAATCTGACTTGACATTCGGCACTAGTATATGTCAAGTGTCATAAATCAATGATAGAAGCCAACTGCCAAAATTCTGGCAATTTGACATCAATCATTTAAGTAAAGTAATGTAATATTTGTAATATTATATAATAATGTTGCTAAAAACACATTTTTAATGATACATATAACACACACCTTAAGCTTAAACAGTATTTTATTATTGTTTTCCCCTTAATAGAAAACTACAATATGGGTGCAACTTCCAAAGCTCAAATTGGTGCCAAATGATATTATCTGTACTTTCACTACAGATGATCTTATAATGACTTCAAAATAGTGTGTCCAATTAAACCATATTTTCAAATAAGGACAAAAGAAATTATTTTTTCAACTACCACCACAAGATGTAAGACTTCAATAAGAAGATGATTTTCAGATTATGCATTTAATGCGCCTGCCAATATGACTTACTATTGGGATGCTATATTCAAAATAATCACCATGGAATGAGACCACACAACATCATTTCTTCTCATTAACCTCTAAACTGGGCTGCAATCATTCTACATTTGTGTTCTTTCAAGAAAAAAAGAGAAGTACTGACAAGAAATGTAAGGTTTCCGAGCAAGTATAGATGCCTCAGTTGGCACTCCAGGGTTACTCCAAGGTCACTGATGGTTGGTAGAGGACAGCAACATCTTTGAATATGCATAAAAAGGTGCAAAGGGAGCCCTGTTAGTGCAGAGGGAGCCCTGTTAGTGCAAAGGGAGCCCTGTTAGTGCAAAGGGAGCCCTGTTAGTGCAAAGGGAGCCCTGTTAGTGCCAAGGGAGCCCTGTTAGTGCAAAGGAAGCCCTGTTAGTGCAAAGGGAGCCCTGTTAGTGGAGAGGGAGCCCTGTTAGCGCAAAGGGAGCCCTGTCAGTGCAGAGGGAGCCCTGTTAGTGCAGAGGGAGCCCTGTTAGTGCAGAGGGAGCCCTGTTAGTACAGAGGGAGCCCTGTTAGCACAAAGGGAGCCCTGTTAGTGCAGAGGGAGCCCTGTTAATGCAGAGGGAGCCCTGTCAGTGCAAAGGGAGCCCTGTTAGCGCAAAGGGAGCCCTGTCAGTGCAGAGGGAGCCCTGTTAGTGCAGAGGGAGCCCTGTCAGTGCAGAGGGAGCCCTGTTAGCGCAAAGGGAGCCCTGTTAGTGCAGAGGAAGCCCTGTTAGTACAAAGGGAGCCCTGTTAGTGCAGAGGGAGCCCTGTTAGTGCAGAGGGAACCCTGTTAGCGCAAAGGGAGCCCTGTCAGTGCAGAGGGGGCCCTGTTAGTGCAGAGGGAGCCCTGTTAGTGCAGAGGGAGCCCTGTTAGCGCAAAGGGAGCCCTGTTAGTGCAGAGGGAGCCCTGTTAGCGCAAAGGGAGCCCTGTTAGTGCAGAGGGAGCCCTGTTAGTGCAGAGGGAGCCCTGTCAGTGCAAAGGGAGCCCTGTTAGTGCACAGGGAGCCCTGTTAGTGCACAGGGAGCCCTGTTAGCGCAAAGGGAGCCCTGTCAGTGCAAAGCAAGTGCTGTCAGTGCAAAGTGAACACCTTGTTGGAGCTATACCTTGTTTGCTAAATCTGTACAGAATTCTTACTATGCCCATTGCAATGTCCTTTCAGCGGGAACACTTTAGAAACATCAAACACAATGATATGAGAATGCCATGGATATTATGAGAGTGCCATGAGAACACCACGGATGCAGAAAGACACACTGTCCACCAGAGGCACACGCAAACTATTACCTCTGGCCAACCCAAATTAGTATTCCTCCGGTACTACTTTCACTGGCCATGTGCTCCAGAACTGTCAGTCTGGACTTATATGAAAAACATGATAACATGCTTTAATGTTGAATGCAAAGTTGCCCTGAGTTGTATTAGACTTCATGTATTTACTTTCAAACATTATTTCTTGGTTTGTTCCATCAAAAGTTTGAAAGGTTAAAAGAATTCAAAATTTAAACAAAGCAGCCATCTTTGTTGTTGTTCCGCCTGATTACTACCCCAGAAAATGGCTACTCCACTGGAGGAAATAGTTCCGTATTTCATTTCTCTTAAATTATATTTATATTTGAAATAAACTTTATTTAAAGGGTCAAATGTATCATATTTTATCAATCTGAATACATCTGAAGAAAGTCAGTTACATGAAATTAGGTGGATGTGCTGAACCAGCACCAAAAGGCACCTTGTACAGAGGTGATAGGTTCACCACAACGCCCTCTGGTGGAGTTTGGCAGAAAGAATGCCTTGGTGGGACTGTGCATGCATAATAACAACTCTATTTATACACAATTTATTCTACAGTCAAATATCATGTGGTACCAGTGCGTATTGTCGAAAAACCAATCACACAGCTCTGGTGAAATGCAGTTGAGTGTGACAAGGCCTTAAATGGATAAAAACCTTTGTATCAAAAATCAAGTAGATCAGTTGAAGATAAGTTTTCAAATATTTTTTCAAGTTCAGTAACATACATTACTTACAGAACCCACTCCAAGTAATTTTTGGTGAATGTGATTTGAATATCTTTTCTGGTCAAACAACAAAAATGATGGTCATAATAATTTGTGGAAATATTCATGATGAAGTTCCATAGCTCACATACAGGCATTCCTGAAGGGACCACAAAATATTTATGCCATTCATGTTTATATCAATAATTACTTCGAGATTTTACAAGCCACGTAGGAAAGACATATTTTTTCACACAAAAGTCCTATTTCCAAGAAGTTGTAGCAAATCCCACATCTAAAAATATGCCTTATTTCTGCGCAGCCAGTCTGCTATGTCAATGTCCTATCCTCTTTGTCAATGTCCTCGATATGTTTTACATGTGACTGCCTAAATTGGCCATTATATTCCTCCACTCTCAGACAGCGTAAAAATTATTTACGTAGGCTTGTTGTATGCTTGATTGAGATGGGGCCAGTCTGATGAGAGCACCTGTTGTTGCTCACCCTTCTCCTCTTCCAGGAGTACCTAATCACTCTCACTCTGCTGCCAATGTTGACACTTCGTTCTACTGTTGTTCAACACCTCAATATGTTTTGCTAATGAAAGAAAAAAAAGTGACATCTGCTCCTCAAAATTTGCCTTCTAATTAGTATAATCATCTATTGCACATTTATTTTATTGTCAAATTAAAGAAAGCTGTTAACGCCGTGGTATTTGCAATTAAGTCTTTCCCGCCGGCTGATTGGCTAACTAAAAGGATGAGAGTGCCAATTAGAAAGGACATTGCCCCCAGCGCTGATGCTCTTACAAGGTCAAATTTCAGTCAAAGAGCTTTGACCTTTGATTCACACTGTGCTATAAATAATATGTGAGAGAAGATGAAAAGTAGGACATGTTTTGAAACCCTCCGATCAATCTTGATAAAGGTACCCTGGGGCTATTATATTCTTAATTAATACACATCAAATGAATATTCATCAATGAGTATAGACTCTTTTTTATCCTTTTTGAGAAGGTAATCTTGGAATAAAGCTCATAATGATTAAGACATTTTTTTCATCATATTTTACATGTTTAAAGCAGTTTCGCCTTTGTACTTTAACACTTTATAATCTGTTTTTGAGAAGTTCATGACAGTGAATTATCAAGTCCTGGTTGCCAACCTTCCAATGATTTCATTACATCAGGTCCTTAACTGTCCTGGGGCCTCCCTTGATAATTATCACCTGAAATGACTTTTCCCGGTATTTATTTAGTTGCAATTTGATGCTCTCTGGATCTCAAAAGAGACACAATATTCACACTGTTTCCTATCAATGTCACATATCTTTAAAAGCGTATGGCACAATTTGTTCTGACAGTACTTTTCTTCCGCCCCTTAGTACTTGAATGGGCAATGACAATGTTTCAACAATGATTATATCATGCAGGGTTTCATATCCCTTACACAGCTTCATGTTTTAAATGCTATTTGTAAATCATGTGAGATTCGAAGTCTTTCACATCCCTGAAGCCGACTCCATCAAGGCTTGCAGGGTTTAATGTCAATGTACTTATTTCTTTAGCTCGTTTACCAAGTCTGTCAAAAATGCACTTGGAGCGTAATCACTTTCCAAGATAAATCTGTTAGCACTGTTATGCTGAGGTAAAGATCACTATCTTTGTTCTTAAAGTGCTGCTTATTCTGAAATCCATCTATAAATACCATAAATTAAACATAACATTTCTGATGATTAATAACTGTAGTGAAGGTGAAGGTCCTTCAAAAGGTTCTCAAAAAGCAATATGTAGACATTGCAATACAAACTGTATAATCAGAGAGGTTGCTATAGAATAAAGTTAAAGATGTAGTGTTACAGACTATTGGTGTGATCAGAAAAACTATGGCTATTGAAATTTTGTCAAAAATAGATGCCTGACGCATTTTGTCACTCAGGGTGACTCTTCAGAGGCTAGACAAGAAAATGTTGATTGTATACCTGAAGGAGCTAGAATCAAAACTGACCCAAATGAGGTAGAATGTCAAACGTTCCGTAAACAACATACTATGATGTAGCAAGCGGTTGCTAACCAGAACTTGTCTGGTACTGTTGTTATGGTATTTATTCTACTGCTCGTGGGTCAAAAATTGATGAATACCAAATGTCGGTAAAGAGGTATTCAAAGTTGCCGATCAGCCCGGGGCCGTCCCATAAAAAGTCTGTTTTTTTTCTGGGGGGAAAATGTCAAAAAGACAAGTTGTCCTTGGTGCAATTTCTCTGGGTTTCTGGTCAAAAATAGATGCCTGACGCATTTTGTCACTCAGGGTGACTCTTCAGAGGCTAGACAAGAAAATGTTGATTGTATACCTGAAGGAGCTAGAATCAAAACTGACCCAAATGAGGTAGAATGTCAAACGTTCCGTAAACAACATACTATGATGTAGCAAGCGGTTGCTAACCAGAACTTGTCTGGTACTGTTGTTATGGTATTTATTCTACTGCTCGTGGGTCAAAAATTGATGAATACCAAATGTCGGTAAAGAGGTATTCAAAGTTGCCGATCAGCCCGGGGCCGTCCCATAAAAAGTCTGTTTTTTTTCTGGGGGGAAAATGTCAAAAAGACAAGTTGTCCTTGGTGCAATTTCTCTGGGTTTCTGGTTTCCTACATGAAAAAAAATGGTCCTACATGAAAAAGATTTTTTTGGTCTACATGAAAATTTTTTTAAAAAAAGAATAAAGTTAAAGGCAGTTTAAAACGTGCAATACAAACAAATTGCTGAAAGGTGAGATTGATTCCAGTGGCATTGCTGCTGGTCCTGGTCTGCTACTCATTCTATATCTCACCTCTTTGCTGAGTATCTGCCTATGTCTATCTACCCTCACCAGAGGTGTCGATCCTCATTCCAGATAGAAAACTGACTACCTCTATGTATTAGCAGAGTATGCCTATATATAATCTGGACACAATGGAGCAAACTGAGAAAAATACTGCAGATTTTGTGTGAAAAATTAGTATGATTATTTCTGGAAACTATTGTAACGTCTAATTCAATTAAAAAAATGAAATGAAAAGAATAATGTTTAACTAAGATGTTCTGGGTCTCAGATAACGCAGACAGCCAAATAAAAAAGTAAATGACAATATAAAAACATGTCTAGACAGTATAATATGTGGTTATGTTATCAAAGTTATGTTAGGGCCTCCACAGTAAGAAAAGGATCAGTAATTAACATTAACCAAGAATCCCGGCCAAACCAGGGCTGTGACTCAACTGCACTAGCACCACGTCCAAAAAAGAAATGCCCACAGATCTCACAGGTAACCGCCCAAAGTTGTTTACAAAGACAGAACAACTGAGGCCAATCATATCAAATATTCAAGCCACATTCGAGCAGGACCTTTATAAACAAGTGATAAAATTCCATGCTAATTTGCAGGTTGTGGTCATTCCTATGTGATGTGTTCCCTCAAGCACAACATTGTTAATAGTTCATGCTAGAATCTCAATACCAAATGTCAAGAGCCTGACCTTCATGATAAAGTAGACGTCCATGTTTAGGTTTTTCTCGAGTGCTCATTTATGCATGATATATTTGTTTAAGCATGGCATTGCTGATTGTCCATGTTAGAATACCCCATGTTGTATATCCATACCAAATGTGAATAGCCTAACCCTGATATCAATATGTCGATATTAAAGTTTTCCTTGAGTGCTTATGCAATGTGATGTATTCCCTCAAACATAATATTGTAGATTGTCCATATTAGAACACATCATAATGTATGTCCATATCAAATATGAAGAGCCTAACATTCATGGTGCAAAAGGTGAAACGTCCATGTTACATTTTACAGCACTCCTGTCAGTCAAACAGATGGACAACTTCACCATTCCACAGACTCATATTGCATTGCATATGAGTCTAAAATAAAATTAACACAATAGTATCAGAAACCTTGAAAGCATGTTGTGGTAATGAGGCTGTTTTTCTGACGATGATAATTTATGCTACTTGAGCAAGCCTGTTGCTTGAATAAGCCTATTGCTTGAGTAAGCCTGCTGCTTGAGTAAGCCTGCTGCTTGAGTAAGCCTGCTGCTTGAGTAAGCCTGCTGCTTGAGTATGCCTGCCACTTGAGTAAGGCTGCTACTTGAATAAGCCTGCTACTTGAATAAGCCTGCTGCTTGAGTATGCCTGCCACTTGAGTAAGCCTGCCACTTGAGTAAGGCTGCTACTTGAATAAGCCTGCTACTTGAATAAGCCTGCCACTTGAGTTAGGCTGCTACTTGAGTAAGGCTGCTACATGAGTATACCTGTCACTTGAGTAAGGCTGCTACTTGAATAAGCCTGCTACTTGAATAAGCCTGCTACTTGAATAAGCCTGCCACTTGAGTTAGGCTGCTACTTGAGTAAGGCTGCTACATGAGTATACCTGTCACTTGAGTAAGGCTGCTACTTGAATAAGCCTGCTACTTGAATAAGCCTGCCACTTGAGTTAGGCTGCTACTTGAGTAAGCCTGCCATGTGAGTAAGGCTGCTACTAGAGTCTCTGGGTAGGTAATCTATATCCTACACTACATGAGTAAGCCTGCTACATGAGTAAGCCTGCCACGTGAGTAGGCCTGCTACATGAGTAAGCCTGCCACGTGAGTAAGCCTGCTACATGAGTAAGCCTGCCACTTGAGTAAGGCTGCTAAAGGAGTAAGCCTGCCACTTGAGTAAGGCTGCTAAAGGAGTAAGTAGCCAACATGAGTAAGCCCAATAAATGGCTTGGTGACATTGTTATGTGGGAGTCTACCTTGCCCACGGTGCTCTCCCTAGATACCGCTGATGGGCATGCTTGCTTATCTAATTATGCTGCTCTTTTTGTACCCGTTTATTATCAAAGTAAGTACAATAGTGTGAAGACAGCATCCTTAAGTACAGCTTGAGTAGCCTTGTGCAGCAAAAAAATCTTCTTAAAGTATGAGAGAACAAACTGCCTTCACCCATGAAAATCCTTCCTTATCTTAAAGAGATGCCTAATGCATTGTTACTTGGGTGACTTTATCTTGTAAAGCCAGTCAAAGCAACAGTGATGGTTGACAAGATGAGGTAATGTTTGCCTTGAGCCACTCTTTAGGCCTCTGCTTTACATTCATAAAAGATGTCCTCTCTCAATCAAAAACATAAGGTTTTTATTTCCATATCTACGGGTCTTCTTACAGTACAATGTTCCAAATCAAACTGAGCTTTTTGATCAATTCTCCATTAGTCATTCCTAAAGCTACAGATTTGCATTGATGCTGATTCAAAGTACTTAATTATGTAACTTTTGGTAAAAGTATTTATATTTTTTTATGAAATTTGAAAAATATTTGCATGTTGAAATGTGTCATTAAAGTTTGCAAAAGAATCTTTTCTCCACTGATTTACAATTCTGTCTCCAGCTTGTGGCGAGTGGGTGATTACTAAGCTGGGGACAAGGCAACATAATTTTGCAGTTCTGTAAACACAGAGCAAACATACAAATCAATACCCTCCACCCTGATTTTAATATGTGTTGGTTATATCTTTAAAATCACAGCCATCTCTGGATGACAATGTCATTAATTTGTCACACATTTTGGCATGTATGTAGCCAAATCACTATATCCCATGTGCTTAAATAGGTGACAATTAGAGACTTGTCGGATACAACAAACTCTTCTAATTGGCACCATGCAGTGTTTAACATTTGAACTAAATTCTTCATCAAAATTGAGTATTTGGAAAAGTTTTCAAATTATTTATCTGGTTTGTCCTTTCCTTCAAGGGCATCTTCTCAGGTTAAATAAAGTATAAAATAATTATTCCCACATGTTATGTGTTAAATCAAGATTAAAAAGATTTAAAACTGAATTTTCTTATCTCAAATCCATTTGAAATGCTAACACCAGTTATCCTGCCTGAAATTATTGCACTCCCCTAAATCTGACATAATCTCTCTGGATTAAACATTACATTCTTTTGTTAAACTCATTCATCCTGGATTTAATTCATTTTCCAATGGAGTTTCACCTAATTGCTTCATCAAACGAAACCTGACGAAACAGTGTGGATATTTCAGCACATGCAAATGTAGGGATCAAAAGGAAATTGAGAATGTTACACAAAGACTAATCTTTGTTGTCTTTTAATTTGGTTGAATAAATAGTGGGAGATACACAATATGAGGTGTAACACGTTCAAGAAACCAACCTCAGTGCCATTGAGCCAAATATTTCAAGTCATGAAATCATTGATTCTACATCATGAATGACATTCAAAACAATATATATATTTTCTCCTCTCTAAAAAATCTTGAGCACAAAGTTAACCAGTTTGGTGGGAAAGTTGAATCAATTCTCTCAACTCCAAGTATGAGTCAAATACTTGATGTCAAACTCAGTAAAATGAATAAATAAATTAAGTTTGGAAATTTCCATTAAGTACAGTGGTAGAAGTTTGGAATTTTCTGTTAATTTCTAAATAATATTTTTCATTTATAATTTAAATCTATTAGGCAAATTAATATATTTATGATGCAAATTTAAAAAAATGTATTTCAACTAAAGAATGAATAACATATATGTACCTGGTAGATAATGCAAAACTTCATCTTGAATGTTCTGGTTCATGTTTGCTTTCTTTTCATGTGCATTTGGTGTGTTACTCTTCCAGAGCCAAATTGGCAGAATTTCATCTGCTCAGATATTGTGAAAGTATTTGCTGATAAATAGTTGGCCAAAAGAAAAGCACATGCTGATCATTGGGTTATGGTAAAATGAAAAAGTGTCAGGTCTCTTGCATCATGAACCGTTGAACGTCTTATCCAAATACCTAGATCAGCATATAAAATAAAAATTGGTCAATAAATTAAAGCAATTAAATCTGGAGGTAGAATAGTCCCAGAAAAAGGTTGGTCTGTCTTGATAATCATCAATATTGAGGTGATAAATTGGTTATGGATGCCTAAATCCTAGCAAATTTGTTTATCATTACAATTTGTACTACAAAAATACCTGTCTTGTCTTACCCTTTTTGAAAATTGGGTAAAACCATTGGCATGGCCTCTACCTCCTCTTTTTAATTTGTATATTCTGCCAAATATGTTCACTGAAAAACATTTGTGAAAATATATATGTAAAAATGATGAGTATTGGGCATCTTTAATTAAACTTACACTGTAAATGAACTGAAATAGCAATTGTACAGTGGGGATATTTTAGACAGCGAAAATTACATGAATGTCATACTGATATCTCTGTACTTTATATTATTAAGTCTGCATTCAAAATATAAGGATAGTTTACATCTAATTTCAGAGAAAGCTATACTGAAAGACACATCATATCTGTCAAATTCAGAGCAAGATTTCAGTATTAATCCTTTCATGTCTTGTTTTCACAATGCACTGCCACACCTCATCCAGAAGTGCTTCCTTAATCAATCAACATCAAAATGGCACTAAAATGTTCTCAACACTCGCATCCATTCATTGACATACCATTTTGATATATATTTTAATATCTAATCAAGCAGAAGAGCTGGTGTCTATATTTTCTTCTCCAACTCAAGTGGGCACTCTTTCTAGAAGGAATAAAATAAGCTTCTGGACTGAGCACTCATTTTTCACAAATGAGCTTCAATAACTAGCAAAAAATGTTTAAGGCATAATGGTCATGCAGCTTTAAGGGAAGATTTCTTAAATAAAGAAAGTGCATCTAAAATCAATGTTGTATGCTCACATGTAAGATCTGTCATAAAAAGCACAAAAGCTGTCATAATGGAATTATTAAAGATATTTGTATATGAATATGAAAGTATTCTGATATTTGTTTATAAAAATTTTTGAAGATTTTTATCTAAGAAAGCCTAGTACCTCCTATGTGTAAGCATCCATTCTGAGATGAATTTTATGATTAAAAAATTGCAGCAAGTTAAAATTTGGTGCCAAAATTAGATTGCAAAATAAACTCATGACGTTTGATATGTTGAGTGTACCGGGATTCAATTACCCAATCTCACACTAATGTGCCTTGCATCTCTTAAGTGATTCCGAAAGATCAAGATGGCACAGTATAAAAAGCTGCAATTCAAATATTTTCTTCTGAGGTGTGTACATAGAATCTCAGCTGGTGGGCCCTAAAGAAATGCAGAGTCATGTAGATTTTAATTCTAATTATAACAGTCTCTGCCCAGCAAGGACAGAACACCTATCTTGTAATTGTCTGCCAGATACTGCCCATCCTTGGTTACATTTAGGTACAAAATTAACTGCATTACTGGTTACAACAAGTAAATGGACTAACAAATGTGCATGATGAGTATTAAGGTCATATACATGATAGGTGTGGTGGGGAGATTCCTCACAAAAACATTGGCCAATGGCCTTAGTTATCTTGATCATTGCTTCCTTGTAATTTTCCTTGAAAATGTCTGCACATTGCTTTATCATTATAGTATGGTAAAAAATAATGTACACGTTATTGGGACTGACTCCACTGTCCCAACCCAAAATAGTAAATTAAAAAAATGCATATCCATTATTTATGTACTTCCATTAGTTATGTACCTGTATTTACGCCAGTGAATACCCTCTTTCTAAGAAATTCACCCAGATATTTCAGAGAAGAAGATCGATGATGATATATTTGTTAAACAGATTAGAAAGCTCCTCAAATTCTTATGAAGTGTTATTTCAATCCAATAAGGCAGTCATTCAATCACCACCAAATTCCTGTTTTCTGAAAGTCTTAAACTGAGAATAGGAAAAGAATACAAGGATGAGCCATTGGATGTTCCAGTTGTCTTGTATTTTCACTGACTAGGTGGCGTGACTGTATTGCACACTTGACACTTCAGTAATAGCTATCAGAATTTTCATTAAAAATGCAAAAATATATGAGCCACATGAAACCTATGAATAGCTAAGAATTCAACCCAGTAGTTTCAGAAGAGAAAATAAAAGTTGACGGACAGACCGAATGACAAAAAATTTCCTCCCTCAATGCAGAAGCTACATACAGTCATAATAGCTAATAAAGCATCAACACAATGCCTGTCGGGGTAGTACTGACTTTGTTGTGCTCACACCATTGACACTGATAGACGTAATTTTATCTGAAGCCTATAAATACAATTGTTGCACTTTATATGATAAGAAACTTATAAAAGTCGACCAGTATATTTTACCCATCAAACTTTTAGTGCCTTATCACATCACATGAAGCTACAAAAGTGAATCACAACTTGTCTCCTGATTGCGACTGTAATTCAATACTGCACAGGTCTGAGCCCGGCGAGATCTTTATACACTCCTGCCATCAGGAAACTCCAGCATATCAAGAGGCAGCTCACTGCTGTTAATGTATGCTGTGTACTTTTAACAAGTATTCTATCTATTCATAAGATCTGAGAAGGGACTGGTATTCATGTTTTGGTGTTTTTGTTTTTGCTATTATGATGACTAATAACTTAGCAAAACTATTATAAGTACACAGATCACATTTTTCAGAAAAACATCAATTTATGCCAACTGTCTGAGTCAGGGCAATACAAAACTTCTCTTTTTCACATGAAGACCCAAGCATAAAATTAAACTATTTAAAACTTGTAATTATCAATGTAATGGAATAAATGAACTTCATACCGGATGAAGAAAAAGCTGTCAGGATGTGGAGTAATGTGGTGGCAGGGAAATACTTTTAAAAGTTTGGTTCAGGCTTCAGTGCTTTGTCACAGGTTGAATCATGGAGTGAGTGATCTCAGGCAAGAGCCCATATCTTTCAAGTTCAACAAAGTTCACTGATATTGAACAGGTATCTATTTCTTTCCCATGTCATTCTTTACATCTTACAAACCCTATTTATATCTCTGCTCAACCAAATAAAAGTCTTGATCATTACTTGAAAACTGGAGATAAAACATTGATGTCCTCAAATTCTGCTGGTCAGGGGTCAATCACAATTTTAGCTGTTCTTTCAAAAATCATTATCTTTGTTGGTTGCATTCCTGAAAGCCACTCATCTACTTTTGTGATATAAAATTAGTTTCATCTCTCGTTCATGCCTCATTTCCAAATATGAAACCATCTGTGAAATTGGTATCTGACTCAATAAGAGCTGATGTAATGTTCAATACCACAGTGTCATTCATTGTCTTAATACACCATGTTTAATATCCACTTCTGAATGAGAGTGTCGCTTTCTATTGGCAGTAGATCTGGTTTTTGATATCTCCAAATGTTGTTCATATTCTGCCGATTTCTGTATTTGGAAAGAAAATATTAGAGCGAACAAAAAACTTGTAGATCAAATACAGTTATCTCACATTCTTTTTAAATCATCATACATTTTACATTTCACATTAATGACATCATTATACAAATCAATATCTTCTTGGCTGCCTGAAATTACTATCAAACCTTTACATTTTTCAGGGATAACCACAGGTTGCCAGAGAGTGAAAGTCCCCAGCCCCTCTCTGTTTCTGTCCTATATACTAATACTAACTTATATAAAAGTAGTGATGGCAGTAGATGTCGCTCTGGCTGCCTGTGGGATAACTTTTCGAAGGCAATTCTCAAATGAAGAACCATGCTTTCAATAATTTCAATTATTTTCCACTGAGGGTTTCACACTGTATATTATCAAGGAAATTGGCAATGACAAATCAGCTTGGGAATGAGAGAGTACACTTTTCATACCATTATAAATAGTAGTGGTGTAAAAAATTAATTAGAGGAACTATAGAAGCATCATGGGAAATGAACAGTTTTCAAATTTTAGAATTAAGATGAACATTGACAAATACCATAATGAAATGAATTTGCCTCATTTGGCAAGGTGGTAATATTTACATGGCACCTTGGCACCCCGGCAAGCACTGGAATGTCTCTGTAGAACTGTCAATTGGTATTGAATGAGAGATATTGCAATATAATTGTTTGGTGAATAGATCATGACGTGATTGTCACATTCTTGCAATTTGTTTCATGTGATTATGAGGATTTTTAAAAGCCATGCTATTAAGTCATTCGATGATGAAGATTTAAGCCATGCTATTTAAGTCATTTGATGATGAGGATTTTAGTCATTCTATCTGTGTCATGTAATGATGAGGATTTAAGTCATGCTATTTAAGTCATGTGAAGATGAGGATTTAAGTCATGCTATTTAAGTCATTTGATGATGAGGATTTAAGTCATGCTATTTAAGTCATGTGAAGATGAGGATTTAAGTCATGCTATTTAAGTCAGGTAATGATGAGGATTTAAGTCATGCTATTTAAGTCATTTGATGATGAGGATTTTAGTCATTCTATCTGAGTCATGTAATGATGAGGATTTAAGTCATGCTATTTAAGTCATGTGAAGATGAGGATTTAAGTCATGCTATTTAAGTCAGGTAATGATGAGGATTTAAGTCATGCTATTTAAGTCATGTGAAGATGAGGATTTTAGTCATGATATTAAGTCATGTGAAGATGAAGATTTAAGTCATGGTATTTAAGTCATGTGATGATGAGGATTTTAGTAATTCTATCCGAGTCGTGTAATGATGAGGATTTTAGTAATTCTATCCGAGTCGTGTAATGATGAGGATTTTAGTCATGCTATTTAAGTCATGTGATGATGAGGATTTAAGTCATGCTATTTAAGTTATGTGATGATGAGGATTTAAGTCATATTATTGAAGTCATGTGATGATGAGGATTTAAGTCATTTTATTGAAGTCATGTGATGATGAGGATTTAAGTCATGCTTTTCCAGTCATGTGATGATGAGAAGTAAATATGAATATGAGGAGTCTAAGGCATTTCTTTATTCCAGCAGCTCATCAGCATCCTCAGGGAGGCGGGCATCAACCTACAGGTTAACCAGGCTGTATTGTTGCATGGCCCTTTGCACCGTGCATGCATTACGACCATCAGCGGCTGTGTGCTGTAATCTTATTGTCAGGCCAGTCTCAGAAGTGGCTTCACGTTTCACACAATGGTTGTGTCAAAGTGGTAGTGATATAACAGGCAGGCCTGGCAGTGCAAGCCTTGTAGGTCACTTCTCATGTTGTCCGGTGTCAACCCATATCCTCTGTGGCCTCATTGGGTCTGTGCTACACCACTCTTCTGCCTCACCAATCAAACACCACCCCATCAAAGCCCAACTCCCTTGTCCTCAAGAACCCTTCTACATGATAATGCCATATCAACTGTTTTAAATTTAAAGAAAATGATGTAAATACATTACAGAACAATAATCTTGTTGAAATGTTAGAAGCTTTGAAAAATGTTTTCTGAATGATATATAAAAAGACATCAAGATCGTTCATTTATTTTGTGCAGTTCCAAGTTGCAAACTTAAAAGTGTTAAGACTTTCAAGCCTACTGTTCTTTTTGACAGATAATTTTTTTATGTCTTTGCACTTTGTCATTCTCTCTATAATGTTTCAATAAAGTCTGCAAAATAAAGAGTACATACCCAGAATGCCACTATAACTTTCAAAGCAACAGCTTAACTGCTGATTCTAACTTTTAAAGTTTTATACAAATTTACTTTGCAAAAACAAAACCCTTAATCAGCTTTTGACTCACTTGAGAGAAAACAGTTCTATTGGAATTGAAAAAATGAAGAAATGCTTTTGTCAGAATTGTATTACTCACACTTGATTTATATGTGGATTGATTTATACATTTTAAAGGTTTAAAATCTTCCCTGTTATTTGAAAAATAATAAAACACTCATAAAACTACTTGATATATTTCTTTATAAACCCTAAACAATACTAGCATTGAAATATTAATAATATATTGTGCAATGATAGATCCCCGACATTACGTATTTACATTTTACTTTTAACAAGTGTTGATTTTAAAAAATCAAGGTCGAGTAAGTTTGCATGAACTTACACATTCACAAACTACTTCTTATACAAAAGCGCTGATGATGTATGCAGAAATAACGTGACAAAAACATGGCCGCCATGGACCAATAATAGGTGTATGCTCCATAGACCTCCAGCTTAATCATATCAAAACCTAAAACATTCAGCCCTGAAGTCAAAACAAATGCGACTGAAAATGGGCGGGTGCTATAAGGATACACAAGGACACGGACCATGGACCCCGACCCTCACTGTATTGGTGCAAAACTGTAGAACCGAATCGCACCTTTTAATCATATTTTATCAAATAATCATTGGAAAAAAGACAAATTAATTTGTTTTTATTGTCCATCACAACTTTGTTTTCAATTTCATAAAAATGGCCACCAAATGGTAGCAGTGCTGATGTCTTGAGGAAAACCGACTCGTCCTATAATCAGAAATTGGCCTTTTCAAGCAAAATAACATTAATTTGGGGGGTCGTCTTATACACAGGGTCATCCTATTTTCGAGTAAATATGATAAGTTACTATGTGATATACTTCACCACACGGCTTAGCTACACTCACTAGATCTCTTCCTACATGTTACATACCTCCTAAACTTCCCATATATCATCACTTGTGAGGAGAACATCCTGAACCTTCTGTTATGAATCTCAGATCTCATCAGGTCATCATTCACTCAGTAATTTAACATCTATATGGTGATCATGATTGCAAATACAACATCTTGTAACCTCCCCCCAAACTCAGTTATTAAAACTTCTTGGAATAACATGGTAATGATATTTAATCATAAACTCATTATTTCAAGTCATCATGGTAATATAAAAAAATATCATTTCCTTTTATGAAATATCATCTTGGCACTTACTATGCTTATTAACAAATTGGCAAATAAAATTAGGAAATACCTGGAATTTGTAATCACATTAAGGCGCTTACGTCATCTCCACCAAGTGAGACTTACCGGTACCTTTCTGTTCCTTTTCTGTCCCCAAGACCCACTTGAAAACAGTACGTGATAAGGCTTTTTCTGCAAAGGGGGAATTATCAAATAAACAAAGTTGAAATGAACTCCTTGTTGTCCTCATAGTTGTCCTTATATCATAGTGCATGATTTACTGATCTACATATCATTATCACTGTACAAGGAAGATATCAACTGCAGCCCACAAGATGGAGAGGTTCCAGGTAGGTGCTAGACATTAACACATGATATATGGTTCCTCAATGAAGTATTGACTCATCACCTATTTCAGGACTGCATATATGCCTGTAAACACTGTCTATAACTCAGGTGCTCAGGTCAAATAATATGCAGGATTATTCGTGACCTGTGAAAAGCAAATTGGTAGTGAATTGCACAAACTATCTGCAAAGCAATATATTATTGCTTTATTACACAAGAAATAGTTGGGAGAATCTGCATATTAATATTTTCATTAATCTTTGAGCTTGTCAGATTCCTTATGATTGCTTATAATATTATGATATCATAATAATATAATATCATAATTAATTCTGGTACACCATGATGTCCACATTCATCATTTCTTTTTAATTACACAAAACTTCACGGATACATAGGTTAGTACTGACATGTATATCAAATGGAGTGGAATAATGATTATGAGAAGAATATTTAAGTTTGTCTCTTGTAAGAGATGCCAAACAATGGTTCATAACCTACTACAACAATGGTGGCATTTGCCATATTGATCTACATCCATTCTTATCATAGGGATATTCGGAATATCTTCTTTCAATCATAGGGTAATCTTCATAATGAATATCATCATATTGGCTGGGATTTACAGCAGTTTTAGTTCAACTTTCAAGTTAATAGAAGATGAGGACAATTATTTGTGCTTTTGTTCCATAACAAAGGAGATTGCAAAGTGAGAGGGAGGGTCTGGTTGGTGAAAGAAGCAGGGAAGGTCTGGTAAGAGAAAGAAGCAGGGAGGGTCTAGCAGGGGAAAGAAGCAGGGAGGGTCTGACCAAAGAAAGAAGCAGGGAGGGTCTGGCCAAAGAAAGAAGCAGGGAGGGTCTGACAGGAGTTTCATTTTCATGGACCTTTTTCAAAAATTGTATTAAGCAAATGTATTTTTGGGTTCATTTCTTACTTGTGTAAGATTAGATTATCTATATCACTGAAATAGTTCTATGATGTATTGAAAAAGATGAAGAGATATTGGCCAAACAAAAAAGAATTCAATTAAAGATTAAACAGCAATCAGAGATTGCAAGATGTCCCACCGTGTGTAAAACTTGATGTGCAATTCAGTGACAATGTTCTCTTTGATTAGACATGTTAAGAAATGCAAGGGCTTGGAAAATATAGGCACAGGAGATGCAGATACACCAAGTCCTATTCATTTCACAAGCATGAACCAAATAATGAATAAACAAATGACAATAAGGTCACACAGTGGCCACAGTTGAACTTGTCCAAGACATTCCACTAAGAGTTGAGAAACTATATTTGAAAAGAATCCAAGATGTTTTAGCAAAGTACCGGTAGTTGTGCTCACAAGACTGGTATTTTCCAATCTTGACCTACCTTTCAAGGGGGGGGGGGGATCAAAGTTGTTTTGGCAAAGTTATAATGCTTACAAGAATCAGGCCTGGTATTTTCAATCTTGACCAACTTTTCAAGGGGGGGATCAAGTTGTTTTGGCAAAGTTATAATGATTACAAAATTCAGGCCTAGTATTTTCCAATCTTTACCTACTTTTTCAAGGACAAAAATGTCACAGAGGGGGATTCAACTGGTATGTGATATTTCCCATAGAGTTTACATGCCAAGTTTAAAAGGAATCCAAGTTGTTTTGACACACACGTACACACACACACAGACGCAGTACTACAACACATGCAGGTCTGCCGAGTCTAAAAAAGATGGGAAAGTCTGCAAACGCACCGAGACATCCTACCTCAATATGTTAATATACAGTCACAAGTTATTAGCACACAAATCCTTACTTATTTCTGCATTTATTTAGATAGTAAAGATCTATCAAACTTTGAGTCATCCTGTAAAGGAGGCATATTTGGCCTTTTATAATACATACATCTCTACCCACAAGACCTCTGCCTGTTTCGTGGAGTTACTTTTAATGTGATACTGGTTTGCCAATTATTGAATGGCTGAGGTACATGTAGTGTCATTTTATTGGAGAAAGTCCATTTCCATGAGATCAACGATTAGCATGAACTCCCACACAGGAGACATTAATGCATGTGATGACAGCTTCAGGCTTGCCTGCATAATCTTATTCCCGAAACAGATAAGTTCAGGGAGTAAATATGCCAGATCAAACAGTCCAATTTGTGTTTAAAATATTGTTAGGAATTTCAAAGCAGACATTGCTTTGTTTTAATAATTGTTTCTACATATTCTTCGTTTGGTAAGGTTTATATCCTTTGGGCATGGACAAGTGATAGCATTTCCTCGATTGAAATAGAGAAATATTGTAACAGAATAGAGGTCCTTATTATTGCCTCCATGGCATCAATATACAGAATAATACAATCTGAATCTCCCCAGCCAACATTTACATCAGTTCAATGTCAGATAAAATGTCAGATATAAGACTTCTCTCGAAGCAATGCCAATGTTTTCCTTAGTACTATCAATAGGTATCTCAAAACATTTGTAAGTTTAATTCTGCTAATCAAATATCAGTTGGAAAGGGTGGTCATCAAAGACACTTGCAATAATAGATCTCTTTCTCTGAACCTTTGACCTTTCATCACTGTTCATAACCTATGACACCATTTGCCTTTCTGCAGCATCCAGTGGAAACAAGACTGGGTCACCCCTGCCCTTAATATCCATCAAATCATGCATGTATGAAGTAATTGGCAAGCGAGATCAACACCTGTTGTCTACTTTGTGATAATATGACAACTGACAAGACGGGGTGACCGACTGTACTTCTGACAGCAGCCACACAATTAGTCTTCTGTCAGAGTGGACACTTCTCTCTACTAAAACACTTGTGATATCCATGATAAACACAGAAGTCATGACCATCAAAAATTACTATGTCATATCACTGAAGATAAAAAGGGAAAGTAATGGCACATGTTTGCCTTTCAAAAATAAATGCCAAAAGATAGAGATATGATTTTGGATGATGTAATGGAGCATGGAATTTTAAATATCCTTTAATTGCTTGTTCTTTTTTGACAATGTTTACAATTCGTCACATGCCATGTACAGGAAATGTGAATTGTCACAGACATGAGAAATAAACCCTATCTAATTAATCTAAACCAGTTCCATAACATGGTGTATACAAAAACAAAAAGCTTCCCAACATACAGGAGTTGAAAGGTAACCATGAAAGACATTTGTCTCCCACGCTGGTGGCTGGTGGTACATTCTTGGTTGGAACAAAGATTTTCATCATGCTCAGGATTGAGAAAGGTGGAATTTTACTAATGTATTATTCCTAACTCCTACTAGTGCAGCACAACTGGTAATTAAAGGTCATGGTTTACTTTATTATGAGTATGTGATAGTGCATAAATAAGAAAGAGGCTCAATCTTAGATATTTGAGTCCAATGGCAGGCTTCTCTCTGACCAAATAATGTCATGAATACAAACACATTAAAATTCCATACTTGCTTACATTTGGAGAATTAATGAATATTGAAAATCTGTGAAGAGGTTTAGCAGTCCAAAATACTGATCACAATATTTCATGCACTTACATAACTCATGCAAAATACCTAAAACACTATTAAGTAATTCATAATAGGTTAAAGAACAATCTCTCAAAAACAGTGAAAATATTTTCTATTTCTCTGAATCCTTCTTCTCAATCATGACGCATTGCTTATCCCAGTAAATCTTTTGGTAAATACCAACAATACATTAAATAACTCACAGACAGATGAATACTGGTTCTAAGATAATAAGATAGAAATTAGTATATTTGCTGTGCATATGAAATGACAATCTTATATATCACATTATATCTCATATATCTATATCTTATATATCAGTCAAATGCCACCAGCATGTGTGGAAGCTGAGGGCACGTATTTCACACCACTCCTGTTGTCATGAAGAGTGGCTTTCACTAGTGTAACATATAAGTAGGTTATCATGAACTCCTGGGTCTCAACCACAGCTCTGTCACACACCTGATAACTTAAGAGTCTTACTGGCCATTCCATGGTCCCATGGTGATTGTAGACAAGTACCCATGTCAAATCTCACCTGTGCATCCATGATAAACCGCGCACATTAATCTCCTAATAATATATAGCTCATCCTGGTAGATTAGGCCTTCAACACAATAGATTGACTTATCACTGCCCCTCAACATCTCAAAATCTTCCATCAGCATATGAAGATAGACATATGGCATTAAGATGGATATATGGTCACAATTCAAGTCCATGGTAAAAGACTTCTGATTCATCAAAAAATTTCACAAATATATCAAAGGTGAGAGAGTGAAGGCTTATCATATATTCTAGGTTTAAACCGCAAAATAAAACTTGAAAATATCTTAAATTAAATATTTTTGGCAACTGAAAACTGTTAATCATTCTTTGCTGTCCACACCAGCATGGCATAATACACTTTTATTATATAATCATCTTATATAATGGATATCATTTTCCATTTCATTAATATTAATTATTGAAGAATGAATGTCATCATTATTAATGATAATGATAATAAACTTAGATAAGATTTACAAAAGCACACATCTTGAAATGTTTGGCCCAAAGAAAAACATCATACCTTGAAACTATCTAAATCTTAATGCACATGATGGATTATATCTGCATAATCTTATTTCTTGACTGTTTCCATCTCTTATGATCCTTTTTTATGCGGTGAAGGTCCATACGGGACTTGAGGGGGGGGGCCTAAAATTCAATCAGTGGCATATCATTTTTGTCAATAAATTAGGCCACAGAACCAGTGTTTGTTGTATGAAAAACAAAGGCCAATGTCCGAGAGCTGTGCTCTTGTTTCTGTAATGTTTGTGAACATTTTTCAGAAATGCTGCAAATTATGTCAAAAAATATAATTTTAAATATTTATCATTTTGCTTTTATAGATTTATTGGACATCAAACACTATTCAGACTGATTAACAGCCCTTAAATTGACCATAGAAAAAGGTTCAACCAATGTGAGGATTCATTTCACCCAAAGAGGTCACTCCCAGGATGACATGGGCATCTTGATTTAGTAATTTATTTAGGAATTTATCAAAGAAAATCCCACCTCTGAAAGATCTAAGAAATGAGGGATGATTTCATTGGACATATATATCCTCATGACTTTGGCCCCATCAATGGCACCGATGGCGGACTAACCAACTGCGCCACGGCCCATGGCCCTCAAAGCTCATGGAAAGACAGAATAACGGAATATTCCCCCCTCTCCCTGCAGAAGTTGTGCTGACTTTATCAGCATAGCTTATAGTAATACTAGTAATGATAACAGATTTACATTGCCCAAAATCCAGACAAGGTCTGCTCATGGCACTTTTGAAGGTAAAACCTTTTATATTGTATATTCTTAGTGATAGAGTTTTCTATATTATTGGACTATATACTTCAAAAGCTTTACGACCATACCTCCCTGCATTAGATTTTGGAACAATGTATTCAAGTGTAATTATATTAGATGTTGCATTGATTTTAAAATGGAATGACAAGTACTCAGGGGCAAACTCATGTTGCGTAGTCCAGGTCAAGAGTTTTGCTGCGTGCAACACATATGGTAGTTGACATATGTGCGTTTGCTGAGGCTCTCAGAGGAAAAACATTTCAAAAGGAACAAGTGTTTACAATGAACCCATGGGCAAAATGAAAAGATTGTAAATGCTTTAAGAAAATCTGGAAAAGTATGGATTTGATACATACAAGTACATGGAAATCATTATATGTATTACATAAGGCACACACCAATTATATAAAGAATATAACAGTCTTGTTCCTTACAAACTTAGATATATTACTACAATAGAATATATGATCATCTCACCCATTTCATTTTGATAAATGGATGCTAAAAATGGGCAGATAGGGCTTTTATGACACCATTTATGCAACTGAATTGCACAAATGGTTTTATCTGGGCAAACAAAAGTTATCACGTGTAAAACATTTTACGGGAAATATCTTGTTTTAACTTCCAAGATTACTGCCAGCTGATGGCTTAAGGAAATAGCCTAATTCTGAGAGAGAATGTTATTCCTCACGTTATGAATAACTTTATCAGTGCAAAGCCTCAATATAATATATCAATGACCATCTTCACACCAAGCAGATAGCAGATTTTGTCTGCCTCGTAATCTGATGAAAACGTAACATGGGAGCTTTTCAGCTTCAACAAAGCATTAACGGTTGTAAATGTAACTTAAGGCGGGCATTAAAGTAGAACTGTGGAAGTGAAACAGAGTGAATGTATGTGAAGGCAAGCTTATGACTCAATCAATTTGCTCATCTTTTGGTCTGCCTGGGGAGTATGCTGGTAGGAGTGTACCTATTGAGTAGGCATGTATCACTCACTCCGTGGCACTGCCAGGATGGGCAAATACATCGAGCTGTTGAGAATTGTGCACACAACAAAGATAGAAACATTGATTTTGGTACAGAAAAATGTTTGCATGAACCCACAAAAATAGGCTCAAAAGAATTTGGTCGGTATGAGAAATACAAACATACACACATTTTTTACAAACCCTTCTGTGGCAGTTCATTATTTCAATTTACAAAAAAAGCTATTTCGACTAAATTTACATTTAGTAATGCTGTTAGCTATTTCTGTGCAGGATTCCAATTAAATCAAATTATAGGTTGATTTGAAAGTGAAATGTCCATGCTACACAGGACATAACAGCAATCTAAAAGATGTTTCATTGTTAATTGTCATACAAAAAAACAGTAGAGAGCAGAATACACTATTAGTTTTCTTCCAAACAGAAAACCTATAAATACAAAACTGAAAAAAAGGCTATTGGTTTTCCAAATATTGGTACAAGAGTAAATTGCAGAGAACTTCTTCTACTATTCATCAAATGCATCCCTACAATGGACATGTACTTATTCAATTTATCCAATCTATCAGCCACGTCTCTCCTATTTTCAACACCATCTACCTGCACAGATGCCATTTTTTGTACTCTATTTAATTGTCATCAATTACCACAAGTTCTATCTCAGTGAAAATGCTGTGATAACTTTGCATGCTTGAAAAGTGCTGTGTCATGTTGTGACAAGAAATGAAGAAAATTAAAAATATCATTCAAAGTAAATGGCTGTTGGATTTTTTACAGGAAAAAATCTGTTACAAGCCAAATGTCATAAAAACATGACAATGATACACATGTGGAATAATACTTCTGCTGCATTAGCTACTGGATTATGAAAGGTAAATTTGCTGACATGAATTTGAAACAAACTTCAGAGTAAGGAGTTTTTCAAAACTCTGCAGCAAACAACCTCTAAAATTGAATCAACTGAGAGAATTTGTGGTGAAAAACAATTTTTCAAATGTAGCGGTTGAAAAGATGCCAAACGTGTGATTAAAGAGCAAAGGTCTCATGTTCACAATAGCTAACATTTTCATTATCTTATTATGATGAAAGCTGATTCATGCCAGTAGTTTGCTTACATATATATTTTCCACATCATATGTGTATAAAATATAATATTGACATTTTCTAAACTAAGCAAGGTTTTGTTTTAGTTTGTTTTCTTGCCATTATGGTAGGACGACATGAATGTGAACATTGCCTTCAGCATGCACAAGTTTAATGCTACACAGCATAGGTCTATTTGTGTCCTCAAGGTGGTGGGAAACAACAATCTGGGGTTAAAATGCTGGCAAACAAGCACTGCCACTGCAGCTACTATGCGTCACACCACCAATCTTACTGGGAAAGGCCACGCTGGAGTTATATGAGGCAGGACATGAGCACTACTCACTTCAAACTCTTCTACTCTCTCTCTCTCTGCATGAACAACATTGTATTTTGTATTGGGCAAAGGGGATAATAGATTTCAGAATATTCGACAAGATATCATTCAAATAAAATTAATTTCAGCAAAAGTTATAAATAGTCCTCAGAAAAAGCAATGGTCTCAGTCCTTTTCACTCTTGACACTCACGCTGATGTGGACCCGAAGATATTTTCAGTATTCTAAGTCCATTATTTCCAATCTAATCTATAACTACACGTACATATAATGATCTAGGCAATTAATTTTTCATCCCTTTCTTTCTAGAGCATACATTCTTGGAATTAAGCTTTTTTCTATGTAGACAGTGTCCTAGGTGAGCTGAAAATGTAATAAATATGATATGAGCCAAAAGGGAATTGATGATACATATGCCAAGGTGGCAATGAAAAGTATGGTGGATGAATTAAGATTTGAATAAAATATTGACAGAAAATGAGTAAATTGAGGTTACAAAATGTGACCAGTAATTTAGACAATGAGTGTGATGGTTTAAATTCTGAGTTGTTGAATATATATAACTAACCATTATTATTTGAAGTATGGGAATATGTCTGTTATCAGAGTTATTTGGGATTTTTTTTTAAATTTAGATGAATATGTATGTTTCTTAAATAATAAGTTTTGTTGATTACCTATCTATTTGTCTTGTAGAGAAATCCAGAGATGAAAATATAATCATTCCCAGATTCGGTTTTCAAATCCACATTGTGTGACGAACGAACAGTAATGATAACTACGGTATTTGGTCCCATTTGTTGGAAACCTAACAGATAAAAGGGGGCCAGAAAAATTGTGCATTTTGAATATCTGACAAAAATGACCAGGCTCACATACAAATTTATGATGTCAGTTATAATTGCAGTTGATTTATAGATATTAACAACAGTAAGTGTTATCAGAGTTGCCACAGAGATAAGTATGAGAGATGAGTGGTGGTGTTAGAGTCAAGGGGGAGGAGGTGAGGGGTGTGGGTGTGGGTTATGTGCTGCTGCTGCTGCTGCTGCTGGGGGTGAGTGCTGCCATCAGCCTCCCTCCACACCAGCCTCAATGGCTCACTGACCACACACTGCACTCACACAGCGCACCACTTTTAATCTTGCCTCCTGCGTGTCATGTTGTAGATTGATGGCCACGTTTGGATGCAGCCGAGAGAAAGTGTGTGATTAGCGGGGGCTGCTTTAATGGTCCTCTCACAACTTTGTTTCTCGTCATCGCTGTCTGTAGGAACACATCATTCACCAAATATGACAACAACTACCTCAACTACAGCTTTATCATAACAGACATTCTACATACAGGTAAGCCAACATAATTTACATCTTTTACCATAAAGCACGCACCTTTGTCACTGATACTTTAATGCACTTAAAAAATGCTTTTGAACATAAACAACTCAAAGAGATAAATACTTTGTTTTTGCTCTGAGTTAAACAAAGAATGTTATGGCAACAGGTTAGAGGAAAAAATAATTTAAACTTTAAAAGTAGCTACTCAAGATTAGCCTTTTTTGCTATTTAAGATTTGTTTTTCCCATTTTGGCACAATGTCGTGTCCATGATTTCCTTTGTTTAAAACTTTCTATTTTATATTTTTTCTTGTTTTCAATTCATAAAATTGATTTTACTTATTACATACTCATAGTAAATAAATTGAATATATGTAATGCATTGACAAATATCAATACATTGAAAATATATACCAGTAATCTATCAATTTACGAATTTGTTAACCTTTTTGTCCCATCTGACCTGGTGCATTCTCCAAGTATTTATTTCTCATAATTACTCACTGGAGATACATGAAAAACAATAAATTTTGATAACATTAGTTTAATTGTAATTGTCATTTGTGCAGCATATCAAGCTCTTGAAATATGTAAAAGTCAATGTCGCTATAGGGTCACTCAATTTTAGGGTCACTCACAGGTCACTCAATCGGAAAGGAATTTCTAATCCTTAAATGTGAAACTGTTTGGAAATGACATAAGCCAATTTTATACTGAAAGTCACTTATTACTGTTAATTATTAACATTATCATTTAATGCAAAATCACTGGAAAAAACCCTGGAAGGCTTTAACTACTGTATAAACATCCTTAAATTGTAGTATGGTTATAGTTTGTTTATGTATAGGTTACTAATGCTGTTGGTTTGGTTCTGGTGTTTGAATATTTTCTGGGAACAGTAAACTTTAAGGGTAGTTTGTACAGGTATCCCAGCTGTCAGAGGCTACTAGCTGTGCAGTGACTGACAGGTCGTGATATGCTGCAACACCATTACACAGCTACGCCTTCTCAACTTCAACTAAATCTTCCAAATTATCTGATGAAATGGCGACTGGCATTTGCAATATGAATTCTTCAACAAACTGCTGTGACATGAGTTATGTTGATATTTGGAATAGAATTAAGGTGTGCGTGATCACTTCCTTGGGTCAGTTTGTGCTTCTATTCTTTGTAATATCGAGTCTAGTATGTCTGGTTTGTGTCAATCCACATGTGAAGACTAGTGTTGATGATGTTTGTGATTATAATATACATTATTTATCAATCTATGTTGCCTTTATCATGATGATCACTGTGGATCATTCATCAATGGTGTCATCCCAGCAATCTATGTTGCCTTTATCATGATGATCACTGTGAATCATATATCAATAGTGTCATCCATCAATCTATGTTGCCTTTATCATGATGATCACTGTGAATCATATATCAATGGTGTCATCCCAGCAATCTATGTTGCCTTTATCATGATGATCACTGTGAATCATATATCAATGGTGTCATCCCAGCAATCTATGTTGCCTTTATCATGATGATCACTGTGAATCATATATCAATGGTGTTATCCATCAATCTATGTTGCCTTTATCATAATGATCACACTTTTCAGAATGTTTTCTTCATACAATGGTGTTCATGTTTCTTATGATGTAGTTGACAATATCAGATGCAATTTTTATTATAACGTTCATCACAAAGTAATTGAGAGAGGCTCAAGAGACATTGGGACAGATTAAAAAAGAGTTAAACAGATTTAAGATACAAAAGTTGCAAAAAGGGCATTTGATAATGCAAAGGTTTTGAGGGATGACTTGATCTATACCTATTGATAAGCGAAATTTGGAGGATTGTAATATATATAGCCACGGCGACCAATCTTAAAATTGCGATTCAGTAAACCCCTAATGAATGATCGTCTCAGTTACAATATATTATTTTCAAAATCTAATTATGAATAGATTAATGTTTGCCAAAGGGATGACCCTATCTTGATTGAGAACAGAGGTCATTGCAATAATCAAGCCAGAATACACCTTTGTGTGAGCATGGGCACTTTGTCTGCACATTTGACTTGTCAGATTGCATTCGGGCATGTGAATGATCCCGCCATTTTGGCAGATCCAATTCCCTGCGGATATCAAAGTTGAATTGATTCAAACTGTGGGTATGCTCTGATTTAATTAACTTGTTGCGGCCATTGAGTGATATCATGGGATAAGATCAAGCTGGGCCCAATTCTCCACCCGTCCTTTTGACAACTATGGTGTTTACCAGGCTTGTAAGCCTAACCTTGTTCAAGAAGAAAAGTTCAGATGAACACAAAAACTGCCTCTAAAGGAGCCCCACTGAGAATCAATAAAAATAAGATATCTTGTTTGTGACTAAATTTTCAATTATGTTGACTCCCCACTGATTGCATCTAGTCACTATCTCCTAACATTGGATCAAAACTCTAACCTTTGCATCAACCAAGTAATAGGTAATTTCTAGACTTGCACACACCAGACTACCATGCAATTTCAATAGAAAATGAACCTCAAGATCTGTCTGTTGACATTACAAACCTTTGAAATTTATTGAATGGGATTTGTTTTCATCAAAATCATGATTTCATTTGCATGTGGAGGCATAAATACAATATTGATACTTTGACATAAAAAGTTAAAAACCAAAGCAACAATAAAAGCCACCAGCAATGTCATGAGAAAGATATTTATGTATGCCACCTATGGTTAACAGATATATTTTCCTCATAATTCAGGATGTTAGCCTTGGTTTTATCAGGGAGTGCCTTCCTCATGACACAAGCTTAAGACAACAATTTTCATTCATGAAATAAATAATAATTATTTTATAATCATACAGCTGAGTTACCTTTGAGAGTTAAGTAATCCGCTTGTTTTGATGAATAAAACACTGGTATAACAAATGCCAAGGTACTCACCTACAAAAGAATAAAAATATTGTGAGATGTATGTCCAACAAACAAACAAAATATATTTATTATGATTCACTGCAATAGGCTATAAGTTAGCTTCATACATGATATAACATTACAGCTGTATCATGTAAATAAAAGCTTATATAATATCAACTCAATAGCAATAGTAAATTGTTCACATTAACAGTGCTGGATATGTTGTTTTTATATGCATACATAGTAATATGTACAGAGAGTATATGCATGAAGCATGTAATCATTAATTGACACCCAAAACTTGTCACAGAAAGTTACTACTCCAGAAGAACAGGTCTACTGGTATAATATGCAAATATTACTTTCAAAATGGGATGATCCCAAATATCACTGATCATAAATGAATATAACACTTGGACCAGAGTTTTGTAATCAATAGCATGGCTATAGAGTCATAAGCTATACTGTGAATCAAAATCTAGAGATGGAAATAAATATGGATTCATAACGAGAGAGTATTTCAATGTTGTATCTCATAGGTTTGAGTAGGCTTTCATTTTCTCTTTATTTAAACTACAATTTTTATACAATGATATGAACAGAAACTTATCAAATCAATGAATTAAGGCACTCATTTCTGATCCTATATAAAAACTTTTATGTTTAAAGATCAATATCTAGGGTCTTCAATGTTTATCCCTCTTTATGTTTCTTCATGAATTCATTGATGGTCATATTCAAATGGTAAAAAGGCTGTGACATTAAACCCATCATCTGTCATTAAACATAATTTTATGCCATACCATCTGTTGCTTTTGCTGTCAGCAAGTGTCAGATTGACTGAAAAGGTTTCAATCAAGTGGGGATAGAATATGTGTATATATATATATATATATATATATATATATATATATATATATATATATATATATATATATATATATATATATATATATATATATATATATATATATATATATATATATATATATATATATATATATATATATATGCATGTATATATATGTATATATGTATATATATGTATATATATATATATATATATATATTTATTAAAATTAACATGATAAGTGATCAGTGCTAGATAAAATCAAACTTTAACTTAGGTAATAATTCATCATTTTCAAAAGAAATCTCATAAGCCAAGTCTAAGCTTCATGCTCAGTCACAACCTACATTTCACTTTCCACCCATTTAAATCTTAAAGCAAAAGCACCATCAAGTGGCAGAATAGTAGAAGATGGCTGCCAAACTAATTACATGAGCTATTAATACCAAGTAACTCCATTTACTTATACCTTATTCTGTAGATTTCTTGAACATCACACCCCAAAGACAAAGCAAGTGCAAGTGAAAGATTGCAGTCGCTTATTAACCTTGTTTACAGTTATGGTATCTGATAATTATTAGGAAAGTTGAAAATAGATAGGGACACTTATAGATAATGAAAGCTGTATATAGGTCACAGATGTTACATATAAATAAGTCACTGAAAAGTGATTACAGAACGATATGAATTTGATTCACCGTATAGTATCCCTAGCAGTGGTCACATGTTGCAGGGCGTTATCTGACATGTGAGTTCTTCAGTACCCCAAACTCTTTCCTTTTCTAATGGGCCTTATATTCCTCAAGCCATCATCAGGTCATGGAAGCTACAGATGGACTGAATAGGCTTTAACAGCAGTGAGGATAAAGACAGAGCACAGACCAACAGTTGATGCCATCATAATATAGCAACTCTGCACTCAGGAGAACCATGTTTACAAATAATAACAGATGTCTTTTATAAACAACATGGAGTCAGTCATAACAAAATCAATGGTCAATCATTGCTGATAGCTTCCATATCACTCTATATCAATAGCATTTAACTTTCATCAAACTACGACACTTACTCTAATGAAATGTGTCAGTTTTGTTGATATCCTGGGAAGAACCAACTTCTCCCAAAGGAAGTTAGAAAGGGGTTCAACAAACCATTCCCACAACTGACAATAACAAGACCATGAAATAAAGACTGACCAATTTAAACATGCATTCCATTTGGTTTAGATTAGTTGCTGCTGTGTTCGATTTTACTACGCTACATAATAACTGGAAGAGAAGAGGTTGTGACTATGAGATAGGGAGCTCAAATGAATAAAACAAGCTCATCTTAAAGTGAATGTCAGCGCTTCTGTTTTTGTGAATAAAATACATTTTCCATACAAGGCCTAGATTGACTGTGGAGAAAAATGAATTATTCCACAAAGCTGTATTTCACACACAGCAAAACATGTCAAGGCTCAATGGAACCTGCAGAACGCATTCAAGCTTTGCAGGTTAATCATGCTTAGTCATGAATGGGTGTGATTCTACAAAAGAAGTTGTTTTTTTTCTCTTTTATCAAAAGAGCCTTCAAAGACAGACATTAATATTCTAACTGACCAAACTCATTTATTTTCAAAATCAGGAAGACAGTGTGAAGCTTGAAATTTTGTCAATTTAATAATTCATTAAAAAAAAGCAACAATGTTGTGCTGTATACATTCACCATGATTCCAATACTCTGTACAGTACATCTTCTTTCTTGTCACGATGGTTGCAAATCTAATTCCTCTTCAGCACCTTCGGCGTATAAAATGGTTATTTTATATTCCTTTTATTAGAGAGCTATTTGGAAATGCAATGTCCCTGACAAAGTCTAATTGGGCAGAAAAGTTAAAACTTTCTGGGAGTATTACCCAATTTGGATAAATCTTGTGATAATCATTAATTCTGATTCGGTGACATTGATCAAACAATAAAATGGCCATTCGCAAAAATGATCTGATAAGATTCAGCTGAACAACGAATAGCCGATTAAATTCATGTCTTTGATGAGGACATTTAACTGAAAACTTTTAAATTGAGATGTCTGGTTCCACACAATAAAAGAGGCACTTTCTGCATGTCATAGCAGGTATTTTTTTGTTTTCAATTTTTGACAATCGCCTGCCACTTGAGACACTTTCATGGAGTATCATTGAGCATCTATTATGCTGCCTTTATTCCCATTCCAACAAACATTTATGGCCCATTCAACAGGATGGAGTACCGCCATAAAAACCCACAGGGTGGTGAATGTGTAATAAGATCTCAACTTTGAGACCGACAATCTTGTTCTTGCGGGTAATATCTTCCTCAGTCCTGACACAATTGCCTCTTTTCTTTCCTGCAAAATGAGACAACACCATCGCAATCATTGTGTCCGCAACTCTGATTCAATGCACTACAAACAGCTTGGGTTTCATGCACTGACCATTTGTTTCACAGTTTTTCCTGAGTCTATCATTAGCCTTCTCATTTGTATCATCCCTGAATCTTATGCAACCTTTGTATGGTAAAACAAACTATTATCACAGAATATATGCTTATGTATAAATATATACATGAAATAATAAATGTCTACTCCTAGGAAATTTAGTCTTTTCAACAAGTCTCTTATTCATGTCATGGGTGAGGTCAAATTTTCATAAAATCTGACAAGCATTAAAAGCCGTGAGGTTAATCAATAAATGCATACCAATAAAAAAAGAGTTCTTTGCAAAAATGAGGTTTGCTAATGCCTTCTTATGTACAACATTTGCCTGAGGATTTACACATTTTTCACTTTTTCTCCATCAAAGAAGTCCCTTTTACATTCTATGGTCTGACATTTATCATGAAACAGCAAGTTTCTTTCAGTCAGACATCCACCGAAATCAATTTTATAAGCACATACAATAAAAAACTTTCCAGTAATTATCACACATTTCTTGTGTTTGCATGGCCCTGAGGCTTGCACTCTGTGGAGGAGGAGAGTGCATAGCTATATATTTCTCACAAGTTGAAGACGGAAGTAGTATAAAAAAAACAATAGAGGCAGAACACAAGGCAAAATCTTGGCACACAAAACAAGGTGAATGATATTCCCCAAATAATCACAAAACAAATCATGAAGCTCCAAAACAACGGGAAAGGCTTGAGAAAATATGTATCATATTTCATGATTATATACTATGTTGGAGATACTACATGGGCACCAGAGCAGCAAAAACAGATAAAATGTCTGCATCCCACTAAACTTTTTTATTTGCATCGTTGTTGTTTCTTGCTTCTTGTCTGGAATATAAAAAGGCTGCATATTTAGCATACATCAGATGGGATCCCAATTGGCATGGATATAATGTGGTAAACTCGCAAAGATAATTAAAGTATATTTGAAAGGTGCCCCTAGTCTCGGAGTGAAGGATCTTTCTTACGTTTTTATGGGGATTTTACTTATTTCTCTCACCACATTGGCTAGACCGAATACTATTGTGAAAACCTAATCATTACAAACCTCATTTCATTGATGGATTTAAAGAGAACCAAACATGAGAGATGATACATTTCTGAACAAGAATCCAATATATTCATTTGATATCTTTTCATTTTAATTGAATATCACACTTCTGCTACCCTCAGGTGTAAAGCTTTCTCCTGCTATTTCTCTCCTCTCATATATTTCTACTAAAAATTATACCAAGTAATTGTCATGTGACATTCTCTTCAAACGGGACAAAAAGTATGTTAAACAATTGCCTGCAAACAAATCAAGAGAAGGAAATAAACCAGATAAGATTTAAAGTCATGTGGGTCCCCTGCCCTGGTTGATATACAGTGCGAGCACACCAGATGATATTGACCTAATCATATGTGGAAAAGCTATTATAAATCAAATCTGAGAAAATGAGAATATATTGGTAATCATATGTTTTAGTTCAAGCAAAATATATGTCAGGCAAAATAAGTTTGATCTCAAGAGAATATTGTTTTCAACTAAATGCTCCAAAAATTCAAAATAAATGCATGCTCTGCATTTTTGTTGGCAATACCGGCATTGTTGGGCAAGAGAACTTGGAAGACATTTTGACCTCGGCCAAATTGCAAAGGTTAAAACCTCCATCCAAAAGGTGAACATGAAACTTGTCTGAGTAGAATACACATGAACAACATGGCGACAATTCAGTCAATTTGAACATGTGGGAGCAATAACAAGACATTTTGACCTTGACCTTTTTGGAAAGGTCATTAAAGTTTTAGGATGATCAATAAATATTTAAGAAAAAAGTACAATGGCTGTTGAATTGGTCAAATTTTCTCTGTTAAGTACTTTTGGGACATTTTTCACTTATTTGATAAAAGGAATTTATGTTAGGCCCATTTCACCCACCTTAATATTTAATCAAGTGAGATTAACAGTAAAAGACCACAGCTAGTCTAAAAACTCGGCAATACTGAGTTATAATACTTGAAAAGTATGATATTGTCCCCAAAATTATTAACAATTAGCTCAATCTCTGCATCTACCATGTCGTAAAAATATAATGCAGCTAATAATAGTAGAATGGTTGTAGAATCAGCAAAATTAGATAGAATTCATTCAATGTTGAGGCATTCTTCATTGTCATATATGGGGTGTACATTGTGAGAGAATATTTATTTGTTGCCTCTGGAGATGTGCCATAGGTTCAAATCCCATGAAATAATTCAGATCAGAAGCAACAAGACTTGTTTTCTCCCCTTGAATCTAAATTGAGGAAGAGGTCAATTTAAAATGACCTTCAACACTGCAAGATTATGCCACACATAAGAAGCAACTTTTAAGTTGCACCTATTGCTGAGGGAATGTTAAGGTTAGGACACAACAGAAATCTAATCTTGCAGACTATGAGTGGCTCTGCAAAGCCAGAATCCACATTTCTCCTCAGTACTTTAAGATATTATATATACAATTTAGCACTCAATATCAGAGTAGAAATAGTAGTTCTCAAGAAAACAAATTAATCTGGTTCTTGTTGCGGAATACTCTCTCAAGTTAAAATGTGTCCACTTCAGCAGTCAAACACATCTTTAGCAATAATCAATATTTGGGCACTTGTTAGAGGCAAAAATTCTCTTCTGTAATATGTATGACAACTATCCACATCAAATATAGATGTATTTCCCAGCAAATCTATCATTCAAGTATAAACTCATATTTGCAGTTGATTAATTTTTTCGAACAAAAAATAAGAGTCTCTCCTTTAACAGATTTGAGCCATAATTAATGCACTTCTCAAATCAACACAAATGGAGTAAAGTTGTCTGAGATTCTGTAAAACTAATGTCCATTAATAATAATAATAATAATAATAATAATAATAATAATAAAGATTTGTATAGCGCTATTCCAGACTACGTCTGCTCATGGTGCTTAAAGGTATTTGCTCTTTTTGGACATTCTGTGAAAACAGGATACCTAATTTTATTTTTAAGTATATGACAAGTGATTTGAATAGAATAAACAATGGAATTAACAAGCAATTTTTTGCACTTTTAAAATAAAGATGCATGGCTTTGCAAGCTTTGGTTTACGATACCATATTTTTCCAAACCAAAAAAAAAAGTTTTGTCCGTATCATATTCTTTGAGGTCTGGTGTTTGCTATCCTTTCAAGTTTGATAAAACCTATTTGGAAAGTTGTCTATATTTGCATATGTCTGCATACTATAAAACAATGGATATCAAATATAGCACGATTTGCGTGCAGTACGTGTACTTCTTTCTGAAAAAAAATCTACTCCACAGAAGTTGTGGTTTGTAAGTCAGTGTGGTTATCTCATATTGAGAATTACTCACATGAAGTGTAAATAGAGTAAATTCACATTTGTCAAAAAATACCTTTAATTCAAGGTATGCAACAGAGTGCCATTTAAATGTCAAGTTGTTATATCCAAGCTTGTGTCCAGAAGTCGACAGAGTATTGACATGTCAGATAAGTGAAAAGTATTTACCACAAAAATTCTTAAGCAACATGAAATAAACAGACTATTTCATCTGACCATTTCAACTGAGCCAAATATAAACACAAACACTGATGAATCTGATTTATCTTGTTGTGAATGATCTGCATGGAGCGAGAATCTAAAGATTGTTTGTGACAGATAACCTCAGATCCTGATGTAATTTGCAGATGCACTCTGTAACTGTCTGCCAATACAAGAGGCCACTGTCTAGGATAGGGAAACGAGGCATGCATCCAGACAAAATCCTTGATTAGTTAGTATTCAACCAACCAAATATAAGATACGAAATGTGACAAATGTGACAAGATATATTATCCTCAGTTTACTGGAAAAAGAAAATAGTTCTTGACATTTTTGACATGTTTGTTGACATAGAAAATAGAAGCACAATTATTTCTTGAGGGCTGGTGACAGTGTTCATGTTGAAGCAAGAAATACACACTAAGCTCTATATATAAGATGTGAATATTGTGTTGGGATTAGTCTCTTTATCTACAGACAAATCCTCATCTCAAACTGCTCGGTGTAATATACCAGTTGGCATTAGTTCCCACCTGTGTCTTCTTCCAGGAACAACAAAAGAATATTGGCAAATAGAGGCCAAGGCTTGCTTCATTATAGAGAGAACAAAGGAGACAACTCTTTCTGTCTACTATTTTACACAAGACGTGTTAGTAATTATGTTTACTAACAGATCTATTGTGTCCAGTTTGGCAAAGGCATCACAGAGTAATTATGCACCTAAAGTATCAGTGAACTGTGCTGAACTGTGAACTGCCTTTCACAATCACAATTATAATGAGGATGGTGCACTGCCCTTCTCTTTCACAGTATGAACTACCCTGCCCTTATGTTTCACAGTACAAAGTGCACTGCTCTTCCCTTCCACAGTGTGAAGTGCCCTGCTCTTCACTTTCACCGTGTGAAGAGCCCTGCCCTTCCCTTCCACAGTGTGAAGTGCACTGCCCTTACCTTTCACAGTGTGAAGTGCCCTGCCCTTCACTTTCACCATGTGAAGTGCCCTGCCCTTCACTTTCACCATGTGAAGTGCCCTGCCCTTACCTTCCACAGTGTGAAGTGCCCTGCCCTTCACTTTCACAGTGTGAAGTGTCCTGCCCTTCCCTTCCACAGTGTGAAGTGCCCTGCCCTTCCCTTCCACAGTGTGAAGTGCCCTGCCCTTATCTTCCACAGTGTGAAGTGCCCTGCCCTTACCTTTCACAGTGCTTGGAGAGTGCCCCACCCTTTACCAACCCAATAGCATATCTTGCCCCTGAAGTGTCAACTTTAGTTGGAAATCTAAGACATCATTGTATGAGGGGAAACGGAAATATGTCATCTTGTCTAGGATATAAAAGACATGAGAGCTAATATCCAGCTGGGAAGAATGACATTAATCCTTATGTAATCCTTGTATAATTTGAGTATTAGTCTGTTGAAGAATGATATCTCAAATCAGGTTTTATTTTGGTCTTTTTTAAATTTTTGGCATCATATACATCATATACTAATCTTGAGTATACATGTGTATATTTTGGCAGATATTATGGCAGATATTTTCTGGCCATATTCTAGGGGATTGGCCAATTTTAATGCAATAGACTATCACTGAATTATAAATTTCATTCAGAAATACTCTCAAACTTCATTTCTTAAATTATCCTCACCAAAACTCATTATCTTGTGCCTCATTCAAGGAAATACTTTTTCCCTGCAAAATGGAATCTTTGAAAAGAATATCCTCTTCATGCCTTATTAAGAGTTATCAAGTACAATCCATGTTTTTTTGTCACACCAAAAAAAAGCTGCAGTAGGATGAGTAAACTCAAAGGCACAACTAAACTTGCAAGCAGCATTCTACGTAATGTTATTTTGCACTTCCGTCCTGTCTTGTCTCAGATGTTTCCTTTTGATGGTGTATTGAGAACAACTCCAAGCTACCTCAAGTCTAATAAAACATGATCGCCTGATTAAATAATGTCTTAAATAGATCTCCTCTGCTGATTTGTTAAATCAAACCTGGCTTCTCAGCAGGCCTGGCAGGATCTCACTTGCATGTAAATCACTGATATTTTATAAACCCTGAGATTTGGTGGTGACTAGTTTATTCTGAATATTGACAGCAGAACACATGATCATACTGTTTAATTACAAGAGAAAGGAGATAAGCTATGGCCTAATTCTCCTAATCTCTCTCAGAAACACTCTAAGTGAGTCATCTTGTGACTTTGCCCATTAAGTCATTCCCCTTCACATGTTATTGACTTCCACTTCTATGATTCTTACAGCACTTTCTCTTAAAAGAGTGACAATACAGGAGAAATATATAGATTTCACCCTCTTATTTAAAGAGTGTGGGTGAAGTGGTGACAACTCCCAGGTGGTTGTGATTACAGGTCTGCCTATCAGCAAAGTTATGCTGTGTTATCAAAAAGAGATCAGGCTCAAAGGCAACAAATCAAGCTCCTTGTTATTACCACTCTTCCCATCGCTACTAATTGTTCAAGGCCCATAGAAAACAAGTTTTATCATAAGCATCATTACATTTCCCTGTTTCCACATGAGTTCACACTTTCACTTACAGATCTTATATTTTGCGCTGTGATGAAAAGCTTCCACATTTTTAAAAAGAAAGTTTTAAAAGCAATCCTTTTCAAAACTACTGACACATGCAACTGTTTATGGATTATGTCAACAAACATAAATTGCTTATTCCTAACAATAATTAAATTGTCTCTTTTGTGAGATGATAAATAACCTTATCTATTACTTTTCAGTGGATTACCAGTTCAGTCAATCTCTAGGCAGGCTCTAGTGGTAAAGACTACATGTATTTTACTCACCACATGTGAGATGCACTATTTGTGACAGAGACTTTGTTAAATGAAAATGGTGAAGAGAGTCACTGGACACCTTGAAGAGGGTAACCTCGAGTTCCACTCCCACCCTCATTGAAATAGGAGATGCCACAGCATCATGCTGAGCCCTGCTTTACCTCAAAGAGTACCTCCCCACCTAAACCCTCAACTATCAAAGCTTCACCTAACTGTAAGGGCAAAATTGTTACCTTGGTAACTCTCTACAGACCTGAGCTCTTTTGGAAGAGAAAAGTTACTCTTACACTGATTACTTTGATGAACCCTTTAAAACTTACTGCTCACTCATCCATGAGGTAATTTTCCTGTGTGACTATAGTGTCCAGGTAAACCAGCCACCTTAACCAGATGTGATCAAATCTATTAACACCATCAATACCTTTGGTATAGTATTGTGTTCCACAGCAATAAGTTTGATACTATCCCATTCACTGTTTACATGTCTCCTCTTGCTGACAGCAAAGTAATTACTGAACTGCCTCATCTGCACAAATGACATTCACATTTACATTTTAATGGATGAGTAGACAAGGTGTAGACATCTCAAACAAAGAGGGGCACCACTACATCAAAAACATATCTACTATTAGACTGTATCTAGATGGCAAGATGGCTGAAACCTTGACATACATACACCTTTGTGGCTTCTACCCTAGATTACATAGTGACATCATACAAGAAAGTGATGTCATAGTGATGTCATGGACTATGTTGATGAGGTCATCTGACCATACATGGAATACTGCTATCTGTCCTGCTTGAAATGCCATTTTTGTAAAATATTTGTAAACATTGAGTAAAATAAGAAATCAGATAGTTCTAATAATAGATAATAGATGGATGTCAAGTCACTGAGATGTCCAACTGTACAGTTTGTTAGAAATTGATGTGGAGAGATGTTTCAACTTGCAATGGTTTCATTTGGTCCATGTAGTTCTGAATAACAAGGTTGCATGAAGCAAAAAGCATTGCCTACCAGTCAGTAATCCCAAATGTACAGCACAGGGGTGTTTTTTTAATCAGATAACTTATTCTAGGAAAAAAATGACAATCATTCATCATGGTTCGTCCTTGTCTTTGCCATTTCAGTCTTGGTATCTTGTCATTCTTGTAAGTAGGTCAGCCCTTTGTGACCTACTCTCTTCTGCTTGTTGTCTGCTGAAGCACACTCCTCAAAGTGCTGAGTGGCAACTGCTTGTCAGAGTGGCAACATAATGTGGGAGTGTGGTTTTATATTTTATATTTATGAGATCGCCTGTCCATACATGGAATACTGCTGTTGACTTCCTCCCTCTGTTCTGCTTAATTTACTTCCTTTTGGCAATTTTAACTAAAATCAAAAGGGATGTATGCAATGTCAATTTCAATTTTCTTAATGTTTCACCCTTTTCCTACAAATGAGTACAATATCAAATAAAATGGTGCAGTGGATGCTCTGTATTAATTGATAAATGACTTTCTCATTATTCCTATTGATATTATTGATAATCTTTATTATTCTCATGTCACCTTATCTAAATTTGCCTGATCTTTAATAAATATCTCAGAAAATTTTCACTTAGTATGCAAATCATAGACATTTATATGAAGTAGAAACAACAAATCATTTCTTCACCTAAATGGAATTATTCATTTTGCTTCTGAAAATTAATTTTTCCATCACTCAATTCAATTCCACTCATGTGTCGCATTTTACTGTCAAAAACATTAAAAATGTATCAAGCATCTTTCTCAAATGGGTTATTACTACTTAAATACTACCTTTTGAGAGGATGTGATGTCACATACAAATAAAATCCTGGTATTTTTGGACTGGGCCAATGTTGGGCCGATGATGTAATCATATCTTAAACAACATGGCTGCAAAGCTCTGCCACTCCACCCATAGCTACTCTCCTTTGCATCAGGATCACTATCATAAAACCCTCTCCTTTATTACTTTGGCTTGATTGTATCTTATTTACCCAGTGTCCTTTGTAGACGGGTGTAGCTTTTTGGTCATATAGCTTGACACAAATGACGTCATGTTACGAGTAGCGATGTATTAAATGATGTTATGTGATATGAAGTCTTTCAAATAGTCTTGCAAACTGATTTAATATAAATCATGTTATAATCTATATTCTTCAGGAATATATGTATAAACTGTTGATATTCAGTATTTCCAAAAAGGAAATCAGGTGTTAAACTATTCTTCAAATCATAAAATGTATATTTCCACATGAAGATAGATAAGATATAAATTTCAAGCCCCTTCCTCGCATCAGGTATGGACAATCACAGAATGGAAATGTTCATAAGGGATGGTAATGTAATAGTAAAAAGTGAGGTTAGAGTAGGTATAAGGTATGTAATGTATATTTGAGAGTATAGAAGATGGTTCATATATCTGGTAAACCTTTTGGTGATATCAAAGGCTTCTATTTATCACATTGCCACATAAAGAAGTGCATCCATCATATCTACTGAGCCAGACCTGACCAGATTTGATAACCAGTCTACACACACCCAGATTGTTGAGATATAAGATATAATGATATGTCAATCTCTGATGACAAAGTACACTGATATGGCCACTTCCTATCAGAATGGTACTGGACAGAATTGTTCAAATCATAGTGGTGTTACCTATAATGGTACTTATAATCACCAAAACTAATAAGATGAATATCGCTTGTCTTCTATAACTTTTAAAAAACTTCCAGGAAGCAATTCTTGATAATAAAATAAGGCGGTAGAGTTTCAAAAGAATGTGGAGACTGGAGTGATGCTTTTGTTGGCAACTCTGGGGAGGAATAATTTTCTCTTGTTCACATTAACAGGTGGTCATCTTCCCATTGTTCATATGTGATCAAAGGAACGACACTTGTCAAAAAACATTTACTGCTTATTCAAAATTTCTGAATAGATGTGCATGGTGAGTAACAGTGCCATGGACACGCAAGAGCCAGAAATTTGAGATGAACAGCTTTGCTCTATTCAATAGAAAATAGGCACCCCTTGACAAAAATGTACATGAGACTGTAACAGGTGAAAAAACGTGTTGCGGAATCAAAAGTGTATAGTGTGAGCCTATTTTCCCAGGTTTATATCCTTGAATTTTCCAAGAGTAATCACTGAAGCATTAAGTGATCTGAATGCATGGATATTAGGTACCCAGGCTCCCTTTGCTGGTATCTTTTCTCACCACCGGGACTTGAAAGGGTCAATATCTTACTCATCCTCCTCCACAACCTTGTCCGAATCAATAGCATTCATATTATGAATTAGTTTGATAGCAATCAAATGGTACTTTTATCCCCAAGGATGAAAATTTGCCCACATATTCTCTTTATAAAAATTAATTGGATAAGTTTGATTTTTATGTTTAGTAATAACTGTTTACTTTACCAGGTTGTTAGCAAGTTGTTAGCTTTACAAGTATATTTTGTTTAGTTCACAAGTGGCATGATCAGTGAATAATTCACACCTATTGTGAATTTTATTAGCAATTCAAGGTACATGGGGACATTCATTCAGGGATTGTCAGTACATTACTGTGATTGGATTTTCTTTTATTCAGCTTTCAAACATTTTCATCAATCACACGATTTAAACCTTAACTTCTCTGGAGAATTCTATAAGTACCAAGAGCTTAGGATTATACAATGTCTGTGACTGAGTTCAGGGAACCCACTCTATGATAACGTCCTATCTTTAACTGTTATATATTCATGAAGAGGGATTCTGGATCAGCTAGTCTTTGGTAGCTGTTTGAAAAGAAAATGTAACTTCTCCTGTGAGAAAACACTTTCAGAAAATGAGATGTCTCCAAGCACATTGATTTGGTGTCACAATTGTTGTTTTTTCACTGAAAAAAACCCAGATTCTAGATCAGCATCTCCATCAACAAAGATTGGCCTCCTTTGTGATATTGGCACCCATTGGAGAAGTGTCATAAATATATCATAGAGACAGACTAGCATTGGCACATTAAAGGTCTGGATGCAAGGTCATCCACTGCTATGTTCCCGAGATACAAGGCTTGATAATAGTGATGAACCTGCACGCTGTGACTTAGTTCATTGCCTCATGAAATATTGAGCAGTTCAAGCTATTATTGCATTCTTGCAGTCTATCATAAACTGAGTAATCAATGGTATCAAAATCTGCTGCCGCTATACAGAACTATAGTGCGGCCTGCCATGCCATGCAGTCAATAAACACATTTTTAGAATACTTCTATCTGGCACTCTGCCCCACATACTTCTCTGCCAGTGTACTGCATACACATGCTATTGTTCTCTTATCATCATGACCCGCACTGTGTTCATCCTACAGAGGAATCAAGATGTGCAATATCCACTCTAATTTCTTATCTGATGTCTGTTCTTGAGATATTTTTATAAAGGTCTATATTAAAGACCTTAATGAAAGGCACAGTTAATCAAATAGCAAAAAATCTTTCAATTTGAATTAATATGATTAGGAGCATCTGTCTGATAGAATGTTGTACTTTCCCGAATATGCATGTAAAAACTGTCTATTCTTTGCAAAGAGGGCCCATCAAATATTTCTTACTACTAATTTCATCACCCTGGAAATTGCATGGCAAACATCTATTACGAAATGTAACACTGGAAGGATGCCACACGGAGAGAAAAGGCTCTGCAACATTTCAGTTCTTGACAATTCTATTGTTGTGTGGGTTTTCTGCTTGTTTCTGTCCTGCAGGCGAATAACTTTATCTTTATGTGCAAGAAAATATAGATTAAGAAAAAAAATCTGCAAACAAAATTGAATTTGTGAACACTCCCTATTTCAAAACAGTATTAAAGTTGAGATAAAAAAATATACCAAAAAATATGTACTTGAAGAAGTTAGTATTAATATTTTTGCATGTTTGTGCAGGGTCCATTTTCAATCAATAAAAACACTCCAAAGCACTTAAATATAAAGGACTTTCTTAAGATTGTCACAGAATTGATTGTGTTTTAACAATACTTGGAGAAGCTGCAATAACTTTGGAGCCAGTCTATCTTCAACGGTCATCAAAATACCAATGCAGCTCCAATATCCCAACTTTTCACATCCCACAAGCAGCTTGGATTATGATCCTTCACTTTATTTTTGCAGAGTAAATGTGACAGATATTTGGTATTTCCTGATTTCTTCAGATAGCATTCAGATAAACATTGAAAATCAATATATGATTATATACCATATAAGTGGATGATTGTTATCAATGTTATTCGATCATCTATTTTTTCCTTCATTTTGACAGTCTATATTCAATCAAATTGCAATGAAAAGCGTCATTGTTTTTGGTGGAAAACAAATTTGGAAGACATTATTCTATCTTACCTTAAAACCTTACAATTGAAGGAACTAAAGACAAAATTACTATGTTTTATGAAAAGACTTGTAAAAACAGAACACACTTATCAAATAATATGCACGAAGAGGTTAATTGGCACCAATTAGAAAAAATACTTTACATCTCTGACAAGCATAAAAGCCTGTACGTTTACTGCTAGAAAAGAAATGCACAACATATAGGCATATTTGAGTATTTAACAGTAATTGTGTCCATCTTACTCTTGCCAAGATATTCATCTAAATCATCTGGGTCTATTTTGACTCCAAGACATCTCACATGTTTCTGAAGAACTCAGTCAGAGCTGGGGCTCAACACAGATTTAAGAAATTATAAATGTGGTGAAATTATCCAATGCAAACATGGTCTTGTTGGATAACCTATTTGCTCTGTATAAATATTACCATTGCCATGGTTACTCAACTTCTCCATCAACAACGCATTCAGATTCTCATCTAGTCCTCAGATAATTTAAATGGGTACCTTGCTAAAAAGTTTATCTCAATAAGAAATGAAATATATTAGGAATGATGCCTCATGTACATCATTGATTGTGCATATTCAATGCAGGTTTTGCATATAAACATAACGTTTTCTTCATTATCGCCTCTTCATAAATATTCAACCATACGGAATAATGCAAAATAGGTTAGAACAAAGGAGAGCAAGTTATGTAAATCAGGCAGCATTTTAAATGCAATCACTATTACTGAGCCTCTTGAGAAATCAGATCAAATTGATTGAGAAATGAAACTTGAATGAACCAAAATAGGAGAAAACAGTTTGGATATGTGAAAAATGGAAATCACCCCCTTTAATAAATAAAATCACTTTTATATCACAAAATGGTTATAATTTCATTTTCAATGAATTTATATTGCGCATTATTACATGCAGCAAGAAAGTAAACAATAAAACCATTTATGAAATGTGGAGTAAGTGGCCTTTCCAGGTATCATTTTCTCATTTTGTATGATGCACCATTCAAATATACAGAGCTTATATTTGCTTCAAGAGTCCAAAATGAGGAATAGGATTAACAGAAGAAATTGTAGATGGTAACTCGGTTATCTGGTGGTAACTCGGTTGTTTACGACATTTATTTGAGTACTGCTCATCGATCTGTCGGTCTCATCCAGGAAGGAAGATGAGAATCTTGAGCACAAAAACGTACTCAAATGAGGGCTTTACAAGACCCACATTTTATATATACATTATTGTAAACCTATTTACTATTTATACTGACATCGCCATACATTATATTTTATATAGCTGTCTCTCACTTATATAGCTGTCTCTTAAATGTGTAGCTGCCTCTTACTTGTATAAATGTCTCCAACCTGTTTAAGGTTTAGGCAGCTCTTTATGTCTGTCTTACTTGTGCAGCTGTCTTGCACTTGTCTTGTGCAGCTGTCTCACTTGTGTAATTTTCTTATTTGTATAGTTGTCTTTCACTTATCTTCCTGTCTCTTAGCTGTGTAAAGCTTAATCAGTTTTTCAAGTCTGTCTCACTTGTGCAACTGTTAGTTATATTGTTGTCTCTCAGCTGTGTGAAGTTTAGTCGGTCCTTCATGTGCAACTATCTCTTACTTGTGTTAAAGGTGAGTATGTGTGTGTTAGAAACGGGGTGCCTACCAAATATGAAAAGGAAAAACTACAAAATGAAAACACCATCAACAAAACTTTTATTCTGTTATCTTGTTTTTCACATTTCAAAGGGATAATTCAGATTACAAGCTTTGTATTTTTAAATGGTATTGCTAACTCCACTGACCGTCGGATCGGACCTGAGATTTCAGGCTGGTGAATCACAGTACTTCACAACTTAACTGTCTCAATATTACACTTATTATAAAAAGCTGAATTCATGGCAGAAGAACTGGTGTGCATAAACAAGGAATAGAGTGTTTACAAGCTCTATTTCATTTGTCTGTAAGAAATAAAACCACAACAAATGTCTAAAAATGATGACACTCCATCTTTTTGACTTGGGTTTGTCCTGGATCATATTTTTCATTTTACTCTGAAAACTTTTTTCATTCATCCAAGGAATATTTATCAACAACTGAATTCGCCAAATACCTCAGAAGCAATGTTAAATATACAAACATGCAATTCACATGTGCATTTAGTTGGGTTTTTTTTCAAAGGTAAATATAATTCTGATTTTACTCCCAAATCTTTTCCACTGAACTAAATGCATCCTGTATATAAAGACCAACCTAAAATATACACACATCCCTTATTTTGGAAATAATGTAGTAGTATCAAATTGACCTTATTTCAACCAGCAAAATATAATTTCTTTTTGAAAGAAATCTTGCTTGTTACAGCAGAGACACAATGTTGTGCAATGAAATAAAACATTATCTTCTATGAAAGAGATTTTAGGTCAGTGTTGATGTATACTATATGAGACATTTGTGTTTGAGAGCAGACCAGACAGTTGGAGATGTGGACGTAACCAGGCTATCAGTGAGTGTGGCTTAAATGCCTATCCTGGGACTAGCGAGGCTTAGTCTGAACATCGTCCCAGTCTGCACAACTGTCTGACCACTCTCCTCTGCCTCACCCCTCACCACTCATTACCTTGCTCTAAAATGGATAACATGCACCGTGTACGATTTTGTTAGATCCAAAAATGTGGCGTGGAAATGTACATACATGATCCATCATTAGCGGAGGTACTTAAGTGAAAATACACAAGACATCTATCATATGTACTAGTCAGGACTACTGCCGTCACTATGTCATATCACTGTTGAGAGTTTTTCTATGCATGCTATTCTTCTATTATTCGCTATTTAATAGCTTTTTATGGTCGCAGTAGCACCTGATGGACATTAGCCGATGGCTATTATTCTGTGTGATACTCCACATTTCATGAAGCATTCGTCTTATTTCAAAGAGGCTACTTCCAAGTGATCCACACTGCAATATCGTACATGCTCGTATCTTCTTCTTTGATATGTATATATTCCCTTGACTCGACACTTCCCCTAATTGATGAAAGAAGTGACACCACTTTTGGCTACTTGACCCTGAGCTAAATACTTGCGAGTGTTTATAGTTTCCAGGAAAACATGTGAAAATTTCCTCTTCACATGTGTGCTTTGGTATAATGGAAATTTTACAATGATATTTACAAACTATTGTTGCAATCAGATCAACATGTTGAAAATCTGTTAGTTGTGGCATAGTTGTGATATTGTTTAAATCCAAGTTTGAATTATGTACTAAATGACATTGAACTTGTTGCTTTATTCCCTTTCTCCAGAATGACTTACAGCTGGTGAAGCTTTCACCTTTTATATTCTCTAATGATAGAGACATGGCACCAGAGGGAGGCAAAACATGCAAATATCTGAATGCCTCAGTGCTCACTGCCACCACATTTGTCAAACAAATTTGGAGGAAGGGAAAAAGAACCAAGACAACTTTGCCCATTTCTTAATATCTGAATCTTCACTCTGCCTTGCTTAGCTGATTGGACAACTCCATTAATGGCTTCAATAAACCTCATGTTACTGATTATATAAATAATGAATGAATGCTATTTTAAATGGCTTATGATTAGAAGTCAAAAAAGGGTTCATCTGACAAACTTGGATTTTTTCATTTGAAACACTAATGGTAATATCACTGACCTTGATCAAAATCATCCCATAAGAATCTCACTAGGCAATTTTTTAATGATAAACTCAGCATTCAGAGTTTAACCTGTATCCAAGCATAACCTTTAAAGACACATTTAATTTGAAATATAAGCAAAGTATGTGTGTAAATTCAAATGATATCAATTCATATGAGAAATTAGTTCTATCCATATCGTGGATACACTGAGCAAAACTGGCATAAACAGGAACACGAGAGGGCCCAAACATAGCCAATAAAGGTGAGATTTTGACAGAGCCAACCAATTTGTACCTCAGACCTGGGAAGGCTAGTGGCAGGCACAAATCAGGTGATATGTTATTGCTAATGTACAAGATAAAGATTTCTCCCATTTACTGAGGTTGGTATTCGGTGTCAGGTTGTTTTGCAACATTTGATAGGTCCACTCTGACCTTTTCCTGAACTTCCTGTTTCATAAATGTAATAAGTATCAATGTTTATCACAGAACAAAATAAAATAATAATTTTGATAAAAAAATTACTGTTGATTGAATATATCCAATGGCAGCACTACAAGATACTCAGATAACACATTACGGTAGGTTAACAACTATTCATATGTACACCAACTCTTAACTAGTTTGTAAATTTGAATTCCTTTATCAAAATTTATAAAAATATATATATATATATATTGTTCCTTGTAGTATAAAATAAGATAGACACTGTAAATATATAGCTTGAATTATTGGAACACTTCAAAGAGAGAATAAAACTCTCAGTCAAAGAACTCTTTTTTGGTGAATTTGCAATATATGCTTTGATGCCGATTAAAATCGTTTCAAATTATTGAGATCAGCTGTATTGATATTTTTATGACTGTTAAGTTCTCTGTCAGAGGAAAATCTTGATCTTGATATTTCATGATAGGACAGTTTGTTTGTTGTTACGTGTGCTACATTTAGCACAGGATATATCCTGACACGAGGCCCTTCTCTTTGAACTTATTGGGTTTTTTCACATCACTAAAACTTTCTGATACTAGTTGAGTACATTGCAATCACTTACATTTGGACCAATATTTTATCATTTTATCAATATATATCAGCACCAGTGTTTAGTCACACTATACATTCCCTTTATAGTGAAGTTTCAGACTGTTATTTGAAAAGCTAAATTTAAACTATTGTTATTTCTTAGAAACAACACATAGGGCCTTGGGGTCCAAATCATAATATCAACATAGAACAATGCTTTCACGTTTTGTGATTGTTTGATTTTATATTTGAAAAGAAAAATAAACTAGACTCAGTGATGATTACCTTGACAGATAGTGGGCAATGATATTGTACTTTCTTGTTGCATATGTGATCTGGTGAATATGGCAATTTGGAACTCACAATTACTCAAATTCTGTTTTATAAATATAAAGATAGATATATCATATGCTGCAAACACCAGTCAATCAGTAATTCAGACCCATTCTCCATCATCATCATCTCATCAATGTGACGCAACTTGTGTCAAATAACAGTGATTTCTTGTGTCATTCTTTTGTGCACAATATTGTTATTTGTGATGATGGTTTCTCAAAAAGATAAAAACAGATTGTAGAGAGGGATATTGTTACTGTTGGGTTAATCAGCAAGATACTTTGCACAGTGCTTACAAATTTGTGGTGATAAGCAATAGTTTGTATACGCAAGTTTGTGGGTGTGTATTGTATGGGTCATATTGCTCACACTTGCTTATCTTCATTGGTCAGGGCCAGTGGTCAGGCTCATCAATTCTCACTTACGTTTAGGGTCATTCTGGACTGTTTACTGAGCACATACCTTAATGGTTTTTAAGTCTGCAACTGCAGGCAGCACTGATGGGCTAATGTGCCCAAGGCTTCAGTGCTCGGTCGATTAAAAGTGTGGCAGTAAACATGCTAGGTGTGGAGGGCAATCTTGATGGATCAACATGGTTGCAAAAATGCTAAGGTCTCCTTGTCCCTGCTGTTATCCATGCCGGGTGTCCAATATTACTGCAGTGTCACCCATCAATGCCTTAAGGCTCTCCTCGCCCCATCTATTAACTGATATCTGAAAAAATGCTCCAGTCCCACAGTAAGGCACATGTGGATCAGTTAAATGTCAATACCATATATTCACCCCAGCTGGGTACCTCCATGGATCTGACTTCTTAAATGTTCATCAAAACTTGTAATAGAATTAAAACTTTTTTGTGTGATATCCAACTTATCCAATTTGCGTGATATTTAGCTTTACCATTTTGTTTGCTATTAAACAAGACTAATTTTTGTGATTTTTATCAATTTGATGCGACTATTCTATACTTCTCAATTCAAATGGGTTTTTTTTCTTTGAACCATCTAATATTATAATATATGTATACCATATTAAACTTTAAAACTGTCATCCTTCTAATAATGTAACAGTTCTGAAGGTCTATTTTACAAATTCCCAAAGAATACTCTGTTTGACTATCATTGCAATCTAATTCAACCAATGACCAAATCTTAAATGGTATTACGCATGTAGATTAGATATGGAAGACTTATAATGGATAATATTTGAATTCAAAATAGTACAGAAGTAGACCTGTGTATCTGATGTATATCAAACATATTTAGAACATTCATGAATTTTTAATACTTAGGTATTGATCATATTTTCAGACATTTGATGAATTTCATTCCAATATTGATATTAAACAAATGCTCATAGTCATTTATCAAAAAGTGGCAAAACCTGATGTGTGACACTATATGGGCACAGATCGGGAAGACATAGTGTCTAGAAATAGACACAAATGTGACAGATAGATGTATCATAAATATCAATTGGAAGGTCAGCGCAATCCCCCTTCTGAGAATTTGACTCTTCATAACAAAGCTATGGCAAGAAAATGTTATTTATGCTGCCTTGAAACTAACTATATGATCAAATTATTCAATACAAGCTTTGCACATGTGTTCTAACATGTTATTTTGTTCTACTTGCAGGTTTTACAAGTGTAGGGAATAAAAGGAATGCAATAAACCTTTCTTCAAAGCTGGACCTAAATGGCCACAGCCATTATCTGGAAAAGATATAATGTGTGAAGCATCCATCCTCACTGAAATCTGAAAAAATATTATTTTGATCTGCCCAAAAAGAAAATAACTTTGAGCATAGAGTGTGACTTTGGTACTATAAGCTACATGATAGGACTGATACTGGAGGAGAGATGGGTGATTCCGTAGCCCTCGGACGAGAAGCCCGCCCGGACAGCATGTCAATGGTGTCTGAGTATAACGCCCCTGCCAATGGCACGGACATACCAAAGCCAAACAATACAGAAATGGGTTATGTGCCCCGCTATCCGGGACTGGTGGAGTTCAGTGACATCTACATCAATTACCATGGATACTTTGCCGCCATCATGTGCATCTGGGGCATTGCTGCCAACTTGGCCAACATTGTGGTCCTCACAAGAAAAAACATGTTGTCTTCAACGAATATGATCCTCATGTGGCTGGCAGTGGCTGATCTTATGACGATGACTTCCTACTTCCCAGTCAGCATTCATTTCTACATCTTGCGGGACCCTGAGCTGAAGTTCCCATCATCACACAGCGTACACTGGATACGCTTCATGCTGTTTCACATTAACTTCAGTGTGGTTTGCCACACCATCGCCATATGGTTGACGATCATTCTGGCGATATTTCGCTACCTGTTCATCTGCTATCCTGCACGTGGGAGCATTCTCTGTAGCATGGAACGTGCTAAGCTGGCCATTGGACTGTGCTACTTATCTGTGGCCATTATATGTATTCCCAACTGTGTGCTTTACACTGGTGTGCAACAGACATACAATGTAAATGAGACATACAGTTATAAGTACTGGGAGTTGGGAGGTTCTCCTTTCGCCAATGACTTCCTCAATGTTCTCAACTACTGGATCCAGGCTTTCCTCATCAAGCTTATTCCCTGTGTCTTGTTAGTGGTTCTCACCATCCTGCTAATTATTGCCATGACTAAAGCTAACAAGCGCAGAATGAAACTCAAGTCCCAGGGGAAGAAGGATGAGTCTGACCGGGCGCGGGAACACAACAGGACTACCGGTATGTTGCTTGCTGTCGTGGGACTTTTTCTGCTGACCGAGCTGCCGCAGGGCATTCTCACACTGTGTAACATTTTTGTGGAAAACTTTTTTATGGATGTTTATAATCCTTTGGGAGATGTGGTGGACATGTTGGCTATGATTAATAATTCAATCAACTTTGTACTTTACTGCACAATGAGCCGCCAGTTCAGAGACACTTTCATGGACGTGTTCTGTGGCTGCTGCCCTCACAAGAGGCCTGGGTGGCTCAAACTTAAGGCATTCTCTATACACTCAAATGGTTCAACATCCACAAATAATACCACTCAGGTGTGAGAATCTCAAAGAGACAATGTCACAAATAAAAAAGGAAAAGCAGTGCATTTTTGCCATGGTTATATACAAACATAAGATATTCAGACAAAATGCCTTGACCATTTGGCAGTTAGTGTTGACAATTTACTGTATTATACACATTTATATTGTATTCTTACAATGAACTACAACCTGCAGTACATTATTATATAAATATTTAATCACATAATAATATAAATGACAGCCATCTTTGCTTTATATTATACCCATTATGTCCAGGGGTGACATTAGATTATTAGACATGAATAATAATTGTAATTATCCAGGATCAGTAACTATGGGTGTGTCACCATAAATCAACTGATTAGTACAAAGTAGATGGACTTGGTGTTAAGCTGGGACTAAGTGCACTAATTTTTGTGCAGAATAAATAGGAATTTATCTATTTTTATCTATTTTTTGTATTATATTAAATGACAGCTGATGTATGCAATTGAAATATCAAACATACTAGAATCAACCCAAGATGGACCTCAATTGTTATGATAGATATATCTGACTTCTGCTTTGTGATTTATCTATCCAGCATTTTTCTCGTCTGCAGATCCGAATATTTTACTACTTAATTGCATATGTTAAATCTGCATTTAAAGCTTGAATACTATTTTGAGATCTGATGGGCAATTTATTGAATATTACAGAATATAGATTGTTTGTACATTACTTGGAGATGTTGGTTCATTCAATAAATAATAATACTTAAACAGCTTGTGTAAACATGCCTTTCATGTCCAACACATCGAAGATTTGGCCCATTAGTATGGATAGAAAGAATTACATTAAGCTGAGGAAACTATATTCCCCTAAAAACATATAAATAGTTAAGTCACTCTTAAAGTAAATACATTTTAGGATCTTTTATTATTTGTATGTCTATTTTTATGTTAGAAACTAGTATTCCTTACTGGAAGAAAGTGGTGGAATCTGTTATACAAATGCCTTAAAGGATGAGAATTGCACCGAGGTGGGTAATATGGGTCCTGTAACTTTACGAGTGACAAATGTTAATCCTGATGGATTGTTCCTATGTAAATATATAACATGTGCTAAGAGATATAAGTTAAAATCCAATGTTTTTTTAGTGGTGCAGTGCTCTGTTATGATATACATACATATACATTTATAAACTATAATATATGACAACAGTGCTTGTATTCTAAGTAGAATATGAATGGAGAATATTGCTAATAAAGCCTCATTTTATATGCAGCATAAAATGAAAGTTTATTCTATTTGTGTCAAAGACATGATTCATGTCAAAGGCTCTATTTCAAATATTTTAGCATGCCAAATGTCATCTATAATATTAAATGATGTTCTAGTCTGTAAATACAAGTGCATGAAAAAATAGAATACAATAAACTTCCAGGATTTATCTTTGTGAGAGTTAGATTTATGTGCAGCCATAATTTGCAGAAACATGTGTGTATTAGCAAATTCTTTGATTTTATGCCATAAACTTGTGAATTAAAATTGTATTAAGCTATTGGAATCTGTGAACTTGACAACTTACAACAAGCAAATGTTCACAGAATAATTTTCAAACATTTTAAAGAAAATGTTACCAATCCTTAAAGTGCTTAACACGAATTTCTTTCAAAGCATTAGTCATGTTTTACGAATAAATTCAACTTAAAATGCTTAAAATTGAGTCAAAACATCACATTCTAGTGTAAAAAGAGAAGACTGGTTCAATGCACCAGTTGCACTATGTGACCCTTATTTATGTAGATTTGTTTTGTGCTGGGGTAGTGATTCTGCTGTTGTATACAGAACCCTTATTTCTTGGTAAGTTTACCAATTTGCTAGAATATTTATTAGTTAATTATGTGTATATGATATAGCATAATACATGTGATGTATGACAAACAGAATATTATTTATTATCAAATTAACAACTTTGGCAAAATGAGCTAATGGTAAAACAGGCCAATTCTGTTAACTGGGCACTTAAAGCAATGTAGTTGTGTGTTTGTATTACAAGAACCATGAGCTTCACTTTTGAAGCCTTGAAAGAATTTCTTGGTGGCTTTCATAAGTGCCTGTTAATAGGTTTGTCTGTATGGTATTATTATGTGATCATTTTTTGTACAGTGTATTCAACGAGCATGAACCTTGGAACCTTATACATTAACATGTATCAGTGGAAGATACTTTGGCTTGTACTGAATTCAAATAAAATCTTATATGAACAGTAAGTCAGTATAGGTTAACCTGTATTGTGTTGCTTCTTTGTTTTTTATCTTAAATAAGTCCAACCATATTTTATTAAACAACAATTATAAAAATCTGAGAAGAGCATCATGTAAAGTTCCACTTACAGATGTTCAATGACTCGGTAGACAAAGTTAGCAGTCTTTTTTTAACTAAACTCAATTCAATTTAGATATAGAATCTATGAGATAATACTATTTGGCCCACTTTTTACCTTGAATTGGATGAAATTAATTTCAATTTCACAATCAAACATTTATCTTAGTTGTTATCATTATATCTGTGAGCCTCAGACACTGAGATAATATGATTATCACGCAATCATTTGCTTTACACACCAATTATTTCTATAAACCACGAAAACACTAATTTTAGATTCCAACACAAAGCTGTGGGGATTCTGATGATTTAATTTCAATTATTTGCTGATCAAATTTTTGTATATTTGATTTTGATCACAAAGATATTTTCAATCATATTTATCATTTTGTTAAGTATAAGTTGAGTAAAAAAAGAATAAAAGATTTACCAGTTATGATCTATTCATATTTGCACAACACTTCTGCTGGCACAGGCACCAATCCATCACAACGGAATGGTAATGTGAGAAATTCACCTACATTTTTATTGATGGTAACAGGACAGTGCTCTTTTGGTTGGAACCCCTCCCGCACAGGCCCTGATACCCGCACCCTTACATTGCAACACACAACATCAAATGTTTATCTTTATATGATATATCACAGTCAGTCTTTAAAAATGATAACCATTATTGCAATTATAGAATGAGTGTGTGGTTTGACACAATTTTTCTCATTTGATTTTGTCAAACCTTACACTGCTTGATTTCAAATTTAAAATTTTAAAACAACACCACTTGCAAGGTGACGAAAACATAAATATCAGATGTTTTGATGTTTGTCAATAATTTTATAAGCTCACATAATTCTGACCCTGATTTGATCCTGAAGACTTTTATCTGACCCTGAATTGACAATCTTGTATTTTTTGCCAGTGTTCTAGGTGGTACCATGGCACTGCTCTTTGTAGAAATGCAAGAAGGAGTCTGTGCTTTACCATGGCATGTATATATATTTCAGCTCTAATATTGGCCTGGCTCTTTGTACTAAGTGCCTAATTTCTTCAAAGAAAAAAACTGACAATATACTGCAAAATAAAGGATTCTAAACAGTTGAATCTCTTCTGTGGAGGCATAATATGGGGTGAAATCAACAATGTTATGCCAAAAACAACCAATCCATGTCAATCTACCCATATGAGGACCTCTATAAGCTTATTACATCACAAGGTCAACTGATTTAAATAACAATTGTCAACATGCTGTGTTTAAGCTCATTAAGTAGCTTTCCATATTATTGTCTGATCAATACACTGCTGCCAATTGAAGAGTAGTCTGTCACTTTTTGTCATGTGCTATATTCACGAACTCTGAGATTTGATTATGTTTCACAGATCGTGGAAGTTGGCAGTGTGTGTTTGGAATCAAAAGTCTGATCAAGTTTGAGTTAAGAAAACAGATTTCTCAACAGATGGCAAAATGAGTGGTTTGCAAGAATTACGCAAAAGGTGCTGATGGTTTTAATGGACAGCAAATTGACTGAACACAAACCATGGCACCTCATTACCAGAGACTTAGAGATGCATCGCCTCCAGTATACCCCTATAACTCCTGCTACATCTCATAGTTTGCCTATAATGTTGGTGATTCTGGCAATGATTAACACAGTCAGCCAGATTGGAAACATATGCATAACAACTGCACAACAGATGCATGATCCTGTATACAGTAACATAACTGATGTAATATGGAATCACAGGAGACATTTGCCTGGGAAGAACCCATTTGCCTCTGTTGGCAAAAGCTCAGCCGAGATGTTATTGAGCAGGGTATAGGCAACGGCAAGCAGCACAGCGACACATTGAGACGCATGGCCTGCAGGGCAATTTTCACAAGACAAGACAATGCACTTGCACAGCTTAATCTGGAACAGGAAGTTGCCAATATGACATGCAACAAAAAGCATACCCACACAAACCAAAGCAATCAACAACCAAAAAAGCTGCCAACTTGCCATAACAAGCATCAGAATCTGTCGTCAAAATATCCATATCTGTGCTTGCTATCACACGTTGCTGTCACAGTGACCATGGGCTTGCAGGCAAAAGTATTTGGTATGGTGTGAGACAATAAACAACTCTGCAGATAACTTGAACTGACCCCAGTTTTCAAGAGTTCTCTATCAACTTTGCCTCTTCCCTGCAATCTGTCCATGAATCACACATGGTAAGGTCATGCCAGATTTAATCAATTCACATGTCCCAAACTAACCAATAGCAAAATGTAAAATCAAATATGACCTTCAACTGCTGACATTCGCAGATCTAAGTCTTTGAGATAAATTGACTCATTGTACTGTAAAATCTATTTTTTTAGCAACATTTATTTTCCTGTTTTGATGGCAAGTGTACTTTATGTCGGTAATATTTATAAAGATTGAGACGGCAAGAATAAATTCTGTGCCATTCCACTTGGAGTTGTTTTTTATGTGCCTTCCTTCAAAGGATATTATGGCAATATGCTGGGATTTGGCATCATTACAATAATGCTGTTTGAAGAAAGGATTTCTTGACATCAAACGTGTCAATTTGCTATGCAAAATAAAGGGGGAAAAATGTGTCTTTGGATTATTGATGGAGAATATAGATTTTCAATGGCATATCAGCAAAATAGGTAAGCTACAAATGCAATGCAATTTGCATCATGCAATAAAGAATAACTTAGCCAGGGAACTGCAAAGTAAATATATTTATCAATGCACACACATACACAAATCTGTGAGTATGTATATGGAATATGATACTGAGCCATCACAAACAAAATGACATCCAGATTTGCACTATATTATTTATACTGCATCTTATTCTGATAGACAACAAGCAAGACCAATAACATGGGTACATTGTTTGAATAAATGTGGCAAGAAACTGATTTGTGCTAGAATCGGAAGCATTTATCTGCAGGGAAGATATAGGAAATAGCAAGGGGAAGAGAGGCTTGTCAGTATCTTTATTATTCCATCAGTGTCACAAAGAGCTTAGGTCCTCATAGAGACATCTTCCCATCCCATAGTAATGAATTAATTCCTTAACTGGGGTTCCTTGAAAAAGCTCCAAAATAGGCCGTTTATGTCGGTGATGTGCTAGATCTGCACAGAACTGTCTGTGCTCCCCATGCTCGCTGCCCAACTCAATACCTGTTATTGGATTAACTACAGCAAACTACTACAACAAATCTTGGTAAATCAGTCAAGATATAATCAAATGCTTTCTCTAATTCTATCATGTGCCCAACTTGTCTGGCTGATCCTATTAAGACTTTATGATGTTCGAAAGTGCATTGCCCTCCTATATTTATCCAATATGGCATGTTCCATTACAGTATATGGAGCCCAAAGCAAATCGTAATGTAAAATACAGTGCTATCTGGCACATTCATCATTGTCCATATTATTTAGAAAAACTGCTTTTATGGTTTCAATATCATATTTCCCAAGAATATCTACTTTTAATTTTATTATTTACCCATTGGAAACTAATTTATCAACATTACTCCAAGCATGTATATTTCATTCCCAACTTATGTAAAAATAAATTATAATTATATATATAAGCAATATGTACTTGCTTCTTTTACAAATAAAATCTTAAGAAAAAAAAACTACAAGCAAATCAACGCAAGGTATAATATCAGAAATGGATATAGCATATTTCCTGTCATTGACAGCCTACCACTAAATGACATCTACAACTTCCAAATCTTCCACTTGATTCTCCTATCAGAATGATAAAAGCTCTGCAGAGAATATCAAGATGGTTGGTTATAAGATGTATGACCTGTGGTTTCACTTGAAAGATAGTTGAGAATGTTTTCCAGATCAGCACCACATACCCCATGGTATATGATATGCTGATGTAACAGCTTATATGACATTTGCCTTAGATGATGAAGCAATACCCAGCCATTCAAATGAATAATTTCCTATCATATCAATTCATTGCATATCTTGGTGCTCAAGTGTAATGATTGAATATTTTAATCAAATTTTGTAGAACCTTTTATTCATTATATATTAACTATAAGAATAATAGCCAGTAAAGGATCATTTTTTTCAATGTTGTATATATTTTATTGATTTAGGTGTGCGGGTCAGTAATGAAAGTACAATTTTGCAGTAACTTCAATAAATACTGTATCTATTTTATGTGATGAGCTTTATGATAGTTGTCTCCTCTAGGGCATAGCCCTGTTTATTCTCCACATGCTTTTCATTTAACACTTTGAGCAGATTTTAGCTGTAATCAAATTAAACCACTACAATTTGTCACATACACAATCCACATCACATTTTATAATCAAAGATTTGTCAAAATGTTGTTAAGGTTATGAGAATACTGCTGCGAAAAATACAATGAGATCCATAAAAAAACAATGCAACAGAAAATCATTACTTAGATTGATTTGGGCAGGGTTCATTGCTCTTGCCAACTAACAGACAGCCACCACATTAGAATAACACATATAAGCATCATAAAAGGCCCTTCTCAATGATATCACACTTTATAGGAATGTGAAGCATTAATGTCCTGGGATAAACTGCAAGCTAATAGACCATATGAATAGGCTTTGTGGGCAGACAGGTCATGATACCAGGTCAGCTCATCACTCTTGTCATACCATGGGCTTAGCAAGTTAATATTATTATCAAGCATTTTAGTACTTATTGTAAAGCATTTAATTTAAGAGCAACACCCATTCAAGAGGTGACAATAGATATTATGTCTTATACATTCATGAGAGATGAATGCAGTTCACTTTCTGTTGAGATTATTGGTTCTGTCATTACAACATGTTGACTAAACAAATATACAACATAAGGAACAACTTTCAGAAGACAAGGTTTTGAAAAATTCGCCCCATGTTTTAATTACCATCCGTGAGGCTTTGTGAACAAAAATAATTAAAAATCTTCTATCTGTGGTGTAAAAAGCAGCATGACTACTATATTTGTGATTTGGTTTTCATTAGGCACTTCATCAATCTTGATGATTTGTTGTTCCTTCACCCAGAATAAGATGTTATGTTTTACATAGTGAGAACATACATACATACAAAATGAGTCCTAAGGCATTCACATGAATTTCTCACCTATTTCTGTCACTTCCTGCTTTGCTTCCATTCCTGCATTACAATTACTTATATTCAATGATCTTATATCTCTTCTTATTTGTAAATCTAAAATAAAAGTAACATCTATTTTTATTCTTGTCATCAAAATTATCAAAATTAGCAGAAACAATTGGAGATAAAATAATTTAAGCTTATTTTTTAGCATGGGATGATAAAAGCAGAGGCAGACTATTGAATAGAAGCGGTCCATACGACTCTAATTCTTTAAAAAAATGTTTTCAATTCTTCCCCCTGACCATGACTTTGAATGCACAAGCAATTCCTAACTTTGCATTTTTATAAATGATATGCTATCATGAGTTAATAAAATATATGAATATAAAGCTTGGGTTGAATAGAACAGCTATATAAACATGGTATTAAGTTATGGCATCATAGAAATCCATAGACATAAAATCACTTCTGAGTTCTGAAAATCGTCAATTTGCCAAATATATCTTATACAATGTACATCAATAAAAAAATTACTTATAAATTTTGCGTAAGTTGGTCTAAAAAGAGACAACCCTTGAGCATATTTAAATCCATTGCTGGGAATTGATTGTCTTCTTTCACAATAATGTTCCCTCTAATTAATCATATTTTATGAATAACCTAATTTTCTGAGATAAATAAAGTTGTACATATATAGCACAAATGTACTTGAGCAATAAGTCATATGCACCACTGAGACAAAGTGAAAACAAACATCTTTATTATTTGGAGGAGGGCTAATCATTGACAAGCTTGAATGGATGCTGCAAAGTTTATGATCATATGAAGACAAAACCATTTTTCTTCATATTTGTATTCACTTTGTTGATTTGTGTAGCAGAGTATAATTACAAGGGCCATATGGCATGAGCAGAAGATCGTTATCATAAACAAGCAGTTGTGCAGCAACCATCAGATTCTCACAGGTCACATGTCATCAAGCACGTTGATTGGCAGAGGGGTTTATCTTCTATCAAACAAGTCTCAGCAAATGAAGCATTAACAGATATGAAGCACAAAGGATGAGCAAATTAATGTTTTCTGAGCAGACGTATTGAATGTTATTTGCTCATAGCGTCAGAAAACCATCTCAAGTCCTGAGGGTCAGTAGCATATGTGCTAGCATTGATATATGTAATGACAGACTTGGAGTGCTTGTTGACAAGCTGCCACAGATCTCAAACAGACAATTTAGTTCTTAGAGGTAGCAAGGTTGCATATTTCAAAGAAATACTTCAACAAACATCAAAACCTTCCTTTAAATAAGAGGTGCTTCCATAACATTCCAATGAAAATCTATTGGTTTTGCAATTCGTGTTAAAGGGACAGAAAGATATGGGGGTGGAAATAAATTCTTTGCTGTTGAACACATTGCCATCTAATACAAATGAAAATATGATGAGTGGTGATTGATCCCATTTGATTGTCATTCAGTCTGTGCTTAAATCATACAGATTCACAAATACCTAAAACTACAATATCAACTTTCCCGGGAAAAATTCTTATTTGTGCTAGAATTTTTAATGACTGACATATGTATTAAATAGTCTCATCAGTCTTAGCCATATCACTGTCATAAAATGATATAAATCTGAATATTCACATGACATTACTAATTACACTGAACATGCTCTTCAATATTTAACTTTACCTCCTTGGATAATGCATGTAAGAGTTTACTCAGCTCCTCTTGATCACCCTTGATATTGATGTGTGAAACTGAACAGGGTATAGTTTTTGCCAAAGAGTATATCCTAGTTTATGATAAATCGTGTTAAAAAATTTGTGTTTATGGCAAAATATAGCTGTTTTATGGTTCATATTCTTAAGTCATTTGTCTCGCCCACACTTTAAGACAATATTTAGATCTAACTTGGGCACTCCATAATACTATCTTATGAACAAGTTAATCTAATCTTAAAGTGTACATTATGACTGTATCTTATAAGGGTGGTTGAACGTCAAGTCACTGCATACAAATTTACTGCACAAAAACCTTTTTTGCATGGAAGATGCCAAAAAAATCAATTCTATTGAAGTACTTCACCCAGCAAAAGTACCTCTTGGAGACAGGAGACTTCTGCAATGCCCTCTGACCTTATCTACATTTTGACGCCTCATCATCTACGGCCAATATTGACCTGTCTTGCTTAGTTACCAAATCAATTTCCTGGAAGCAAGATGTGAGAGTCTCACACCCATAGTCTGTGATCGTTGCTGTATCACCCTCGTGGAGACATTACAAATACCCCTGCTTCCAACACCATCACCGTTCTAACCCCCCTCATTTACAGCAGAAACACTCTGACAGTCATCAAGGTCACACATTCTGTTTACATGGATTTTTCTGTCTGTTTTCTCTTATTTTCCTGGATTTAAGACAGTACTGGGGAATAAAATTTGGTGTAAACATTTTAAAGGAATAACAATGTTTTTCTATAACTCTCCCCGGTGGACCATAAAACAAATACACATCAAGGTCACAAACTACCTTTTCAACTAACATTGAAAATGGATCAATGGTTATAATTTAGCTTTTTACATATTAGATATTATGAACACTTTTATGACACTTTTATGACATGCTCACAGTAAAAAGTAACATTTTTAATCGTTGGATGATTTTTGGAATTATTTTAGTCTTTGGTAAAGAAAATTTAATTTGTGAAAACTGAGATCTTGATAATAATATATGAAATAAGCAAGGCGAAAAGAAGTAAAAATTAGATTCAGACAGACAGTAATTAAAATTCAGTGCTTATCAAAAACTTTCACATTGTGTTGTCAGAGAAAAGAGTAAGAATTTAATATATTTGCAAACATTTAAATTTCATCATTAATTCTTGGGTGTATCATTAATTATATCAGAATGAAAATGTGATTGGTTCCTTGACATAAGTATTTGCATATTGATGACTAATATTATCCATAAACCACAAAATCTAATTCAACTTCAAGCTTTCCAGACTTGAGAACAAAACTGCTAGTTTCAGAGTTTGCTACATATGATATTGAAGATGTGTTTACTTGCCAAAAAATTAATAAAAGCATCAAATGCAACACCATTCGTGGAATTTTTGTAATGGCTCCTGAATGTTATGTGAAGTTCAAAGCATCATATTTTTAAATAACCCTTGTCACCTATAGCCCCTTTTTGTTCGGAATTTCATTTAAAGCATCTGATATTAAATCTGTAAGCTTCACATTTCATAATATAGAACACATCAAAAAGTTAATATGATCAAAACAATTCTGTAACTACTCATGGCTGTACTGATCTCTGTCAAGCAAATAAACCTAGCATTCATATATTAATCTGTTCATCTATCCTCCGAATATCTTCCAATATCTTTCAATATTTAATTCAGATAATGACCTTCAGCTTATGATTTATGATTTGGTTAACTGTTTGTGGGCCATGAACAAACTGTTCTGCCACTTCTGTGTTGATTAAAATCTTGTTGGTCACAAACCTACCCTGATCTAAATTATACTAAAATGTACTTAATTTACTTTTACATATATGGTATATTACAGAGTTGACATAAAAGGGTTAAAGATTATTTCCCACTTGATAAATCAGCATAATGACTCATATAATGTAGGAGCAAAGACCTATCTCATTATGGATCCTGGTGCAAACAATCAACCACCACAGAAACAAATCATGGATTCAAACACAACTGCCATTTAAACTGTTGTGATGTTCAAGGCATTGAGTAAAAGCATGTACTTTAGCTGTAAAACTTTCTGTGAAGTGTTAAATCTGGGATAATTTATCATGCAAGTTCTAAATATAAAGTGGAGCATTATTATATACTCTTATTAATGGATCTTTTACCATTGGTTTTACAAAACAAAGATGTAACAAAGATCATGCAAATATATCTAAATTAGTAATAAAAGAATACAGTAGTAGCATTAGCAAAATAGTACACAAGATTAATATACAAATTGTAAAAGTCTAACATAAAAGTCCATTATAACTGTTTCAGAATCAAAATAAAATCCACACAGATTTCTTCATGAATTTACTGAGGGAACGTATTCAGTCACGGCCATTTCCTTTTGTACCATGATGCATATATGGAAGAAAGACATTGCTTTTGTGAAGGATACCGGATCATTTTTGGTCATTATTTTTATTAAATATAAAGGGTAAATGGTCTTAACCTAACAAAATATGACAAAAAATTGTGTTTCATTATAAAAAAAAAGAACATGTAGATATTGGCAATATAGATTTGGAATTTGAGGTAAATAGCTTCCTAATCAGATCACTGAGAAATTCATCAATTTCTTGAAGATAGTTAGTTCATTTGAGAAAACATGTTGCAGCATAAACATCACCGAAGATTATTACTTGCTTCCAATGTGATAAGCATTTCAATGTTTGCTTCCAATGTGATAAGCATTTCAAGTATGTCATTTGACATCAAGACCTTACTCATGTACAATGTATTACAAGATGGCATTTTAATATGTGTGAATCTTGAAATTCCCATAATGTAAAATGTCCAGCTAAAACATTTTAACTTTTAAAATCTTGTGAAAATCATTTGATGCATATGTGACCAAAATCCATGATATGTGACCAAAATCCATGATACGTTCCAAATTCCAGTTATTTCTACATTCAAAGCATTTAGACAATACTCAGTGATTTTATCACAGCCAACAGTTTGTCATGTTTTGCTGTGAATAAACTTCTATTTGAGAGAAAAAACAAAAGCAATATTCTCAGGGGGTTATACATTAAACAAATAACCAGACAATGCCAGGAATGAAACAATAATTAATCTTCTCAGTATTGCATAAGTAAAACTCTTATTCAAGAAGCATCATGAAGCTGCAAATTACTTCATGTTTCAAAAGTAATACTGTAGGGAAAACAGGTCAATCAAAGTTTTAATAAAGTTTGCTGTCTGATATATGTGGTAAAATGAAATTGTATCCACTGGTTTTGTGATGGAAAGGACAAGACAAGAGATGGTGATGGCTGTTTGTCGCTGTAACATTAATGGGGTATGGTGTTTAAGAATAACAGGCAGCCCCTTGAGTTAAGTTGCATCCCATGTCTGTGGCTCTTATGAGAGTGAGGGCCCCGTCTTGCACAAAGACAGGTCCCTCACCATACTTCTTAATCTCTAATTATTATCTATGTCACCTAGCCCCAGTTCACTAGTATCATGTGCCATTTATATAGACAAAATACAAGGAATTTTTGACAATTTTTCTTGAGCTTATTTACTTTGGTTTTATTTTTCAAAGGAAATAATTTGATAAGAATGAGTGGCATTATTGACTGAGCACCACTACCCTCTTCCACAGAATGGGACTGAGATACTAAACAAGTTTAAGAGCTGGTCCTGCTCGTCATTGATATTCATACATGTATGCAAGAAACCCTACAAAATGCTGGAGACCAATGGGGAAACATGGGCTGAGACAGCAGACAAGTTAATTTTCACACATTATACTAAGAACTATAGGCATTGGCCTGACATTCTTAGTAGGTTACATACAGGTTCCTTGATGGTTGTCTTAATGACTGTGGGAGCCAGTAGTGGGGCAAATATAAATATATTGGGGAAATCCAGAAAAAGAAAATTTTTGTGCACTTCCAGTGTGTAGTTTTCAATGGGGCACAGATGTTGACCTGCAATCAGCCTCTCTTGAATACAGCTAAAGTCTCAAGTCTATAGACACCTGGTGCAAAAGGTTCACTAGGTTTACATCATTTCAAATCATTTTTTAATATGCAAAAATAAAATATGATATGAATATGATGAAGGTTTAAACCTTTAATACATTTCTGGATGGTTTTTATTTTGAAATCTTAGAGTCTGAATATCCAAAGGAAAATTTGAAATTTATGGTCCAGGGATGGCCTTTTTAGATTTTCATTTTCCATTAAATATCCTCTCGCCCTTATGTCCAAGCATAGATGAAAGAGGAATAAAACAAAGTACAGCAGTGGAAACAGCAAAAAACATATTGTGACAAACATATAGTAGAAATAGAGATTATGCTGACTAAATAATATATCTTCCTCAAACCCTTCACAAATCAGTTACCAATTAACAAATCAGGCCACTTCTACCCCACCACCTCCATGGTTTGGACAAAGTAGCCTGTCCCCGGCAGAGGTAGGGTAATTGGGGAAATAGGGTTGAGGACTCTCTGGCAAACTAAAGGTGACTAATGTCAAGAATAGGGACACAAGAGAAATAAAAGAGCAAAGCTCATATGTCGACCCACCATGGTGGCAAAGTTAAATGGGTGCATAAACTATGATGTAGTAAGGTAGCGATATGAGAATAATAATAATAATAATAATAATAATAATAATAATAATAATAATAATAATAATAATAATAATAATAATAATAATAATAATAATAATAATAATAATAATAATAATAATAATAATAATAATAATAATAATAATAATAATAATAATAATAATAATAATAATAATAATAATAATAAATAGACATTTATATAGTGCCCATTCCACTCTGGTATACAACATTGACTGCATATGCTCTGGTTCAATCAGGCTTTTGGTTAAAAGATAATAATGGGCCATAGCAATCTGTTCTTGAGAAAAACCACCAAGTACTGCTCAATTCCTCCAGTATTAGGGCAAAAATATATGACATACTGTGCAATATCGAAGTAATCCATCAAACAGTTCTCCTTTTATCAACCAGAAATTATAATGACACAAAATATCTCCTGTGACCTTGAGAAATAGGTGAAGGTCATCCTTAGCAAGGGATTTGGAGGATACATACTAGTGCTTATGTCCAATATCAAAGCCAGAATACCAAATAGTTCTCAACAAATCATCCGGAAACCAGCAAGAACTGCACAGACACAAAACTGCTCATGTGACCTCGAGAACTAGGGCAAGGTCAATCATATGCAATCCTATGCAAGGTATATAGGCTTACATAATATCTCTTGTGACCTAGAGAGACTGATCAAGGTCATTCACCAGTAATCCCATACAAGGGAGTTGGGGGACACATAATCATGTGTGATATCAAAGCCAAATACCAAATAGTCCTCAATATATCATTCAGAAACCAGCAAGTACTGCAGAGACACAAAATTGCTCCTGTGACCTTGAGATCTGGGTTAAGGTCAACCATATGCAATCCCATACAAGGTATATAGGACTTACATAATCCTGTGCAATATCAAAGTAATCCATTAAACGGTTCTCCTTTTATCGTCCGTAAACCATGATTATACAAAACATCTCCTGTGACCTTGAGAAATCGCTCAAGGTCATTCATCAGTAATCCCATACAAGGGAGTTGGGGGACACATAATCATGTGTGATATCAAAGCCAAATACCAAATAGTTCTCAACATATCATCCAGAAACCAGCAAGTACTGCAGAGACACAAAATTGCTTGTGACCTTGAGATCTGGGTCAAGGTCAACCATATGCGATCCCATACAAGGTATATAGGACTTATATAATCCTGTGTAATATCAAAGTAATCCATCAAATGGTTCTCCTGTTATCATCCGGAAAGTTCGGAAACGCGGACACGCGGAATTGCGGACGGAGCCCAATACAAGGTCTCCAATAATTGCAATGGGGAATTCAAGAGATCACAAATATTTTCATAAATACACAAAAGATTAGCTTTAAGGGCTTTCCTAGGCAAGGCAAGAGAAGGATGGGATAAATGAAGTGTCAAATCAAATGAACAAGTCTGCTGTATAATTAATAGAAGTGAATAAACATATGGGCATCTTAAAAAGATGAGTAGTAATAGGTGTTAAGTGGTATAATTAAATTGAGTGTCAAACTGTAAGTTTCTGAAACTGGTTAATTAAGGTAAATAATAGCAATATGGAATAAAGGGTGAATGCAGAAGACATTTAGAAGAAAAGGTAAAAATTGGGGAGAAATGGTAAGAATAGTATAAACTGTCTGTAAAAAGTGGATTAAATTGTTATAGGAAATAAGAAGTCAAGGGTAAAAGGACAAATTTCATTAAAAAGTTCAAGATACTGAAGGAAAACAAAATTCCATTAGTCATAACTATATTAAGGGGAAAGAAATTTAATAAATAGATAATTAAGGCTGAAATGTCAGGTTAGGAAATAAAGTTTGTTTGTTTGGGGCTTTACATCACTTTCAACATTATTTCGGTCATTTCATGATGAGACCTACTTGTAGCAGATATAGTGCTGCCTCACTGAATTGTCATGTCGCAGGTCCTTGACATGACAACCCACCCCGGTCACAGATTTACAAGGACAACGGGTTAACCCTTCGCACACGGGCCTCAGCTCATGTGTGAAATTGTATCATGAATTCAACCTCGCCACAGCCGGGGATCGAACCCATGACCTTTGGATCACCACAGAGGAACTGGTGCTAATAAGCTGGCACTCTAACCAACTGCGCCACGGCCCATGGCTAGGAAATAAAATGTTAGGAAATAATCAATTTGGCCAAATAAAAATTTTGTTCCAAGTATAAGGAAAGTTAAAATAGAAATTCCTAGTATAAGGAATTACTAGAATTTAAGGAAGTTTAACAATCTGAGAAGCTTAGTAGTATTGGAAGCTGTGATTTTTGGAGTTCATTGTGTTTGTTAGTCTGTTCACTTTCACAGAGTCAATCTTGAACCAGGAGCGAAAGGACATAAATAACACAAATATAAATTCCCTTAGAAAGGCCCCTGACATTGCACAGGTTACAAATTACCATAAGAATTGTCTCATGCACATCTTTCAAAACATACACAAGATAAATATGATCACAACATTTCTAAGGTGGCTAAAATGCATGCTATCTGGGCAGGTAGATGGCTTTCTTAATCTCAAACCATACATGTAAAACAGCATGTTCTCCTAATATGTGTTAATTAACACATCTGTAATCTACCACATGAACCACCCACACCACAGGAAGATGGAATGTACCATCTGATGATGCAAAAAACAAAACACTTCCTGTTATTGAAATATATTAGGGTGTGTCTGACTGATGATCTGAATAATTGTGCTTCCTGAGAACTCGTATAACCTGTATCTTTTAAATAATTGGAGGGATTGCCATGAAATAGTCTTGAGGTTTTGCTGTTTATATGGAGTAAGCTTTGCTTATTACCACAAATTGATTTCAACCACTTTTTTTATATTAAATTTTCATTAATAAGATGCAACACTTAGAAAACCAAATTGCAACCATTATGAATAAAGAGTACATTCTATGATTGTGAGCATATTTTATGTTTGTCAGTACAATTTATGCTGTCCATGGTATCTTGAATATTTCACCTCAAGAGAACCATTTTAAATTGAACAATTCCCAGATATCACTTTGGATTAGATTTTATGCTCCACTCCATTTGTGTCTCTTTGACACAAATATTTATACATCAAAAAATGAACTGATCCTAAATTTGCATTGAGTGAATGTCATAAATCAGGTAAGATCTTCTGCCACCAATTATGCCAGGCTGGAAATGTGTGCATGCAGGAATATGACAGAATGACTTTGATGAATGAGTCCTCTACTGAGTTTCTTTTGTTCCCATTTGAATGTCAAATGTATCTTCTCGTATTTACATTCTTAATCACAAAAGATCCACCAAAATATCTCCCACTTCAAATATCCATTTGAGATATCCTATAAATAAGATGTCTCAGTTGGTCACATCCAGACAAGCTGCCACAAACAATGAGAAATGTCACATTCAATTGTAAGACACTCCTGTCTGTAAGTATATTAGTAAAGGTGAAACTATTACTTGAGGGAGCCATTATGTCTCTGTATGTTTCTCACAAATATCGTCATATTAAATTCTATAAAGACATGATAAATAACTGACTGCTATCCCAAGGTATATGTGAATATTTGTACATATCAGCATTCCCAAGATAAGCAAAATTAGACAGTAAGATCAATGAGAATTGGAGTGTACCAGAGAGGTGAGGGAAACGTGGATTAGTGCTGAGTACCATCATGGAGGATTTCACTTGTGAACCCCTTTCAGACTGCCAGGCTTGCAAACTGTCCACCATGGCCTCACATGCAAGCTACGAAATGGGTTCACCACATCGCCCTCTGGTGGACTGGTCGAGTTTGGCAGTCATGCTTTCTTCCTGGTTCATCTCGGCAGGTAGCTACTACGTACTCGGACAATCATGCAGTTTTCTTTAATCTTTGATCTAGCCTTGACATAATTTGAGCGAAAACTATGAAATGTCATGAAACTTTAATCCAAAAACAAAGCCTTGATAGATAAGTAGCACTCACACATCGTAAATTGCAAAATAAGGGCAATTTTTCCATATCCACATCTATCATGATCGTTTGCAATTGAAATTGTTTGAAAACAAAATGTGTTATTTCATGAAGAACAAAGAGATTTGTATGAGGATTTCCTTTTTTTCCCCCTGCAAATTGGTTTTGATTGGACTACTTCTTTAGCATCCTCATAACAATCATGTGGAAGATGTGGCTTCAACATATTTTTGTTCATGTTAAATGCATATAAACTGCCTTCTTGTGCTCAACCATCCAATGTTACCCAGCAACAGATGCACAATCATGATTCACATTACCTGTCACAAATAAAATGTTAACCTGCATGAATCCATAACAATGGCTAGGTCCTCAACAGCAACTCAATTGAATGTGAAGAAAACCATAAAATCAGTTGAGAGCATCCGCTATTGGCACGTGGATGCATATCAAATGTTTCCATTGTTTTCCCATGCAGGATTTACCTGGATTTACATCCTGTACCTGATCTGCAAATAGCACTAAACTTATCTGATCTATTTGAGTAATGTGTCTTGATGCTGAATTAATTGTCCATTAGGCCACCAGGGGGTATGTACTTTAATGTCCCCACAACAAAGAGCTTGTCATTCCCACATCTCCATGTACTCTGGTCCTCTGTCAACATCCAAACTCTACTTCAGGCATTTATCCTGACAATACGTGTCATCAGAATGTTTTTATCAATTTATACCATTTATATCTACATTACAGCTGATTTTGTCAGTTTAATAATGTATCTGAATAATATATCATTGGTTTAAACATAGGCCAATGGTCTTTGAGCTATGCAGATCGCTGCTTTTTTGTTATGTTTGTGAACATTTCCTGGAAATTGCTTCATAAATGATCATTTAAATCCTTTCCCAGAGCAGAATTGATCATGTAATTTTGAATGATCAAGATGCATTTTACACGTAGACTGGGTTCTGTCTCAATTCTAAAAGTAGCCAGGAATAGAGACCAGTACAGGCCACTGCACACGGCCCTCTTCTGCCTCAATCCTGGCAGATTTTTCTGATTGGCCAGTTACACAACTTTATGCCCAAACTCCACCAGAGGGCAACATGGTGAACCTTTCACAGTTAATAGTTTACATGTGCCTCTGGTGGACAGTGTGCCAATGAATAGAAATCTACACACACATATTCTGACAAATCATAGCCATGCTCTTTAGGTCCATACCAGACCCTTATCATGATTTGTGTTGGCTACAAGACAAGGTTACATATTGAATTTAACCTAACTTTTTTCTCAATACTCATTGGCTATATTCTATAATGTTATTCAAGATGGCAGCCTCCTTGACAACTCAGTGACAGCTATTAGATTTTTGAAAAATCTAAACAAAACGGACATAAATATGAGCCTTATGGAAAATAGAAAGAATTGGTTCAAATATAATATTTTTCTTACCAGTAGTTTCAGATGAGAAGATCAAAGTTGACAGACAGAATGACAAAATTTCCCCCATCACTATAGAAGCTATGCTGATAGTCCACATAGCTAAACATAACCCCATGGGTTGATAGCTCTGCTGACTTGAATGAAAACACATGAACTGAGATAAAGTGCAATAAGCAACCAGGTTATGATTTTCCATACAAGATCCCAATTCAGTTTTGATGAGATATTCATTAATATTTTGCAAATATTAATCATTATCATGTTACCAATGCAATATTTCATGCACAAAATTTGTGATTTTTTCAAAAATCTAATAGCTATCACTAAGTTGTCAAGGGGGCTGCCATTTTAAATAACATAGCCAATGAGAATCAAGAACAAGTTGGGGCCAAATTTGATATGTAACATGCATTTTGATTGGTCAAAATCACTATCTGCTCAATTCTGCTCTTGAAAAGGATTTAAATGATCATTTAGGAATAAATGTTCAAAAACATTTCAAAACATAGGCATCAGAGATGCATCAACCCTTAGCCCTGGTAACTTATTGCACAACATTCGCTCCACACAATATTAGTGAACAAAACGTCACCGCACCACATAATTGTTCCTGTGACCTTGAAAAGTAGGTGAAGGTCTTCACTGAGGTCTTCACCAGATGCTTATGTGTGTCAAGTCTCATAAAGCTGCCATCATTCGTTCTCGAGTTATAGCAATGATAGGGATTTCACATAATTGTCACTGTGACCTTGAAAAGTAGGTGAAGGTCATGTTCCATAGAAAAATGTCTGAGGTCTTCAACAGTTGCTCATGTGTGTCAAATCTCATAAATCTGCCATCATTTGTTCTAGAGTTATTGTGATTCTAGGGATTTCACATATTTGTCCCTGTGACCTTGAAAAATAGGTCAAGGTCACCGTCCATCGGTCTCGTCCGAGGTTTTTACCAGATGCTTATGTGTGTCAAGTTTAATGAAGCTGCCATTATTTGTTCTTGAATTATCACAATGACAAGGATGATTTCACATAATTGTCCCTGTGACCTTGAAAAGTAGGTGAAGGTCGCCATCCACTGAACTCGTCCGAGGTTTTTACCTGATGCTTATGTGTGTCAAGTTTCATGAAGCTGCCATCATTTGTTCTTGAGTTATCACGATGACAAGGATGATTTCACATAATTGTCCCTGTGACCTTGAAAAGGAGATGAAGGTCATGTTTCATAGAAAAAATTCTGAGGTCTTCACCAGATGCTTATGTGTGTCAAATCTCATAAAGCTGCCATCATTTGTTCTTAAGTTATTGCAATTCTTGGGATTTCACATAATTGTCCCTGTGACCTTGAAAAATAGGTCAAGGTTGCCGTCCATCGAACTCGTCCGAGGTTTTCACCAGATGCTTATATGTGTCAAGTTTCATGAAGCTGCCATCATTTGTTCTCAAGTTATCGCGATGACAAGGATGTTCGCTACAGACATACATACATACATACATACACAGGTCAATGTGTCAAGGTCATAGGTCACATGACTAAGAAATTATAACGAGACACAGCTATGACCTAAAACATTTCTGTATACCAAGTTTTAATTTTCTCTAATAAGTGGTTGCTAAGATATACTCCTTACAAAATTTGTGACATTAAGGTCACTGCATTAAGGTCAATGGTGACAACATCACTAAGATTTGAAGGAATCTGAAACTTCGACTCTCTATCTACCTCTGTATTAAATATGAAACAAATATTACTGGTAGTTTTGGAGGAGAAGATTTTTAAACATAGTGTTAGTATATAACAGATATGAAGTGTTTTTTATTCACTTATGATGGTTGTGATGTGGCATGTTCACAAATTTTGAATTCAAGGTCAATGTGTCAAGGTCAAAGGTCACATGGCTAAAATTGTATGACGAGGTACAGCTTTAACATAAGCCATTCCTGTATACCAAGATTTAATTTCTTCTTGTACATGGTTGCTGAGATATGCTCCTTCCAAAATTTGTGACATCAAGGTCATTGCACTAAGGTCAATGGTGACATCACTGAGAATTGAAGGAATCTAAATCTTCAACTCTCTATCTAGCTCTGTATAAAATAGTGTTGGTATATAAAAGATATGAAGTGCATTTAATTCACTTCTAATGGTTATGATGTGGCATGCTCATAAATATTGAATTCAAGGTCATTGTGTCAAGGTCAAAGGTCACATGACTAAGAAAGTATGATGAGGCACGGCTATGACCTAAGACATTTCTGTATACCAAGTTTTAATTTCTTCTTATAAGTAGTTGCTGAGATATACTCCTTACAAATTTTGTGACATCAAGGTCACTGCATTAAGGTCAATGGTGACATCACTAAGATTTGAAGGAATCTGAATCTTCAACTCTCTATCTACCTCTGTATTAAACATGAAACAAATATTACTGGTAGTTTTGGAGGAGAAGATTTTTAAACATAGTATTAGTATATAACAGATATGAAGTGTTTTTTATTCACTTCTGATGGTTGCGATGTGGCATGTTCACAAATTTTGAATTCAAGGTCAATGTGTCAAGGTCAAAGGTCACATGACTAAAATTGTATGACAAGGCACAGCTTTAACATATCACAATTTCTGCATACCAAGTTTTAATATCCTGTAATAAGTGGTTGCTGAGATATGCTCAGTACAAAATTTGTGACCTCAAGGTCACTGCACTAAGGTCAATGGTGACATCACTAAGATTTGAAGGAATCTGAATCTTCAACTATATATCTACCTCTATATAAAATATGAAAGATGTAGTACCGGTAGTTTTGGAGAAGAAGATTTTTAAAGAAATGTTGACAGACGGACGGACAGACGGACAGACGGACGGACAGACATTTTCCCCCTCCTAAAGCTCTGCGAGCTAAAGTCTCAGCAGAGCTAAAAAGAGAACCCTTTGTATATATTTAAATATGGCTTTTTTGAAGCCATATACAGGAATAGATTCTTTGACATGTAATTTGCTATGAAACTTTACACCAACAATAACAGAATTTGTTTTCCATTCTTAATCTGCTACACACCTATTAATTAAGAATTGTACCTGGGGACAATTTAATACTTCATCTCTGAACAATAGCGAAAATATTGTTGAAGAATAATTTTCATCCCAAATCATAATTGCCAAACCTGGATCACGATCCAAGATTTTAATTAACCTAATTTAAAGACCCAAATTCATTACATTCTAGGAATATGCAAACCAACATGATTTGTTTAATGGAGACGGTCATAATTTATATAAATCTATACAAACATAGGCTAGAGTCTCTGAGCTCATTTTCTTGGTGATTTTTGGGTCATATACTGGAAATATTGCAAATTGCTTTATAAATGAAAATCCGATCATTTACTATGTTTTATGTGTCACTATCAGTCAAATCTTTTAAAATCATTAAAAACAAGCTATTAAAGCTTTGCTGATAATTTTTTTTTTTGTGCAATTTTGTGAACATGTTCTTGAAATACCTGCAAAATGCTTCACAAATGATCTTTTATATCCATTCCCAGAGCAGACTTAAGCAGATGATAATTTCAGCCAATCAAAACATGATGCACATAATATATTGACTTTCTTTTCTCTTTTCTCATTTGCTGATATTTATTAATTAAAATGACAGCCTCCTTGACATCTCAGTGATAGCTATTATTTTTTTTCAAAATAAGTCACAAAAAGATATAAATTCTGAGCCCCACATAATAAAACATCTTACTTGCTAATAGCTAAGAAATCTGACCTGTATTTTCAGATATGATATCAAAGTTAATGGACAGACAGAATAACAGAATATTTCTCCCCCTCACTGCAAATCACACACAGCCTTATGGAAAATAGATTAGATAATTCTCCTTACAATACCCTATTTTACATGTGAATAGCTAACAAATTTGTGTAGTTTCAGAGCAGGAGATTGAATTTAAGAGATAGGATGACTGGTTTACAACATAAGCCTTCCTGACACAGTCAGCTAAAAATAATGAAAGAAAAAATCCTTCACACAGCACATGAAACTGAGGCATCCAAATTTCTGCATCTGTCTGCATGGACATAACCTTATGTAAAGGTAAAGTAAACAGCAAAGATTTTGTTCTGTGGAGATAAATATTAAATGTACAGAGGTTTTTTCTCTTAAAAACAAATGTAAATGCCCTCAAAGTGCTTCAATGCCAGAAGCACATAAGAAACCAAACTTGTACATAATTTTCCTGATTATACATAGACAAAAACATCATGAATGCATTTATCATAAACAAACTTACACAGATCCCCATTTGGTTACTAGCAATTGTGGAAGTTTAGTTTCAAGTAATCATTTGCAGGTAGAAAATCAGTAATTCAATCATTTCTCCAAAGTAATGTTTCAAATGATGCATTCTTCAAGATGTCAACATTAACTCCACCTGGTATCAAACAATATATTTTGGTCATTAGCATTAAATTGTATTAACAAAAAACTCAATACCAATATTTCGCCCTTTTTTCACGTTACCGTTGATCATCGGCACATCAGAAATCGATTGGGTGGCTCCGAAATTTTGTGGTAAAGTGCATGGACAGACAGAAGTATATATTAGAATAGATATAGATTAGGATAGATCAGTTTAGATTAGAATAGTATAGATTAGAAAGGAATTTATTAGAATCACTTAGAACAGATTAGATGAAAATAAAATAGATTACCGGTAGAATAGATTGGATAAAGTTAGATCAGAATAGAGCAGACAAGTTCTCAATAATATCTTCACAATGATTACACTTATGGCAATGATTTAAACTGTGGGAATAAGAAAAAGATTCCTGAGAAATGATCACAGAAATATTTGAAATGTCTGTTCAATACGCAAAGTATCTTTAGGAAAGCATGCCACCCATAAGAATTTTACCGAATTTTATCGAGAGCTCTGACCTAATCACTGCTCCTTAAGTTTGTCAAGAAGAGGGATATCAAGGTCACTGTAGAGATACCAAGGACTGTGTCCATTTTGAACTCACACAAAATAGTCGCTGTGGTAACACACTCAGATTTGATTGCAGTAAGGACTCTGAAGGGTAACATAGGCCAATGGCATTAGAGCTAGGATGATCATTATCTATTTATTTTTAATGTTTGTGAACCTCTTTGTGGAAATGCCTGAAAATTGATTCATATATGATCATTTAAAGATACCCAGCTTTGCGGGTCAAGAACAGACAATGTGGTGAAAGTAATGTACCCTGACTCCATCACCCCAACATTGCTTTATTTCACAAGTTTAAAAATTATTTTATATTCTTGAAGTCTGCATTTGCACAGAAGGTGTGTTTTTAAGCTGGGTTTCTGAGACCAAATCAAACAGTATATTTTCTTTGCATTGAAATAAACATTTAATTATCTTTTTCAAGGAAAAAAGTATGAAATTACAAATTGAAACATAAATAATTTCTTAGTGGAAAACGAAAGTTGCATATTTTGTACTGAGATTTTGCTGGAAATGACATATGTCCTGATATATTCACAATAAACCACTCAAAGCTAGTGAATGTTTTGAAGGATTGCATCATTGCAACAAAGAGTGATAATATAGAACTTTTTTTCTAATTTTCTTAAAATTTGTGTTTAGCCTTGTACAGAGATCTTTCTGTCAAAATCATCATAATGTGTTTCTGTAAACCAATTAATGGTTGAAAATATATTTATATTTTTCACAGGTTACAAATGGCTTATTGCATTCGGCACGTTGCGCGTTTGATAAATGGCGCGTTTAACACAGAGTGACTTACCAAGGAAACTTGACATGATCATTCAGACTTCTCAGATTTAAATGTGGAACCATCTTGATTTTTTTATATGGATATCAAATTCGATATGGTTGTCAATTGACTTTTTAAAAAATAATTTCCCTTGAAATGTATTATTTCAATGTATAGAAAGTGTTGGGTAGATTAAATTTAATTGCAATTATGCCACATGTGTATGCCCTTAATTCCATATGACCCAAGATCACTGCTATTTATGCCTTACTGGATTTTTTTTCTGTCAAATCTGTATATTTTAAATAGTGTACATTTTAGTGTTTATGGAATAATATATCAATAAGTAACACCCTGCTCACTTCCTTTGAAAATCTAAAAAGAGACATCAGAGATGTAGGTACTCTCAGCCCCGGTCATTTCATAAAACAATGAAGGCTTATTGCATTTGGCGCGTAGTGCGCGTTTATGCGCGTTGTGTCAGTTATGCGCGTTGTGTCAGTTCTGGTATTTTTGGGGCTTTTGGGATCAAAATGTTTGAATAGAAATGTTTGTATGTACATACTAGATAACATCAAACTTGGATTTAAATCATAAAACCCAACCATTTGCAAGTTTTAAAAATGACACTTCACTGAATTTGGCGGGAATCAGCTTTTGTATATTGGCGTGTCCAGAAACAGAGTGACTTGTATCAGTGTGACGTCACACAAGGACAGTGTGTGAAAAGCATCAGTGGCAGGTCCAGGGTTTTACATTTGTTAAAATGGGGTACACTACATTATCTTTTCTGTAGAAGTATTTATTATTTTTTTGGCATATTCGTGTTCACAAATATCATACAAAGTTCTATAAGAAGAAGAAATGCCAAATGATATAAATTGTGAAATTTGTAAATTGAGCACCCCCTTCAATATACATTTCTGGACATGCCAATATACCAAAGCTGATTCCCGCCAAATTCAGTGAAGTGTCATTTTTAAAACTTTTAAATGGTTGGGTTTTAAGATTTAAAGCCAAGTTTGATGTTATCTAGTATGTACATGCAAACATTCCTATTCAAACTTTTTGACCTCAAAAGCCCTCCAAAGATACGAGGTGTCAGACATTTCTCTAACTGACACAACGCGCATTACGCGCCAAATGCAACAAGCCCTATCGCCATGATGAATTTTGTGACTTTGGCTCATTATTACCAGCATTGCCAGCCCTATTTTCTCTAATACATAACTGAACCTGCCTCTTGCCTCCCATATCAGGCTTAGTACTAAAGATAATAATTGGTGTTCAAACTGAATGCTCATTTTTTATTCAATCACATGAATCTTCTCTATATTATGGCAACAATCCTTATGGGTTGACAAGCACTTTGTTTATTTTTGCTTATTATTATTTCCTGGTGCTTATTTGCAGATTTAATCAATGAAAGAATCAATAACTTTTGGAAAAAATAATGATCCCTTGAACTTATCCACAATGAGAACACATACAGAGGAGGGAAGAAATAGACAAATGACACCTGTCAGTATGATTGATTACATGTCAATGACCAAACAGAATAAAGGTCACAATGAAATGGACAGAAGATATTGAAAAAATGACACATGTCACCATGATCAATTACATCCTTATAGCCAATCAGAAAAAGGGTCATAATGAAATCAACAGAAGATATTGACAAATGACACCTGTCACCAGGATCAATTACATGCTTATAGCCAATCAGAAAAAGGGTCATAATGAAATCAACAGAAGATATTGACAAATGACACCTGTCACCAGGATCAATTACATGCCTATAGCCAATCAGAAAAAGGGTCATAATGAAATCAACAGAAGATATTGACAAATGACACCTGTCACCGGGATCAATTACATGCCTATAGCTGATTACAAAACAGTTCATGATATATTTATATACACTGACAGAAGCTATTAGTATATGACTAATTTATAGACAGGTCATGATGAAATGGTACACACTAACAGAAGATGGTGACAAATGACACCTGTCACAAGGATGAATTAAATGTATATGGCCAAGAGAAACAGGGTCATGATGAATTGGAAAGATATTGAAATGATTGAATACTTGTCTTTAGAGTGGCAGATTGGTGAAATAATTGTGTACTTTCTGTTAAAAGTATGAAACTTGACATGATCATTCAGACTTCTCAGATTTAAATGTGGAACCATCTTGATTTTTTTATATGGATATCAAATTCAATATGGTTGTCAATTGACTTTTTAAAAAATAATTTCCCTTGAAATGTATTATTTCAATGTATAGAAAGTGTTGGGTAGATTAAATTTAATTGCAATTATGCCACATGTGTATGCCCTTAATTCCATATGACCCAAGATCACTGCTATTTATGCCTTACTGGATTTTTTTTCTGTCAAATCTGTATATTTTAAATAGTGTACATTTTAGTGTTTATGGAATAATATATCAATAAGTAACACCCTGCTCACTTCCTTTGAAAATCTAAAAAGAGACATCAGAGATGTAGGTACTCTCAGCCCCGGTCATTTCATAAAACAATGAAGGCTTATTGCATTTGGCGCGTAGTGCGCGTTTATGCGCGTTGTGTCAGTTATGCGCGTTGTGTCAGTTCTGGTATTTTTGGGGCTTTTGGGATCAAAATGTTTGAATAGAAATGTTTGTATGTACATACTAGATAACATCAAACTTGGATTTAAATCATAAAACCCAACCATTTGCAAGTTTTAAAAATGACACTTCACTGAATTTGGCGGGAATCAGCTTTTGTATATTGGCGTGTCCAGAAATGGATATTGAAGCGGGTGTTCAATTTAACAAATTTCACAATTTATATCATTTGGCATTTCTTCTTCTTATAAGACTTTGTATGATATTTGTGAACACAAATATGCCAAAAAAATAATAAATACTTGTACAGAAAAGATACTGTAGTGTACCCCATTTTAACAAATGTAAAACCCTGGACCTGCCACTGATGCCTTTCACACACTGTCCTTGTGTGACGTCACACTGATACAAGTCACTCTGTGTTGAACGCGCCATTTATCAAACGCGCAACGTGCCGAATGCAATAAGCCAACAATGAATACTGTGAGACAGCTTGGGGCATGAATTTGGATCCCAATGTTTCGTCAAGAATATTGAAACCATGGTTACAAATTTTATAAATATAGTGTGCAGATAAACTGGTCCAGAAAAAAATGGTTAGTCCTGCCAATCAACAAAATTTAAATAGGCTTGTCCGTTCGGAACAAAGTTGTTCTGGCAAAGTTTGTGTGCTTATAAAAAAGACGGACAAACATCGGTACATACAAATTCAGAACTATAATACTTTGGATTTTTTCAATTCAATATGGCTGCCAATAACCATCATGGAGAATTAGGATTTGAAGAAGTGAATTTGAAGAAGTTATGCTCTAAATAACTGTTATAAGCACTCCTATAACATCTATATTGTTTTCAGAGGGTAGATGGGAGAGAGAGCAAGCCCCTATAAATATTTTCTCATTTAAAATAAAATGCTTAAAGTCAGTGAGATAAGGCAAGGGGGGCATGGTCACAGTCAGATAAGGCAAGGGGGCACGGTCAGTCAGATAAGGTAAGGGGGCACGGTCAGTCAGATATGGCAAAGGGCACGGTCACAGTCAGATAAGGCAAGGGAGCACGGTCATAGTTAGATAAGGCAAGGGGGCATGGTCACAGTCAGATAAGGCAAGGGGGCATGGTCACAGTAAGATAAGACAAGGGGGCACAGTCACAGTCAGATAAGGCAAGGGGGCACAATCACAGTAAGATAAGGCAAGGGGGCACGGTCAGTCAGATAAGGCAAGGGGCACGGTCACAGTTAGATAAGGCAAAGGGGCACGGTCAGTCAGATAAGGCAAGGGGGCACGGTCAGTCAGATAAGGCAAGGGGGCACAGTCACAGTCAGATAAGACAAGGGGGCACGGTCACAGTTAGATAAGGCAAGGGGGCACGGTCACAGTCAGATAAAGCAAGGGGACACGGTCACAGTCAGATAAGGCAAGGGGGCACGGTAACTGTTAGATAAGCCAAGGGGGCACGGTCACTGTCAGATATAGCTTATCTTGTTTTATAGCAATCACAAGCCTGATAACCATTAAGCCTTAACATTAAGGTTGGTAGCACTAGACAGCCGAGTAACTGACTAAATATTTTTGCATTGGCTCATGATGTTTGTAGCCAGAGGTTTGATCTTATAGATAACCCCATGGGTTGATAGCTCTGCTGACTTGAATGAAAACACATGAACTGAGATAAAGTGCAATAGGCAACCAGGTTATGATTTTCCAAGATCCCAATTCAGTTTTGATGGGATATTCATTAATATTTTGTAAATAATTATCATGTTACCAATGCAATATTTCATGCACAAAATTTGTTATTTTTCAAAAATCTAATAGCTATCACGAAGTTGTCAAGGAGGCTGCCATTTTGAATAACATAGCCAATGAGAATCGAGATAACAAGTTGGGGCCAAATTTGATATGTAACATGCATTTTGATTGGTCAAAATCATTATCTGCTCAATTCTGCTCTTGAAAAGGATTTAAATGGTCATTTAGGAAGAAATGTTCAAAAACATTACAAAAAAGCAATGATATGCATAGCTCAAAGGCCATTGATATATGTTTATTCACTTTTGATGGTTATGATAGTATATAACATATATGAAGTGTTTTTAATTCACTTCTGATGGTTGTGATGTGGCATGTTCACAAATTTTGAATTCAAGGTCAATGTGTCAAGGTCAAAGGTCACATGACTAAAATTGTATGACAAGGCACAGCTTTAACATAAGACATTTCTGCATACTAAATTTTAATATCCTGTAATAAGTGGTTGCTGAGATATGCTCAGTACAAAATTTGTGACCTCAGGGTCACTGAACTAAGGTCAATGGTGATATCACTAAGATTTGAAGGAATCTGAATCTTCACCTATATATCTACCTATATATAAAATATGAAAGATATAGTACTGGTAGTTTTGGAGAAGAAGATTTTTAAAGAAATGTTGACAGACGGACGGACAGACAGACGGACAGACATTTTCCCTCCTCCTAAAGCTCTGCGAGCTAAAGTCTCAGCAGAGCTAAAAAATGTAAAAAATTGTGGAAACTATTTATTTCATACATCATAGTTCAGGTTCACTCAGCATAACCATTAACATATAATTTATTCTTCATCTTATCATAAACCTTCAAATTGTCTTCCAAATTTCAACAGCAGTCCGTCTTTAAAATATCAGAATTTGAAGAAAACGTGAGTTAAACAATGCTTAACCATGCCCATGAAACATGAGACTGCCATCACAGAAAGCAGAGGGATGGGGAAAAGCTGTTAATTATGGCATGAAAACGATCAATGTTTTCATTCACAATGTAGTAATAAATATATATTAGCCTTGTCCACAAAGAAAAAAATCCTGAATTTTCTTTTCGTATAGTCTTTGTTTACTCTGCATGGCGAGGTAGAGTCACATACTACCTCTGCCACAATTGGCATGACATTGTCTCAACCTATTCCGCAAGGTCGATTGCATAATCCACATACAGGTGCGTAATTGGTGGGCTGTGCACATCCTCACTCACAATGCCCACCCGTTTTTAAACTAAAGCAAGCTGTACAGATCCATACACATGTTGATAGTTGCTTGCATAAACGTGTTGTTACTACTCACTTTCTAACCAAACCAATGACACCAGTTGACTAAGTTATATTTGCACGTGTATTTGTTCTTGTGGTCACTTTCTAACAAAGAAGCTTGTTATGGGCGTGATGTCTTAGTACTCGCCGATTATGGTGAAATACTTGCAGAGCCAGGTATAAAACCTGGATCTGCTATGGAGAGTAGGTCTTTGTTTTAATATATCACAAACATTTTTCCTAATTTTTGTTGTACTCACTTTCTCATAATAATGACACATATTGGCCATGTTGTTTCATGTGTTTGTTTGTTTGGGGTTTTACATCACTTTCAACATTATTTCAGTGATTTCGTGATGAGACCTACTTGTAGCAGATATAGTGCTGCCTCACTGAACTGTCATGTCACAGGTCCTTGACATGACAACCCACCCGGTCACAGATTTACAAGGACAACAGGTTAACCCTTTGGCACGGGCCTCAGCTCATATGGGAAATTGTATCATGAGTTTAATCTCGGCACGGCCGTGGATCAAACCCACAACCTTAGGATCACCACAGAGGAACTGGTGCTAATAAGCTGGTGCTCTAACCAACTGCGCCACGGCCTGTCGCCTGTTATTTCATGTGATAAAATATCTGACCCAATGTCAAATTCAAGCTTATACTGGGTGTGGTCTCTTAAAACTGTTCTTCAATTGCCTTTACTTGCAGAGCCTGGTAGAAACCCAGGATCTGCTAAGGAGAGTTGGTATAATTCAGGATCTGTGGAGCATACCCAGTTGCTACTTTTGAAACTGGTTTAAGAATAACATGCATGAAACCTGGAAAAGCTTTTGTTTGGTTACTTGGTTACACTCATCTTAAAACTATTCAGTGGCAAATCAAAATTATGTGAATGTTTATTCTACATTACATCTGTAGTAATGCAAGTTATTCAGCCTTCTCACTGCCCCTGCTGTCATTGCTTGTATTGGTATTGTTTGAAATTTAGAACTCCATGTCCAGTCATGCATGTGAGTCACACCCACCAAAATACGATCCAATCAGAATTGACTACCCTCAGATGACTGACTGAGAGGTTAACCAATCAAAATCTTGATGAATAGTCACTTCTTTTTTTACCAATCCATTCATAACCAGATTTTTATGAATAGTTATGACTTGCGGCCAATTCTCTATGCAACATTTTATTACTTACATGATGGAGAAGTTCTGTTTTGGACAGTAGTGAACAATCTACATGTACATCATATGGATTTTAAACGCATCCCTATATATATACACACTGTGTCTCAACACTTCCTGCATATTCGCAGGACAAAATCCAGAATTTTCAAGTTAAGAAATAAGACCTACCAATTTATATTTGCACCAGTCAACCTCGAACAACGGAGAAAAATCCTTGTCTATTTCCACTTGGGGTTTGTCACTTTCATTCTGGCAAAGCCCTTGTATGGCCACCTGAGTTGACTTCAGCTCAGCAGAAAAGTCGCGAGTCCCACCAATCTGCACAAGGACCCTAAAGAAGGACAATAAATAATAAATAATTTGTCATTTTCAGTTTCTCAATCATCAATGATAAAGCTGTTCACTGGAGGAGACACAAGACATATAACCACATGCAAGTGACACCTGACTTGCCAATCATGAGCTATCTGCAAACCAAATGAGAAGAATAGGTTTGACCTCAGCTGTGTATCTATATATATTTATAGTATTACAACATATATAAACTAAAGGCAAAAATAATATTTTTTTTTGTAATTCCTGAAAAGGATTGCAGAATTTCCTGATTTTTATTTAAGTGCTCTTAGATTTGGGCACTCGTGGCATTGTCTGGTAGAGTCACATACTACCTCTGCTAGTAATAGGCATGAAACTGTGGCTATTTCTTCTGCATGCAATTACCATACAGCTATGCAATTGGTTGGGTCTTTTAAATGTTCGTGCGCAATGCCACAACTGTACACAATACATGCCCATTTCAAATGTTCAAAAGTATTTTTCACAGGATCATTTATAATTTGGGATGGGGGAGGGAATATTGATAATATCTGACTGGAAAATAATCTCACTTATGCATTAGCCTTGGCCAGGTAGAAAAGAAATAGGATATTTCTTTTGCTCCCCCTTTGAAGATAATGGTCCATCCCATGAGTATTTCCGTATGCATGTCACAAATATCTTTACTTATTTGTTGCTGTACTCACTTTCTAATCATAACAATGATACCAATTAACCATATTATAACATAAAATATTTGACTTTTGGCTGCAAACATGAAGCTTGTACTGGGTAGGGTCTCCAAAACTGTTATTCTGGGCTATACTTGCAGAGCCTGATAAAAACCCAGGATTTGCTAAGGAATTCAAGACTTTTTCATTTTTTCATTGAATCAATATAAGGTTAGGGTACGTTTGAAAACTATGAAGTTAAGGATTGGATAGAACAGAACATAAATATCCATACTGAAAGTAAATTTGTTTATGGATTAAACATCTTTTCACCATTGGGTGTGATTTAAAATTTCATCCCTCTAGTTGTATATGAAAGAAGGGAGAAATGATATTGCATAGGTTGAAACAAATGTTTCTCCCTTTAGTTGAATATGACAGAAGAGAGATGCGGATTCTACATTGAAAATGTAGGATGATATTGTATTGGAATAATTGCATGACAATCCAATGGACTCTTTAACAAGAATGTTGTTTGCATGTTCAGGATTGATGAATTATCATAATTTTGAGTAAGCAATTTTGAGTAAGCAATTTTACCATGAATGAAATTAAAGGTATATAATTAGACCTGTAATACACAAGATTTATGATAAAACATTTGGAACTATTGCACTGCACATATTCATAAATCATCTCAGACCATTTCAGTGTCATCCTTATACTGAAAACAAAATCATATTTTATCAATTACAAAATCTTCAAAATGTGGTAAGTTGGTTTATTAATTATCTTTTTCTTTTTGGTAACTACTCTGTATTACATCGTAACATTGTAAGTAGTTCCATCTTCTCAGTCGTGCCATTAAGAATTCATTTATTTAATCTTCTCACTACCTCTCTCGTCATTACCCTATATTTGACATCATTCAAAATTTCAATTCTCTGAGTCATAAATACCCATCTTACCAAATATCATCCACTCAGAATTAAAATTATTATCAGGTTTCTTCATCTATTTTTCACCAATCAATCAACAGGCTGATTTTCTTTTGAATTGTGTCCAATCTTGAGACCTTTTCAACAATGATGGCAGAGACAGATGAGAGAAATTTCTTTTAATGGAGGGTATTTGATGACCTTTTGGAAGTAAATAGCTGTGTACTTTATTATGGCAAAAAATGCATTTTTTGCTATGATTAAAACATGGCTCTTGCTACAAGATAAATCTACACTCCTTTCATGAATGATTGACTATATATTCCAAATTAAGGATTCTGTGGGGCTGAAACTTTATACCTTCCAATACAGGATTTCTTTACCATATCAGTCCCTACCACCAATGATAAAAAGGTGCAAACAGGATTGGGTACAAGTTTTGATTATTCAGAGAAATTTGGCTTTGAATTGATTGGTGAAAGGATAAATGACTATATTTATAAAGTCTAATTGGTTAGTTACTGAGTCAGCCAACTAACTCCAGGTCATGAACTGAGATTACTCAATTCTGTTTGTATGATATTTTTGTGGTTGAGACTCAATGCATAACTGGAGATGGTGTCCCAGATTTTGAACAATGTCAAAACAGGGCAATAACGGCAGAGATTGTGAGATCTTCTGGTGTTTTGCAGAGTAGAAGCTTTGAAATAAAAGCTCTTCTGTGGAGACATGAAATGGGATGAAATCACCAATGCTGTGCTATAAATATCATACCATGCCAATTCTCCCAATGAGAAGTTCCTAAAACTCATTACATAACAATGGTCAAAAAGCTGTGATATATTATAGCAATGCCAATTGCAATACTGCAGAACCTCTGTTGTCACAACCTCTGCATTGCACAATATTACAAATCATTCAAAAATTTGGAATTCCCCATGTCATTTTTCCTACCAAAATATCACCCAATCAATGTTGTCAAAATCTGGTCAAAATCTGTAATCAGGTGTCTGACCCCGACCTTCAATCATTAAAATATTTGAAATATATATTTGAAATGTATCATACCTTCAAGTAAATAGAAAGCATTCATCTCCTAGCAACGTTATATATCTATGAATACCTAAGAAATCCATTGGGTGGTTTCAAAGAGGAAGCATTGATGTTGACAGACAGAATAATAGAAAATCACCCGCCCTCCTTTTAAACATGTCCATGAGAGATTAAAGACAAAAACACAATAAATGCATTTGAAACATTGCACATCACAAAAAAGTAATTTAAAACCAGAGACAAAAATATGTATTTATTAGCTAATAATGCTCTAAACTAAACACATTTCTTGAAGGATACATCTCAAGAAATTTATGCAAATATCAACCTTTACAAACCTGAACTTTTAATATAACAAGGACAAAGATGAGATGAAATGAATGATATTAAAATCTATAAAATCTTACAAGTTTTCTTACTGGAGGGTATAATCACACTTCTAGTCTTGAAAATATTCAGCCCTATTACAGGTTCAATAGGGCTTCAAATTCATATCTTACCCTTCTTTTACATTTAGAAGTTGTTCTGGGTCCAGGTTTGTTCTGAATAAAAAAAAGAATGCATTGCTGCCTTGTACCAAATCATATGATTATCCTAAACATATTAGTTCATCAGTGCTCACTTGTCATGAACACAAAAACAATGTCAAGTGTCAAGAATAGAACATATTTAAATGATGAGCATGCCGGTCACTTGTTAATCGTTTTAGGCAAAGTACATAATAAAAGCAAGCTAATTAATTTCAAAATATCAAATTTCATTCATGGTAATTAAAATCTATCATATGAGTCCTGACAAATCAAAATTTGCTTCTCTCAAACCTATTATAATTGCCCACCTAAAGTATGTGTCCACTTTGTAATTTTTTGTGTCTTCTATGGCAAATCTTTTTACTATAATTTTGAAATCAAAACCAATTATCATACCACTGATGCTCTTAAACTTCTATTCACTTCAACAATTTGATGGTCCAGCCACAATATTATAGATTCGTGGGTTTGGCCACACTTGGTAGTGCCACACAGTGATCATATATAATTACTGTTTGAAACCTATTTTGATATTTGACATTTTGACAACTGTTCATGAAATTATCATAAATATTTCCTTTCAAATTTGTGCAATAAAATACATGCCCTACCAACTTTATCTTTCAAACAATTCTGATTCTGCTAATTTTCTCTCTATTGTTCCTGACTAAAATTCTATAATTATATTTGATTATTTTAGCAAATTGAAATAAAACCATATTGTATTTGTACCAATAATCTGAAAAAGGTATTTCTTCTTTCACCAGCAATTGTCATCAGGTTTAATGTAACAATTCCTTTAAAAATTGTCAAAATGAATATAAAATATTAAATTTCAAATAAAATGAAAAATCAATTTTAAAACATTAACATCACAGCTTTCCTCTAACTGTTTTGCATGAAATATTGATGTTCTTGAAGTTTATCTTCAAGTGTAAAATAATACTGCAGGCAGGAAATCATTAATTCAACCTGTTCTCCCATGTGCTTTCTAGACATTTCAGTATGAGAAAAAAGGCCAGGCAAATAAATTACAACCAAAATAGAGTGAAAGATAAACAATTCATAACCTTAGACCTCAACTAGCCCTGATATGAATTGCAACTTTTTAAATTCTGTTTGGGCTAGGTTGTACCAATGGATCTTAGATGTATCAATGCAAAGTATCAGTCCTGTTAATTGAATAGTATCTACACATCGGTGGCCAAAATTTGATGTTAAGATGTTGCAAAAAAAAAATGATGATACAAATAATGTGCAATATGTCATGGCTGATAGCAAACACTTGAAAACTAGTGCAATTTGTCAATTACATCATTATTGGGATGAAATTTAAATTAAATCTTAAATAGTATTCATTACCAGTACTGTCTTTGCCGGTTCTCAGGATTTCAGAAATGAATAAATTATTCCTGTAAGTGAATTCAGGGATGAGGTATAATCCTATGAAAAAAACTTGCAAAAGCTACGAAAACATTCTTATGACAGCGTTTGCAATTACATCATCCATTTATGAGACCAAGACTTAACTAAACTCTTTTTGTGATACAAGGCATGACTGTCTTTGTTTTGTTCTCAAAAGTTCAGAACTGTTTAAATCTTTTCTCTAAATGCATTCTCTTTTGTGGAGATAACAAAAAACATATTTTAAGACAAATCTGTTTTTGCCTGTATGGGTTTCACTGTTTGATGATGCTGCCATTTGACACCAGGGCTAGACAGTATCAAGGTTTATATTTTGGGTTAAATTCAGGGTTTAACCAAAAAATGGATGCCAAATTGTTGTATCAACAAGGTTAACACCAAACTTGGTGTTCACTGAATCCAGGGTTGCACAGATACTTTAGACTGTGCTCAGTGAATAACAGTTTAGCATTCAAATCATGCTCTAACAAGTCTGGGCTAAATTTCAGGATCATCTTAAATTCTATTTAGTGAAAACTTGTTCTAAACATCGGGCCCTGAAATCTCTCAATCTAATGAGCTGTTTTCACATTGCTACACAACTTTTGTTATTAATTATCAGAATCAAATATACTTTTTTAATGTAAAAATAAGCATATATGAGAACATGTATATATGAACAACCTATTGATAATATCAGAATAAATAAGTTTTCAAATAGATGTTCAGGGTGGCGGCTTGAAAAAAGATTTTTGATTGTTTGCCTGAAAGTCAGACTAGACAATTCTGATAATCTCAGATTTAAGCATGGATTTTAAACTTCATATAATTTGGCCACAAGGCTAACCTTTAGCATATTGATAGACATGATAATTAAGGCCTTTCCAAAGTGTGTATTGTATGAAATACCATCTGGTGATGTGTTTGGTTGACAACGCCCCCTGGGGCCCAAGATTTGTAGAATTCCAGCTTTCCCATAATCCTCACTGTCTGCTTTCCCACTTATCTAGCATACACATACTCCAAAAATACCAGTGGGAGACCACAGATCGTTCAACTTTTAGTAATAGTGGAAGAAGTAGAAATTTTGGGCTGTCACACAAGAGTCCTTCTGAAATGCCTGTCATTTTCCATATAATTGAAGATTACCATAAATTTTTAAATGTTCCAAATAAAATCACAAAAGTCACATTTTTAATACCCCTGGCCATTAACTTTCTGTTGGTGAATATTACAAGTTCTCACTAAAATGGACATCTATTTTGGAATATAAAAAAAAGTCAAATATTTAATTTCAATTCCCTTGGTTAATGCCTTCAGAATAGTTCATAATTTAAGATGGCCACCGAGTTTGGAATATTCTGAACAGATTAGAACTGTCAAATTTCATCTCTCATCATATCCAATATATTCAAAATGTGGTACATTATGACTTTTCTAAAAAAAATCAAAGTGGTTGCCTCAAAATATAACTGGGTATCATAAGCAGCACAACAATTCAAGATATTGAAAAGATGCCTGCATTGTTAACTTTTGGTAATGTTGTCTTTATTTGTTGTCAATCTAACATATTTACAAGATTTAAAAAAACTGGGTCCTATGACCTTCAAATGTAAATCAAGGTCACTGACAAGCACACAATTTATTTACATTGATGAGATGCATCATTGATATAAAGTTTGATAATGCTATATTGATTTATTGTCAACTTATCAAGTTCCCAAGATTTTCATTGAATAGATCACATGACTTTAAAATGAAGGTCAAGGTCCCCAACAAGGACAACACTGGTAGAATGTATCCATGGTCTGAGTTTGATAGGCAAGTTTATTAATAAGGTTTTCACAGTAGATCAAGACGCATAACCTTAATAAGTCATGGCAAGCACACAATTTCAAGGTCATTGTAAGATGTATCTATGGTTTTAGTTTAAAGAACTAAACATTAATTGTTCTGCACAAAAATTGACAAATACCTAGATGTCAAGATGCCCAGACACATGTACAAGCAGGCTCCAGCAATACCCCTTTATTAGATGATCTATATTGGTTGGCTTTTTTTAGCCTTCCATGATCTGGACTATAACCAAAACATGTTGCATTAAGTAGTGTCACCTGGTGATAAATGTGATTCAATATATTCCTCCTCCAGTAGTGTCAACTGGTGGCAAATAACATGCTTTGAAGTAACTGATATCCAGAGTAATCCCGTTCATGTATATGGTATGGAATGAATGTGCTTAAAAATATACTGATGTAAATTCTCCTCAGTGAGACAGTCAGTAAATTTCACAGGAAGCACAAAAATGTCAAAATACCCAAATTCTGGCATATCTGACAAAATGCTAGACTGTTACCATCCCTTATGAACCTTTTTATGCTGTGAGGGTCCATACAGGGCTGACACGAGGAAGGGGCAAGAAACTCAAGAGCAATTTTCATGAAGCTGCAGACTGATGTAATCATAACATATTCAGTAGGAGACTCACCCGTCTTTTATTGTTGCCTCTCCTGGCTTGCTTGGCACTGGTAACCTGCCCTCTATATCCACTAAGGATATAACCTGTTAAAATGAGAACACAAACATCAAACATTGCTCCAAATATTGAAACACCTTCTCATTGTTCTTTATCATGATAATCACAGATTTCTGGAGAGAACATTTGACATTAAATAGATAGGACAATATGACATTGGATATGATGTAAGTAGAATAATATTTGGGGGATATCATGTCACCAAAAGTTGCATCTGATATTTTGTTATGTTTTAAGCACAAAATAAAAAAATGTGGCCAATATCCAGTAATATTCTCTGAGACATATAACGTTGTCTTCTATTTACCTTACTGATGTACACATCTCCTCCACGAAGCCAAAGTCCTTGTATGCGCCTGAGCAAAGTGGTGAGGGTTTCCCCACTAAATACCTCATCAAGATTCATGTTTGTGATTCGCAGTTCCACAAAATAACTAGCTGGGACTGGTAAATATGGAAAAAAATCAAACATATTTGATTAATTTTCTATTACTAAAGGTGCATATTTTAAGAAAGGCAAAAAAACAACAATAAGATATTCATTCCAGAAACTTCATTAATTTGATATTTATATTGAAGGAATATTATATGCTAGTGTTTTAGCACAAATCATTGACAGAAACTATTTTAAATTAACTAATTTAGATTTGTACATACTTCCTTTGGGTGCCACTTTGATATCCATGTTTTTTGTGACTGATTCCATTGTATTTTTATTTACTGCAACAACCTAAACAAAATGACTTTTAACAATCAAAACATATATCAGTCAACTAAAAAAAAGGAAAAAAATATGAACATGTTCTGCAGAATTAAATTCACAAGAAGCATTTTGACCTGTATTTGAGTGGCGTCCTGTAGTGACTGGGGCTGTCCATACAGGAATGCTCCCTGGGACATGTCTCGCTGTACGAAGTGTAACCACTCAGGGAGATCTGGGTGACCAATGGCAGATGGCACAAAATGTATGGAATCAGAGGGTCCTGTCATAGAAAATTCAAAATTGACAATAATGCAGATTAACAAAAATACCATGTGGTTAATATTGTGATTTTTATTTCTGTTATTCTGAATAGAGTTATCTAGATATAATTGCTCCCAAAGATATACCAAGTTTTTTTACCAGTATGTGTGAAGCTTGTGAAAAAGGAGTAGCTTTCATGGCTTTCAATGTACTGAATTATTGAAAGATTAATATAAATTATGGACAATATTGAGAAAAATCACAAGATTTGAGATCTAGTTTTACTATTAACTATGGGATTTATTTAAGTTTAAAGAATGAGTAATGGGTAATTAAAGTTACCTTTGATCAAAATTTCATAAATGACACTTACCACTCAGATTTCCATTGAAAAACATATCCCTTGTAAGATGATACACAAAATTTGAGCTAACCAGGGCTGTTGTTTCAATGCCCATAGCCACTCCTGCCAATATCAACACTAAAACATACAAACAAATTAAATGAGTGCAATAAAATATAACCAAATACAATGAATCATTATTTCAGTATTTGTTTATGTCCTGGCCTTGATGAAGGAATGTACTAGGGCTGGCAGTGAATGTTTTCCAGTACTGTCTGTATCGTAAGAAAAACTGAAGTTCTGTCATTTTTTCCTACTTTTCCAAGTATAAACTTTCACAAGACTTCATTAAATATGGAATTACAAGGGTAAGTGACTCCTCCTACCAAGATTGCATGTAGGCCAGCAATGTTACATAGATGACCCCACATTGAGAGATGTATTAATTCAATACATTTGATTCATCTCAGTGTTTGCACATTTTTTTTCATCTAAATAAACATTGGAGTGAACTCAAGCAAATTTGGCATTTTCGTATTCTGTTATGTTAAATTAATTTAGAAACGAAGAATAAAAATATCAAAGTCTGCAGGGTGTGAAAATTAGATGAATCTCAAGTTTTCTGAAAGGTGTTTTCAAAATATATTTCAGTTGATATATCTCCCAATTTGGAAAGTTTACCATATTTGAATGGTTGAGACTGGAAAAAATATTTAGATTGGATTAGATATTTGTCTACTATGATCTGGTTCCCATCTATTTTACATCAATATGCACAAGGGCATTTAAAGACAGAAACAAATATGTATGGCAATCTACATCGAACCTTTAATTGATAAATAAATAGGCAGAACAAACTCCGTTATTTGGGCTGTAATTGGTAAATTATGAAAATTTGTGCTGAGTATAATTCTCTCCAGAAGTCTTTTGGGTTCAATATTTAGCAATTTAATAGCTTTAAGAAAAGCTCTAAGCTTTAAGTATTTTGCTTAGCACTTTGTATGTTGCAGTTTGCCCAAACCTGAAAATCACATTATTCACAACTTTAGACAAAGCTTTTTCATAATTCTGACTTTCAGATATCTTAACTTCTGAATGTACTGTTTATGGCAAATTCCTCATAGAAAATGGCATTAATTGGAAAATATTGTTTGATATTTGGGCCGAAACCTCAAAATTATTTATTGTACTCAGTCAAAACAGATTTTCATGTGGCGATGTTCAGTTGAAGCAGGATGTGTTGAATATATGTTCATGACAGATAAATCAACATGCAATACTATGGATAGCTTTGTGCCAAGATTAGATATATTATGCGATCTGTCATACTTTGACATGGTCCCCGCCCACCAGACGTAAACAAACCCACGTGGCATCTGTCAAACGAGCCAAATGTGGTTTCGATTTGTCAATGAATCAAAATAATATATATTTCTCATAATTTAGCAAACTTATATCGACTTCAGTAATGTCAAATAGTTCTTCGGTACTTACTTGATGGGAAAATGCTAAAAGAACATTTAAATATAGACATCCCGAAGAGTTTTTCAGAAACAAACAACTTGTCAACTATCAGCGAATAACTGGACCCAAAACAAACATGGCATCCGCTTTAACCGGCTAGCTCTGTCCGTGTTTATTCTGGATTCGTATTCTATCTCTCACTTTCCTTAAAAAATAAATCAAGAATATTTATTTTGTAAATTAATGAATTGTAATAATTTATTGATTTAATGAATGATGATGTACTTTTTAGAATTATTTTTGCGAAAATAAATTCTTAAATGGTTATTATTGATATCATATCAAAGTGAGGCCATTGACGTTTGATCAACCAGCAAAATTGTGATTCACTGAGGATTTCTTCCTTTATTGTGACTCATTTTGTTACTTTAGGAACAGATTAAGACACCCGTTCACAGTTCGTACTGTGTTTGATCGATACATCTCTGTCGGTAAGGTTTATTTCAATCTCGTATCACTTTTGTATCTTTGAGCCTTTCAGAAACAACCGGTGTATCCATCTGGATCTTGTTTTGTTAGTTGCAACTTGTAATGTCGGTGCCTTTAGTGAAAGACTACTGAGTTCTGTGGTACTGAAGGCTACACTTTGTTCTACATTATGCAAACTTGCCAGGGTAGACTGTAAGTGCATTGAATATAACTTAATTTTATAGACAGTACTATGTCAATTGATTACCTATTTCTCCCTCCAAATAACGATAGTTTTCTGGAGTTAGAAGTGGGTGGCATTGCAGGTAAACATGGTTCTTTCTTTGTTTACTTTTGTTCATAGGCCGATTGCCAATCTCCATGTTTTTTTTTCCCCATTGAAAAGTACACACCAGAACTGTACAACTTTACGTGAACCAGAACTGTACAACTCCACTATATTTAATCATTGGTCAGAGAGATTGGCAGGGGGCTTTCTCGGTGCTTGTGTCTGACCAGTTTTCCATAGGCAGATTGCCGGTCTCCATGTTGTTTTTTTTTCCCCATTGAAAAGTACACACCGGAACTGTACAACTTTACCGGAACCAGATCTGTACAACTCCACTATATTTAATCATTGGTCGGAGAGACTGGCAGGGGGCCTATTGCTACTAATTACCTCTGATTATGCCCCACTGGAAAATGAGAAAGTTTCTTTCTCGCAACCAATCGACAAAGCACAGATACTCTTATTTTGGCCAATGTTGACACTTTTTATTCTGCCTTTACTCATTCACTTTGTTTGCACCATATCCTACCTTTCCATGATAAACAAAGCCTATTTCATACTTACTATGACTTCAATACAGTCCTCAGATGTGTTCAGTATTACTTTCAATAAAGTATATTTTAAAAGATATCCCAGCAAAAAAGAAATCACACCAAAACAAGGGCTCCCCATTATGAAATTTCCATTCATTTATTCTCTGTCACTTCCAATTTCCATTATGGCGATGTTAAATGCTAATTTTCTCTAGAGGTTAATTGAAATTTATAAAGTAATGGCAGGCTGTCATTGTCACTGAGAATATTCACAGATTTCAGATATCACTATGACACCTGGAGTTCTACACAGGGTGGGATATCTAGCAATTTTTTATTGCTGCTTAATTAAGTAGCTAAGCAAGAATGGACCCACATAGCCACTGTCCCTCATGCCTACCTCATCCTTCAGTCAGATTAAGGCCCAGTTTTTCTGTCATTATTTCCTGTCTAAGGCTTTGAAGCGGGATTCTTTGTAACCTGAAGTTGTGTCATGTTTTCCCATTTGACAGCAACATGTAGATGTTTAAGGATAAAGGGAGATACTCTTTAAATATCTGAATTGCACTGAATTATGATTATTATTTTCTATTGTAAAAAAAATAATAAAAATTCAATTTTTTTTTTCATTTTGATGAAAGTTTTGCTGCTGCACATGTACTGACAGCTGTACTGAGTAGTGTAGTCATCAGCCCAATTCTCGCTATCTGCTCTCCCGACTTTTTAGCTGGTCCGTGAAAAAATGATGAAATTGGCATGAGAGAGCGATGCATGAGGGGAAAGATGTTGCATTGTAAACTTCCGCCTGCCTTGCTTCAAGATGGGAGGGAAATTTCAGACTGACATTGTACATTGACACGCTGATGTCAGCGCTAAAGCGTGTTTGTTGTGTAATCTTTATATAAGTATATTGCAATCTACGTAATTTATGTCAATGTTACGGAGGCAAAACTGACAAAAACAATGATGGAAAGATGAAAGGCAGAGGCAACAATGCCTCAAACAAGCTGTCGCCACTGTTCCCGGATGTGCCATGTGCAAAGAATTGGGTCAAATATGATCACAGCGCTCTGAAAATGCAGCGTATATGGTAGAGCAGATAGGGAGAATTAACTGTCATTTATGATGTCAAATATTGTGCATAGTACCATGTAACTAACATATTTAGAATCCTCATGGAATTTTAATATGAATGAAAAAAAGTTTGTTTAATTTCATGGATTCTAGTCAAAATAAATGGGAAATCAGTGACAGCTTCACAGAACTGTCAATATTTGACTCATCGGAATGTGTGGCGACACCTATTGGCTGACCGCATGTGACGTGTGTGATTGGGAAGGCAATATGTGAAAAGATACCAAGATGACAGTCTATTTACTTATTATATAAGTACCAACTCATTCAGTACAGTCCTGAGAAAAACTAGTCGTAATATTTACCATTTCAAATGGTGGAAATATTTTTGGGGGATTTAAAGAGGAATTTTAATTTAATGGTTGGCATGGTTGCCATAAATAATGGGAAAACCATAGAGAAATAAAAGATAATACTTTCTCTATGGGAAAACAAATCATTTTTTGTTGTTACCCAAGGCAAGTTATAATTGCAATGTGTATTTTCTTATTGTATTTCTCCTTCTTCATGCATTGATATATAGCAGTCATTGACCAGTGTTTTATTTGCAGTTGATTCAGCAAGCATCATGAAGCTGTATTCATTATCCGTGGCATATAAAGGGGCCGAGAACAAGGTCAATAAAATGGCTGCTGCCCATGAACTCAACTCATTTGGATATTTTCAGAGAAGCAGGTGTGTTTATTCAAGATGGACATTATCTTATTGTGGAATATACAATATTTATTATCAATAAAGCATTTACATCAAACAGTAGCTGTTGAGCATAATATTATTGATAGCAGCTTACCAAGATTGAATTATTTGTCTTTCAAATTTAGATTGAAAATGAACATTTCTTTATTGTTAATCCTAATTATATAGAAGAGAGATTTAGAGTATGATGTTTGTCCTTTAATGATAGACACCATGACATGTAACAATGGTTATATTTAACCCTTATATTTCCCTTTTATTTGACAGTGTGAAAGAGTTTATGGAATTTACATCCAAAATAATTGTGGAAAGGACAAGCATTTCACAAAGAGCATCAGTGAAAGAACAAGGTTAGCAAACCAAGCAAGATTGGGGAAAATGAATATTTGTTTAATTCCCAAAGAAATATTTAAAAAATGTTTTGAGTAATGAAACATTTGTATCGGGACTACAATTATATTCCTGGGAATTGAAATTGTTAAAAACCTAAATTTGATCATTTGAAGTATAGTAGCCATTTTCAGGGGGATTCTGAATATAATAAATATTTTACTCTAATATTATTTATGTTTGTCTTGTGTCACAGAATATATGTGCCATGTGTATGTAAGAAACGATTCGCTGGCTGGTGTCCTCATATCAGATCATGAATATCCACAAAGAGTTGCTTTCACACTTCTAAATAAGGCAAGTAATTGTACCTTATTGGTATGCCACTAATTCCAAAATCAGAAAAAATAACTTATCTGGGCATCTGTGTGGTACAAACAATCAAAGAAATTGGCTGATTAAGTTTGCTGAGTATGTAAATCTGAATAGGATTGTTCAATACTCATCTTGTAATTTTAGGATCTGAGAAAGTTCTTCAAGTCTAAAACATATGGGTATAAGATTGTTTGTTAGCCTTAGTTATGTTAACAATGACACATTAAAATGGTCAAACATTATTTACTGCCAATTTTCTATTCCTAATTATTAAGTAATTCAAGGAATAATTTTATTTTAGGTTTTAGAGGAATTTGCAGCCAGATATCCAGCATCATTATGGCCAGGTGCAAAGGAAAGGTAAAATTGATTTGATTTTGGTGTTAAACAGTCAATACATCCTTTTTATCAAATTTTCATCTGGAATGAGTTTAATGATGTTTAAATTATGTATGTAGACATTACAGTTGACAGCTGCTGTGAAGCTAATGTAAACAAGCACCCAGTGCTGCTAATATACCGTATATACTCGTGTATAAGACAAGGTTTTTTTCCAAAAACTCTCAGTTAATGTTTAGGGGGTCGTCTTATACACGAGAGCAGTCTTATACTCGAGTATTTATGGTAAAACGTAAATACGGTAAAACGTAAATACGATGTTCATATTTTCGAAATAACGAATATCAGACGTAGCAGATTGATTTTAATTGCGTTTTAAATGATTAATAAAGGTATTTACCCAATATTATTGGTCTATTATTTCAAAACGCTTTGTTTTGACTTTGTTCTTACTGATTCCAATTATCAGCGTTCAGTTTTGCGTTTCGTCATTGTCTCCACTGCTTTGAGTCGTGTCTTCCCTTTTTGATTGCGTTTTAAATGATAAATAAAGGTATTTACCCAATATTATCACAAATTGTTCGAGAACAGAACAAAACCATCAATCCATTTAAAACGCAATTAAAATCGAGCCACGTGTGAAAGCATTTCTGTCAACAAGGGAAGACACGCCTCAAAGCAGTGGAAACAATGATGAGATGCAAAACTGTGAACGCTGATAATTGAAATCAGTGAAAACAAAGTCAAAACAAAGCATTTCGAAATAATATGTTTTAAATGATATATAAAGGTATTTACCCAATATTATCACTAATTATTTTTCACAAGAATTTCTCCACGATGTAGAACGTAATACGATGTACGTGACGTCCTTGCTTTGAGTCGTGTCTTCCCCTTTTTGACAGAAATGCTTTCACACGTGGATCGATTTTAATTGCGTTTTAAATGATAAATAAAGGTATATACATAATATTATCACAAATTACGCTTTGCAGGTCGAGAACAGAATAATACCATCCATTATTGCGCAATATATTAATATTTCAATGTGAGTTAACAATCGTTTTTGTGCTAAAAACAAGAGCCTCTTCCCGTCACTTCCGCCTTTCAAAATTGCGACCACGTGTTGCGTTGAGTCGTGTCTTCCCTTCTTGACAAATGCCTTCACACGTGGATCAATTTTAATTGCGTTTTAAATGATAAATAAAAGTATATACCCAACATTAGCACAATATATGCCTTGCAGGTCGAGAACAGAACAAAACCATTCATCCATTTAAATGCATTACGCAATACGAGGTCGTCATTTTAAAAAGCGGGAGTGACGGGGACAAGCTCTTGATATAGATCTTTTTACTTATTTTTTTTTCTTTGTGAAAAATATTATTTCTCAAAAACTCAAATATGAATAATCTAATCATCTCACCTACAATGCAAGTCTATTAGATTGCCAGCTAGGTTAAAACTTTAAGGTTGACTATTTTCACTTGGTATTAAGTGCTACTGAATAAGTACCCAAGAAAAACATTAGGTATATATTATATAATATATAGTATGTCTCTTCCTTTTGATATGGACAGGACATACAGCTTGATGTGTTCTCACATTTGGAATCAACAATGTCATGCTTGACAGATTGCTTCAAAAAAGAATGAGCACTCAAGAAAAAGTTTAACTTGGACTTCACTCTCTTCGCATTTGATTTTGAGATTTTAACATGGACCATATACCATATTATGCTTGAGTGAACATGATACACATGAATAAGCATTAAAAAACATTAATATACCCACTTCTGTCATTAAAGTTGAGGCTCTTCTAAATGTTAGCTCTTCACACTTGGTATAGAGATTCTAATATAAATACTTCTAATACACGAATGAACACTCAAGAAAAAAATTACTTGCACTTTAGAGTGTATGATTAAAAATTTTGTTATTCATCAAATATCCAATTCAAAATAAATCAATTTTAATTTTTTTTATTACAGTGATATAACATTCCCAGCTGTAGAAGAGTTCTTACAAAAATATCAAGTAGGTACCCTGCTTTATTTATACAGGTTGCAATATGGGTTAGTTAAAAATCTCAGTTAACAAGATACATTATAAATTATTAATTAATCTGATTCAAGAACCTTGATATTTATACCTTGATAGAACAATTATAAAACAACCTCAATCTTGCCAGTATTTTAAGTAGTAAGACGTAATTATAATTTAAAAGTTATCACTCATTGAAGATAATATAAGTGTATTATTTTATGGTTATCATTAAGATTGGCCATCCAATGATATAATTTTACTGTTTGTTCTGATTTTCAGAATCCTAGAGAAGCAGATGCTATGACAAAACTGCAAGAAGATCTAGATGAAACAAAGATAATTCTAGTATGTTCTGAAATAATATCTATTAAAAGATTAAGTTCTTAATGCACAAACTTTTTATCATGTTGAAATTGACATACTTGATCATAGAAGACAATATAAAGAGGCACATAAGATATTTTAACAATTACTTAAACCATATTTGTTCAAACAAATGTATATTCCAATTTCCACTGAAACATTTTCTCTAAAGCTAAATAAAACCAATTGATTTGTTAACTCTTATTTGTAAACTCAAATGTAACATATTCTGTGTTATTTTGCAGCATAATACTATAGAGGCTGTATTAGAAAGAGGGGAAAAGCTAGATGATCTTGTTGAAAAATCAGAGGGGCTCAGTATGCAGTCAAAAACATTCTACAAAACAGTGAGTTATTACACACATTGTAGTTTTCAGCTATACTGACTTTATCAACAAAGTTTATGCACTTATTTTACTTTTTTGCATCTACTATTACAGATAATAGAACAAGTTGCACTCTTCATTATGTCCCACCTTCAAGTGTGACATGTTAAGTTATACCTTCTCCAAAAGCATCGTGCAGATGCTCATATTATGCGACCATGTCAACACTTTTCTTCATATTTTGTTTGCACCATATTGTATCTTTCCAACCAGTCTTCCCTGTTTTCTACTATGCAGTCTCTAGCTTTCTTTAGTATTACTTTCACTAATTTAATTATTAAACAAATATATTACACCACAAAAATAAGAGGAAAACACATCACCATTTCAAAATTATTGTGTATTTATTTCCTGCCACTTCTGGTTTGTGTAACTTCTGGTTTCCTTGATGGCAGCAAAGTCTGATGCATAGCATGGTCTGGCTTTGTAAGATGCCAAGATTCTCCAATGTATGGTTAATTTACATTTATAAAATGATGGCAGGCTAATATGGACACATAAGAGAATATTTGGAGATCTCTTCAGATTCAGATCTCCTCACACCAGTGCAATACAATTAAATAATCACCCCAATGTGGTACAAAACTTCACAAAACAAATATATCAAACTCTACACAAGGTGTAACATCTTGCAATCTCAGATTGCCTTTGAATTTCAGTCTGTTACCAAGTCTGAATCACCAATCATTAGTATTTCCAAGAAAGAATATTAAGTAAGACACAAGGATTGTAGGATGTTCTAATTTGTTTTCTTTTTAGGCCAAGAAAACCAATCAGTGTTGTGTAATCCTGTGACGAGCCTACTATCATTATTATGTTAGTGAAGCCTGCCTAGTGAGCAACTGGAACACCTTCCCACAATCCTACCAGATATCAACTAGTTCCTCTCAGAAGATTCCAAAGTAGGAACAGTAAGAAGACATGGAAACATATCGTTAAGCATTTGATTCCAGACACCTATTTTGTTTTTCTTTTGTCCATACTGCACTTGCATAAAGTGAGGCACAGCCAAGATTGAAATTTTGAGGCTGTAATTCTTCCATGTTCATAGAGACATCTATAATTGAAATCAAAATAATGTAAAAAAAAAACCAAATCAAAGTGTGCGACCAATTCAAAGTGTATGACCAATTCTAAAAGTGTGTATGGTTAAATCAATGTCACAAGATGGGAGTTTAAGCTTTCACTGGGTTACTATAAACACTATATTAAATCTTACAAATACACATTCTCCCAAGACTAAATTATCACATGAATCTAGTGGCACAACACAGAAATAGTTTGCCCGAAATGCCTAAAGATATTTTTCACTTAGATAGATATAATGGTGCCAGAAGAATGAATAGTAAAGAAAGTTGTGTGGTTCAAATGGGGAATATTTCCAGGGAGTTATAGTTAAGTGTGTGCATATTGTGTGTGTATGACTGTGACTTTTTATGCCAGTGGCCTTTCATATTGTGGGATTTTTGTTTGATATATGGTGTAAATATGACATACTATATCAATATTCAATATGTTTTGCAATAAAGAATCTAAAAATAATTCAAATAAATTACGACTATTTCTGGAGTTTTGCAATGTTGAAGTGTACACAGATTTTGTTCACCGTCTCCCGCCATTGTTACGATGGACACTTTTTGTTACAGTTTGTTAGCTGGTCTTGGATTGGTTAAAAAAATATCTTTTCAATCTTCTCATTGTTTTGGCTGCTGGGAACTTGATGTTTACAATAGTCATAGTATTATTATTAGGATATGTGTATATAATATATATATAGATATATATAGATTGTACAGTTGTGTCATTATTTGATTAAGGCATTGATTCCATATGATTGTGTGGAGTAATGATCTGGTGTCACCAATTGGATGTTAAAACAGTGGTTTTATAATTTACAGGAAAAGGTTTTTTCTGTTGTTCATCATATCTTTTCTTGATAAAAATGAATTTATTATTATTAACTAATGATGAATTTGTCAGAAATCATGGTGCTATGGAATACATAGCCTAATTTTGGCTCATAAACTTATTTCCTTCTGTATATTAAAAAATAATTGATTATTAATTTGAGATTTTCATGTTTTGTGTTACATATATTTAAAGGGATTAAGCTTAGCTTGTTTGTATCTGTGAATATTAACTTGTCAGAGCAGCTTGAAATATAGCTTGTAGATATTTTTAAACTAAAATATTAATTCAACAGCATAAGAGCTTTATTGATTTGATTTTTATTGATGTTAAGAACATACACTCAAACTGTCTCTTACCTTTATAAGATAATCCCCAAAGCAAACAGAATTTGTTTCATATTGGCCATTTTGTGAAATCATAATGCATGCAATTTAAGTCAACCAGTGTTTTTGTTTCTCAGTAGGAAAATAAATATATGATTTAATATAAAAAGGGACCACCATAACAATATCACACAACATCAATTCACTACACTGAGATAAAGTGAACTGAGTAAACATGTTAGGACCTGTTTTAAATTGAGGTGGAATTGTATGAGGTTGCTATAAGGGTAAGACAGGAATATAGTGTGAGAATTGCAAAGGAAGAATAGGAAATGTGAATTTAAGCCAATTATTATATGAAACATGTCGAGCATAAAAATGCTAATACATATATTTATTATCCAAAGATATTTATAAATGTTTTAGTTTCCTAAGTCTCGAAACTCTGATTGTTATCACAGTAAATATGTAAAACCCTAGGTTATTAATAGATATGCAGATAGGCTCCTCCTCAATGCACATTATAAATCAACCAGGCACCATTTTGTGCAAAGGTAGTTAACTTTGATCTTGAAACCTGTGGGGACGAGACAAAGCAATTTAGGAAAGTGAGAAAAACATTCCTCATTCAATGCTGATATTGTAATTAGTTAATTCCGGCCTGTTCTAAGGCAATCAAAATAAGTGCAATTAATGGGCACCGTTTAGATTGGTGTGTCTGCTGATGCACCCCTGAAATACATATTTTCATGATGTAAATATTCATTATCTATGGCCGGTGGTGACCTTGAATTTGGATTTTAGAGGCAGAGTTAGATTGAAGATCATCTATCTCTGTTTAGCACAGTGAAGTCTTGACAAATGTGGGTTATATTTTACCTTTCATGAAAATAACTTGAGGGCAAACGGAAGCAAATGTAAAAAACTTAAGTTCGCAGTGCTAAGGTATTTGATTTATTCTCTTTGTCAATTGCAACAAATTAAAAAGAAATGAAAGTGAATACCAAACTTATCAACTTATCTGGTCGCAAAAGATATTCTTTAAAGTTCACTATTTAAGTACACTGTACTCTCTCAATGTATACATTTTTCTTTGTTCCTTTGTGATTAATTCTGGAGTTCATAAGGCGCTCATTCATAATTTGTATTGCAAATTGAACAGTTTGTATATAAACGTCTATCAATGTGTGTCGCTTGTAATTTAAAAACAATTATGAAAGTACATATGTAAAATTAAATATGTCTCCACGGATTATAATGTGATTTTACAGTCAGTGGTAAAAGTTGAGACTCTTGGATAGAATAAAACTATTGGTTATCAGTTCTATCTTTAATAAACATGCATTTATTGTCTTATTAGTTGTATTATCCTACATACAATAAAATTGTGATAGAATAAAAGTATTCTAAGAATGAAACCAAATTTTGTGTTCTTTGTAACAAGATTAGAATCTAATTGCATATATATTATTGAGTGATCTTTTACTTTTCATGGTCATATAATTTTTCTTTGTTCTCTTATTATTGACAATACTAATCTATGATGGTTACTAATGGTCAATCTAATGAACATCCATATATGCAAACAAGGCAAAAGTTTCCATTGCATTATTATTTTTGAGGGGGGTGGGTAAGCTACTTGATATATGATAAATCAGTTTGTTTTCAAGTGGTGTTATGATCAAATATGAGACATTTTTAGCCAAATTTTAAAACCTATTTCATGTTGATAATTGATGTGCAACATCACAACAAATATTACTTGACAGTTAAGCACTGAAATACCATAACTCATTCAGAAGGATGGGATTGTGTGGAAGAAATGAAAAATCATGATTTTTTTTCCACAATGCAAAGTTTGTTTCAATATTTTATTTTCCAACCAACACATCTAAATTTTTCCCCAGGGGGCTAAACATGATCATAGTTTCTGTACTTGCCACCAGGGCTAGTTTTTCTGTGGCACCAATTCCAGGAGCCCATGTGTAGAACCATGCAAAATGGAGGTAGAGGTTTGGAAAGGTAAATATCCTGCTTGACAGAGTTGCATGGCCGGCTTTTTATTAATTGGATCAACTGCAAGTTCAATAAAGGTCAACATGTGCTTCTGCCTGATATTATTCCAAGGTGCACATGAACAGAGAACAAACAGAAACTGTTTCACCCATGCCAATGTATTACTGTCTGCGTTACATTTTTTGTACACAGGGTCTAAGACCGAGAATGAAATCTATGTTATAAGAAAGGCTCTGTTCTTACAGACCGGTATACTATAAGCGAACGGAGGCGATGAGGGCCAATGTGTAAATATCTGACGTCACACAGCCCACAGGATTCAAGCTATCAGTAAATAGGCTTCTGGGTTGCTTGCATCTCAACCCAACTTAAATTTTCCTCTGCATTACAATGGATCTGTATACATGGATTGAGCTATGAGTGGATTGAATTCTTGAAAGTTGTTACTTTCAATTGTATATGGCAGTCATTCAGTTACCATCACCTTCCCTTTTCAAACGATCTCAAACCGAAGCCTCAGTTAAGATTACAAGATTGAGGTACTGGATGTTCCAGGTGTTATCAATGAAATCTTTTGATATTGAGTCAAAAATGCAGCTGAAACAGAAATACAAAAATACTGAACAAAATATCAATTACTACAATATCAACGCAATCTTTTGATATTGAATTCAAATAGTAACTGAACTGAAACTACTACAATTACTACAATATCAACGTAATTTTTTTTATATTGAACAAACACAGAAATTGAATTTAAAGAAAACAAAAAGAACCAAAAGAACATCAACAACAACAACAACTGAAACTATTACAATTACTACAATATCAACGTAATTTTTTGATATTTACATACATATATAAAAAAAGCATGAACGTGATCAGAGAGGAAGGGTGACGAGATTTGAAAAAAAAAAAAAAAAAAGTTGCTGTGTGAGGTATGGCCACTATGGGCTGCAATAAAATTCGCCACTGATCAGAGCGTGTCATCTCGCTGTTGCGTCACCACGTAGCCTGCCCTCTGGTGGAAGTGACGCTGAACTAATCTCCACTTCACTTTTGTTTTGCAAGTTTATGTGAAGGGTTGCACCTTTAGCATATTATGAATGGCACAATTATCACTTATTTGTTGTCATAATTACATTAAAAATGAAAATTACCTCCCAATATGCCTAAATTTCTGTATTAGAGCTTTGTTTTCAACCATCGGTAAATTGACCTATTTATTGACCTACTTATTGAGGCCCTGCTAGGTTTTGTACAAAAGTGGTCTATATGGGTGAAATGCAGATATTTTTAGCCACCACGATTGAGAGAGAGCTGCACAAGTGAGAGATAGCAAGTGATAGACTGTTACAACAGCAAGAGATAGCTGCATAAATAAGAGATAGCTGCATAAATAAGAGATAGCTGCATAAATAAGAGATAGCTGCATAAATAAGAGATAGCTGCATAAATAAGAGATAGCTGCATAAATAAGAGATAACTGCACAAATAAAGGATAACTGCATCAATAAGAGATAGTTGCATAAATAAGAGATAGCTGCATACTGCATAAATAAGAGATAGCTGCATAACTGAGAGATAGCTGCATAACTGAGAGATAGCTGCACAAATAAGAGATAGCTGCATAAATAAGAGATAGCTGCATAAATAAGAGATAACTGCATAAATAAGATATAGCTGTATAAATAAGAGATAGCTGCATGAATAAGAGATATCTGCATAATTGAGAGATAGCTGCATTGAGACATGACAAAGTGAGAGATAGTTACAACAAGTGAGAAATAGTTACAATAGTTGCAATATTAAGAGATAGCTGCATTAGTGAGACAGTTACAACAGGGAGAGATAGCTGCATAAATGAGAGACAGCTACATAAGTGAGATGACTGCAAAGTGAGAAATAGTTACAGCAGTGAGAGATAGTTACAGCAGTGAGAGATAGCTGCACAAATGAGAGAGTTACATAAGTGAGATTCCTGCACATGCAAGAGACAGCTGCATCAGTGAGATAGCTGTGCAAGGGAGAGACAGCTGCATAAGTGAGAGATAATAACAGCAGCGAGAGACAGTTACAGCAGAGATATGCATAAGTGAGAGATAGCTGCATATATGTGAGACAGCTGCATCAGTGAGAGATAGTTGTACAAGGAAGAGACATCTGCATAGGTGAGAGATAGTTACAAAAGTGAGACAGTTATAACACAGATAGATATCTGAACAAGTGAGAGACAGCTGTATAAGTGAGATAACTGCAAAGTGAGAGATAGTTACAACAGTGAGAGATAGCTGCACAAGTGAGGGGTAGTTACAGCAGAGATAGATAGCTGCACAAATGAGAAACAGCTGCATAAGTGAGAGATATCTGCACATGTAAGAGACACCTGCATCGGTGAGACAGCTGTACAAGGGAGAGACAGCTGCATAAATGAGAGATAATTACAACAGCGAGAGAGAGTTACAGCAGAGATAGATAGCTGCACAAGTGAGAGACAGCTGTATAAGTGAGAGACAGCTGTATCAGTGAGAGATAGTTGTACAAGAGAGAGACAGCTGCATAAGTGAGAGATAATTACAACAGCGAGAGACAGTTACAGCAGAGATAGATAGCTGCACAAGTGAGAGACAGCTGCATAAGTGAGAGACAGCTGTATCAGTGAGAGATAATTGTACAAGGGAGAGACAGCTGCATAGGTGAGAGATAGTTACAAAAGTGAGACAGTTATACTGTGTGACACAGATAGATAACTGAACAAGTGAGAGACAGCTGCATAAGTGAGATAACTGAGAGATAGTTACAACAGTGAGAAATAGCTGCACAAGTGAGGGGTAGTTACAGCAGAGATAGATAGCTGCACAAGTGAGAAACAGCTGCATAAGTGTGAGATAGCTGCACATGTAAGAGACAGCTGCATCAGTGAGATAGCTGTACAAGGGAGAGACAGCTGCATAAGTGAGAGATAATTGCAACAGTGAGAGACAGCTATAGCAGTGAGAGACAGCTGCATAAGTGAGAGATAGCCACAACAGAGAGAGACAGCATCCTTTCCCAGGCGAAGGCACTTGTGAACAAAGCAAAAAAAACAAAAACAAACAAAAAAAAAAAAAAAAAAAAAAACAAATGAAAAAAATAATAATAATAACAACAACAAAAATACAACAAGATGAAATGTTTCCTCCCAAAACTGATTCTAAATTGTCTTGTCTGCATCTTGGTGGCAAGCATAACTCATGAGGGAAATGTTGGCAATACTTCCAACAATTAAAGAAGTACTGCATTGGAAATGATTAATGACCTTATACACAAGCAATGTATGATTCAAAGAAACCCAATGCTAGGCACTGCCTTACACAAAGCCAGCATGATATACAAGAAACAGAAGTTCTGCTACTGGGATAAAGCAAAGATGAAGAAAAGATGCAATAATCTTGTGCTACTTTTCTCTTAAACTATTTCGGATCACTCTGGCCATTTGTGCTCTGGCTCCTCTCCCGAGTTGAATCTTCATTTGTGGCGGCAAACTCCACCAGAGGGCGACGTGGTGAACCTATCAGCGTAATAGTTTGCGCGTGCCTCTGGTGGACAGTGTGTTGTGGCGGCAAATGTGCAGAGCACTGATTGGTCAATTGGACGGCAGGATAAAGGTCATTTCAGGTCACCACATTATCTTCTAAAGCCTTTGAATAAGTTTGCGTTGCATTTTCTGCCAAAATAAAATATCTTTCAGGGCACAGACTGTCGTTTAACATCTTACTCTTGGTAATTATTGCACTTATACTTCAAAATGAAATACGAAGTTGCATGCAAAATTGAGACCGGCAAAGCCGAAGTCGAGCAGATTGAATAGTTACAGTGTGCCCAAGAGGCATAACAAGTGCTGATTTAAAGGTCAGCATTGCTTTAAGGCCATTTGTCTATGTTTACCAATTTTGCAACAACAAAAAACGTTTAAAATTCACATATTGGTGATAAATTTAATTGTCTTTGATGTCTATTGTCTTTGAGGCTCAAAGTAGGGTAGCACTGTTTGACATCATTCTGGCACTATTCAAAGGACAATACCTTTCATGACGTCATGAGCATATTTCCATACTCTTTTGACGTCATTTTACCTTTCAGTGTTTCTATGGTCACACCACATAACAATAATACCAAGAAAGAAGTGTGCTTTCATAAAGGGGCAATTTTCCCTATCTACTCTACCATATACGCTGCATTTTCAGAGCACTGCTATCGTATTTGACCCAATTCTTTGCACACGGCACATCTGGGAACAGCGGCAACAGCTTTTTTGAGGCATTGTCGCCTCTGCCTTTCATCTTTCCATCGTTGTTTTTGTCAGTTTTGCCTCCTGTCTCAATGTTGACAGATAGCAATATACTTATATGAAATTTTCACAACAAACACTCAATAGCACTGACATTAGCTTGTCAAAGTACGGTTGTAGGATATGGATTGCGCATCCATAGACACTTATATACAAGTATAGACAATCATGATATCTGGCAGAGATCACAGAGGTTACAGAGTGCAAACGTGAAGGCCAACAAGTGCAGGCTAATGAGATGCATTGCTGATCTGACAGGAAGATGACGTGATGGTCCAAGCCAGAATTTTGCGAGAAGCTGCAGAGAAGCCAGCAGGCCAACGCTCATTAATATGCACTCAGATCCAGTTAAAAGGGCCCCAAAATCGTTACTCGGAGAGCAGAAACGACTTGCCGAGAAGATCCACGACACTCTGTCTCATGACTGCCACTTGTATAGACTTTGGGTGCATTAACCAGCCTGAGGGCTCTGAACAGTTATCAGCATTTGGATATTTCATATATCACACTCTTGCCATGCCTTCCTAGCCAGACTGTAGTGTATACGAGCACCAAATAAAGACGACTATTGTGCATTGTATACGCTGAGTCTGCAGTCCTTCTTACCTCCCATCAGATAGGTAGAGTAGGTAGCTTGGTTAAGACCCCAGCTCACATTCGCAAGCGAGTATAGTTCCATATTCCCATTTATGTCCCCATAGGCATGATACGTACAAACCATACGTAACAATTGGTCCATAGGCACGAGACGTACAAACCATACTTAACACGATGTCAGTCTGAAATTTCCCTCCCATCTTGAAGCAAGGCGGGCGGAAGTTTACAATGCAACATCTTTCCCATCATGCATTGCTCTCTCACGCCAATTTCGTCATTTTTTCACGGACCAGCTAAAAAGCCGGGAGAGCAGATAGCGAGAAGAGGATAAGGTCTTGTTAAAATAGAATTAACAGGCAAACATGGGGATGCTTCAATAAAATATAAAATAGACATCAAAGACAATTACATTTATCACCAATATGTGAATTTTAAACGTTTTTTTCTTCAAAATTGGAGCTTAATCCCTTTAAACTGTAAGTCTATGGAGCATTCACCTATTATCAGTCCATGTCAGCCATGTCTTTGGCACATAGTTTCTGCTTACACTGTCAGATAGCGCATTTGCATGAGAAGTGATTTGTGAGTGCATGGTAGAGTAAGAAGATTTTTCCTTGGGATTTTGCAAACTTATGCGAGCTTGATTTTCTTTAAATCAGCACTTGTTAAAGATTGAATTTTAGAGACTTTCTTTGCACTTCTGATTTTGTTTGTGCAGTCCCGGTGTGTTGTTTTCAATGCAAAAATATGGTAACCCATGCATATGAATTGAGATATATCTTGGTGAATTATATGGATAAACAAATAATAAAAATAAAAAATAAAAAATGTCACCTGCAATTGCTTCTGGCAAGATTGGTAGACCGAGTAGCCTTGGTAAAAAACATCTTAAACAAGTGTTGATTTAAAAAAAAATCAAGGTTGCGCACTTGCAACAAGAGAAAATCAATTTTAAACTGGATTTCGACAAATCATGATCTTGATCAAGTAAAAACAAACCATTCTCAACAAAATCTTGAAGCAAACGTGAACTAACCAAGATTTCAGCCCTTCCAGCAAATCCGAATCACTTTTTAATCTACTATGTTTTCTATGCTCAAGTGCCATCTGATGGTGTAAACAGCAAAAACCCGGTCAAAACATGGCTGCCATGGACCGATAATACAAGTATGCTCCATAGACTTTTAATGATCTTAAAACCTCGAAAATCTAGCCCTAAATGCAAAACAAATGTGACCAAAAAAATTAAATTGCAATTTTGTTATTTGTTAATTTATTTTACTTTATTCAGCTATTTATTATTATTATTATTATTGTTATTATTATTATTATTATTATTATTATTATTATTATTATTATTATTATTATTATTATTATTATTATTATTATTATTATTATTATTATTATTATTATTATTATTATTATTATTATTATTATTATTATTATTATTATTATTATTATTATTATTATTATTATTATTATTATTATTATTATTATCATTATTATTATCATTATTATTATTATTATCATTATGATTATGATCATTATTATTATGATCATCATCATCGTCGTCGTCGTCGTCATCATCATCATCATCATCATCAGCATCAGCATCAGCATCAGCATCAGCATCAGCATCAGCATCAGCATCAGCATCAACATCATCATCATTTTTTTGTTATGTTTTTTTTATAATTTTTTTTGGCTTGGTCCCCTCAAGAAAAATCACTTTTCACGGGAAACAAACAGTTATTTGTTAAAGACGTTTTCGAGTGAACTGAACTTCTGTCCCACCAAATTTTACTTCTCCCTGATTGGCCGGAACCCAGGAGCGCGTTTCGCTGCGCACACACATGGAGATTTGGAGAGAAGGATTTTGAAGAAATTCTTCATGAAAACAGGCGAAATATCTTTGCAAATCCTCACATGTCACCTGCCACATTCGTGTATAACATACATGGGTAAGTTAACTACATATTTGCATGAAAATTTCTTGCATTTATCACGATCCTACAGAGTATTCATGATATTTCCTAAGCCACCAATACATTCATTCATTCGCTCATGGCAGCTATTTTTGGAACAAGTGGGCCTGTGAGTGGGTTATGTTTATTGACAAATCCAACTTCATAGCTTAAACTCAAATGAGATAATTCACAGTGAACATGTCTCAATCAGAAAATAATATTGAACTGCATTTTGTCAGCTGTCTGACAGTTATCAAAATTGCCAGCATCCATGAATTGACAGTGACACTGACAGTGAAACTGAAGAATCTTTCAACCAGGTCCAGGGTACAAGAAAGATTTCTTTGAAAAAAATAAATAAATAAAAATAAATAAAATAAAAAGGAAAAAAGAAACGACAGTTTGCAGTAAACAATATATACATAAAATGTTTTCTTGAGTTCACACAATTTAAACGTGAATGCATTTTAGGCACATGTGAAAATGTGTGTTTACAGTGACCAAAGAGAATCACTTTATAGTGTGATTGTGAGTTTCTATCTTGTTTGCCCAATTGAAAACAACCAGAACTGCACAATTAAAATCGGAAGTGTGCAAAAAACTCTCTATAATCCAATCATTAAAAAAAACAAGATGGAAACCTGCAACCTCATTATTAAACATTTGTGTACCCTTTTTGTCAACATATGATGTCAGTCATGTCAGAAAATACCCAGCTTTACTAGGCCTCTTCAATGCAGGCCTAGCGATAACGGTACCAATTGTCATACTATTTGGGCGCTCATGAATATTAATGAGCTAGAGATCTGAGTTACGTCATCGTATCATGCACATGCTGTCTTACTGAGAGGCTGTAATTACATCATCTCATCGTGCACGTGCGATTGGAAACATTCAGGGGGCGGGGCTAATGGAACGGGCCTGTTTGAACATATCTGATCGCATAATTGGAGAGGGTGTTATATACTGAGCCGGATGCAAAGGAGAGTAGTCCGAAAAAAGTTCTTTGTTTTTTCTTCATCTTGGCATCGTTTCAGCATGGTTTCACCATTGTTTGTGCAATCAAGTAAAAGTGGTGCCTCTGACATCACAAGGTTTTTCCCTTTTTACCCTCAGCCCCTGATGTAATCAGGCTGAGGGTATTGCAGTACTCCTGGCGTGGGTATGTATGTATGTATGTATGTCTGTATGTCTGTATGTCTGTATGTATGTCTGTAGCGAACATCCTTGTCATCGCGATAACTCAAGAACAAATGATGGCAGCTTCATGAAACTTGAGACACATATGTATCTGGTGAAAACCTCGGACGAGTTCGATGGACGGCGACCTTGACCTATTTTTCAAGGTCACAGGGACAATTATGTGAAATCCCAAGAATCACAATAACTCAAGAACGAATGATGGTAGCTTTATGAGATTTGACACACGTAAGTATCTGGTGAAGACCTCAGAGTTTTTTCTATGAAACATGACCTTCACCTACTTTTCAAGGTCACAGGGACAATTATGTGAAATCATCTTGTCATCGCGATAACTCGAGAACAAATGATGGCAGCTTCATGAAACTTCACACACATAAGCATCTGGTGAAAACCTTGGACGAGTTTGATGGACGGTGACCTTGACCTATTTTTCAAGGTCACAGGGACAATTATGTGAAATCCCAAGAAAAACTCAAGAACAAATGATGGCAGCTTAATGAGATTTGACACCCATAAGCATCTGGTGAAGACCTCAGAATTGTTTCTATAAAACATGACCTTCACCTACTTTTCAAGGTCACAGGGACAATTATGTGAAATCATCCTTGTCATCGCGATAACACGAGAACTAATGATGGCAGCTTCATGAAACTTGACACACAAAAGCATCTGGTGAAAACCTCGGACGAGTTCAATGGACGGCGACCTTGACCTAATTTTCAAGGTCACGGACAATTATGTGAAATCCCAAGAATCGCAATAACTCAAGAACGAATGATGGCAGCTTTATGAGATTTGACACACACAAGCATCTGGTGAAGACCTCAGAATTTTTTCTATGAAACATGACCTTCACCTACTTTTCAAGGTCACAGGGACAATTATGTGAAATCATCCTTGTCATCGTGATAACTCAAGAACAAATGATGGCAGCTTCATGAAAATTGACACACATAAGCATCTGGGATGACTCCAGATGAGTTTGATGGACGGTGACCTTAACCTGCTTTTCAAGGTCACCGGCCCATATCAATAATTCTAGAGTAAATGATGACAGTTTCATGATACTTGACACACCTAAGCTATCAAAGGAAGTAGATGTTATGGGTTTTTTTACCCCTGCATCAATTTGCCTTGGTGCAGTGATGTTTTGTTCACAAATATTGTGTGGAGCGAATGTTGTGCAATGAGTTACCAGGGCTGAGGGTTGATGCATCTCTGATGCCTATGTTTGTAGCCATGACGTCATAACTTGGACTCTTCTGAATGCCTTTTCACGTTGTCAAGCGTAATGTCGGGTAAAAAAACTGAGGAAAAGACGATGACGATGGATATGGGTATAGCTTCCGTGTGCATGTGCAGGACAGCAAAGAATACGATCCTCTAGAACTGAATTTTAACAAGATCTTTGTGTAATTTTAACACAGGAATGTGCCCCAGTTTAAGATTGCATAACAAGGGGTAATTCCTGACTTCCTGACTAAATTTTATGATGATTTTGATACGATTTTGATTCCTTTTGTGAGACATTAAAAAGTCATTATGTAACAGAACCAGCCAGATTGGTTCAGAATTGGTTCAGAATTGGTTCAGAACAATGGTATGACATCATACCATCCAGATATGTTTCGATTACCGCCCAGATTGGTTCAGAGCTCTCTCGCCCCTGAGGTTACGATGAAACAGGAGAAATATCGAATAGGGGAAGGATTGAAATGGTCAGTTACCTTATATAGCCATCTCCTAATACAAAATAATTTGAAATTATCTTGTGTTTGGTGATTGTAATGTTCCACAAAGACTTTGGGCTTTAAGGAAAATTACAATTACTTTGGTGCCGGGAAATGCTTGTGAGTTTGAGGAGTGATGTATCATCACAATACTTTTCATGTGAGGTCATTCATAAAAATAGTAAGGTGGCAGTCTCACTGTAGTGAACAGAAGAAGCGGATGAAAGAGGACAGGAAAATTTGGGTGTTCAAAATGATTCTATTTAATTTGTTTCTGCTTCTAAATTCCACCGTTTAGAGTCCAGAGCAGTCTGAGTCCTGCATTTGTGCGAAAAAGGTACACAGAAGACACAAACAAGGATAAGATGCGGTCAGCATAAGATGCAAACAGAAGACAAACATCAGCTCGCCAGCTTCTCATTCGTGTTATGTCCAAACCACATCTGTCATGTCCTGTCTTGTACATTCGTATTTGTATTTGTTACATTGATCTTGATCACCCCTTGCACATGCTGTGATAGACTGGAAGTAATTTGAATCTCTTTGGCAGTGACCACTGGCAAAATCCAGACATTTTTGTGTTTTTGCAAGTTTTTCACAAGATCTGTCAAGACTATAAATTTTAAATACTTATGTCGATAATATATACATGTCTTTAAATTCTTGTCAAGTGAAATTGATACATGTTCACTATTTCATAGCTTTGTTATGAAATTAACATGTGTCAAACATTTTATGAGCCACAGGGGCACACCCGATGAATTTTGACAGTGACAAAATCACTCAAATTTCTACTTTGAAAATGTTGAAAGACAATAAGAATAAAAGATGAGGTTTGAAAACATATATTCAGCTCAACTGCAATTAGTACAAGATGTGCTGAATATTTGACCAAAAGTGGCATAGTTTTAACTGTGGGTTCTGTACACTTGCTGGTCACTGTATCTGGTTACCAACCATAAAATTTGTCTGATCTTGAAATTCATCACCTAACACGACTTGTGAACCAAATATCATAGATCCAGTGACAGAATATGGTCTTGGATAATATGTAAACACTAAATCTAAGGCAAGATGTGTTCTTGATATCTTCACTGTGTCTTGGTGATGTCACACAGGAAAGTGACAAATTTCAAGACAGGGCTAAAAGTGCACTGCATAGACAGGTAAAACTCCTCCTTCTCTGTACTAAAAATATATTTTAAAGTCATGTTTGCACAGTGTGGTCATTGATTTAGTTGGTCCCAACATACACAATTAAATATTCAATATTAAAGCTATTGCTCTTTGGCCTTGTCATCACAAAGGGTCTAAAATAACAAGTTCATGGTAGTTTACTGTATGCCTGTGAAATAAGAATCTTGAAATAGCAAATATTTGGAATGTTTCACAGTACATTTACAGGATTGTCAGAAGCACTTTTTGGGAGAACACATACTTATAACATTTTTATCATCAGAATGGAAATCTTCACTTAGGCCAATCCCAATACATCATTTTCTGGATATCTTGTGTTTCTGATAGATTGTGATAGAATATTTTAAAAATACCTTCACTTCAGATCACTGGACCAGTTAGAGCACTAGCTTATTAACACCAGTTCCTCTGTGGGCATTTAAAGGTCATGAATTTGGCCATGCTGAGATTGCATTCATGTCATAATTTCGATATGCTTAAATAATATCTGACCACAAAATTGTGATACAAGCAAGCTTTCTCACTAAAAACAACCAACGTACACAAATCAAGGTTATTGTGTTTTGCTGAAAGTGCCAAGTATTGGCTGTACTCTTGTGGCCACTAATTAATGATACAATGGCACACATGAGCAGAGGCCAGTGCCTAAAGGGTTAACCTGTTGTCCTAGGTAGTAAATCTGTGACTGGGTGGTTCTCATGTTATGGACCTGCGACATGACAATTCAGTGAGGCAGCACTATATCTGCTACAAGTAGGTCTCATCATGAAATGACTGAAATAATGTTGAAAGTGATATAAAACTCCAAACAAACATACAGACATGTGACCTCTATTGTGGTCTGTATGGGTGTTAGGCCTGTACAAGTAGAAACACATTAATGATCAAACAGGCCTCTGTAAGCCAAATCACTCCAATGTCCCAATCTGAAGGTGCCCCACTGTTTGCAAAACTTTGCTAAGCAGATGTTTGCACTTGGTCATTGGTCAGCTAAACAAAGTTTGTTAACAAAATGTCCAGTGGATGATTTAGAAATGAGCAGAACATTCATCATTCAAATGGCATAGAAATTTATGATGGGAAAATATGATGGTATAAAATTTGATCGCAAAGTTTAGGGTATAAACATAAACATAAATAAAATGCATTTGATGAATGCTCAAAGGGTTAACCAGTTGTCCTCGCAAATCTGTAACTGGGTGAGTTATCATATCGACTAGCTGTGACTGTGTTTGTACATAAAAATGATCAAATGTTGAAATTGTTTTTAAGACTTACAACACGTGAAACATTTCATTGATTGGTGTATATAGCCTGGAATTGCATATAAACACAATTTCTGCTGTTACTACAAAATCAAAAACAAAAATGATTTTGATGACATATTTTGATAACACATATTTTGATGACATATTTTGATAATGAATTTATTCTGTGTATTTGTTTGTGGCAGATCAATAAAACATTAAATAATTAGCTCTTGGTCCTGGGCTATAAAGGGCCCCAAATATAAACCCTACCACAACCCACAGATGAGAACCAACCCTCATCAGGACAGTCCTTGTGTTGGGGAGCTAAAAACCAAGAGTCAACAATGACAAATCTCTGTTAATACCTACAAAGAAGGTCAGGAAGCCTCAGTTACATATACATGCTGATTTCCATCATGCTCTCTGCCTTATACAAAAGGTTGGTCCAGCATGCATACAACATCCTTCCCAACCACCTAAAAGATGTGCTTGACTTGAAGATAATCTGGAAAGGCAGACTTTATGTATTAGATTATGGTCTTGGGCATCTGGTACAACTCAAAGCATAACCAGGAAAGCTCTCACATTCATTGCTTTTCAGTGTCAAACAAAGCATTGCATACCAGCCTACTCCAGGAAAATTGGGGGGGGGGGGGGGATAAGGAACCCTATTGAAAAAATAAGTCTCTGAGAACAAATATGGTTGTGGAGAACCTTCAATCCTTTGGGTTGTTGCACTGATTTTTTTGTATTTTGTCATTTTCTGGTGAAAGCCAATGCAACACAGACTTTTCCATACTCAGGAATATGAATGACCCAACACATTTCAGAATGTATAAATCACAGAACCAGGAATGCATGTATTTAGGGTTGGAATTTCATGACACTTATAACAGGAAATTCCTCATTCCTTCCTTTACCGTTACATGGATGCATACAGTATCATAATTGCAAGGGTTTATTTGGTTCTAGCCATCATAGATAGCTTTGTTTTGATAGGTGTTGACGATGTTCTCTGACTCTTGAACTATTGACAAATCATTTATATGAGATGGACATCCCAAAAAAAAGAACTGAAAAAGATTTTGGGAGGATCTGAAAAAATTATTTTGTCTTATTTTTCTACATTTTACTTTGCTTTTCAGATCCATTAACTCATTAAGTAATATTGTGACAGTGATGAATAAATGACAAAATAAGCTTTTTCAGTCTGGCATATCAAGAATAAGTTTATTTTTTATTTTTAAAACTATCATTAGTTGCTCTAAATGTCAAATTTTAATCTTGGAGACAAAATATTGATCAATGTGCGAGATTACAATATAAAGTATTTTGACAATGCCCAGGTTTTAATGCACACGGAGATGTTGCGCATGCATAGAATTTACTTTGATTTAAACTATCATTTCTTTGAAAAAAAGGCACAGGTAACTGCACAATATTGAAATTTCAAGATGGTGACTGGCACCAATAAGTCGGAAGCATGTTTTAGTGTTAGTCTTGTCAAATCACAGTTAATGATGACAAAGTTATTGTGATAGTAGAAATATAAATTTGTTTTAGTATGAAGAATTATATTGTGGTTATTACAGGGTCAGGAATGTTTCGTGTTTGGGATAAAGTCTTTTAGAATTTTTCTTCAGAATAATAAAAAAAAAAAGAACCAACCGACCATTGCCTTATTTCCAGGCCATGTAAAAGGATTCTGATTTTGTTACCAGTAAATAACACACACACTCAAAGCTTTCTCAATAAGTCACCCTGCACATCAGAGACATTTAACACACAGATTGGAAACAAGCTGAAGTTCTGCATTATTGCTCAGGTCAACTGATACTACATGTAGACCTATAACACTGACCTGGATCCGGATAAATGTCTTTTTTGCAAGAAATTATTATGAGAACTACATACTTTTCACATATCTATGTTAATCATACATCAATGACATCAAGAATGGAATAGTTTGTGTAATAAATGCAAAACTATTTATCGCTGATCCGCAACAGTTGCATGTCTGAGTTGGATTGTGCACTGCGCTGACACCTAGTGGCAGACCTGCTCTTTCCAATCTCTGTTTAAATATTTCTGTAGACATTCAGGTATTTTGCATAAGTAATCTAAACCAATTTTCAGGACCAAATGCCGCTGCAATAATCAGCTTCCATATTGAGATATACAAACATATTTACTTCACCAAATATTCAGACCTGATAAATTGTATGATAGAATATGGCCTGAACATTATAAAACAGTAGTAGTTTGCTTGACTAACCATAGTTAAATGGCCATGCACTTATACATTATAAACACAGAACTCAACACATGCAAGTGTACTATCAGTTGTGAAAGCTGTTTCAAGCCAACTAATAATTCATTTCTGCACTTGGTGGTTGTAAGACATGAGTGCTGTAATATTGACCTGGCTAGAGGTTATGTCACTGGACCTTGGTCATTATCATGATAATACACCTTCCACCGGCCACTTAAACATTCTGCAGAATTAATCAAATTCAACTTGTTCTTAAAGCTGACATATTTTCAATTAGATGCAGGGCTTATATATCAATAGAAAAAATAATTAGAAGTGTAAAGGATAACATTTTCAGCTGCATACTCAATGAGGTCAACTTGAGGGATTTAATTATCATGTTCAGTGAGAAAGCTTGGACATGGTGGATGGACAAAATTGGCTAAATCTTATAGGTGAAGTGTTTTTTTCTGTTGTTAACATGGTCGTCATTCAAATACTTATTACTCTGCTCAGGAGATCCTGGGTTCATACCAGACTCTGCAAGTATAGGCCTGGACTGTGTGAGTGAGATCAATAGTTCACTTCCATATTCTAGCAGCCTATTGGCAACGATTGCAAAAGCCAGACATGTGTGACAACATGGCCAATTGGTGTCTTTGTTCTGGTCAGAAAATGATTACAACAATAAATGAGAAAAGATGTCAGTCATGTGTATCCCAAAATCAGCAAACAAAAATAGTCATAGGGTATTTATCTTTCAGGAGGGAACAGAAAAAACATTCTGATTTTATACCTTTTTGGCAAGGCCAGTTTCTCTGCATTACATCTGTATTAATGATAGTTGTTCAATCTGGATCAATTGGCCGACCCAGATGATTATCAATCAGTACAAAGCAGAATTGTATTCTGAATTACTTTTGAACCCATGAAATGGGCATGCATGTACAGTTGAGACATTGTGTTTGAGCATGCACAAGAGTTGGCCAAATGCACAGCTGCAAGGTAATTAATTGTATGTTAATATGCAAAAAAAACAATGCATATATGTGACGCTACCTTGCCATGCGGAGTACAAAATTATATTCCAAGTTGAGAAAATATGTCAGTTTTTTGTGCTTTTAACCTGAAATGTGTATTAAATGACTTTTTCTTGAGGAATTTTTCATGACTTTTAGCCAAATATGAGGTCATTCATGACAGGCACAGCTTTTACTTTGTGAATGTTCACCTCATTTTTACAACATACGAAGGCTGGAACAAGATCATTACTGTGTCATATTTGCATTTTTTTTCAAATTTCAAAATTGACAAGTGACATATTTCACAGGATACATGCATTTGGTGATTGTAAAAAGTGATGATTGTATCTGGTACTGTAACTCAATGTTGGAAATCGCCCCATAACTACTCTGCTAAAAAGAGGTAGTCGATTCTCTACTAAGGTTGAGGATCAGCTCTGTTTAGCAAAGTACCTCATAACTAACCTTCGCACATAAAATGTACCCTATATATTAAAAATTGAAAAGTAAAATTTACCCATCATTAATTCTCATAAAAAACAACAAACTTTTAGACAAACCTGAAATTTTGATTGTTGCTTTTTACCCTCAGCCCCTGATGTAATCAGGGGCTGATTACATCAAGAACAAATGATGGCAGCTTTATGAGATTTAACACACATAAGCATATGGTGAAGACCTCAGACATTTTTGTATCAAACATGACCTTCACTTTTCAAGGTCACAGTGACAATTGTATCATTCCCATCATTGTGATAACTCGAGAACAAATGCAGGGGTGGGAGAGCTCTGAACCAATCTGGTCGGTGCTCAAAACATATCTGGGCGGTATGACGTCATACCATTGTTCTGAACCAATTCTGAACCAATCTGGGCTGTTCTGTTACATAACGACTTTTTTATGTGTCACAAAAGGCATCAAAATCGTATCAAAATCATCACAAAATGTAACAAATTTCGTTACAGTTGCGTGTGTAACAGTGTCTTGTTACTAATAGTGTAAATTTTATGATAAATTTATAACGAGTTTACGGTAATATTTGTGCCCCCAAGTCGGGAATTACCCCTTGTTATGCAATCTTAAACTGGGGCACATTCCTGTGTTAAAATTACGCAAAAATCTCGTTAAAAATCAGTTTTAGATTATCATGTGGTTATATATGTAACTGATGAGCATGTTATTTTCTTTTAAAAATGGGTATGATAGTCGATATATAAAAATTAAAGAAAGTAACTTTTTCATTCTCGCCATTGTCCACCATAAAACAACGGTCAAATACCACTCAGATTGGCTGCGATTTAGTGCCCAGATTGTTGCGAGCGCCCAGAATGACGTCATTTAGCGCCCAGATCAGTTGTGAGCGACCAGAATGACGCGATTTAACCAGATTGGTTCAGAGTTACTGCATAGATTGGTTCAGAGCTCTCCCACCCCTGAAATGATGGCAGCTTTTTGAGACTTGACACACACAAGCAACTGGCGAAAACCCCAAACCAGTATGATGGACGGTGACCTTCACCTTCTTTTCAAGGTCACAGGGACAATTATATGAAATCCTCATCAATGCAATAATTTTAGAACCAATGATGGCAGCTTTAAGAGACTTGACACACATATGCATCTGGTGAAGACTTCAAACTTTTTTTTATGGAATATGACCTTGCCCTACTTTTCAAGGTCACAGGGACATATGTGAAATCCCGATTTCACATGACACTTGACTTGACACTTGACACACATAAGCATCTGGTAAAGACCCCAACAGAGTTTGATGAATGGTGACCTTCACCTACTTTTCAAGGTCACAGGGACAATTATGTAAAATCCCGGTCATTGTGATAACTCGAGAACAAATGATGGCAGCTTCATGAGAGTTGACACATAAGCATTTGATGAAGACCCCAGATGAGTTTGATGGACGGTGACCTTCACCTGCTTTTCAAGGTCACAGGCACATCATCTCAATAATTCTAGAGTAAATGATGTAAGTTTCATGATTCTTGACACACAAGCTATTAAAGGAAGTAGATGTGCACTATTATGTTTTTTTACCCCTGCATCAATTCGCCTTGGTGCAGTGACGTTTTGTTCACGAATATTGTGTGGAGTGAATGTTGTGTCATAAGTTACCAGGGCTGAGGGTTGATGCATCTCTGATGCCTATGTTTTGGGTTGGAAATAATTTACATCTTTTAATATATCCATGCAAACATTTTTCACTTAATAGACAAATCGCAACATTCTTTAAAAATGTAGGTGGACAACTGTTGACATGTCAGAGAATTTAATAAGACAGAATTATTTAACATGATGGAGAATGTGTAAAAAGGCAGCAGGGAAAGCTGTTAACTCGATCATATATATATAATACAAATGCCAGTGACCCATCTTTCTGTCAGCCATACTATATGTCTTGGTAAGAAAGAAATAATGGCAGAGATAATGAGAGTTCCACAAATTGGTTTCATTTTTTCCTCAGGGCAGGATATTATGTGTTGGTTCTTGATGAAGAAAATATTTAGCATGTATCAAGACCAGAGAGTTTTTGGTGAATCTGAAGACTCACTTTTAAATTACAATATTAAATTTCCTCTCCATTCTGGGTTTGTTTTTGAAATATATTAATTCATCATTGGTGAATTTAGATTCACCTAGTGCAGTGCATAAATATTCAGTGCTGGATGCCACATCAGAACATAATATTGATCAAGATGATATGAGCTGATCTTGTGTGAAAAAAATGATCATTGTTATAAAACATGCAGTTATGGAGTTATGCAAGTGATGTATCAGAGCGAGAACCGAGAGATCGAAGCATAAACATACACAAAAACAATTGAGTTTTTCCGTGTTCTGGGCAGAATATTTGGGACAAGTTTATGCCAAATATAAATTAAGCACGATCCTGAAATTTAGTACATTTATTGAAGTATGATCTAAATGCTTACTCTGAGCTGATATTTGGAACAATAAGCACAGTCTATATTTTCTGTCTCCATTTGAAATTTTAAAAAGTTGATCGATATCAATCTAAGATTATTCCAAACAAGATGTATGGTGTTATGCATTTTTGTTCCACAAGAAAAACAACATTCTGTCAAAATTGTGTGTTTAAGTTGCATTGATATATTGACCTACTTTTAATTGTCCTGATAGGTTGGTTATAACATAACTTTGAAGGCCTGAGAGGTTTTCACATATTTGAGGCCCATACAGGTTTTTCATAAATTTTATCCAAAGTTTTCTTGGAATTGTTGTATAGGTGACTAGATTATATCATTATTTGGTACATGCCAGGCTATTCTGAAGGCCAAGATGGCTTTCAGTGGCTGTAATGTTTAAAGATTAAACATGATTGCCAAAGTATGCCCCAGAGTTGACTAAGAAAATGATGCTGAATTTAAAGATTGTGCTAAATAAATTAACGTGAAGTAGGACTTATGAACTTCTAAATATTGGACATTTAGCATGGTCTCAGGAACGTAGCATTTTCTTGGGAATTTAGCATAAAATCAGGAACTTATCATGTTTTCACTGACATATAGCTCAGTCTAAATTGTTCTAAATATGAGGCCCAAATAATGAAGGAATACCAAATTTAACAATGAAGAAACATTATACTTGGGAGACATAATCAGAAATTCAATAGAGCTGTCAAATAAGATAAGATTACACAAGTGTTTGTGAAATTTATCTGTGGTGTACAGATAAATTTATAGAATAGTATGCAAACAAAATGCCCTGGTTGGCTAACCAAAATGAGACTTGCACAGAATTAGTAGCCTTTAGCATGTAAGCAGAGCTAAAGATTAATATATATACCGGTATGTAAAGTAGTTTCTACTTATGTAAAACCCAGGGATACCTCAAGCCAGAGCATTGATATATGTTTTTGTTTTCTTTATAATATGGGTCACAATTTAAATAGAAATTGATATTGCATTATTTAAGTAGCTGAAACATTGCATTCTGTTTGACATTCCTACCCAAGATAAGGGAAGAATGCATTTTCAGTAATATATTTTAAAAAAATGAAATAAAGAAAACTATTTTTCCACAAGGCTACAACTGTGATGAATTTCTTCAAATTTACAATGTATCAATGGAAATTATTTGTAAGAGCAGATAGGATTTCTGATTTGTGCAAGATTAGCCTTGGTACAGGGCATATTGCATAGAACAAATACATATTGTACAAAAACAACCTATCCTGGCATTCTGAATTGAGCTGCATCAGCAATTTATAATATGTGAATCATGCTGTCAGCATTGGCAAGATCAGTTTCACAAGTAGGGAATGTTCCATCAGTTGTTAGATTAAAAATGAAATACTATTTGTGTTGAGCAGTAAAAAAATTGTTATTGCACAACTGAGGGAATATTTACCTCTACTAAATATAATGCCCTACATGTCCTGTGTTTGATCTAAAAATACAAATAAACACTAAATCTGACTTTTAGTACAAGTAAATAACATTATTGTTGTGTTCTGTCAATCATATCAGTTGAATGTGATTTAAAAATTTAAAGCCCTGTTCTTTTATTGGGGTGGTCACTAAGTTTATTGCCATCTATATGAATGCCTCCTGACAGGTACATTTGGTATTTGTTATTTTTCCACTTGCGGGTTATAGATTAAACACAATGGCAACAGTTTGGGACAAGTTGTCGATAGCAACCAATTGCTATATCAAATTATGTTATTACAGAACGTTTGATGTTCTTCCTCATTCGGGTCAGTTTTGATGCCAGCTGCTTCAGGTAAACAATCAAAACTTCCTTGTCAAGCCTCTGAAGAGTCACCCTGAGTGATGAAATGTGTCAGGCATCAATTTGTGACAAATTTTATTTTCCAAATTAGGATCTGGTACCTTTATTAGAAGCTAAATATTTTATGGTTATTTCTTTTGTCATGTTGGGCTTGATAATTGTATGCATATTCGTTTACATAGTTTACATAAAAAATGCAACAGGGATAGACCTTTGATATTTGCTACACATAATCTTCTTTTTTGATGATTTGTGCAGACAAAATATTAGTTTTGTTTTGTTTGATGAGTTAATTCAGTTGTGGTTGGAGTGAGTGATTTACAGTGATTTAATTACTTATCAATTATATGCATGGTCACATATTTTTCATGGATAAATCATAAGTGAAAAGAAAAAGATTACCATATTCTCAAAGCAATTCTTTGCACCTCGACATGTCTCTATTTGCCTATGTGATATCTAAAATGATCCTAAAAGAACCTGACATATTGAAAGCTCAATTCATAACAATATTAGGTTCTATCAGTGAAGATGTATTTTTACCATCATGTACATGATTATTTTTTATATAGTAAGACATGAATTGATATAAGATACATGTAGATTAGGAAGAATTGTAACCATGTGAGGAGAGCTCTATTAATCTTCTATTTAAATAGGCATTATATAGTTCCTGCTTTTAATGATTTTAATATTGACACAGATTTGCAGAGATCTCATGTAATAATAATAATAATAATAATAATAATAATAATAATAAAATTTATATAGTGCTAATACCAGACAAGTCTGTTCATAGCGCTGGTTCAGAACGTGTTTTCTGAAGAAATGTGTTTTCAGTCTACTCCTAAAGGAAATGACTGAGGTACTAGTCCTTATGTCACTTGCAAGGGCATTCCATAGTCTGGGACCAATGGGAAATAAAATATAATTATTTCTCCTTTGTGAAAATTAAGGAAGATATATTTTGTATTATTTATATTGAATAAAATTCAGTGGAGTTCATATGGAGATGTGTATGTACCGTAAAGGTATGAGCAGAGTTTATATGAGAGTGATAAATGATGGATTGGTTATTGATGTCAAATTAGTCAGAGTGGCATGTGTTGTGTGGCTTAATTTTGGCCAGTGTCCACTAGCCTGAAGTTACCAGCCTAAAGCCCTCTTTCCTTTTGTCTGTGTGTGTGCGTAACCGTATATATGCAGCATGAAGAAATATGCTACCCTCATATATCATAGGGGGTGTTCCCTAATTCGCACAATGGTGTGCATGTCACATCAGTATATGCAGATGTCTTCACATGGATCAATACCATGGCCAAAAAACCACAGCAGGCAATGTGTGTGCATGGGGAATTCCCCATATTATTGGGGTTTTGCCTTTAAGTTTACATTGATTGTTTAAGATTTGAGTTGTCAAGGTAATTACATATTCATGTAATGCACACAAACAAAAAACAGACAAAAGGAAGCATTTTCAGGGGATGTATATATGCAGACTGGCACGCATTGTGCACATGCTAGCACTGATATACAGACAGAAGGAAACAAACCTTTAGGCTTCAACTTAACCTGTAAAATCTTCATATAGACAAGCCAAGGTGGCTGACTTTTTGCTATGATTTCCCTGGTGTATGGAATGAGCCCCATCTTTGAGAACTCTATCCACAGAGTGCCAAGTGAATGTACCATAATGAACTCAAACTGGTAAATCCTGTTTCTTTTGCCTGTCTAAATTCTCCAGGTGATATCAACTTAACCTGCAAAGTATGAGCTACCAAGGACTCTCCCTGGCCATGGTCTCCAGTACTTACTGTTTTGTGACAAGCTATTAGAACAAACTCTTAAATTACTGTATTATCCCTAATAGCCGCCCTCTATCTGATTACCATATTATCCCTAATAGCTGCCCTCTACCTAAACATCTACTGTGAATCTGAAAAACAGTCAATTTTGAACCCTGGCATGTCTGTCAGTCACATATTAATGGCCCCCTCAGAGGCAATGCTTCCGCCCCAGTGCGGCAATTAGGGATAATACGGTATTCAGATTTAGCAAGATTATACCTGGCTCTTCAATGACCAACATTAAAAAAGACTGAGTGGAATTTTCTTAAATCTCATTGGCTAGCATTTGTGTATATTTTACATGAAATATTTTGCCCAGCATGACTAGTCCTTCTCTCTCCATTCACAGGCATACATGCCATCTTTTGAAATGTGTGGTTAGACTGATGATCATTAATATTCATGGTAAATATAATGACAAGAATTGGACAGAACTGGCAAGAGGCAATGTGTAGGTTGGCAGTTTAGATGTGGATTTAAACATTTGTGTCTATCTATTTACTGGTTCTGCAGTATAGTAGTGAGCCCAAGTCATATAATAGATAGTTTTATATTTATTTTCCAACTCTCGAGAGAGAGTTCAATAATGTTCCAGGATAATTTACAGATTTGAACAATGATAAAAGACTTAATTTAGCAAGTGTGACGTAGCATTAACAGAGCTCTATTGAATGAGAATATATTTGTTTGGACTAGCTGTTTCAGTTTAGAAGTATCTAAAAAATATTAATGTTGCCATTTTTTTATATTTTGGACCTGAACATCAAGCATATTTTAGCCATGTGACCAATACTACCAGGGCAAAAATTCTTGTATAAAGTTATATAACACCAGCAGCCAGATGCCAGTAATACAACAATATAATGATTTTGGTTGTTTTTGCGATCTGTATTCAGACCACAGACATTAAGAGGAGGGAGGGAAAGATTCCTTAAAAATGTAAGTGGCTAGGTGTCAGAAATCCTAAATAATAACATAACAAGGACAAACATGTTCTCTTGAAACTTTAGGAGCACTGTGATATGTAATCAGTGTATGACACTACCAGGACAAGTAGATTTGACAAGCAATTTGCAACACACTGCATAAATTAGCAATATTCTCTCTTGTAGAAATATGGTGCTGTGTAATGATGGATCCCTTTCTTCAATGCAATTTTCCAAAATGGCAACTTGCTGTTCTGATATTTCCGTAAAATATTTTGGGTGGGGGGATTTAGTAAAAGTTGGACAAGAAAATGTAAACACAACAGTTTTTTTTTTTCTTGGCCTCAAAAATGTTATGCACAAATCCTGTAATTTGGTTTATTGGAACAATATTTATAAATAAACATTACATTATGACATTTAAACCTAGAATAATAACATACGGTATTAACTTGAATATAGGACAAGGTTTTCGGACCCAAACCTTTAGTTAATGTTTGGGGTGGGGGGGTTGTCTTATACATGAGGGCAACATGTGGACAGTGATTTATGGCACTTCCGGCACTGATACCATTTAAGTTTGGCGGCCGTTTTAAAAGTAAAACGTAAATATGCCACTATGGATTCATGCAATTATTTTACCAATATTCGCAGGTCGAGGACAGAGTAACCCTACAAAATTTTTCCACATCAAGAACAGAACAAAACCATTCATCAGGCATCCATCATTGTGCAATATATTAATATTTCAATGTGAGTTAATACACACATAGAAATATTCTACCACGTGTCCACAGCAGTCCGCCTCCATTTAATAAGTGTAAATCATGCACAAGTTAGAGAAAATCTGAGTTTAGCAATTCTTGAATATGCACACGCAATAATAAGGTCGCCATTTTGAAAGTGGAAGTGACTGGGAGAAGCTCTTATTTTTTATGCAAAAACGATCGGAGCACCACCACAGTGTATTAACTCACATTGAAATATTGATACATTGCGCAATGATGAATCCCTACATATTTACGTTTTACTTTTAAAATGGCCGCCAAACTTGAATGGTAGCAGTGCCGATGTCTCGAAAAAGTAACTCGTCTTCTAATAAAAAATTGGCCTTTTCAAGCAAAATCACATCAATTTGGGGGGGGGGGGTCTTATATTCAAATATATACGGTTAGGTGCTTAATGACAGGTTCAAAGTGGTTAGCACTATTTGACATCATTCTGGCAATATTTAAAGAACAATGCTTTTTATGACTTTATGTGCTGATGTCATACAGCCATGGTGTCCTTTTACTTGCATGGAGAGTGCCTTTTGTTTGCAAGAATTTATTGGGATCCATCTTAGATTCCCTAATAGAAACTCCATAACAGAAAAAGGAGTTTGAGATGAAACACATACAAATTTCAAATATAATTATTAATGTGAAAAGCACTATATTATCAAGTTACTTCTTGTTTAAAAAATGACAAGGTACCATACATCATTCAAACAATGAATTTTAAGTTTAGGTCTCAATCTGAACCACTTTGAATTCAGTGGAACCTATTATGATCTGATGGGATGAGGATGGTTCAAAGAGAAATCTGTCTACCCAAACAAAGACCAACTCTGTTTATACAAAAGGTACATAGATCATAGTTTAGCTTCCCTAAACACATTGATAGCTCTTATGAAAACTGCCTAGCCCATATATAGATTTCACTTCCTAAATATCAATTACTAAGGCAAATTTTCTTGACTCCTCTACTTCAATAGAGGTGAACAGGCAACTGTGCACTACTTTGTGCATAAAGCCTACCAACACACACCTATCTTCATTCAACCCACCCTTCTCACCAAAAGAAGAGTGACCCTTGCAGTCAGATTCAAACAATTGGGAGAATCTGCCCAAAAGAATCTGATTTTCTTTCTATTGCTGCCAGAGCTCAAGAGTATTGTGCTACTAGGGGTTATCCTAAAGCAGTTCTAACAGATGCTTAAAACAGAGCAAGGAACAGGACAGGGGCACATCATTAATGTCCAACAAAACCTAACACAATAAACTGATGACAACATATTAGGTTGCTAGTGGCTACCCCATCCAGTGCACCTATTATGACTCCACCCTTTGTTTGTAATGTCCAAAAATGGACCTTTCTGGTACTATCTTAAGCACCAATACTAAAGGCATCTCCACAGTTGCAGAAGATGGAAGTTGTTCTTGCAATAATCTGTATATCAAGTAACATGCACAATATGTGGGAGAAACTACAAACACTCTCCAGGAGAGATTGTATGATCTTTTCTTTTCTTTACCAAATTGGCCATGTAAATCACATAATATAGACAAAGTATTTACATGGACATTACAAGGTGGCTATGTTAGAGCTTCCAGCTTTTGTTGATTGATAAATCATTATTATTTTGGATAAAAGGGATGCCTCAGTGAGCAATTATACCTCAGTGACCAATGACCATTAACATATAAAATATTGGTGTGTCTCATTTTGGTTAATATAAGGTACACATCTTAGCTTGAAGCTTGGTAAAAATGTGCACTTTTATGGGTTTGACAAGGCTTGTTGACTTGAATATGCTTGAATTTGCAGACACAAATCAGTGATCACTTCACAGAAATAATTGACAAGGGCATCTCAGTAACTTTCATGGATGGAGCTTTAACATTTGGTTGGATGATGTCTTGAGAAATAGTACTAGTGTCAGTTATGAACTCAGTGCCTCAGTGACCAGTCATGCATCTGTAAATAAGATAAAAAAATAACACATTGCTATTGCATTATGATGGATGCATTATTGCATTATGATGGATGTTGCAGATATTATTGGATTAAGCAAAATGACAATTGGTATTTGTATCAGTGATGAACTGCATGCTTCATAAACACTTTAAAAATGAGTTTTAAAAAGAACGATCTGTGACTATGATTGATGGAGCGACATTATTTGTTGGTCTGTGAATATTGATGATAAGTTGCTTTAAAGATTCATTTTAATGAATGGTATATCTCTTAGAGACAAATTCTTATTTCAGTGAATAGTTACACCTCAATAAAAACAGGCTTTTTCTTGAGTTTGCTCTCATTGATAAATATAAGTTGTGGTAGTAATTTTTCAGATGATGCCGATTTTACAAATATTAAAAATTTTGAAGGGATAGTCCCTTTCTTGATATACATTTTTAGTCTGTTTATACATGCTTCTAGTCTGTTCTTTTTCATGAGCGATTAGAAATTACAACATTTATAAACAACATTAAGAAACAATTTGTTGTTAGCAACTGTATGCTGTGTCACAGTATGTTGTCTACAGAATGTTTGATGTTCCACTGGACATTTGACTGGTACCTTCCCTTGTGAACCTTTTTTATGCTTTGAGGGTTCATACAGGGGTGCAACTCAGTCAACTGGACATTGGTCAGTTTTGATGTTTTTTACCTCCTTCAGATAAAAACTCAAAATTTCTTGTCGCACCAGTAATCATAATGATGATCATAATTATTGATATGCAAAGGATTTTTATAACATAGAAAGTGCCTTATGTAACAGTTCTCACAAGGCATCAAATTTTGGTATTTGTCATGAAATTTGCACATGCACATGATATTTGTCATGAAATTTGCAAAAGTCCACAAACGTATCATCATATTTTATCAAGTAATACTCAAGTGATACAGCACCATTCACTGTTTATGTCAGTTCTAATGTGATATATCATAATCAAATCAACACATGTGTGTTATCGATAGGGTTGCACAGAACTCTTATATTATACAAGAAAGAATATTCATTTCTATAACATTGCCTGATACGCATTGATGGACTGGAAGGTCAAAATAAATATGGATATTAGTGGACGGAGAGCCACTGATGCCCGCATCCTGACACTCAAGTGGCATATTACAGGTCATTCCTGTCTGAAGTATGACATGGGGATAATTCTCAAGGACATGCCTTGAATGTGTTTTGTAGGTACGAGACACATTATCTATGAAAATCATATCTGTGCCATTACTGTTAATAAATAAAACAGTTGTATGATTATGAGATTTAAATCTGGTTGATTGTTGAGTAAATGGGGTATATTTTTTCTTTGTCATACCATAAGAGGATATTCCCAGCAGATGATGTAGTGAATGGTAACGATTGTATGAAGATGAATCTGCTACGTGTGAGTTGTCATGGCTTGCAGAAATCTGCCTCAATAACAGCTAGATATGCATTCTCATGTATGACAGGTTTGTGTGCCAGTGTTGGAGGTGTGTGAGCAATTGTGGCAGAGTGATAGCTTCCTATCATGCCCCCATATACTAATATGGACATTCCAGGGTCTTGTCATTATTCTGTGTTACACAATAGTATTGAAAAAGATCAAAGTTATCAAATTGGCTTTATAAAATTGGTGATGCAGGGTTCCCCATCAGACTGCCAGTACAAAGCATCATGGTCTGGGCTAAGAATTGCATTAGTGTTCTCCAGCTTTGATAATCACTGTCAGTTAGACTGGGTTGATTCCAATGCATTAATATAGATCTGCTCACCTCTATCCTGTAGGATTCTCATGAGATAAAATCATCCTTGTTTAATAATATGATTGATTGCGAAGGCCTTTAACTGTACCTAGTTTCACGAGCCAGGTGATGAATATTTAAAGAATGTAATAGGATGATATTTACAGTTATGGGATGTTATTATTGAGCCTGGCAGATATGGCATGATTGAATAAATTGACACTTTATTACGACAAGAACATATCCATATGAGAAAGAATAGTGGGAAAGGCTTTGTTTATTTAGAACCTTCTAAGTCATGGAAAATTATGTGAAGCTAGGACTATAATAATATTTGGGCAAGAAAACAGTGAATTTAATTGAAAGATTTAGAGTGGCGGTATTGAAGAAAAGCACCATGGATGTTACAGTTAGGGCCCCGTGCATGGTTTCTTTGCCTTCAGGGTTAAATGAAATAAATATGAATCAAGTATTTAATCTCTTCATGTTCTGGCTTTTATGCAATTTTTAATTGAATGCATAGATGCAGAGTTTAAAACTAATGTTAAAAAGATCTCTGAAAACCTTATTCGTGAATGTGATAATGTTTCTTGAAAGTTAAACCAATGATGCATGGCTTGCTGATAAAAGACACAATTTGATGAGGTTATTGCTCAATTCTAGAGCCAGAATGTAGATTTACTGATTGAACAAAGTTATATCGAAAATAAATCTGCTGGCCTTCCTCTTTTTTTCAGTTTTATTTTATATCTGGTGAGGTAAACCAAAGTTATGCCTCAATCACATATTTGCCAGGCACTGGTAAGAATCAGTCATATTAGATAAGGCATCAGGCTGTCAGGTGTGAATTAGGCAACTTACAAGTATAAAATCAGGGCAAAATGAACAACTTTTATCTCCAAACAAAAAGGGTGTGTGATGTCTCAAAATCAGCCATTTGGTAGACGTTTAATTGAGAAGGAAATTTATTTTCATGACTATGAATATTATGAATATTATATCTCATGATACAATGTGAGATAATACTGCATGGATTTATGTCAGATTTAATCATGAATACCTCAGAAAAATACTATATTGAAGGAAAAAGAAACAGGATTTTGAATGTAAATATTGCACATTCCAAATCTACATAGACTGAAGGATGTTGTGGTGGATCTCTTGATTAGTTTGTTATTTGAGACAGAAACTATGAAATTAAAGATATCATGTGAAATTAATAGTAATGCACTTTTAAAGTAATTTTTACCTTAATTCTCACTGCTTGAGAAGGCCATGCTGCCACTTGGTTGTTGAAATCTGACACTCATGGGGGGAAAATTGCTGACGAAGTGCAAACTTGGCTTATATTAGAAACAAATGTTGACATCAGTTTATTACGCCCATAACTATCATTTATTCTCAAGATTCCGGACTGACTAGCTTCTGTACATGCATCTGTTGCCATAATGTCAATGAATTCCCTTCACATACAGAATAATAGTCATCACATCAGCTCTCAGGTTTACAAACCTTTCCCAGCATGCATTGCACATGACATAAGAGACACCTGGTGCATCATAAATGCTGATACTCAAGCATTGAGGATTTTGGCTGACAAGTGAGTGCTTATTTACGCAGCTGAGAAAGTGGTCGTCTCCAGCCATGGCAATTTGCTTATTTTCAGCATTTTGATCTTGACCCTATTTGAAAGGTCAGAATAAAAAAGTGTCCATATATTGATGATGATAATGTTCCTGCAATGTTTGGAAGCAATTGGAATATTTGGCTCAGTTTGATAGTACTAGCAAACATTGTTTCAATTGGACTCTCTAGGACAGACTGGATCTTTTTTAAGTCCCCCTCCAGCTTTGTTTGGCAAGAGAAAACATCATTCACATAGCAGCTTGACAGGAATGTTCCACAGAACAATGTTTGGATTTTTTTTGCGTTCTAATTTGTTAAACCTTCGAACCCCAGCATGTTATATGTGGCCAATTGCATATCATTTTGAAAAGACTTGTGAACTGTTTTAATATTTTAGGTGATGAATATTATTGGCAAGTGGTCTGATCATTTATTCTCCAAAATTTCAAAGGTTCAGGTGCTTTGTTAATAATATAAGCAAGTAACCGTTTATTTGAAATATGTTTACCAATGTAAATTTCTATGTGGCATTTTTCCAAGTATAAAATGCATAATTTATTATCATATGACGTATTCCATAAAACCTATTTATGCGGACAGAATATTATCTAAGCTTTTCAGCAAAGCTAAATCTTAATCTGAGGAAGTGGAAATGATTGACAGTGTGTGGGAGTACAAACTAGGCCCTAAGTGACATTTGTTGTAGGTTGACCTATGAACATTGGTCTTTGTCATTGGACATTGTGTATGCTAATTGATATGATTGTGTTCAGTAATGGCCAAGATGTCAAGTATGATAGGTGCTGCTGACTCTGAGGAAAACACCTAATCATAAATTATTTATCCAGAATTAAAGTAAAAGCATCATCAAACAGTGTACAGTTGAATATATGAATAATTTAGCGAAACTGTTACTAAGCTACCCCCCCATTGTCCAGCGACACTTGGTAAACAAAAGTTCTTTTCCAGACATCAATGTATGGAGATTTTTTTTCTTTTTTAAGTGATTTGATATCAGAATGATAAGATTCATCACAATGCAAATCTGAGAGACATGGCTCTCTGCGACTTCCTCTTCTCTTTGTTCTGAAAGCACTTTGTTTTCTTCCTCATTCAGTTATGCTTGGACCTAAGGACTAGATAACAAGATAATATGTAGGCCTGTGACATTTTTTAGGCTTAACTTTTTGTTAGCTTGGGTCAAGGTTAAGGTCATGACTTATATTATACTTATATTATACGCAATATGACTTATATTATACGCAATATTTATATAACTTGGTAAGTGTGCTCTACATATAAGGGGCTTGGACAAGTTTAATATTGGGTGACCTTGAGCAATTTTCAAGGTCACAGAAGATGATTTTCAAAATTGGCTGTTGGCGAAATTTTGAAAAACACTACAAATAGCATTTATTCCCACTACATTTATCTTAAGCAGTATCTTTGTAATTTTCAGGAAAAAAAATTCACAGTGACCTACTCAAAGGCCATATAGGTCACCACATATAGGTCACCACTTCCAAAATCAGAGAAGATTAGACCTTGATATTATGTTAATTATAGTAAATATCCATGGTAATTTATTCCGATGCAATTTTATGCCCTTGGGTCAAGGTCATGGTCATGAATAGCACAATCTTGAGCGACTTTGCTTGTGAATGCTCTATTTTTTTCAAGATTGCAGCAGCATCAGTATTATTTAGCAGATGATCTACCTATGAGGGGCTTGGATATGTTCAATATTGTGTGACCTTGGGCTATTTTCAAGGTCATAGCTGATTTTTTTGCAAAACACTACAAATGGCATTTATTTCCTCAACATTTATCTTGCACAATATATTTGTCCATGATTTTTACACTAATTTATGTAACTAGGTCATATTGACCTATTTAAAGGCCAAATAGATCACAACTTTCAAAATTATACAGAAGCTGATCTAGAACTTGATATTATGGATATGTAAAGTACATATTAAGATTATTTGTTTGGTTGAATTTGGTGACACTGGGTCAAGGTCAAGGTCAATACCAGCAATATTGTTACTTTTATTAATTATGCTCTCTTAACTGTAAGAATAAAGCAATGTCAATGTAACTTGCCATATGTGATTGATGGATAATGTGAATATGGGACTTGAATGGTCAAATTACTAGTTTTCCCTAAAACATTATTGATGGCATTCCCCATCAAGATAAATCTGTTCTTCATTTTCCTTTACATATTGAAATATTCACCCATGTGTCAACAGTAGCCTACCTTTATTTCATAAGTATAAAGTATCCACTGAGTTGTCATTAACAATGCTGATATATGCACTTGCAATGTGGGACATGATGAGTTCTTATTTTTTGTGTGAGAACAGTTGGAACAGGAACACCACCACAGTGTATTTGTTCTTTCGCTATTCGATCAACATTCAGATTCTTGCCCAACAATGCCTGAATTAACAAAAAACCTATAGATATATTCTTCTTGACTTCAAGGAGCATTTAGTGAGCATTTTGACATCAATTTTCCATTGAGGTTTTCTTGTTCCAAAAATGTTTTGTTTATCAGCATACTTTTCAAATCTTCCAATGACTTTTACCATTACTTTGTTTCTATGAGATGAGTTTGCTATCATCAGCTTTCTAGGGAAGCCTTGCTAGCAATGATATATGACTGTTAGTTTGTTATTATTTATCAAATATATAGTTATATATGCTGTCCAGAAAAAAATATTGCAAGATATTTTTATCTGAACTGTATATTTTAATTTTGAAAAATTAAAACATATTTTTGCTTCCTAAAAATTTGCTTGGTTGGGGTGTTCTTTAAGATATTATTACATGTAAATGGATACCTTTGGATTTTAAAATTTTGGTATGATCATAATTGTTTGGCAAACCACACTATAAAGTGATGTCATACTTCAGCCAGAGGCATCCATTGCAGGCTGTAGCATCTAGAATACAGTTCTAATTAAATCTAATGATGAAATGACTTGTCAATAATTTCAGGTTTTTAATTGAAGGGTTAATGGACAATGAAGTATTTGCAACAATGAACCTTTTTACCACATCATTTGTATTGAATCTCATGTTTTATAGGTTCCTCCAACCTATCGTCAACTGTGCTTTGTGCAGATTTGAACTTTGTGAAGTCTAACAAATAGCAAATAGCTTTAGGCTGATAGATCATCAAGATTTAGCATGAAGTGATAGTGGTATACATGCATGAACATGTGACAAGATGAACACTTTTCCTCACTTGATCAGGAGAATGAATACCAAGCTTTTATAGAGTTTGTTTTTGGATCTCACCTACAAGGCCAAGGAAATATGTTATCCCATGTCAGTCAGAGTATTTTTTTTTTCTTCAACATTATCACTGATAGCCTGGTGGCCCGGAGCTCTATTTTGGGCCTCCGGGCCAGTATTTCATTGATTCCTCTTGCCCGGCAAACCAGTAGCCAATAAAAGATTTAAATTCTGACTTAAACTATATCGTTCATGTCATTCTACCATTTAGGTTTGACAGCCATTTTAAATCTTCAAAAATGTAAATATGAATGGGAATGAATACACTGAAGTGTCAATCATTTTCACACTGAATATAACATCATCTCCCTGTCACTTCTCAGGCCTTGACATAAAGCAAAACATTTGGTTGCCCAGTTGGGCCAACAGAGCATGAGAAGTGGTTGCCCGAAGTTTCTAAGGATAACAGGATGTGTGATGCAATAAAGAGCATTGTATATATGGCTGAGTAGTGACTAGTATCTGAGTGGGGCTTACTTGTCCCAATCAAAATTTACCAGTCCATTGATTGTGATATGAGACAAATATCTGCCAAGGAGTAGAATAAAATCAAGATAGTTTGGGCCACTAAAAGACCAAAAATATGGTTGCCCAACTGGGCCACTATAACAGAGCATTCACTTTACCATATTTTACAATGTTATCAAAATCAGTGACCAGAACATCATATCAATACAATAGAGGTAATATCATTGTGAAATATAACATACTTTTTCTGGTATATTGATGATCAAAATATCTGTTCTCAATAGTTTCATTAAATGTTTAAAACATTTTAAATTATATTCATTCAGCAAAATAGTAAGGCTTTGAAGGAGAGATTTATGTTATCACATAACCATATTATTGATTCTGATTAACACAAATCTTTCAGGGTGGTCTGGTGACCGGGTTATCTAATAGCTGTTCCCAGGCAAGGTGGTCTGATGACTGGGTTATCTAATAGCTGTGATCAGACAGGGTGGTCTGATGACTGGGTTATCAAGTGGCTGTGATCAGGCAGGGTGGTCTGATGACTGGGTAACCTAATAGCTGTGATCAGGCAGGATGGTCTGGTGACTGGGTAACCTAATAGCTGTGATCAGGCAGGATGGTCTGATGACTGGGTAACCCAATAGCTGTGATCAGGCAGGATGGTCTGATGACTGGGTAACCTAATAGCTGTGATCAGGCAGGGTGGTCTGATGACTGGGTTATCTAATAGCTGTTCCCAGGCAGGGTGGTCTGATGACTGGGTTATCTAATAGCTGTGATCAGGCAGGGTGGTCTGATGACTGGGTTATCAAGTAGCTGTGATCAGGCAGGGTGGTCTGATGACTGGGTTATCTAATAGCTGTGATCACGCAGGGTGGTCTGATGACTGGGTAACCTAATAGCTGTGATCAGGCAGGATGGTCTGGTGACTGGGTTATCATGTAGCTGTGATCAGGCAGGGTGGTCTGATGACTGGGTTATCAAGTAGCTGTGATCAGGCAGGGTGGTCTGATGACTGGGTTATCAAGTAGCTGTGATCAGGCAGGGTGGTCTGATGACTGGGTTATCTAATAGCTGTTCCCAGGCAGGGTGGTCTGATGACTGGGTTATCTAATAGCTGTGATCAGGCAGGGTGGTCTGATGACTGGGTTATCAAGTAGCTGTGATCAGGCAGGGTGGTCTGATGACTGGGTTATCAAGTAGCTGTGATCAGGCAGGGTGGTCTGATGACTGGGTAACCTAATAGCTGTTCCCAGGCAGGGTGGTCTGATGACTGGGTAACCTAATAGCTGTGATCAGGCAGGGTGGTCTGATGACTGGGTTATCAAGTAGCTGTGATCAGGCAGGGTGGTCTGATGACTGGGTTATCTAATAGCTGTGATCACGCAGGGTGGTCTGATGACTGGGTAACCTAATAGCTGTGATCAGGCAGGATGGTCTGGTGACTGGGTTATCATGTAGCTGTGATCAGGCAGGGTGGTCTGATGACTGGGTTATCAAGTAGCTGTGATCAGGCAGGGTGGTCTGATGACTGGGTTATCAAGTAGCTGTGATCAGGCAGGGTGGTCTGATGACTGGGTTATCTAATAGCTGTTCCCAGGCAGGGTGGTCTGATGACTGGGTTATCTAATAGCTGTGATCAGGCAGGGTGGTCTGATGACTGGGTTATCAAGTAGCTGTGATCAGGCAGGGTGGTCTGATGACTGGGTTATCAAGTAGCTGTGATCAGGCAGGGTGGTCTGGTGACTGGGTAACCTAATAGCTGTGATCAGGCAGGGTGGTCTGATGACTGGGTTATCAAGTAGCTGTGATCAGGCAGGATGGTCTGATGACTGGGTTATCTAATAGCTGTGATCAGGCAGGGTGGTCTGATGACTGGGTTATCAAGTAGCTGTGATCAGGCAGGGTGGTCTGATGACTGGGTAACCTAATAGCTGTGATCAGGCAGGGTGGTCTGGTGACTGGGTAACCTAATAGCTGTGATCAGGCAGGGTGGTCTTACGACTGGGTTATCTAATAGCTGTGATCAGGCAGGATGGTCTGATGACTGGGTTATCAAGTAGCTGTGATCAGGCAGGATGGTCTGGTGACTGGGTTATCTAATAGCTGTGATCAGGCAGGATGGTCTGATGACTGGGTTATCAAGTAGCTGTGATCAGGCAGGATGGTCTGGTGACTGGGTTATCTAATAGCTGTTCCCAGGCAGGATGGTCTGATGACTGGGTTATCAAGTAGCTGTGATCAGGCAGGGTGGTCTGATGACTGGGTTATCGAGTAGCTGTGATCAGGCAGGGTGGTCTGATGACTGGGTTATCTAATAGCTGTGATCAGGCAGGATGGTCTGATGACTGGGTTATCGAGTAGCTGTGATCAGGCAGGGTGGTCTTACGACTGGGTTATCTAATAGCTGTGATCAGGCAGGATGGTCTGATGACTGGGTTATCAAGTAGCTGTGATCAGGCAGGGTGGTCTGATGACTGGGTTATCGAGTAGCTGTGATCAGGCAGGGTGGTCTGATGACTGGGTTATCTAATAGCTATGATCAGGCAGGATGGTCTGATGACTGGGTTATCTAATAGCTGTGATCAGGCAGGGTGGTCTGATGACTGGGTAACCTAATAGCTGTTCCCAGACAGGGTGGTCTGATGACTGGGTTATCAAGTAGCTGTGATCAGGCAGGGTGGTCTGATGACTGGGTAACCTAATAGCTGTGATCAGGCAGGGTGGTCTGATGACTGGGTAACCTAATAGCTGTGATCAGGCAGGATGGTCTGGTGACTGGGTTATCTAATAGCTGTGATCAGGCAGGGTGGTCTGATGACTGGGTTATCTAATAGCTGTGATCAGGCAGGGTGGTCTGATGACTGGGTAACCTAATAGCTGTGATCGGACATGGTGGTCTGGTGACTGGGTAACCTAATAGCTGTGATCAGACAGGGTGGTCTGATGACTGGGTTATCTAATAGCTGTGATCAGACAGGATGGTCTGATGACTGGGTTATCAAGTAACTGTGATCAGGCAGGGTGGTCTGATGACTGGGTTATCAAGTAAATGTGATCAGGCAGGGTGGTCTAGTGACTGAGGGATCTGATATCAGTGATCAGTAGGGTGGTCTGATGACTGGGTAACCTAATAGCTGTGATCAGGCAGGGTGGTCTGGTGACTGAGGGATCTGATATCCATGATCAGTAGGGTGGTCTGATAGCAATGATCAAGACGGGTGATCTGATGACTTGGATCTGATCGCATTGATCAGGCAGTGTGTTTTGGTGAAGGATTTTCAGAGTGATGGAGAAGGGTGATCTGATGACTGGGAGACCTCGTAGCAGTGATCAGGAAAGGTAGTCTGATAACTGGATGGTCTGAGAGCTGGCAGTGTGGTCTGATGACTCAATGTATGATAATAATAATAATAACAACATTTGTATAGCGCTGATACCAGACAAGTCTGTTCATAGTGCTGAATGCTGATAGCAGTGATCAGGAGGGGTGGTCAGCAAATTTTGGGAAAGTTTGGCCCAGTTCTTGGCTGAGATTCAGGCCCCTCACATCAGAACCCTTGCAGCATAAAAAGGTTCATAATGGAAAGTAACAGTCAGGCCCAGTTCTACAGACCAGTTCTACAGACCAGTTTACCCAGTTAAAAAAAGAAGGATCACCAATCTTAATTTGTTTTTTAACTAGTGTACTAGTTTACTCTTCATAACTCATGATCACAGTTTTGAGACCAGATGCATACTATTTAAGAAATGAAACCGGTAATGGGGATATTACCATTTAACCTTTATTGAAATATAATATGGCAAAGGAGGACAGGAGAATGATTATGAATTTACTAATCATTTAAATAGTGCACATTATGGAAGTTAAAATAAACCAGGATTTGTAGTCCTCAGTACTGGGACTATACTTCATTGAAATAAAATTCATAATTTGAAAATGTCAGGTGTTCTTAGCATGCAAATTCGCCTTAAGATCAAGAATGCATGGCTGAGTGGATTGGAACAGAGCCTTTGTGTTGAGAAAATACAAACTGCAAACACTATGCAGTACTTGCTTCATGTACCAAACAAGTAAAAATGACATTGAATACAATACCTGCACAAGTGCAATGCAACATTTCTTAGAAGAAAAATGTCTTACCAAAACACACCTTTTTTTTTTATTAAAGTGTCTTTAAATTGTGCTTTAGAAAAGTATATTTATATATCTCATGGCAAACAGTGCAGAAAGATCATTAAATGTTAATGCACAATATTAATGCGTGTTATTAGAATGGTAATGCTTGACCAGTTAAGTGTGTGCTTGTGTGTGTGTGATGGAAGTCATCCACAAGCAGGTCTATGTTTAGTGAATGGTTTGGCAAGGTGTAAATGCACCTTGGCCAGCAGCCAGATCTGGAAGGCACATTGGCTATATACACTGCATATTGAATGTCACAACTCCTCATACATGTATATGTGTGTATGCAAAATGATGTCACTTTACCGGGTGAGAAGTATGTCACTTTTATAAGGCTGGATAAACAACACAAGTCAACACAGCCTGTGCTGTTTTATATACATTGAAATGAGAACATGACAGAGGGATTGGCGCAGCTTAATGTGGTAGGTGTCATTTACACCTGGTAGGAAACAGATAAAAGGATCGAGGCTGAAATAACAACATATTTACTTATTGGCAATTCTCTGCAAGAGTGCATGTCAAAGAACTGTTTACAATAATGATGTGCAGGGAGGACAAATGGAAATGGGGATTACACTGATTTACCAACATTTTGTTGTGATTAAAACATTGTGTTTGATTCTCATATGGAAGAACAACACCATCATTAAGAGCTCTTTGCGTTTAACAAGTGTAGGTATAACATTAGAAAGGAATGGTGCACACATGTTGGTGACTATGTAATAGCAATGTAATGACACAACAGATTTGATGTATATCAAAAGTTGGGGTTAAACATTTATTTGGTCTCATATAATCAAGATCAAATGCGGTCACACAGGCATATTGTCCATGGATGCCTGAAGGGCCAAGCGTAACCACAACACTCAGTTAAATGGAAGTGGCCCGACATGACTCCATGTGGTTATTATATATGTATAACCTAATATATTTGAGAGTGTTGAGTTGCTCATATGATTATGTGAAATTAACTTTTTTAAATTTCATTTTACAGGGTAACTGCTGAGCAGAGTGTGACAAACAGCAGCCACACAAATCACCCCCTAGGAATGGCTACATGTACTACACATCTCCATTGTGTTGTGTCACTACCAGTGCTGTCTGCCACAACACTAGCTTCATCTCACTGCCATAAATTTGACAACACCAATATCATCAACAAATAATTGTAACATATATTTGACCACAAACTGATATGGGGAACTAAACAACCACCCTTCACCCCGATGATAGTGGGGCCGCCAGGCGTTCACCAGACAAAAAATCGAGCATTCCAAAGGAGGCACGTGATTGGTCGTCCGAGGAGTATGGTGACAATAATCACTGAGAAGCTGCAGAATCAAACACTGGAAGATGTCACAGGAGATAGTATTCCAGTTACAATTCCACAGGTAAGAATATCTTAAATACACATCACCCCTTAGACCAATGAGCACTGAACTTATCGATTTGTTATCTTATTATACATCTGAAATATTCTCCCACATATCCACAATCATCTGCCATTATTTCTTGATTTTATTTTGTGAAGTAAAATGGCATCCATGGGAGCTTGCTGTAATATAATTGAAATGTTTTAACTTGATATATTGGCATTTCAATATAATATTTGGGGGGGGGGGGGTGCATTCCTTTTCTTTTTTGTTGCCCTTAACTGAGTGTTATGGAAAACATTTTTTATGTCACAGTTATTTTGTTGCTTAGTTTTACAGATTCATATCTTTCCTTCCAAGTGAACCTTCATATTTTATGAATATGTATAATCAATCAAATCCTGCTGTATGATCATGTTGAAAGCTTCCATATAAATAATGAGTGGGTATTAGCATATGAATAATGAGTGGATAATTTCAGATAAATGAGTGTCAATTAATGATATGATCATTTGGATTCCAATAAACCTGGAATATCAAATCAGAAATAAAATAAACATTTTCACAAGTTTTTTTGTGAATTTGAATTATATAGTCAGCACAGACTGTCTTTAACTCATTTCCACCACTTTCTTTGACTAAAATTGTCATCCTCTCTCACAGGAGGTTGCTCATTAATATTCATATATGCATCATATATGCATGCTGATAAGAGCAATACAAAGGTGTGGGTTCAGCGGGGGACACCTGGGGTGAGACCTATCTAAATAAAATACAATTTTGAACCCTATTCAAGTCCCTATATTGACTTTCGCAGCATTAAAAATGGTTCAAAAGTGATGGAAACGATCAACCATCTTCTCATTTCTTGGTGCTTGCACATTAGGGCCAGATAGTCTGATACTATATTATGATCATTGGTGTGTCTAGAAAATATTTTGAGGGTGAAGGAAAATGGCCAGCATAATTAAAAGGGCCTACATGTTGACATACATGGATGACTATGCCATCCAAAGAATTTTTTGCAAGTATAGTAGCCCTGACACCTTACACTTCTTTTGCATCATACTATGTGATCATGTTCGCCGTCTGGATGCATCAATTCTCATCATGATATAGTTATAGTGAAATGTTGGTGGCATAATTGTAATGATATTTTATATTTGTTTGTAAAATATAAGTATATTGACACTAATATTGAAAAAAAGATTTCCCGTGATTATAGGCTATGACTGCTTCACATGCACCAAAAGTTATCTTAAAGTCGTCCAAATTAGCCTTCAATTCACTCATAATTTTTTTGACAAAAGTGACGATACCACGAAAATAAACTCTTTAGGTGTTATCTGAACCTCTCTAAGGAAAGATGCAGGGAATATTGGAATTGGCAAAACATTTTTACAAAATATTATTTTCTGTTTGTGCAGTCCTCCGGGAATACATGGACCTTTGCAACTACCTCAAGTTCTGCCTTCAAACTTACAGGTAAAGGATAAGTAAAGTTCACCATTTTTGAGATCTCAGATAACTGTTAATTAAAGTTACATGTTGATGATAATACATAAAAAATGATATAATCTATTTTGCTAGGTGATTCAGGCTGGGCTACAACGTTGTATGTGAACGCGGGTGATAACCAATGGCGAATGGGTGAACAGAAGCCTGCCATCGCCACACAAGCTCCCACTATGGGTGTAGTCACTCCTGGCCAGTGCAGTCAAACTCAGTTCCATCAGTCATGTTTGGAGTGCGAGGCCCAGCCAAATACACCACCAGCACCGCCCATGAAACGTCACTGCCGCTCTTTGTCCATCCCGGGTGATGGGAAAACTGGGCGCAAATGGCAGCCACAGGCCTCTAGTGTATGGCGTCCAGTTGCCATGAGAACCCACCACAACAATAATAAAATACTTAAAAATCGCAACTCGCCACATGGATTCCACCACCGACCACCGTCATGTACCAGTCCTCTGGTTGGACAGGTTGCGCCATCTACCGGTGCACTGAGACCACTTTCAAAAAGTGAGGATTTCAACTTTAGTACACCCCCTGAGTCACCCACACCACGGCCAGCCTCAGCTGCCAGTGGCTACTATGACAGCTCCTTCAGTTCATTCAGCTCTGCATGGCTGGATACTAGTCCATCGCAAAATAGCAATAACAAACAAGAGACTTACCGCTTGCGGAGTCTTTCAATGGAAGAGCCGTTCTCGCGTGGCCTGGGCAGCACAAACTCCAAAGCCACAGGGTCCATGCCTCTTATACCAGGGAGTCAGATGACCAGTTCAACACCCTCATCACCACGCAGACAGCGAGTTCCCAGGTGCAGGTCACAGCCATCTGTGCTTCACGAACGTAAATGTCTTAAACGAAGAAGGGATGAAGAGAGACCAGCACTGGACTTCATTAAAATGAAAGAGGTCAGTATTGTGGTTGCTCTATGTATAGTATTATATGTATTAATATTTCTATTCTAAAGGTAAAGTCATTCTTAGTCTGCCAATCAAAGATCAGGTAACTTTAATGCTCAATTAATTTTCAGATTTTTGATGAAGGTTTTGTTTATGCTTTTGCCAAAACATCTGGCAAGGGCTAATGGTATCTGCATTTAACAGTTGTTTTGGAGTTAGGTGATTAAATTTGCCATAAAAATAAAATCTGTGACCTTTAAATGACCTCATGCCCATTGTCCTTTATGTGACAACTATTTATTAATTATTGAATATGTGGTAAATATTCATAAAGCAGACACAACACTGCAACAACATAAATAAATGATCTTTCGACCTAGAAGTGATGACCCTGAGTCTGATTTGTTTGAAAGTATCATATGTATATATCATATAACTGATGTATAAAATCATTGTTAGATAACCTTTTGAAGCCTCAAAAAAATGTTTGTTTCCGATTTTTGACAGACTCTAGGCCAGTGACCCTAAAGTTTTTTAGACTCCTTGGATAACAACCATCTTCTCTTACCAGCTTCAAAGTTTAATGAATTTTGCACAAACTGGAGATATCCTTAGAGACAAATAGATGAAAATGGGAAATCTTTGCGCCATTGTCACCATAGCTCCTCTGTTGTCATAAACAATTCACTCATCTGGTTGTATAAGAATGCTGCATTGTATATTATGCTAGATTTTGTTGATATCATGTCTGCAAAACATAACATTTTATCAAGAAATGGCAGATTTTAATTCAAAGATAATTTTACTCATAAATTATAAAAATTCAATTTCCATGTGCTGCAAAACATGTGCCATAAAACATTTTCATTTTCTGATCTTGCTAATTTTTCAATATTTTGCTTCCAAAGTATTTTAATGCAACAGTATTTACTTTGTGCAAACTGCCATTTGCCATGATCAGCATGAGTGAATTTAAGTGAAAACTGAAAGCGAACCTCATGCACATACAAACAAATGTGCGAATCTTTCTCTGACCAGCCCCACCATGTTCTAACATGTGTAGGTGGAGATTTTCAGTGATTTTCAGCAATTGAGTGATTTATGTCATATATTTCATATTTAGGTGTTACCCTTTGTAATGTATTATTGCAGGTCTGGTTCTATTTCCTTCAGAATTTGAGCACTTTTGTACATGTTTTAAATCTTCATTTTCTGAACACCAAAGTTAAGCGAGGTTGGGCCTGGTTAGTACTTGGATGGGTGACCGCCTGGATTGACCAGATACTGTAGAGAAATTGAGAATTTTCAGAAATTTAAGAAATTTAAGAAATTGAACAGAAATATTCTACGGTGCGTTGAAGCCATTACCTTCCAGGACTCTGAAGTGCACATTTTGCTGTTTAAATGTAACATGGCACAACAGGACCAAAGAGCCATAGCCCAATGGACCATCATCTCATTCAGTCAGAGTACCTAAATCCGCAGAACCTCTAGTAGGTTCTCAGTGGTTGCCAAATCTATTCCAAATAGGTGGATGATATTTCTCTTCTTTTCTAAACAAAAGTGGGAGGATGATGGTTCCGACTCAGGGTAATCTCAGATTCAGGACCTCTACAGGTTACCTATTTTGTATGTTTTTATTTCCAGCTAATTTATCCTCCGCTACGGAACCTGCACAAAGTTTATACTGTACCATTAAAATACTTTGGAGCAGAGTTTTCCTGAGCCACCGCGTAAGAAATCTAGACCTTTTGAAATGAGGGTCATTTTCTAAGCGTGGCCAAACTCTGCCCGTGGAGCTCTCCCACCCAGCCGACCCTGCTTGATGTGAGGGTTTTTGCTCGGTCAGAGGATACATATTTCAGTTTGTATGCACAGATGCGCATGCGCAGGCAGATTCGCTTCTGGGTTTCACTCATCGCTCAACTGGCAGTTTGCGCAAAGTTTATACTGTTCCATTATAATACTTTGAGGCAGAGTTTTCTCAACCACCCTTAGAAACTGACCTCTGATTTCAAACGGTCTAATTTTGGCATGATAAGCATTCATAAGATTGATATATAAAAAATGCTTTAAAAAAGAGATTTTTATTCAAAAAAATTCAATGGTTTGAACAAGTCTTATCATTGGTTTAATAAAGTCACATTGTCATTGAATATCTGATTATTCTAATATATTCCAAGCCATTCTAATAAATTCTGGTCAATTCTTAGCCATTCCAATCACTTCTTAACCATTCTGAGCCATTCATCTAGTCAACTCTAATATATGGATATATGTTCTTATATATGGTTATATGGTTATCTATTCCATTCTAGTGATAATCTATTCATGTCTATTTTTTTTATTGATGATATAAAAAGTGCCCCCATACTCTATTTCCTTTTTCAGCACATTTACGGAAACAAGTTTTTTTTAGGCCTGACTTGTTTGATCTTTATTAAGTGATTATTTTGAGCACAAGTTGTTTTTGTCTGAAATAGATGTACATTGTGTATGTATGTGCAAGAGCCATGTGCAGCAATCTCTGGATTATGCTAACGACCTGTGAAACAGATAGCTGCAATTTCATGCCATTATTAGCAGAGGTAGTATGTCACTGGCCATGCCCAGCAGATGTTATCTCTGTTACAGAGGCAAAGAAATCTTTCAGAACCAAGGCAAAGGCCTGAAATGTCAGAGTAGGAGGAAATGCCTCTTGTTGCTTAAACCATATATGCATCTAATCATTGCACAGAGCCAGAAAAAATATTTGTAAATTAGTTTGCAGAAAGTTACATATCAGGGTGTATTTGTAACTTTCTTTGTTGTAATATCATGAGTATTAGACACAGTTACTCTCAGTCTTCTCATAGTTTATTAATACACACACATATTGCTTGTCAGTTTATTTTTGTCAAGTAATATTTTCAGTATGAGGAGTTTTTGAATGAAGAAAAAGCAGGCAGAAATGTGCATACATTTTGTTTTATATCACAGTCGGTTTAAAAACAAAACTGGTGAAACAGTTATGCTTATCTGAAGCAAAGCAAAATACGGTCACGACCAAATATTCATAATCAAATGGATGTATTGCTCTAATTGGTCATGATGTAATAATAAGGCCACCAGCAGTTTTCTTTTCTCAGCAAAATCCTTTGAAATATAAATAAGCAATTTCTTATTACCAAAAGTTATTTAAACATTTTATTTTTCGAAGTGTGATTTGGATATACTTGATGTATGGGTCAGTTACTAGCCTTGGATTGTGACTGTAACAACTATCATTTGAGGGAGCTAGAGTTATATCAGCGAACTAGCATTCTGAACTTTAGAAGAGTACATACAAATGATGCTCATTCTACAGTTCCTGGAATACAGTGAATGCCCAACTTTGGGTGGCTGCTGATTAGGAGTGGAAACAGCTCCATAGAGATTGATTAAGGACAGGGTCTCAGTACACAATGGAAGCTCAGTTCTGCCACCTCAGCAGGTCACATGACCACACAGTGGGAGCTACTGTCACCTCAGCAGGTCACATGACCACACAGTGGGAGCTACTGCCACCTCAGCAGGTCACATGACCACACCATTCTCCCCTCTTTGCTCAGGTCATAGTCATAGTCCTCAGCACATAATGGGAACTACTCATTTGAGAAATATAATTGTTTCAAACTGTCCACATTTTTCACCAAAATGATACATTAAATAGTGCACAGTTAATTTAGGGGTAATATGAGCTATAATTCTTGTTGGGGTTGAAATGAGGTTGTATAACATTCGCCAGTCATTATCAGTGGGGTAAATATTAGATTTACTTCACAAGAGCAGCGTCAGTGGCCTGACCATACCAATCATGGACACAATCATCCAGCCTCAATTATGTAATGCAATTGGTAGGATTCTTGGGTGACATTTATGTGCTTGATTTCCATGTACAATTACCATTGTTGGGTTTGCTGCCTTGATAAATGAAAACAGCAGCAGCATGATTAGTATTGTGTAATAGCATATGGCTGATTTTGATTGACATTTTCTCTTTTTATAAGATTGCACTGAGCATCATGAACAGCCCTGTGAATTTTGTTTGTATCTGGTTCTCCAATAACATGCCATTTTGAGCATACATGCTTATTAGAATGCAAAGTATCATAAATATTTAATTCATTGCTTTGGTTTATATGAGAAATTTGGTCACAATGTTAATCTCCAGGAAACGAGAAATGGAATCATTGGAGTCAGATATGAATTTATTATAAAAAAAATATAAAACTGATGCATTGATCTACAATGATTATTATCTTATGAGGAACACTCAGCTCAGATCAAATATACAGTATACTTAAAGAAAATAAATCAGTCAAAGTCAGGTTCAAGTCATAAAGTTCAGGTGTTGTTTAAAGTGAGCAAGTTTGGTTTGTATAATAATAATAATGCCTCAGAATAATAGCACTTTAATCTCATTGTGAAACTTGCCTGCATACTGCATGCAAAGCTAGGCAAGTGCAGAGGACCGTTTGATATGGCAGTAGGATTGTAACTTGCCAGAATTCAAAGAGTTACTGTATTGAACAAACTGCCAACTCAAGGGCTGCTTATCTTGAAGAAAGTTGAACAAAATGTGGGCTTGTTTTTGTTGTAAGGATAATGTGACATGCAATAGAAGGCTATAAGTTTGTCAATCAGGGAGGATATAGATCCAAAATGCTGCCAGTTCTCCTTGCAAAATAGTCTGCAGATTGCTTACTGGCATGCAACAGTAACTCATTGCAACGGGAGGAAAACCTAATGAAGGGGAAAATCCATATGATTTCTTTGCTTGTCATCTGAAACCTGCTAAATTTATCCCCACAGGAAATGAATCATTCAAATGGAATGTGAATTTTATTGGGATGATGTTTGAGTAATTTTCAGAGGAGAGAGTAAAAGATTGAAAATTAATAATCCAGATTATAGGGTGCCCAGACCCTTATGCAAGCATTTTACTGACTATTTCATTGTCAAGTATGCATTCAAGGACAAAGTTAAACCTAAATTAAGTCTGCAGAGCATGTATTAGAGCACAGACGTCCCAAAATGAGACCATAATTTGTTCCTCTGGTTTTTGGTGATTTTTTCAGAAACCTATCTTAAATATGTTGCAAATTATGGCAAGAATGTGGTTAAATGAATCCCAGAATATATATTTCATTATCATAGTTTCCCATAAACTCAGTACATTTTTTCGCTCGTGTTTGTTTTGACTTTAGGTCTGAATGTTCGAGGTTTTGATATGATTAAGCCGTAAGTCTATGGAGCTTACCCCGATTATCGGTCCATGGCGGCCATGTTTTGTCTCAATAATTCTGCTTACACCGTCAGATGTCGCTTTTGTTTGAGAAGTGATTTGTGAGTGCGTGGTAGAGTAAGATTTTGCCTTGGGTTTTTTTTGCCTTGGGATTTTGCAAACTTACGCGAGCTTGATTTTTAAAAATCAACACTTGTCTCTCATCTGGCCACTTTTAAACTGTGGTTAAAAAAAGTGTTGAAGCCTTCACACCTGTTACATAAAGCAGCCATGGGAAGAAAAAATATCACTCTTTAAATATTGTACAGTGTGACAAATGTTAATTATTTAATGAGAAAATGTTCCAGTTGAAAGTTGCCCATTCCTCACTATAAAATCAATATGTGACATACATTGTGAGCTGCTTCACAACTCGTATGCACAGCCTCGTATTGAACCTTTCTTCTTTTCCCCAACCATTATTCTGCACAGTCCATAGATTTGCTACCATTTCCACCAGCTTCTCTGGGAATCCCCATTTTGACACTGCAATTTTGGCACCACAATGTTGGGGAATGTTATTCCCCAAAATATTTCACTGTTCAATATTTGCATCTCTATCAAATATCAACTATTAAGATTAAATTAATTTCTACATTAATCATGTTGAGGTCTTCTTAACCTTTGGTCTGTTCTGAGAAGAAAATCTGAGTTTACCATTATACTTGGGGCATTCTTGCAATATTGCCATTTTAATATGTCTCACCAGAGGTTGGTACATATTATCATTGCACCATGGGCAGTGGTATAGTTGTTTAGAGCTCTAACTTATTAGTACCAGTTGGTGGTGACCCAAAGGTTGTGGGTTCACAGCCCGCATTGAATTCATGTTACAACTTCTGAGGCTTGTAACATGAACTGCCAACTCAAGGGCTGCTTATCTTGAAGAAAGTTGAACAAAATGTGGGCTTGTTTTTGTTGTAAGGATAATGTGACATGCAATAGAAGGCTATAAGTTTGTCAATCAGGGAGGATATAGATCCAAAATGCTGCCAGTTCTCCTTGCAAAATAGTCTGCAGATTGCTTACTGGCATGCAACAGTAACTCATTGCAACGGGAGGAAAACCTAATGAAGGGGAAAATCCATATGATTTCTTTGCTTGTCATCTGAAACCTGCTAAATTTATCCCCACAGGAAATGAATCATTCAAATGGAATGTGAATTTTATTGGGATGATGTTTGAGTAATTTTCAGAGGAGAGAGTAAAAGATTGAAAATTAATAATCCAGATTATAGGGTGCCCAGACCCTTATGCAAGCATTTTACTGACTATTTCATTGTCAAGTATGCATTCAAGGACAAAGTTAAACCTAAATTAAGTCTGCAGAGCATGTATTAGAGCACATACGTCCCAAAATGAGACCATAATTTGTTCCTCTGGTTTTTGGTGATTTTTTCAGAAACCTATCTTAAATATGTTGCAAATTATGGCAAGAATGTGGTTAAATGAATCCCAGAATATATATTTCATTATCATAGTTTCCCATAAACTCAGTACATTTTTTCGCTCGTGTTTGTTTTGACTTTAGGTCTGAATGTTCGAGGTTTTGATATGATTAAGCCGTAAGTCTATGGAGCTTACCCCGATTATCGGTCCATGGCGGCCATGTTTTGCCTCAATAATTCTGCTTACACCGTCAGATGTCGCTTTTGTTTGAGAAGTGATTTGTGAGTGCGTGGTAGAGTAAGATTTTGCCTTGGGTTTTTTTTTGCCTTGGGATTTTGCAAACTTACGCGAGCTTGATTTTTAAAAATCAACACTTGTCTCTCATCTGGCCACTTTTAAACTGTGGTTAAAAAAAGTGTTGAAGCCTTCACACCTGTTACATAAAGCAGCCATGGGAAGAAAAAATATCACTCTTTAAATATTGTACAGTGTGACAAATGTTAATTATTTAATGAGAAAATGTTCCAGTTGAAAGTTGCCCATTCCTCACTATAAAATCAATATGTGACATACATTGTGAGCTGCTTCACAACTCGTATGCACAGCCTCGTATTGAACCTTTCTTCTTTTCCCCAACCATTATTCTGCACAGTCCATAGATTTGCTACCATTTCCACCAGCTTCTCTGGGAATCCCCATTTTGACACTGCAATTTTGGCACCACAATGTTGGGGAATGTTATTCCCCAAAATATTTCACTGTTCAATATTTGCATCTCTATCAAATATCAACTATTAAGATTAAATTAATTTCTACATTAATCATGTTGAGGTCTTCTTAACCTTTGGTCTGTTCTGAGAAGAAAATCTGAGTTTACCATTATACTTAGGGCATTCTTGCAATATTGCCATTTTAATATGTCTCACCAGAGGTTGGTACATATTATCATTGCACCATGGGCAGTGGTATAGTTGTTTAGAGCTCTAACTTATTAGTACCAGTTGGTGGTGACCCAAAGGTTGTGGGTTCACAGCCCGCATTGAATTCATGTTACAACTTCTGAGGCTTGTGCCAGAAGGCTTAACCCATTGGTCTTGTAAATTTGTGCAATGAAATTTGTACAATGAAATTTGTACAACGAAGCCAGTGGGATGAAATGACAATATGTGTGGTGTTATATATAAGGCACACAGTTGACTATGTTTGTTGTTATCTGTATTCAGGCCACTGACATGGGGATGGGGCAAGGGTCTTTATATTTAACAGTGTCAGTGAATTAGATCAGAGAGCAGAGTGCAAGTGCAAACCTGCAGAATACAGCAAAAGACCTATGTCGTAAGGTCAGGTATTAACCAGTGCAATGTATTCAGTATTAAGAAATCTGGCTTTAGCCATGTATATACTGTTATTGTTGATACCACAGATTATTACAGTACTGATTGCGAAATTTGTCACAAGGTGTCTAGTTTAGTTAAATATGTAATAACTTTTTCAATATTCAAGATATTCAACATAAAAGTTAGCTGCTGGACCACTATCTTTCTCTGCAGTGTAGTGGAAGTAGACCTCTGCACTTTGTTTGCACCAAACCACACCTTTTATTGCAAAATAAAGCCTCTTTCGTCTATTGTGTCTTCTATACATTTCTGAAATACATTTCAGTAAAGGATGCTATTATATAATGCACATATTCCTCCAGAAACATCTCACAAAAATAACACCTTGCCATTTTGAAATTCCCACACATTTACTCTCTTGCTTGCCTCAATTAAACAAATTTATCCTGTTAAGATTTTGATGTGGCAGGCCACAAAGGAAGTCAATCCTCTTCATTCCTCTGGCTCCAAAGCCCAAACGTGCGGTCAGTACTGGCCACAGATCATCAATATTCATAATATCAAGAAAAATAAATATTCATAGTTTCATCAGTTTATTTTCTTTGAACAATGTCCACTAATTCTGGGTACTTTTCTTGCCTTATGCCCGCCTTTGATTAAACTAAAATTAAACAGTTACAATATCAACACTTTATGCAAATTGTTTTTCTTACTATCCTACTAAGTTGCAGAAGTGTCAACGTGTGAATGAGTTATATGGGTTTGTCGTCATACCTGTATGTCTTTTCATTTTTTCTTCATATTTCTTGTGAAAACAATAAGAAGGTAATTCAGAGGCAGAAATAGTTTGTGGATCTGTGTTTCACAGACTAGTCCTTCTGGTGCAGTCAAAGATTACTGAAAGCTAATAAGAGGAGATAAATTAGTATCATCTGTAGTTGGATGTGTGGGTGGAAGCCGTTCTATCTAGTGTCTCATCTTGGCATAGACTGTTGTCAGGAGTATTACTTTATTCCTTGCTCTCAGGCTCACTGCCTAATTTTTGCACCAAACTTGAATTGTAAATAATTGTGAAAAATATTCTGGCTGAGCATATAACATCATTCTGGCTGTGCATATAACATCATTCTGGCTGTGCATATAACATCATTCTGGCTGTGCATATAACATCATTCTGGCTGTGCATATAACATCATTCTGGCTGTGCATATAACATCATTTTCGTCTCAAACACGAGGGCAACCTGTGGACGGTGATTTATGGTTCCTTCGGGCGGTCGATCGAGTGCTATAAATGATAATAATTAAAGCATTATAATTAATATCAACACAAAGAAAGATTTTGCCACGTGTCAACAGTAGTCCGCCTCCATTTAATAAGTGTATATCATGCTCAAGTCGGAGAAAATGCTAGTTAATGTTAGCTTATGAATAAGGGGGGTTAAAGTTGGGGAGCCGTTAGGTGTCGCATTAGTCAGGTCAGGGGTCACACCCAGTAGGGGTGCCCAGTAGCCTAGCAACGGCGCGTGGTCACGTGGTGGTCTTGAGCATTGGCAGGCGGGCCAATAAACCCCTTGCTCAATACCAGGGAGACCCTGGGGTGACCATACCTACGTCATATGATATGTTGCTGGAACTGAGGCTGTGACCTAATTGCTCTATGCTGGGAAGGGGGTGTGTAACTTTCAGCATGGTGCATGCTGTGATACCAACAAGTCTTTACTATAAACATGGTTTATTCCCAGATACACACTCTGTGACATGATACTCTAAGTAGACATTGTTAACCAAGGCATATCAGTACCCTAATTAGTAACTGGCCCTTTTCAGATAAGATATATATTGGTTACTATGGTTACAACTGGCCACCTTGCACAACCCTTTGTCCAAGACTGTAGTGTCCATGCACATGTTCCCCTATGCACATGTTCCCCTCTGTTAGAATTCATCAGTCTGCATAGAACATATATTCAAATCATTACAGTAACAGTTATGGAAGCTTGGATAAATCACCTCAAAAGTGGAAATATAAAGGAGGCTTTGAAAGCAAAATGTCAGGAATCAAATCTTCCTGTCAGTGGGAACAAACATGATTTGGCTGTCAGAATACATTGAGGTTGAACCACAGTGCATTGTAAATTAAAATGATAGTGGAACTGACACCAAGAATTGGACCAAAAGAAACTTTAACTCACTTGCCCATAGTTTGGCAAGGATCTAAGACAATTACCTTGTGCGACGGAATATAAAACTTTGAAAGGCTATGAATTCTTTAAGGAAGGTCACATAAGAAAGCTTGATATTGGATTAAAGGATGATAGCTGTCTTCTTCAATGCAAAGTGTTGGCTTCAATGAGACACAAACTGTATGAAGTGTGCATTGAGATGGACGAAGTCACTGGAGACATTCAGCTTGGTACATGCTCATGCCCAGCAGGGTAGGTGTTCCTTTGCATAATCAGAATTTTATATTCACATGAATAGCTCCATTTTAGATATATACACCTATGGAAGATGATGCCTTGAGAACAGGGGTCCATCAAATCTCACTATACTTCATAATGACAAATAGTTTATCTGCAGTATCAGCATGCAGCAGTATCAATGTCATTTTATTACACTTCAATATACTCAATTTTTATTATCTGTCATTTGGTTACAGACTGGGTGTATATGGGTTAGGAACGTGTAATCATGTTGCTGCAATTTTATTTGCAATAGAGGAGTTTTCACGGAAACAAATGCACAAACTGCCTAACCAGTTTCCTGCACTTCAAAACTTTCACAATGGGTTATTACCAAGACACAAAAGGTACAAACGAAGCCACTGAAACAAATGAAATTTTAAAAGATAAAGTACCTAAAACCACTCGCAGCAAGTTGTAGTACAAACCATTATGACTCAAGGGCTAGGGAGCATCAGTGTGTGGATCACCAGTACAGACAGACACTTGCAAAGAGTAGCCAATCTTCCTGCCCAAATTCTGGATTCTTTTTAATTCAAATGTCAACATCAAATATATTTTCTCTTAAAAACACTAAACAAGTTGAAATAGACAGTATGTATGAAAGTTTGCAAGAAACAGAACCAGAATCAGATTATGTTTAGTGAGCTCTGCCTATACACAGGACAGCATGGTTTGTGGCTTATCCCAAGCATGGAGGTCAGGGAGTAGAGCAACTAGGTCAAGTGCCTCACTTCAGCAGCAGGGTAGTGACGTATCACAGGATTCCCCTTGTAATGGGCAAGTGGGCTATTCAAAATCATTCTGTTGCTGACCACCGCTCTCACCCACCTTCCCACCCTCTTAGCAGGATTAGTGTTAATTTAATATGTAATATTCCATATTATGGGTATTTGGGTATTATACCGCTTTTATGGGTTCATTCATGTATTGTCAATCATAGGCATTAGTCATACATTAGCGTTTATGTAATTGTGAATGTAATGTATTAATTATATGTATATGTGTGGTTAATTAAGATATTCTATGTATGTTTGTATGATTATCTAGCGTGAATGCCACAGGTAGCCGCCAGATGGCGCGGCGGTCAATAAATGGTACAGCATTAATGTAACGTTAGGTAAGCCTGGTTGTGGTAGATTTAGTAAATAAATCAATTGTGTGCAAATTAAGTATTTTGTTCTCGGCTCCCAGTTCTTTAAACACTGCTTAAATATGCATACACAACACAAGGTCGCCATTCTGTAAAGCAGAAGTGAGGGGACAAACTCTTATATTTGGCGCGAAAACGATCGGAGCGCCACCACAGTGTATTGACTCACATTGGAATATTAATATATTGTGCAATGATGGATCCCTGACACTACGTTTTACTTTTTAAATGGCTGCCAAACTTGAATGGTAGCATTGCCGATGTCTCAAGAAAAACTGACTCTCTCTATAATCGAAAATTGGCCTTTTCAAGCAAAGTCACATCAATTTGGGGAGTTGTCTTATACACAGGGTCGTCGTATATTCGAGTAAATATGGTACCAGAAATTGTACATTTTATTTAATGGTGACAGAAGATGTATTTCAATGCATATTACATTGTCTCTTAAGAAGTATATATATATATATATAGTAATTGATGTCTTATCTGTTAGGAGAAGTTCACTAGTTTTCATATTATACTCCCAAGCTAGGCCCATTGAAAGACAAGAAAAGAAAATGTCAACTGTGGTTTCGTTGAAGGATGTTGTTTGTTATGTGGAGGGACAGGGGTGAGCTTATATATATGTTTGGGGATGTGGTGGATAATGGTAGTGGCCTGCAGCAGTATGGGGAGGACTTACACTGCAGGATGATTACTTGCTCACTGATGAAGTGTGGCCTGTCACGGCCATTTCTTAGCACAGAAATCTGGGCAGAAAATGAAGCTGGTTGGACCATAAAGGCCAAGCGGGTGGGGTCCTTAGACGCATATTGATTAGTCGTCCATATAGGGAGCCATGTAATAGATGTCTTCCAGTTCCGAGGCTTCCAAAATAGCACAGTAGGAGTGGGGGCATCACTGCTGATATGAATGGTTGTCACACCACTCTGGTGTCCTGGCTCAATCAGGTGTAGCTGCTGTGGAAGGCAGGTGCTGCACTCACTACCCATATTGCAATATCACACTTGCACATATTTTATCACTGACTAAAAAAAAGACTTCTGTGGGATTGATTGTTCTATATTTTAGAGTCCAAAAATAAGACCCTTAGCCTATTTAATGATATTATTACCTGGGAGATAAAACCGAGTCATCAGGATTGACTGAGGTATTTATCTCTTTATAATGAGAACTGTCATCAGTGGCAGGTGTAATATTTACCTGGAATGTAAATGTGCTAAATTTTTCACATTAATCCATTACATATCAGACCATCAATAAGCACCACATCTTGCCAGTGAATATTAAGATTTTCTGTGTATGTTCCATCAAAAGATGTTTATGCTTAGGTGTGTATAAACCGACTATACTTGGTCAATGTCATAGATGTTATTCATGATCACGTTTGGGCTAAATCATTAAATTATAGAGCATTGTTGACACCTGAATACGTGCTGGCAGCTCTCCAAATGGCTGATATGTACTATTATTGATATCAAATGTGTATCCCTCAAGGTATTGGCTAACTAGTTGATTTAAATAACTGATATCAGATCTTTGCATGTAGGTTTATGTTGATTAAACAATTTAAACCAAGCTGTTATGTATTGCTAATCCTGACCTGAGTGAGTTTTAAAAAGATCTGATCTTCATGTGTTGCGAGATCATTTATAATTCTTAATGTATCAGAAAGTTACCATTACAATCCCAAAACCAAGATATTTTGTTCAATTGATGCATCTGTCTGTATTCTTTTTGATGGCACAAACTGATCTTTAAAGATCAGGAAAATAATCAGTGAAAACAGGGGAATGATTAGTGAAGAACAAGGGCATGTAGCTGGCACTGACACCTACCCAGTCTGGGTTGCGTGGTAACAGAGGTGTGGGTGTTGTGTTATCTTCTGGCTTGATCATGATGACATGATGGATATGTGAATGGCTTGTCATGACTTGTCATGAAGGTAAAGCTGTAACAATAGCATGAATAGAGTTCATGTTATTACAAGAACATGGGCATGCATGATACAATGTCGGCCAATTGTCAGGTCTCTGTTGACTCCTTTGTGAAGTACTCCTGTCAGCCTTCTGAATGACCTCTCTGACCTCAAGCCTGGGTCACCAACCCATCATGCCTGTCATTGAGACCTTCCATGCTTGGCATCATTAAGTGGTTTGTTCCATTCCTTGCAATGTCCACTTGTGCCATTTTCTGCAACAAACACCTTCCAATTAAACCCTCAAGTAGGGGATAAAATCTCTACAACATTGACTGTATAAACAAGTTTGTGAATATTTTATCAATTTTGAGAATGGTTATGTTTGCATCACAATATCCATTAAGGAATGACCCTGAAAACAGAAATTCTTGTGTGCCCAAAATAATGTTTCCTTAATAAAATGTAACATTCATTTTAGTAACATTTTAAAAGTATTTGCCCGACAGAAAAAGTTATTTTGTACTCATACGTTTGCCAATATCCATATACATGTATAATATATATATATATATCATGCACTTGATTTTCATACATAAACGAATTTATGAAAAATTTTCATGTTTTTTTAGCTGCCTTCGCGTGCCTGTAAAAGAATGGAGCAACACTGCATAAATAAATTCCACCGGGAGTACATTCAAACTGCAGTTGTATATTTACTGCATATTTTTGCATTTGCAAAATGTTCTTAGAATTTTCGAGAAAATAATGTTTCTGACCTTGTGTTGCCATTAGCAGAAAAGCTTGATACCTAATGTATTACTCTTATGTAATATCAAGGGAGACATGACTCTTTCGCTCACGTTTGTTTTGACTTTAGGTCTGAATGTTCAAGGATTTTGCCTTGGGTTTTTTTGCCTTGGGATTTTGCAAACTTACGCGAGCTTGATTTTTTAAAAATCAGCATTGTTTAAGCTTAGTTGAAATTCCTATTGACCTACCTTTGAACCATCAGTGCTAAAAATAGCCTCTGACTTGGCTGCTTCTGATATTGACGGGTTTGTTATGCTTTGTAAAGGCATTACTTTAAAGCATTCATGAAATCACAGAGGTCACAGACAATTTTACAGAGGTTTGAGGTATGCTTAAATGATATGTGGCCACGAAACTGTGAAAGCAAGCTATCTCACTAAAATCAACCAAAATACACTGACCATGGTTATTGTGGTTTGCTGAAAGTGCCAAGTACTGGATGTACTCTTTTGACCACCAGGTGATCACATGTATACAAGCATATGACCTCTATTGTGGTCTGTCAGGGTGTTAGGCCTGTACCAATGGACAAACATTAATGCACAAAAAGGCCTCTGTAAGCCAAGTCACTCTGTTGACCCAATCTGAAGGTGCCCCATTGTTAACAAAATTTACTAAGTAAGTGTTTGCACTGGATCACTGGTCAGCTAAACAAATTTTGTTGACAAAGTGTCCAATGGATGATTTGGATTTTAGCAGGAGACTCATCTTCTTTCAAATGGCACAGAACTTGATGTTGGGAAATATGATGGGTAATAAAACTTGATAACAAAGTGTTGGGTATGAACATTTAAATTATGCAAGGAAAAAGTGTTTGAAAACTTCATTTCGTGAATAGGCCGATTGCGGGTTACCATCTTGTTTTTTTTAATGATTAGATTTTAGAGAGTTATTTGTGCACTTCCGATTGTAATTGTGCAGTTCCGGCGTGTTGTTTTCAATGGGGCAGTATGGCGACCCGCAATCGGCCTATGCTTTGAGCAACAGCTTATACAGTTCGCCGATCTTTCACCTATTATCGCTCAAACGCTAGAGAGCACCTTCTTTTCACCACTTCCGGGAGTAATGTTTGTTGCGGTCAATTATACATATTTTTGCCCATGTAAACAAGGCCTTTAAACTGTGTTTTCAAGTAAAATAATCACCAAGAGACATTAATAATACATGCAAACTGTGAATAATAGTTTGTTTTCTCAAAGGGACATACAAAAATGTTTTAATGTCGAACATTTCCCCATTGAATGTGCATTTGAAATATTCTCTGTTTTGTTCAACGACTTAAATTCAATATGGCGGCCAGTAAGCAGGAAGTTCATGTTCTGCACATGCTCAGTTCAAAGAACAGCAGAAGGGTTGTGAACTGTATACGCTGTGTGTCTATAATGAAGCCAGTAATAATCTGGGTAGAAACGACAATATAACAATATAATGACATTATAAACTATATCTATATTCAGGTCATTGGCATGGGGGTGGTGCAGAGGCTTTAATCTTTAAAAGTTTAAATAAACTAGATGAGGCATGTGCATCGAAACAGTCGAAAGCAAGGTCATTAGGTCAGATACAAACCTTTTAATTGCCATACAATGTATATAGTGTTAAGGAATCTGGCTGTAGCCATGTCTACTAATATTGTTGACACAAGTTTTTTTACAGCAACTCTTTGAGACATTTGTCACAAGATATCTAGTTCTTAGTTTGAGAAAAAAAAAACAATGTGAAAATGGCACTGCTTTATCAATCTATAACTAGTGCGCAAGAATAACAATGGTATTGGGTTGTTTATTAGCATTATATTTTGTAATATAAGAGTGATATCACCTGTTTATCACCTGTATTATCATATAATCTGACTTTTAATCCTAAAAGATTTTATCACAGTGCATAGTATGTGAGGTCCAACATGGAAGGGTCAGCATGGCTAAGTTGACCACAAGTTGGTTGACAAGACGATCCTTGCTTGTTTTAACTTGACAGATGAGCAAGATATGGGAAGAAATAGTATTCATTCCCAGACCGAGTTCAAAACAAAATAAATTGTACAATTTCCTATTGTTGGTATTATATATTTTACCTTGTATAAAGCCGTGTTCTTATTGATTAATGATTATTTTTGTTGCGTGAATTTGAACAGGGCTGGAATTGGTTCATTGGGAAGTTGCTTGATTTTTTTTATGCTAGAATATTTCTGATTGGTGGATATAGCTGTGTTTGGAAATTTCTTATTATAATTTTCTTAATTTAAAATATTTTTTTGGTGTAATTTCAGACTGCCTATGAGCACCGTGCTCGGCGATATAGTGGAACCCACTTTGATATGGTAAGTTTTGAAAATTTAGAGGCAGATTTATTCCACATTAACATTAGGGGGGACAGGTATGGACTACAGTTTGATTTTTTGACTGGTGCCAAGATACCCAAATGTCTGACTTCACCATTTCATTGATAAATGGCCAACGTGCCATCATGATGTCCGTTCTCCCTCCACGAGATGAAATGGTGACTCTAGCAACAGAAGTACATTATATATTATATATTTCCATTCAGAAGAGGCCTTTTTCAAATTCTCTCTATTTAAACTTAAAGGCAACAAGATATCAACAAGATACATGCCTCAGTTATAGAGTTTAATTGTGTAGTTATTCTTTAAAATGTTGTCAAAGTTAACAATATCCTTTCTTTATATGGAGCCCCCCCTCCAACTTTCAATCTAAAATTTGTAAAATTGATCAAATGTTAACAGGAAAGCAATAACCAAATAAAAAATGTATCCAGTAGCATTTGACATGTTAACAACTTAAATCATTTTTGTCCCCCGCATTCTTTGCAAAGCGAAATGCAGGGGACATTAAATTGAGCTGCATCCGTGGTTAATTCTTGTGTGCACGATACAGCCACAACAGTTTGACATTTATCTTAGATATTGCACACATGCACTCCTGGGGACCTTTCCCCAATCTGATTAGGTTATGGCAGTGATTGGTTGGTTTTTGTTGCCATGGCGACCATCCGTAAGTGGGGGGACATAGAGTCAATGCTCTTATTGTAGTTATTCCATACAGATAATCTTGCTCTATGTTATTTTGGGGGGTTCAAATATGTGGGACATAATTTTTTTTTCTCAGAAAAAACAACTTTGGAAGACACTGTCCCCCTTATTGTTAACCAATGATGATATTCCATGCTGGACATTCACCTGATATTGCATTTTCTTTGAATTTAATATTGCACAGTAAGGACACATTAAATAGTCTTAACCCTTAATGTTTTAAATATGTACAAAAGAAATATCAAACATGATTCAGAAGAAAATGATAAAATGCTCAGTTTTTATTGCCAGAGAATAAATTACAAATGATTGGTATCTTATATATTTTAGTTCATCAGGTCATCGCACAGCCTGGCAAGTTTGTTCACAGAACCTCCAGAGTGCGTCCTGGGTCTGAACACGATTGCCAGCTCACCGCTTGATTCCAACCTTCCCAGTAGCCTCAGCAACAACACCACTCCCACGGCTGAGAGACCCATCTCTACATTAGCACTGGTACCTAAAGATAAAGGTGACGACATCCAGTTTGATAGCGGGTGTAGTGATACAAATGAGCGCTCAGAAAGTACAACGTTTGCAGATTCAGAGGAAAATAGCTGTAGCTGTGATGATGCAGGGGAATGCGCCAATGATGATGGTCCCATGTTTGACCTAGAAATTAACAACGACCTTGACATTGACCAAATCGAGAAAGACTGATTGTTTGTAGCCAGGCCAGGGGCATGTTAACATTTTTCAGGGATGGTATTACGTTGATCATGAAGTTTGTATGTTGGTTAGATTGAGAAAAAAAATGTTACGCTGTTTCTTCGAAAAATTATGTGTCTTCAAAATTCTAGGTAGCTGAATTAAATCAGCTGTTTACGCACATCACATTTATGAGAAAAAAAAAACCTTCCACTTTAATTAGAATATGAACATTAGATATCCATTGTATTTGGTAGAAATTAGACAAATTATTTGTATTCACAGCCTTGGCACAAGTAATGTTACACATTATAGACAAAGACATTTGCATAGCATTTGTGTGAAATGTTCTTCATTTTTATCAGGGACAATCAATTTTAAACACAGGAGGATTTGGGATGTAATACTAAATCGTCAACCAGGTGTTTTATTCTTTAAAGCTACTATGGAGACTTGGGTAAGTTTTCTTATGCACCCTGTGACATACACCGTGAAGGTATGATGATATAACATTATAATCTGCATGTCATCAATGTGAAATTTACCTAAATATATTAACATTTCTCAATCAGCTGTCAAGTGAAAAGGAAAGTACCAGATGTGAAAATGGTGTGAAAAAGAAGCCAGCAGTGGGTTTTATGTCATCCCAAGGAACACATTACTCAAACCAACAGGTCCATATATAAGTGACACTCTAAACCGTGTATTTCACACAAGGAAGTTGAGGTTTCCTAATCACTAGGTTCTCAACAGACAGTTTTGTTTTGTTAAGTAAAAATTTGTTCATATACAAACACAAGACAAGCTTTGCTAATTATCACCAAAATGAAAATCCACTTTCCATAGTAGCTTTAAGGTGTGAAAGCAATTGGTCCCTTAAAAAGAATAATCTACCAACTGCCATTGAACAAGATATAACAGGCTCTTAATATATTTGTAAAAGAAGATTTGCTGACAACGTGAATAAGAATAAAATGGCATTCCATTTGTTGGTGTCCACTGACACTGATTATGTCTCTTGAGACATCCTTCAATAAGCAATACAAGCTGGAGCCTGTTATATTGTGCTATTTAAGGTTCATCTGTATACAACTTATAATTATTATTACTCTTAGTTGTCTGTGATTTTTGCCATCCTCTGCTTTATATATTGTTGCTATGGTGATGTAAGGAGCAGAGAAGGCAGCGTTTTTTGGGGGTATTGATTCCATGCTTTAGACTGGAACATGGAGGAGAAAATCAGGCAAACTTGCTATCAAGTGTGTATGTGTGACTACGTGAAAAGAGTGCATGGTTTGAATGTATATAATGATATATATATAATATTATTACCTGAGCATGAGACTAACAGTCAGTATTCATCATTGAATGCAATCTTGGAATCTTTGTCCACACTTTTGTCCATCCATCAATCCATTAAAAAATGGTATACTTCCCATGACCTCAACCTTTAGAAACTACTTCTTCATTTAAAAAATATGGAGCAAGTTAGAAGAGAGCATGTGTTCTTTGTGAACCTATCTCTTTACTGTGCAAAGAAATCTACACATTATAAAATTCTTGAAGTTTTAGTTATGCTGACTATATCTTACCTTTGAATACCTTACACCCTTTCTCATAGCAGACTTGAGCAGACTGAATATCTAAGATCCTTTCTCAGAACAGACTTGAGCAGACTGAATATCTAAGATCCTTTCTCAGAACAGACTTGAGCAGACTGAATATCTAAGATCCTTTCTCAGAACAGACTTGAGCAGACAATAATTTCAGATAATCGAATTACATGTTACATATTGAATTTTACCCTAAATATATTTGCTACCTCAGTCATCCTTGGCTGATATTTATCAAGTTAATCAAAATAGTAGCCTTCTTGACAACTCAGTGATTGACATTGGATTTAGGCATTTGATTTTGAAAGAAAACTGTTGTGTTCACATTTTCTCAACTGACTAAATTACCCCCACCTAAATTATTTTACAGAATTCTCAGAACACCTTGCTCCTGTTACTGCCATTTTACCAAAATGAAATCTTGAAAGGGACTTGCATTGATGAAAGGGATCCATCATTGCATAACACATGGTTTCTATGGGAAATATATTGATAGCTTTTCCAGTGTCTTGCAAATTACTTATTAAATCTACATAGTCAGCATAGCTAAAAAGCAATGATCAGCACAGCTCTAAGGTCATTGGCCTGTGTTTGATAATTTTGCAATATATATGTGGTGGTATGGAGGGCTGGCCAGTTTGCAAGAAGAAAAATGCAAAATACCTTCAGCAAATGATTTGTGATATATTGGAGTTCAGTTTCATTTGAAAAATGATCAGTGAAGAGATGAGAGGATTGGCTGTTTCAATATTTGTATGTAGAACCAGTGTATAAAACTTGATATTTCTGTTATGATAAGTGTGCAGCAGCATTTATGATTCTCCAATGAGTCTGAATACAGTGCTTCCAGTACCTGTGTTGAATTCATATCAAAATGGCATTCTCTATATCAATATTGTTAGGGGAACTCTTTCTTTGATTAAACAATGAAATTAACCTGTTTTGTCTGGTGTTTTCCAATATTGGTAATTATTTGAAAGAATGCAAGATAAAGATGCTAAAAAATGCAAACTTCAGTATTGTACACATACAATTATATCCATTGTTGGCACAAACAGGCAAGTTTTTTGAAAAGCCAGTCTTTATTTATTCCAAAGACTGAAACCATATTTCATGCACCCCACAAATCGTGGCTTATGTGAACAATATGTGAACAATGGAGTCAAACTGTCTTTCTTGGTGTTTCAAGGTGTGCTAGATAGATACCAGTATTTTTGTAGAATTGCACTGATATTGGGGGAAAAATCACAAATATAATGTAGAGAAGTTAAAAAAAGGCTTGTCTTGAACTCAAAAAATATTCTACCATGTTTTTATTACCTACCAAATAGATTGATCAGTTTCTGTCAAATATGTGTTCAGTAATCACTTAAGATTACAACCAAGCAGTAGTTTGCCCCACCAATGTATGTCATATTAGTACACTTATGTGTGCATTACTGATATGATAATGCCCCAGATTTGGTGAGAACTTTTTAAAGTCATGAATTTTGTAAATTAGACAAAGTGTCAGGGTGACAGTTGATATGTCTTGTTAAAGTACACTGCTCATAAGATGTTCCACATTCAAATGTATTAAGTAAGGAGAACTAATTGATGTGGCTTTGTGATATCATTAAGTGAGAAATGTGCAGAAATGTGTACACATTATGCAAATATGTTTATCTATTCTTCAAAACATTGAATGTATTGTGGCATTTGTTCATAAAGTATCTGCACCATGTTCTCTTTGTGGCACAATTTCTGAGCAGTTTATGAAATATTGTTATAATTAATTGTTACTGGATGGTGATAAGCTCTCAACAACACAGCAACATTGTGTATTATATATTTACTATTGTTACAATATACTATTTTCTGATAACTTGATACTTCTGGAAATAGTCCAGCCAATCAGGGCACGTTGTTTAGGTCAGGTGATGAGGCAATTGTGATGTCATATTGATGAAGTTCCTCAGTATTCAGGTCACATAAGTGCAGTAAATGCCTCAAAATCTGCACAATTCATTGTACTCACCAAATTGGAGAGAATTTACAAGATCTGAATATTGGGTTTGTGACAAAAATTGTTTTAGATGAATTGCATTGGATATGATAACTGGTGTATATCCAAATACTTTAATTAAAAAATGCAGGTATTAGATTGCTCTTTTAAACAGAGGTTGTCAATTCTCTACTTGCCTCTGCCTCTAAAGCCCTCTGATTGTTTTCACAAAGGATATGAAATACCCCAGGTTGATATTAGATATGCTCTGTTCAAACAAGGTAATCTAATGATATTATGAATATTCATTTTTAATGAAAATGTGAATATTCATGATTTGTGGCCAGATCTGATCACAAGTCAGGGCTTTGGAGGCAAAACTAGGTGGAGGATCGACTACCTCTGTTTAGCAGAGTCGTATTAGATATTAATGGGTATATTTCTCAGCTCTTTCATCCTACCTATTGTCAGATATTTTCTTGTGATTAACATGCTTGACAGACCTGAAGAGGTTGAATCTGATAAACCAAAAGTGGTAACTAATGAATGACATATCTTTGAAAAGTGATCACAAGAAAAAAGTGAATGATAACTCATGTACTGAGTACTAAATGTTCAGGTAACAATTGCATTGGTAGAGAAACTAGGCTTCTTTTACAATCTCATGTTCCACCTGGTCTCTTGGTTGACATGTTTTGTTGACAATGAACATTTCCCAGTAATATTGGCATATCAAACGAGTTAAACTCGGTTAATTGGTGATCTGCACAGAAAGGGTGATCAAGCAGTGAAAATGGGTAACAAATCTGATCACCACAGTTTCCATGCCAACCAAGGGACAAGAATCTGATGTTGTTATAGACTGTGATAATGTGGCTAGCGTTAATGCAAATATGGATTTAAAACAAACTCAGTGTATTACCATTGTGCTCATAACCACTAGATATATTTGTGGTATCTTCAGTACAAACATTATATATAAGCCTAATATAAGGGGCTTTTCTACTTATGTATCTGTCAACATCACTGTGCTCTGTCATTATGGTTTGATGCTATAAGTGGTCGGATCAGATTCCTCCACCCCATTTAATTACAATGGCAAAACCTTAACCATAATGGCAAAACATATTTCTTCTTGATAATTTAGCAGTAGCCTCCTTATCATTTAGATTTAGTCCTAGCTGTATATTGCTCGGTTTTAATGCTGTTTTAAAGTGAGTAAATAAAAGTTAAATGCTTTATCAAGAGGGGAAAATATGATGCTTTTGGAGATGTATCGGGTTGCTACTGGTTGGTGGTATATGTCATGATCAGCACAATACAAAAAAATGCATAGACCTGAAAACACTTTTAGTTTAGTAACAAAGAAAATTTAGTAACATTTTGGCTCCTCCTGTATAAGGTAACATCATTTCAGGACACCCCATGCCTGTATGCATGTGTGACATTATCATGTGGTGTTTGGTAGTATTACAGTGTAAACAGTCCCCTTACATAAATGTCAACTCAGGCAAAGAAACACATATAGTGTGAATGATTCTTATTTTTGGAATTGGGAAAGTTTTCACACAATACCATGATTTCTACCAATACACATGCGAATCCCAATAAATAAATTCCTCAAAAGGTTTGAGGAATATCAAGCAGCAGTCAATAGTCACTTGTAGCATATATGTTATGGACAGTCAGATCATGGCATGTAGCACTAACCACTGGTCAGACATAACTTTACTGTCTTCATAAATATTTGATGTGATAGTATCTTTGGTGCCATTATATGATTATATCTAGTGACAGAGTTCATAATGTTCAGAAGTTGTAAAGGGATATTGTGGCGTAAAGAACACATTCATAGATTTCAACTGTAAAGCTCCGAATAAGCACAGTAGTCATTTACTGCTGGAATGAAATGCATTTTTATTGCATGAGGTGAAATGGTTTCTGCAAAACAAGTTATTACACATTTGCTCGAGAGCAATAGACACTGGCCTGACTGTCCCAGCAGGTGATACCTGGGTTCCTTTGACCGAAAGCTTGCATTACTCACTGGCAAAGTCAGTGGATGGGACTTGCATTTTTGAATGCTATTCCAGTCACTGTATGAAAAAAAGATCATAAATGATGGTAACATTTACCTTTGGTCTCATTTTGAAACGACTTTTGGAGATTTTTACTTAATTTTGGCTATGACGCTGAAAATATTTTTTTGGGGCCAAAGATATTCAAGTTATCCTTAGTTATTAAAACATTTGTACTGGTTCATGTGCAGTTTGTCCCGGTTATTTCTCAGCAAATATAAGTAGGAGGTAGTTCATATTTGGTACATCAAGACATTAATGTGTCATTTGTTCATAAAATATCGGCACTTCTCTCTTGTGGCACAAGGTGTGTAATATTGTTTTTGACCTTTGACCTTTAACCTTCTTGCAGTAACATTGACCCTAAAAACTTGGCTTTTAAGTTTTTACAGCTTTGCTATGCCACTTTCATATTTAATTTCGAAATTTTAGAAATATTCATGTCTTTTCATTATCCTATCAAAATCCACTCAGTTAAACCTTTTGCATCGATGAGGTATGATATTCCTGTGACCATCATCATTTTGCACATAATATCTTAACTCTATTATTGTAAAATAGATTATGCCTCATTCGGAGCTCTACAGTGATCTATTCTGATTAAAGCTGATATCAACTGAAATGAAAAAATAAATCAACTAGTGTGATCATTGCAAAGGTAATTTCATATGGGTATTACTGGCTTGTATAATGCTGGGAGAAATATACTCTCTATCTGTTCTGGTGTCGCAAAATCTAACTAACCAGTTTTGATTTGGGGATCATATACCAGTTAAGAAACGGGTAAATATATTTAGCACTTCGAGAAAACGGGTTGTACAATCAGTCTCAATTCCTGCAGCTGAAATAAAATCCGACCAAAATACATGATACCTTGATGTTGATAATCTTAAATAGGGTACTGTCATGGACCCGCAATGTCTATTCACAAGAAGCCTAAATGAATATTATTAGCTCAAAACTGGCCATATATGGTGTTTGACATAAAATATTGAAGACAAATTAAAATCAAATCATTTGAATTTTAATAAGGAAGTAATGCAAACGACCCCCACCCCCAACTGATTATTGTTTATTTTTCCAGATTATATGGTTATATTAAGAGGATTGCAATATATTGAGAGCAAAAATCTGAAGTATCAATTTTTCCTGCAGGATCAGAATCTTGATGGGGGAGTTGACACATTATCCCACTGAAGCTCAATTTCTTTGTTTCCAAGAAACTTTGTATATTGTCACCTATTCTCAGAAAACCTTCCTTTTCATCAGGGAAATCAAACACAACCAAATTATAGTACAGTGCCATTATTATAAACTTCTAAAGCTGGTTAAATAATTTCAGTTGCTACTTTCTGTGAAACATAGTCCTGGAAGTTACAGATACAACATATTTCCTCTCAAGTTTCAGAGGTGTGTAGGTTGCATGCATGGTTATGAGAACCAGCTTTAGAAGCTCAGAGTTATTCTTAAGAAATGTGGCTTCAATTGAAGAGCACTTCCTAGTTCTCAAGGGAAGTTGAATACACAACTACCAGTTAATTTTGGTGATGATGTGTAAACTTTATTGCACCTGTGCATGATTAAATGGTTCTTTCATCATAATTTCCTTGATAAAAAAAATGAGAATCTTAATTGTAAAAATCAAAAACTTTGGGTGTAAATTTTGGTGCATGTCAGACAAATCTCTGTGGACCAAAGTCTGATGTGGTTATATTGGAAATTATTGTGATGGGACAAGAAGAATGTTATTTCTCTTTCAGTTCAATAACTAAAAATGGTTAAGTGGTCGAAAGTGGAGAAAATAAGCATTAAGTGATCTTTGACAAAATGCATAAAATGAATTATACAATGAAAATACTGATGTGAAAATTGCACTGTTGGTATCCAAGTGCATCTGTGTTGTAGTAAAGGTTGATTTTTTCATCTGGCTGGGATTTTCACTCTTTTCGAAATATAATTTTTTTAGGGTAGGGAAAGAGTATAAATGGAAGCCTCTAGCTCAGCATAGCAATATGAAAAACAGAGAATAATGAGGTATTCATTAAGCATGAGTAAAATTACCTCTCAAGATTTTTGATTAACTCAACATTTACGTTCTAAAATTGAGGTAAAAATCACCTGCCAACAATACACAATAGCATTCTTATTACAATACAGATGACTGGATAATAAGTGATGCTGTGCTGGTTTTTCAAAAGAAAGAATCCACTGCCGCAGCTTGATTTCAAACCAAGATGTGTGATGAAAGGTATTTTGGCATGGATACTTGCAGATATGTGATTGGTATTTGCAAGAAAGCTTTATATGAGAACTGTAGAGGAGAGTGATGTATGATAAAGGGTAATTGTATGTTTCTTATAAGGATGAGCAATGAATGTTTGTATTGACAATGTATAAATATGACCATTTATGAAGACAGTTGAGAGACTTTGTATTTTTGTGTGCAGAAGTAAAAGTATGAGTATTTTACACAGTGTTGTTGTTTTGTTTTCAGTCCTTAAAAAGAAGGACGTACTCCATGTACTAACATATACACTTAACACCTGATTTGCCAATGTAGACCTCCTTTTCAAAATGCCCACCATTTATCATGATAGTGACAGCACATCAAAAATGTTTAGTATTGGTTTAAAATAACAGCATGTTCATCACAAACTGTTTATTCACCCAATGATGGTTAAGATACATGATTAGCACTGATGAATTGTTATAACATCCAGCCTAGGTGCAGTCCATATTTATCCTCAAATGTAGATCAAAACAAAATTTGAGAGAGCAGTCTTACTTTAAGTTAAATGGACATGTAATGGGCATTTGTAACACAATCTTTTGGATATATCACTTGGAAAAATTTAATTACAGTGGACATATTTCTTATTCATCTCATATTACTTCAATATTAATCACCCTTGTGTGTGTATTGAATGAATCATATTTTATCAAATGCAAAATCTAAAAAATGTGTAACAGGAAAGTTGGTTTTTATGGAGATGAAAGTTAATATGAGCATGACTGAAACATAAGTTTGAAACTAGGTGTCCTTATCATACAGTAATTATTCTTTTTTTCTCCATCTAACACCAGATGTCCCCAACAGTCCTTTTTGAACCCTCACTTGGCCCAGTTTGCATGAAGTGTTCATAAGTGGGTCCCTCCCAGATCATCAGATGATAATGGTTTTAGAACTACAGAACAAGGTCAGAATTTCACCATATACAGGTTTGTAGGGCTTTATGCGATAAACCCATAATTTTATGTTATAAATCCACATATATATTATAAACCTCAACAGCACTGATCAGATGATTTTAATAGCACTGTGTGAGCGAGTCTAACAACATCATGATATTTATTGTCCTATCTTTGGAATATATAAATTATAAATATGATATTCAGTTCACAGTACCACATGTGGTGTAATTTCAGGGCTGCCAGCATTGTGAGGATGAAGTACTGCAGTACCAGAGGTGGTTTTTCTGGCTTGACGTTTGAGGATGCACTATTCTCTGGCTTCAGCAGTGATGGGGGCATCCTTCTGCCAGAGACAATACCCAGCCTGGACCAAGCCACCCTCAGACAGTGGGCAACACTCTCCTATCCCCAGCTGCTCAAACAAATCATCCCACTCTTCATTTCTGAGGACGAAATACCAAGAAAAGATGTTAATAGTGAGCAATAATTAAACTAATCTGCAGGTTCAGTAACAGAGATGTTGGTTTAAGTCCCAAGTGTACACGGTGGATGCTGTGACTCAAAAGCATGCAATAAAATGAAGATAAACTATCAGATATATATGAATATCTTCTATGATATTCCCACATTTGCCCTACATATATATTATAGACTTAGATCCCCTTTTATAGGTCAGGGGTCTTTTGATGGAAGACCGACCTTTTCCCATGGCCTACAAGTATGAACAACTATTGTAAATATTGCTTTTTTTCTTAAATATATTCTTTTAAAGTTTTGTATTTTTTGACATATATTGGCCTGCAACAGCTCTCAGTGAGACTAAGATGCACTTTACGTCCATCTGTCTGTCTGTCAACATTTAGAGGCATGAGCTCGATAAGCTGGAATTGACCAATGATACTGCATCTTACAAAAGGAAATACATTGCCTGAACAGTATCATTTACAACACAGACAGTATGATGAATATAAGTTTGGAATTTGGCTGTAACCATGGCAGCCATTATGATAAAAAAATGAGCCAAATTTATGAGACTGCTCCTCAACAATGCTGTTTGTGACAATTGGTGTCACAATCAGTTTAGAAAAAAACAAATATACCAAAGTAAAACAAAGTAAAGGAAAGAAATAATGCTGGATTTATACTTAATTTTTGTGCATTACTTTGCAGGTATCATAGATAGGGCTTTTTCACGATTCTCCATACCAGAAGTTGTCAGATTGAAGAAGTTGTCCAAGAACTTGAATATTGCTGAGTTGTTCCATGGGCCCACACTTGCCTTCAAAGACTTAGCCTTGTCTTGTGTTGGTCAGTTTGTTGAGTACTTCTTGGAGAAGAGAAAGAAGCATGTAACGATTCTTGTTGGTATGTATCAGGAAGTATCATGTTATGATTTCCAGTTACAAGAAAAAGTTGTTAAGAAAAACTTTAACAAAAAAGTTGAGATTGTGAATCAGGTGTAGGAGAATATATGTGGGACAACTTTGCTCCTATAGAAATATTTGAGGCTGCAAAAAACATTTCAATAAAGAGAATATGATGGATGTGGATAATGGGAGGTGCTTTCAAATAGCCAATACATCTGTGCAGGGATCATGTGATGGGTAACAACATTTGACAATATAGTTTTGGGTATAATTTTTTATATATAAGAGAAAGGCACTTTAAAATCTGATTCCATGAAAGCTTGAAATTCACAAGAAATTGTCATAAATGTATTTCATTATAAATTAAATTATTTGTCCCAAGATTTTATGTTATGTGATGGATGAAGGTTTGAAGGTCTCGGGAATAAAGACCATTATTAAATCTGATAATCAAATATCTTTTCACTTTCATTGACAATGTATGTGCAAGATAAATGAGTAGATTAAACATATAAGAACTATTTTCTACCCTTTAAGAGTAATGGTAATATTATACACAGACATTGATATGCAGAAAGGTTTTAATAAAACAAGTCAAAACATACAACATTAATATTGGCATCTAAAACAGAGGGTCAGAGATGAGTGTAGAGCATTGAATGGAATTAGAACATGTGACATGGGAAATTTATACTGCCAGAAATGAACAAAGACTTGATATAATTTGTGATTGATATGATATGTTATGTTATGGTGCAGGTACGTCAGGAGATACAGGAAGTGCAGCCATAGAAAGTGTCCGAGGCCTGAGGTGGGCGGACATTGTGGTTCTTCTGCCACGAGGCATGTGCAGCAGGATACAGGAACTACAAATGACCACTGTTCTCGATGACAATGTGCATATATACAGGGGTAGGTATGCAGGATTATCTCATACTTGGTGATTCAGGAGAGTGTTCTGCACGCATGAGATATTTTTTGCAGATCACCCCTTTGCTGAACTACTTTCACAGATCACCCCTCTACCAAACTATTTTATTTTTATTTTTTTAGTTTTGTTTTCTATTGATTTTGGTGGAAGGATCTCACAAGTCTAAAGGACGATTGAGTTCCTTTCATCAGAACCAACAAAAGAGATCTGTCAGGCTGAACACTTGTCTTTATCTCGTACTTATCTATAACAGATGGTTTATATATAAAGCAAACCAGTGTAAACATTGTAAGAAGTACAGATCTATATTGTGGCCTCACAATGTGATGCTATGCCCAACTCTCAATGACGTCATTACATAATATAATATATGTTGTAATGATGTCATTGAGTGTGACGTCATTAAAAAGGGGGCGTGGCATTGTTTATGTTGTTTGACTCACACAACATAGATCCGCAATTGTCGCAATGCACTTGCCACATTGCTTTGTTTGAATAGATTGCACAGCAAACCAAAACCTTTATATCATACTTATCTGCAGTTGATACATGAGAACATAGGTGCATGCAATGTTCAGGCTGACAGATCTCTCAAGATGGTTCTGGTGGAACGATCTCAAGAGTTCACCAGAACCAGATCTGTCAGCCTGAACACTGCACGAACCTATGTTCTTGCCTTAAACCTTACTTCAACCTTGGAGTAATTATGGATGGCCATTTTAAAAGATATGGCGTCATTGTACTGCATTTTTTTACAAGATGATTTAAAAATCGCTTGATGCTATCATAGTTATTGACTTCTTAATGATGGGCAAATTGATATTTATATTTTTTTAAATATAACTGACCAATATTTTAATAATGTTTCATAGCAGACTTTGATTTCTTTTTTTTCAAAGTCGTGATAGTTCTTTTGAGGCTTACAAAACCATCCACTCAAATAAAATCGGTTAGTGATTGTTATGATTGCTTTAATAACAAATATTTGGGAAAAAAATGAATAAATATTCCAAACCTTTTATTTTCATACATGTTTTTAAAGTGTATTAAACTATCCATATTACTTTTTAAAAGTTTTAAAACAAAATATTGTCTTTGATATAGCATTCCTGTTGCAGTTTTTTATTGTTCATTTTTTATAGATTTTAAATGACAAACCATATTATAATTCAGTTTAGCGCATATATTTGGCACGAAAACAAAGTAATTTTCATAATAGCCATTTTCTCACTCAACATCATGATATATTTTTCTAACCTGCCAATATTTGCGCTATTAATATTTTATACATATTTCATTAATATGTAATGCTCTAAAAAAATTCTGAAAAAAAATGGTGTAAAAACTTTCATATCTTGCACCTTCCGGTATATGGCATCTTCATAAAAATGTCTGTGGCGGCAATTATGATGACTTTTGATCCTCTGACCTCATGCCTCCATTCATAATTACTCCATGCTGTGAGGGTCCATACCTTTCTTGTTGGAGGGGGCTGTAACTCAGTCAATAACCAACCTTGAAAAATGAAAAAGATTAGAATAATTAAATCACCACATTTACTAATCTTAATTTCACACAGATTTTTAGAAAAATGTCCCAACAGATTATATATAATTGAGAGATTTGCATACCAAATTGCATTCAGTGATGCTTGGCACTCTGTATAATATAACTTATTTCTTTAGTTGATGGGTCCTCAGATGACTTGGATCATCCAATCAAGAAGGTTTTTATGGATGCCGAGTTTGTAAAACAGCACAATATCATTAGTATCAACTCTATTAACTGGGCTCGCATACTGGTTCAGATTGCTCACTACTTCTTTGTAGCCTTCCAGGTAAGCCAGGCAATAATTACCAAACCAAAAGATCTAAACATTTCCTACTATTATATGTAAGTCTCACCTTATTTGCCATTTTACAGATTATATATTATACTATGTTTTGTGCTTGATAAGGTTAGCGGTGACAGTCTAGAAGAAGTTGAGATTGCAGTACCAACAGGAGCTTGTGGTAATGTCACATGTAAGTGTCACAATTTCTATAATTTGTCTGGCCGAAATAGCTCAATTGGTAGAGTATTCACTTTGAGACCCAATGATACCCGGTTCGAATCCTGGCCAGTTACTATCAACCACTATGAGCAGACATTGTCTGAAATCAATGGTATATAAATATCAGCTTTTTTTTATTTGATGGTGGGCATGTTAAGGCAGGTTCTTTCACAATGTTGAAATTTAATGCAGTGATATGTTTATTTATTGTTTCAGCTGGTGTAATTGCACATCTGATGGGTCTCCCGATCAAACTTGTATGCACTGTGAACGTCAATGACATAGTGGCACGCACCATGAGCCAGGGAGATTTCTCTCTTTCTGACAAATTGCAGAAAACATTTGCCTCTGCTATGGACATACAGGTACCAACTAGGATTTAAACTCTGAATATAAAAAATGATATTCCATCCTACATTGTGTAATGATTATTTTTTCTTTCAATAAAAAACATTCTCATTATGAAAAAATGTAGCAAAATTCCAGTATGAATATGTCTCACACACCAACTGGAAAAATAATTTACAGGATAGTATTCCATTTGTTTTATATATTATTAGCTTTATGCAAAATGTGAATGATTTCAGATGAAAGTAATTAATTCTGATAAATCTTATCTTATAGGTACCATACAATATGGAGCGTTTAATTTATTTGTTTTCTGGAGGTGATAGCAGACTGGTTAGTTCATTGATGACAGAGATGGAAGCCAAAGGCAAGGTGCAAATACCACCATTGGTTCACAATAAGGTGAATTTTAACTTTTATTTTGGTATTTCTTGACAATGAGATTGTAAACCAGCATTTGGTGACACAAGAATACATTCTACTTTTTTGGTGATTTATAACCGAAGAACTTCTATGTATTTGGCAGATGAAAGCTTTAATCAGTAGTCACAAGGTGACTGATGAAGAGATTTTAAAAACAATGAGAAAATGCTGGGAGACCGATGAATATTTATTGTGTCCACATACAGCAGTGGCTGCCTGCTACCACTACCAAAAATATGAGTAAGTACTGAATACATGTAGATATTATGCTTTGTGATAAGTAATAAACCCCCACATTCTGGGTAAATAGTTAGCTACCTTTCCACTTTCCACAATATGAGTAGTTAAGTCTGACCCCTCTACCATGTCCTACTGTATGAGTAAGTAATAAGTCTGCCTCTACCACTTTCTACTCTATGAATAAGTAAAATATCTTCATCTGCTACTCCCTACCGTATGAGTAAGCAATAGGTCTACCTCTGTCACTTCTTTTTGTATGCATAAGCAATAGTGTCCCCCTCTACCACTTTCCACTCTATGAATAAGTAAAATATCTTCATCTGCTACTCCCTACCATATGAGTAAGCAATAGGTCTACCTCTGTCACTTCTATTTGAATGCATAAGCAATAGTGTCTCCCTCTACCTCTTTCCACTGTATGATTAAGTAAAATATCTTCATCTGCTACTCCCTACCGTATGAGTAAGCAATAGGTCTACCTCTGTCACTTTATTTGAATGCATAAGCAATAGTGTCTCCCTCTACCTCTTTCCACTGTATGAGTAAACAATATATCTGCTTCTACCACTTCCCTTTGTCCGAGAAAAAAATAGTGTCCACATCTACCTCTTTCCACTGTATGAATTAAGTAATAGGTATATCTTCATCTACCACTCTCTTTGTATGAGTAAACAATAGTGCCCCCCTCTACCAATTCCCACTGTATTAATAATACCCCCCTCTGACACCTTCTATTGTATGAGTAATACATCTGCCTCTACCATTTCCCGCTGTATGAGTAAATGATTAATCCCCCTCTACCTATTCCCACTTCAAGTCAATGGTCAAGGTTTCAACCCCTATTTTATGGTTTTATATTCTTTTAATGAGCAGCAATTTCCAGTCCATATATAAAGGTTTATTGGATTTTTGGATACATTGAGGTTTGGTGGATCCCCCTCCCTGGGAGACCACAAATTTTGGTCTTTTGGTAACTGTTCATTTTTGCACCTGTTGACCCTGGTGCTTTGCACAAGCTCTGACATTCAGGATATTGACCATGATATCAGAACTGCTATATGATACTAAAGCACTGTCACCTTGGTAATCACAGGTATGGCTCTAAACACAATAGCTCTAAATTAATGTAAGTTGTTGTAAATCCCTGATGAAACTTCTGCTAAAGTGGAAACCATATTTTGTTGGTTTAAACATATCTAGCTTGTTTAAATAATTTTGATATGTCCATATTAAAGTACATATGTGACAAATATACATGAAAATGTTTGCCTCATGTCAGGGTCAATAGCCAAAGTCAGAATTCCAATTCCATGTCAATAAAACATTTACTGCAAAAACTTTGATATCCCATATAACAGCCTACATATTATATATTTGTCTTCAATATTTATATGCATCATATCAAGATCAACTCAATGTCAATGGTAAAGGTCACAATCCCAATTTTATAGTATGTTTAAAACACTGATCAATACATGTAACATGTGAAGATATCTTATGTGCAAGCATTTATGCAACAGGTCTGTTATAAACAATATTTTGCCATTGTCAAGGTCAGTGACCTTGACACAGGACCAACATTGTTTGAATACACATCTATTGCATTTGTGCTTATAAGTGGTATATGAAAGTTATACCAGCCTAACTTGGGTTATTAAGTATAAAATTGTACCTCAATTTTTTGACAATTTACCATAAAATTGCGACCTTGAACATTGACATTGGAATGAGCCTGACAAAGACTTTTTAAAAATTATAGATATGGAAAATTTAAGAAATTTCAGCTACGCTTACGAAATTACTCAAGATTTAAAAAAATTATGACCTTGAATATTTACCTTGAATTGACCTTGACAAAATGCAAACATATTTTGAAAGCATGTGTGCCTTTAAATGGGATATCAAAGATAATGCAGCAATACTTAAGTCATAATAATAGAATGGACAACTTGATATTGTCCGCTCTCCATGCAGTGTGTTGCAATGTTTAATATATATGTGTTTGTGATCAAAATATGCCAATCTGAAAATTCCCTGTATTTCTGTATTAGATTGATTGACCTTTGACCTTCATTCAATCATATTATATACAGACTGCTTAATTCTATACTCTTCAATATTTTCATGTAACATTTTACATGTGCCATATCAAAGTTCTGATATTTTATGTAATATATTTACAGTCAATATTTAGCATCATTTTGAAGGGACATAATTTTTAGACATATTTTGGAAATTCTTCTTTATTCATTTAAATATACTTTTGTTACATTACAGCATGTTACATTTCGGAAATTCTTCTTTATTCATTTAAATATACTTTTGTTACATTACAGCTCGGATAATGGATTGAAAAGGATATGCATTGCAACAGCTTCACCAGCTAAATTTGAAGAAACTGTTGAGGCAGCTGGTTTGATGCCCCAGCCAACACAAGAAATATTAGCCTTGGATGGGAAACAAACTCAGTATTGTGATATGGAGAAAGGACAGGACTGGGAAGCCATGTTGAGGGAGAAAATTGAGGTTATTACATCCAAAGCCATTTAGACTATGATGGAAAGATAAAGATTATAAATAGAAAGGGACCTGAAATGGATCCCTGCAGCACACCTGTGTCCAGAGAGAGTTTCAAACTTATAGTCTTCAAAATCTGTGTAATGCGTACTATTATTATTGTAGCTCTCTGATAGATTCAATGCAGTACCATGAACGCCATAGTATTTTTGCTAAGAGTATTTTATGAAACTAGCTTTCAAAAGCTTTTGACAAATCTAAGCATATATATTGTGGTATTTTTACTATATCTATTTTTTGGAGTACTCTGTCTACAAATTCAAGTATAGCAGTTTCTGTAGAGTGTCCATCTCTGGAACTGTTTTGACTGCTATATAACAATTTGTTCTGCTTAAAATAATAATATAGTTGATTAAACCTTGGAGCAGTCATGAATGGAGGCACAACGTCGCAAGATCAAAAGGGACATCATAGTTGCCGCCATGGCCATTGTTATGATGACGCCATATAGGTGCAAGATATGAAAGTGTTAATGTTATTTTATTTTCAGAGCTATTTTAAGGCATCAAAACCACGATTTAGAGTTAAACATATCACGAATGAAATGTTTGTTTTTTCATACAGATTATGGGGATATAAATTTAATTTCTCTGCTCCAAGTTTAGACGATTTTATGAAGAGATTTTCAAATTCATATCATATTTTTGAAAATGAGTCCAAATTTCTGTTTTCTTCTCAGATTATCAGGAAATCATGTACTTTATTGTTATTTTTGTCTTGCCAGTTTATTTTTAATTATTGGCGCATATATTGGCAGATTTAAAAAATATAACATGTTTTTCAGTTTCCTGCCAATTTATGCGCCGTCATAGATACTTTGTCTTATGAAATGTTATGTCATAATTTAAAATCAATAAAAAATGAACAATAAAAAACTGTAGCTGGAATTTATAAATCCTGTATCAGGAAAATATTTTGTTTTAATTTACATGAATAGAGACACAATTTTTATAAACATGTATAAAAAATAAAAGGTTTGGAATATGCATTTTTCTTTTTTTCATAATATTTATTATTGAAGCAATCAAAACAGAAATGAACAGATTTATTTGAAGTAATTTTGAATGGATAGTATTGTAAGCCTGAAAAGAGCAACTATTCTGATTTTTTCTTTTAAAAAAAGAAACCAATATGTGCTATAGAATTTCAATAAAACATTGGCCAATTTTTTTTTTTTTAAATATTAATGTTCAATTTTCCACTGTTTTGAAGTCGGCAACTATGATAGGATCAAAGGATTTTGAATCCATTGTGTAAAACAATGCGTTACTATGACGCCATATCTCATATAACGGCCGTCACCCCTCCATTCATAATTACTCCAAGATTAAACATAACATTTTCTAAGATAAGGCCACTTTCTGTACTTAGGCCACAATGACCTACCAGTACTTTAAGGCCATATAGGTCAAAACTTCCAAAATATTGGGAATCCTCTCATTTATATATCAGAGAAGATTAGATCTTGATATTATGTCAATATGAGTAAATATCATGTGTGATCTATTTAAAGCAAGTTTTCTGACAAATGAGAGTAGAACTGTAGAACTTGGCAGATATGATCTACCTTTGAGGGTCAAGTTCAAAATTGGGTGATCTCGAACTTATTTTCAAGGTCACAGGAGCTAATTATTACCACCATATTTGATATGTTTGTTCGTAATTTTTGGAATGATTTATGAAATCAGGTCTCATTGACCTATTTAAGGGCCAAGTAGGCAACAACTTCCAAAAATATAGGAAAGCTGATCCTTTGCTCATCGGAGGAGATTCAAAGAATATTTGAATTGAAAATTTTTTGTTGCTTTTTGGTCAAGGCAAAATCAAAACCTGCGATATTCCTACTTTTTGGGGGGATTTTATTCTCCAAATATTGAAAATCAGCAAAATGTGATGTTTTATGAAATTTGCCATTGCCCCCATCTTACACTTTTTGAATAATCATTATAACTAGGTCAAAGTGACCTATTTAAAAGGCTAAAGAGCCTTCACAATCACCAAAATGTAGGTACACTGAAAATTATATCATGTATGTAAGTGCATGTGAATATTATTTGCATCATGTCTTGTGAATGCTTTCCTGGTCTTTTTAATTAAGCAATATCAATGTAACTTGGACGAGGTCACAGGAACTTTTTTTGTACAAAATCAACCGGTGTAATTAAGCAGAACACTCAATAATATATCAATATTAAACACAAAGATATTCAGTGTTTTGGTAAATTTCTTGATACTTTGGGTCAAGGTCAAAATTGTAATATCAAAATATCTAATAATTGTATGAGGGACTCAGAAGATTTTGACATTTGATGATATTTTCAAGGTCACAGGAGTGACTTTGTAAAATCATATAAATACCATGACTTTTTATATAACCCAAATAGCATTTAATTACCACTACATGTATTCCATAAAATATGTTTATAATTTGGAAAGCAATTTATGTAACTAGGTTACTTTGACCACCTAATAGTACAAGAAAGATTGGCATATGTGAGTTGGATAATGTATGATCTTGTATGTAGTTCTTCTGAGATAAGTGATGAGGTTAGAGTAACGATTCCAAAGGAAGATTCCGAAGTGCCAAGATTTTGTTTATAATGGAAACAAATGATTAATAAATAATTATCTGTCTATGATCGATGTTAGATCCATCATGTATTTGACATATGTGTAAGATCCATCATGTACTCGACATATTGGAATTTCTTGATATAAATGATTATTCCAGCTGACTTATTTTGATTTTCTATTATCCACTACCATGCTTAGCAAAGCCAAGTATATATATATATATATATATATATATATATATATATATATATATTTTTACCTATATATATATATATATATATATATATATATATATATATATATATATATATATATATATATATATATATATATATATATATATAAAATCTTGAAATATGAAATATATACATGTATATGAACTTGCTATCACCTTTGCCATAATAACGTGGCCCAGATATTACTTAAGCTAAAGGGTCCGCTAATGGGCTAATCCGCAGTTCACAAGGCAGTAGAAAATATCTGGTAATCTTTATATATTACACTCGCATGTCAAATATATCACGCCTAACCAATTTTTGCATTGTATACAGAAATGTTTACCTTGGCGTTTTAATTGAAATTATTGATTGATAAATCAGATGGCAAATATTGTATACCTTGATCTGTGTCAGCACAATGACGACCAATTAAGATAGAATTAATTCATATAATACTGGCTGAATATGAAATAGCCCCAAGTAAACAAAGGTCAAAGAACATTATGGGTACTTCAAGATCAACAAGAAGATTTTGATTTTTTGTTTACTTTGAACCTGCAAAGGTTATCTGTATTAAAACTGCGAAGGTTCCAGTTGACATGACCCGTTGCATGTGCGTGTGTGCTGCGAAGACATCCGTCCCTGTACCTGCAATGCTGTACTTGATGCAGCTCACACGCTGCTCAATTATATTATATTGTATATTGGAGCCCACGGAAATTGGATAACAGCATTTTGACATGCACATCATTCAAAATGGTAAGTTATTCAAACTATATTATATGTTGCAGGTAATTTAAATTGTTAACCTTGGTGTTTCAACTGAAAATTATTGACTGATAAATCAGATGGCAAATATTTTCAAACAAAAAAACATTTACTTATTTTGGATTTACTATTAAACTTATATTGAAGTATATATATTGAAGTATATATATTGAAGTATATATATTGAAGTATATATATTGAAGTATATATATTGAAGTATATATATTGAAGTATATATATTGAAGTATATATATTGAAGTATATATATTGAAGTATATATATTGAAGTATATATATATATATATATATACATGTGTGTGTGTGTGTGTGTGCGTAATTGATTCTACGCACTGTATTTGAAATCTTGCTGTGAACTTTAAATGACTACGCATCGTCGTTCAATAAATAAATTACAAATATGTGCACAAATATTTCACACAACCTGACAGATGACCCTTTTCTGGCTTTAGTGACAGATCCATGGGTGGAAGTTACATATATCTGAGAGATGAATATAGCTTAAATATATTATGAATATTATTACTGTCAGATTCTATAGATTTATTTAATCCGTTCAGATCGTGAAGTGTTGTTGTAAGTGGAGAGTAATTTTAGCCGAGTTTAATATTATCTGGGAATAGATAGCACCTCAATAGATCTTACTCATGATTCTTTGTGCACGATATTTTAATGCCTTGAAATACGAGTATGTTAAATGGCATATAAATGGCATAAACAATTCTTTGATACATATGTGAATTGTATTGGCATATCGTGTGCACCAGTTAAATTAAAATGCAGGTATAAAGATTTTGAAGAGTCGTCTCAACTAAAAGTACATAACATATCAATCTTTTGAAACTTTGATTCTTCATTTTTGAAACTCTGATTCTACATTTTGGAGTTCAAAATCTCATGAGTAAACAATATGATTACAAATCTATAATTGAGTGTGGAGAAGCATTGTAAAAGAAGACTGGCCATTTATCTTCTATGCTGGCAAAGTTCTGTTAAATCATTCATGAGTATGATGATGATGATTTGACGTTTTCTTTAAAGGTGCCTACTTGTACAAGTATATCCTTTTTGGACATGGGTAAAAAGTTATGTAAAGGAATATATATCCTGTCAAAAAAGGATATATCTCTTTTAACTGATTGGATATTTTTAACTGAATAGGCTATTCCCGACAAGCCCTTAAAGTTCATATGTGCATAGACATTTTTCAAGAACTACAAAGCCTATAGAAATAATATCTATAGATATAGAAGGATGGGATTTTCACAAATTGAATAGTATGTTTATAAAAAAAATGCCATAATTGTTTAGCAACCTATTCATTATGAAATGATGATTCTTTCTTTCAAATTCAAACTCAAAAATAGCTCAAAAATTGGCGGTAACGCACATTGCTTCAAAGAGAAACTGTCCCATTGTTTGTTACAATGTATCCCATTGTTTGTAACAATAGGTTGCTATAACGTCATGCACACAAGCTACAACGTCACAACTCCATTCATTACCATGATACTCCAGGCTTATATGAATAGGAGATATTCACTGTGATTTGTCTGATTGGTGGTCTCAGAAGACTCCTGGCTGGTCAACCACAGATGTTATGGGACTTGGGCAACAATAAATAGTAAAATTGTCCCACATGTAAATTATAAAGATACTTTTTTCAGAAATTGTAATTTATCTATAAAAGAAAAACTAAGACTATAACGCATTCTTAAACTGACAATACCAACAACAAATTTGAACTTTTGTGAACATAAATCAGATCAATATGATGATTTTTTTTTTTGGATTTGTTTTTTATTTCATTCGGGTGGAAGTCTTTGGTTTAGTGCTATATTTGGACAAATATTTTGGGTAGGCAATAAATGTTCCATGAGGAAAAACTCATTGTGTACAATCAGAAACTTGATACCGCATTGGCTTAATTAGGTCATTGGTCAGCAGCGCCCATACCTCTTCATTATGTTCAGCATCTCCCACGTTCATGGTGCCTTGCAAGCTTCATTATAATCAATAACGACAATCACACTTTCCGGCTTCGCTGCTTTGTGATAGTCACTGTGTGTGATAGATAACGTGAGTGATTTTTAAAATTTTTATTATGTTTATTTTGCGAAGATGCTCTCTAATCGGAAATCGATGTATTGTCTGTCATCTAAGTTGTCTTATATAATCAACATGTACAGGTGTGTCAATGAAGGTATATGCTTGCCTTATTTACAGGTAGACCAAATGACCAACAAGGAGGTTCTGGGTAACAATTTACTACAATTTTTAGACAGTTATCGAAATATATATCACATCAGTAATTTAATGGAAAACTGTACAATTGATGGTGCCATTTGATACAAATGTAATATTGAATCTGAAGATATACTGACATGATATTTTATCATCCATGGTATGGAATTTTATTTCTTGAAAGTAAAATTTAATAAATATCTTTATCCATAAATAACTTGATGACCTATAATTTACTTGCTGAACTCTAGTTGATTAGCTATAACTTACTTGATGACCTTTACGCTAATTGATGACCTATCCTATAATTTCAGACTTACAAGAAGCCTTTCATTTATTTGACCGTGATGGTGATGGGTATGTGACCAGTAAGGACATTGGGGTGATTATGAGACACATGGGAATGGTTACCACGGAGCAGGAACTTCACGACATGGTCAATGAAGTTGATACCGATGGTACTGCAATACTTGAACAGTTACTTTATTCTAAATATAAATTGAATAAGTTTATCTTTAAACTCTTCTAACTAGATCTTTCTGGAATCAGGACGCTATGATCTTGTATTTGGTAGACGTAGATGATTGAATTTATAGTTAAACCACTGAAATAGGATGTACTTTAAAGGTCACTTCAAGGTCACTGGCAATATTTGATTAAGTTAGCCTACAAAGGTCCACATTCATTCATGACTCATTTGTAGATGTATCACACACAACAAAAACGTTATAGGCCTATGTCTTCCATTTGTACTGATGGTTTACCATTTCTACTAATGATTTTCAAATAGTCAAATTAAAATTGTTTACATAGCAGTAAAATGAAAATTGTATATTAATTTGAGGTACCACACTTAATCAAAAAGTGTAGTGTATCGTAATATTTTCTCTGAAGAGAGCAATTATTGAAAATAAAGAAAGCCATTATCCAGGTCCCAAGATTTTTTTAAAATCGTCATATAGTCGAGGATGTCCTCTCAGTTTTTTAATATCAATAATTCGTGTATCATAATAGTTAAAGAAATATCTTCCCTCTGGACTGTTTTATTTCATTATAAGTTCTTTATCCTTCGGTGAGTTGAATTTTCAGCTGAAATGTCCTCATGCTTTCATTTCAGGTAATGGAACTATGGACTTTCCTGAATTTCTGGCTCTGATGACTCGAACAATGGCAGCTGATGACACAGAAGATGACATTAAAGAGGCTTTCCGAGTGTTTGATAAGGAAGGGAATGGATTTATATCATCGGCGGAACTGCGACACATCATGTCAAACCTGGGGGACAGACTTGGCGAAGATGAGGTGGACGAACTCGTGCAGGTGGGAGACGTGGAGGGAGACGGTCAGATCAACTATGAAGGTGAGTCAGCATGGAGGGAGACGGTCAGATCAACTATGAAGGTGAGTCAGCATGGAGGGAGAATGTCAGATCAACTATGAAGGTGGGTCAGCATGAAGGGAGACGGTCAGATCAACTATGAAGGTGAGTCAGCGTGGAGGGAGACGGTCAGATCAACTATCAAGGCGAGTCAGCGTGGAGGGAGACGGTCATATCAACTATCAAGGTGAGTCAGCATGGAGGGAGACGGTCAGATCAACTATGAAGGTGGGTCAGCATGGAGAGAGACGGTCAGATCAACTATGAAGGTGAGTCAGCGTGGAGGGAGACGGTCAGATCAACTATGAAGGTGAGTCAGCATGGAGGGAGACGGTCAGATCAACTATGAAGGTGAGTCAGCATGGAGGGAGACGGTCAGATCAACTATGAATGTGAGTCATCTTGGAGGGAGACGGTCAGATCAGCTATGAAGGTGAGTCAGCATGGAGAGAGACGGTCAGATCAATTATGAAGGTGAGTCATCGTGGAGGGAGACGGTCAGAGCAACTAGGAAGATGGGTCAGCATGGAGGGAGACGGTCAGATCAACTATCAAGGCGAGTTAGTGTGGAGGGAGACGGTCAGATCAACTATGAAGGGAGCTCGAGTCAACATGGAGAGAGATGGTCAGATCAACTATGATGGTGAGTCAGCATCGAGGGAGGCGGTCAGAGCAACTATGAAGGTGAGTCAGCATGAAGGGAGACGGTCAGAGCAACTATGAAGGTGAGTCAGCATGGAGGGAGATGGTCAGAGCAACTATTGCATCGAGGGTGACGGTCAGAGCAACTATGAAGGTGAGTCATCGTGGAGGGAGACGGTCAGATCAACTATGAAGGTGAGTCAGCATCAAGGGAGACGGTCAGATCAACTATGAAGGTGAGTCAGCATCAAGGGAGACGGTCAGATCTTGGAGTAATTATGAATGGAGGCGCAACGTCGCAAGATCAAAAGGAACATCATAGTTGCCACCATGGCCATTGTCATAATGACGCCATACAGGTGCAAGATATGAAAGTTTTGGCGTTATTTTTTTTCAGAGCTATTTTAAGTCATCAAAACCATGATTTAGAGTTAAACATATCGCGAATGAAATATTTGTTTTTTCATACAGATTATGGAGATATAAATTTTATTTTTCTGCTCCAAGTTTGGACGATTTTAGGATAAGATTTGTACATTCATATCCAAGTTATGAAAATGTATTAAAAATTGTTATTACGACCTCAGATACTGAAGAAGCCACATGTTTTATCGTCATGTTTCCTTTCCAGTGAATTTTTAGTTATTGGCGCATAAATTGGCAGCTTAGAAAAATATACCACGTTGTTCAGTGGAAAAATACTATCAGAGAATGTAATTTATAGCCCTGCCAACAGTATTTTGTTTTAAAGGTTTTTAAAAAGTAATATGAATAATGACACATTTTTTATAAACATGTATAAAAAATAAAAGGTTTGGAAGATGCATTTTTCTTTTTTTCATATCTATTATTGAAGAAATCAGAACAGAAATGAACGGATTTATGTGAAGTAATTTTGAGTGGATGGTACTGTAAGCTTCAAAAGAGAAACTATTCTGAATTTTTCTTTAAATAAAAATAAATCAAAATGTGGTATAATACTTCAATAAAACTTTTGCCAATTTATTTTTAAAAAATATGAATCTTCAATGTTTCACTGTTCTGAATCTCAAACACGTCACAAACAGACATAAATGACAAAAATTCCTTATTGGAAAAAACTGTTTGTTGGTTGAAAAGTTATGCTGTAAATTGTACTTGTCGTTGATACCTCAAGAACGGGCCCCCTAAAACATGCTTGGGGTTAAGTTGACTTTTACACCTTTGAAACTTTTGTTTTACCTGAAAATCATATCCTTTAAAAAAATCATTTTTATAGATATATACGAGTCTCGATTTTTGATTCAAGTTGGCATTCTCAATATTTTTCCCCATCAAGTGGTCTCACCGCTATTTTATTTCCACTTTCCCATCCCCTGAATGGTAAATGGTCCGTCCCTTACAATCTTCGTGTATCAACACCGAGGCTGCTGTAGTAATGAGCAGATTAAAAAAAATATTCCATTTGCTTCAAATTCTAACTTGTACATAAATCGGTTAATGAAACTAAATAACACGTACTTCCTGCCTGTCACAACATTTTTTAACAAAATTATTTTTCATTTCAGAATTTGTAAAGGTGCTTTTAGCCATGTAAACGCTACACAAAAAGGAAAATATTGGACCTATATCGGACGCTTCTACCTCTTTGGAATTGCTAAAAAACATCATCGAGCCTCGCGTGAATGTATACTGTTTTTCCTTGGACAAAAAGGAGAGAGTGGTTCCATGCAGTGACAATCCTTCAATTAAAATTAAAATCGGACTAGTGATTTCTCGATGAGACGAGGTGCAACAAAATGTAAATACGGTTGTATTATATATCAACGGGTTTTTACTATGTACAATGAATTATTTTCAATGATTGGATTGAAAATGTTGAGAAATAGTATTGGAGAAGGGTATTTATGCGATGTCATGGCAACGACAATGTGGACTTAAATCAGGCATATATATTATAACTAATTATATAGATGCTCAAGGTTGGCATCGTGGTCAACTTACTCGAAGTTTAAAATTCAGAAGTAAATCTTCAAATTTTCAGCGCTTTATCAATTAAATCTTGATAATAGACATTCTTGAAGGTAGCAAAACAAATTATATTCAATATTTGATTTCCTCCAGGTGAATGTAAAAAAAATTTGAAGTTTGTAGGATATTTTATATTCTATATTCTCTTACAGAATATCAACCGAAGAAGTGAAGTCAGTGTGATATTCTTTATTTGATTTCCTCTGAGGCGGTATATTGAACACTGTGAGATAGCTCGAATGTGTTGGTTGGTGGATGAACTTTACCACTTTTCAAAATCAACCAAGCCCATTTCTCCAATATGGCTCTTATATTCAACATAAGAAAAAACAAATGGAAGAATTAGTAATGGCGCCTGTAATTCTTTTTTGGTCATTACGAACTCGGGGAATATTTGTCCATAAAAAAAAATCCATTAATTTGTATATTGGCACATTAAAAGTGCAAAGTAATCAATACTTCTTGACTGTGGAAAAGAGTTACCACTGTATTTACGAATTAGATAAGATATAATCAATGGTTGTGATTTGGATCATGGATGAAGAGTCTCTCAATTTTGAATTGATTCAATAAATTTATTATAGATTTATGATTGGTTGGTACTACTGTAATCCTCTTGACAAGCCACCAGCAAAAAGATCATCATAAGTATATAAAAATCTAAGAGCAATAAAAGTACTGAAATTATGTCTCAAATTCTTATTTTTTCATGTCTCATATCTATGACAAACTGCTTATATATGAAGATGTCCTTCCTTTTTAATTAATCAATTTTGTAGATATTAGTGGACACTGTTATCTTTGATTATTTCATTCAATCTGCAGTTCAGCCTTTGAGTCTTGCATCAAGCTTATGTTGTTTACATACATACATTTTGACAAATATCATTAAAAACCAGGAATTCTAGCAATCTAATTCAAGATAAAACTGATTACATAGAAAATAATAACGTTGGCGGGTACTACAATAATTGTTAAATATCGGACATTTTAAAGTGAACAACAAATATTTTAAAGTTAACGGGAACGAAAGGCACGTGTATAAGTCAGCCTTGGGCAGGATGAAGGAAACACTTCAAAGTACTGTTTAACCAGTGGAAAACCATCCACGGCATCAAAGTTACCCGGATGAAAGTGTGAATAACACGTGAGAGGTCAATCAGAGGACATCAAGGACCTCTTCCAGTATGTGTGAAAACACCTGCGTAGAATCCGAGGAACATCAAAGCTTTGAAGTGGCCAGTGTGAATTACAACTACATATGGACTCAAAAAACAGAAGATGGACTCACTAAAGAACAAAAAACTTTTATTGCATTGGTCAACTTAAAGATGAGTCAATATTCTATTGGTTATCAAGATTCGCTCATGTTAAGATCTGCTCCAAACTTTTAAGTTAAATACCCCATCTACCTGGAAAGAAATCAAATTCTCATCGACAACTGAATACTTTACAACTGCGAACCAGAACATTTGACCTAGTGATATCAAACCCCATATCAAAAAATGGTAAGAAAACATTAAAATAATTTTTTTATTTAATTATATTTTAAGTGTTGATTTGATAGCAATTATCACAAAAAAGTATTTAGAAATGTCACTTTAAATAATTTTCTGTTGCTCTTTTTTCAGATGAAACAGGAATGTCCCCCAGAGGTCAGCACCGCATGGTACGACCCGCCCAGGCCCGCTTTCCACTCCTCTTGGCCGGGTTACACCGGGGAGTACGGTCACCTGTCCACGTCATGGTCCCAAGCTTCCACTGGGTGGCAGCAGCCCTATTACAATAACGCTTATCCGGAGTGTACCTACCCCTACCAGTGGGGGACCAACTACTATCCCTTGCCACCAGTTCAAGACCACTGCAACCAGTACCCGCAGATGACCCAACCAGAGCCCGTAGTTATTGCTCCAGGTCCAAGCATAGGTCAACAAACGGCAAAGAGTAGCCGTCCAGCTACCCAGCGCCGCCTTGAGAGTGGGAGGCCGCCCTACAGCCTCATCGCCCTCACCAATATGGCCATCCAGAACTCTCCCACCAACAGTGCCACTCTCAAAGAGATCTATGCCTTCATAGAGGACCGCTTTCCATACTTCCGTGGCAACACCAAGTACAGAGGTTCAGTTAGACACACCCTCACAGTGAATGATTGCTTCATCAAGCGCCCCAAACAAGCTGGTCAGAAGGGCTGTCCTTGGGCGGTCGACCCCACCTTCAGCGACATGTTCAGCACCGGCAGCCTGCTTCGCCGGGCCTATCGTTACAAGCCTGGCAGTACCAAGTGGCGGCAGACGCAGAAAGCCAAGACAGTGGCGCCCTCTGGTAAAGCTGAGCCCTTGTCCCCAGGTGGCGCTGTTCCAATGCCTCGGTGTCCCGCACTTCCCATCCAAGCCACCTACGACTCCAGGGAAGATATTGATGTTGAATCCCTCAACGCTTCTCTAAATGTGACAGACTTTGACGGCTATGACCCGCTGTCCCCGTTGTCTGTTGGTGAAGACTCGGGTCTGGGAAGCTACCTTCTGCCGTCTGACTGCAGCATCAGCCCATAGAATCTGTACACTCATGGTCAGCAGTGATAAATGACGATGCAATAATTCCCACAATGGTGCTGGTATATTATGTGATTAAAGGACTGTATATATATTTGTTATTATTTATTATAAGGTGGCATGTTTTCCTCACTTGTGTACATGGTGTATGTTATGGTTAATAAAAATTATTTAAACTATAAAGTTCATGAATTTGGTTTTATTTCCCCCAAAGTACTATTCCTTGAGCATGTTCAGCATGGAATAAAATCATGTTGCACATGAAAATATCACCTGCAGACATGGTCCATTTGAATTAGCAACAATGCCTTTGTGAAACAATTATGAGGGATGTATTAAGCAGTATTAAGTTTAGATGAGTCTTTTGAGGGAAGCATGTCAAACAAAATAAGTTTCAATTTAGGAAATATGTTAAGTAACTGGATAAACATTTCGGCATGTAATATTTTACAGAATGACTGAACTGATATCAATTTAGTTTTTATAACTAAAAAATGATTGTCAAATTGATTTATATCTTTTATTTGTTATCCATTTTCACATTCATCCAGTCACATTTACATCAATAGTGTGTGTATTTAACATCTTCTATAAACATTTCAAGAGCCTAAATACCTTTGGCAAGTCCAAGGTAAGTTTATAACAGTACATAGACATTTTATATAATGAAACTTAATTATTTAAAAAAAGTATTTACAACAGCAAATGGCCTAAACATCTACACACATCTTGTCAACTCACAATACATCTTAACCCTTTCTATGCACATAATGGCATCCCTGGGTCTACCATAGTGTCATGAGTTAACACCAGTCAACGACCTTCACAATGCTTAGAGAAATGTAAGCAGTGTACGATTCTGCAGGTTTTTCATGGCTATCATTACAGCTGAGGCTAAATAATTGAAATCAAGTATACCATACAATAATGCACAATTTTAAAGTACAATTTTTATCTGATTTTGAATATAAATAATAACAATTTTGACACAAGTTTAATGTTTACAATAATTGATGATTGTTAATCATTTTCATCCTGAATGATTGACCTTTTGACATCAGAATCAAATTAATTCCTCACTTTTATCCTCAATAATGATTTATTCTGCATTTTCATGACTTCCACTCTAAGGTCAATTCTTTCGCCAAAAAAAAAAAAAAAAATAATTAGGTCAATCTATATTAAATAATTTAACAAATGACTAAGCTAAATTTTCTTGCTATGCATTAAAAATTGCTGACAGAAGTTGTCACACATTTCCAGTCAGTTATTAATCACTGAGTCTGACATTGTGATGGATCTTCATCCTTTGTTGGATCTTCAGAATCTGCTACCAAATAGTCACTAAAAAATTTGGGTTTAGAATCTTTTTTCTGTCCTACTGTGGCATCCTTTGAAGAATGGGTGGCCTTTGGACTATTGACCATATCTGAGAGAAAAAAGACAAAAAAAACATGACAACATATAACTATTTAAAAATAATATATCATCAGAATACTTTTTTTTAGAAGAGAAAGGTTTAAGTGGCAAAGCAGAATACTTATTGTAATATGGAACAAATTGAAATCTATGTAAAAAAAATATTCTATGAAAGTGCAGAGTTTCTGTGTGATAGTGATATACCTTTTAATGCTTCCCTGTCCTCCTCGGTCAAAGTTTTCCCGTAGTACCTCTTGTATTTTTTGTTTTTCATCTCAAGCATGGTATACTTTTGTCTAAAAAAACATCAAAGTTGTTAGAAAACTTAAATCAAAATAATTGGTGATGGCACCAGTTGTGTTACCCAGTTTATCCATTTGTTTAATAGACATAGAAAATAATATATTAATGGACAATACACCCCCTCAGATGTACCAGTCAGAATACTTTAATTAAGCACAAAACAGATTTTGTCTTATCCTTCATTGAAATTTACTGTGTCTTAAGTTCAAATTTTATCCTAAAGCAAAACTACACAAATCAACGTCATAAAAGAGAACTCACTTCAGGTCAGTTTCAAGTAGTTTGCTTGTTTGGAGAGCTCTATCCTTCTCATGGAGCTGAGTCTTGAGGGCTTTGACCTCCCTCTCCAGGGCACCAATATTAGACTCGAGCTTGAATACCTTCAATGAATTGATGACCCCACTGTCGCTAGCTGTCCCACTTGACCCAGAACACTGAGGGCACATAACTACAAACATATTGAAACAATAATCATGTTACTCCTGCATTATTCACACCTATCTTTATCTCTCTGGATCTGATAAGTCATCCTCTGGGATTGGTCCCTATAAATTGGTTTGAAACTGTCATTAGATTTTACTACCAAATCACATGTTATGTAAGAATTCATTGCATGCGCAGTGATATTAAGGAAACTCACATGATCCATCTCTCTGCTGGACTTCAGCTTTCATCTTCCTTAACTCGCCAGTGAGCTGGTGGTTGTGTCCTCGTAACTCATCATTGTATTTCGTCAAAGACTTAATTCTGAAAAAGAACTTTCCTTTTCAAATGGCTTCTACAATATTTTCTGGTAATTTGTATCAGTTAACTAAAATCTTGGCTGTCAAAACAAAGCAAGTTTTAAGATTTAGTGATACATTAAGGTTAGTCTGATATTTCAATAAAAAGCACACTAAAAATCATAGACGAAATGCCTAGAGCAGATTTGTCCAAGATTGTAACTGACTTGTCTTTAAGAGGTTCTGCTTCCTTCTTGAGTTCCCACTGCAGTCCTGCCAGCTTCATGTTGGTGTCAGCCAGTTTCCTCTCTAGGGCATGCTTCTCCTCCTGCAGCAGGGCTACATTCGGGGCCAGGCCAGGGTGGCCACCTCGTCTCTCCAGGGCTCTCTCAAGTTTCTCCTGCAGTTCCTTCACTTGTCTGCGGGTTGTTTCCAGCTTATGCTCCGAGTCATTGCAAGCCTTCTTCAACTGAGCTACTTCCTCGGCATGTGCCATCTAGAAACCAAAACATGTAGCCACTTCAGGGGGACATGGAACAGCTGAATCTTATATAGCGATTGGGACAATTGTTTACTGACTTGACTATCACAACACAGTCAAGTTGAAAAACCAATGCTATGTAGCGTAAAACTTGAACCAAATTTAAAAAAATAGGCATCAGAGATGCAGGTACACCCAGCCCTAGTCATTTCATTAATGTTAAGAAACAATGAGTGTGGTCAGCAAGAAGCAACATGCTTAAAATCAATAGGCCTGGTATTTTCCAACTTGACCTATTTTTCAAGGACAGATGGGCAAAGAGAGGTAAGGTTAATCTTGTCCAAGATATTTCTCCAAAGTGTTTACATATTAAGTATGAAAGGAATCTTAGGTGTACTGGCAAAGTTATCATTCTTACTGGGTAAAGGTCCAGTATTTACCTTAACTTTACCTTCTTTTCAGAGACAAAAATTACACAAAGGGATCAAGCTTGGTCTTGTCCAAGACATTTTCTCAAAATGTTGGAATAATGTGTCCCAGTTGAATTTCACGACTATTTCCAAAACCAGATATACAGTGGGGTCTCACTTTTGCTTACTCCTCATATCCAAAAGAGTGATGATGAAATTCTGAGATGTATTTCTTTCACAACTAATATTTATCAGTCAGAGAAATGTGAGTACATATACTCTGAAAAAAGTCAGCCACTATTTTAAAAATCCTTACAAACTCAACAATATGGAATATATAATATAACACAGCATAAATCCCCATTTGATCAGCAAAACCTTTGATGACAATAGACAATGTACTGTTAGTGCTATGCTTACCACTATGGAATAAGATGCACTGCCATGGCCTGTTTTCTGTGCCACAGCTAGTTTTTCCCTCAGATCTTCCAGTTCAGACTTGGCCTGTTCAAGCTCTGCATCTGCCTCATCACAGCACCTCTCCCGGTCACTGATAATCTCCTCATAATCCTCCTGAATCAGGCCAACAAATGTAACATCAGATCTGCCTTTTATCTCTCTCTTTTTTATGCTAATCCCCCCACAAGATTCTCCCCACATATGTTCAATAAATATGATTCAGCACAATTAAAAAAAAAATAAAAAAATTTAAGAGCAAAAAAAATATGTTTGTCTCAGAGAACATTGTAAATGTTTGTGAATTCAACATGCTAAATTCTAAGAATTCAGAAATGTACAACGACAGAAATGTTTTTTTAAAGATCATAATTGATTTGTAGATTACTCACTTTTTGTTGTTGTAATTCTGATTTCAATTTCTTGATTTCGTCTGGATCTTTGAACAAACAAATGTTTTAGGTTTATACAAAGGATAAATGATAAAATATACAGCAAAAATACAATCTGTCCAAACACCTATGCTTATTTATAACAAAAACAAAATATTAATGAGCTATTATAATTAAAGTTATGTGGTGGAAAGCATTTGATCAAATTGAAGTTGAAAATGATATACTCAACAATCAGTAACACACATAAAAAAGAAAAAAAAGTAGATTGCAAATATCAGACTTGAAGGGCATGCTGATAATGAGTACTCCTTTGAAAATTACAAAAGTGAAGCATTTTTGCTCAAAGATGCAGATGTTTAAGCAGTAAGCCATCATGCTGGTGGTGTTTACCTGATGTGGCTTTCTGAGCGGCTGCTAGTTTCTGGGTGAGGTCATATACTTCCCCCTTGGCTTCATCCAGCTCAGCATCAGCTTCGTCACAACACTGCTCCCTGTGTGCTATGGTCTCCTCATAATCAGCCTAGTAATATAGCAATAATAACATACTTCAGCAATCTCTACCATGTAATATCACTCAAGCTAAATGAAATAACCGACAATTTATGATAATGTTACAATATTCACATCACTTCACTCACCTTTTGTTCTGCCAACATCTTTGTGAGTTTTTCAATTTCTAAAAATAAAATATTATAGCAAATTATTTGGGAATCTGTCTATCACATTATTCAACATGAATACACATTTGTGTAGCTGATATAAGTGAGCAACATAATACTGAGTGATCTTGTGGCCTGTAGAGCATTGCATGTGACTGATAACTGAACAAATAAGGTATGGTAAACTTCATCAGGTATGGTAAACTTCATAAGGTATGGTTAACTTGCAACTTTTTTGCATATCATTTGAAAACTCAAATTTTATAAATATTTTAAAAATTTGCCATGGCAAATATTTCATTGAAAAAAACAAGATAAACCATTTTATCTAAAAATCAAGCAATGACTTACCACCAAGATGAGCTTGAGAATCCTCCGAGTGTGACTGTTTCTTAAGGTTCTTGTTAAGTTGTTTTAAAGTATCGGTTTCTTTCCTCAGCTCAGTCACTTCATTATTAGCCTCCTCTATGCACTCTTGTAATACCTGAACCTGTTCAATTAAAGTGGAATTCAAGTATTCGCTTGACATAATATTCACAATGATTATCTGTGTTACTCAAATAAACCATCCCCTTTCTTGGTATATTTAGTGAAATCTTCTCGAAGAAGGACAGAGTGGTGGTAATACTGACATAAGAGGCAGGCAAAATGGTTGTGTACCTGTTCTGTTTTAATCTCCAGTGCCCCAGACAGCTCTGCTATTTGCTCCTGAAGGACAAGCGTGGCCTGACTGGCATCTTCAGCCTCTGAACTCTCCTCACTTAGCTTTTCCTGATTTAAAAACATTAATTGTACCATCATTTACATATGGACTTTGCCTCATACATATTTATTAATAATCTTTTCAAATTGATTAGATTATATTCTCAAAGGTATTTTGCTTGATAACTACTTGATAACTACTTGCATAGTTCAAGTACATGCAAACCTACATTGACTTCTGCAAGACGGTCACGAAGGTCTTGATTTGCCTTATTCGCTTCTTCAAACTCTTGTTCCAACTTTGTTAATTTGGTCTGAAAAATAATACATGCACTAGGATGAGATGCGAAAAGTCAAAACAGACGTTTCAATTTAAAAAGTTGACATGTTATCCCTCCTGCCCACCCAAAAACCTCTTGATTCCTCCAACTGGATCATAATTAAAACTTCACCCCAAAAATACAGACTTGGTTTTTTAGTTGAAAATTTAATATGCATCATATTTATTGATTATAAATTTTATTTGAAATATCCTGTTTACCTTTAATATGTCTCCTTCCTTAGTTTGCCTTTCTAAGTCATCTTTCATCTTCTCCAGATCCATATCTTTGAGTTCCATTTCAGACTTGATGAGCTGGACATTATTCTGGGCCTCATCCAACTCCAATTTGACATTCTCTAAGTCATCAGAAGCCTAAAAAAGCAGCAGAAGAATGTAAGCTTCAAAACTGATGTGCACTTGACAATGTTGATAAAACCGTTACAATTAAATTCCAACAAACAAACTGGCCTGACCTGTTCTAACTTGGCATCCTTCTCTGCCAGTGTTGATTGTATTTTCTGCAGTTCTTCACTTGACCCAGTACCTGCAGACTGGCTAATTCTTAGCTCCTCCAGGGCTAATTCCTTGGCACTGAGCTCTTTCTCTTTCTGTACTAACTCTTCTTGTAGTTTCCCAACTTCCCCACTCAGTTCATCCATGGTTAGATCCTTGGCACTAAGCTGACTGTCTCTCTCTGCCAGGTGATCCTGTAGCTTTTCTACGTCACTCCTCAGTTCTTCCATGGCTAAGTCTTTAACACTAAGCTCACCATCTTTCTGTGCCAATTGTTCCTGTTGTTTCTCAACTTCACTACTCAGTTCTAATCTGAGTAACTCAATTTCAGACTCCTTTACAGATATTTGATTTTCTAATGTTTCTGTCATTGCAATTTGCTCGTCTCTCTCAAGTTTGAGCTCAATGATTTGTGTTTCAAGCTCTCCTTTTTCAATGCTGTATCCCTCACATGCACTCAGGGTTCCTTCCTTCTCCTCAAGCAATTGCTTAGTTCTTTCTAATTCACTCAGGGCATTTTCAATGGACGTGTTGGCATCGGCCAATTCTTTTTTCAAACTGTCCATCTCCTCTTCCTTCACCTTAATTTCTAACTTTAATATTTCCAATTCCTCATTATTAACAGAATTCAATTTTGCTTCATTTAAAGCATTAATTTCCTCACTTAAGCTATCTATCACTTTCTGTTTTCCATTCACTTCGTTCAATAACCTTTCCAGCTGTGTCTCTTTAGAGTCCAGGTCTGCTGCCACTCTCACAAGTTCTTGGTCCTTTTCCAGCAACTTGTTCTTCAGAGCTTCATATTCCTGCACCTTGACACTGATCTCTTCTGTCTTTGCCTCTATCTCGTATTGTTTGACTGCTAGTTTCTGCTCGTGCTGCTCATGGAGGAGACTGAGTTCCTCCTCGTAGTGCTGCACGATGGCCTGCTGAGAACTGTTCTCACCATCCTGGCTGGCCACCAGCTCGTGGTACTTGGCGTCCTTCTGCTCCAGCTGTGTCTTGTAGGCAGCCTCTAATTCTTTTATAGCTGCTTGGTGTTCCGTTATCAAGCCCTCTACCTGCACAGCAAAATGAAAATAATCTTTCTGATTACATAAAGATAGTGAATAATGAAGTGATATAAATCATTCATAAAATACAACTATACTTTTATTTTCAATTTAATTCCAAAATTTCACCAAAAGACCTGAGTATTTAAAAAAAAAAATATCTTATGTACCAGTAAGTTATATGAAAACACTTTATAAATACTTTTATAAATCATCCAAGTTCACCATCATGTTACTTACCTTTTGTGTATGCAGTTTCTCTACCTCTTCTCTCTCTTGCACCAACAAGCGTATGTTTTCTTCATACTGTTTTTCCAGGGCTTCTTTCTCAGCCTCCTTTTTCTCCAATACCACATCCATATTGCTGTGTGAATTCTCGAGTTGAGCAACTTTGGCCTTCATCTCTTGATACTGGGCTGACATATCCTCACCAGCATGCTCCATAGCAGCTGCATGAGCAGCCTCCAGCTCCTCCAGTCTCTGAGCATGACTCTTCTCCAGTGCTGCCATCTGTCTCTCATACTCTTCCCTGGTTTTGTTTACCTCTTCCAGACTGCGCTCCTTTTCAACACACTTCTCTTCCTCAAGCTTCTGCATGGCAGCATCACGTAGCTGACAGATTTTGGTCTCGAAATCCTCTTCATATTTCTCTTTCTCTTCTGCCAGTTTCTTTTCTAACATGGCCAAATGATGTTGTTCCTCTTCCTGACGCAATGCGGCCATCTTGCTTTGCATCTCAGTTTGATGGGCTTGTTTGATGTCATCTATCACATCTGATGAAACTTGCTGACTTAGCTGAATCTCAAGGTCTTCGTTTCTCTCTTTGATCTTAAAAGTAATTTTACTAGATTAAAGTAGATTGATAACATCATATCAAGTAAATATAAGCACACATTTAATATAACTTGTAGATTTGATCTTAATTTATTTTCATGATATCAACATTAAATTCTTTTATTTTGGGCGTACCTCTTTAATTTCTTTTTGAATATGTGCCATTTGACTAGTGAGAGCTCTCATTTCCTGTTCCAGTTTGGACTTCTGTTCCCCAAGATGACTATGTTCTTCAGACATACTTCTCTCCCTATCCAATGCATTGTCACGATCAGCCTGTGTCTGAAAAAAATAAAATAAAAATAATAATAATTACATTACATTATCATTTCTGAAAACGTTTTCAGATTTTTCTTGGAAGACATAAGTAAAAATCATCTTTAAAAAAAAATCCTTTAAAAATGACGATTAATAAAGTAAATTCCTGACCTTTTGTAGTTGTTGTTGGAGGTTGTCAAGCTGCAGTTTGAGGTCGGCGGTGATGGTGTGTGATGAACCATATCTCTGCTGCAAGCGACTTATCTCTTCAGTCTTCTGGCCCAAGCTATGTTCAACTTCACGAAGCTGTCGCTGTAAATTGTTGCGTTCAAATATGGCATCATCTGCTTTGTCACCAGCCCCTGAGGTTAATAACAAAAATATTCTCTTTAAATCACATTTGTTCAAATTGCACTTTGTATCAACCAACAAATTTTATTTAAAACCAAACAATTTGAGGGATTCCTACCGCGCAGTTTCTTGTTTTCAGATTCTGCTTTTTGTAAACGTTGATTGGTCAATTCAAGACTGCAGCTCAGCTTTTTGATGCGGTCAGCCATTTTTTCGGGGTCTATGTAGCCCTGGTTTCGTTGCACTGCCTCATTGTTTATCTGTATACAGATATATCAGACATATTCATATGATGTCAAATTGTCTTTTATTGACTAATTCAAAATGCTGTGAAATATATATACATTTACAGAAACCTACTGACCCTAATGTCCTCTAGTGTTCTAAGCTCCTGTTTAAGGGATTCTTTCTCTTCCTCTGTTTTCTTCATCTTGTGCTCTGCCAATTCTACATCAGACTTTGCTTTTTGCACCTGATGGCTCAGCTCTGTCACCTAAAAAACATCCATACATTGCACCAATCTTAATATTCTAAAAACAACAAAAAATACTGTAATATATGATGTAATCTGTCTAGTTATCTCAAAACCCTTCAGATCTGCACAACGATTGGCCAAATTAAAAAAATAAATCATTCAGTAAATGTGAACATCTAATCATTGAAACATTCTAATAGTTGTATGCCTCATGATGATGACCTAAATCACTTGTTATAAATACTTAAAAAAGAAGAATGTACCTTATTATTAAGATCTTCAATGGTGTGTTGATACTCATGTTGGGCTTGTGAGAAGTTGCCAATTAATTCCCTCTGCGACTTTTCCAGGCTGTCAATGCGACGTTGTTGGTCCATGTCTCGGTTCGTACCAGATAACAGTTGACCCTTGGTCTGTGATGTCTCTGTTGACAACTTGTCATACCTGATGAAAATAATTGATCAAAGAATTGTCATACCCACATTTCATGAAGTAACTCAAATAAAGTTAAATAACTCAAATCAAGTCATAGGTTCAAAAATGAAACTCTGTTAATAGTATTTGTTTCAGCATACTCACTTTGCTTCTAAGTCTTCATAGGCTTTCCGTTCATTCTTGAGCTGTTGTCCTGACTCAAAGTCAAAGTCCTTGCTAGCAGACTGAAGTTTGGTCTCCAAATCGTTCACTTTCATCTCTTTGACTGAAAGTTCTTCTTTCACCTCTAGGAGTTCACTTTCCAAGACCTCAACCTGGAATAATCCAACATGATTAAGAGAAGACCTATATGTCAGTCTGTTTGAAGGTCACTGTAGGGCACCAATCGCCAACCTGTGATGCCCTTGTTTAAACAAAAGGATGATCCCTTGGTGTGTAATAATTACAGACCTATCTTATGAGAGGACAAAGATTAATGATTAGCCATAGATTAGGGATGGAGAGGACAAAGATCAGTAATTTTATGTTTTTAACAATCCTGACAAACACCTTTACACAAGAAAAAAAATCAATCTCGGTGAAAAACATTTTTTAAAACAGAATCTAATAGAATTATCGAATATAATGTTATCATTATTGAAATGACCTTTTCTGTGGCTGTCTGCTTGTCTGAAATTATTTGGTCCATCTCCTCCTGAAGGGCTTCCAGTTTGGTTTCCAGGGATACAAGAAGATCTCTGGATATCAGGTCTGAGAGATCAGGCTGGTCACATACATGAGCTTCAAGATTCTGTAAGCATACAAACTACACTTATAATTCATATCGTCCACTTTATAACTCACACAGTGTACACATGAGAATATATATATATATATGGAAAAAGAAGAGATCTGATGAAGTGATTAGCATGCCCTGACCTGGACCTTCTCTTGTTTTTCTTCCAGGTCAGCTTCCAGTTCAGTGACCTTGATGTAGGCATCTTCTAGTTCACTTCTACACTGCTCTAATTCCTCGCTTGCTGTTGCCTGTGACATACTCTCCATCTATTCACATAATAACAATATATATGTTATAAACACTGGCAATTCTCAAATGACGATAACATTTTTCATACCATTTTCATTCTCAGAAGGGAACATTATAATATAGGTTTGACCTGTGTTTCTAAGTCCGCCTTCTGATCCTCGAGCTGTGATACACGCGCCCGAAGCTGCTCTAGCTCGATATCTGCCATGGATTCGCATGCCTCGGATGGTACATCCTGACTTTCCAGCGTGACCTTAAGCGATGCCACCTTGTGTGGAAAAAAAAAAATAACAAAAAATAACAACACAAATGACTCATTCATTCACCTTCAAGAAATCTATAGAAACACATTAACAAAGTATGGGGCATGTTCATGATGAATCATTTACATTTTTTTTCTATATTTATACCTGCATGTTTAGATTTGCATTTTCCTCCTCTATCTGGGACAGCTTGGTCTGTAGCTGATCTATTTCAATGGAGGCCAGAGATTCTGGAGCGGAAGATGGTGCTTCCTGGCATTCCACTTGGGCCTGCAGTAATGCCACCTAGATAAACAAAATTTATGCTCAATTCCAAAAAGGCCATGTTATGATCTATCACTGTGCATGAAAATAGTTGCATTCTGTTTTGCAATGTATGCAATTATATTATCTTGGCTACTGCTTTACCTGTTCTTCCAAATCATTTTTTTCCTCCTCTATCTGCGAAAGCCTTGTTTTAAGTTGATCTATCTCAATGGATGCCATGGACTCAGGTGCAAATGAAGATGAATCTTGGCCTCTCAACTGGGCCTGAAGTGATGCCACCTGTTAAAACAAGGAAAACAACCAGTAATTTAACATTCTATGACCATCTCAACAATTGTGACATTTCAATGATGTAATATCAAGAATAACTTGGTGTAGGGGAGCAATTTAAAATAAAATTACCTCCTGCTGCAGTGTTTCAACCTGTGCCTGGACCAGTTTATCACATATGCTGGTCTCTGGGAGAGAAGAGGGCTCTTCACCCTCTTTTGTGTATAACTTTTCTAACTGTTCCTTTAGTTCAGACTCTCGCCTGAGAAATTTGCTTCGCTCAAGATCCAGATATGAGCCAAAATCATTCTTGTCATTTTGGAGGGTCTGCAGTTGTTTTTTAATCTCAACCTGAAATTAAAAAACACTAAATAAAAAACATGTAAAATGATAATAAAGTCTATACTACCTTATGAAAAATACTTTATAATGATGGATGTCTCTTGCAAACAATATTGAACATTCACATACCAATTCTTGATCAAGTAGTTTCTTTTCATCGCTGGCTGTGGCGAGGGCTTTTTGGGTCTCTATCAGCAGGCTCTCTGAATCGCTCTTGGTTTTTTCCAAATCCTCAATCTTACTCTTTAGCTCGTCTAATTTCTCACTTCCATACTTGAAATCATATTAAAATTATTGAAATGTTACTCTACATGCATCAACGTAAAAACAATCACAAATTGCATCATGTTTCAGAGGGCCTACCAAAGTTTGTTTGTTATACATGCATTTTAGTTCATGAGCACCCTTGCAGGAAAGAAATGTGGAAAATTGACAGAGATTAAAAGCATGAGGTTAATTATGACTGACGCCCCAGGAGTGCCTACAGCCTAAGGTCTACAGAATCCTGCACTCTGTGACTATCCTGGACACCACACAGCATAATTATTTGTATTTGTCTGCTGACCTGTTTTTCCATGAGACTTTCATCTTTGAGTTCTCGTTCATATTCTGTGAACTCTTGTAATTCTTTGAACTCCTCTTCCTTTGCACGGTACTGCTGACAAAGGCTTTCATGGGTCATTTGCCTGCAATTAAAAACCATTGAGGCAATGAAGAACTTATCATACACAAAAGGCCAGATTGCAAATGGTTATTTGACTAAAAATTAAGGAAAATGCTCTTTGTGTGGCAATATTTCTTCTTAATATTTTCTTTGAGGTATTATGCAGTAATCCTGGAATTTGGTTTTTTGAAAGAATATGCAAAAATTTTCAAAAATGTTGTGATATAAGTTGCACCAAGACATCAAATTTGCAATATGTGCAGGTCTGAGTAAGCCGACATCTGCATGTGTTGGGTAAATACGGGTTGTGTGAACTCTCTGCTAAGAGAGAGGCTTGAGCATTAACCTCCAGGTATATGATAAATAACAACATGTTTTTTAAAGAATACACAGCACAATTTTAGGTAATAACTCACAGTTGACCAAGTTGTTCTTCATACTGCGTGCGTAGCTTTATCTCTTTGGTGAGCTCACTCTGAGCCCGTTCCACTTCAGTCATCATTCCTGTTGACAGTTCTATGGCTTCTTGCTGCCGACTATGGGCATCTGCAAGTTTCTGCTCCAATTCTTCAACCTGGAGTCATCAAAAACAGCAAAAATAAAATAGGTAAGGTTTCCATGAGATTTTGTTTGTCATTATTCTCAATGTGAAAATGGAGAGTAAGACCTTGACTTGTGGGCAATTCTTGTATATATGTAGACAATGACGTTCCAGTTTAGTTTTTTCTTCCAAATAACAAGACATTCATTTGTTCTTATAAGTTTGGTATATGCTCCATTTCCAAAAAAACTGAAACATGGAGCTACAAAGCTGCTGATTTCGAAATTTAACCATGGATTTTAAACTTTAAGTAAGTTGGCACACAAGACTAACCTTGAGAATGTAATCATATGAAAACAAAGATTGTGATAAAGTTATAATGGACAAATGATATTAAACCAAGTGTGTGGAAGATGTCATGCATGTAGGCTGCAGCATTACCTTATCATGTGATTGAGCAGTGCTGCCCTCTGTGTACAGTTGCTGTTCAAGTTTATCATCAATCGTCTTATTTAGCATCACAATCTCATCATCTTTAGAAACTAACTGGGTTCTCAACTCTACAATGAAAAAAGGTCACATTTTAAAATGGAGCTGTATTGCAAGATGCCTCTTATTGGCATTTCAAAATGAAATTAAGAAAATACTACATATCAAACACTTGAATACGTCCAGTTCAGGCATCTGACTCACCTTCAATGGTACATTGTTTTTCTGCTATGTGTTGGTCTCTTTGTTGTAGTTCTGCTTCCAATAACTCTACCTCTATGTTAACTTTGGACTGGGCATTTGAATCTTTAGACCACTTCTCCTATAAAATCACAGCATTATTTAATATAAATTCAACACTAAAGCCCGTCAAATGTTACATAAGTATAAAAATTAGGCCAATGGCATCAACTATGCTGATTATTGCTTTTTGTAATCCATTGCTATTTTTCATTTTCTAGAAATAAGTGTAATTGTAATGCATTGTTCTTCACCCCCCATGGAACTATTCCATTATTAAAGACTGAACGGAAATTAAATATTAGGATAAAGCAAATGATGTAGATCTAGGTCTAGAGAGTTGGGTGGGGTAAAATCTAAATAAACCAGATTAATGTTTCATATGAGATGCAACAAACCATATTTGATAAATATTTTTAAATGAGAACTTTGAGCGAAAGAAAATACCTCAGTCTGAACTCCAGAATCAGCAGTTTCCTTTGGATTCCAGCTGTCACCATCTTGAAATATGCTGTCCGAAAATGAGACTTTGCCAGGTAGGTCAGAACTGCATCGTCTTTTCTTTGCTGGGTTCTGTTGGGGGGATTCTGATTCCATCTCCTCATCAAGTTTGGACATTTTTTCCATTAGGCCTCCATAGGGCTCACTTTTACGTGGTCCTAATATGAATAACAAAAATTGATGAAAAGTAACTAATGTTAATTTACATTATATCTAATACAAATAGAAAGGGGGATAAATAATGTTATCTTGCTACTTACTCGGACTAGCCATGCCATCTTCCATTGATGGATAACGCTGTCTTGGTAACCCAAAGTTCCTCAGCATGGCCGGGGCCAGAGACATTCTATCCTTTCCTGGGCACCAGGTCTCACGCCTTTTTTTCTGTGAGCAATATAATGCAAATGTCTAGCAAATATTGACAATGCCAAGCAATGCAATTGATATCAATGACATAAGAAAACACTGGTTGACATCAGGGAGGACTTGTGATATTTAGCTGTGAAATGTTACTGGGATACATATTATATCATCTTCTGATATTTGTTTAATGATATGTACCCACACAATCATTGTCATACCATAAGACATGAAATAAATAAGAAATGTAACTTGTCACATGGATAATTTCGACAGCTTGGATTATAAACTTTTGACCCCGGAAATTTGTTGAGCATATTTGATAACCATGGTTACAAATTTTATTAATTTAGTATGCAGATACACTAATCTAGTAAAAAAAAATTGGTTCGTCCTGCCAATCAACAAAATCTAAATAGGCTAGTCTTTGGATAGGGCTTCATAGTCGTAAAGTGGACTATAACATTATTTCACTTTACTTGTCTTTATGATAATAAACTCAGAATATTTGAGAACAGTAAAAGTAAAACAAAATCTTAAATTCCTCTTTTCAATTTTTATGTTCATTTTAATGATATCTGAACAGCTCATCATACTTTGTGAGGATTTACTTCCCCTTTAGAAATATGCCATTTTCAGTCCCAAAACTGTCCTGTTTTGGAAAAGTTCTAAATTTTGAAAGATTGATCTTCTGTGTTCAACATTTTGCTCTGAGATGTCTGCAATTAAAAGTTCCTCTCCAAGAAGTTGTTAATTTTTAACTGATTGATGTATATTTAGATCCAAGACTATCATTATAAGGGTAATTTCTTTAATAATATTTGACTAACTCACTGAGAAGAAGAAAAAAAACATGTAGCAGCCCTTGGATTAATAAATCTTAAGGGTTATCCATGGACATAAATCAAGAAATCAGTTGCCCTAAACATGAAACTTGGCAGTATCTAATGATATCCAGTGATATTGCCCATGCTTACTCAGGTTATATATCATGACCTGTATATATCGTTGGCCGTACCTTAGCTTTGGTAGTGTCATCTTTGATGCGAGAGGACACGATGATGAGGTCATGGAGAGCCTTCATCTTCTCTTGCTGCTGGGCCTTGGACTCCTCTGTCTCGGCCAGGCGCTGCAGCAACTCCACATTCTCCTCCCGCATCACATTCACATCAGCCTTCTTCAGCTGCACCATCAAACAAATACATCACTGATAAAGGTCATGCTTCATCAAAACAAACAGAAAATCAGCTGTATGTAAGTCACTTTTGAAGAAACACACTCGAAAAGTTTATATGGACCAATGTTATTTCAAGCAATTGGGGATCTTTTATTTGAATTATCACATAGACATGATTACACAAACTACAGCCTTTGAAAAATAGTCATAGAGTACTGACTGTAATGAGAAACTACATAATAGAAGATATCCACTTTACTTGACCATGTAGCAGGCCCAGAGTACTTGTCCCCCCTTAAATGAGCCACTTCTTACTCTTCTGATGCCATTTAATTTTCAAACAATCAGTGTGAGGATTTAAAACAAAGGAGAAAAGTTACTTACCGAATCAAGTTCTTTTTGAAGTTTCTGCATCTCAATCTTGTATCGCTGCAGCATGGCTGCCTCTGACAGCACTTCATTTTGCACTGGCTTATTCTTAATACGCTTGGCACTTGTTGCAAACTACAACCAATTCACAATACTATTTACATGTAGAATTTCTTAAAAAATCAAATGAGACTTTGCTGGAAGAAAATGTTGATTCATTCTAAAACTGTATGCATTTGGTCAATATGTGTATGCAGTTGTATTTACCCTTAAAGTAGAGTGGGTTTCTTCAATGGCAGCTGGTGTCATATTGCAGATAATAGATGTCTTTGAGTTTCCACCCAGAGCATTTTGTAAAATTCGGGTGAGACGAGAATCACGGTAGTTGATAAATCTATAAAAAAAATGGTTTTATTGTGACAATATCAAAATCCGTAGAACAAATATAAAAAAATAACAAGTATTGTGCTTAATTATGTTGGTATTTAACTTTCATGACATAAAATAATCAGATACTCCGTAAGGTCTTGCTTGTTGCCTCATTCCGAGGCGAATTTCTCCAACAACTTATACTTATCGGTGAGAGAAATGTGAAAAATACTGGTAGTCCTTTCTTATTGAGGGGTGACAATTCACTAAAACTAGAAGTTTGTCCCTGATACCTAATTTACCATTTATACAAATGAATCAATTATCTTTGACTGTTACCATCCCTTATGAACCTTTTTATACCGTGAGGGTCCATACAGGAGGAGGGGGCTAGAAACTCAGTCAACAATTATCTGTCTAACCATAAAAATTCACTGTCCCACTAAGTCCCTCACAATACCAATATAATATCACTTGTCGATTTATAAAAGGCACATACTAAATAATACCTCCATCCATCATATTCACTTTATGTCAACTTGAAAGTTTTCTTGAGTGCTCATTCAAGCTTGACTTTATTCACCAATCCCCTTTGTTGAACCTTATGACACACATTAGACAAAATCAAAGTTTCAAGTTTGGATGTTGTATAATTGCTGAGATGAAAGACACATCAAAGTTTGGGAAAATGTTGAATTGCTCACTGAAGTGTGGCTGTTCACTGAAGCATGACATTCTTCTGGGTAACTAAAACAATTTTTTAAGATGTATCATCCCACCAATAATGATAACTCTATCTATAATAGCCACTGAATATAACTCACAATTCAAAATGTTCAAAATGTTGACAGACAGAAAGTCTTGCATTTGAGACAATACTGTGTTACTGATTTTGGTAAAATCTACTCACGGAGCGTTATCACTGAGCTGAGATATAACTTGTCCTAGACTAAAGAGACTTTTGTTGATGAAACCACCCTCCATGAGGCGAGCACCTGTTGCTCCAGTTTGCTTGGCCTTTTCTGATCCAGCCAAATCTACCAGGTTCTGTAACGTTAAATTCATATTAACAACAATGTGACATTTACCCCATCAAACGTAACAAAAAGATATGTTTAAAATAAATAATGCTGTACTGTTGAAAATGATGTTATTACACACTCTTAGAGTGGATTCTCAATAAAAGTATCAAAATTGTTTTAAACAAGGAAATTATTAAAATCATATATTCATATACACAGGTATGTAATCTAATATTTGAAAGATTTATTATTAAATGTGCACACAAACTGATGATGTTTAACATTTCAAGGGTGCTATGGACAAGCACTGACATATGTACCACGTTTTCTTGATCTCTGATAAATAAAATGTTAACACGGCTGATTGTCATTTATTATTTACTGACCAAATGTGAGACCATAACTGCACCATCCACGCTGTCTCGCCCATCACTGCGTTCTCTGCTTTCAATTATCACCCGGAAGATGGTATGAGATCGGCTACTCCTCTCATTCATGTTAGTGCGCCCAAAGTGTCTGTTAGCTAGGGTTAAAAAAGGGCAATAATGAGTTTACTTATCCCAATATTTCATGACAATAAATAATAAGATATGATTGTCACTAATAAAACATGCTGGTGTATTCTCCATATACAATGTAATAAATACCATAATCATTTACTTTTAATCTGATATTACAAAGATTTAGCATCACTGTGTTCATTGTGGCATACCTTCTCCTTTCTTCATCAGGCCCATAATCTGTTCTGGATTTATCACCATTTCCTCCTTCAGGTTATTAACAAATATATTACCATCCTAGAAAAAGGTAAGGTTGAACATATCAGTTACAAAGTATCAAAGGTAAATCCTTTATATGAAAACTTTCCTTGATGTTCCCTCATAATTTAGCATTTTCTTTGAGGTTTTTACATGTAAAATGTATAAAAGTAACAAATGTGTTAAAATTTATAATACTGAAATAGCTTGAGTAAGTAGGAGTGACTAATAGCATCAAAGTGCCCAAAAGGTCAATGAAACTTCACATAATTTTAGTGAGGAATGTTTTGGATTTGGAGCATTACATTAGTTGTGATTTATCACAGAACATTTATGACATGTATGTAATATCAATTTTACAGAAACCTATAAAATTACAATAACCAAAGCATAGACCAAATCTCAAACTGTGGCTTAATGAAGATTAGAAGGAGACATTGGATGTGCCAGGTTTATTTGCATGTGGGTAACAATTACATTTTGCAATTGTAAAAAGAAATCATATAAAAAAAGGAAACCAGACAGACAGAATGACTGAAAATTCCCACCTTACTGCATAAGCTTGGCTGATAAAGTCAGAATTTCTTAAGTTGAAGATATGTTAATTGGTTTCATATCATGAGAACGTAAGGCTTTACCGTGTCTTCTCTCACATCCAGATGTTTACGTGGGTCACCAAGCAAATCACAGACCACTTCATTGTAAATCTCCAAGTAGGACACACGTACCAAAAACTCACGGTCCAAAACCTTGAAAAAAATATATGGTAACTTATAATCTATAACATACTTATATCTTAGAACTAGTCATTATCATTTTTTATCTCATTTGTTTTAATACCTGTAAAATACTCAATTATTTAATAAAGATTTACATTGTACAATCAAAAAGATTATCCTACAAACAGCAATTTTGAAAGTAACTTACATTTTCAATGGAATTGAATATGTCTGCAACTGCCCTGGGAATTATTCCTGGGTTTGATTCATTGCCCATCATAGTGAATGTCTTGCCAGAAGCAGTCTGACCATATGCAAAAATAGTTCCTAAAATGAAAAAACAAACATTCATATTAAATATATATCTTGAGATTCTTGTGTTTAATGTCCCAGCAAGTCTTGTATTTTTTAACCTGGAGCGTTCAAATGCTACTACATCACAATTTGGACATACATTGTATAATGGAGATAATTTTTTATTCGCAATGAAACCAATGGGGGGAATTACCATATCATTCATTAGTTTGTCTCTAATATTATATTTTGTTGATCAAATGCATCCCAAATAATTCTATGCAAAGCACTAAATACCATCAACTATATACAGAGATTGATTTTGAACATTATTAACAATTTTAAATATTATTAGCAAGATGCATTGTTTGTGCATTCTGATATTAATGAAACATTTTACTCGGCCATCAGCTATTCATATCAACCTCTTATATCTTTGTCAAAAAATTTCGAACTTCCAATTAATATCTAATCCCTGATTTTGACATAAAAAAATGGTGAGAAAAGAAAGATTATTCAAACAAACTGTAAATGTAATGTTTATCAACTGTATATATCTTAATAATCAATCTTATACTTTCATGAAAAATATTCCTGGTATCATCTTACCATTGAATCCTTTCATGGCAGCTTCAACTATGGGTTGTGCTGTTTCTTGGTACACATCTGTTGTGGTTGTGGACTGGGCAAACACACGATCTAGTAACAAAAATTATTATTACAATATTGTAAAATCTCTTCATATGTGGTGAATAATATTATATGTACAAACAAAAATAAAATACACATACAAATTGTTGCAACATATATTAATTTTATGTCAATAAGTTCAATGTAATTTTGAAGAATGATTCAACTGTTAATACAACAAAGAATGTATCTGTTTCCATGGCTAACATGTGATGCTTTTGTCTTTTAAAGACCAATGAACCCCTCTTATCAATTAATCCTTGTTACCAGGCCCCTTTAAAAGTCACATGACAAGAAAATTGTGAAAATGTTTATATTGTGCCATAATATATTACAATACATGGACATTGCATTTCAACATGTTTTACACATTTTTATAAATGGAGTACAGAATTATAGTGGATCAAAGTGATTTGCTAGACACACCCCTTTTTATGTGGGTCAAATCAGGGCTGCTGAGATTTTGCCGGAAGTGACGCATGTTCGCCCTTCATGTTCAAAACAAACCACTCCAAGCCAGTGAAAGTCTTGAGGGATTGTAATTTATAAGTAATAACAAGAGTGTTGATAACATCTTTGAACCACTGGTGGCCTAATTAGCACGTGTGGATAGTAGGTCAGATCATGTTTCACATCATAGACACTTGGATTCTGCCTGTGGTGATGGGGAAGACAGGAATACAGACAGCCACCCAGTTGGGTTTTGCAAACTTACATCTGCCTCTTGAGATTATTCAGATCCCTCAAGGGACTGACTGAACTATTCTTTATCATAATGTTATGGTCAAAGTCATTTCCTTGTTGAGAAAGAAATGTTGAAATCTCAAAGTTTAGTATCATTTTTACAGAATTTCTATTTTTATTCAAAATTCCTTTGTCTGTATATAAATATTGATATATGATTTAGTTGGGTACCCACTGATATGCAATGACAGACATTAAAAAAATACCAAACTAAACATTTCAAATGGCCATTGAAATACACCTGCAATGCATAAATAATATATAACCAGACCTCAAAATTTAGAAGTCAAAATAATTTCCAGCAATGAAACAGATCTAAAAATATGTGTTGAATGCTTTCAAGACATTTTTTTTCAATTATGTCATATGAAGTTTAGCTCTACATTACTGAATATGAATAATATTCAACCAATTGATATTGTTACTGGTCATTGGTTAACAAATAAATAAATAAGTTTTCAGTGTAAAAAAATATGGAAATATCAACTAAAAATAATTCATAGATATTTTTAAAATGTCATCTCAATGTTCCATTTAAAGTTTGAAAACCCTTAAACTTCATGCCAAAAGTGTTTTTAGGGCTAGCTAATAAGTGTCTTGAAACTGATAAGAGTAGAGCAGGCCATATTTCAGACACAATACCCAGTTAAGTCATGTTTGTTTATTTTCTTCAATTAAAGTAGGGATTGTGGGATGGGAAGCTGATGTAAATGCAGGTCTCTATTTTACAGCCTTAAGTTTTGCCATAAATCATATTTTCAATGGATGTTATTTGTGTAGAAGAAAGGACATCAGCTGTTATACATGTATAGACATAGGAGGAATATGTGTGCAGGAGATGCATGCGGGGCGCAATGACGTAGGCAGCCTGCTGACCCAGTTCTAGGTCAAGGGAGTAGGTTAATTACCCTGGGGGTTCAAAGATCTTAGATTATAGCTAAACTAAACATCAGACTGCAGAAAAAATTGCCAGATGTTTCTCAGAGGTATGAAATCTAAAGATTTCCCACTTAAAAAAATTCTTGTCATATGACTTTTAACACATTCAGTTGTGCCCTTGTATTTCTGAGTATTAGACATTTTTTTGGTAAGAAATAAGAACTTTAGAAGACCAGTTGCTTCTCTTTATGTTAATGATGTTTAAATTGTTTATCCTTATCTTAATCTTAACACGTTTTATGAGTTATGAATACTTACCAAAGATATATGGATGAGATGACTTATCATTTTGCCAAACCTTATTGTCTTCTGCTGACCACAATACATCTTGTCTGTGGTCCGTCTCCCTGAAATAGTTGTTTTATTTATTCATACATGAATAACTACTTTAGATCGTTAACTGTTATGATTTGGTTTTCAAAATGCATGATAAAGTATAAAAGCAAGACTTACCTCTGGATGAGAGGACGTACCCGGATGACAACTTTTATGTTGTCCGACATCTGTAAATAATAAATAAAAGAAAGTAAACTACTGATACTTTCCCCCTAAAAAAAATGCAAGTGTGTACTCACATTTTGTCAGGGTTGGCTGCTTTCTTTCGTTAAAAAAGCCCCAGATTTTCATCAGAAATGATTCAAATCAGAGGCTATTTCTAGCATTGATGGATAAAAAACGGTATTGAGTATAGACTGTGTTTAGCGTTTCCGTTTGATTTTTTCTCATTGAAAAGTGTAAAAAATACTTTCAAATAAACATTTAAAAAACAGTTAAAATAGAAAAGGAAGTGTATGACGATAATGGAGTTGTCTTTTTTATCAGGTTTAACTCACCATTATTTTTATACAAAGTTCCCTCAGTTAAGAAGCAAATACACCACAGTAAAAATTCATTTTAGCCAGCTGATATTTGCTAGCAATGCTACTTGTCAATCTCTTTGACAAGCCTTTCAATGACAAAAACTAAAATATATTGTACAAAAACGAAGTTTTACTTCAATCAGGCCCGATATAATAGCTACCATATAATACAGGAAAAAAGGTTAGTCCTGTCAATCACCAAAATTTTAAGTGTGCTAGTCCCCTTTTTTAGAGGTTAAATTGAAATTGTCATCCTTGATTTATTAGGCTTGTACACATTTAAAAGTTCAATGGTAAAACAAAGCAGACGTGTTTAAAAATGGATAAAGAATATTTGTGGTCAAGTCTTTATGAATATCCTTTAAAGATGATGAAAACACTGTTTGAAAAGGTTAATTTTCCCAAGAGAGGAAACATGAAAGCAGACATTTTTTATTTGAATACTCTACGACTTAAACTGCACATAACTGCTCTAAAATGTGTAAAATGAGAACAAAGCCCAAAAGGCTAGTTATCATGGGGGTGGATTCTATTCTAATTCAATTCTTTAGTTTTGATGGGAAAGTAAATTGACATCAGTCTGGATCAGGTACTCGCACATGAATTAATGAAGTTCATGAGAATTGTTTGTCATGTCAGGATTTATCTATTCACTGGTTTTACCTTATTTGTGCATCCAAATGACAACCAAAATATATCTGTTCCTGTAGTTTAAATCGATACTACCGTTTGTTGGAATCACGAAGTATTTCTTTCAGGTTAAAAGACTTACCTCTTTGCTTCTTCCTTCCAACTGCTTGAATACCCAACTGCTTCAACCTGCTACTTTTGAATGCTGCCGCAAATTTAAAACTTGACCTATTTTACGCATTGTCCAATGACCGAGCGGCTTTCACACATGACTGTGTTGTATCAATTAATTCCATTGGTTCCTTCTATTTCCGGTCTCAAATTGTAAACACTTGAAGTTCATGTTTTTTTGTAATTTCACGTTGATTTTGTCACTTCTTCTCTAATATTAAACTTACTGTCAGCCATGAAGTCAGTTAAAGCAGCAAAACATCGTCTCTCTTCGTATTCAAACGTGTTAGCGGGATGTGCGTCTCAGGTAATGGTCTTAAAACTGATCAAACACGAGAGAAGTCTTCAGCGGTGGTGAAAATAGCTTTCAAGAACATGTCAAAATGAAATCAGCACAACCATGAAAATTGCTATGTAGAAATTGCGACCAGCCCTGAACCGTTTGACTGTTACCATCCCTTATTAACCTGTACAGGCGAAGACAAGAGAGCTGTGGACAAGAGAGCTGTGGTTCCATTTTCAAAGCATTTTAAGTGTGTCTGCACTTACGGAAATATTCTCGTCTTGTTGGTGTCTGACCCCCCATGCATGTGCCAACAAAGTTGAATGGTGTAATAAGCACGGGCAAATGATTCATAAACTACATCGCAGCTTTGTTGTCATCGCCTACTGTCCCACTCACTAGGGCCAGTGCCTGTTGTTCTCAGATAAGGTATCATAATTAGGCTGATCAACCAGAAAGGTTGCACATGGGGTATTCTACACATGTATGTTCATAATGATTGGACAGGAGAGTATGACCAGAATTGGTTTGGAATATATGGATAGGCTTGGGTATCAAATGGATTCATTATAAGACAAATGTTTGGGAAGGCCTGAGAATGTTCACAATAAATAGCTCCAATCATCAAAATGGAATATATTTTAAAACAGTTCTCCGCAACCGACAAGGATCTACATTTGGGAGTCCAAAGATAAAAACACAACAAAACAAATTTGAGGACCAGTTGACTGCAGAACTAGTTTTCCTCTGTGCACCATGACTGTCATGGATGAGAATGATGCTGCTCAGCCAAGGAAAATTGCATGAATTGTATCGCCATACTGTTCCATGGGGGCAGCCAGTGCTAAGCAATGTATAATTTTTGATAAGCAGATTGCAGGTTTCCATATTGCCTCATTGAAAACCACATAGGGGAAGTGTACACAAAAATTGGAAATGCACAAAAACCTCTCTCAAATCCAATCATTAAAGAAAAACAAGATGGTAATGTACAGTAGCTCTAAAGAGTGAAATTACACAAATTAGATGCCAGATGTCACCAACTCTCTATATTCAATTGAAAATATGGGGAAATGAATATATTGTATACTTTTATAAGGCAATTTTCTATTTATCAGCCAATGCTATGAATGCACAAATCTTATGAGCATTAGTGATAAATCAGTGTACATTGACATCAATATCACCATCTGGCCACAGTAATGTTGCAGTGGCATCTACAGGGCAACTGCTTGCACAAAACCACATTCAAGGGGTGAGATCATCAAAACACCCTTTTATTCTGTCAAGAAGTTACACAAAACAGTCTTTGCATAGTTGGTGCCAAAGAAGTTCAAAACTCCATATTTATCAACAAGCCATGGAGCTAAGATTAGAAGTTTGCTCTGCCAAGGATTTCCTCTATACATGACCAGCCCCACTAGCACAATTGTTAAAGCATAGGATCTGTGTCTTTCTTGGTTATATATATCAGAGACAGTTGGTTTGACTCCCACTTGCAGTGTTGTTACTTCAGACTAATCAAAAAGATAGAAGGTCAACCTGATATGGCCATTGTTGCTGAAAGGGTTGGAAAAACACCTTTGCTCAGTCAATGAGCTGTATAATTCTCCACTAAGGAGCAATACTGAAACACAGGGGAAGACTTTATCATATGTAATTATTGCAGCAGTTAATTTGTAGATATATTGTAAAAAAGAACATAGCGCGCCATGAGCATGGAGCGCCATGAGCAGACCTAGTCTGATATAGCTCTATACAAATTATTATTATTATTGTTGTTGTTGTTGTTGTTGTTGTTGTTGTTGTTGTTGTTGTTATTATTATTATTATTATTGTTATTATAGTTCAAGTTGAAATAGGAACTGGTGCAGTGATGTAATTCAGCTTATTTTTTGTCATAGGCCACAGCATATGGAAGATGTGTGGCAGCCAAAGAAAATGTAGGAAAAGACATGTGCAGTAAGGAATTCCAAAAGCTAAATGAATGTTTTAAAAAAGCAGTAAGTAATATCAGGGATTCATCTACATCTACATCTATAAGTTTACTCGGCAAAACCTATTGGCATCCCGCCGAGAGTGCGTGGTTGCACTAAGGGGTGCAGCTGGTACACACCAGCTACTTGTTGCTAACCTTTATACTATGGCTAGGGAGTTCCTGAAGGATGCCGAGCTACCTGGTTCCAATGTAGTTAAATGAGGGGGAAGATTGTTCCAGTCAGTTACTGTCCTTGGGAAATAGCTGTATTTATAAGGGTCACAGCTTGTCGCCATTTCGATATAGCGATTTCCCTGGTTTTTTCGTGTAGGAGCTGATTTCATTTTGACATGTTCTGGAAGTTTCAAAGCTATTTCACCATGTATAGCCTTGTACAATAAAACCAGCCTCTGTGTCCTTCTTCTCCCTGCTAGTGAGTCCCATTTAAGATCTTCCAGGATTTTTGTTACAGTGCCTGTTTCTCTCTTCCAGTTGCCAGACACAAATCTAGCAGCTCGTCTTTGAACTGATTCTATACGGTCTATATCTTTTTTGAGATAAGGGTCCCACACACTTGATGCATATTCTAAGTGAGGGCGCACCAGTGTATTGTAGGCAGCCTCTTTGATATTTCCTGGGCACATATTGAAATTCCTTCTTACAAATCCCAGTACTTGATTTGCTTTGCAGACAATGTTGTTGATATGTTCATCCCATTTCATATTTGTTTGGAGCTCAACTCCAAGGTAGGGATGATGTTCAACATGTTGCAAGATGTGACCATTTAATGTATATTTTCTTGTATCAAGAGCTTGGCTTTTTTTCTTGCTGCTCAGGGTGTAGCATTTCTGAGCATTGAAGTCCATTTGCCACTCTCTTGACCATTCTTCCAGCATATTGAGGTCTTCTTGCAGTTTGACTGCATCATCGTCATTTTCAACTATTCTATATAAGAGGCTGTCATCAGCAAAGAGCCTTATGTTTGAGTATTTTAGCTTCTCTCCAATGTCATTAATATAGAGTAGGAATAGTATTGGTCCTAGTACTGTACCCTGAGGCACTCCAGATTTGACATGGACAGGGTCAGATTCATCACCGTCAATAACTACCCTCTGTTCACGGTTTGTAAGCCAGTTTTTTATCCATGAACCGACCTGCCCAGAGATTCCATAATGCTTGAGCTTGTGATTCAGCCGCTCGTGGCAGACTGTGTCAAAGGCTTTACTAAAGTCGAGAATGAGCATGTCAACATTTTGCCCATCATTTCTGGCCTTGAGTATATCCTGTAAGGTTGTAATTAACTGAGTTTCACACGAGTGGCCTGTCCTGAATCCATGCTGAAAATTTACCAGGATGTTGTAAAGTTCGCAGTGATTCATCATGTGTCTGACAATTATGTGCTCCAGAATCTTACAGGGGACAGAAGTCAAAGAAACTGGCCTGTAGTTTGCGGCACAACTTTTATCTCCTTTTTTAAAGACTGCAACTATGTTTGCTGTGCGCCATGCTTTTGGGACTTCTCCTTTGTTAAGAGAGTCTTGGAATATTTTTTGGAGGATTGGAGCTATTTCGTTTGAACATTCTTTCAAGACTCTTGTGGGTATTTGATCCGGTCCATTGGCTTTTTTGCAGTTTAGGTTAGAGAGCAATTTTTCCACACCAGCAACTGTGATGGTAATCGGCTCTATTTGTGGAGAGGTTGGAACACCTTTGTCAGGAAAATTTTCCATGTTTTCAGTAGAAAAGACAGATTCGTACTGACGTGAAAGGACTTCTGCCTTGCCTTTACTGTCTTTCACTTCAATGCCATTTTCTGTTAGTGTTGGTACACCAACAGTATCTTTGCGCCTGGATCTAATATAGTTCCAGAACCTTTTTCCCATTGATGGTCTACTGAATTCAATATCAGGTAAATCGAGTAGTCCAAGGACATATTCATTGTGGGAATCTCTCAACTTTTGTTTTATGTGTTTTCTAAGGTTTCTGAATTTTCTACGGTCAGAATCCTTTTTAGTTTTTTCAGCCTTGTTGTATAGTCTTTGTTTTCTTCTAATTTGTCTCTTGATTTCCTTTGTCATCCATGGCACATCCCATCTACCAGTTATTTTCTTAATAGGAATGTGTTTATTGATGGACTCCATTAGCTTAGCTGTGAACTTGTTGTTCAGAGTTTCAGTTGGGAGACATGAATCCTTAACTTCATCTTCAAAAAAGACATGCATGTCCTGTTTTATTGCATTCATATCTCCTTTTTTGTACAGCAATACATTTCTTGGCTTTTTCTTGGCCAATGTAGCTTTAGCATTGATTTCTGTTATTACCACATCATGGTCACTCATGCCTGGATGGACAGATACTTTATTTACTAGGCTAGGGTTTGTTGTACCGACCAGATCTAACCTATTGTCTCCCCTGGTTGGATGTGGATTTACTTGTGTGAGACAGTGTTCATTAAAAGTATCAATCATTTCTGTATTCAAGTCAATCCCATATGCAGGGCTTGGCTTATAGGACATATTTTCCCATGTAATATCTGGTACATTGAAATCCCCTGTTAGTAATATATTAGGGGTGTTTGTGTCGGACTGGGGAATCTTTCCAAGAGATGCATTTAGTTCATGGACGTTTGATATATTTCTGTCTGTTGGCCTGTAGTAACATCCTATGAACAGTGGTTTAGTTCCTGTTATGTTAAGTTTTCTCCATACAAGTTCACAGTCAGTTTTTAGGCTCTCCTCCTTTGGGTCTGACAGCCACCTTTTATGGATACCTATCAGTACTCCACCACCACCCCTGCATCTGTCTTCTCTCCCTATATCATAATCAGGGTGGATGGCACTGTCTGCAATAGTGTGGTCAATGTGGGATTCTGTAATGCATATTATATCAGGGTAATTATGCTCAGTTATTAGTTCCTGTAGCTCCAATTGCTTTTTGGTTGAGTTTAGGCCTCTGCAATTCACTGTCATGACCTTAAGCTTTTGAATTTTTTGCTTTTTTCTACCTTGTTTTGGTCTTATGGTGTTGGTTTTCTCTGCAGATTGGTCTTCTGTTCTTTCACTTGTGATACTTTCATCACTTAGTGTTTCAAAGAGATTACTTGTTTCAAGTTCATTTACAAAGAAAGCATCAGAAATATTAGGGAGGCGACATTTCCAACACTCCCATGACAGCCATCTTTGTTTATTGAATAACTCATAATCTTTATTTGTGAGCCCATCACATTTAATGTGTACGTATGTGTCACATTCATCACACTGCATGGCTCTGTGATTTTTGGCAACTGGTCGTTCACACACTCCACAAGGAAATTGAACAGGCCCTGGATGTGGGTGAACATCGCCACACAATAGTAGCAGGGATATCAGGAAAAGTAGCACAAGATTATTGCATCTTTTCTTCATCTTTGCTTTATCCCAGTAGCAGAACTTCTGTTTCTTGTATATCATGCTGGCTTTGTGTAAGGCAGTGCCCAGCATTGGGTTTCTTTGAATCATACATTGCTTGTGTATAAGGTCATTAATCATTTCCAATGCAGTACTTCTGTATTTGTTGGAAGTATTGCCAAAATTTCCTTCATAAGTTATGCTTGCCACCAAGATGCAGACAAGACAGTTTAGAATCAGTTTTGGGAGGTAACATTTCATTTTGTATGTATGTTGGGCAAAACTATGAATTCTTTTTTTTTTTTTTTTTTTTTTTTTTTTTGCCCAAGTTGTTTGCTTGGCCAAACTATCCTTTTTGTTGTTTTTGTTCTTTTGATTATTTTTGGAAAAGTTGCCCAAGTGGTTTGCTTGGCCCAACTATCCTTTTTTTTTTATTTTGTTCTTTTGATTCTTTTTGGAAAAGTTGCCCAAGTTGTTTGCTTGGCCCAACTATCCTTTTTTTTGTTTTGGTTCTTTTGGTTCTTTTTGGAAGAGTTGCCCAAGTGGTCTGCTTGGCCCAACTATCCTTTTTTTGATTTTGTTCTTTTGATTCTTTTTGGAAAAGTTGCCCAAGTTGTTTGCTTGGCCCAACTATCCTTTTTTTTGTTTTGGTTCTTTTTGTTCTTTTTGGAAGAGTTGCCCAAGTGGTCTGCTTGGCCCAACTATCCTTTTTTGATTTTGTTCTTTTGATTCTTTTTGGAAAAGTTGCCCAAGTGGTTTGCTTGGCCCAACTATCCTTTTTTTTTTTTTGGTTCTTTTGGTTCTTTTTGGAAGAGCTGCCCAAGTGGTTTGCTTGGCCCAACTATCCTTTTTTTTTTATTTTGTTCTTTTGATTCTTTTTGGAAAAGTTGCCCAAGTTGTTTGCTTGGCCCAACTATCCTTTTTTTTGTTTTGGTTCTTTTGGTTCTTTTTGGAAGAGTTGCCCAAGTGGTCTGCTTGGCCCAACTATCCTTTTTTTGATTTTGTTCTTTTGATTCTTTTTGGAAAAGTTGCCCAAGTTGTTTGCTTGGCCCAACTATCCTTTTTTTTGTTTTGGTTCTTTTGGTTCTTTTTGGAAGAGTTGCCCAAGTGGTCTGCTTGGCCCAACTATCCTTTTTTTTTTTTTTTTTTTTTTTTTTTCTTTACTTGATGTTTGTTTCCTTGATGTTTGTTTCGAGCCCAAGGGTGCAACTTGGTGCTTGGTTACAATCAAGGTTTCTGTCAAGGTTTTGGTGCTTTTCTATAAATGAATGGACGGCCGGCAGGTAAACCGGTACCTACCAACCCTCGTCAAATTTTGCACTGAATTTGTTCACTGATATATTGCTAAAAGTGTGTAATTGAAGCGGGGGGGTGTTTTGGTTGAGGTAGGTAGTCACTGCAGTGTTAATTTGATCCGTTTGAGCCCAGTAAATTGCCGATATAAACGACAAAATGCGGAGCCAATTCAAAACACTGCCATCTTGTTACTTACGCATGCGCACCCCATATCAGAATCTATCCAATGTTATAAGAAAGCAACCTAAAATCTCCAACTTTCACTTTATTTGATCTCTAGATTGTTTTTTAAGGCCATACAAAGCTTGGGACTTGCACTATTCATAGGAGCCAGATGCAAAGACTTGATATGAATGAATTGAGCCAATTGTCTTTTCAATGCAGTGACCATGTGCTCATGTTTTAAATACTTCAACAATCTTTTGAATATTGATGTTAAGTAAAAATGAAGTAAACAGCGACTAGATTTTGTCAAGGCATTTTGTTAGTATGTTTTATTCATCCACTATTTGATTACAACATATCATGTAATATTATATATATAAAAAATATTTGGAATCAAATGCTGCACAATAAGGTTTCAGTGGGAAACAATTAATTTGACAGTTTTTAAAAATAAAATCTGATAAAAAATGTAACAAATATTCAAATTATTTTTCTTTTCAGTTGAAGAATATCAAATGAGGAAATGGAATATCGGACATGGGAAATCTAGAGGCAACATCGACTGTTTTAATGGGAGTAAATATGAATGTAAAAATATCATATGAAACACTTAGATGAAAAGGATATGTATGTATATATATATATATATATATATATATATATATATATATATATATATATATGCAGAAACATTTGAGGTTTTTTACTACTATTTTCAATAATATGACTGATTGCAACAGGCTCAGGGTAAATGAAATGTGAAAGGTGAAAGTATTGCAGAGGAAATTAATATTGCTGTCAAAGTATGATGCAGAATTGGTCCAGCAATAATGCATTCTCCTACTTCTGATCCAAAAATGTCCAAAATGGATGGAAAATCGTTCCAAAATATATTTACCCATGAACTACAAAGTATAATGTGTGTTTGCAACAAGCAAAGCACCCAGCAAGTGTCCACCAAAGTAAAACATGTAAATGGTTCACAACAACAGAAAGTGAGAAGGTTTGTGGACGATTCTGTCCCATGACAGGACTCTACTGAATTTGGATAAAAAGATTGGAAATGGATTATGATGCATAGGTCAAGGCCAGTCAGAAACAAATATTATCCTGGTGTAATACAATTTCAAATATTACTGATTGCACACGTTGTCTTGCATGTTATATTTTTCAAATAAATAATTGTTAAGTTTAAAAAAAGAACAGTTTGTTTTGTTTCATGTCTAATGGTGTACATTTAATAACAAAAGGTTTTCATACTCATAATAAAGTTTTTGACATGTGTTCAAAAAGTTGACAACAACTTTGACATTTCTAAATATCTCACTATTTTGACAAGTAACAGGTGGCAGAGTCTGGGGCCTGTCAGTTGTCTTGTCATTATACTTTTACATGCTATGAGTACATCATTGTCATATGACCATAAACATTGATCAGTGGTTTAGTTATCTGGAGCCATGCCATTTTTTTAAGTTAAAGTAAGCAAAATAATTTAAATCTATTCTGACTTCTTTGAGAAGTTAATCACAAATTTTGCCAAAGAGGTACTGAAGCCTGAACTCTGGATATCTGTGCATTTGAGTGTCAGTCCCTTTTTGTGAATGCACACATTTCATTTCATTTTCATTTTATTTATTTCACATTTTTTCACATTTTATTCAAATATAGACTTGACAAAAGATGTGGTAAAAAGACTATGGCACTAAAATTTCACAATTTCACTACCATATGTAATTAAATTTATTGAAGATTTTCAAAAAAATCTTAATGGATATGTAATTGGAGTTTTAACATACAAACTAGCACAGGTCATTTCATAGTTCACCAAATTCACTAGCAGGGTTTAGGGGGGCTGACCCTGCTTTGCTTGTTGTGACAAGATTTCTTGGCACAATGGATGGTTATAAGATGGTACCACCATGAAATTTAGGAGTATCCTAAGAAAGAAAAAGTTGATTTCTAATATATGGAGTGAAAAATAACTCGCGCAAATCAATTCAAAGGTCACCAAAATTACATGATTGTGCCATAATGAGATTTTGGAGTATCATAATTGAAAAAAACTTCATTTCTTATATTCTGTGAAAAATAACTAGGACAGGTGAATTCAAAGGTCGCCAATTTTTGCTGAGGTTTGAGTGGTCCCATATTGACTGTTACCATCCCTTATGAACCCTTTCATGATGTGATGCTCCACACAGGGACTGGAATAGAGTTCAAAATTTTTACACACTTCCCAGTCCTGAAAAACACCCAAGTTATTTCTGTAAGACACTCTCGCTGACTTTCCCAGTCAGTAAAGCAAACTTTTCAGTCACAGGAACCAAGATGGCACCTGCTGGGACAGTCAAACCCGTGCTTATTATTCTTAGCAAAGATGTCGCAATTAAGCGGTCTTTTGTCCCACCCATATGTAAAAATTTCTCTGAGTAAATGATACTTATCTTTTCTTGACAAAATATATTTCATGAAAATATTATTGAAAATCCGAAAATGAAGTAAAGTTCTTTTAATACAACTGGAAATAAAACTCATTTATGACGACGTCCAATTTTTGCTTACTTTGTCTCCTATTTCATCAGATTCTCCATTTTAGGCTAAAGTCATTTAACTTTTAAATAGGTAAATTGGTCAGAAATAGGAAAAAAGCTAGTTTTTTTCGGCCTGAAGGTCAAGCCAGGAGCAAGACCAGAAAGGCATCAAAATAAGTCAGCAGAGTAGATTGGAGTCCCATGATTGGAGTGAAGAACTAAACTCTAACAGTGAAGAGGATGTCAGAATTACCTCTTCACTGTCAGAGTTTAGTTCTTCACAGACAATGAAAATGGCTGACGGGAAGATACAATTCTTACAACAGAGATTCAGGAAAAGGAGAATGGGACTGTGCAGAGATGTACTGACAGTACAAACTGATCTGCAGAGCACAAGGAGAATCTTAGAAACCTATTAGAGAAGAATCATGCTGATGTGAAAACCAAACTTGATATGTGTGGTCGGAGAAAGAATATGACAAGTTATTGACTAAAATACGTGCTCTTGAGACTGAAAGTGTGAAAACTAGAATATCTCTTGAGACATCCCAGCCCAAACTACAGATGGAGGAAGACAAATGTATGATTGCTGAATTCAGAAAGCTATTGCTCACTATACATCAGAGATAAGCCAAAAAGCCAAAAATAGTACCCTGAGAAAAGGACATCACGACAAAAAGGACAATGACGTCATATTCATTGATAATGAGACAAAGTGCTCTTAACCACAGAGGATTATTACTGATATGTGGCCAAATTTGCAGATAAACTATTGGACGATAGCGTATGACGTCAATGAGATGGATACATTTCAGAAAGCAATAGTGAAATGTAAATTTCAGCAAAATCAGGATAAATACTAAGCAATTGTTTTGTATTGGGCTTGCAGAGATGGATGGGAAATTAGCAGTACCTTGATATGCTCCAATACATTGGAGACAAACTGTAAAAATGTCACCAGGCAACATATGTGTCAGCTCCCCATCTCGGCAGATAATGTTAACAAGATGGTCACAGCTTGTGTAGTTTTAAAGCATCATCTTCCTGACTGAGATGAGAAAGTAACCATTCTGGAAGTGTCGGAAAAGGTCAGAAAGTTAGCCACTGGCACCAAACAGCCACACCTTACTGCCCCTGCTCAACATCGTGCATTTGGAAGCCTGCCACAGAAATATGAATAAGACAAATGAAATTAATATAACTGAAGAGGGAGGTCTGACCCATGTTGTGAAAGCCGATAGGCTGTTATGAAAATGATTGTCATTTAATTGAATTCCTAGTGTGTGGCACAGAAAAATTATTCTTATGAGAATAATTTTCCTTCAGTATTCACTACCAGAGTGCACCAAGTGGGCCCTAGCACAACTGCCCCACCATTATAGAAGGTGCCATTAAACAATACCGGTATATTAGTTCATGCAATGTGCAATGTTTTTCCATCTCAAAATATTTTTCCATCTCAAAGATTTTAAAAGTAAAGGAATATTTTACACATGAATAGCCCTGATACTCTATCTATGACTGAGACTTGGTTAAATGAAAGTGTGATGTGAGAGTTAACTTTCATGCTTAGATGAAAAGGGGTTGAAATCACTTCCATCGTTTAAAAAATAGTCTTGCTTTATCTGTGTATTCATGACATTGTATCCCTTAATGATACATCCCTTTAGTTACTTTCATGAATTCTCTGCATTGTGGCTGTTCAGAAAGGAAAATAACATAATCTGTGTAATGAGCTGCAAAACAAATAATATTAGGTATGATGTCAGCTATGTATTTATAAATAGTATCACTATATATAAACTAAGGGCATGAACACTCTTTCACCACATTTCTGCCAATCTGATGTATCAAATTAGATTAAAAATAGTCAGGTACATCCTAAAATTTCAAAGATATGATCCATACAATGCTAAGATTACAAAGCATTTTTAGAAAGTGCAATCCTCATGCTTCTTTGAAATATTTATTTCATGAAGTTGAAACTGTATTCCAAGAGAAATAGGAAAAACCGGTGATTGGGTGGTGGAACACCTTGTAAATAGTATTATTCTCTATGAAATTTACAAATTTAGCGCATAATATTTGCAAAGAACTACAAGGCATTGTCACACTCCACTGAGCACAGGATTATAGTATTCTATGGGACATTATTGTTTTCCATAATTCCCTCTATTGGATCACAGGCTTTTCTGATTTTTGATTTTTGTACAAGTTTTGGGCAGAAATATTAATCAAGGTAAGGATAAGTTAAGTTTTGAAACACTGAATTCAAGGATTGGATGGCACAGATCAGGAATATCCACACTTCCAGGTCATTAAAGTAAAATTGATAACTTTATACATTGAATAAAAAAAATATCGTCCAAGGTTGTGATTTAAGCTTTCATCTCTTTATTTGTGTATGAGTAAAGGGAGAATTACCATTGCATTGATCACACAATTTCGACACTATCTTAGCTTTTCAGATTCCCTATGATCTGTCTCCTAACTTAAACCTTGTTGGTTGATTGAACAATAGCTGCATAAAGTATTAATGTTGCTCGAACTGAGCATTTGCTTAAGATTAACTTGCACCTAAAGCTGTGGTTGCTGAATATTAATTTCAAAATTTGTGACCATCTGCTAGAACTGTTATTTTTTCGGTAATAATTTATTTGTGTTAACTGCAGGACTTGGAAGGGAATGGTTGTATATCATAATTTCTAAGTTGAAACAAAGTCTCGGTACTTAACAGGCAAAAACTCTGAAAGTTGGAGGTGAACGTCCGTCCCAACTATTAACACTCTCATGCCACTCCACATTTCTACCCTGCCATATCTATTAGCCTTGTTTCGACAGGTGTTCCCTGTCCTCACTGGAACTAGCAAACGATTCCAGGTAGTGTCACGTGAAGTAATGGGTTTTCCATTTATATCAGGTAAGAATTACCACTTCTTCTACATGATATGCACACATCTTAGCAAATGTATTTTTGCATCATGGATTTTGTACCATAGATTTACCACATTCACCCACACAGATCAATGAGGCGTCAACTTATCTATTGTGTCATTACTTGTGTCATTATTGATCAACTTGTGAAATTGTGAAATGGTATGTATCCCAACTAATTATATATATATATATATATATATATATATATATATATATATATATATATATATATATATATATATATATATATATATATATATATATATGTCAGTGTTTCAATCAGTTCGTGATGAGACCTACTTGCAGAAGCAGATATAGTGCACCTGCTACATGACAACTCACCCGTCATGACAACGGGTTAGCCCTTTGGCATTGGCCTCAGCTTATGTGTGAAATTGTATCATGATTTCAATCTCGGCAAGGCCGGGGATCGAACCCACGACCTTTGGATCACCACAGAGGAACTGGTGCTAATAAGCTGGCGCTCTAACCAACAGCGCCACGGCCCTTGGCCTAAATTGTGGAATAAACTGACGACATTACACATGGAATAAAACTGCATTATTTTCATTATATAATCTTGCTAGATCAATAACATTTTTGTGTTTTCATAATCAAACCCAACTGGCCACCTTTCACAATATATTATATAACCTGAACAATAAACTGATCATTTTTATTATCCACATTATATATTATGTTTTGCACACTATACAGATTCCTTATAGGGTTTGATAAGCTTATTCTTTTTTCTTTTCAAAATTAAGCTGACTGCTTTACTTTGCAGAATATAATTATTCATTTTGTGGTTTTCAATGGTAAAATTGGCAGTTGGTGTTAAAATCTCAACACTTTATTTACCAGCCAGCCAATTAAATTCTTCTGTCTGTCAGCTAGGCCATTTTGAACGAATGTCAGTTGTTTTTTAAGCCAGCTGATTCCTTCAAAAAGTAACTAAAGATACTAAACTTACATATGATTCCTGCCAAATACATCACTTTGATACATGATTTGATACAGTGACATTAACATTTGAGGGAAACGGTTTAAAAAAGGGCTGGCCTTTTTGATTATCATCATCTCATAGACATTGACAGAACAGCATTGCAGACTTGGTTAAATAAATAACCAACAATGGCAGAACATTGCCAATTAAACACTTGCAGGAGCAGTTCATTTGTCTAAGAATATATATATATCAAAGCAGATGTTGTTCAGATGTTGTTCTTGTAGCTGACAGGTTGAACATGGTCACAAATGAGAAGAGACAGTAAAAGTTGTGGTAGTTCATGTCGGAACCTGCAACTGGTGCCTCATGAATGGGCTAGTAAGTGCTGATACAGCATGTACAGTGTAAAGGGAATATATAGAAGCTCTCAGCAGTGTCAGTTCCAGTGACCTGTTCCATCATGCAGAGACTGTAATATCCAGCGTTCCTCCCAGAATCAAAGAGGTAGACAGAATAACGACAAACACAGTACAATGCTGATAGTAAGGTGTTAAATAATATGTTGAGAAAACTTTCAAGTGAAGAACACAATGTCATATTCATTGACAATGACACTGGCCTAATGAGTGAATATTTTCCATGTAGAGACCTATTCTGAGAAAATGACATCACTGGAGTCCACCAGAACAAAAAAAGGAGTCAGACAACACCCAACAAGGTATCAGAGAACGATGCCACAGAGCCAATCTCAGGGAGGTGTGGAATATTCTTCCAATGAAACCAAAATAAATAATAAGTAGTAAACTAAAATAAACAAAAAGTAACTATCAGTCACAGCCTGAAACATTAGACGTTTGCGAGACAGCACCAAATGAAAAACTATTTTTAATTGGTTGAGAAGTTTATAACAAGATATAATTTTTATTCAGGAAACTCATTGTCACCAAAAGAAGGATGAATGTAAATATATAAATTATTTTATTCATGTACATTAAAATGGTCTATACATGACTTCGCTTCATTTGCACAATCATAATATGTATACCATTTTTCTGCAACAGGTAGATCAAGAGTATGTATAAAATTGAGTCTCTGTAAAAAGTCTTTAAAATAAACATCATGTGCATTATGGCGACTAAAATCTAAGTTCATATCACCACCAAATACAACTCTGGCACAATTACTCTTTTCAATAAAAAGTTCTATACAATCAAGTGTCTGGATAAAATCAATATCAACATGAGTCTTTCTATGATTATCAACAGGCATATACATATAAATACATAGCAATCTTTCATTTCTATATTTAATTTCAACAGCACATGCTCTATTAGTATCTTCAATGGTTAGGAATTGTACACAATCCATCATATCCTTCTTCCATAATATACCAAGGCCACCATGTGGTCTACCCCTTAATAACTCACCATCCCGTACAGCTGATACACCATTTGCCATATATTGACTGCTGATGTTCCGCAATATGGTATTTTTGTTGGAGTTCAATAGCCAAGTCTCTTGTATGAATATAATGTCAGGATCTTTATCTGCAATCATTTCATTTAAGAAGTCCTGCTTATCACTGGCCATGCCAGTGCTATTGTATGTCATTATTCTGAGATTGTTCTTCATAATTGATTTTCAGTAACTTTTTGCTTGCGTGTAAACCACCTCTTAAATAAGATTCTTTTCGGCCAGAAATCATGTGACAGAATCACATCATGATGCTTATATTGAAATGTCAGTAGAAATCGCTTTGTACTCCAACCTTCGGTACTAATGTCCTCTACACTCAGTGGATTCATTTCAGTGTCCTTACCTTCAACATACATGGTAATGTCAGTAGCACTAAGAGAAGGGCTCACATTTGTTATCTGGACCTGAAATGTCTCTGGGCCAGCCAAGAGAAGGTCTGAGTCATCTGCAGTACCAACTGCTTTCACATCCTTTTTACGATCTAATGCACTATTATTGCCTTTCTTTTTACCTCTATTTGGCCTTCTGTTGTTATTTGGGGTGAAAAGTGGGATGGGTGAAAAGTGGGATGGGCAAAATATTTGTAGCATAGGCACCAATAGAAGTAGAAGTGGGGAAGTTTTATTTAATAGAAATGTCAAGTATAAGATTAAGAATATAGTAACAGACCCAAGTGGCAGTTATATCGTTCTTTTATTTATATATAGGTACAGATTCATTGTGTATGCTCCTAACAGTGAATATGGAAAAAATGGTTTCATAAATAAGATAAATGAGTGAGTAGACCCTGACATTGAGACACTAATTGCTGGTGATTATAATTGCATTGTTAATAGTGACCAAGATAGAAATGATTGCATTGGTAGCAGTGACATAGGCCAAGTAGACACACAGAATGTAAGTAATTTTGATCTGGAAGATGTATATATGAGAAGGTATCCAGATATCTTTTCATGGCAGTGGTACATGGAAAATGAACAAAAAGGTCATATTCATAGAATCCAACTTGCTTTGTAAAGTGTTTACTTCATGGTGGTTAGGATGGCAAAATACAAGACATGAATATGAAAATAGAAAGGTATGGTGGGAGCTAGCTAAAACGAAAATAAAAGAACTAATTACTTGGTGTGCAAGCAAAATAAGTAATTATATCAAATTTTGAAGACACTTGCAAAACCTGAAAAACGAGATTAACCCTGATAGAGATATGAAATTAATATTGTAAAAGGAAATTCAAATGAATTATATGAAGTTCACATAAACTATAAGGATGCAAAATATGATCTCACACCTAATGGTTTGAAGAGAAAAATTTACTAGATGTTTCCATAACTTGGAAAAGGAAAACTCTAAAGAACAATCTTGGGAATGTATTTATGATGAGAATGAACAACTGTGTGGAACAAATAATGTAATTAAAAGACAGGTGAATTCTACACACATCTGAAGCAGTATGTGATGAAAAAGGTGATAAAATCTAAGTTGTATAAAGGTATGTGTAAGGAATCACATGATAATTTAGAAAGATATTAGTTTTGAAGAAGTGTTTAAAGCAGTTAAACTTATGGCTGGAGCAAAAGCTCAGGTCCAGATGAGATTCTAATAAAATACTACCAGATGTATTGGAAAATGGGAGGAAATGACCTTATAAATGTATTCAAGAACAGTTTAGCAAAAGGAAGGTCACAATCTTCCCAGTATTCAGCCAAACTAATATTATTGTACAAAAAAGGCACAAGGGGTAATACAGCAACATGTCAACATGTTTGGTGGCAATTTAAAGCCTGTGACCTTAAAAAACAAGTCAAGGTCATAGCAAAGGTCATACTATTAAGGTCCTCATGGGAAGCATGGATGATAAAAATATGAAGCCTATGTATAGCTGATAAAATATAGCAAAATGTTGATGTTTTTTGTATCAATTTGAAGCCTGTGACCTTGAAAATCAACTTAAAGTCATGATTGAGGTCATCGTATTTAGACCTTCATCGGATGCAGATGTGTTTAATACTTGAAGCCTAAATCTCAAATAGCTGATAAGATAGCAAAATGTTAATTGCTTTGTTGACAGATGGACCTATGAACCCATGCACACATGGATGGAGCCTGATACTACAGCTCCTACGCCGTTCAGACGTTGGCAGCAAAAATTATCAATAGATAGTTATGATTGTTAATGAATTAACTTCAAAGTATTTTCTCTTCTTTTGTACCATAAAAGTTTGGTTTTAGAACTGCCCAATTTTTCAGCATCTGAAAATTGTTTTGTTTAAAAATTTCCTTAAATCCCCCAAAATAATAATATAACTGTTAAATATATGTTATTAAGCAAATTTTCTGGGTTAGGATATCATAAGAAACCAGCCTATGAAAGTTGAGGTTTTGCCCAATAATAAATGTTAAGTTAAATAATCAAGCTGAATGTCTTGTAAATATAAAATGTAAAACAGAATAAAACGTATTTGTTATAGATTGTATCTGAGAACAATATAAAGCTTATTATTTCTCTCAATTGTATCTTTCCCTATAAGTTATGTTGCAAATTGCATTTTCCTCCAAATTTGACCCTTCGAACAATGATTTTTTGCAGATGTGAGAGCCTCTTCTTTTTTTCAAGTATAGCATTCTCAATATCTTTTCATTCTCAGGTTGTCTCACTGATATTTTTAGTTTGACTTATGAGATAGGTGATATTGATTGATGCCACAAGAGGATGAGATAGATGATATTGATATATGATGTCACAAGTGTATGAGATAAGTGATATTGATACATGATGTCATAAACGGATGAGATAGATGATATTGATACCTGTCACAAGTGGATGAGATAGATGATATTGATACCTGTCACAAGTGGATGAGATAGATGATATTGATACCTGTCACAAGTGGATGAGATAGATGATATTGATACCTGTCACAAGTGGATGAGATAGATGATATTGATACATGTCACAAGTGGATGAGATAGATGATATTGATACATGTCACAAATGGATGAGATAAGTGATATTGATACATGATGTCACAAGTGGATGAGATAGATGATATTGATACCTGTCACAAGTGGATGAGATAGATGATATTGGTGATAAGATGTTACCAGCACATCCTTTCATGTCGCATGATATTGGATTTGTCACACCACAGGAGTTCATGCCATACCTACCTTCTCCGTAATTACATTCTACAGTAGAATTTGTAGTGCCAATAAAATAGCAGGCAGTAAATGACAAGCATTTTTAGCATGATCAAGACTCTGGGATAAACAACAAATAATTAAAAAGAAAACGAAAACTACTTTTATATCTTGTTTTCAGATTATTGCAGGATAATGTGCTGCACAATAACAGTTTAAAAGGTATTTCTCCACATGTTTATCTTCCTATCAACATCGCACAATCGATCTTTTGACCGTTTAATTTGTAAATTAATAATTATTTTAAAAGCAGTTGAAAAATATATATTTGTATATTATAAGCCTTGATCCATCTCCTGAGATTATCTGCAATAGGATGGGTAAGAGTAGGTCACCTTTCTGATTGCATACTGGGGTAAATCTATGATCCATGTGCATCTTGCCAACCGTCTCATTTGCCCTGGGCACACAACGCCGACACCTAAAATGACTCAGAAAATCAGTTGGGTCGTTGTTTGTCTCCATGCAGTTCATTCTTAGTCTCTGTGGTCTTTGTGGTACTAAAAATATTTTAATTCGTCGCGCTTTAGTATGGCTTGTTGTATTTACTAGGGTGCGTACAGGTTGGTAATTGTTTGTCAAAAATCGTTGTAGAACGATATACAAAACCGAAGCATGATTAGAGATGTTTTGACAACCTATTATATTGAAGTCTATTGATTTTGTTCAGATTTGAATTTGTTCAGATGATTTTTTTCACGTGATAAATATCGCCACATTGTGTCTGGGGTATAAAACAAAAAACGAATCTTTCTTGAAATCAAATCTCTCACAGCTGTCTTGGTTAAATAATCAAAACATGACGTGTTATAAATTTCCCGAAGAGAGATCAATCACATTTTCAATCTCCATTCAGCCATGGGGGCACATGAATTTCTTATAGTTTGCTAGTCTAATTTCCTTGACAAATTCGATTTTTTTTTTGCAGTTATACAAAACTGACGCATAGATGTGAAGGCCGCATGCCGCACTGCATTATGGTCTGCATATATTGACGCACAGCTTAATGGTTGCGAGCGGGAAGTTATTTACTAGTTACCAGTTACCAGTTCATTTCTCTATATCTAATGATTGGGCTCCTATGGCTAATTTTCTCTGAATTACAATGACGGCATAGATGTCCATGCCCTATATGAAGCTGTAATTCATCACATTCCTGGAATGGAGCATGAACATGCTCGGTGCCTGATATATCAGTTGATTGAACATCGTTAATAACTGTAGATAGTTCCACTGCAGCGTTGTCACCAGAACAAGCCTTTTTTCTGACTTGGTTTCAGTCACTAAATGTATTGATATTATCAGTTTATCATGATGAAATTGCCGCAATGAAAGAGGTTGGAAAATAGTGACTAACATCAGGAAATGCAAACCCATGCTTGCTATGGGTGTACTACCTTAACAAAAAAACATACAAATAACAAAGTATTACATGTTTATTTCTGCCATTTAGACAATTATTCTTATCATTAAGTTGAGTAAGTGGCATGATATTCAACCAAAATACATATATAGCCTATGTTTTAAAGCTACAAGCGTATTACGAAAAAATGATTCTTTAACAGTTTTTAATGTTTGTAATATAATACGATAGGATTCGTGTACCTTTACAAATGCGTATCAATTTCATATTACACTGTTATTACTATTCAAGATTCTTTTAAAAAGTGTATATTCTCGTGACATCACTCACTTCATTTTTCAAACCAATACACTGAGCTTCATGTCTTGATTAAGGATGCATTGAATTAATTGGTTAAATTACATAATTACTATTCATGATCTTTTTAAAGATATATTTTAAACCAAATTATGAACGAATTGTAACAAAACTTTTTCAAAATGGTTGAACTGGCCTGGTTGAAGATATTTTCATTTTTATACTGTGCCCTCTTGATCTTTCAAAATAAATTAGTTTTCGATCGAGATATATTTGGCACATTAATATGGAACAAGAAGCTTGAAGCTTGACACAAAATTAACCATCAGTAATATAGATATGGCAACCTAATTGGGCTCCAAATATAAATAAGTTAATCCTGGAAACCTTTCAAAATTAATGCAAACATTTGGAAACAAGGCTCAAAAAGAAAATTATCATAAAACAAAATCTACAACTTCAACCAAAGAATGACAAAGAAATTTCCAAATGTTTAAAACTAACAAATATCATGATATATTCAAATATATGATTTTAATAATTTCCTTGGATTTTTAACGATTTTATAAAATATTTTAGCACAGTTTAGGTTCTTTTTTTAAGAAGTCTTTCTACCTTCTTTACTTTACTTTACTTTCTACCTTCTTCACTGTGCATTTTTATGTCTCTATTTTATGAAGAAAAAATATGATTCTTTTTAATATCCATGAACTACACCGAGTTTCACCTTCATGCGTTGTGATTTTAATAATTTCAATATATATATTGAGTTAATTTTGGATGAAGGTCATGAAGGAAAGACACAGTTCATGACAGGATTATTAATTGTTTATCATATTCTTGTTGTATTCATAAATATACTCAAATAAACGATAACATATTATTCCGATGATTCAAATGTAAGGAATTAAGCAAAACATTTTCATTCATATAAATATAATGCAACTGATTCAGTTTGTCATGGTGTTAAAGCAATTGGATCTTCCTAACACTTTTTCAGCTATCCAGCACATTAAACATCCTACTCAATTATGATATGATAGACAATGCAAAGACCAACTGCAATGGAAACTTTAGAAGTGCATTATTTCTAATGAAGTGTCATGTGGAATTCTGTGCTTATAACTTCATTGAAATAAGGTTGAACTGGAGTTGCACACCGGAGATGTTGATATGATATTAGGAAGTATAACTATTTAAAATAAAAATGGCTTAATAATGTACTTATCCAGATTCTTCATTGAATATACATTAGATAAAAGAATTTAGTTTCAGTGATCATTTATTGAAAAAACACTTGGTTATTTTCAATGAGGTCAGACATAGCGATTTTAAAATAAAGTCTGTATATGAAAGTAAATACATCGATCGAGCAACACTCTATAAACCGGATTACATATACAGGGTTTAACAAAAAAAATGAATATGCTGATTCCGATTTTTACTATCTGCAGCCAGTATCAAATTGAAAGCTTTAGCTAGGGTTTCAGGCTTAGTTTAAGGACATATAATAGGATATATGTATGTGGCGCTGTCCAGAATCCTCTATTATTTTATCACCAGGGACGCCTTCCTGTATTTTGATATTTTCTTGAAAATTGGGATGTGATATTTGATATATAAGGATTAAAGAAATCGTTTTTTTCAAATAAATCCTGCCAAAGTTCACCGTACGGCATCGCTCGGTTTCACTCGGCTGTGTTGCGATTTAATGTCCAACTTAGTTTTGAGCGTCCGGAAGAGCATTAAATGTTCAGATCAGTTCAACATTTTAGTTCGGCACCTTTCAGAGCTCTCCCACCCCTGATATCGTAATTGTGATATAAGTCTGACTTCCTCATCAACATCCTGTCAAGCAACAACCCGAAGCAACTTGTTTCCATTAAAATAAATGCATTTGATGAATATGATATTGACGGCAATAGTACTTAAAAGATGGTAGTTGGCATATGCCCTACTAAAAATGCAATTGTCTTGAAGATCGGAATTGGAAACTTTAAATGAGAACATTTTGCCAGGGCTTCATGATACCCATATTTGTGGAGAAAAAAATTGTTGTCACGTATTGTATGTCAATTATAATATCTATCTCTCCATTCAGCCAATATAAGATTGTCACGACGAGGGTTGACTGGCAAACCTGGTGTAGGTGACCTGATGTTAGCTACCTGACTCTGCCACCCACACTACACACTACTTATACATCCTCTTCATATAGGTAGGGCTTGCCATTTCCTGGTTGCTGCCATCCACCAGCACATCTCACAGTCAACAGTCAAGCCAACAACATTGCCTTCTGTGTATCTGTGACTTCTCCTTGTTAATTGATACAAACTGTCCATTTATGAGATGTGCAGTAAATGAGCAGCATCTTGTGATCTCATCCAAGTGATCTCTGCAAGTTACAAGGTGAGTGGGAACCAACGCATCGGCATCATATTCCTATATCCAGGGACCTTCCATATATATGTGTATAAATACTGTTTATCATATCGACATTAACCCATGGTGACAGAAGCCTGACTTCCTGCTAAAACTCCTCTTTTACAGAAGGTGAACTGGCCAGTCAGTATGTACCATTGAATTTAATATTTTACATTCTAGGTGTGCATTTTATACGTAAATGCCAGGTGTTAATTCTTTTTTATGTGTGAAATTTAAACTTTTTACCTATGTTGACAATGTCAGTATAGCTTATGCGATGATGAAGGGAATTTTATGTCATTCTGTCTAACTTAGAAGGCGACATTAGAATTCAATTTAGAAACACAAAATCTGCTTTAAATGGGTATCATCATGAAATGACTAATCTATTGTTGAAAGTGGTGCAAAATCCCAAAGAAACAAAAAGCAAATAAATCATTTGAACCGAATAAACTCTTCGAGAAATGAGTAAACTAGACTATATCTCTCTCATGAAAACAAAAAAGGAAAATCATTATTAGAGTGCAAAATGCCCTTAAGGCATCCTTTTGGGCTTCAAGTGTCCTTTAGGGTTTCAACATAGGTTGTCCACTCCATATAAGACATCAGGGTCCAGGAGAGTGCAACTTCACCAGTGTGGCAGTTGGGCGTTTTCTTCTGAAAGTTATACCAAAATTGGAAATTGGGTACTGCTTTCAATGAACTGGATTTGAATGTGCCAATATCCAATTAGTAAAGACATGAAGTTATAAATGAAATGTGTAAATAGCCAAACCCATAGCCGTAATATGTCCAAAGGCATAAATACGATAAAACTTGTTCTTCATACACTATACTTCAAATGAATCTGTCTTGAAACTCTATATTCATATTTTCAAGGATATTCTATGTAAAAGATATCTCAGTGTCCAGCACATTGGGCGATGAATGGATATAATTTCATAATTTTTCACAACGCATGAGCAAAGAACATGACTTTTACAGCAAACTATGAACGTATTAATTCATGTGGCTTTTATTTCCCACCAAAGGCTGCAATGTGACACTGCATGTATATGGATATATTACTATGCCCAAACTACTGAATCTGTCTTTTTCATTATCATACAGGCATGCCGACATAAATTAAATCACATCATTTCAAAACAGATTTCCACCTCTCTTGGTCATGCAGCGTGTCTGAAGTCTTCTAAGCGGGAATTGAAAACCACTTCCGGGAATCGCGGGTATCAAAATCCACTTCCGTCTTGTGAAAATTCATTTTAAGTGAATTGGAATTCAGATACTTATCTTTCCTTAAACTATCTTTCCTTAATTGCAAAGCACACTTTCACAACTAAAACTTTTGAATAAAACAACGTGGTAAAAAACTATCATTTGAGACCACTCTTAAGGACTATGTATAAAAACGGGCCACGGGCCGTGGCGCAGTTGGTTAGAGCGTCAGTTTATTAGCACCAGTTCCTCTATGGTGATCCAAAGGTCGTGAGTTCAATCCCCAGCCATGCCGAGATTAAATTCATTATACAATTTCACATATGAGCTGAGGCCCATGCTAAAATAGTTGACCGGTTGTCTTTGTAAATCTGTGACCGGGTGGGTTGTCATGTCAAGGACCTGCGATATGACAGTTCAGTGAGGCAGCACTATATCTGCTACAAGTAGGTCTCATCACGAAATGACTGCAGAATCGTGCTTTGTTATCAAGCCTACCTATATTGCCAAAGTGTGGGTAATTGAGTCCCAGTTGCAAGCTTTTACCTTTCAAGTATTTATAAATTTAATGGGCTGAAATGGACATTAATTCAACACAATTGTTACTATACTTTGACGATGAAACACACAGTGAAAATGATAACTAATTTTGTTTTTGGTGTCTAATGTCTGACGAAGGTAAAACCTTCCAATAGTTAAGTTTCCAGTGATATCATTGGTGACTTGGCGAATTGGTGATATTTATAATTATTGCTGATTCTTGAACATTTTGATTTTTGCCTAAAGTGAATTCTGAAAGCGTATGTGTGAAAACTCCCGCAAGGACATATATGATACGGCAGATCAAATTAAATTGGTTCATTATCTTGGCCTGATGAGGTTTGATAGACAACTCTCTGAGGCTTCATTTGATTAGCATCTGCCCAGAACACAATGATAAAAAAACTGCAGTTGGATATGACAGAGGAATACTAGTATTTGTGGCATAGTTGAACATGGCTACAGCATATAACGGTATAATGAAATACTTTATACACACACATACACACGCATATATATGTACCTTTTCATTAAACAAGGATATTATAATGCGTTTGTGTTAATATTGTTTGTTTATACCATGTTGTATGAAGGGATATGAGAAATTAGGTACAATATTAGCATGAAATGAGGAGATGGAAGTCTTTATAATTATTCTTAATTAGGATTGCTGCGATGATGATTTGTATGACAGAAAGCATTAATGAGGAGTGGTGTATGGTCATCACATTGATAAAAACTGTGCAATGAAGAAAAGACGTCCTGTCAGGGAGATAATGATGTGAGCAATATTTCCCAGCCAGCTTTGTACTAGAAATATCAAGAACACATACATCTTATTACTGCTTATCTGGGTCGCCTTTGTTATCGTAGCCTTTAACATTACAGCAATGAAAAGGAAACAGGATTTGGATCATGATCTTGATCATGATACTTTTTTGAAGGAGGAGGTCAAGGTCATTATCTAATATGGCATTTGGGTTCTGCGCATGCGCGCGAGTGGAATGGCGACTTAAGTTTGAGCTCCGATAAAATCGTCTTTATTGTCGGTTTTAAAGGTATCTATCTCTAGTCTTTTGCCACACTCTCACGCTAAGAACCCGAACCTTACAGTGGTCTATCTGATACCAGACTTTTTGCAGGCTCTGACGGCAGTTTTGATTGGAAATCCGCTCGCGAGGGTGGGATCATACTGTGTTGTCTTTGCGAGGCACCGCGCTCACGAGCATCCACTCTGTGCTGCCTGTGTCGAGTGCTAAAGTTTGATACATTTAACCTACTGTTTTCCTTTCTTTCACCAGCCCTAACAGGCCTTCGGGTGAAATTCTATATTACACTAGCCTTACAGGCCTTCGGGTGTAATATCTCTAAAATCCCTTTATTTTCACCAGCCTCACTGGCCTTCGGGTGAAATTCCATATTACACTAGCCTACCAGGCCCTCAAGTGTAATATATCTAAGTCGCCAGCCCACACTGGGCCTTCGGGTGCATTTATTGTTGCCTTTTACGAGGCAAAAAACCCCACTGTTCTATGACAGTTATTTCTATTCATTGGAAATAATATTTACGAGCTGGGGTATCAATTGATAATATTGGGTAAATAATCTGCAATACACGCAGTTCAAAATACAGAACGTGTCAATCGTGTCAATATATATACAAAGAGATTACCTACCTGTTCAATGTTACACAATCATGGCTTTGTTTGTATATGTTCATGTTTTAACATATACAACAAGATTTCTAACACAAATATTGAGACCCTATCCTTGCCCCACAATGGTATAGGATCGAGAAAAGTACTGTTATGTGATGACCATGCAAGCACGTTTAAGAAGAATTCTTCTCTGAGACATATTAATTTTAATATCATCTCAGCGGCCCAATTTCAATCATTACATAACATTGTTGCTAACTCAAATATTAATATATTCGAGTCTGAGAAGGAAATTGAACTGTTCCCTTGTCAGTTTCGATGGGTGCTCGATACTTGTGAATACATAAAGTCGAACACACTACTATCCGTACATGGGGCAAGCAAGCTAAATTGTCAGTTCAATTTTGTTAGATATACACAAATATCGCACCCAGAGCATCTTTATTGGGAAAACATATTTATTCTGCCTCCTCGGCCACAAAAACATAGACTGAACAACAAATATGTTGAGAGTCCATGCAATTCGTCAAAATCATGCAGTTTTGGCAAAATTATCAGAGGTGGCGCTGTTAGTGGTAGGAATGTAAATAATACACATTCCTCTTCTCAGCCAACCAATCAGAAGTCAGCCCCTGTTCGTGGTGGGAATGTAAATAATACATATTCGTCACTTAATGGAAACAGGCCTGCAAACCGCACGCATATAGGTGGCACCACTCGCCATAGAAACAATGGGGTTTCCATGACAACACGTAAAAACAAGGAAAACCTAGTGATTGGTTCATGCAACGTACAAAGCATCACTGGCAAGGTCTTAAACGTAAAAGACTACTTTTCAGAACACAACTTGGATGCTCTTTTCATCACTGAAACATGGTTGCATGAAACGGGCGATGAGAGAATCAAAAACGAGCTTGAAGAGGGTTCACTCAAATTTCAGTCCCACCCACGGATAGGACGCTCTGGCGGTGGCGTGGGTCTGTTACATCGTGTTGAACTCCCCTTTAAAACCAATAGGTTGAACCCTCCCATGGTTAAAACAATGGAACTCCTTGAAGCATCTCTGCTAATCAAGGGTAAGAAGTTAACCTTTGTAACCATCTATAGACCTGAACCATCAGACAAGAATAGGTATACCTATTCTGAGTTCTATGATGAGTTCACTCAACTGGTGGCACACTATGGGTCATTCAGTCATGAAGTCATCTTCCTTGGTGACTACAACTTTCATGTCAATAAACCAAATAAACCTGATGTCATAAAGTTCAATGACATTCTATCGACATTTGACATGAACCAATGGGTACAGGAACCGACCCATAAGTTAGGGAATACCCTTGATCTAATCATCACCTTCAAAGGGAACAAGTTTCTCAAGAGCCATCTAGTGGATGAGTATATATCTGATCATAAGATGATTAAACTATATATGGGTATTTCACCCCCCAAACCTCCCAAAAAATTGATAAGGTACAGAAACTATAAGGGACTAGATCTTCAATCCCTAAGGAATGACATCAAATCCCTAACAGTTGCAACTGAAACCTGGGAACATTTATCATTGAGTGAGATGGTAGATTACTATGACAAGGGGCTCACATCACTCATGGATAAACATGCTCCCACCAAGTTTGCCAAGGTCACTCAGCGTAAACCTGTTCCCTGGATGAGTGACCAATTAAAGCTGGAAAGATCTCTCAAGAGGAGGCTTGAGAGAAAAATGAGCAAGACTGGCTCTCACATTGACAAAGAGCTGTATAACTCTCAGAGGAACAAATACAACTCAATGCTTAAATCTGCTCAATCAAAATATTTTTCCAACCTGGTTGAGGAAAACAAACATGACCCTAAAAAGCTCTTTAGAGTCATTGACACAGTCATGCACAAGAAAAAGGACACACCTATGCCCCAATCTGACTGTGAGATCACTCAAGCTGAGAAGTTTAACACATTCTTTCTTGAAAAAATAGAGAGAATCCGCCTGGACATTGATAAGGCTACATCCTCCCAAACTCTGCCACCAGGTGACTCTGCGAACAATAGTACTACATGTCTGGAAAGGTTCACACCCTTGACCATTGACGACGTACGAAAATTGGTCAAAAGGTCTGCAAAGAAGTCATGTGAGCTGGATCCAATTCCAACCTGGCTCTTACTTGACCTCTTAGATGACCTCCTACCAATAATTACTTCCATCATAAATAAATCATTGATGGAATCAGCAGTATCGGAAAATATGAAAATAGCCATCATAACACCTCTGCTGAAGAAACTTGGTCTAGAACTGGTTGAGAAAAATTATAGGCCTGTTTCCAACCTAACATTTATCTCTAAACTAACTGAGAGGGCGGTTGCAGACCAACTAGTCCCCCATCTTGTAAGTAATGGCCTTACTGAAAATAATATTTACGAGCTGGGGTATCAATTGATAATATTGGGTAAATAATCTGCAATACACGCAGTTCAAAATACAGAACGTGTCAATCGTGTCAATATATATACAAAGAGATTACCTACCTGTTCAATGTTACACAATCATGGCTTTGTTTGTATATGTTCATGTTTTAACATATACAACAAGATTTCTAACACAAATATTGAGACCCTATCCTTGCCCCACAATGGTATAGGATCGAGAAAAGTACTGTTATGTGATGACCATGCAAGCACGTTTAAGAAGAATTCTTCTCTGAGACATATTAATTTTAATATCATCTCAGCGGCCCAATTTCAATCATTACATAACATTGTTGCTAACTCAAATATTAATATATTCGAGTCTGAGAAGGAAATTGAACTGTTCCCTTGTCAGTTTCGATGGGTGCTCGATACTTGTGAATACATAAAGTCGAACACACTACTATCCGTACATGGGGCAAGCAAGCTAAATTGTCAGTTCAATTTTGTTAGATATACACAAATATCGCACCCAGAGCATCTTTATTGGGAAAACATATTTATTCTGCCTCCTCGGCCACAAAAACATAGACTGAACAACAAATATGTTGAGAGTCCATGCAATTCGTCAAAATCATGCAGTTTTGGCAAAATTATCAGAGGTGGCGCTGTTAGTGGTAGGAATGTAAATAATACACATTCCTCTTCTCAGCCAACCAATCAGAAGTCAGCCCCTGTTCGTGGTGGGAATGTAAATAATACATATTCGTCACTTAATGGAAACAGGCCTGCAAACCGCACGCATTTAGGTGGCACCACTCGCCATAGAAACAATGGGGTTTCCATGACAACACGTAAAAACAAGGAAAACCTAGTGATTGGTTCATGCAACGTACAAAGCATCACTGGCAAGGTCTTAAACGTAAAAGACTACTTTTCAGAACACAACTTGGATGCTCTTTTCATCACTGAAACATGGTTGCATGAAACGGGCGATGAGAGAATCAAAAACGAGCTTGAAGAGGGTTCACTCAAATTTCAGTCCCACCCACGGATAGGACGCTCTGGCGGTGGCGTGGGTCTGTTACATCGTGTTGAACTCCCCTTTAAAACCAATAGGTTGAACCCTCCCATGGTTAAAACAATGGAACTCCTTGAAGCATCTCTGCTAATCAAGGGTAAGAAGTTAACCTTTGTAACCATCTATAGACCTGAACCATCAGACAAGAATAGGTATACCTATTCTGAGTTCTATGATGAGTTCACTCAACTGGTGGCACACTATGGGTCATTCAGTCATGAAGTCATCTTCCTTGGTGACTACAACTTTCATGTCAATAAACCAAATAAACCTGATGTCATAAAGTTCAATGACATTCTATCGACATTTGACATGAACCAATGGGTACAGGAACCGACCCATAAGTTAGGGAATACCCTTGATCTAATCATCACCTTCAAAGGGAACAAGTTTCTCAAGAGCCATCTAGTGGATGAGTATATATCTGATCATAAGATGATTAAACTATATATGGGTATTTCACCCCCCAAACCTCCCAAAAAATTGATAAGGTACAGAAACTATAAGGGACTAGATCTTCAATCCCTAAGGAATGACATCAAATCCCTAACAGTTGCAACTGAAACCTGGGAACATTTATCATTGAGTGAGATGGTAGATTACTATGACAAGGGGCTCACATCACTCATGGATAAACATGCTCCCACCAAGTTTGCCAAGGTCACTCAGCGTAAACCTGTTCCCTGGATGAGTGACCAATTAAAGCTGGAAAGATCTCTCAAGAGGAGGCTTGAGAGAAAAATGAGCAAGACTGGCTCTCACATTGACAAAGAGCTGTATAACTCTCAGAGGAACAAATACAACTCAATGCTTAAATCTGCTCAATCAAAATATTTTTCCAACCTGGTTGAGGAAAACAAACATGACCCTAAAAAGCTCTTTAGAGTCATTGACACAGTCATGCACAAGAAAAAGGACACACCTATGCCCCAATCTGACTGTGAGATCACTCAAGCTGAGAAGTTTAACACATTCTTTCTTGAAAAAATAGAGAGAATCCGCCTGGACATTGATAAGGCTACATCCTCCCAAACTCTGCCACCAGGTGACTCTGCGAACAATAGTACTACATGTCTGGAAAGGTTCACACCCTTGACCATTGACGACGTACGAAAATTGGTCAAAAGGTCTGCAAAGAAGTCATGTGAGCTGGATCCAATTCCAACCTGGCTCTTACTTGACCTCTTAGATGACCTCCTACCAATAATTACTTCCATCATAAATAAATCATTGATGGAATCAGCATTATCGGAAAATATGAAAATAGCCATCATAACACCTCTGCTGAAGAAACTTGGTCTAGAACTGGTTGAGAAAAATTATAGGCCTGTTTCCAACCTAACATTTATCTCTAAACTAACTGAGAGGGCGGTTGCAGACCAACTAGTCCCCCATCTTGTAAGTAATGGCCTTACTGACAAGTTTCAATCAGCCTACAAAGAATATCATAGCACTGAAACCGCTTTGTTAAAAGTGCAAAATGATATCTTGGGTGCTCTAGACAATAGAAAGTCAGTTATCTTGCTGTTGCTTGACCTTTCCGCTGCCTTTGACACTATTGACCATCAAATCCTTTTGGATAGACTGAGGGATAGATGCAACGTCAAAGGTCATGCACTCTCCTGGATTCGGTCATACCTAATGAACAGGAAGCAATGTGTGAAGGTGGGGATCCAGAGATCCCGTCTCAAGTCCCTAAAATATGGGGTACCCCAAGGCTCAGTCCTGGGTCCTATACTGTTCACCATTTACATGACACCCCTTTCTGATATCCTTGCCAAATATGGTCTGAGCTATCATATTTATGCAGATGATACTCAGATCTACATCCCTGTAGACCACAAATCTCCCCATCATGTGGATATGAGCAGACACAAACTGGAGGAGTGTGTCAGTGAGGTCAGAAACTTCCTCATATCAAACAAGATGAAGATAAATGATGGAAAAACTGAGAAAACCGCGGTTACACTTACCCATGCTTTTGTTACATCTACCCTGGACTACGGTAATGGTCTTCTGGCCGGTCTTCCTAAAACTGACATCAGGAAACTGCAATACCTCCAAAACTCTGCAGCACGGGTAGTAGGAAAAATCAGAAAATTCGATCACATTTCAGGAAAATTACAGGAATTGCACTGGCTTCCTGTTCACACGAGAATTGATTTTAAAATTCTTCTATTAACCTGGAAAGCCCTAAATGGTAAGGCTCCGCCTTACTTACGTGATCTACTCCTGATTAAGGAAGGTGAACGCTGTCTAAGATCCAATGATGGCACCCACCTACAAGTACCTACTACCAGGCTAAGGACAGTAGGTGACAGGGCCTTCTCATCTGTAGGTCCACGACTATGGAATTCCTTGCCTACTGATATTAGGACAAGTACTTCAGTCTCCTCGTTTAAGAATAGACTGAAAACTCATCTCTTCAGGATGCATGTCCTGAGCTCAGCGCTATGAACAGACCTGTCTGGTATCAGCGCTATACAAATTTTATTATTATTATTATTATATGCCTTCCATGCTTTACAGCCTATATGGTTTTGTATTTTAGGTTTTAATATCGTCTCACTTGAAGCTATTGATAATCATATTATTTCAAGATCCTCGATCATTGGTTTGGAAAAACAGGTAAACAAATGAAATGGTACCGACAAAGAATAACTTGTCAGTGTCATTTTACACAAAAAGGAAAAGAGAACAGATCCCCCCCCAAAAAAACCAAATAAAAAGAAAAACAACAAAACAATAGCAACTCATTGCACCGAATACTGAAGTCAGCTTTATCAACTTTTATCAAGAATCATTTTTAACTTTGAGTCTTGTATTCTCCTTCATATTTATTTAACAGATATGGGGATGGTAAAGGATAATCACCATTCATTTATATGTCAATTTCAATATTTTTCCGCAGTAAAGTACATCCCCGCCATATGTTTTTGTTGAGCTTTAAAAATGCAAACCAGTGTCTTTCTTCCGTTTAAAGCATTTTTTTTCCAATCAATGTGTGCCAAATACAAATTTAGCACTCCCTGTTGTTTAATTTCTCATAATATTTGCAAAGAACTACCTGGCATCGTCATACCCAACTGAGGTTTCCATAATTCCAACTGAGATTTCCATAATTCCAACTGAGATTTCCATAATTCTGATTTTTTTCTGATTTTTATAGAAGTGACCTCAGATTTGGGCAGGCATATAAATCAAGGTAAGGCTAGGTTAAGCTTTGAAACATTGAATTTAAGGATTGGATGGCACAGATCAGAAATATCCACACGTCAAGGCCATACACGTAAAATTAATAAATTTATACATGGAACAAAAAGGATCTCATACAAGGTTGTGATCTAAGCTTTCATCCCTTTAGCTGTATATGAGAGAAAGGAGAAATGACATTGTATTGATCACACAATTTCGACATTATCCTAGCTTTTCAGATTCCCCATAGTTTTGACGTTATTCTACCAGATATTTTGAAAGTTTATATTTCTACATTTTAATGTTTGATATTAAATCAAATGCTCATCAAAGGTTTTAAATCTCCTCAGCCAAATCCAACTGACAAACCCAATCTGGATATCCTGTCAAAATGAACAGGCAAGAGCATATTTCAATGAGGTCAAGAAGATTACATTTGAATTTACATAACAAAGGTGACTAATTTAAATACACAAATGAGTTTGTTTTAGATAATGACAACCCTGTCAGATGCTGTTGAACGATGCAACCTGATCAAAGGATTACGAAATAATGCAATTTGAGTGAAAGGTTTTCATTTGTTTGTCTCATAATTAGTTTTGTTAAGAATAGATCTCAGGCGGAACATTTCTGCTTAGTTTCCTCATATTTTGATACTTATGTATTTTATCATGTTTACTGATTAGAATCATATGAATTAGTTTTAAAGAAGATTTGTCATCTACTATTATACTACCCATAGATAGTGTACCAGCTAAGGTCAAGCATTAATAGGTACAATGCAACTGATGCCAACTGAAGCTCTGTGGATTGTGTTATAACTGATGTCATTGATAGACTGTGTAGATTGTGTTATAACTGATGCCATTGATAGGCTGTGTAGATTGTGTTAAAACTGATGCCATTGATAGGCTGTGTAGATTGTGTTATAGCTGATGTCATTGATAGGCTGTGTAGATTGTGTTATAACTGATGCCATTGATAGGCTGTGTAGATTGTGTTAAAACTGATGCCATTGATAGGCTGTGTAGATTGTGTTATAACTGATGTCATTGATAGGCTGTGTAGATTGTGTTATAACTGATGCCATTGATAGGCTGTGTAGATTGTGTTATAGCTGATGTCATTGATAGGCTGTGTAGATTGTGTTATAACTGATGCCATTGATAGGCTGTGTAGATTGCATGATAACTAATGTCATTGATAGGCTGTGTAGATTGTGTTATAACTGATGTCATTGATAGGCTGTGTAGATTGTGTTATAACTGATGCCATTGATAGGCTGTGTAGATTGCATGATAACTGATGTCATTGATAGGCTGTGTATATTGTGTTATAGCTGATGTCATTGATAGGCTGTGTAGATTGTGTTATAACTGATGTCATTGATAGGCAGTGTAGATTGTGTTATAACTGATGTCATTGATAGGCTGTGTAGATTGTATTATAATTGATGCCATTGATAGGCTGTGTGGATTGTATTAAAACTGATGCCATTGATAGGCTGTGTAGATTGTGTTATAACTGATGTCATTGATAGGCTGTGTAGATTGTGTTATAACTGATGTCATTGATAGGCTGTGTAGATTGCATGATGACTGATGTCAATGATAGGCTGTGTAGATTGTGTTATAGCTGATGTCATTGATAGGCTGTGTAGATTGTGTTATAACTGATGTCATTGATAGGCTGTGTAGATTGTGTTATAACTGATGTCATTGATAGGCTGTGTAGATTGTGTTATAACTGATGTCATTGATAGGCTGTGTAGATTGTGTTATAACTGATGTCATTGATAGGCTGTGTAGATTGTGTTATAGCTGATGTCATTGATAGGCTCTGTAGATTGTGATCACCTAACTTATCATGATAAAATAGTATAAGAGATGCGACAACTCAGAAGAAAAAGGTATAAGTGTGAAAGAACAACAATGATACAATAGAATGTATGATAGTGTAAATGGATAAGCCTAACAATAGGTCAAAATAATCGTGATGATTGATAACAAAGTCTAGAAGAGGATATGAATGCCTATCAGAAAATTGTCACCTGAATGATTGCCATGAGAGAGGAGATAATTACCCTCACCGGAAATAGGATTTCTCTACGCACACACAAAAAGCCCAGAACTACAGGTGCACACGGTACAAATATAATAGGACTATATTAGTGTCTTCAACAATTTTAAATTAGGAAGAAGTAAAAGACAAAATACTTCTATATTGAACATTAACATGAATATGAATTTACCAACAGTAGGAGTAGAACCCACAACCTCCCATCATCTCTTAGATAAGCAAGTAAGGCACATGTCCAATACCATACTAAGTATAATCATCCAACACGGAATACGACATATACCATGCTCCAGTGTTTCAGTTTAATTACAATCCGGATTAATATAACTCTAAGAAAGTAATCTACCTCAAGAAATAGCATCTGGTGATTTATAAATCAATACCTGGCTTTCCATATGATTCACCCAACAAGACAAAATGAACACGGACGTCCCCATGTTTGCAACGAACACAAACCTTACAAAGCAAATGCACTCACATTTGGACATCGCGTTATTCACATTACCCTTCTTACGTTTAAGAGTTTTCAGCATCAAGCTATTATAGAGCTCAGACAGCTTAGCCTGATGTGAAAAAAGTGCAATGCAGTGTTGTAATTTTAGTACAATATAATATATATTCATACTCTTAAAAAAATTAGATAGTCACACGTAACTCATATAACACATATCTTGGAGTAATTATGAATCATAATTACTCCAAGCACATACTATTCAGATAGTGAACACAATACTTCATAGCCACTTGACAACTACTATTCAATTCAGTTGAACCTATTATATAATGAGGTAACAGAGGTTCTCCTTTGGATAGATTAACATGGATCGGTTGTTTATGGCATAGCATAAGCTAACAAAAACACATGCATGCCAATGTAATGCACAAGTACTCTATAAATATGCAAAAAGCTATATAAGATCAACATCTCTTTTGCACACTTTGTAGATTTGCAGTTGCTAAAATCTAAAATCTATCATTTCCATTCAACTTCAAACGTGGCTAGATTGCTAACATTTTATGACAGACATAAATTGCGCTGATACACCTTATGATAATTCATTAATCTGTTAATATACCTGGGTTAGGATATAGTACGTCAGATAAGAAGCATTATCCCAAAACAACATTATCTAATCCTGTTATCTAACATTGGCTGTCATCTTCCAAGTGAGGTCAAACCCAGCAAGTGATGCGACAACAAGCTGTTACAGACCTAGATATAATATAATATTGTTTGTCACAGGGATATATATATATTGCCTTAAGATATCAAGTCAAATGCAGATACAATTTGTGAGTGAGATAGGTTCGATTGGCCCGGGGGTGTTATTGTACAGCATATTGGTTTGACATATGGCAAGCCATTTGTGACATTGAGACCCTCTCTGCGGCAAAACACTCTTCTTTATCCTCACAGAATGGTCCAACAATAACCACAAAAGCAAATATTCCCCTTTGGTACATGATTAAAGTATAACGGATAGTTCATAGACATAAACATGTTCAAGGTTTTGTGGCTAATTTACTCAAAGTTACTTAAGTCCATAGTTAAATATTGAAATCATCAGCTTTGTATTAATGCAAAGTCATTGATTATAAATACATCATTTCATGGGAGCTTCATTTATATTAACACAATGCTAATGCTAAAACGCCAATGCCAAAACGCCAATGCTAAACTTTATGCCAATGCTAAAACGCCAATGCTAAAATATATGCCAATGGCAAAATTATTGAAAAGTAATGTTAATGCTAAAATAGATGTCAATACTAAAACGCATGTCAATGCTACCAAAATGCATGTCGATGCTAAAATGCATGCCAATGCTTAAATACCAAAATGCCAATGCTAAAATAAAAAATGTCAGTGCCAAAATGCCAGCACCAAAATGCCAGCACCAAAATGCCAGCGCCAAAATGCAAGCGCCAAAATGCCAGCGCCAAAATGCCAGCGCAAAAATGCAAGTACCAACATGCAAGTGCCAACATGTAAGAGCCAAAATGCCAATGCCAAAATGCCAATGCCAAAATGCCAATGCCAAAATGCCAATGCCAAAATGCAAATGCCAAAATGCAAATGCCAAAATGCAAATGCCAAATATATACACATTGCTCTGTTGTTGGTTAATACAATTACTGTAAGAATGGATAATGTAATCAACCAATGTAAATTTAGAAACAAGTTGTTCCACTTCAATATTAGAGTTATATTCCTAGACATACTAATTCTAATAAAAATTGTAATTGAAAATAATTTTTTCCGTGTTCTGCTTCCTTTTTAGATTGGTACTGATCTTTCCACGAAGACACCTCAGTAATATCAAAGGTATGGGCTTAATAATATGCTGCATTAATCGGTAGAATCTTGGAGTAATAATGATTACTCCAAGGTAGAATCTAGGTATATGCAATTCTCACTGCTCGAGTGAGCCATGCTGCCACCTGGTATGTTAAAATGTGTCACTCATGGGTAGATTTTGTTGACATGAATGCTCAGTCCAAAGTAGGAGAACATTCTTATCAACTGTCAATTAATTTCAATCAGCTTATGAACATATAACAGTCTTTCCTATCTTTTCAAGATTCCCAAACTGATATTTTTTCTGTACGTACATTTATCAATAAAATACTTCTATATTCCATTCACAGCATACAGGATGGTAGTCCTTATATCCAGAAACCGTTTCCAGCAAGCATTGTTCATTGTACAATAGACACCTGGTCAGTCATAAAAGTTGAACATCGAGCAGTGTGAATTACACTTTCGCTTAAGCCAATGTATATCGAGTTGCTTTGAATTCTTTACGCTTTGCCTCTGTTAATACACGTGTTTACACCTGTTAGTCAGAACTTTTTCCTTGTTTGTTGTTTCATCGTTTGTTGTTTATTATGTGGTTATTTGATAGGTTGGTGTCTTTCATCAAAGTTTACACAGACACACATACACACAGACACACAGACAGACAGACACACACACACACACATATATATATATATACCTTGGCGCCTTCTACAGCCGGTTTAGTACTAATCTCTCTATGCAAAACAATGGAGAGATTAGTACTAAACCGGCTGCTGTATGAACTAGGGCCCTTTCACCACAACATCTTCGGGTACATTAAGGCAGTCAGCACCACCCACAGTATAGCCACACTGCTTTCCATCATCACGACAGGTCAAAGCATTGCCATCTTTTTAGACCTTGAGAAAGCCTTTGAGTTAGCCAGCCCAAAAGCAATTTTATCCACTTTAGCCAGCAAGGGCATCAAAGGCAAGCTACTTGCCTGGGTTGCTTCCTATCTCACAGGCAGGAAAAGTAGGGTGCGCTATCAGGGAACTTATAGTGCTTATCATGCTCACGAGAACGGCACGCCCCAAGGTGGTGTCCTGTCCCCCACTTTATTCAACATCCTCATGAGCAGATTAGTCTCCCTCAAATTCCCCCCAGGTGTACAGCTGCTTTGCTATGCTGACGACTTGGTATTGACAGTCACAGGTAAGGGATTGACCCTCAAAGCTCAGAACTCGCTAGACATCCTATCTAGAGAATGCACAAACTTAGGGCTCAAGATATCTGCCTCCAAAACAAAAGCAATGTGCATCAAAATGAACACACCCAGCTCACAGCTCCAAATACAGGGCCATGCCCTGGATTGGGTCCCTGTGTATCAGTATCTGGGGGTGTGGATAGATAGCGCCTTTAACATGCACTGTCAGGTCAATTACCTCAAGGAAAGATGCCAAAAGAGAATAGATGTCATGAGAGCCCTTTCTTCCATCAAGATAGGCCCCAAAAGTGAGATTCTCAGACTCTACTATTTAGCCACTACACGTAGCCTAATAGACTATGCCACACCACTGTTAGCATTTGCCTCAGATAGTGCAGTACAACAGGTTGAGGTCATACAAAACAAAGCCCTCAGGCTCATATTAGGTGCCCCGTTATGGACTAAAACTGAGAATTTACAACTTGAGTCAGGCATCCCAGCTGTCCGAGTTAGAATAGCTCAGACCACAGCATGCTTCTTAGCCAAGGTTATGCACTCCCATGTAGTAACACCTCTTAGGAAAAGTACCAAGATAGCCCTCGGTGATGGTGGCAAAATGCCCTCCAGGAGAAATCACTGGGCCACCAGGGCTGCTTCCCTAGTGCTAGGGTTTAGAGATGGACTAGTATTACACAAAGGTGCAGACACTCCAGCCTCCAACTATGTCATCCCTCCACCCTGGAAGCCACTCCCGTATAGCATTACATACATGCCTATGGCCAGCAAGAAATCAGACCTAGATAGGGCAGACATGCTCAGACAGGCTCATGCATCCATAGATATTGTTCGCCCCCCGGGAGCAACAGTGTACTACACTGATGGCTCAGTTCAGGAAGATGGCAGGTCAGGCTCTGGTTATTGTCAGGAAGGTAGACAGGAATTATGGAGAAATAGTGACAATTGCTCAACCCTGCAGACTGAGCTCATTGCCATTTCATTTGCCCTCCTAGATGCCCTTCACAACAAGACAGGTCCAGTACTAGTAATCACAGACTCACAGTCATCCCTCAAAGCACTAGAGAAAGGTCACCCCTTAGACAATGTTAAGCTCATCACGGGAGTTTATGTTACCCTGTATAAGTTACAATCAGACAATAGGGCTGTTGTGCTACACTGGATCCCCAGTCACATTGGACTTGAGGGTAATGATATGGCAGACGAGGCTGCGAATGCAGGCTCCAAGCTATCCAAGATATCAGCCCATGTCCTCCCCTCTCTTAGCCAGACCAGACGACTTTTTGTCTCTGACTCAAAGGAAAGGCACTATCTCAGGCACAAATACAGTGTACCCGGTTCAGGAACTGCCAGATGGTATGCCATAGCCACTAGATACATGCCACTCCCCAGACTAGCTGAGAACCACAGATCCCTACAGGTCACCATGCATAGACTTAGACTAGGCTACAAGTGCACTTGGGAATTGTTAGGAGATATGGATAGAGCCTGCGAGCATTGTAGTAGGCCCACCAGTAAACCACTGTGGCACTACCTGCTAGAATGCTTTTACACAATGCCTCTTAGACAATATGACAATAGAGTATATGATGTGGAAGATGGCGCTGACCACACCCAGGCTGCAGCTGAGGTGGTCTATAATGCCTTAAACTTTGTGGATCTGCATTATATCCTGACTCAGTATCCTGTGCCCAGATAGGAACTGGAAAAGATCCCACTAGAACCCATGAAGTAGGCAGCCCGCATGACTGACTGACTGCGGATGGTCAATCAATGGTCACTTAAGAGATCGGGTCACAGTGGCCACTGGCTGATTCCCCGAGGACACATTGACTAATTAAAATGGAAACGAACCTGATCCTACCACTGGCTGCAATGATTGAATGTATGTCCTACATCCCTACATTGACAGCCAGGGTAGATAAACCTAACACATTACTAACACATGCCACCCATAATAGTGAAAATGCCTGACCTGGGTCACAGATTGCCGGCTTTGGTTTCACAAGAATGACCACCAGCGGTTGCAGAGATATTCAGTGTATATCCTGCCCATAGTCGGCTTTCAGTGCCCCAAATCGGGCCATTTGCACTGATAATCACACACCACCCACCCCATAGCAATTTCAAATAAACTATAATTAGGCATTTATACACATAATAAGATGGAACACATAATAATATAAATCTTCTGAATTATTCCGTCATCCAAAAGCAAACAAAACAAGCATAAACAAAAAAGGTTCACTTTTGCCTATGGACACCCCACTGGGTAAAATGCAATTCTCACTACTTTTTAATCAAAATTTCTACATAACTTCTCATATATGCAACCCACACACAAAGTCTGAACACAACATAAAACCACCTCTAAACTCACTATGGGTAGGTCCCCCTTTGACAATGCCTGGTTAAATTGTCCCCCAGCAAGGTTATTGCTCGCCCGCTCGGATTGGGCGTAAAACGTCGTGGTCCCGTGTATCTGACCCTATCCCAGAGCACGTTAAAGAACCCAGTAGCACTTATCGAAAAGAGTAGGGGGAACCCGGTGCGAATGGTCTCTGAAAAAAACCTTTCAGTTAACCAACTCACAACAACAATAGTCCATTTGTCAATAGCAATAATCAATGACCAAATTTAACAATACATGATTGCAATTCACAGCAATCACACTGCAGGGCCGCCTCTCCAGGCTACGGCCCTCTTGCAATTTAATATTGCATAGATTTCATTCATTCATTCTACATTAAACATTATACAATTTTTACAATCTTAACTATTACATACAAATACATACTTATAAGGATTCTTCACATATAAATCTACAATAATATTAGCGTAATCATATTGATGTCGCTTTAAGAGCGCGTACATGTTATTAAATATGATTAATACATTTTATATAAATTGTGCAGTTACATATGTGGCCATAAGCCCATAAGCTAGATATAAGCTTTGTACGCCCCGTAGGTACTTATAATAAGTAAACTCTAAGCTCTTGGGTGGGATGGTGGGAGAACTTCACTTCCCTGACGTTTGACTGATATATGGGGGTAGCCTCGTGCTCCCTTATATATTCCCCCGGGGTAGACCCCCTGGTGACATGTGACATGGCCTGGGGCAATTAGCCTGGCTGACCTGCGCTGCCACACCTCTAACTCACTTATTATCTCATAAAGTCTCCTATATATATATATATATATATATATATATATATATATATATATATATATATATATATATATATATATATATATATATATATATATATATATATATATATATATATATATATATATATATTGTCTGAAAATGGTATCTTATAGATTGAGATAGGATCTGCTCAAATAATGCCATTTGCATATAGCTAATTACTGGTCACGTGTCAAAATAATTAAGCTAATGGGGAATTAGCTGGATTAGACCATTCCTATTCCATCATTACATCACTAATATGTTATTCACACAGTAATGTGATAAACGAAGCTGCATATATACTTAACTTTTAACCAGAATCATAAACAGATTAATAGACATGCATAGTAAACAAAGGAATATAAATACCTTTTACCATGCTGCAATATTGGTGTTTGATATTGGTGTTTACCATATCATATGAAATGTTGTCTTGGCGAGCACAGGATTGAATCATTGAATTCTTGAGGGGAGCTATGGAAATGCAAATTGTTCACTGTGATATTGGAGATCCCCGAATTTAGGTAGGAAGATTCCTTCAGCGAATGCCTTACTTCTAACCAGGCTTTGAGGGAGGGAGTTCAAAATATAATTATGAGCGAGGAGATGCAGAAAATATATGAAATAGTGAAAATAATACAGGTATTCTCTACCTTGACGGATTAAGTAACCCAGATTTTTCTCATTGGATGCGACAGTGAGAGATGACAGTGAGAGCCCAGGATACTGGAGAATGGTAACAATTTGTCTCCCCTCACCATTAATGTTTCAAATAGTTTAGATAAGTTTATGTTTTGCATGGCGAGGAGTCACATATGTATCAGCTGCTGCAAGTTATTACTAGATATGTTTTAGTGAGTACTTCCATTATTTCACATCCACGTGTGCCTACCTTTGTCCACAGTGAGAGGTTAGTGAAAGTGCAACGAGAACTCCATGTGCTTAGTGGGTGGTGTACTTGCACACTTCTGAGTGTTGACCGATTGCAAAGTGGTGTTTACTATGACTTGTTACAAGTAAGATGTTAATAGAAATAGCACCGTTTCATAAGCCACGTTTCATAAAGTTTCAGGCGCATCCAAAGACGAGTGCATTTCTTTGAAACTAATTTGAGTGAGCATGAGGGCGAGGATCTTGTTTCCGGTCACCCTTCAAGGTTTTGATAATATTCTTTGTGCAACAGTTCTCCAATGTAAAAGGATTGGTTGATCCGATGGAAATTACAGACGTTTGCCGACGGGAAGTATAGACATGTTACGGATGGGAATTACAAACATGTTTAACGATGTTCCTAAATTCATTGGAATCCAGAAAAAAACAATATTTCAACAAAACATACTTTCATAATTGCAACCTGTTTGCTTTATGACACTTACACAATCACCGTTTTTGAGACCTGGAAGTACTTGTATTCTGAGGTCAGCACAGCGCCACCTTTAATTTTGCTCACGCCACACTGTACTGAGCTGTGTGAGATGGCCCTTTCAGAGATATTGTTTAATAAAAAAAACAACATATGACTTTTGTTGAATTATAAATTTTACGATATAAGGCAAGTTGAATAAAATGAGATAATGATATAAGTCCTACAGATAATAATATTTCAATGTGTACCCTTTAAATCAACCAAACCGTTTACATTCTTTACAAAGAATATTATCAAAACCTTGAAGGGTGACCGGAAACAAGATCCCCGCCCTCATGCTCACTCAATTAGTTTGAAAGATTTGCACTCGTCTTTGGATGCGTCTGAAACGTTATGAAACGTGGCTTATGAAACGGTGCTATTTCTATTAACAAATCCATTTTTTGGATGGTCAGTTGTGACTTCAATGAATGCAGAGTTGCTCACCATAAATTTCAATCCTATTCTGTTATTTGATAAGCATCATACTTGAAGTCTTAAGCTTGCTAAATTAAAGAAACGGGTGTGGCCGACCTTGACATTTCTGAATGATCGTCCATCACCAAACTCACCCTAGCCCCTTTAGTGTTAAGAGAGGAGTGGCTATATAATAATCCTAATTACTCAACTTTTTATGTAAGTCTTTGAAATCTTAAAATTATGAGGTGCATACAATATACCTAATTTCAGAAGCATTCGGCAATCTGATTGCTTAAAAGAATCAGTATGTAATGCTATCTGTTGTGCAGATTTGTTTGTATTTTATGATATTTGTGATGTTGGCCTCGTAGCTGGTCTACCAGCCAACTCCATCTAGCGGAAGATAAATCTGTGCGATCCAGTAGGGGCTGGTTGAGGTCAGCAGCCATTTTGATATTTAAATCTAACAGGAAATTCTGTTAGATTTCATGTCATTTTTTTCCAAACCTGACCTGTTGAATACCATCTTAATATTAATAATTTGAAATGTTAATAAAAACTTATGATGACAAAATACTCTCAGCAAAGTGGATATATAAAAAACAAAATTGGATACCCCAGGATGCTCAAAAGAGATTCTACCAATCTATTAATAGTCTAGCCATACAGGAAAAGGCCTCCACCATTATATTTATAGATTAACCAGTCAGGAAATTCATTGGAATAAACCAATCGGAGTGGCTCTTTCATAACAAACCTTAGACCCTGAAGCTCCCATCTGGACTTTGGAGGTTGGTAAGCTCTAGTTGGCCTCGCAGTGTCTGTCTCATGTGGACTCAGAAGCCACTTCGACCTGAGTCTACTATTTGATATGTGGGACCAGGGCATACGAAAGTAGTGCTTGATAATTTCCTACTCCCCCTTATTATACATGATAATAACGAGATGCAGATCACATTAGACATAAAATGAAAAGTGCTATTTAATAGTACAATGATGGCTTGTTTTGTCGAAGTTATTAGAAAAATAATGAGAATAATTGAAGGGACTATGTATTGATCTTTGCTGTCAGGGGCTCATTCCTATATTTCCATGTTGTGTTCTTTGTTTTCAAGGTAGGTGGCGCTTTAACAGATCCTAGCAAAAAAATTCAATGGTCAACCTCACTTCATACTCTGCTTTTAGAAAGATGAATATTTTTGCCATCTGATAAGTATTTTTCAAAATACCCTAGGTCGATACGAATATTTTTTATGAATTTTTGAAGGTGAGGCATTTACTATGGGTTTCAATGGGACATTGTAATCGTGGTGCGAGGCCTAATAGGCAAACAGCATGGAGTTTCACTTTCAACTGTGACTCTTTTGAGCAGTGATTTATCAATTAATTTAGTAAATTTATATAAATAGGAAATAGATCCAGTGTAGTTTAATCCATAACAGGTCCCTTTTTGCCTGATATAATGTATGACAATGCCAACAACCCCTATAAACCTCTATATTGAAGTGCATGCTCTACTGGCACCTGAACCACATGCTGCACAAGTCAATAGGTGTATTTTATATAATAAATATGCACAGCAGAGAGAGTTTACAATGTGTAGATGTATAAGGAAAAACTGTATAAAATGTCTATTGTGAACTTCATGCTCATCAAATAGGCAAAATTCATGCTCTCAGACTCTCTGTTTTCTGTATAACATCCTAATATATTGCTCTAAGAGGGATCTCTATTCTTTATATTTCATAAATTATGCATAAAATCAGAAGGTAACATTCAAATTTAGATAATTTGCATAATAAAGTACCATTTGGTAATCTTTATCCTATGATATTGGCACAAAACAACATTTTACAGCACAAAATAGCATTTTTTTCATGATTTCTTAAAAACTTTTTGATTTTTTTTGGTGTTAAAAATTCTTTTACGTACTTATGTAAAATTTAGACATGTGCATCCCTACTTTACAAATTAATTCTGAAAGTTTGGAGTCAATATAAAATGAAATACCAGTTTTAATCATCCCTTATTGTGTGGCACCAAAATGCGCTGAATGGTACTCTAATCTGGCAAGACCAGGGGAGCCAATAGGTGGCAATATGGTATATAGGTAAGCATGCATGCTTGTTTTAACACCTGCACTTAATTAGGGTAATATCATAGATGACTATAATTGGCATAAAGTTGCATTTAGGGCTATATTTGATCTCTATTAGTTTGCTGGAGGTGTCGTCACCTGGTGGTCATAAAATGACACGGTACATGCGCTGCATTTCATCAGCTCTGCGGAACACCAGGGAAATGTTGCTCTGATGTGTGAAAAGATATACAATGCCGATAATGCAATATTGCTCGCACATCTAGGTAGGATTGTGACCTTTGATAATGTACTAATAGCATAATCCTACAAAAGAGTATGACGGGATATTGCATAGCATATGCAGAGGTATTATTCATAACTGATGATGCACCTCAAACAAGCATGATGTGTGGGAAGACATAATGCAATAAGTCTGCATAAATAGGAAAACTTTATCCATGAACTGGGTACAAATTGATTATTAGAAACATGATTCAGACATGAATTATGAGATGTTCAGAAAGGAAAAGTTTACTTCTTTCTGACATATTTGAATTATAAAGCTAACCTTTATTAACAGGACCAAAGTCAAAATTTAAAATATATCTCCTTCAATCTTATTTTAATGCTGATTTAAACGTTTCCTGATATGGTATCATAATACTTGAAAATATCGACTTTATAACTTTGCCATTGTGACTTATAATTGCATTATTGCACGCAGACAAGGTAGAGAGGCGGAAGCCAGCTAACATTCAGACGCATCTCCCACCATCATTGAATTAGAAGCTCAATTTATCAAAGTGGGCACAGGACATGATAGAGTCTCAAAGCCCCTTAGCCTCTCAACCCACCCTCGTGCAGCGAGACACCTGCTAAATGAAACACCATCAACCCGGGGGTGTAAACACTTTTATTCCTCGAAGAATGCATTGCCATGCTTAAATCGTTATGAATAAAAGTCTTTATTTCATTAAAAGAATTGTTTCTTTTTACATTTTCGCCTTTCAATGACGGTAAAAGGGATGCATGTTGCCCACGTTTTTCCCTGGATCTGGGACCTGACCATTTAGATTAAGACTTTGACAAGTGGCTTAGAGCCTGAAACTGCTGTACGTGACAAAATGGCAGCTTAGACACATAGCCAATATCATATACCATAGCATTTGATGCTACGTGACAACAAGGCACATAGCTGATATGATATACCATAGCACTTGATAGCACGTGACAACAAGCCACATAGCTGATATGATATACCATAGCACTTGATAGCACGTGACAACAAGGCACAGAGCTGATATGATATACCATAGCACTTGATGCTACGTGACAACAAGCCACATAGCTGATATGATATACCATAGCACTTGATACTACGTGACAACAAGGCACAGAGCTGATATGATATACCATAGCACTTGATACTACGTGACAACAAGCCACATAGCTGATATGATATACCATAGCACTTGATGCTACGTGACAACATGGCAGCTAAGGCACATAGCTGATATCATATACCATAGCACTTGATACTACGTGACAACAAGGCACGTAGCTGATATGATATACCATAGCACTTGATGCTACGTGACAACAAGGCACATAGCTGATATGATATACCATAGGACATGATGCTACGTGACAACAAGGCACATAGCTGATATCATATACCATAGCACTTAATGCTATGTAGATACTACGTGGCACCGTGGCAGCTGAGGTACAGAGCTCATATCAAATACCACAACACTTGATACTATGCCTTCATATGCATTTGTCTTTGGCGGAATAACATATATTCCTACAATTCGTTTTTTCCCAACTATTAGTCAATGAAAGAAAAAGAGCGTTTGGAAAAAGAAGCAAACACCCCTGCTTGTGTGGGGTGTCCATATTGCACTCCATGGCGAATCTCCCACGTCCTCCCACACTATCACGATGCATAATGAAGCCTCCCCAGATGGCCACCAGATATCTAGTCAAAGGACTCGTGTAGCTAGCCCCAACAGCCAATTTGAGATATCCTTTCAAAACAGCAAGCTGCATATGTCCTACAGGAAGAATACACAGGTATTGCTTAACAGTAGAATATCCAGTGTTAATTGAGCTAGATTTCAGACCAGTACAAAAAGGCGGCAGTTTCTGGACAGACCCGCCTTTTCTAAAATACCATAAAAGTAATCTGACACCTCTTAGACACATTCGCCGCCAACCCGGGGGGTACTCTCATAGTCAGCGTTACCGGGGAAGCTGGGCTAAATAGGGTCCTTTTCGCTGATATTTTCCCTAAGACGGGTTAAGATATTTTATCATTTTCCCTAAAACAGTGTACTGTTTTTCAAAAACAGTATATGACACATCATAATGCAACATATATTATCAAATAGTTATGATGCATTGTTATGCATATTATATTTATCTATATTCATATCATATTTCTAAACTATGATGGAAAAAATGTTGCAGCTTTTTCATGCGACAAACATTTGCATTATATTAGTGTGAATTGCGGAGGCCCAGATACAATATTCCTCAGATGTATGTGAATGGAAGGCGTCAGGTTGTATATCTCACCACCTACTCACTCAATGCCAGGCCCTCACTAGGATGTGTCAAGACCTTCAGAAATGCATCAAGGTGGTACCCATATTCGGTCCACAATTATTGTATAAATCGATTTACCCTATTTGCATAACAGTGCGATGCACCGAAAGATAAGATTTCCATTTTAATGGGCTACAAAAATCTTTTTCCAAAGACAATATGAGAAGCGAGGACGTTTTTCAAGGTTACAGAATAATCATTTTAATAACATGTAAGAAGATTATTCACTTCCTTTTTCCGATATGTAATTATTTTGTCTCAGAGCTACAGTAAAAAACGGACGGAGTGAATTGCAGATTAGTTTTCTGTTCACTTTTTTCAAAAAAATATATAGACACTGAAATATCAATTGGAACAAAAGTGTCTTGACATCACTTCTAGAGCTTAAGACAATATTCAAGAGATAAAAGTGTATTTATGACAAACCATACATTTATTTTTATATTGTCTGTGGTATAAGTTATAATATCTTATACAAAGACGTGCATAAACAATGTCATAAAAATCAATTTGCAGAATGTGCGCAAGAGCTACAATATCGATATTGGTTTATAAGACCCATTTCAAAAGGAAGTGTTGTGTTCAGTACCACCTAAATCATTTAGATACATTTCTCTCAACAATCCATGAGGATAGCACACACAAGCATTACTTTTGCATGATATGCAGTATTTTGACCAATAACAATGCACTTTAAATATAAATTCATCATCTTCACAATATCAAATGTAATGGAAGTGTCATATTACGATAAGTATTAATGCTCTAGAAAATTTATATTTTATCATTATTTTTGTCAAATGTAATCATCCATGATAATGCGTTCTGATTAACATTACACATGCTTTTATTCATTTGTTATTGTTGTTCTAAAGAAAAGAAAAACATATACAAATTCCATGAACAAATAATGTTTCAATATTTGGCTGAATATTTCCAGAGATGAAGTCTGAATCAGATTGTTTCAGCATTCTCACAAATCTAAATGAATATTTTTGACATTCCTTCACGTTTTTAAAAAAACACAACAAACCTCTAACATTAAAACCAATTAAATTAAACTCTGTTTGCATTGGTTATTATGAAAATTAGATATTTCCATTATTTACTACGAGCGTGAAGTTCTTTTGATATTTGATATTTGATATTTGACGTTTTTTTCAAAAGGTGTCAACAAGTATGTATTAGTGTAACCTTTTGGGACATGGTGAAAAAGGTTATGTAAAAGGATATATATCCTGTCAAAAACGGGTATATCCCTTTTCCGGTGACAAATGAGTTTTTCAGTATGATTAATGGCCTTCTCAACCTTGTAGCACAGTCTTAATCATTTATTATCAATATATTAATGGAGAACAACTGTATACACCTTCATACTCTTCTGGTAATTGGGTAGAAACGTTATGTAATAGGATATATATCCTGTAAAACATGGAAATATACCTTTATCTATGACAGTCATATTTTTTTGCATGTTAATGATTCCCAAGCATTGTTGCACAGTCTTCGCAATCATGGATATACTAATGGAGGGTTAGACATACTTGCTAGACATGTCTAGAACATATCCTGTGGCATTAGAATGCGAGGTAAATTATATGAGTAGGAGATATGGCCCTTTTCCCATGGCAAATGGAAAAAGCTACTATGACACATTCCGGGGGAATTGGCGCTGTCTTCACAATCATGGATAAACTAATGGAGGGTTAGACATACTTGCTAGACATGTCTAGAACATATCCTGTGGCATTAGAATGCGAGGTAAATTATATGAGTAGGAGATATGGCCCTTTTCCCATGGCAAATGGAAAAAAGCTAATATAACACATTCCGGGGGATTTGGCGCTGTCTTCGCAATCATGGATTAACTAATGGAGGGTTAGACATACTTGCTAGACATGTCTAGAACATATCCTGTGGCATTAGAATGCGAGGTAAATTATATGAGTAGGAGATATGGCCCTTTTCCCATGGCAAATGGAAAAAAGCTAATATAACACATTCCGGGGGATTTGGCGCTGTCTTCACAATCATGGATAAACTAATGGAGGGTTAGACATACTTGCTAGACATGTCTAGAACATATCCTGTGGCATTAGAATGCGAGGTAAATTATATGAGTAGGAGATATGGCCCTTTTCCCATGGCAAATGGAAAAAAGCTAATATAACACATTCCGGGGGATTTGGCGCTATCTTCGCAATCATGGATTAACTAATGGAGGGTTAGACATACTTGCTAGACATGTCTAGAACATATCCTGTGGCATTAGAATGCGAGGTAAATTATATGAGTAGGAGATATGGCCCTTTTCCCATGGCAAATGGAAAAAAGCTAATATAATACATTCCAGGGGATTTGGCGCTGTCTTCGCAATCATGGATTAACTAATGGAGGGTTAGACATACTTGCTAAACATGTCTAGAACATATCCTGTGGCATTAGAATGCGAGGTAAATTATATGAGTAGGAGATATAGCCCTTTTCCCATGGCAAATGGAAAAAAGCTAATATGTCACCTTCCGGGGGATTTGGCACTGTCTTCGCAATCATTGATTAACTAATGGAGGGTTAGACATACTTGCTAGACATGTCTAGAACATATCCTGTGGCATTAGAATGCGAGGTAAATTATATGAGTAGGAGATATGGCCCTTTTCCCATGGCAAATGGAAAAAAGCTAATATAACACATTCTGGGGGATTTGGCGCTATCTTCGCAATCATGGATTAACTAATGGAGGGTTAGACATACTTGCTAGACATGTCTAGAACATATCCTGTGGCATTAGAATGCGAGGTAAATTATATGAGTAGGAGATATGGCCCTTTTCCCATGGCAAATGGAAAAAAGCTAATATAATACATTCCAGGGGATTTGGCGCTGTCTTCGCAATCATGGATTAACTAATGGAGGGTTAGACATACTTGCTAAACATGTCTAGAACATATCCTGTGGCATTAGAATGCGAGGTAAATTATATGAGTAGGAGATATAGCCCTTTTCCCATGGCAAATGGAAAAAAGCTAATATGTCACCTTCCGGGGGATTTGGCACTGTCTTCGCAATCATTGATTAACTAATGGAGGGTTAGACATACTTGCTAGACATGTCTAGAACATATCCTGTGGCATTAGAATGCGAGGTAAATTATATGAGTAGGAGATATGGCCCTTTTCCCATGGCAAATGGAAAAAAGCTAATATAACACATTCTGGGGGATTTGGCGCTATCTTCGCAATCATGGATTAACTAATGGAGGGTTAGACATACTTGCTAGACATGTCTAGAACATATCCTGTGGCATTAGAATGCGAGGTAAATTATATGAGTAGGAGATATGGCCCTTTTCCCATGGCAAATGGAAAAAAGCTAATATAATACATTCCAGGGGATTTGGCGCTGTCTTCGCAATCATGGATTAACTAATGGAGGGTTAGACATACTTGCTAAACATGTCTAGAACATATCCTGTGGCATTAGAATGCGAGGTAAATTATATGAGTAGGAGATATAGCCCTTTTCCCATGGCAAATGGAAAAAAGCTAATATGTCACCTTCCGGGGGATTTGGCACTGTCTTCGCAATCATGGATTAACTAATGGAGGGTTAGACATACTTGCTAGACATGTCTAGAACATATCCTGTGGCATTAGAATGCAAGGTAAATTATATGAGTAGGAGATATAGCCCTTTTCCCATGGCAAATGGAAAAAAGCTAATATAATACATTCCGGGGGATTTGGCACTGTCTTCGCAATCATGGATTAACTAATGGAGGGTTAGACATACTTGCTAGACATGTCTAGAACATATCCTGTGGCATTAGAATGCGAGGTAAATTATATGAGTAGGAGATATGGCCCTTTTCCAAAAGCTAATATAACACATTCCGGGGGATTTGGCGCTATCTTCGCAATCATGGATTAACTAATGGAGGGTTAGACATACTTGCTAGACATGTCTAGAACATATCCTGTGGCATTAGAATGCGAGGTAAATTATATGAGTTGGATATATAGCCCTTTTCCCATGGCAAATGGAAAAAAGCTAATATGTCACCTTACGGGGGGTTTGGCACTGTCTTCGCAATCATGGATTAACTAATGGAGGGTTAGACATACTTGCTAGACATGTCTAGAACATATCCTGTGGCATTAGAATGCGAGGTAAATTATATGAGTAGGAGATATGGCCCTTTTCCCATGGCAAATGGAAAAAAGCTAATATAACACATTCCGGGGGATTTGGCGCTATCTTCGCAATCATGGATTAACTAATGGAGGGTTAGACATACTTGCTAGACATGTCTAGAACATATCCTGTGGCATTAGAATGCGAGGTAAATTATATGAGTAGGAGATATGGCCCTTTTCCCATGGCAAATGGAAAAAAGCTAATATAACACATTCCAGGGGATTTGGCGCTGTCTTCGCAATCATGGATTAACTAATGGAGGGTTAGACATACTTGCTAGACATGTCTAGAACATATCCTGTGGCATTAGAATGCGAGGTAAATTATATGAGTAGGAGATATAGCCCTTTTCCCATGGCAAATGGAAAAAAGCTAATATGTCACCTTCCGGGGGATTTGGCACTGTCTTCGCAATCATGGATTAACTAATGGAGGGTTAGACATACTTGCTAGACATGTCTAGAACATATCCTGTGGCATTAGAATGCGAGGTAAATTATATGAGTAGGAGATATAGCCCTTTTCCCATTGCAAATGGAAAAAAGCTAATATAATACATTCCGGGGGATTTGGCACTGTCTTCGCAATCATGGATTAACTAATGGAGGGTTAGACATACTTGCTAGACATGTCTAGAACATATCCTGTGGCATTAGAATGCGAGGTAAATTATATGAGTAGGAGATATGGCCCTTTTCCCCTGGGATATAGAAAAAAGCTAATATAACACATTCCGGGGGATTTGGCGCTATCTTCGCAATCATGGATTAACTAATGGAGGGTTAGACATACTTGCTAGACATGTCTAGAACATATCCTGTGGCATTAGAATGCGAGGTAAATTATATGAGTAGGAGATATGGCCCTTTTCCCATGGCAAATGGAAAAAAGCTAATATAACACATTCTGGGGGATTTGGCGCTGTCTTCGCAATCATAGATTAACTAATGGAGGGTTAGACATACTTGCTAGACATGTCTAGAACATATCCTGTGGCATTAGAATGCGAGGTAAATTATATGAGTAGGAGATATGGCCCTTTTCCCATGGCAAATGGAAAAAAGCTAATATAACACATTCCGGGGGATTTGGCGCTATCTTCGCAATCATGGATTAACTAATGGAGGGTTAGACATACTTGCTAGACATGTCTAGAACATATCCTGTGGCATTAGAATGCGAGGTAAATTATATGAGTAGGAGATATGGCCCTTTTCCCATGGCAAATGGAAAAAAGCTAATATAACACATTCCAGGGGATTTGGCGCTGTCTTCGCAATCATGGATTAACTAATGGAGGGTTAGACATACTTGCTAGACATGTCTAGAACATATCCTGTGGCATTAGAATGCGAGGTAAATTATATGAGTAGGAGATATAGCCCTTTTCCCATGGCAAATGGAAAAAAGCTAATATGTCACCTTCCGGGGGATTTGGCACTGTCTTCGCAATCATGGATTAACTAATGGAGGGTTAGACATACTTGCTAGACATGTCTAGAACATATCCTGTGGCATTAGAATGCGAGGTAAATTATATGAGTAGGAGATATAGCCCTTTTCCCATGGCAAATGGAAAAAAGCTAATATAATACATTCCGGGGGATTTGGCACTGTCTTCGCAATCATGGATTAACTAATGGAGGGTTAGACATACTTGCTAGACATGTCTAGAACATATCCTGTGGCATTAGAATGCGAGGTAAATTATATGAGTAGGAGATATGGCCCTTTTCCCATGGCAAATGGAAAAAAGCTAATATAACACATTCCGGGGGATTTGGCGCTATCTTCGCAATCATGGATTAACTAATGGAGGGTTAGACATACTTGCTAGACATGTCTAGAACATATCCTGTGGCATTAGAATGCGAGGTAAATTATATGAGTAGGAGATATGGCCCTTTTCCCATGGCAAATGGAAAAAAGCTAATATAACACATTCTGGGGGATTTGGCGCTGTCTTCGCAATCATAGATTAACTAATGGAGGGTTAGACATACTTGCTAGACATGTCTAGAACATATCCTGTGGCATTAGAATGCGAGGTAAATTATATGAGTAGGAGATATAGCCCTTTTCCCATGGCAAATGGAAAAAAGCTAATATGTCACCTTCCGGGGGATTTGGCACTGTCTTCGCAATCATGGATTAACTAATGGAGGGTTAGACATACTTGTTAGACATGTCTAGAACATATCCTGTGGCATTAGAATGCGAGGTAAATTATATGAGTAGGAGATATAGCCCTTTTCCCGTGGCAAATAGAAAAAAGCTAATATAATACATTCCGGGGGATTTGCCGCCGTCTTCGCAATCATGGATTAACTAATGGAGGGTTAGCCATACTTGCTAGACATGTCTAGAACATATCCTGTGGCATTAGAATGCGAGGTAAATTATATGAGTAGGAGATATAGACCTTTTCCCCTGGCAAATGGAAAAAAGCGAATATAACACATTCCGGGGGATTTGGCACTGTCTTCGCAATCATGGATTAACTAATGGAGGGTTAGACATACTTGCTAGACATGTCTAGAACATATCCTGTGGCATTAGAATGCGAGGTAAATTATATGAGTAGGAGATATAGCCCTTTTCCCATGGCAAATGAAAAAAGCTAATATAATACATTCCGGGGGATTTGGCACTGTCTTCGCAATCATGGATTAACTAATGGAGGGTTAGACATACTTGCTAGACATGTCTAGAACATATCCTGTGGCACTAGAATGCGAGGTAAATTATATGAGTAGGAGATATGGCCCTTTTCCCATGGCAAATGGAAAAAAGCTAATATGTCACATTCCGGCGGATTTGGCGCTGTCTTCGCAATCATGGATTAACTAATGGAGGGTGAGACATACTTGCTAGACATGTCTAGAACATATCCTGTGGCATTAGAATGCGAGGTAAATTATATGAGTAGGAGATATAGCCCTTTTCCCATGGCAAATAGAAAAAAGCTAATATAATACATTCCGGGGGATTTGGCACTGTCTTCGCAATCATGGATTAACTAATGGAGGGTTAGACATACTTGCTAGACATGTCTAGAACATATCCTGTGGCATTAGAATGCGAGGTAAATTATATGAGTAGGAGATATAGCCCTTTTCCCATGGCAAATGAAAAAAGCTAATATAATACATTCCGGGGGATTTGGCGCTGTCTTCGCAATCATGGATTAACTAATGGAGGTTTAGCCATACTTGCTAGACATGTCTAGAACATATCCTGTGGCATTAGAATGCGAGGTAAATTATATGAGTAGGAGATATAGACCTTTTCCCCTGGCAAATGGAAAAAAGCGAATATAACACATTCCGGGGGATTTGGCACTGTCTTCGCAATCATGGATAAACTAATGGAGGGTTAGACATACTTGCTAGACATGTCTAGAACATATCCTGTAGCATTAAAATGCAAGGAAAATGTTTAGAAGAATTTATGGCCATTTTCCCATGGCAAATTGGTTAGAGCGCCAGCTATTATTAGCACCAGTTCCTCTGTGGTGATCCAAAGGTCGTGGGTTCGAACTCCGGCCGTGCCGGGATTGAATTCATGATACAATTTCCCACATTTTACATAAATAGATATAAAGAAATTAAATCTATGAAAAATCCTATGAAAATCCTGTGGCCTAAAAAACAAAAGAAAATTCAGCGTTCAATATCTACAGCTTGAAAGTGGACATTCCGACCCAACCCCGTGAAGACAGTGCCAAAACATTCAGAAATTATGATATTCGATTATCTTCAAATTTGCCAGGGGAAAAGGGCCATATCTTCTACTAAACATTTTTTCTTGCATTTTAATACCACAGGCTATATTCTAGACATGTATAGCAAGCATGTCTTACTCTTCATTAGTATATTCATGGTTACGAAGGCAGTGCCAAAACATTTAGAATGTAAGATATTCGAAATCTTCAATTTGCCATGGGAAAATGGCCTTAAATTCTTCTAAACATTTTTCCTCGCATTTTAATGCTACAGGCTATGTTCTAGACATGTCTAGCAAGTAATTTGACCCTCCATTAATATATCCATGGTTGCGAAGACAGTGCCAAATCCCCCATAATGTACAAGAAACATTTTTTTCAATTTGCCAGGGGAAAAGGGCCATATCTCCTACTCATATAATTTACCTCGCATTCTAATGCCACAGGATATGTTCTAGACATGTCTAGCAAGTATGTCTAACCCTCCATTAGTTAATCCATGATTGCGAAGATAGCGCCAAATCCCCCGGAATGTGTTATATTAGCTTTTTTCCATTTGCCATGGGAAAAGGGCCATATCTCCTACTCATATAATTTACCTCGCATTCTAATGCCACAGGATATGTTCTAGACATGTCTAGCAAGTATGGCTAACCCTCCATTAGTTAATCCATGATTGCGAAGACAGCGCCAAATCCCCCGGAATGTATTATATTAGCTTTTTTCATTTGCCATGGGAAAAGGGCTATATCTCCTACTCATATAATTTACCTCGCATTCTAATGCCACAGGATATGTTCTAGACATGTCTAGCAAGTATGTCTAACCCTCCATTAGTTAATCCATGATTGCGAAGACAGTGCCAAATCCCCCGGAAGGTGACATATTAGCTTTTTTCCATTTGCCATGGGAAAAGGGCTATATCTCCTACTCATATAATTTACCTCGCATTCTAATGCCACAGGATATGTTCTAGACATGTCTAGCAAGTATGTCTAACCCTCCATTAGTTAATCTATGATTGCGAAGACAGCGCCAAATCCCCCAGAATGTGTTATATTAGCTTTTTTCCATTTGCCATGGGAAAAGGGCCATATCTCCTACTAATATAATTTACCTCGCATTCTAATGCCACAGGATATGTTCTAGACATGTCTAGCAAGTATGTCTAACCCTCCATTAGTTAATCCATGATTGCGAAGATAGCGCCAAATCCCCCGGAATGTGTTATATTAGCTTTTTTCTATATCCCAGGGGAAAAGGGCCATATCTCCTACTCATATAATTTACCTCGCATTCTAATGCCACAGGATATGTTCTAGACATGTCTAGCAAGTATGTCTAACCCTCCATTAGTTAATCCATGATTGCGAAGACAGTGCCAAATCCCCCGGAATGTATTATATTAGCTTTTTTCCATTTGCCATGGGAAAAGGGCTATATCTCCTACTCATATAATTTACCTCGCATTCTAATGCCACAGGATATGTTCTAGACATGTCTAGCAAGTATGTCTAACCCTCCATTAGTTAATCCATGATTGCGAAGACAGTGCCAAATCCCCCGGAAGGTGACATATTAGCTTTTTTCCATTTGCCATGGGAAAAGGGCTATATCTCCTACTCATATAATTTACCTCGCATTCTAATGCCACAGGATATGTTCTAGACATGTCTAGCAAGTATGTCTAACCCTCCATTAGTTAATCCATGATTGCGAAGATAGCGCCAAATCCCCCGGAATGTGTTATATTAGCTTTTTTCCATTTGCCATGGGAAAAGGGCCATATCTCCTACTCATATAATTTACCTCGCATTCTAATGCCACAGGATATGTTCTAGACATGTCTAGCAAGTATGTCTAACCCTCCATTAGTTAATCCATGATTGCGAAGACAGTGCCAAATCCCCCGGAATGTATTATATTAGCTTTTTTCATTTGCCATGGGAAAAGGGCTATATCTCCTACTCATATAATTTACCTCGCATTCTAATGCCACAGGATATGTTCTAGACATGTCTAGCAAGTATGTCTAACCCTCCATTAGTTAATCCATGATTGCGAAGACAGTGCCAAATCCCCCGGAATATGTTATATTAGCTTTTTTCCATTTGCCATGGGAAAAGGGCCATATCTCCTACTCATATAATTTACCTCGCATTCTAGTGCCACAGGATATGTTCTAGACATGTCTAGCAAGTATGTCTAACCCTCCATTAGTTAATCCATGATTGCGAAGACAGCGGCAAATCCCCCGGAATGTATTATATTAGCTTTTTTCTATTTGCCACGGGAAAAGGGCTATATCTCCTACTCATATAATTTACCTCGCATTCTAATGCCACAGGATATGTTCTAGACATGTCTAACAAGTATGTCTAACCCTCCATTAGTTAATCCATGATTGCGAAGACAGTGCCAAACCCCCCGTAAGGTGACATATTAGCTTTTTTCCATTTGCCATGGGAAAAGGGCTATATATCCAACTCATATAATTTACCTCGCATTCTAATGCCACAGGATATGTTCTAGACATGTCTAGCAAGTATGTCTAACCCTCCATTAGTTAATCTATGATTGCGAAGACAGCGCCAAATCCCCCAGAATGTGTTATATTAGCTTTTTTCCATTTGCCATGGGAAAAGGGCCATATCTCCTACTCATATAATTTACCTCGCATTCTAATGCCACAGGATATGTTCTAGACATGTCTAGCAAGTATGTCTAACCCTCCATTAGTTAATCCATGATTGCGAAGATAGCGCCAAATCCCCCGGAATGTGTTATATTAGCTTTTGGAAAAGGGCCATATCTCCTACTCATATAATTTACCTCGCATTCTAATGCCACAGGATATGTTCTAGACATGTCTAGCAAGTATGTCTAACCCTCCATTAGTTAATCCATGATTGCGAAGACAGTGCCAAATCCCCCGGAAGGTGACATATTAGCTTTTTTCCATTTGCCATGGGAGAAGGGCTATATCTCCTACTCATATAATTTACCTCGCATTCTAATGCCACAGGATATGTTCTAGACATGTCTAGCAAGTATGTCTAACCCTCCATTAGTTAATCCATGATTGCGAAGACAGCGCCAAATCCCCTGGAATGTGTTATATTAGCTTTTTTCCATTTGCCATGGGAAAAGGGCCATATCTCCTACTCATATAATTTACCTCGCATTCTAATGCCACAGGATATGTTCTAGACATGTCTAGCAAGTATGTCTAACCCTCCATTAGTTAATCCATGATTGCGAAGATAGCGCCAAATCCCCCGGAATGTGTTATATTAGATTTTTTCCATTTGCCATGGGAAAAGGGCCATATCTCCTACTCATATAATTTACCTCGCATTCTAATGCCACAGGATATGTTCTAGACATGTCTAGCAAGTATGTCTAACCCTCCATTAGTTTATCCATGATTGTGAAGACAGCGCCAAATCCCCCGGAATGTGTTATATTAGCTTTTTTCCATTTGCCATGGGAAAAGGGCCATATCTCCTACTCATATAATTTACCTCGCATTCTAATGCCACAGGATATGTTCTAGACATGTCTAGCAAGTATGTCTAACCCTCCATTAGTTAATCCATGATTGCGAAGACAGCGCCAAATCCCCCGGAATGTGTTATATTAGCTTTTTTCCATTTGCCATGGGAAAAGGGCCATATCTCCTACTCATATAATTTACCTCGCATTCTAATGCCACAGGATATGTTCTAGACATGTCTAGCAAGTATGTCTAACCCTCCATTAGTTTATCCATGATTGTGAAGACAGCGCCAATTCCCCCGGAATGTGTCATAGTAGCTTTTTCCATTTGCCATGGGAAAAGGGCCATATCTCCTACTCATATAATTTACCTCGCATTCTAATGCCACAGGATATGTTCTAGACATGTCTAGCAAGTATGTCTAACCCTCCATTAGTATATCCATGATTGCGAAGACTGTGCAACAATGCTTGGGAATCATTAACATGCAAAAAAATATGACTGTCATAGATAAAGGTATATTTCCATGTTTTACAGGATATATATCCTATTACATAACGTTTCTACCCAATTACCAGAAGAGTATGAAGGTGTATACAGTTGTTCTCCATTAATATATTGATAATAAATGATTAAGACTGTGCTACAAGGTTGAGAAGGCCATTAATCATACTGAAAAACTCATTTGTCACCGGAAAAGGGATATACCCGTTTTTGACAGGATATATATCCTTTTACATAACCTTTTTCACCATGTCCCAAAAGGTTACACTAATACATACTTGTTGACACCTTTTGAAAAAAACGTCAAATATCAAATATCAAATATCAAAAGAACTTCACGCTCGTTTATTTACTGACTTATCTGAAGACCATTCCTAAATAATGCTTCTGATAGGAAATATTGGAATTAAGTACAAAAGAGAGCTTAGAATGGTAGCAGAGCGTGGGTTCGATCCATGGACTTCTTAGGGTCTGCCCATTCACATTTCATCTGGGCTCATTCAGACCAATCAAAAATCCTGTACCATCTTAGGATTAGAACCATCCTAACTCTATTCTGCAATGTAATAGGTGGATGCTGCCATGACATTATATCTGTGAAATGCTTGGTTTGGGAACTACATATAAGGTAATGAGATGACCATATATGTCTCCAAGCCTTGCATTCATGGGGAATATTTTCCGAATACCTTTTTTTAGCCTAAAGCATTAGTAAAATGTTTGTTTCTTGCCTAAAATCATATTTACATTACTGAGCACCTAGTGTTCAGTGTGATAAAATCCGCGGGTCGATTATTCAAGTCTACAGGTGTGTTTAAATGCATTAATTGTCTTTTTATTTATTTCTTTGTGGATTCCTAGTTGGTGACGGTTTCATTGTCACAAATCTGATGATCAACAACTCTCTGGATAAACGTCTATTCTAAGTGAGGTCGATACATATTCAAGGTGGGGTTGATTCATATGTTGATTCATATTCAAGGTGGGGCAATGCATATTCAAGGTTGGGTTGATCCATATGTTGATCCATATTCAAGGTGGGGTTGATCCATATTAAAGGTGGGGTTGATCCATATTCAAGGTGGGGTTGATCCATATTAAAGGTGGGGTTGATCCATATTCAAGGTGGGGCTATGTATATTCAAGGTGGGTCCATTCATATCCAATGGAGGTATAAGATCGTGGCTTCTGTTTTAAGCATTAACATTTGCGATGATCTTTACGACGTATAATCGATTGTAAGTCAGGAAAATCGGATATCCCATCTCAAGCAATTCATATTAGTGATAATAATGGGTATGAAGTCAACCTAAAGATTAGGATAAAATGACTGACAGCGTATTGGAAATTTAGTTTTTGATCCACCATGTAGCATCAGATGTCATCTATTATTTAAATGTGGCGTTCAACCTAATATTGGGACCTAGCTTTTGATCTTTGGGTCATGATTTTACTCTCATCTGTTTGCTGCGTGAATAAACAATAGAAGCCTTTTCCAAAGCATGATGTGTGGCTTTGATGAAGAGCCGGCGAGTCCGGGGGAATGAATGCACTCTTGTGTGGTGCTTCATAATGTTTTCATTCTTAATTCAAATAATATAAAGGTACTTGGGTACATTAGCATTAGCATTGCTGCACTCTTTTTGGTGGTTTCATTAAAAAAAATACGTATTCAAACGTGGAAGAAAGGGAATTAACTAAAATATGACAAATGAAGTTTTGCTACCATTGAGATGTTACATATATAAAGGTAATTCATGTCGCACAGCATGACATATGATGAAAAGAAATGATCAGAAATGTCACCATTAGTATGGCAAAGTACTAGGCTTAGGACCGCTTTGTGTCAACATGTCACATAAAAAGCTGAAGCAGCTTTGAGCTGTAAGAGGTTCAGGTATGATATATGTTTTCCTTTGTCAATACATTGCTGGTTGTTTTGTTTTGCAAACGGTTCTGGGTCATACAAGATATTTAATTCATTACTTCCGTTTCCTAAACCAGTGAGTTCCAGACGTCACAAGTCACAGAACCTGACAAGTACAAATAACATAAAAAGGCTACAATACACATATTTGTTGTATACGCATGTAAATGTAATTAAAATGTGTGTCAGTTCAAGTTACATACAGACATAATAAGTATAATGTAAATTTAGTGCAAAAGAATTGCACATTGACCTTGAATACTGAAACAATAGTACATTAAATATTCTCCAATGCATACCCTTTTCCTAGTTTTTTTTCTTCATATTTTAGTTGTGTCAAGAGCAAGATCCACATGAGCTCAAATTCCAACAGTATGCTAGTAGGCGTGGATGCGGTTATAATTCACGGTGTGTAATTACACTCGGATACCTGCCATTATTCTTCTGTCAACCCAAGGCTGAAATAAAATATGAATCATAGCAATGTCACCATTTAAATAGTATAGAATATTACTTTGTATATTACAGACATATAAACTATTGTCTTTTTATCTTTCTAATGAGCTTTTTCTTTATTCGTCATTCTTAATATGACGGGGATTTAGGTTCAGGGATCACAATGTCATGAGAGCTGTGCACTTATACAAGTATATACATTCTCTCCAGTCCTCAAACTGACCGACTACCTATACCCTCCACAAGAGAGTCCTCAAACTGACCGACTACCTATACCCTCCACAACAGAGTCATCAAACTGACCGACTACCTATACCCTCCACAACAGAGTCCTCAAACTGACCGACTACCTATACCCTCCCTGGCTACCTACTCACTGACTACCTGTACCCTCCCTGGCTACCTACTCACTGACTACCTATACCCTCCCTGGCTACCTATACCCTCCCTGGCTACCTACTCACTGACTACCTATACCCTCCCTGGCTGCCTACTCACCGACTACCTATACCCTCCCTGGCTACCTACTCACTGACTACCTATACCCTCCCTGGCTGCCTACTCACCGACTACCTATACCCTCCCTGGCTACCTACTCACTGACTACCTATACCCTCCCTGGCTGCCTACTCACTGACTACCTATACCCTCCCTGGCTACCTACTCACTGACTACCTATACCCTCCCTGGCTGCCTACTCACCGACTACCTATACCCTCCCTGGCTACCTACTCACTGACTACCTATACCCTCCCTGGCTACCTACTCACTGACTACCTATACCCTCCCTGGCTACCTACTCACTGACTACCTATACCCTCCCTGGCTACCTACTCACTGACTACCTATACCCTCCCTGGCTGCCTACTCACCGACTACCTATACCCTCCCTGGCTACCTACTCACTGACTACCTATACCCTCCCTGGCTACCTACTCACTGACTACCTATACCCTCCCTGGCTACCTACTCACTGACTACCTATACCCTCCCTGGCTGCCTACTCACCGACTACCTATACCCTCCCTGGCTACCTACTCACTGACTACCTATACCCTCCCTGGCTACCTACTCACTGACTACCTATACCCTCCCTGGCTACCTACTCACTGACTACCTATACCCTCCCTGGCTACCTACTCACTGGCTACCTATACCCTCCCTGGCTGCCTACTCACTGGCTACCTATACCCTCCCTGGCTACCTACTCACTGGCTACCTGTACCCTCCCTGGCTACCTACTCACTGGCTACCTATACCCTCCCTGGCTACCTACTCACTGGCTACCTATACCCTCCCTGGCTGCCTACTCACTGGCTACCTATACCCTCCCTGGCTACCTACTCACTGGCTACCTATACCCTCCCTGGCTACCTACTCACTGGCTACCTATACCCTCCCTGGCTACCTACTCACTGACTACCTATACCCTCCCTGGCTACCTACTCACTGGCTACCTATACCCTCCCTGGCTACCTACTCACTGACTACCTACACCCTCCCTGGCTACCTACTCACTGACTACCTACACCCTCCCTGGCTACCTACTCACCGACTACCTATACCCTCCCTGGCTACCTACTCACTGGCTACCTATACCCTCCCTGGCTACCTACTCACTGACTACCTATACCCTCCCTGGCTACCTACTCACTGGCTACCTATACCCTCCATGGCTGCCTACTCACTGACTACCTATACCCTCCCTGGCTACCTACTCACTGGCTACCTATACCCTCCCTGGCTACCTACTCACTGGCTACCTATACCCTCCCTGGCTACCTACTCACTGACTACCTATACCCTCCCTGGCTACCTACTCACTGGCTACCTATACCCTCCCTGGCTACCTACTCACTGACTACCTATACCCTCCCTGGCTACCTACTCACTGGCTACCTATACCCTCCCTGGCTACCTACTCACTGACTACCTATACCCTTCCTGGCTACCTACTCACTGGCTACCTGTACCATGTAGAACAACTTTGACGTCGTAGCTGCATGTAGTCATTATCTTCATACTATGAAAGTTAAAATGGGCAGAACTGACTTTTTATGATATAAGACTGCCAGTATAAGTTTGGAATATGAAACCAATCTCGACAATATGGGGTAATTACTGAGTACACCTTGGTAGTATTCTAATGATCTGTGATCACGTTACACAACTATTACACAATCCACAAATCAAGTTATTTTATTTAAAAATATTTGGGCATAGATCTTATTTAGCACATCATGAATCTCATTCTATGAGCATAGACTCTCTTATTGTTTTCCTTTCTTTTGCATACACACAAACAAACAATTCTCATTGTCAGTTTGTCAAGGCATTCGCAGAATACACACAAATAAAACAGGTGGTACGCCGATAATTGCGTTTATCATGTAAAATGTTTACGAGGAAGGATTAATGAATCAATATTTAAACATGAACAATAAAACAAAAAATATCAGGTTTGAAGTAAATGACATTAAATGACATTAAAATCATATTTTCAAATCTAACTCACTTCATAATTTCTTTATTCATTCCATATGAAAACACATTGTATATCACTTTAACAATCATATTATTGCTATATTTAGTTCCAGTTCCCTCGTCAATCATCAATTAAAGTAACCGGAAACTGTTTATGATTTAAAAAATACCATTATCATATAAGTTTCAAATCTACTGTGCACCTTTTCTATCATCATTAATAGAGAGTGGGCCAATGTTTGTCTACTTTCAGCCATCTTGGTGTTTCAACATTCACAGCCTGGCATAACACATTTCAATTTTCTGATCCCAAGCATTGGATGTCGATTCAAATTTGGTCTCTCCCTTGTTGCAGAAAGGAAAAAAGTCAAGTGCTCCTTTAATATTGAAATGAACATATACTTGTCTATATCTGCAACATTTCTGGATTTAATTGAAATATTTTTCCGAAACAGATGAATTCATACAAAGATTATCCCAGTGGCGTAAGCTGTGTCAGTAGGGCCATACCCTGATATGACAAGGAATTAAGATATCTTTTGGATGGAAATTATGATATAGTTGATGAAAGCACTTGCCTTCCAGCATATGTCTAACAGAAGGGCTGGTATGAAAAGGTATGGGAAGAATGATATAGACCCCTTTTGGCCCACGACAAACGAGTATATCCGTGAGAAAATCCATCCAGCCTTTCAGGTAGGAGGTAGGTGCTTCCGTAATTCTCTTCCGTGTTCATAATTCTATTCCTGTATATTTTCATTATTATACAAGTGTTTCTGACTGTGATATGGTATATGTATGTCATCTATCTTTTTTGGCTTTCTCTCACCCATATTGTGTGAGAATATTACAACTAAAACTATAACATGTCGTCTGGGTGCAGAGCAATTAAGAGTCTGATTTTATTGGGAGTACCTTTTTAGGTGCAAAAAACCTCTTTTCACACTTTCATCTTTTTTGTTGTTCCTGGAATTGGGGCTATTGAATGTATTCCCTTATAATAAAAGTTAATGTAGACCAAACTTACTTAAATTCCAGTTGTATTGGGTGAACCATGCATGCTTGATATCCGTTTTCGACCAATAGGAAATCTTGTCCTTTGCAACTGCCAGCATAGCTCCTCAAATAATATGTGAGTTAGTAAATGTGAATTTTGATAACCGGGAGAAAAATATCAATAGTTTCATATCACATCATATGTTTATCAATGATTGATGAAAGAATAACAACGAATGTGGATCGACAATGGACACAATCATGATGTCAGTCATTCCAAAAGCCTAGATGCCTAAATGCATTTAGGCATATAATTTTCCAAGCACAAATGACTTGTTTACACTGTTGGGACTGCACCCACTCTATTTGCTTATCAGTTAGATGTCACTGTTTTCCACCTGGGCTCGCTGACAGCTCTAGCATTTTTCACTTAGTTATTTTCTTGCATTAATGAATGATTGGGCCTCCCCATGTGGTGCATTAAAGTTGTGCTGATTACTTCTGCAATAAAGACGTTGTAGGATGTTGTTGCTCTCCTTCAGATAACTAACCACCAGCCAATACACGAAGGTGTTGCTATCCCTATCATACTTGTGAGGCCTTTGATATAAAACAGCAACTGTGAATTGATATCCTGCGCTATACTCTCTCACAAAGTATCTCCTCTAATACAGCCTAACATCATATGATGGAAGCCCTGTAATTTCCCATTTATATAAAACATGCATTTCTGTATTACTATGGTATTATTATGAATAATGAAATGTGGAACACTAAGCTAAGCTATAATGGACCATTAATCTGGATGAAGCGAATTAACTTCGGATAACTATTCTTTGGTTAATGAGGATAAGTTATTCTCCATTTTGAGCAAGGAGCCTGTCATCTCCATATCTCATCAAAGTTTCCATCGCTTGAGGGTACAATTTGCATTTTGAAACTTATTGTTGCCTTCAGTAGTCACAGTTAATGTGAAGCACAGTTGGTAGGAATTTGTTGTTCTGCTTGTGTCAGGTCAAGTGTCTAAACTGTATTGTGGATTGCTTGAGGGACTTTGTGAATTTGGCAATTTATAAAATAAATTCTAGAAGATTAGATCTCTTGACACAAAACATAATCATTTACGTTAATGAATGAATGAATGGTGACTTAAAGACACATCGACCATTTAGGTCATTCAGTGTCTAAAACGGTAAAAAAACATTAAATTACGACTAGATACATTATATATGAAATCAATACAATATATAGATGTCTGAACAACACAGAAATGCACAGATATAAACAGGTATAAATTGTTAAAAGACTTTAATTACCATTCGATGTTTTGTGGTTCTTGATGAATAGGTCCAAAATACTTATTATAAAGCGTTTCTTGATTTTAAAATGGTACTATCAAAGAAATACCATTTACAGGGTACAACTGATTAATGTGAATCCTAATAATATTAAAATCGATGCATTCATTTTAAAAATGTTTCACAGTCAAAGCCCTTTGACAGCCAATACATTCTTTGTTATGTGTCAATTAACTGTGACCAATTTTCAATCGACTCAAAACCTATTCTTCTCTATGAATCTTCCCAAGAAAGTCCTTTGTCCTACCCCAAATAGGCTTAATTTCATATAACTCATTATAAATAGCTTTATTCCATAGCAGTTGCCATTTCCCAGATATAATGCTTAAGCATATTTCTAAATCTGTGTGTGTGTGTGTGTGTGTGTGTGTGTGTGGACAAGGCCGCTGTGGACAAGGCCAATTTATTCTGCAAAGTGCTATATCTAACATGAGATCATGTGGAGACTTCTCTGTGTCGGACATGTTATTCTGATTCTTTGCCTTGTTTACATGCTTAAAATGCAAAACATCCTTTTATTTCAAATTATTCGAATGGCATCATAGATTCTGTACCCAAGTAAACAAATATATTAATTGGCATTGGATTCCCAGTCGTATCGGTATCCAAGGAAAGGAATCTGCTAATTAAGCTGCCAAAGCAACATTGGGTAAACGTCTGATTGATATTGTTATTCCCAATACAGAGTTTAAGAAACACATTACTGTTTTGTACATTCCCAATGCAATTATGCTCGCATTTATGCTGGATGACATTGCTTTACACAAAACCATGACGCATTTCTTTCCATACCTGACTTTGGAGGCGAAATACTTGAGTAAATGGCAAAAACGTTTGCACGTATAGTGTTATTAGGAAAAATATTTTTAGAGATAGTCAAACTCTGAAAGCACTAAAACACTATTATTAAAAAAACCTGGTTGATCTAAATCTAAGAATAGATAGGAGGGTAATGGTCAGACCACTGTCCGCGAAACTGTATTAAAAGAAACACACCAAGGCTATTTATTTGTATTCATATATTTACAATATGTCATATAATTTAAAAGTGGAACAAATGGTAGTCAAATAGTGATTAGTGGTTCTGTCTCATTTGGTATACAGCGGTGTGAATGCACATGGGCAACCCTGGAAATTTACATTAAATTGTGGACGGCGTTTGGAGACAACGCAATTGGCTGTTGACCAGTGAGCTTTGCTAGCTTTCCTCTCCACAATCATGGGCCTGGTAACAATCCTTTTTGAGCTCATTCTGGTCGCTTGTTATTGGTCACGGATAACATGGGCCCATACTACCACTGCGCTGATTTGTTGCTTAAGTGACACATTTATTTGGCATATTGCAACAATTCAAATCTCATGTAATAGACAGACATTTTAGGGTTCCCTAATTAGTGAGGTAAATATTTTATATTAATTTTATTTAGATCTGATTCATTCAGTTTTATTAGTTCGTTTCTTCACAAAAAGTATACGTCAGGTTCAACTAGTACTTTCTCCCCTAGCATCATGTTGAAGGAACGTGATCTCCCAATATGCAAATCCCAGGTTGCAGCTGACATGTCTCTCTGAGCCTCCCGGTAAGTCCATCCCCCTGGCTCCCCCTACTGGTCAAGATCACCATATCTCTGGCACACTGGCAGAAGTAACTGTAGAATATCAGCAACTTGCCACCTGTACATCTGTGCAACTTTTCAACTTTTTTCCTGAAATAACAGTATATTCCAATATTGTAAAATTTACAGCAACAGTCGCGATATTATATTAATCTATTATTGTACAACCAGATATCTAAAGTGAAATAAAAATCCTGACTTTCCAAACATGTTATCCATTTTTCTGAGATTATTTCTTCAAATGATTTGATTACTGTTTAATTGTAAGGTCATAATCGAAGAACTAGTAATTGAGGTGAACCCAACCGGTTTTGATACAAAGGAATCACAGTAACAGAATATTTTGAACTTTGGCAATGGTCTGCTTCTGAAATCATTTAAGATATATGTCATTACATTAATAACAGATTTGAGCTTATAGTGAAACATTTGGGGCTCTCTCTGATTGGACAGGGGTTATATAATTAGCTTCTTCGTCCTTTACACGATCTAATGTTGTTAATTTTATCGTGGGAGGATCTCTAGTACAGATATATGAGTTTCCCAGACAGACAAGCTTCCACGGATAAAAAGGTCCACCCTCTAAAAAAACTCTGTCCTATGTTTGGACATTTTGATCTCCATAACAAGACTAACGTTTTATGTAATAAGATGAGAGAAGCATAATGATAAGCAAATTGTAAAACATATGTATATTCAATATCAAACAAAACGAAAGATTCATTAATCAATAGAGATTGTCCTGAGCACCCTAACGTAGGGCGATTGACCTGAGCACCCTAACGTAGGGTGATTGACCTGAGCACCCTAACGTAGGGCGATTGACCTGAGCACCCTAACGTAGGGCAATTGACCTGAACACCCCAATGTAGGGTGATCGACCTGAGCACCCAAATGTAGGGCGATTGACCTGAGCACCCTAACGTAGGGCGATTGATCTGAGCACCCTAACGTAGGGCGATTGACCTGAGCACCCTAATGTAGGGCGATTGACCTGAGCACCCCAATGTAGGGCGATTGACCTGAGCACCCTAACGTAGGGCGATTGACCTGAGCACCCTAACGTAGGGCGATTGACCTGAGCACCCTAACGTAGGGCGATTGACCTGAGCACCCTAACGTAGGGCGATTGACCTGAGCACCCTAACGTAGGGCACATTAAAATTCAACAGAGCACTGTAAATGTTTCTTAAGCCATAAGAAAAAGAGTTGCTTTTCTTGAACAAAATTGTAAAAAAATGTTTTTCTTAAACAAAATATCAGTATTCTCAATGCATGTAATTCAGATTATTATATATTAAATCTATGGAACAAGGTAAAGTAGTTCCGGATTTTAATAGTGCTGATGTTGATCATTTAAAATGGAAGCGAAAATGGTGGGTTAAAAGTGGGATAGTAATATAGCACCCACATCTTGGCTGCAGGACTCCAGATGAAGTGGCTGTTAGCGACAGCTACCGAGCAAAAAATAGTGTGGGCTGCCGGCACAATGTAGGAAGTGACATTCAATATACCTAGTCATCTAATCAATATGGGAAGACGAGTATACACTTACAATCGGATATATTTTTCAATAAGTGAAACAGGATTGGCACCTGATGTTTACACTGTCTTTGAAAATTCCTTTTGAAGAATATGTATATGCACCTTTTATGTGATTCTATATCATTAGCATATGACAGCAGTATGATACATATCTAAGAATGACCCATCACCAACATGACCTATATATTACAGTTGTAGGTATGAAAATGTATTAGATTATCTTTGCAGAGTAGAGGATGAAACTACAAAATGTAGAGAAATATATAAAGATAAAAGTATATTCGACTAAAGGTGTATACCCTTCTACAAGGATTATATGCAGTTCTAAAAGGGCCTGGCCCACAAGTAGTCCCTAAACATGTAGTCAAATGAGACCTGTTTAACCTTGCTTCTCCTGTATAATTAAGTGTATATCTCATTATTCAGATCCATCTCAAATGTTCCAAGATTTTGAATATTTAAATTAGTAGTTTACACATTAATCACCTTGCCTATAGACATGTAATAAGATATTTCCTTAATACTGTGTAATGACTGAAACTATTCAATTCATTTTATGTGTGCATTCTCATAAGTTTAGACGCATAATATTTGTATTAATTTAATATGTGGGTAATATTAACTTACTCTTTGAAAAACCACATATTATTGATATATATATATATATATATATATATATATATATATATATATATATATATATATATATATATATATATATATATATATATATATATAGACAATGATAACACACCTCGTAATACAATATCCCACCAGTTCGCCTCTTTCACAGTATATCATCGCACTACAGGAAAATGACATAGAAAGCGTGGGAGGGGAAAAAGTAGCACAAATGCATATATGGTCTCGTGTCAACAATGATACAATCCCCTTTGAAGTGATATTTAGAGAATACAACCAATATAAACTATTGTCAAGGTTTTTTTGATGAAAGGTACAGGTTCGGTCGATGCAGCAATACTAATATATTCCATACAATCCGAATGCAGATGCAAGTTATCACTGACAGAGCCAGATATAAACCTAGGATCTGCTTAGAGTGAGGAGATGATATAATATGTTGAAATATTTGCACCTCTTATAAATGATCGGAAACGTGTATTCAATGCCATAAAAACATATAGCCATATATGGTAATGAGGAGGATTCCATTCATAGAGTAAAAACTCATAGAAAATGATCCATTCAATCCCAGTGAGAGGTATCATCTATGCGTGATATGTGTCTTTTATATTGTAATCTTTATAACAATTTTGTATTTGAATGCAGTGGGCATATCTTGCTTTAAATGTGTGGGTTGGCTTCCTAAATAGGCAAAGTTTATTTCTACTGTGATTATGTGGGATCATTTAATCCCAATATCAAATAGAAAATATGATATGCCGGTAAACGGATAACGATATCACATTTGTCTTCACGAACCTTTTATGGACAACTGTAATCAGAATAGGTCCAAACTGGTGAGTCACTGTGATTTGTGATCCTTGGGGTAAAAAAGACAATTATTAAAATCCAGATTAATGAGAATAATGAGAATCATCGTTTGCCGAACTGTTATGGAATATTCTCAATATAGCTTTTAACCCTCGCAATTTTTTAACGGGATGTTTTTCATCAACAAAAAACCCATATTGCTTGCATCAAAGGCGGTTGCCACGGAGGTGGGTGGAAATTGCTTCACATACAGTGAAACTAGCAATATCAGGTTGCTGATTTACAGAACAAAGGAAAGACAAAGATGTACAGCGTTCATATTTGCTGTGTGAATATTACCTATAGTGTTTCCCACAGTAAAGGGTAGCTCATAGGTGGCAGGGTATATTCGTGTCATATTGAGTCCCATTTTGTGGAGAGCTATCAAGAAGATGCCTAATACGCCTCGGACCCTGCATGATAAGAGCACAGCGACAATGTCTCCGCATTGGCTATATGCGGCTGGTGGTGCAACATGATATAGCAATGTTTGTGGGGTCGGATGGAATGTTCACGTTTTGGGATATTTTAGGCATACTCAGACTTTCTATAATAAGATTATATCCTTTGATGAATAACAGGATATAATCACTAACACTATACTTACAATTTTATCGTAAAGATACATCAGATGCATTGTGATGCATTATTTCATTTTTGACCAATCTGTCGTCGATACTGATAACTCTATTTTGAGCAATCTGTCGTCGATATTGAACCCTCTGTTTTGAGCAATCTGTCGTCGACACTGATATCTCTGTTTTGAGCAATCCGTCGTCGCTACTGATATCTCTGTTTTGAGTAATCTGTCGTTGACACTGATATCTCTGTTGTGAGCAATCTGTCGTTGATACTGATATCTCTGTTGTGAGCAATCTGTCGTTGATACTGATATCTCTGTTGTGAGCAATCTGTCGTTGATACTGATATCTCTGTTTTGTGCAATCTGTCGTCGATACCGATATCTCTGCTGAGACCAATCCACAGAGCAATGTGGATAATTAAGTTTTCATACTTTACATTAACAGTTGAAATGTGGATGTGTTTTATGTATTTGATTTTTATATGCCACACTTCTATACCTGATAGATATATAATATTACTTCATAGTCAATCCATTAAGAACACCACTAACAGTATCATGCTAAATAACCATTCTTCATTACACGTTTATGTATACACTTTGTCCGTATTTTAGGGTTTTATTTCCTCGTGTTGATGATTTTAATGATGCAGTGTCAAATAACGCTTTATGAAGAATATTAGAAGTGTTACTGTCCACATATTGTTTTAGTCATTTCATTATACTTTACTGATTATCGTGTACGCTCTACATATGAAGCATTTCATTATGTTTGGCCCTTAGAGATTTAGAGTTTCAACCAACTTTCAAATTTAACTTTCATACACCAACTTTAAATTCTACTTTGACACGATTGTTCTATTACATTTGACGCATTATTATCTCCATAAGGAGAGGATCAGTTAGTCTAACTTTAAGGCCTGGAACATCTTTCTTTGTGACACCTTAGAGTATAATTCCACACTAATTATCATTGTAAGCTAATGGTATAACATTGCATTTACAGAACCCGTTCTTTAAAGAAAGGTATCCATCTTTGAAAACCACTATTCATTAGTTTAGGCATGGACCATTAATACTGCAATGGGTTGAAAATATCTGAGAGACTGGTTCGAAAACAAATGATGAGAACAATGAAAATTTCCCGTCGAAAGAAAAAAAAATACGTTTGCAGAGGATAGACATGTTATGATTGAAATCATGTTGAAAGTGATGTAAAATTCCAAACAATCAAACAAATAGACATATCGGAGAAAGCCTTCGTGCCTATTTTGTGTATTTGTGATACTGGAAGCCAAGCTGTGAAAACTCAAAAAACTTCATTGCTACAGTCGGTAGATAATATGACTAAACTTCTCATAAAAGCCAAATACGTAATGGGAAATATGAAAAGCTAAGATATTTCAGAAATGCTTTATCTGAAAGCTGAAAACTGAAATCACCGTGACACCCTCGGGTAAGAATATGTCGGCTCTGCGTCATCTGGTCACTTATGGCATTGCTATAAAACACACCACAGTCATTAACATTTCTGTCCTAATCTAAGTCCACTTATCTGAAAATAAAAAAGGAATTTGTGGGAATTATGGAAATGAAAGGTGTCCACAGAAGACCATTTTAACTATGTTCTGGGTGGGGTGTAACAGTACCATGTCGTGCTTTGCAAATATTATGAGCGAATGAAGAACAGGAAGTACAAAATATGTAAACTTTCTATAGCATAAATTATATTTTAATGTATATAAATAACACAATCACCTTTTCTCATTTCTTTTGGAATTCTTTGCAACCTTAGCATTGTATGGATTATAACCTTTAGATTATAGGATAGACTTAACTATTTAAATCTAAAATTTAGTTAAGCAGAATTGTGGTGGAAGGGTTTTATGAAATTAGTTAAAAAACAACTTTTAACCAAAAAAAATTAATATACAAATGGCTGAAATCAAACCTTTTCGTATCATATGGTGGTTTGCAGATAGCTCATAATGTCGGAGAACTAGTTCTTCAGACATGAACGACCAACAAATACAAATATCAACCATCAATGTTGGAACTACCACTATATCTAAATTCATTTCTTTACTTTCTATTTTTCAAGAAATTTAAATGGACGAAGCATTCATTTCCGTCACTTAACTTCTTGGCCACAATGATTTTACTTTAAACTTCATTTGAAAGTGGCACAATTGACCTTCATCAAAATATTCAATAACTTTTAACTGAACATATACCCTGTTCCAAATATGTTTTTTAAATGTTCATCTCTTTAATAAGGTTTTGCTGAGCATTGAATATAATTTAATTGCGCTTTAAATAGATATTTTAATTTGTTACAATTCCAGAATGAAATAAATATAAATGAACATATATTCATTATTGACGACATGTCTGAGCGATTAAATAGTTAAGTATATCAAGAGTGCAGAGCGATAATTTGCAAGATCTTAGTTAATTTGTGTCCAGAAACTCTCACATTAAAGAAAAAATACTTATAATAAGAGCATTGTCAGGCTAGAGCCCACATCACCAGTTGAATGGTGGAAAGTGAAATTTGCCGATTTATGTTATATTTGTTTTCCCAACCTCATCATATCTTATTCTTATGTTTTCAGTCAATTGGACCACCAATCTATAATCCCCTGGGTACATACATTCTCATATCTTATCTACCTGTGATATATCATTTAGTATGAGTTGATGAATTTCACCCGTTACAATTTGCTTCTATTAGGTTAAATTTATTTTTTTTTATTTAAATTCATCCCCTTGAAGAATGTTTGTTTGCATTTGTCCCTCCATGGTTGAGTTCTTAATATTTTCCAAACCAAATGGTCTCATTGGTATATTTCCCACTTTTCTCGACCCCATGTGAATGATAAATGGTCCGCCCCTTACTTTGAAATTCAATGCCACTATCATATATACGTTTCCCAGAGTAAGACCCTGATAGAATAACAAACTAAAATATTAATTATACCAAGAACTTATACCAATGACCTCAGCGGAAACCTATTTGTCATTCCATAAACATGCTTAATGATATTTTTGAGGTTTTCTCAATTCACAGAAACAATGTTATATTTTGCTGGCGTTCCAATGATAAATACAAAGGAAAAGGTGAATAATATTGCCTTTGTAAGACGTCTATAGTCTGTGAAAAAACTATTCACAAGGAAAGAGCAAATTGGCATAGAGGCTATAGTGTCAAGTAGGAGGCATGTAGTGTCAGAAGGGCCACTGTTATGTGTATAATGGAGTCTCACTGCTGCCTACACCACAGGGAATCACAGACCTGTCCACTTCCGGTGCATAACAAGCCCCCTATATCATCAATCGTTCCCGAGGCACCCCCCTACAGCATGCATGAGCTGGGATTGCGTTGCTATTTCTATTCCAGTTGAGTCTAATTGGATAGAAGTGTAGGACCATTAACATGGTTCTGAAATCCACTTAATCTCTCTCCTATGTTTTATAAGTAGAATGGGGAAGGCTGACGAAAACAAAGTCAGAAAATATTTCTAAATATAAACTTGCACAACGTTCATCATACTGTTTTTTTCTATTTCTATGGAATGTGATTCAGACATTAGAAATTTATTTAACACAAGTGTTCCTGAGAAGATATATGATAATATAAAATTGTTTTTATCATACAAACTGGATATTTCAATCCTGTTAATCATAGTATACACTAAAAAGAACTTATTCCGGAACTAATATGGAATATTCTATTTTTGTATTTGTTTTTTTTTGTGTAATGTAACATTGGCATTGAAGAATATCACTCGAAACATAATTTGCTCAAGGCATAAATAATCCTGCCAATATGTTGCGTAAAGGTTAAAACCGAACTACATTGGTCTGGGAAAAAACATTTATCGTTCAGAAAGGGGGAGTGGAGGAAATTGGAAAACAAAGTGCCGAGTATAGTGATATGGCTAGAGAGCCATTCGTCAAATTCTGGATATGTATTTCTGGGGAGAGAACTATTTAGATAAGCCTCTTATATGAGACTAATATTGGAATTTCTCGTTTCTTGCATGTCCCTTGAATGCTTGTGATCTGTCGCTCATCACAGCAGAATGATGAGTCAGGAGACAAATACACAAACAAGATCTCGCTCAAAATTAAAGTAATATTATCTGAACCTTGGCGCATTATAACATTGCCATCTACTATGAAATCCTGTATTTCGGTATCTCTTTTGTGTATAATCAACATCTTTTATTCCCAAATCAATGTTCAAGAGATAAATGATATTGAGGCAAAATTGTGACAAGCTTTTAAATCACAATGGTGTTCTTGCTTTGTCGTTCTACTTTGTCTGACAGGACTGCAACACATTACAACACGATAGAAACTGATGTATCAATGCGAGTTGATCACTTTGGCTTTTTCACAGTTGAGCAGAATAATAAATGTAAGGGCTTGTGTGTAATACACTGCACGCCATTGCGTTACGGATGAGGTGCTTATGAAAAGATCTACGAAGCATGTAGGTATGGTATAGATGGTCGCAATTGTCTGTCATCAAGGAAGCTGAGTGGATTTGATGACAGGCACATATGAGAGGTAAGGATTTTTACACAGGTTAAGACTGGTGTGATGGCGGATCGCTGCCACAGGGCCACGGCTGAGGGGGCGGCCATACTAACAAGCCAGTCACATACCATATAGCCCATCTCTCCTGTCCATTCTTTGCCTATGGGGGCGACTATATATTATTCGCCTACTACATTCTTAATAGTTAAAATCGTTGGCATGGAGCTGCGCGTGGTTACCAATACGTGGCAAGCAAGCCAGGAACAACAGACAGTTGAGAATTTATGGGATTATGAAAACATCACAAACACTACGGTGATGGATGATTGGGTGAGTAAAGCGTCGCTTCCATATGCTAGCTTCATATGTAGGTGACAAGAATTGGCAGATTCACGTGTAATGAAAACATGGAGTGACCCGAATGGTGACCTCCGACCTGGGCGTCACAAATACCATCCACTTTGCCGAGTGTTGTTTTACATTCTAGAGGCCATGTCAGTGGAAAGCGGGAGGGCACTGTAGAATTGCGATGAAAAAATGGTTTATTTGTATGTAGATTAGCGGGATTAGTTATGGATGCTCACCTGGGCAATGTTTAGTTGTATTCAGCACTGATGCTGATGTTGCTGCTGCTGCTGCTGAGACTGCGTGTTCTCCTGGCATCAACTCTTAATGCACCTTGTCATAAACAACCAAAGAGAATCAGAGTTATGGCCGCGCTTATCAGAAAAACTCACAAAACTGGAAAGGTCAAATGAAAAGAAGACCGAATATTCTACACAACTTGCCCAACATGAAAGTCCTTTGTTGCATTGTATTTTACCTTAGTAATGTGGAATTTCAAAGAGACAGTTATAGTGCGTGTCAACCCGAGAATACTTTGTAAAAGGGAAATACGAGGTGGTGATGATTTAGAATTATAGGAATAAGGATAGGTAAGACCTTGGGATTAAGTGTAAATGTATTAATTACATTAAGATTGATTAGAATCTTCAAAAGCTTAATTGACGTTGGAGAAAACAAAGCTGAAATAAAACGAAATATAGAGTATCTGAGGTTTCATTAACAAACAGGATTTCGAAATAATGTTTATGCAATATATTTGTATGTGTAACATAGAGTATCATATCACAGCGAACCGGTGTTTGCGTCTCATGCTAATCTGTCATGCTATAGCAAATCATTTTATATCATATCAATAGTACCACAATGCACAGCATAATAAACTACAGAGACTGTTATAACTTCATATGACTTAAATGTAGTCAATGAGATATAAATTGTAGTATTCACAATGATTTGTGCTGGGAGATATGATGAATAGAGTGCCGTTTTCCCCTGCCAATCTCTTCGGAAGGTCTTATTCTGTCAGTTGCAGCTGTCATGTCCTCTGCAGGTGTATTGATATACAGGACATGAATGTCTGGGCTCTGTTAGAAGGGTGTCTCCTCTAGGCTGCCTTAATCTGAACAAAACAAAACACGCACTCGTAACTTTATCGTATAAGAATGACATAAAAATTTCATCCTTTGTATCATGGATATCAACATAATTGTACTTGGACAGTAGGCATTGAAGTCTCAGCGAAGCTGACATTAATGGAATATAATGTTTTGCTAGAAATGGCTTCTTTAGTGGTTCTTCATAACATGAGGGATGTTACTTTAATTGAAAGGAATGGAACAGAACAGCTTTTGGCAATATAAATGTTCAGAAAGATAATATCCTAAAAGGCTTTTGGATATTTTTGTTAAGCAAATAAATCATGATTACGTTGACTAAAATAATCATTGTTCCATAGCAAAAACCATAGGGAATCCGAAAAGCTAAGGTAGTTTATGTGATCAATGAAATGTCAATTCTCCCTTCTGTCATAATCAACGAAAGGGACGAAAGCTGAAATCACAAACTTGGATGAGAACATTTTTAATCCATGTGTTAAATTTTCAATTTTACCATCATGAGTGTTAAGTGTGATTATTCCTGTGCCATCCAATCCTTAAATTCACTGTATCAAAACGTTTCCTAACATTATTCAATAAAGCACTGTGATCCAGTTGAGGGAATCATAGAAACGAATAATGTCCCACAGAAAACTATTTTGCCTTGACAATAATGCCTTGTAATTCATTGCAAAGAGTATGAGGATGTATCTTACTATTTTTAATCTAATTTGATACATAAGATCAATTCTACATAATGAGGGGCTATGTATCACGTAGTGAGCTTGCTATGCATAGTAGCACTGTGACAAGGGCCTCCACATATATCGAATTACAGGCCATGCAGCATTATGATGGACCTCTGTTCCAAGTACAAGACCATATGTCTATGCTATATCACTATCTCTTTGCAATATATATTTGTGTGTCAAAGTCTGTATCGGACAGGATGGTATATGATACAAGATTGCTAAGGACTTTTATTTTTTGATATTTTAAATATCAAACGTTTATATTGGAACGTTTATATTTGACGAATACGTCAAATTAATCAAAAGAGTATTTTTTACCACGTCAGAAGTGTGCTATAGGGTTGTATTATTGAGTATGTTTTCTGTATACAGTGTTTTCTATTCAGCATGGAGTACCATGAGGCTTGTTTGCAGTGTGAAAAGCAACCCATACAAATTCAACTGACATTGACAACTATGGGTATTGTTGTCTTTGTGTCAGTATACAATGTAACATATATGTTTCTTCGAAGATATAAATGGGTGTAAACATGCTACCAACCTGTGCAAGCAATATATATCTGTTGCCAATAACTCTATTCTGATCCTTGATATGATGTATTTGTAACAGTGAGGGTGTATACCCTGATCAAGAACCCGAATTTCAGTAAATAATGAATATCCCTGAATCAAACAGCTTAACGTACTACTTTTAAGACGATACTTCTTCAAATAATAATGTATAATAGCACTTTCTTATCATGATCAAATTGTGATTCTACCAAATATAGATATAGACCATTAATTGTCCAGGGTATGGTTGCCATTCTCAAATCTTTAAGGCAATCAATGCATATGACCATATTTATCTGCCAGACAGTTTTGTCAAGTCTTTGATTGCTTGTCCTTTTATTTGCACTGACATATAAATAAACTGCACTGATATATAAGGAAACTGATATGTAATTAGTTTATAATAATCAGCAACCATAAGTATTATCCACCCATTGATGATATAAAAAGTTTTTTTCTTATTTTATTACACTATTTGAAACCCTCCTCTGTAGATCCTGGAATTATATCAGGCTCTCCAAGTATAGCCAGAAGTGATATATTAGGAGACCACACCCAGTACAATTTTTTTTAACAGCCAATAGGCAATGAGTCAAAGACTGTCACGTGTAATAACAGCCAATTGGTGATATTGTTTTGTATGTGACATGAATAGCAAAATAGTTGAAGGGGGACGAGAAGACAAAATCTTTCAATCATAAATGATCATAAATGATCCTTTCTAAAATATTTAGAACGTATGGAATCGGGATGTACACGTTCACAGTTGTGGCACTGTGCATTGTACAAGACGCAACCAATTGAAGAGCTGTATGCTAATTGCATGCCAGTCCTTGGCCACTAAAACAACGCATATTCGCAAAGGTAGTATAAGAGTACATTCTTGTATAACGCATATTCACAAAGGCAGGATAGGAGTACATGCTTGTATAACGCATATTCACAAAGGTAGTAAAAGAGTACATGCTTATATAACGCATATTCACAAAGGCAGGATAGGAGTACATGCTTGTATAACGCATATACACAAAGGCAGGATAGGAGTACATGCCATGATTCAAATAACCTTCCATTTACTTGAGAGTATCGAGATCAGGAGACAGTTGTCAAATTGTATTTTTGGGCTTCACTCTAACAATTGTCAATATCCTAATTCAATGTCATACCCATATTATTATCATCGAGCATAAAATCATGCATATCTTATATAATCTGGATTAAGGCAGGTAAGTTTTAGGAACACCGGTGATGGTTGTGGGAAACAAGAGTCGCACTTGGAACGAAGCAGCAATAACGCCAAATATGGAGGCTGTGAGCAGCAGTCGCCTCGCTATGGGACACCCACGCCGCGCATGCTCATCTGTCTCTAGAAACCTGAGCTTAGGTGTTTTTGAGTTAACTCAGCTTTTATTCCTTCCTGTAATATTTCTGCCTTTATATATTCATGAGTAAGTCATTCATTTCAGTCAGGTGAAAATATCTTAACAGAAGAGTACAATGAGACACACCAGGGCAATGTATTGTGAGTAATTAACTCTCCACAGTGTGTACAGTCCCCATAGTGAGATACTGATTTTCCACAGTGTACAGTCCCCATGGTGAGATAATAACTTTCCACAGTGTACAGTCCCCATGGTGAGATACTAACTTTCCACAGTGTACAGTCCCCATGGTGAGATACTAACTTTCCACAGTGTGTGCAGTCCCCATGGTGAGATAATAACTTTCCACAGTGTACAGTCCCCATGGGGAGTAACTAACTTTCCACAGTGTACAGTCCCCATGGTGAGATAATAACTTTCCACAGTGTACAGTCCCCATGGTGAGATACTAACTTTCCACAGTGTGTGCAGTCCCCATGGGGAGTAACTAACTTTCCACAGTGTGTGCAGTCCCCATGGTGAGATACTAATTTTCCACAGTGTGTACAGTCCCCATGGTGAGATACTAACTTTCCACAGTTTGTACAATCCCCATTGTGAGGGACTAACTCTCCACAATGTGTGGAGTTCCCATTGTTAGATACCACAGATGAGTCAGTGTTATATTGGATTCCTAAATATAGTTATTGACTAATACAATGCATATCCACCTACTAACATTTGGTCGTGTAAGGGCACGGACATGATGATTATCGCATTTCTATTGTAATATCCAGGGAATACCTTACCGTTTATATCCAACATCTGGGTTATCAAGAATTACTTACACCAATCTTATTATGAATACATCATAATAAGCATTTTACCCATCGATTTTTTTTAATGATTACCAAATCAAGGTCTTGACAAACTGTGAATTGCATTGAATGATATTCATGTTTAAATGCACATATATATATATATATATATATATATATATATATATATATATATATATATATTCCCTGCAGTGTGATGCAGGTTCTGAACTCTGAACTGAAAGGTTTGTAACTCCAATTGACAGATAGTAAATTATACATGGTAAATCATTTATTTTTGGGGCTGTTAATTGAAGTATACATATTGGTTGATTTCTTAAGTAATAACAGTAAATTGTCATCACTGTCTACGTTATTCCAACTCATATGACAGAATAAGACACACATAGTACAGAAATATAGTTTGGCTGAATTGTGCAGGGTCTAATCGTTCAAATGACACGTCTGAAAATATAGGCATTTCTATAAATGAGACGCATTATTACATTTTACGAATTTTGTGATTAAGTGGAAGTTTTGTCCTGTGTAATTGCAATGAGAGGAAAAGACTTTCATCGTTTTATGGCTGGGATATTGTCATCTAAGACTGGGGGAGTCCGTGTCACTAAGTAAAATCCTGTTAGAGAAAAGCTTACCGTTATATTCTTGAAGACTGTGCAGGCGATCAGACATACCAGAATGTGGCTTCTTCTCTTGAATAATGTTTGGCTAAAAACTATTTCAGGGATGCTGCAGCCAATGTGTCATATAAGGACTTATTTACGAACACGGTATTCTCTTCTTGCTTTTAATGCTTAATTTGACTTTGATGATGTTTAATACATACTCGAAGATAAGTGATTCATATCAAATACCTTCTATCAGAAAATGATCACTGCTAATTTTGTTTGTGATGTGGATATTGACCATAACAACGTTAAAATGGAGGGGGTTCCAATATACACTACACAGAATGTTGTTAAATCCTAGCAGGGCCCCTTATTTGCCATTCCTTTAGTGTGTATTTCCAGCTGGCATGAGTCCCCATGGTAATATATATGGCGGGATGTGATTGGTCAATGGTTTGTTGTGTGTTGCAGATGCGGCCTATATCTAATGGGGAGCTACATGAGATGGAAGAGTGGTTCAACCACACAAAGGTGAAGCCAGGAGCCAGGATGGAGTATCTTGCCGTAGACGTGCACCTCGGACAGAATTTTTCCTTTGAGGACTTCGTTAAAATCGTGACTGAAAGCAGAGATCAATTGTATTGGTTTGGGCCTGAGGTAGAGGTACCTGTCATCCTTGCCTATGTAATCATCATTGTGTTTGGACTGTTTGCAAACGGACTGATATGCTATGTGGTGATGAAGAAAAAAAAACTGAGAACAGTGAGAAATATGTTTATCATGAACCTTGCCGCGTCTGACATGATAATGTGTTTGTTTTGTATGCCTTTTACGCTTGTAAAACTGCTTCTGAAGAACTGGCCGCTGGGAGATGCTATGTGCAGGCTGGTGCCGTGGCTGCAAGCCGTCAACGTGTTTGCCTCGACTATGACTATCACAGCCATAGCCATGGACCGATATCAAGTCATTGTCTTTCCAGCCACCATCAAGGACAATACTAAAAAGTGGGGAGCCATTACTGTCATATTAGTCATCTGGTTTTTCTCGGTATTGGTTGGTCTGCCTCTTCTGGTGTACAGCCGCCTGGAGAGCAAAGAGTACATCCACTTCGTGACTTACACTATGTGCCTGGAAGAATGGCCGTCTTCCACAGCCAGGTTTGTCTATGCTTCCATCATCATGCTACTCCAGTTTGTTGTCCCAGTCATTGTTCTCATCATCATACACTGGCGAATATGTAATTTTCTCAAGAACAGAATTATTCAAAATCCCACAACACCCATGGAGATGAATAGAGCAATGAAAGAGGCCAAAAGACACCGTAAGAACTCCACGCTTCTTATGGCCATAGCAATCATGTTTGCACTCTGCTGGTTTCCTTTGACACTACTCAATCTTTTGGCTGATTTTAACTATTTCATATTCATGTACAAAAATTTCCTATTAGCCTTTGCTGTTGCCCATATGATAGCCATGATATCCGCATGTCTGAATCCAATAATTTATGGATGGTTCAACTCAAACTTCCGGCGAGAATTTACGAGGATTGTGTGCTTCTGGCGAGAAGACCCATACGATATAGAGAAGCGCCATCTAGTGAATCAGGAACCTCAACAAATTGTCTACAAGAGAAACATAAGTTACAAGGCCATTCAAACCGAAGTACAACCCATGTTCTTACGCCAAGATAGTCCCTATAGGGATTCTGATCTTGAATATATCACAAGTAATACGGCACCCACACAATAGACAGTTTACATTCAACCTCTCATCATTCCTTCTGAAATTCTTTTGTTGGCATACAATTATATACCTTTCAAATGTAATTTGTTATTTTTTTCTTGATCACTTTAATCAAAATCAATCTATCTTGCTTAGTAATTGAGTTAGTATAACCTGGTATTCGCCTGAGAGAAAATACCAAACACTGAGAGGAAAGTCTTTGGTATGTTACTGGCGTGAATGATCGAATGGCATGTAGTCGCGAGTGCATTCGCATGTATTGTGGTAGCGACCAAATCATTTATGAGAAATCATGGGGAGAAATCTATTAAGGACCAGGCAGACAATATGAACCTTTCATATATATGTATGTTAGTATAAATATTCTTTATGTTCTCTTAAGATATACATACCACAATTACATTGGTTAATTACGGTTATATACATTATTTCTGCTTGTACAATATAGTATAATTTAGGCCACACAATGCAATACCTTGTCTCACATTTAAACATAATTCAGTTATGTGCACTGTGACGTTAAATAATGAATGAATATTTAACGAGTTCTTGTTTTATGTAATATATATTTAAAATAAATATCTTAAGAAGAAGGTGCTTTTGAAATGATTCACATCATATCAAAGAATTATTGATTAAATTGTGACAGAAAATCGTATACTGTGTGACTGATGGAGAAAAAATGTCAATGACCTGAATCTTGTCACTGAAACTTCATCATTTTATTAACTAATTAAATTACACAGGTCAGATGAGGGTCACTCTAACTGGTGGAATTTGTGCAATATAAGTGCAGTACCCTAAAGGGGTTTTACAAGGTATACTCTTTCTGAATGTTTAAGACTATGGCTGTTACATATATGTCCACCAATGTACCAACTATTTTTTATTCATTGGCTTCCGATGGGACCACTATATTTGTTTTGTACAAATCAATGTTACATTATGAGCGACTTACTATAATTGAGTGGCTATTTTGTACAGACTATGTTTGTCCCACCACCAAACTTTGACATTACAATCGGGGTCTGTCATTGTTTTATGGTTAAGAGCGAAGACAGGGATTACGTTACTTGAATGTAGTCGTTCACATATATATCTTGGAAATAGAAAACATTTTGACAAGCCATATCAACAATATTTTATCATGTAATGAATAACATAGACTAGTGAAACGGGTTACCAAGTAAATATATAACTCGTATAGCTTCTCGATGACCAAAAAGAATACTATAGTGTTTGTCATGAATAATTATAGTTAAATATACGTTGTTTTCAAAGTATACATATAAATATGGATTAGTGGTTTTAATATCCACTCCATATATGTAAATAATTAACATCTGTATATATATATATATATATATATATATATATATATATATATATATATATATATATATATATATATATATATATATATATACATATATATATATATATATATATATATATATATATATATATATATATATATATATATATATATATATATATATATATATATATAAATAAATATAGATATATATATATATCATGAGTGGTATGGATTTTTAAAGTAATATATTAAATATATTTTTGAGTCAAGTATATATTAGTGAATACATAAATTAATTTTGCTTGTCAGATGAATTCCACCTACAAAGGATTGACTGAGAGATAAAGATATAAACTTAGATGTATCCAAATCTATGAGAAGCAGTTTGGAGAAGCAGTTTGGAGAGCAGCTCATATTTACAGATTTACATTGAATTAAGCCGATTTAAGCAAGTGAGATTAAGATGTGCATTTGTATGTAATTGGTGAATTTTTAGTCGATCTAGTCAACCTTTTTACAAATACCTTTTTAAGTTTGTTGACATATGTGAACAATGATAATGATATCAAAGTCGCAGCTCAAACAAATAATGTATATACATAATGTTTTGTAGAAAACAAAGCTTTGTTCAATGAGATTGTAAAAAATCACCTTCCCTTCTTTTGGGGTTACATTCATTCACGCAAGGCTTTCTACTTCAATGACTTTGAGTGTTGCTGATTCTTTGTGCTTTGAAATGAAATTATTAAAATTGGTTCATCGCTTTGTTTATATATATATATAAATATATATATTATTTACATATATTATTTCGCGCTGCATGTTTTCCACCATTTGATAATCTATGTTATATTTGTATAGATTTTCTAATATACAACTAAACGCATTCTTCCAAGACTAATACACATCTCAATGTATATGTATTTTTCTATTTAATGTAAACTTGATGCTAAATGAAACGAGATACCTAGCATAATACCCTATGACTTAGAAAATTGTTTACTACATATTGTTACAGTTTTGAGTAGCTTATATCAGAGCATTATAAACTTGATAAATCCATATTTTGGATTTGAATGTACCTAAATAATACTGTTGAATATAATTACTTGTAAGATACTAGTGTAAGTTGCCTTTCATAGTAAATTATCTGTATTTCTATTGAAATAATTTGTGATAATATTCTACTATACTAAAGTTAAGAGAGATGTATATTTTTGAATGTTGTTAATAAATTTGATATATGAAGCATTTGCCATTTGCCTCATGTTTTCAATTGTGAAAAGTGAAATATTTTACTGTGCTTGCGACCTTGATATACCGTCATCTGATCAGTACATACTGCATAACAGAAACATAAAAAAGCAATTTTCCCCAATGAATGGCGAATTGGAGGTTGAAAAGTGGTTGATTTCTCTTCACCAATACAAAGGATCACAGAAGGTTTGTTGTGATATTGTTGAGTGGAAGCAACCTGGCGGTTAACTGAATGCCCGCCAACTGCCAGTCCAGTCCTAAGAGAACCTCCCGGTTAATTGACTCACTTGTCAGATGACCATTGTTGTTGGTTTAATGTCACCTACCTTACCGTTAAGTCCTCTTTGATAGAAATCGTTAAGTGAAATAAATATCACTTGATGAGATCTTTTGCCATCCATTTTACACTAACGATTTAAAGAATAAAGCTGCCGATATTTAGATGTAAAAAAACTATTTGTGGGCTTGAGATCTAAAATCAATTAAAATTCAAATAATTGTCATCGGATGCTTCTGAGCCTCAAGGGCAAGCCATTTCAAGATCCACGTATCCCCTTCATGAAGCATTTTGATATTGATCCCTTCTTCAAGTGTCATATAAATCATGATTTGTGAAGGATTGTCAGGAAGTGGAAGCAATTCTTTGGTAGAGGAAACATAGTGTGGATTTATTGTGTTCTTAGAATGATTAGACACAGCCATATGGGATTTGCCACCTGAGACAGGAAGCCTGGCGTATGCGAACAGGAGACATGGGAATAGTGGCTGACAGGTGGCGGGCACCCATTCTCCAAAACGTCAGAGATCTGCTCAAATGGGGACAGGTGCCAAGCCGCAAGACAGCAATGCTTAATCCCACATACCATCCAACTTTACGCCTGGGTTTAAAGAGAATAATTCACAGCGATGATCTATTCTAGTTAAGTGAGGATAAGCCATTCTATTCCCTAATATTTTCCTCAACCAGCATGTGATCTGTCTCTATAGCTCAAGCCGATGTCAGATCTAATGAAATGACAACATGTGGTCTATCTCTATAGCCCAAGCCAATAGTAGATGTAGTGCAGTAACAACACGTGATCTATCTCTATAGCTCAAGCCGATGTCAGATCTAATGCAGTGACAACATGTGATCTGTCTCTATAGCCCAAGCCAATAGTAGATGTAGTGCAGTAACAACACGTGATCTATCTCTATAGCTCAAGCCAATGGCAGATGTAATGCAGTGACAACATGTGGTATATCTCTATAGCTCAAGCTGATAGTTGATGTAATGTAGTAACAACATGTGGTATATCTATATAGCTCATGCCAATGGCAGATGTAATGCAGTGACAATATGTGGTCTATCTCTATAGCTCAAGGTGATAGCAGATCTAGTGCAGTGACAACACGTGATCTATCTCTATAGCTTAAGCCGATAGTAGATGTAATGCAGTGACAACATGTGGTATATCTCTATAGCTCAAGCCGATAGTAGATGTAATGAAGTGACAACATGTGGTATATCTCTATAGCTCAAGCCAATGGCAGATGTAATGCAGTAACAACATGTGATCTATCTCTATAGCTCAAGCCAATGGCAGATGTAATGCAGTAACAACATGTGGTATATCTCTATAGCTCAAGCCGATAGTAGATGCAATGCAGTGACAACATGTGGTCTATCTCTATAGCTTAAGCCGATATTGGATGTAGTGCAGTGACAACATGTGATCTATCTCTATAGCTCAAGCCAATGGCAGATGTAATGCAGTGACAACATGTGGTATATCTCTATAGCTCAAGCCGATAGTAGATGTAATGCAGTGACAACACGTGATCTATCTCTATAGCTCAAGCCGATAGTAGATGCAATGCAGTGACAACATGTGGTATATCTATATAGCTCATGCCAATGGCAGATGTAATGCAGTGACAACATGTGGTATATCTCTATAGCTCAAGCCGATAGTAGATGCAATGCAGTGACAACATGTGGTATATCTCTATAGCTCAAGCCGATAGTAGATGTAATGAAGTGACAACATGTGGTCTATCTCTATAGCTTAAGCCGATAGTAGATGTAATGCAGTAACAACATGTGGTATATCTCTATAGCTCAAGCCGATAGTAGATGCAATGCAGTGACAACATGTGGTATATCTCTATAGCTCAAGCCGATAGTAGATGTAATGAAGTGACAACATGTGGTATATCTCTATAGCTCAAGCCGATAGTAGATGCAATGCAGTGACAACATGTGGTCTATCTCTATAGCTTAAGCCGATATTGGATGTAGTGCAGTGACAACATGTGATCTATCTCTATAGCTCAAGCCAATGGCAGATGTAATGCAGTGACAACATGTGGTATATCTCTATAGCTCAAGCCGATAGTAGATGTAATGCAGTGACAACACGTGATCTATCTCTATAGCTCAAGCCGATAGTAGATGCAATGCAGTGACAACATGTGGTATATCTATATAGCTCATGCCAATGGCAGATGTAATGCAGTGACAACATGTGGTATATCTCTATAGCTCAAGCCGATAGTAGATGCAATGCAGTGACAACATGTGGTATATCTCTATAGCTCAAGCCGATAGTAGATGTAATGAAGTGACAACATGTGGTCTATCTCTATAGCTTAAGCCGATAGTAGATGTAATGAAGTGACAACATGTGGTATATCTCTATAGCTCAAGCCGATAGTAGATGTAATGAAGTGACAACATGTGGTATATCTCTATAGCTTAAGCCGATAGTAGATGTAATGAAGTGACAACATGTGGTATATCTCTATAGCTCAAGCCGATAGTAGATGTAATGAAGTGACAACATGTGGTATATCTCTATAGCTTAAGCCGATAGTAGATGTAATGCAGTAACAACATGTGGTATATCTCTATAGCTCAAGCCGATAGTAGATGCAATGCAGTGACAACATGTGGTATATCTCTATAGCTCAAGCCGATAGTAGATGTAATGAAGTGACAACATGTGGTATATCTCTATAGCTCAAGCCGATAGTAGATGCAATGCAGTGACAACATGTGGTCTATCTCTATAGCTTAAGCCGATATTGGATGTAGTGCAGTGACAACATGTGATCTATCTCTATAGCTCAAGCCAATGGCAGATGTAATGCAGTGACAACATGTGGTATATCTCTATAGCTCAAGCCGATAGTAGATGTAATGCAGTGACAACACGTGATCTATCTCTATAGCTCAAGCCGATAGTAGATGCAATGCAGTGACAACATGTGGTATATCTATATAGCTCATGCCAATGGCAGATGTAATGCAGTGACAACATGTGGTATATCTCTATAGCTCAAGCCGATAGTAGATGCAATGCAGTGACAACATGTGGTATATCTATATAGCTCATGCCAATGGCAGATGTAATGCAGTGACAACATGTGGTATATCTCTATAGCTCAAGCCGATAGTAGATGCAATGCAGTGACAACATGTGGTCTATCTCTATAGCTTAAGCCTATAGTAGATGTAATGCAGTGACAACATGTGGTCTATCTCTATAGCTTAAGCCTATAGTAGATGCAATGCAGTGACAACATGTGGTATATCTCTATAGCTCAAGTCAATATTAAATGCAATGCAGTAACAATGCAGTAACAATATGTGGTATATCTCATAGCACATTATATTTACCTGAGACAGGCATTCTAAAATCAGCTCTATTAAGAAACAGATATATGTTGAGGCCCACATTCCGTGTATCACAAGAAATTGAACATGAAATGGGTAATACAAGACTTCCTATTGCAGTGGGTGCGTAGCATTACTTTATGGGATCAATTTAAATTTCTATAATTTTCCTCCTTTGTAAACCTGCCATGTTTGAGCTATTTTTTAATAAAATCAAGCCTGTTAATAATCTCAAAATTGACAGACGTTAGTTTTGTTCTGCATTTTGTCTCTAATTTCCCCCAAGAATTCATCTAAATCTATTTGCTCTAATAGTGTTATTTTAACGGATTTTGGTGAATATGAATCAAGGATTAAGAAAAGGATGAGCTTGTATTTAAAAGATACATATTACCGAATATTAAAATGTATAATAATATCTGCAAAAATAGGAGCTTCATTTTTAGGCTCATTTAGAGATCACTTCAATGTCACCAGGAATATTTTACAAGAATAGTTTATTTCTATGCAATATAATATGTACTTTCATATAAGTTGTTATTAAAGATATTATTTCAAAATAGCTCAGCATCTCAAAATGTCCTCTGATTTCCATTGCAGCCTTGTCCAAAATTAAAAATTGCTCTAATATTGTTAATTTTGAACGGATTTTGATGAATAAAGACTCTATGAGCTCGTTTTAAAAAGATGCAGATGATTGAATAGTGACATTTATAGTAGAATCCATAGAAAGAGGAGTTTCATTTTCAAAGTCATTCAAAGCTCACTTCAGCCTACAAAGGTCCATAATCAGTAAAAACGTTTTATGCCTATGTCTATCATTTCTACTGATGCCATGCTCGCAATTGGGTGAAAATATTACAAAGTTAAAAGCCTAATCTTATCACTAAACATGTATACAAACACATTTAAAAGAATATCACTCAAAACACAACAAACTCGTTAAAGTTTTTATGTGTGCGATTTGAATGCATTTGTGTGTGTGTCAGTTCGGCAAAACTGTGAATGGTGTTCAAGGCTCAAATCTTTGTATATGTATATGACCCAATTTAATTATAGATGTCCTACAAGTACTTAATATGATTTTTCCAGCCATCTAAATTGACAATATAACAGCCCGACAACACATGTTATCAAGCCTCATGCATAAATTAATTTCATTTGCAGAGGCTAATGTGGATAGTCATCCCAATCTCAAGTAACTCAATGCAATAAACCCACCCAGCCCTTATCTAGGTCATATAAACGATTATACTCTATTAAGAGAATCCAATAAAATCAAGAATATATGAAATCTTTGCTTATGTTTATAACAAGCTTCACCAATTTGGTGCGTATTCTACATTAAATTGCAGATATGAAATATATGGCAAAGAACGCACATATTGCACAACTGCGAAAAGCAAGTGAATCCAACTATACGAAGCATTCACCATCACTTAGTAAAGCTGAACGAAAGGTGGACTTTCTTATAATCCATTTTATTTTCCCAGTGCCACAGATTGGACAGTAGTCACGGCTTTCTCAAATAAACAAAAGAAAATAAATGTGAAATTGGCTGTCCAAGACACATCTGCAGGGGCTTCAGAATGAGACACAATGGGGCAAGGCACAATCACGTGGTCAGAACGAGAAACTGCGTGACACAACGGACATATACGCCGACTCAATATCTGTGAGGCTGATATACCTCACAAGTCCACTATATGATTATGTCAACAGTCTTTTTTTAAATTTATCGATTTAACATATTGAAATAACCGCATATCAAGGCATCATTGATATCACGCATTGGACTAACTTGTATTTTTCTGACGCTGAGACAGTTGAGCGAGCTGAGCTGACCACAACACAGGGGACCCTCTCGGCGCTGTCAGACTCGCTATGTAGCCTTCCTATCCAATCAGTATAATTCTATATATTAGGAGTTATTGCCAATATGCTCACTTACAGTTTCTACATATTGTATTCTGTGATATTTCGTGTCCATATACATGTATATGTTGCATTTATCTGTTGCTTTTACCGCAGGTCCAAATCCTAATCCTGAAATTTAGATCTTTATGGTCTAAGAAGTAAATTTATATCATAGTGTAGGTAATGTGTAAAACCTTCAGAACTACAGGAGGTATTATAATACCACATATCTTTGCAGGTGGTATAATATTACAATATAATTTTTGCATCTCTACCATTTACAATTGTTGTCTTGGTAACCAAACATCGTATATTATATTTCTATTAAAATACATTATTTTTCGACATCCATAAAGGCTTATAAATATAAAGGCAGGAAATTTGAATCATAACTCTTCTGTGTTTGAGAACTGAAAACTTACATCAAATTGTCTACTTCCTGCCAAAAAGAAACATTGTTAAGCCTCTGCTAACTCGTCACTTGGCAGTGGATTTTGACAAATTATTTTCGCTGATTTTGTTGCCATGCAATCATACTTTTTAGGCATCCCCCTAAAACCCAGATTTCCAATGTTGATAATTATTATATTCATGTATAACACATAGACACAATAGACACGTAGAGCTGTAATTTTTATGAAGAAAATAGTGTTTTTAATGGCGAGAAATAATGCAGCACGGCATTAATGACTCATTCTTAACTATGAAACAACATGGAAAACCATAATATGATAACAGTAATAAAAAGTTCTTATACTTTCACCAGAATCCAAAATGATGGTGTTATTGCAACCGGTCTTCTCTATTAATGTATGCGTGGGAGTAGAGCTACTCAGGTTGTGCCATGTGGGGTCAGCATATCTATGTCATGGTGAAATCCCATACCAGGTATTAGGTCCATGACACTCTCACACAGATAACCTCACAGACACTCCTAGCTCTTTTAGAATGTACAATGGTTTTATTTTAGGAATATTTCAGAAGCTAATGCTTGTGTTATGTATTAACAGAGCGGTTCAAGCAATGTATCCAGATATACCCATGACATACATCATGAAAAGGACCAATACCATGCATAAATAAGAATACTAATATCACATGCGCATTTGTTTTACCTCTGGGACATGTTTTACCTCTGGGACATGTTTTACCTCTGGGACATGTTTTACCTCTGGGACATGTTTTACCTCTGGGGCATGTTTTACCTTTGGGACATGTTTTACCTCTGGGGCATGTTTTACCTCTGGGACATGTTTTACCTCTGGGACATGTTTTACCTTTGGGACATGTTTTACCTCTGGGACATGTTTTACCTCTGGGACATGTTTTACCTCTGGGACTTTTTGCATAACATCTCCGGCCGTGCCGAGATTGAATTCATGATACAATTTCCCATATGTGCTGAGGCCCGTGCCTAAATGGTTATATCCCGTTTTCCTTGTAAATCTGTGACCGGGTGCCTCACTGAATTGTCATGCAGATGCCTCACTGAATTGTCATGTCGTAGGTCCTTGACATGACAATTCAGTGAGGCATCTGCTACAAGAAGGTCTCATCACGAAATGACTGAAATGATGTTGAAAGTGATGTAAAAACCCAAACAAACTGATGACTAGAAAGGAATCGACTGATAAAAGAAGACTTTTTTTCTACGTGGCGATTTTATTTTCCTTGTAGATCTTCTGTAATATAAGCTAAGTTTCCATCCCGATGATAAGTTTTAATTATCATACATGTGAAGGTGTAAAGACCAAAATCGGAACAAAATTAGCCCCGACGTATAGTGAGAATGTCGCATACACATTGTAAGCGCTATTGTTTCATTGATGTCAGATCTTATCATTATATTTTACATTATTAAATGATTTTTTTCAGCTGGTCAACAGGGCAATCAGGCGGTCAATAGGACAATCAGGAAGCCAACAGGACAATCAGGCAGTCAACAGGACAATCAGGCAGTCAACAGGACAATCAGGCAGTGAACAGGACAATCAGGCAGTCAACAGGGCAATAAGCCGGTCAACAGGACAATCAGGCAGTCAACAGGACGCCCAGGTGCATGTCGAATTGTTCATAACCAGGGTAGATCTGGAAAATGAACGGCAACCTATATGCGATGTCTATCTGATAAATTTGCTAATAATGACTGAAAATCCCACGATGTCTTTACGGTTCCCCGGCTTGCCCGCCGATTTGGTAAAAAAAAATACCTTCAAGCCCCAGTCACACTTCCACCGTCTGTTAAATCGTCTGACATCATTCATCAGAAAGGGAAACACGTGAGGTGGTCTGCAATGGTCAGCAGAGGGTCTTGTTTGGTCTGCTGAATGTCTGTTCAAAATTGACCTTAAAATGAATGTTATTAAAGTGATGTCTTTAATTAAGATCAGTATCACGTAGTACTCGCCCACACGGTAATATGGGGCTGCTGACATGTGACTTGCTGAGTTGCACGGAGATGACCTGTGGATGTGAAGGGAGCTTGCCACCAGGTGGCGCTTTACTACTGCTAGATTATATATCATGGCCACGTTGAGATCTGAGGAACCTGGATCTCGAGGAATCCACAGCATACATTATTAAGACGTGTGTCACCCTACCCAATACTGAGCAGGGCTTCCCAGTCGAATATAAAATATTTAATCATAATTTGGAGGAAACAATATTGGATTTTTCATGAGTAAATATTAAACTTCCATCGTACGTTCCTGGAACATATTGGATTGAAGAAAATGTAATTTTTATTCGAGGAAAAAATGCCTGAAATATATGATACCTTTGGCTCAAATAAGATTTGTGGCCTGTTTCCTCTCAAAGATAAGATTATGGTCAGTACCTAGACATAACATGATATAAGCTGGAAGATGGTTGTACGTTCAGTATATTTTATATATTCTCTGCATATGTGTCAAATTGATCCAGACATTAAGCTTGAACACTATCTTTATACATATGAGAATTAAAATACAGGAAACAATAGCCTTTTCTCCCTGACATAATTCCAACATATTGTCATTTTGTTTTGGGTTATTCTTCATCTTCAATTTAAATCCAGGGTTTATGGACTTGACATTTGAGAAATCAACATGGAGCAGTGTCCTACACTGATATACAAATGTCATATTGCAATCATTTGATATCGTCACTGAAATTAATGCCCTCCTCTCTTGTTGTTTTACTGAAGAAATCCGAACTTACTTTTTCTGTTGATTGACTAAGCTTCTTCGCATGTACATTTAAGGTGTTTTTTTCTCTGCTTGGCAGGAGAGGCGTATGTACATGTATAATATTACTTGCCTTAATACACACTACGTAGAATGAGCCATCTCGTCTACACCCAGGAGAACCAAACATGTTGTTATTAATGCAAGCCTCGTCCGATCCTCATCATTAACCGGGGAAGAAACACATTGTCACAAACATTTATTACTCCACCCGATCTATAAAAATATATTATGTGGGCCTTCACCATGTTTGTTATTTGATTGTATTGCAAGATTTGCATGATATATAATCTGTTCTAAGATACAGTCGCTACTTTGCAGTCAGCATGCATAAATGCCCGTGCTTATTAAATTACAGACATCTAAACTTCTAGCTCTCAGCATGTATATAAATATGTGGCTATTTCTAATACGAGTTGTGAATACAGTAGGACAATATTAAGTCTAAACTTATAATGCTCCTACCATTTATTCAAGTGTCCAATTCAATTTTAATTTAAAGAAATTGTGTGAATGGCCATTGATTTTACATATGTTTTTTAAGCAATATTATTCATTACTTGGAATTGACTTTATTATGATATGTAACTAAAATACGATACCGACAATATTTGCCGTCGGCCATATTCCTTTTAAGCGTGCCGACCATTTTCTGCAAATGCATCCAAATAATTTATAATGGAAGTGACGAATTGAATCGTTTTTTTGGTAATCACCTGCCAGAATTTAGATGTTGGCATCTGCTCCTTCAATTAAGTATTCCTGGAAGTGAGGTCATATTCCTGATATGTTTAAATGGACAATACGAATATAAGCTGAAGAGTAGAATAGACAGACCAATGGCTGAAACCCGATCTCTATCGTCACAATGCCAAAATGACTTAATCTATAAATCCGGTTTTAAAGGTGTGCTACATTCAGTATAAATAAAATCAAATATTTTTATTCAGTACAGATATATAAAAAAGTATAAATTTAAATATACACACACACAGATATATATATATATATATATATATATATATATATATATATATATATATATATATATATATATATATAGAAAGAGATTGTATCAGATATGGGGTTTTTACCAATCTCAGACCTGTCTTGTGGGGCATTGACGTACTGTGAGGCATATAAAATACCCCACTCTTCATAGTGCAGCTGCTTAATCACAGTTACATAAGTAACCTGTACAAGGCCTTTTTGTACAAACATGTCTGAGAAGCATATTTATATAACCAGGCAATAACTATTTAAATCACTGCCATCTAGTGTCACATGTAGTAATAAGTGCCCTAGTGGTGGATAATGGCATTAGCGCCATTGATATGAATGTTAGATTTGTGAGGTATGTAAAACAATTTCATTATTAACACCAGATGGCACTCTCCTGTCACACACAATAAGGTATGAGATGGTACCCCATAATGAGGTCTGACAAAAATACCTCCAGTACCTCATATCTGTAACAGCTTCTATATATATATATATATATATATATATATATATATATATATATATATATATATATACTCTGGTGTGCACATTTATCTCCGCAGAGATTGATGCTACCCTTATATGAATGACAATATGCACACAAGCTCGATAATATAAATTCCAAGATAGATTGGCTTGGCAATGCAAATTCAATATAACCAAACCGTGATAAGAGGTAGATCAATTACAAAGCATTCCTCGGCTTTGATAGGAATCAAATCAATTTTTCCTATTTGTCACCTCAGACCAGAATAAATAATAAGCTCTGAAAAACGCATCACAAATGATGCTTATTTTGTTTTTGGGGGTCGTGATAACATAAAGCTAAGATAAAAATTGCTACATAAAATGGGATTCTAATTGTCAGAAAATCTAATTATGTTTGGGAAGCCGTGATTAAGTTTAAAGCGATATATCATAATGTTCTGTCATGATAAATAAAGCGTATAAGTAAACAAATATATCATACGTAATCTATTCTTCATTAAGATAAACACATGCTGAGGTTAAATCATCCCAATTTACACGATACGAGATAACAAGGTTCTATTCGTTCATATTGCAGCAACATAGGTGATATACATTCACCAGTGAATGATTGCGTGTATATTTCCAGATTTAGCTTGCCTTAAATGTGTGACACGTAAAAATATGCATTCAATAGTGACATTTTTTGACTGAGCCTCAACCCACAAAGAAGCGGACTGAACGAGTGACCAAGTTGAAAGCCAATCCTGCTCGTCATTAATATTCATATATGCACGATAAGAGCCATGCAAACGTGTAGGTCAAGTGACGGTGAGAAAGCAAACAGGTCAACTATCGCCGCAGGTCAAATCCAGGTTCCTCTGAGTAAGAGGGAGTCGGTGAATGGGGCATATCTATATTGGGAATTCCAGTATAGAGATGTGTGCAAAATTGGTGCAATCTTAAACATTATTTCAGACCGTGTCGTTCGTGAAAATGGTTGATAAGGGACGGAAATCGACAACAGACCTAGCTAAGAAACCGACTATATATTGAATATCTTGCACATTAAATCGTATCTGCCATTAAAGTTATATCTGGGAAATAGTTGAAAAGGAAGGAGTGTCAGGAGAAAAACTGAATTTTGAACCTTTTGAATATAGTATTCTTTGCCGCGATATTATTCAACGCCAATGAAAAAAAACAATTACAAAATGACAATGACAAATGGCAATGACTAAATGACAAAATGGCAAAATGTTTAATGGCAAAATGTTTAATGGCAAAATGTTTAATGGCAATGACAAAATTACCTTATCATCATATCATTTTAATAGATGTAATATTGATGCAGTACAGCAACTTCTATCTGAGGTAATTGTAGATATTTCATTATTTGTTTAACATGTTTTCTTAGAAGCAAATGGAACTGATATTTGAAGAGTTCCCTTGTCATAGATTACATTCCTGTGCAAAGGACCAACCGCTGCTTTCTCTAATTGAGATACATCCCTCACTTCATGGGGCATCAATAATAGGAAAATAAAAAAGAGAATGCATGTTTGGACATATATATGGATATACACGCATACACAGGATTTATGTTCTCGCATTTAATTCAACACAAGCAAACCTATAAGTGGAGAGGTAATCACATGATAATATAAAAAGGGGAGTTGGACTGGAATTGTGAAAACCAAGCCATGGTTCAGATATATGTATGGATATATGCAAGAGTATCTTGACACCAACATTATCTACATTATTTCAGTCATTTCGTGATGAGACCTACTTGTAGCAGATATAGTGCTGCCTCACTGAATTGTCATGTCGCAGGTCCTTCACATGACAACCCACCCGGTCACAGATTTACAAGGACAACGGTTTAACCCTTTAGGCACGGACCTCAGCTCATGTGGGAAATTGTATCATGAGTTCAATCTCGGCACGGCCGGGGTTCGAACCCATGACCTTTGGAGCACCACAGAGGAACTGGGTGGCAGAAGTAGTATGTGACTCTACCTTGCCATGCAGAGTAAGTTTCATGGTGTCCACTATAACTTTTTAAAATATCGCCTAGTTTCTCGAGCCAATGACAGATCAGTTTTGCTGTACTTTATATCACGTAATGTATGGTTTATAGATGGCCTCACTGCAGACATGAAATGAGACATGCCCATTATATAACCCAAAGGCCAGCTATTCAAGGTGTACATTTCTATAATTTCTAAAGAATATCTATGATAATATTGAATGAAAGACTGTGATATTATATATTGCAACAGAAATCCTGTGCCACCCGCATGACTGCTTGATTCATAATAGTAATTCTTGTTTGATTTAGCTATGAATTAAAGCCAACAAATAAACCCAAATTTTTTGAAGACTTGATAATTGAAAGGACATGTAGTCATTAACAAAAAGATCTGAGCTTACCAGACAATACTGATTAGTGTGACATATTTCAGTTTTGATACTGGTTGTGGTGATTATTTTCTTTTCCAACCAGAAAAGGATGGTGGAAATTGAAATCAAGGCTCATTCATTTCTTATCCAAAGTGTGATATAAAGTAAATGGCTCTACCTTGCCATGCAGAATAAGTTTTATTGTGTCTACTATATCTCTATACACACATAGGGTGCGATTCACTAACTTCTTTTGTCTTGGTTTCTTCGTCGGCCTTTCTGTACAAGTCCAGTTCAAGTTAAATATACATTGTATGTCTGATCATTACATAATTTATGTTACCCTTCAATCTATTGTAGTACCATATTGAGCTAACATACCTATATGAAGGGAATATATAAGAAAATGGTGTTTTAGATTTGTATTAATATATTGAAATTAAAACATTGGATTAATATTTTTAGTGACATCCTATCATCTTTCTGGAAAAGCAACAGAATACCTAAAACAACTCTTGATACGTAAGAGAGAACAATGAATACATTGTTCCTGAGGTAAATCTAAAAACGTTCGGTGACAGAGCATTTGAGATATATGCGCCAAGACTCTGGAATGCCCTGCCCCTATCAGTGAAAAATAGTAAAACACTAGACACCTTCAAATCTAAACTCAAAACGCACTTATTCATAAATACTATATCCAAGAACACCATGAGCAGACCTGTTCACTAGTTACATAATTATACTGCGTAATGATCATGTGACCATACTTAATACACATAATATTGCTTGCATATCAAAAGAATATATATCACATAATCTGGCCATTGCATTTCATACTTTTGCCGGTCTTCATACTTATGTTTGTGTCAAATTGCATGACTAAACGCTAAACGAGACCGTTTATGTGTCCGATTCCATGTTTGTGAGAAAATACACCATGATAAGCATCTCTGTATCCCAGTAGTTCTCGGCCTTCGTATCGTCTATGTGGAGATTCTCGCCCTGTGAGTGACAAAACATGGACGTGTATCTGCATCCGGTGTAAAGCAGCAACTAGCAGCTATGTTGGCCATGTTTGCCAGGATAGAGGACCCATGTAACGTGACATGTCGGACTCAGGCTTGATATAAAATAACCACATGCTGAGGCGAGTGTCATTTGCTTCACGCAGCTGAACTAGCCATCATCATCTTCATGCCCTGATTAGACTTAATGATACAATAAGCTTGTTTGTCATCTTCACTGCGACACGCACTTCTCTTAAGTTTCACTGTCCACGTTTCCCAATATTGTGTTGTTTAGCAAAGAAAACCAGCTGATAACTGTAGGCTGAGAGACCAAAAACAAATTATTGATGTTTAAAGACATTTGATTGTTACTCAATAATCTGAGTGAAGATTATTAATCCCCAAAATAAATTGCATTGGCTGTCAGCGTGTTTGAGAAAAAGGAATTGCAACCTGTCATTTGATATTGAAAGTTATTTAGTATTGATCAATATACTTGCTTGCTTTGTGCATGCTTTATGCATTATAAAATGAACCTTTCATATCTGTTGTCCGCACTCATGTTGCGCATTTGTATTGAGCAATACAATGAAGCAAACTCGTTTTATCCTGTCAAAGGAAAGACTCCCTTGGGGAGTGAGGCCTTGGTTGGATTCGTTGAACAGAGGGAAGCCCTCATCTCGTGTCCGCATTGACAGCCAGTCGCCGAGATGAAAAGATGACCTTCATCAGAGACACTGACTAAACAGCATTTTAGACCACGATGTCTGATCTGCCTTATTTGCCACAGGAAGACCACGTCTCACGGTGTTCCGTCACAACATACCATTCTATTAACCAGACATGACATTTTCCTTAACTGCTACAGTATCGTAGACTTGTAGCGAGTGCAGAACATCATTCGAGTGCAGAACATGATTCGAAAGCTGAACAATCATAAGAAATAGCCATTGAAGATTATCATTGCTCTTAACAATTAATAATATTAGTAAAACTAATAAGATATATATAGCGCTGCTATCAGACCCACCTGATAGGAACATTATTTCTACCAGCAGTATTACCCTTTACACTTGACAGTTTTACTCTTTACACTTGACAGTATTACTCTTTACACTTGACAGTATTACTCTTTACACTTGGCAGTATTACTCTTTACACTAGGCAGTATTACTCTTTACACTTGGCAGTATTACTCTACGCTTGGCTGCATTACTCTTTACACTTGGCAGTATTACTCTTTACACTTGGCAGTATTACTCTTTACACTTGGCAGTATTACTCTTTACACTTGGCAGTATTACTCTACGCTTGGCTGCATTACTCTTTACACTTGGCAGTATTACTCTTTACACTTGGCAGTATAACTCTTTACACTTGGCTGCATCACTCTTTACACTTGACAGCAACACTCTTTACGCTTGGCTGCATTACTCTTTACACTTGACAGTAACACTCTTTACATTGACAGCAAAACTCTTTACGCTTGGCTGCATAATTCTTTACACTTGGCAGCAACACTCTTTACACTTGACAGAAACACTCTTTATGCTTGGCAGCAACACTCTTTATGCTTGACAGTAACACTCTTTTCACTTAACAGCAACACTCTTTACACTTAACAGCAACACTCTTTGTGCTTGGCTGCATTACTCTTTACACTTGGCAGCAACACTCTTTACACTTGGCTGCATTACTCTTTACACTTGACAGTAACACTCTTTACACTTGACAGTAGCACTCTTTACACTTGACAGAAACACTCTTTATGCTTGACAGCAACACTCTTTACGCTTGACAGCAACACTCTTTATGCTTGGCTGCATTACTCTTTACACTTGACATTAACACTCTTTACACTTGACAGCAAAACTCTTTACGCTTGGCTGCATTACTCTTTACACTTGGAGGTATTACTCTTTACACTTGACAGCAACACTCTTTACGCTTGGTTGCATTACTCTTTACACTTGACAGTAACACTCTTTATACTTGACAGCAACACACTTTACGCTTGGCTGCATTACTCTTTACACTTGACAGTAACACTCTTTACACTTGACAGCAAAACTCTTTACACTTAACAGCAACACTCTTTACGCTTGGTTGCATTACTCTTTACACTTGACAGCAACACTCTTTACGCTTAGCTGCATTACTCTTTACACTTGACAGTAACACTCTTTACACTTGACAGCAAAACTCTTTATGCTTGGCTGCATTACTCTTTACACTTGACAGCAACACTCTTTACGCTTGGCAGCAACACTCTTTATGCTTGACAGCAAAACTCTTTACACTTGACAGCAACACTCTTTACGCTATACAGTAACACTCTTTACACTTGACAGTAACACTCTTTACACTTGACAGCAACACTCTTTACACTTGACAGTATTACTCTATACTAGGCAACAATTTCCTTTCTTTACACTTGGCAGCAACATGCTATTTTCTCCACTAATTGTTTCCTTCAATGCGGAGTTGTTTTAGAATATTGCAAAAACGTTGAAAATTATAATGATGATGAAAACCCTAATGAATTCACATTTTGGAGTTTTGCTGATTTTATGTCATTTTGGTTATCATGAAACTAATGATAGCCAAGGCTTTACCAGGCAATTGTGTGGGAAAAATTATGTTGCCAATCGTGTGAATAATTTTCAATCTGCTGGTATATGTTGCTCAAATCGTGAATTCTTTGCTTTCGAATGGATTGAGCAGGTATGAGGTAACAATTACCAAGTAATATACGCAAAATACATTTTTTCTGTTTATTGTGGTACTAATTACATTCTCAATATATTGAAACCATGTATTAATTCCCCATAAAAATATCTTTAGATCTAGATATTTTACCACAATGTTATATTTCTTCGAGCCGATGGAAGTGTAACAAACATTCACAGGTTGTTTTAGCGGTAAATGAACTTGGATATTTCGCCCACACACAATTACACCAGCCAGCAAGGGATAGTAGAGACTGACGGGGACTTGGGATGATCACATTTGAAGCAATCTGTTTGTACAGGATCAACTGCAGGAAACTTCCATTAACCTCTCTGTTATAAAAAGATGGGAGCCCATCACACTTATTTTGACTGAAATCCCGTGGGATTGCGATTTTCAAATGAATATTTCATATTCATATCTCAAGCAATGTACACATTGTGCATATTGAATATATATATATATATATATATATATATATATATATATATATATATATATATATATATATATATATATATATATATATATATATATATATATATATATATATATATGGAACGTATAATTGTAAAATATGTAAATTTGTAAAAAAAACCAATGTAATTGTAAAGATAAATTGGCTCAGTGCGTCTACAATGATTGAATCTCTGAACACTGTAAATGCCCTGTTATTTTGTGCGAATAAAGATATTATATATATTTGTTATTGTCTCTCATCATTACCATTGTCACATGACTCCTTTACAATGCAAAAAATGATCATTATGTAATTGTTTTATAACTGTTATATTTTATTTTGTAAGATTTCATTAATTATTGAGTTAATTTACTGATTTGTTGTGTCTCTCTGTTGCTTAAAAGTGAGCAAATACTTTACTGGATATTAAGACAAATATGAAGTACTTGTGCAAATAAAAAGGGAAAACGTGCGTTCAAAACAACGAGAGTGAAGTTTTCAAACATCATTCTATGAAACAGTTACCTTAAATAATTGATGAGTGAAAAAGGTTTTTTGGGAGACGCTGTGTCCCAGACGTTCCGTGGGTGGCACGATGCTCTCTTGCGAGAATGTTCCCGGAGGAAGGGTTCTAACACTACCAGTATTTTCAATTTATAACGGAGTCCTGGAAAACAAATCCCAAATATTGTATGTGGTGTTTATCAGAAAAATTGGTGGACAGGCCGAGACGGTGATTTTTTCGAATATAAGTACAAATACCTCAATAGTAAATTAAAAAAATGTTTGCACTAAACGATCAATGGTCAAGGTCAAAATGCTTAAGTTATAATAGTCAAATCCATTTTAATTTAGATGTGTTTTCAATGACGGTCAATGGAAAAAGTTATAATTCAAATTTTATTGTAATTTATAAAATACAACATTAATTTCATCATAATAACCCTAGTGTAGCTACAATTTCTTATACATCTTACAAGCAAATACATTTATATAAACACCAGATCTACTTTTAAATAATGTATATCCAATGCCAAGGTCAATTACATGTCAATGGTCAAAGTCATAATTCGAATTTGATGGTAATTGTTGTAACTCAGTTGTACTTTAATCATAAGAACTTACATTTTATTGCTATTTATTTGGAGACAGACTTTGCATAAATGCAAAACTGTTTGAAATGAATTTAATAACGGGATAATTAAGTAATTGAAACAGAATTAAGGTCTCGATAATTGTTTTATTCTCTAATTTTGGAGGAATCTACAAGCATATTTTGTGCGATTTCCTTTCTTTAGTCTTTTACTCAATGTTTACAACATCATTTTTAAGTGCTGAAGATTTTTAGCGTTTTGATTATTCTCAATGTGTGATATGGACATACATATTGACTGCAAAATATATAATGGCTTATATTTTGCATGGAAATCTCGAAAATTGTTTGTGACAGTCGAAATTCTCCTGTAAATTATGGCTCTTAACTTTTAAAACGTGGCAACGAAAACCCATTTTAGCAGCCTTTTTGACTTGTACTGACAACTATATTCAAGCAAATTCGACCATCTTTGCCAATAATAATATATACAAAGTGTCTAACCTGTATTAACATTATCAAACCTCTCCACGTTTCTTGTGCTACATGGTATATAAAGCCCTGCGCAAATGAAGGTAATACGTAATTCTCAGTGATCCCTAAACATGTAAATGTCATGTCTCATCACAGTCCGTGATGAGCACCGGGATTGTATATCTACCATATCACAAACCTCTCGTCCAGAATTACGCTGCTTCACTGGCATGGAAAACATATTTGTTATCTGTCTGAATAATTATCTTGTCATAATGGTACGGATGCGCACTGGTGACCCCTCTCTGAATATGAGGACGGAGAAGGTTGATGGCAGTAATTACATACAAGGCTAAACAGTTCAGTCTAGGTTTGTATCAATCTTGACAGTCTAGCCTAGGTTTGTATCAATCTTCAAAGTCCAGCCTAGGTTTGTATCAATCTTGACAGTCTAGCCTAGGTTTGTATCAATCTTGACAGTCTAGCCTAGGTTTGTAACATTCCTGACAGTCCAGCCTAGGTTTGTACCAATCTTGACAGACTCGCCTAGGTTTGTACCAATCTTGACAGTCTCGCCTAGGTTTGTACCAATCTTGACAGTCTCGCCTAGGTTTTTACTAACCTTGACAGCCAAGCATAAGTTTGTACCAATCTTGACAGTCAAGCCTAGGCTTGTAACATTCCTGACAGTCCAGCCTAGGTTTGTACCAATCTTGACAGTCCAGCCTAGGTTTGTACCAATCTTGACAGTCTCGCCTAGATTTTTACCAACCTTGACAGCCAAGCATAAGTTTTTGCCAATCTTAATAGCCCAGCATATGTTTGTACCAATCTTGACAGTCCAGCCTAGTTTTGTATCAATATCCACACTCCAGCCTAGGTTTGTACCAATCTTGACAGTCCAGCCTAGGTTTGTAACATTCCTGACAGTCCAGCCTAGGTTTGTACCAATCTTGACAGTCCAGCCTAGTTTGTATCAATCTTGACAGTCCAGCCTAGGTTTGTAACATTCCTGACAGTCCAGTCTAGGTCTGTACCAAACTTGACAGTCTCGCCTAGGTTTGTAACAAACTTGACAGTCCAGCCTAGTTTTGTAGGAATCTCAACAGTCCAGCCTTGGTTTGTAGGAATCTCAACAGTCCAGCCCTGGTTTGTAGGAATATCAACAGTCCAGCCTTGGTTTGTAGGAATCTCAACAGTCCAGCCTTGGTTTGTGCCAGAATTATATCCCAACAAAGATTCGGGGCCATTTTGATTTCAAAAATTGGCTCCCACAATCACAATTGAGTTTGAGAAACTTGATAAACTTTTAATCCCTCCATCTGGATAATCTCTCGAATTTAGTGACACACCGTGTGCGAAGCACATCAAGAAAACCCAGAAATAAATCAAATGGATCAATCAGTCTGAAACAGAGAGTGATCACAAAACCTTTAAAGGTTAACCGATTTGAACTGAATATGAAGTCACATGATATTTTGTGGATTGAAATGTTTTTGCTTGTTTTAGCATTTGATTTTCAAATATACGCTTTACAAATCAGAAAGGGTCGATTACAATTGACAACCGATTTTAGATATTCTTTAATTAATTGACTTTTTGACCTTTCTTTTTTACCAGAGGGATTAAAGTTGTGGGATCATTCTGTTATGTACCTTTTTGGGTATAAATCAAATTAGGCAAGCATCTTTGTCTATAAAGAAAACCGTTTAAATAATTTATGATGCTTAATTCTTTATTTGAACCTTTCATATGATGACAAGCTTCTATATGCCTTGTAAATGAGTTGAACAGAAAAAACATGCTGTATTTGTATTCGATATCAAAAGTTTTATTTTGGTCAGCAGTGCCATTTATACTATTATTGTTAGATTATTAGGTTATGAAAAACGTGATTCAGCTCATCTTTATACAGAATTCACCAACTAAATATTCACCATAGAAAAAATGATACATTGGATGCATCAAGCAATGTATCAGGGAATATATCAGGGAATGCATCAAAGAATGCATCAGGGAATGCATCAGGGAATGTATCGGGCAATGCATCATGGAATGGATCAGGGAATGTATCAGGGAATGTATCTGGTAATGCATCAGGCAATGCATCAGGCAATGCATCAGGCAATGCATCATGGAATGTATCAGGGAATGTATCAGGGAATGCATCAGGGAAAGCATCAGGGAATGTATCTGGTAATGCATCAGGCAATGCATCAGGCGATGCATCAGGCAATGCATCATGGAATGTATCAGGGAATGTATCGTGGAATGCATCAGGGAATGTATCGGGGAATGTATCAGGGAATGCATCAGGAAATGCATCAGGGAATGTATCGGGAATGTATCAGGGAATGTATCGGGGAATGCATCAGGGAATGCATCAGGGAATGTATCGGGAATGTATCAGGGAATGTATCGGGGAATGCATCAGGGAATGTATCAGGGAATGTATCAGGGAATGTATCAGGGAATGCATCAGGGAATGCATAAAGGGAATGCATCAGAGAATGCATCAGGGAATGTATCAGGGAATGTATCAGGGAATGTATCGGGGAATGCATCAGGGAATGTATCAGGGAATACATCAGGGAATGTATCAGAGAATATATCAGGGAATGCATCAGGCAATGCATCAGGCAATGCATCATGGAATGTATCAGGGAATGTATCGGGGAATGCATCAGAGAATGTATCAGGGAATGTATCAGGGAATGCATCAGGAAATGCATCAGGGAATGTATCGGGAATGTATCAGGGAATGTATCGGGGAATGCATCAGGGAAGGGGAATGCATCAGGGAATGTATCAGGGAATGCATCAGGCAATGCATCAGAGAATGCATCAGGGAATGTATCGGGGTATGCATCAGGGAATGTATCGGGGAATACATCAGGGAATGTATCAGGGAATATATCAGGGAATGCATTGGGGAATGCATCAGGCAATGTACCAGGCAATGCATCAGGCAATGCATCAGGCAATGCATCAGGCAATGCATCATGGAATGTATCATGGAATGTATCGGGGAATGTATCAGGGAATGCATCAGGGAATGCACCAGAGAATGCATCAGGCAATGCATCAGGCAATGCATCATGGAATGCATCAGAGAATGCATCAGGGAATGTATCAGGGAATGTATCAGGGAATGTATCAGGGAATGTATCAGGGAATGCATCAGGGAATGTATCAGGGAATGCACCAGGGAATGCATCAGGCAATGCATCAGGGAATGCATCAGGGAATGTATCGGGGAATGCATCGGGGAATACATCAGGGAATGTATCAGGGAATGTATCAGAGAATGTATCGGGGAATGCATCAGGGAATGTATTGGGGAATGCATCAGAGAATATGGTGATTTGTACAAATGGGAACAGTGTATGAAACCGACATCTGGTGTCTGTTATGAATCCGACATTGGAACTTCATGCTCAGCAAAAATGATGCACATTTTCATCCTCATGACAACAGGACATGTATGCACTTACAAAACCTAAATATTATCACAATCATTGTCATGACCAACACATTAATTGAACCTATCCAGGTGATAACAGTGAAAAAAAGATAGCACCAAATTTTGTGAAATCAAGTAGCAATGATATAATCATAGTCAAAGATAACAAACCACAAATCACAAATCAGAAATGATTGATCTGAGATTGACCACATACCAGTGATATTTATTATATAAATGCCGTATTCAGGGTACCATCCCGAGATGCTGGCCTATCCGACCATGATGTGCCTGACTGAAGTGAATTGTTCCTACATGGTCACCACCAGGTGATACTTCTGTAGTCTACCACCAGATGACACTCGTCTACCAGTAGGTGAATTGTTTTTTTTTATAAATATACATTTTCTAATAATAATAATAATAATAATAATAATAATAATAATAATAATAATAAAAATAATAATAATAAAAATAATAATAATAATAATAATAATAATAATAATAATAATAATAATAATAATAATAATAATAATAATAATAATAATAATAATAATAATAATAATAATAATAATAATAATAATAATAATAATTTATATAGCGCTGAATCCAGATAAATCTGTTCATAGCGCTTATATATATATAAACAAACATGATTAAACGAGATTGATATGATACTTTAAATGAATGAGATGGCGTGAATTTCCTTAATGTACGTGACAACATTTAGAGATCTTAAATTAAGGCAGACAATCATTTATAGTTTGCACACAATTGTCCCGATTACGTATATTCAAATGTCAATTAACTAATTGTCGCATGGAATGATTGCATGTAATTTAACATTTATAAGGTGAGTGGAACGACCAGGAGCAGAATGGTGTCATGGCACTTTCCCCGCGAAAAACGGCGCCCCTCACGTGACATTGCTAAGGGACAACGTTGCTAAGGGACAACAATGCCCCGCTTTTGAAGCCCTATGACTAACGCGACATCTAACGTCTCCCACATTTAACATACCTTTTTTCATAAGACTGCATTAATTTTCATCCAGCGTAGTGTTTCCAAGATATAATTAAAATGCTAGTTCAACGGAGAATGAAGCTTCAGAGGATGTAGAGAGAATAAGAAACCAAATCGAAATTGAAAGAAGTTGTGAAATAATGCTTTTACGACCCTTTCAGCAACAATGACCATATCAGGTCGACTTTGAGGCTTTTTAACCACCGTGAAATTAACACTGCGGCAGTGGGAGTCTAACCCACCGCCTCCCGCCCTCTATTTTCATAACAAAGTGAGGCACAGATCCATTATTCTTCCAACTCGACTCTTTGGGCCCGTTCACAATCAAATCGATGGCGGGGGCGTTTCATAAAACCACATCTACCGACCAAGCAAGTCTATACACGTCTGAAAAAAAAATAACAGATTATTATAAGGAAAGTTTGCCTGGCTAACCGCAATACAGTGTTGATATATTTATTCCATGAATTATTCACAAATGATACGAAGTACAAAAAGTGCAATGCCATTGGAGATAAAAATAAAAAAAAATCTATATCATAATGCAAAGTTTACAAAGATTGGTTCATATTCAATTGATATGGTTATTAAAAATAGCCATAAGCAGATAATACAAAATGTAACATTAAAACCTTATTGAGCAAATGGTTTTAAATAGCTTGGGACATTAAAATGGAAGATATATTAAAAAGTAAATAGACAAATGTTATAGTGACAAAATCAATAGGTCTGTAATATAGAGTAATGGACTTGTAATCAATCTATTTGGAATTATCATATACACTTTATGTACTTGTATCATCAACATGCCTGTATGTGTAAATTGAAGCATGTGGAAACAAGTATTGATTAAAAAAATCAAGGTCGCGCACTTGCAACAAGAGAAAATAAAGTTTAGACTGGATTTCGACAAAAACAAACCATTCTCAACAAAATCTCGAAGCAAATCCAAATCACTTCTCAATCGATCATTTTGTTCAATGTTCAAGCGCCATCTGATGGTGAAAACTAGAAAAACGGGGTCAAAACATGGCTGCCATGAACCGATAATACGAGGAGACTCCAAAGACTTACGGCTTAAACATCTTGAAACCTCGAACATCTAGCCCTAAAGGCAAAACAAACGCGAGCGAAAAATGCCCTCTGTCATTAAAAAGCAATGAAGGGTAACCAGAGGCATTGATGGCCAGATTCTTAGAGATCTGTCACGTGATGCTGGTCTCAGATGCCACCTGGTGTCCACACTGGAGCGGAATTAACACCTCTCTCCATTTCTTATTGAACCAAGCAGCAACATATTCAGCCATGGAGAGGACGGCTCAACATATATATCTATCAAAAGTGGTCAATTTTCTAAGCTCATACCCATCAGTATAGCACCCCTGCAGCTTGCTTTTGAGCCTTTTCTTTTATATGTATGTCAGCTTCATTGGATGACCATGTTTTAAGTTTATTGGTAATATTTTGATGTCATACTCAAAGGCGATGTGTGCCAGTCCTTGTTTACCGGAGAATAAGACCTTTGTACTCCTGAGTAATTATTGTATACGTGTGGACCAGTTGTTCCAGTTTTATCAAGCATATTCAGATGATAAGATCAAAAGGTCCTATGACGATTTGTGTAACTCCTCCACCATCATCTTTACTGGAACAAAAAACATTACTGGAACGCGCTGGAGAATTGTCTCTCGACGACCGACACGATTGAAGGCTATACACAATACCCTCCAACGCAGTGATTCCTTTTTTGGCTGCTTTAGTGGAGAAAATAGCTGCCTACCAGCAAAATTATTGGATGAACTTACCAAAACACTGACACAATTGGCTCCTCCAGAAATATGGATCCCATCGAGGCGCCTACTGCCTCACATCTGCTGTATGATGACAATGAGATGCCCACTAAACCGGCGAGAATTGTGTCCTCGAGGTCCAAATATCTCAAATGTGCTTGAAGTAATTTCTACAAAGAGAAAACAGCAGGGGAAAGATCAAGCGTTGGAGGATTTCATGATTGTACCTGGCATTGCTGGGGGCAAAATAATTGGCAGAGGGGCTGCTACCACTAAGAAAGTTGCGCTGAAGGATGCAATTTAAGATGGTGAGGCTGGCGCGCATCAGAGGCACTGAAGAGGCGACCACCAAAGAAAGGTCCACATTTCTTAGAGGTTTAGTTCATATACCGGTAATACACAACTTGATGTCAATGAACTATTTAAAATGAACTGGAAATGTATTTGTACTCTAATGATCACATATCAGCAGTTTACACATATGTAGATATCATTACAATTCAAGACTGCACTTCAGAGAAATTTAGTTCAAATATAAGCTATAATAAGCTTATAAATAAAGTTTAGATGAGACAGATATTTGATAAAAAAGGGTATAAGCATAAGAGATCAATTATCAGCATTATATTTCAGATGCACTTTTGAAATATAATGGCATGGTCATGTGATGATCATGTGACAATATAATGCCCTTGTCACACGTAGCTTAAAAAAACAATGAGTGAAAACAGAAATCAATGATATTTCATCCATGTTCTGTATGCGTTCGGTATGCGTTCGGGGACGTTGTTCCTCGGTCATTGGCGTTCGTCCATGTTCATCATATTCGGCCAATAGTTCTGTGCATGCAGAAAACTTATATCACAGGTTACAATACATGTTCGTTTCACGTAACTTTGAAGTAAAATGTCTTCTGTGGAGGCATTAAATGGGTTGAAATCACCAATGCTATGCCATGAACAACATGTCCATGTTATTTTCCTATAATCCCATTACATAATAGGGTCAACTGATCTAAATAAGAATTGTCAACTTGCTATGGAGCATAGTATCTAACGAATGAATAACGACCTCACAGAGTTTTATGGGCTATTGATTGAGACATTTAGTTTGATCGCATCAATGTGACGGACATGAAATAAACATTCATGCCTGATAATAATTTGCTATACGTTTTCTCAATGTAATCAAATCAGTTTTAGAGCTTTATTATTTCATATCTTAAAAAAGAAAAGGCATGGTCACTCGTTCCATAACAGGACTCTTTAATCACTCCCTGCCGTCAATGGTAAAAAAGTGCGCTCAGATTAAAATCAGATTATGTACTCATTGGTGAACTAATAGTTGGATATTCATACACATTATAAGGTATTGTTGGAACTGCATTCTATAGTAGACCGACCCCACTAGCATAGTTGGTAGAGTGTAGGATCTGTGCCTTTGTTGGTTACATACGTGGAGGACGGGTGCTGGTGGGTTCAACTCCCACTGCCAGCAGTGTTACTTTCACACTGGGTAAAAGGCTCAAAAGTCAACCTGATATGGCCATAGTTGCTGAAAGGGTCGTAAGAACACAATTTCACCAAAAAAAATTGCATTCTATAGTATGCATGCTTGTAGACCTGTAACTCAAGTTGAAATCATCAATAAAAAGTGAGCAATCTGTTCCAGGTCTCACACAATTTACAATGCTGTTGATTTATATAATAGGGTACTAACCTGAGGAATACCCATTTCCTGATAAAATGCATAAGAAAGTGATGAACCAACTTGGGACCCTGAACTGCCTATTTGCCAAAAAAATTGAATAAAAAGGGTTAAACAACCCCTTAATCCAATATCATATAAATCACTCATTATTCCATATTTCCACATAGCATCAAACACTTTCTCCATATCAAAGAAATACTTCAGACATGTTGACCTTTTATAAAGCCCTCTTTTACAAATGTACCAGATGGTCAATAGTACTTCTAGTTTTTCTAAAGCCACTCTGTGCAACTGAAATATAAGCTGCAGTATCTAAATACCAAACTAAATGCTTGTTAATCATTCTTTCCAGGCTGTTTGCATTCATCATAAGTTTTAAATTTGCTCCAATTGGCTTTATGAAATTGCCATTTAATGGGTTTTTCATTTGGAGGGGGAAAATGATTATTCAAAACAATTGGGTAATGATCACTACCCCATAGATCCTCCTCAACATCCCATGTACAATCTTGTAAAAGGTTTTGGTAAGCATATGGAGAGGTCAATAAATGTCAGGGAACCTGTGGCTGGATGAAGATTAAAAGTATCATCATTCCACAAACATAAACTTTTGTTATTTAAAAAATCTTCCAGTATCTGACCTTTGGCATCTGTGTTATCCTTTTTCCTCCCCAAAGATAATTGTGAGCATTAAAGTCACAGAAAATTATGCAAGGTTGGGGTAATTGAAGGAATAAATTATTAATTTCATTATTGTTTATTGGATTATTTGGAGGCAAATATACAGAACAAATAGTAAATGCAGTGTGAAGTGTTACCTAAACAGCTATGGCCTGTAAAGTTGTATTCAAAGTTAAGTGAGCTTTGTGGGACAGAATTCCTGACAAAAATTGAAACTCAGCCATGTGCTCTATCCATGACATCTACAGCTCCATCTTTTTGATATGGTTCAAATCCTTTAAAAGACATGGTATTACCTATAATTTTAGTTTCCTGAAGACATATAATAGTTGTATAATTTTACTTTTGGATGAAGAGGTCTATTTCTGACCTAATAGCTTGGGGTCCCATACTGTAAATTACTTCCAATAGCCCTAAACACTATTACAGAAGTATAAAATAAATTTTGAAAAATATGACAGGGCTATTTGTTTCGATTGCATTGGAGCTTAATGACTTGAGGTTCAGAAAATTGGTTTAGTTCCATTCTTTCAATGGATTGTGATTGGTGAGGTACATATGCAGTAACACTATTAATCTTTCATGCTTTCGTTAGAGTGGAAGCATATGAATTCACTTTAGTGCTATTCTGATTTTCAATACGTTTTTTTGCCTCTTGAAATGAAATATTTTATGTATTACATACTCTCTGAATTTCTTGATCAAGTTGGATGATTCGAACATTTAATATATGGGGATTCACAGTGTTCACTGTCATGTTGACCAGCACATTTAGGATATGTTAAGTTGCCTTTGCATTTTTCTGAGCCATGACCATATTTCTGGCATTTGAAACAACACAGTGGACTTGGAATATATACATTCACACTTACATTTAAATATCCAACTTTTATTGATAATGGTGGCTGTTTTGCTTCAAAAGTGAGAATACATGTATTGATAGGAGTTCTGACGCCATCTTTATTAATGATAATACACCGACAGGCCACAACATTCTGGTCATTGACAAGATATTAACAATATCTTGCTCAGATATTCCAGAAAGTTCTGGACATCAAATAACTCCCTTTCTGGTGTTCAGGGTTTTATGAGGTGTTATTTTGACAGGGATAGTTGCCAGCAAAGAGCACTTCAATAAATTATTGGAATGACTCTTCTTGTCAACCTCTATCTTCTTGTCTCTTATCTTTATATCCTTCACCTTTCCAGCTATTCCTTGAATTCCTTTTTCAATATCAAATGGAAACATGTTTTAATAGTGCGTTTTCTATCAGTACTCTCACTGTGCCATAAAGCAATCATTCATTCACATTCAAATCATTATCAGAATCTGTTTCCATGCCAGCCCTTTATCTTTTTTGTTTGTTTGATGCCATATGTGTTTATTATTCATTGCCCATGTTCCTAAGCCTTACTCTGAATTGGAAAAAGGTGTTGAGCGTTTATTCCACAAACTGGTTGGACGATATCAGGCCCTAAAGTCTTCCCCTTTAGGGTGAATATTTTGGTCCAAACAGCTGTGTTACAACTAGAATGGTATTTCTCCTGTAGCACTTCTCCTGTTATATTTAAAAGCCTCATTCACATAGCCGAAAAATTAAAAGAAACTTGCAATATACCCTTAAATAATTTCCACAGAATTTTAAGCCATTTAACGTCATATTTTCTGATCACATACAGATGGCATCCCAATATTTAGCAAGCATTTTCAAAATATGTATTTACAATGAGAAACATATTCCTTACAGCATAATGGCCTAATTTATAAAACATCTTCTGTCAAGGATTAGAAACTTTGTACATGTAAGCTTTGGATTAATAAGGTTCAAAACATGACAACAGAATTAGCTTTAAAATAACAAATCATCATTTTGCTGACATGCAAGTTTTTGTTTTGAAAAACACTGAACAATTAACATAGTTATTTGGAGTTATGCTTTGCTCACAACACGGTAATTTATCTATTAGAGAAAACAAACTTTTTCAAAATTTATCAAAGGCAAATTTAACAAATTATTGGCATCAATCAATCTCTCAATTCGCTTTATCACTGTAAAATGAAATCTTTACAAAATCTTTTAAACACAGCTCAATAAAAACAATATAGTCAAATTGTCTATATTTACATTTCATTCTCATATATCTTATATGATTTGCCCATTGGTCCTCTGTTATCTTTAAATTCAAATTTCTAACATTCATGAAATTCCACAACCTTCAAGTACTCACTATTCTTTATATTATATTATCCAAACGTAAAGCCATTAACCCTTTCTTACCTATTTGTATCAATGCCGATCTTATTCATAGCCATAATACTATCAACTATTTCTTATAAACATTTCCATCAATTAAATAAAAACATCCATATCTCATATACAATTACTTTTATACTTATTGACTGATAAAATCTTCTTTACGATGTTATGAGGTATGGAGATATGGTTGAGATAATATACCCAAATAGCAACCCTCAACTTGGCTGTACTGACATTCATTGTTAACATAATCAACCTTAATGAACTACAATTCTCCACAGCGGTCTTCAGTTATTTTAAGGCGCGTTTTTGGAGAGGTTAAATAAAGTTAATCGAGGTTAGAGCGATTGGAACAGATAGGGGTCGTGTCACCCAGAGCTCAGCTCAGGGTCAGCTGACCCGCGGGTCTTAAGGCCAGCAGCGGCGGGACACAGGTCATTAAGATTTGAATTGTGATGGTGTAAGGACGTATGGAGAAGAGAGAATTTTATAACGAACCGCAAATACGTTTTTAAATATGGATTCTAATTTTAATATGGACTTATATTTTAATATGGACTTTAACATGAACGTTTTTAATCAGGAATACACCACACGTGAGTTTTTAACGAACATTTTATGAACATTTTATGAACATTTTATGAACTTAGCAACCGCCTGTGAATATCTGTGTACCCGGCCGGGAGTCGCCTCGGCAGCACGGTAAGGGCCTCGTTCATCGAGCCTCGTTCACCCATGGCGGAGAAATCTTGCACTCATTGCGAGCGGCCCATTAAGGGGCATCCAGGTCCTTATGGGAAAAATAAATGTACGAACCAGCCTCTATGGATAACTGACATGGAGCAATTAGAGGCCGAGGCCGAGGTCGTGACTGTCACACGGGAACAGGGCAGCTCGACCTCATACTCCATGAACCCCTGCGAGGGAGGTCCGACCAGGCCACCGGCGACACCCAGCCGTCTCAAGACTCGCCAGAAGCCCAGATGAGCCTAGCAGAAACGCAGACAGCGATTCTGCGCACCATGCAGAGTCAGATGGCAAGCATGCAGGCGCAAATAGTGAACTTGACATTGGCTCAACAAGCCATACAAGAGGCTCAACCGGCACCGAGGGAAGCCAGGGAAGCCAGAGAAGCCAGAGAAGCCACACTTACTACACTTACCTTGCCATCCAACGGGATGCCTCCTCCCATAGGAGCCCAACCGGTACACCAGCAGGTCACACACCAGCCTAACCAGGCACCCCAGCCCACAAGAAGGAACCTCCGTGAAGCACCCACCCCAACAGGTAACCCCTTTACGTTGGACCCTTTCGAAGTTGATCTTTTTGATCCCATACCTAATGTTCACATAGAGGAGGGGGCAAGGACCTCGGGTAACCGGGTAGCCCCGCTGACAGATGCCACCTTTTCACCAGCCGGCAGTTATACTAAGAAAGGGGAACCTATGCCAGATTTGGGTGGTAGGATACCTGGTATCAGGGATACGGACAGCTTAGAGGACGTAAGAGCACTCTGTACCACGGCCAACGTACCTGAAAAGACCCTTCGGGCGGCCCTTAAAGGGGATTATATACAGATTGAGGATTTTCTGGCAAATCTTAACATACAATCGGATGATTATGGGGCGATGCAGTCGTACCTCGACAGTGACGGATCGGTAAGCTACCGACCCAGGCGTCAGAAGGGCCGAATCACCAATATCTTATCATGGCTGGAAGCCTGGAATTCCTATGAGATGTTAATGATTAAAGTGCATGGAGTCCACTTGTATGAGAACATGAACGAGTACAGAGCAAGAATATCAGAATACAGTAAGAGGTATAATTGGACGGCCGTCGCTGCACTGGATGCCAAGCACCGTCTCGGCATGGGAGGCAGGCATGTCAGGTACGCATCTATACCTGTAGACTTGATAACAATAACTCTCGATGCCACACAGGTCAGACTGTCTGCATCGCGATGCCCGCGGTGCAGGGAGTTTGACCACACATCTCCACAAGAATGTCCATTTCTACCCTCGGCGTCGAGCCAGGCCCCGCCCTGGACCCAGCCCTGGACCCAGAAGAAGGGCGGCCCTCAGGGGGCTACAAAGGAAGTATGTAATAATTGGAACGCCCTCAGGTGTAATTTCAAGGCCTGCAGACGTATACATCAATGCAGGGTGTGCAGAGGCTCGCTACCATTTGAAATCTGCAGCAAGAAGGGGAAGTGTGCAAACAGTGGAAGCAACCCAAGCTATGCAGGCCTCGCCCACGCAGGGTAGTCACAGCTGTCTGCCAACAGGGGTGGCACGGTGTAGTGGATTCTGGAAGTACGCCATGAAGAACCACCCTGATCAGGATTTAGCTTACGAACTTTACATGAATAGCAAGTTTGGGGTACAGATAGGGTACAACGGCCCTCGCACCCCCCTCTACGCCAAGAACTGGCCGTCTGCCAGGGATTTATGCCACCACGTGGATAAATTTGTACAGGACAATGTACTACTCAACAGGGTCGTAGGTCCACTACGAGAAGCTGACCTCCCCCCGGGCTTCCGGGCTTCCCCACTGGGGGCCTTCCAGAAATCCTCATCTGGTAAAACACGTGTAATACATGACCTTTCGTGGCCTCCAACAAGGTCAGTAAACGATGGTATAGACAGTGAATTTTGCTCTTTAAAATATGTGACTGTACTTGACGCTGTAGCCCTCATTGGCAAATACCAGTCCCCCTGGGCAGCGAAGTGTGACTTCTCGTCGGCATTCCAGTCAGTATATGTCAACCCCAGGGATCAACCCCTGCTAGGATTTGAATGGGGGAAACAAGGAGAGGAGTCCAGATACTACCATATGGCCGTTTTGCCTTTTGGACTCCGCTCCGCCCCCAAGCTGTTTAATATGTATGCCGATGCACTCGACTTCATCTACAAGGAGAGGGGGGCGTCCCCCGATACCCTACATTATCTTGATGACGTCATCACCCTGGGGGACTCCCCCCAAGCCTGTAAGGAAAGCCTGGACACTATACTTACCACATGTGAGGAAGCAGGCTTCACGATCCAACCATCCAAGACTGTGCTCCCTACTCAGGTGATAGAATTTCTAGGGATCGAAATCAACATACCTGATAGGACTCTGGCGATAGGACCCCCCCGCCTGGAGGAGATACGCTCCCTCACCAGTGAATGGTTATTAAAGGACACCTGCACCAAACGGGAGTTGCTTTCACTGGTGGGAAAACTCACCTTTTGTGCCAGGGTGGTCAGGTATGGTTCTATCTTCACTCGCAGGTTAATACGTCTAGCTAAGCGCACCAGCAAGCTTCACCACAAGCTACGCATATCTACACAAGCTAAAAAGGACATTAGTTGGTGGCATCACTCCATAGAGAGTCACAATGGGGTCAGCATGTTCCCGGTGGAATTCGATGCTAGTACATCTGAACTATTATTCACTGACGCTTCTGATATAGCCTGTGGTATTTTTTATGATAACTCATGGGCAGTACTCACCTTTGATGGGGCCAACTCATGGATAGCCCACCAAACCATAGCGTGGAAGGAACTATATGCCGTAGTGTTAGCCATAGCCACATTTGGCCCCAGGCTAAGAGACAAGCAGGTTTTAATGAATATAGACAATATGGGTGTATGCTTCTGCGTTAACGCAGGCCGGGCCAAAGAACCAAAAATGATGGGTTTGATACGCATGCTTTATTTTTTCATTACAGCATATCATATCCAATACGAGGCACTGCATTTGTACTCTGCAGATAACTCTACAGCAGACGCTCTTAGCAGACTCGACTACACCAGGTTCAGGTCCTTAAACCCTCTCAGTGACCGCCATATGACTAAGCCTGCACTAATATCCGTCGATATGTGAATGTATTGTATGTGAAGGTATAATTTTGTTGTATGTTATATGAATGTTTTGTATTATTATGTTTGCAGAGTTGCAAGCCAGGGCCCAGGGCCTCGTCCAGGCCGGATTAAGATACAACACTAGGAAAACGTACAACTCTGTTCAAAAATTATTTTTGCAATTCTGTGGTCAATATAACCTTATAGCCACCCCAGCATCCGAGGACACAATCCTAACATACATAGCTTATCTCACCATGCCATCAAGAACAAAACCCGTCTGCAGCCTCTGTGTCTGTGTATCTAGCAGCTATTCGTTCCCTACACGTCCTCACCGGTCATCCACCACCTCCCACCTCCTAACCCCGAGTATCCCTAGCATTAAGAGCCTTATTAGATAATAGTAAGCCACCAAGCCAAAAGATGCCGATAACATACCCAATTCTTAGTTTGTTTGTAGCCCAGCTCTCAGTATTCCCGGACGCCTTGTTACTTCAATCCGCGCTGACTCTGGGATTCTTTGCCTGCCTGCGTGGCAGCGAATACTGTGCCGTTTTTCACCATTCTAAGTCGAACATGCTCATCTCTCGTCCCCCAGCGGTGCGGGACGTGACCTTCGGTACCAATGAAGGCACCGAGTATTTCTCTTTCCGGGTGTACAAGTCGAAAACTTCAAGATTCGGGTTTACAAAGTTTGTCGGATGCAGCGGAACCCATATCTGTGCTCACTGTTCGATGCGCACCATGCTCCGCTCACGAGTCGCTCGCATGCCCCGCTCACGAAATTCGGGGGCCCCCGTAGGGCTTTCTCCTAACGATTACCTTTTCTTCCGCAACGGCGCCCCTCTGGACAAAGGGTACTTTAATCGGATCATAAAACAGCTAGCAACTCGTTTGGGACTCGACTCAACCCGGTATTCATCTCATTCTCTGCGAGCCGGGAATGCTACACAATCCGCCTCCAACCACTTCACCCCTGAAGAGATTTGTTCGGCCGGTCAATGGCGGTCCCAAGCATATTTACAATACATACGCCAACCCCCTATTTCTCACATTCACTACGCAGCCTGTCTAAGCACCACAAAACAACCAGATAATTCTTAAATTATGATTAATAATTACATCTTGGCCTTCATTGTACATAACAATGATAGGGCTATGGACCAAGTATTATTATTAATATATCAACAAATTCAGGTATCTGTTACCATATCAGCATATTACCGTGTAACCTAGGTAACCGCATCAGTGATACCACAGTTATTATGTTTAATTAAGGTATAATTGGAGGTTTAATTAAGGTATAATTAATGTATGAATATGTAGTTTGAGTGTGTTTTTTCCTATGTGTGTCTATGGTTGATATTAGTTTTATAGCTCAATAAAGCATAATTCCAAATATTAATACATAGATGTGTTATCTCTCTAAGGAGAGGTTAAATAAAGTTAACCGAGGTTAGAACGATTGGAACAGATAGGGGTCGTGTCACCCAGAGCTCAGCTCAGGGTCAGCTGACCCGCGGGTCTTAAGGCCAGCGGCGGCGGGACACAGGTCATTAAGATTTGAATTGCCTCCATCCCTGCCCATCTGCTAATATATAATTGTTAGGGCTATGGACCAAGTATTATTATTAATATATCAACAAATTCAGGTATCTGTTACCATATCAGCATATTACCGTGTAACCTAGGTAACCGCATCAGTGATACCGCAGTTATTATGTTTAATTAAGGTATAATTGGAGGTTTAATTAAGGTATAATTAATGTATGAATATGTAGTTTGAGTGTGTTTTTTCCTATGTGTGTCTATGGTTGATATTAGCTTTATAGCTCAATAAAGCATAATTCCAAATATTAATACATAGATGTGTTATCTCTCTAAATCAGGTAAACTTCCAAGCATCTTGCTTTAGTGATCAGCAAGGTAACAGTGAAGGAGGTCAGCCCAGTAACAGGACCAATATATTTTCCAGGAACATACGGCCTATATATCGACATGGACCAAATGAAGCTGTTCGGACATATATTGCCTAAAATGAAGGACGCTTATGTCTCAATGGTATATACATGTATGCACGGAGATGATCATGATATTGATAATATAGATGGCACCACATACAGGTGACTTCACATAAATTGGCGTGAAAATAATTGCATCAACACTTGTATCAAACATCACAGAGATCTGGGGCAATACCATCAATTCTGTTTCAAGGCAAGACTATCATTTATTTATGATCAGGAATGATAAAGTCATTAATTAATTCACACACAATATTCATTAAAGCAATTGGCATTATCTTGGGCTCATTTGAAAGATAAAAGGTAAAATATTAAGAAAGGTAGAAGGAACATAGGTTACCTCGTTTGACATTGGTGTTGACAGCTTGAAATAGGAGGAGGAAAAAAGCTGGAATATAACAAGTATAAATGATGTGCCAACAGGGTATAACGGCAGTATATGTATCATGTTATTGCGAATAAGACAGTCTTTTTATGACAAGGGAAACATATTGATAAACAAGAGCCCAAGAAAATAATTTTGGCTCAATTACATAATCGGTCCACATGTATGACAAAATAAAGGTCATGTTGGTATTTGTACAATGCTAAGTACACTTGCAAGTGTGTAAGTGGTTTGTGCATACAGTCCGGTAGAACTGAAGGATGTGTTAGGTTTCGCAACCGCAATAGGATTAAGTGTAGGAGGATGTGTGTATGTGTCAGATGACCTGAGGGTGTAGCCCCGGCCTGTCACCCCTAATCTGCTCAATGTTGTTTGGCACACTGGCCACAGACTCACATTCCCACACTTTTCATCTCAATCTGGCTCATCACTGCATCAATTGATCGGACCAAATCTTTTTTTTTCAATGTGCCGATTCGTATATTTGTAAGTGGACATATTAAATCTTATTAAATATCCCATAGTCATCTGTCGACAAGAACCTTTTTTCCTGAAATGGATTTATCTCCTCATTAACCTTTTGGGAATATATAATCAAAATTGTCGTGCCCAAAGCAAGGAAAGAAATTGTGCAGAAGAGTTCATCCAAGGCTTATTTTGAGAGAGATATATGAGGGGCACCTTCACTACTGTACTATGACCTGAGTCTACTATTTGGTATGTGGGACCAGGGCATACGAATGTAGTGCTTGATAATTTCCTACTTCCCCTTATGTTGCATGATAATAACGAGATGAAGATAAGAAAAGGCTCCAATTAAATTGCACTATTTTGATAGTACAAAAATGGCTTGTTTTGTCTACATTAATGGAGAATAATAATGAGACTGATTGAATGGACTATATATTGGTCTTTGCTGTGAGGGGCTCATTCTTAGGTTTCCATGTTCTACCTTTTGTTGAAGATATGTCGCGCTTTAACTGATCCTGATAAAAAATTTCAATGGTTAACCCCACTTCATACTCTGCTTTTAGAAAGATGAATATTTTGCCACTTTTAGAAAGATGAATATTTTGCCACTATTACAACGTTCACATTTAGTTTACACATTTAGTTTACCTTGAAAAAATTATTTCTTCTGATATGATTTTCAAATCTGCCAATATATGCGTCCATTACATTTACATAGCATTTGCCCAGCAAGGTGATTTCACATTGATGCAACATGTTTACCCCCAAAGTTTGATATTCCAACAAAAAAATTTATGTTTTTGCGAAAAACAATTCTTTTTTCACAAAAATTCGATGTTGGGTTAAGGAAGTATTGATAAACAGTTAAGGCAATTTTCTGAAGAGTATTATTTATACTGTGAAAATCTCATCCTTCTATATCGATAGATACTTTTCATATAGATTTTGTAGCTACTGAAACTCTTCTTTGTACATGTCAACTTCACAGGATTGGAGGAAAGTAACTATGAAATTTAAATTATCCAAAAGTACACCATACGATAGCCAAAAACCTATTCATTATGATATGATATTTTTTTTATATTCTAAACATTTCAAAATAGCTCCCTTTATTGGCGGTAACACACATTGCTTCAAAGGGAAACTATCCCATTGTTCCAAACAATGATTTGCTATGGAGTCATGTGCACAATCCACAACGTCACAACTCCATTCATTCTACTCCAAGGATAGCTAGAGCATAGGTAACAAGTGGTGGAGAATCCGGGTAACAGTAGAACTATAATCATGTGACATTTCATTGTCTCTGAAAGACGCACATTTTTAGAGTATATAAGTCAGTGTTATGTGATATATAATGTGCAAAGCGGGAGTAAATAATAGAAATATGTACATAAACTAGTTTGGTAAACCAAAAAACCTATGACAGTGGTAAACGTGGTCCTCTTTAATGCCAAAAGTTTTCATGGTATGGTGTTTACCGCTTCCTTTTGCAGATGTCTCCGTGGTATTTCTGTATTTTCATTACTGTTTTTATTACTGTATTTGTAATACAAAAAATGGGAAATAAAGGTTTTGTAAACTTTATCGTGAATCAATTTACTTAGCTTATATGCTTTTTTCTGGTCCACTCAACCAAACACGTCGATTTCTCAAATATAGTTCGCATGAGTTTAACGTTATTTGTATTTGCATCATAAGATGACGTATGTTACATCATAAGATGAAGTATGTTACATCACAAGATGAAGTATGTTAAATAACAAGATGAAGTATGTTAAATCACAAGATGAAGTATGTTACATCACAAGATAAAGTATGTTAAATCATAAGATGCAGTATGTTAAATCACAAGATGAAGTATGTTAAATCACAAGATGCAGTATGTTAAATCACAAGATGAAGTATGTTAAATCACAAGATGCAGTATGTTAAATCACAAGATGCATATGTTAAATCACAAGATGAAGTATGTTAAATCACAAGACGAAGTATGTTAAATCACAAGATGAAGTATGTTAAATCACAAGATGAAGTATGTCAAATCACAAGATGCAGTATGTTAAATCACAAGATGCAGTATGTTAAATCACAAGATGCAGTATGTTAAATCACAAGATGAAGTATGTTAAATCACAAGATGCAGTATGTTAAATCACAAGATGCAGTATGTTAAATCACAAGATGAGGTATTTTAAATCATAAGATGCAGTACGCTACTTATGAACCAACACCCGTGTTATTTGTTTTTCTTTTTTGAGAAAAACAACCAATAATTTTCGAGACTTAATCAACATCACCAGCCTGTCGTCTGTGGTAAATAATTTAAACTTCAACATTCTTATTGCAATATGTAATGATGGCTACTGTATTCATTAAATTATAAGCTAAAACAACTTTAAAAAATAAACCTTTTATCTTGCTAACAATGCGATGAATCATCCTCCTACTCTCAAATCTGATAATCTGAGTCCCAAGTACATGTAGTATTATTACAAGGCTGTTGATGCCAAAGGTTTTAAATGCGATCCATAACCTTTTTCCCATCCCAAACATATGCATTCTGCTTTTGAAAGAAATTCATAAAATACTTTAGATTTTCAAATATTTTAGACTAACATCTATTGCACATTTACTCTAGGTTGCAAACAGGTGGTAATGCCACCATATGTAATGTACTACATGGTAGCAGAAGTGGAAACATTACCACCTCTGGGCTTCGTTATTTTTTTGTATACAGCTCTAAGGGCGGTGATAAATATATGTTATAATATAGACTATATTATAAATACTGTATATACTATGTTGATCAGAACCGACACCGACGAGGGCTAATGTGTATACGTCAGTTATTTGTGAAGATGCATTCGATTCGTACTCTCGTGATCTTAGTTTCCGAGCGGGTTTGAAGCATGTGTATATTCCTTACTTGTAGCTCACTGCATGTGCTATTCAATGACGTCTATGATTTATGACAACTTCAAAATGGTGACAAAATATCAAAATATGAATATCATTTTCAAAAAGGAAACTGTATACAAATACATTTAAAAAAAGACTTTCTTGTTAAAAAAAGTTTGCAGTTAATGTGGAATCACAGATATATTTATGGTCCTGTTTGAGGAATATAAAGACTATTTTCTGATGGCATGTGCTGCAGAGACCTTCACATATTACAGTTATTTTCAATGTCAGCTGCAGGGAGCTCAGCAAGATGGCCAATTCCATAATCAGCGGTAGATGTGACAAAAGGATGGATCACGGTTTCAGCTGTTTTGTTGTCTAGATGTTATCTAATAGCAGCAAAGTTCCTGATCTAATGGCCAATGCCTCTCCCATCACACTCTCACCGTGCCGACCACTCCAAAGAGGTTAGGTAAATTCTTCACATTGTTTCCCATTCTTTCAGTATGTTGAGACGCCTAAAACAAGCAGTTACTCCATGTTTAAAATCTGAACTCTTCAGAAGTAGAGTGGTTAGCACGGGGAGAATGTGATGGGAGAGTCAATCACCCTAAATATTTCTTTAGGGTCATGCTTGTTTTCCTCCGCCATCTTGGAAACTAATCAGATTCAGTTATGATATCTATTCTTCTGAAAGTTGTAGATTTCTTTATCAATTTGTAGGTTGGACATCTTCAACTTCCTCTCCAGCCTTCCTTTCAATGACCTTTTATTTTTGATATGATGGCTCATCCGTGGTGTGCTTAATAATGTCCTCATTTAAATGTGAATTGTCGGTGTTTGTCGATATACTAATGACTTTGAGTTGATAGTCTTCATTTTTCTTCTTATTTTTTGTGTGCTTCAGCCACCGGTGACTGACAGCTGTGGTCACAGATGGTCAAAAATGGAGGATGAGAGTGAATGCCAAAGTTATACATTTTAGCAAAGAACTCAACTTATATTTGATAATGAGGTAGTTATGATAATGAGGTAGTTATCACAATCAGATAGAGTCAAAGACTTAGGTGTTATCTTTGATCAAGAATTAACAATGAAACAACAAATAAAGAAAATGTGTAAAAATGGTTTTTTTCATATAAAGAACATTGTATAGATGAAAAAACTGCAAATACCCTGGCACATGCATTTGTTACATCAACTCTAGACTATGGTAACTGCCTAAATGTAAAATAGCCAAATTGCTAAATTTGCAGAACTCTGCAGCCAGGGTAGTGGGGAAAATGAGGAAGAATGACCACATAACTGGCAAGCTGATGGAATTACATTGGCTGCCGATGGAGGCAAGAATAGATTTTAAAATAGCATTGTTGACATGGAAGGAACAGAATGGTTGTGCACCTGGGTACCTATCACAGCTATTGATACCTAAAAATGGGGCAAGATCCCTCAGGTCTGCAGATAATAATGAATATATGGTACAAGAAACCTAATATGAAAACATATGGGGATCGTGCTTTTGCAGCATATGTGCCCAAAAACCTGGAATGCCCTGCCCCTTGAAGTGAAAAACTGCAAAAAGTTAAACAAATTTAAATCTGAACTTAAAACCTATTTATACACTAAACATTATCTTCAAAAGCGCTACGAGCAGACATGGTCTGAAATGGCGCTATATAATTATTTATTATTATTATTATTATTATTATTATTATTAATTAAATGTGTGGAAAGATATAAATAGTTTGGACTATTTAAAACAAAATCTTAAATTTGACACGACAATGTTGCCTGAGTTTTGGCTCAATCTATACTATACCCAAAGACATCTGCAAAATAGACTTGAAATCCACTGTTTCTGGAAACACCACGCACTGCCCATTATATTGCAGATTCCCCACTAATTAAACTCGACTTCCAGCGATTGACTGTTGCAGTTATGACCAATGTCATCGTCTGTAAATGCAAATCCGGGGGTAATCTGTAGCGTTTTTTCCTCAGTTTTTTAGCCGATATTAAACCACACTCCCACGCAGTGTCGCCACCGTCTCGACCATCCACCCTCTCCACCATCGACGATACCACCACTGCCACAGGTGCCTTTTTGGCTCCGATTTGCTCCCATACGCCAAATTTGTCACAATCGCTAGAGTTTATAGTTGAGTAAATTTATAAACTTTACATAGTTATCTGAATGGGTTGTAATCATTTCTGAAACATTGTACCAATAAAGGCAGTATTTACAATGTTACACTCAGAGTTTGCTGGGAACTATTTAAAAGTCATGCGGGCTACATTCAGAGGTACGTGATTTGGTTTTGAGGGCAGACGACAAACAGCTGAAAGTAGTACCGACGGTCATATGCTAATCTGCCTGTGGCAGTGATGGGTCTTTGACCCGGGGCTGTAAGGAGTGTGATATTAAACATGACAACGTGATGATGTCATGGAAACGCAAAGGGAGAATCTTCATATGACGTCAGAAGGACCACAACGTTGTGGAGTTTCCAGATTGTTGCTGTCACTCCCGTGAATAAACTGACCAACTTTCACCTGATTGCGCAAACTCGTAAACAATGGCGAAACGATGCCGAGATGAAGAAATAACAAAGAAATTTTTTCAAACAGGGCTGACATCTTATGTTTACTTAAAGGGAACCTAATTGTTTGATTGTTAGTTGCCGGAAGTCGAGTTCTTACAGAGTCTGGACTTAAAAACTGGATGGGCAGTGCATGGTATTTCTAAAATCAAAGGATTTCAAGTCTATTTTGACGATGTCTTTGGGTATAAATGTAGTAACAATTATGGTTTATGACTCAATTTACCAGTTCAATTTGATTACATCTTGGCGATTAGAACTTTGCACCTAATTTAGCAATAAATGGTGATGTGGGCTGGATCAGTTGCATGGTTCATCATAGAGTTGGAATGCCACAGTTCCTTTTAATATATTTGAATTAGTACATATATGTCTGAATCATATCCTGATCAAAATAGTGATGATCATAATGTAATCAAAGAAAAATTATATCAGTTTCCCTAATTTTCATTAGTGAAAATTAGGGAAACGGTGAAATGACATTTTCGAAGTGGCAAAAATCAGACCCTATTGTTCTTTTAAAACTGTTTTGACTATTTCCGGGCCCGGGCTATGCCTTGCATCCTCTTTGCAACGGCAATAAACCAGAAAAAGTGGTGCTCCACATGTAACACGGATGGGAAAAAATAACAAACAAAACAAAAATTACAACAAACAAAACAAAAAAATTAATAAACAACAAAATAATTAATAAACAACAAAATACATTTAAACACAAACAATCATTGCAAACTGATGAAGTAGTTGAAATTATTTTTATTCATCTTTTAAAAACATTTAATTTGGTATGTGAACGATTTTATCAGCACAACTCTTTGCAAAGATGAGCCTTTTCATGCTCGATTACGTAAGTTGCTCTATTATCGCCCAGGCGCTATCAGACTTTTGCATGTCATTTCTGTTCTAATTGTCCGATTTACACCAAATTTGAATTAAACTTACTGAAAATTCCTTGTTCCTGCGATTGGGAATCATTTCCAAGCAATTTAAAGGGATAATTTTATGCAACGATAGACAAAGACGATGACATCGTTTTTGAACGTTCTGCTTTGACTCACGCACTTCTTTTCTTTTGCCACGGTTCACTTCTGTTACATATGTATTCATATACCGGGACGCTTGCGCGAATTGGAATCTTGCATGCACACGGATGAACACTCCACAGTGGCGTCAGTTGCTTCAACAATAATGACCACAGAAAAACCCGAATTACAACCCACAGGATATGACTACGCATTTCCCACGATCATACCGATCACAGTATAACACAGATAGTCGGCAATCATTCTCAAAAAGGGAACTATCCCTGTTACAAAAATCTCGGCCATTTTAGCGCTGATTCAAGTGCCAGGTGCCTGTTATGGGTCTGATGAGTGTAAAGGGCAAGTAACATGCCCAAAATACACTGATTACCACACCGCAATGAGGAAATTCAAATTAACATTTTTAAAGGAAAAAGAAATTCAAAGGATGCGCCACACTGAGAATATTTTTTTTTTGAGGCACATAATCATATTAAAAGTCAGTACAATCTGATAGCCTTTTCATGCGCTGGTGTTATACCAAAAGAAACCAAATCAGTGGCAATCCAAACGGACATGACATGGCCAATTCAAGATAAGGCACATTTATTTGCAGTGAATGATACGCGTGCTATATCTACCATTGCATTTCAAGCTAAATCTACCATGGCATGGCAACCCAGTCTTCTACCTTACTTCTGCCAAATACTTTACAAAATCTACAAAAACACCTATACCCAAAGACATCGGCAAAATGGACCTGAAATCCACTGTTTCTAGAAACATCACGCACTTCCCATCATATTGAAGTTTCCCCAGTAATTAAACTCGACTTCCGGCGATTGACTGTTGCAGTTCTGATCCATGTCATCGTCTTTCCCAGTCATAATATCTATAATTGCAAATCCGGGGGTAATCTGTAGCGTTTTTTCCTCAGTTTTTTAGCCGATATTAAACATGACAACGTGAAATGGCATTTAGAAGAGTCCAAGTGATGACGTCATGGAAACGCAAAGGGAGAATCTTCATATGACGTCAGACGCACCACAACGTTGTTGAGCTTCAGATCGTTGCTGTCACTCCCGTGAATAAACTGACCCACTTTCACCTGATTGCGCAAACTCGTAAACAATGGCGAAACGATGCCGAGATGAAGAAATAACAAAGACATTTTTTCAAACAAGACTGACATCTTATGTTCATATAAAAGGAACATGATTGTTTGATTGTTAGTTGCCGGAAGTCGAGTTCTTACAGAGTCGTGGCTTAAATATGAAGGCCAGTGCAAGGTGTCTCTAGAAACAGTGGATTTCAAGTCCATTTTGACGATGGCTTTGGGTATAATACAAATATATAAAATAAAAAACCTGCTAAATAATGCTTCTGTTGTCTGTATTCAAGAAACTAAAGTTAAAATTACATCCATCACAATTACATGATTTGAACCCTCCATAAACTTGCTAAAACAGATGGATAGAGCACATGGTGGAGTTGCAATGTTTATCAGGAACTTTATTCCAAAAAGTGAAATAATCCTATATTCAGACATACAGGCTGTTTCTGTAAAAGTAACTGGTCACACTACAATAACTATCTTTTCATTATATTTAGAATACTTTGTGCCTTTGGAATGATGATACACCTATCTTCCTCCTACTCCAGGTTCCTTGACATTGACTGATCTCTCCAGGTGTTCTCTGAGCTTATTTTTAGATTTTTAACATGGGAGGATAAATCAAAGAGAACCGCATCAGTTTTCAGCGTGTGTAACTTGCAGCTCACCGCACGTGCTGGTCAGTGACGTCATGTCAATGATTGGCACATGCACGAGACGACGTAACGCAAATATATGATGTACTTCCACCATATATTTGCGTACGCATCGGTATCCCTGCACGTGTAGTGGTCCACGTGCTGCGTGAGAGGCTGGAAGCTAATGCGGTTCTCTATGGGATAAATGGGGAAGTGGTCATTGACCCATTATCTTAAATGGTCATTTTCCTTCTCCAGATGAAAGACTGTCAAAATGTCGATTTCTTACAGATTGGAGGTATTTCAAATTGTTTGCTATGAGAGAATTACCCCTGAACTATTTGAAGATGCAGTAACCCGATATAAATGTTTACAGATACACTGAAACATGTTGCCGATAGCTGTATTCCCAAGTCAAAACCCAACTCTAAAATAAAAAAAATGGTTTAGTGCTGAGTGTAAACATGCTGTCAAAGAGCAGAAGAAAGCTCTCAAGAAATTCAATAGGTGGCCAAGTCACTACATTTTAAACCAATATCGGATTAGAAGAGCTAAAATTAGATATGCTATATACGGTGTCAGCAAAATGAAGAGCAAGGACTGTTTCAGAATTAAAACTACACTTAACTCGTAGTCACCCATTGAGAAATGCTGTGGATATGATTTGTAAAATAAAGGTAAAGCGATGTGTTGGGTTTATACATATAAATAAAAATGGTCTGAAATAGCCAATACAATAAAGTCAGTCAATATCAAACAATTCCTCTTCAGAAAATACTACATTCCAAAATTGAGACAAAGTCACACATTCAGCTCTTTTGTGAGAAACTTTAAGGAATTTATGACAGATGACACAATTTTTGACAGATGACAAACTTTCTAATTGGCAAAACCCATGAATGTCAAATTTCATTGTGCCCTATATATCTTATGAGGAAATCCCCAGTTTGGTGACATTAATGCTTTAGCCCGCAATTGCTATAATGGTAAGGCATGGTCATAATCGTATGCATATGTCAAAATGGGCCGTCTACATGGATGCACTGAAATGACGATAATTTTGATAATACAGAGGGCACCATATCCTGGTGATCTCACAAGAATTAGTGTGAAAGTATAACCATCACTTTGATCAAGCATCAGACAGATCTTCTGGAAATACCAACAATTATGTGTGTATATCATTCATTAATGATTTATTATTAAAAAGGCAAAAACCTAGCTCATTGCAAGAAATACATTTTGTCATTGTACCCCTTGTAATAATACAACAGTGCATATCACTGGTATACGGTATATCTTGGACGAGTGTCTGATTTAGGTCATGTGGTATTGTACCCCTTGTAATAATACAACAGTGCATATCACTGGTATACGGTATATCTTGGACGAGTGTCTGATTTAGGTCATGTGGTATTGTACCCCTTGTAATAATACAACAGTGCATATCACTGGTATACGGTATATCTTGGACGAGTGTCTGATTTAGGTCATGTGGTATTGTACCCCTTGTAATAATACAACAGTGCATATCACTGGTATACGGTATATCTTGGACGAGTGTCTGATTTAGGTCATGTGGTATTGTACCCCTTGTAATAATACAACAGTGCATATCACTGGTATACGGTATATCTTGGACGAGTGTCTGATTTAGGTCATGTGGTATTGTACCCCTTGTAATAATACAACAGTGCATATCACTGGTATACGGTATATCTTGGACGAGTGTCTGATTTAGGTCATGTGGTATTGTACCCCTTGTAATAATACAACAGTGCATATCACTGGTATACGGTATATCTTGGACGAGTGTCTGATTTAGGTCATGTGGTATTGTACCCCTTGTAATAATACAACAGTGCATATCACTGGTATACGGTATATCTTGGACGAGTGTCTGATTTAGGTCATGTGGTATTGTACCCCTTGTAATAATACAACAGTGCATATCACTGGTATACAGTATATCTTGGACGAGTGTCTGATTTTAATTTTTCAGTTCATGACAAGGATGTAATAGATGTTCATAATTATCCTTAGATATCGATCAACATAAATATGATGCATTTAAATGGTGGAGCAGAACCAGACGTTTGCTCAAAAGAAGTGTGAGAAATATTAAGACTAGGGTGATATTGATGATATTGACCGGCCTCAAAGTCAGGAGGGTTACTAAAGGTATCTTAAAAATTGAAAAAAGAGGCAGCTCCACAACATGCTGAGCACGTGCTCACAATATTGTACCGCAATTTTTTCACCTCTCTTCAAATATCTGATTTCCAAATTATACAAATGAAAATGTCAAAATCTGTTTCACTAGGATTGCAGTGAATTTTCTTCACACTAAAATCAACAAAGCTAAAAACAAGCTTTTACTAGTTGTGTAATCTACCGTAGAACTAGTTTGCTTGTCTTTTTCATTTCACTTCAAAACTATTATCGGGGACGATGTGGACAATAATACTACATTGTATTTTGAAAGAAATATAGTTGTAATCATTAATGTCATAGTCGTAATATTAAATTTCATTGATGCATTGATTTTAAAGGAATGTATTACCAGTTCCCATAAAGTACATTATTTTGGTTATTTTCTCTTCTGCCACTAGGGCCCATCATTGAAAAGACCAACCAATAAATACCCTTTAAAAAGAAGTAACTTTTATTTTGTCTTTGTACATGTATGATTTTGAAATCAACAAAACATGTAGCCTATTATATATTTATGATATGATACGTTTCAAAAAGATACTGGATTATATGTACTGTAAGACTGAAATATCACAAAATGATCATTAGAAATGTATAAATGTATATATGTTCATATACAGCATGAAGATTAAAATATCATTGTACAGTTATATGAGTTTCAAAGATCGGTTTTTGGTACAGTGCTCAGTTACAAATATGAGAAAAATAACGGTATACAATTACGTATTCATTCATCCAGTGTGTTTGTATTTCCAGTTCCATCCAGATCCAGATTCTCATCCAGGTGGGTTTTGATTTACAATCACAGAATTCAATTCAGGGCCGGAAAAATGTCATTTCTGAACTTGATATATTAGGTATATAGTACATATGACACATCTCTGATGAATAATACAGATTTCTATTTGAATGTGTGTTTTTACAGAAAATGTTCAAAACGTGTCCTATCAAATTATTTATATGCTTTGGACACGAATAAAAAAAATAAATATGTTAGTTTTGACACGAATAAAACAGTTAAAACTATATGACAGTTGTACATTTTACATAATGAGGGTTTGTTAATACTTAGATTTGTGGGGATAAGATGAAGACCTGGATGAGGAATATTCATCACATAACACCACTCCAGGCTGACCACAGCACACCTCCCAGATTTCTCAAAACCAAAATTACAAAAAAACAATGATATTGGGAATGTTTGTATTTAAATTATTAAAAATTAGACTGTTAAATATTGAAAAATGTATGAGGTGAGCACATAACAAAGGTGGTCGTGCTGCCTGCCTGTTATCATTTGGAACTGCTATTTCCTCTGATAGTTGTAAAGCTACCAAGGTTTCTCTGCAGGAAAATTGTGTCATATGTTGTTCAAATCCAAGAGGAAGATACCAGACACAGTTCAAATGGTAAAGCTACCAAGGTTTCTCTGCAGGTAAATTGTGTCATATGTTGTTCAAATCCAAGAGGAAGATACCAGACACAGTTCAAATGGTAAAGCTACCAAGGTTTCTCTGCAGGTAAATTGTGTCATATGTTTTTCAAATCCAAGAGGAAGATACCAGACACAGTTCAAATGGTAAAGCTACCAAGGTTTCTCTGCAGGTAAATTGTGTCATATGTTTTTCAAATCCAAGAGGAAGATACCAGACACAGTTCAAATGGTAAAGCTACCAAGCTTTCTCTCCAGGTAAATTGTATCATATGCTGTTCAAACCCAAGAGGCAGAACACATATTACGGAGAATTTTGGGCTAATCCCGATGGTAATGCTACCACCTCCTCTGATATCATTGTGGGTAATAATAATAATAATAACGATTTATATAGCGCTATATCAGACCAGGTCTGCTCTAAGCGCTTCATTAAGATAGTGCTTTCTAAATAAAAATGTCTTGAGTTTTTTCTTGAAGGTTTCTACAGTTTTACAATTTTTCACTTCAAGGGGCAGGGCATTCCAGATTCTTGGCGCATATACCATGAAAGCCCTGTCGCCATAGGATTTCATATTAGTCATAGGTACTATGTATTCATTCTTATCATTAGATCGCAGTCCCATACCCAACTGTTTATATTCTAATAAATCAGACAAATATTTTGGGGCAAAGCCATTTTGCACCTTCCATGTTAGTAGAGCCATTTTGAAATCAATTCTAGCCTTCACAGGCAACCAGTGAAGTTCTATAAGTTTTTGCGTGATATGATCTCTCTTTTTAAGTTTCCCAACTACCCTGGCTGCAGCGTTCTGTAATTTTTGTAGTTTAGCTAATTCACATCCAGGTAACCTAGCAAGAAGGGCATTTCCATAGTCAAGGGTAGAGGTAACAAAGGCATGAGCAAGGGTGTTGGCAGTTTTTTCATCCAGACAATTTCTTATTCTTGATAAATTTTTTACATGGAAGAAACCATTTTTACACATTTTCTTGATTTGTGATTTCATAGATAGTTCTTGATCTAGAATAACCCCTAGATCCTTAACAGCATTTGATCTAGGAATTTTAGTTTCCCCTACTAGAATTTCTTCTGGTACATTTTTCTTTCTGAAATCACAGCTTTTACCACATAAAAGCATTTCTGTCTTTCCATCATTTAACTTCATCTTATTCTCTATTAAAAATTTTTTAACCTCTATAATACACCTTTCCATCTCTATGCAAGACCTATTTCTAGTTTCTTCAGATTTAGGATCAATGGTGATGTACAGTTGTGTGTCGTCAGCATAGATATGATGCCTGAGACCATAGTTACCAATGATATCTGATAAAGGCTCCATATATGCAGTGAAAAGTAAAGGTCCCAAAACCGAGCCTTGTGGGACGCCATATTTAATATTCATGTTTTCAGATCTTTTACCATCAATTATGACACATTGTTTTCTATTAGATAAGTATGATCTAAACCATTTAAGGGCAATTCCTGTGATACCACATCTTTTTTCCAGTCTATTCAATAATATCTCATGATCGATAGTGTCGAAGGCTGCTGATAGATCCAGCAGTACCAGCATTACCGTTTTACCATTATCAATATCCATTAATATGTCATTCTGAACTTTAAGCAATGCAGTTTCAGTACTATGGAATTCCTTATATGCTGATTGAAATAGCCCTTGAATTTCATTTCTAACCAAATGACCTACAAACTGTGTAGCCACAGCCCTTTCTATTAGTTTTGATAAATAGGCCAGATTCGAGACTGGTCTATAATTGATCTGATATTTTTTCATCAACTATATGTTCCTTAATTATATTACTATGTATGCCTGTTATTAATAAGTCGAGCGTATTTCCCATAATATGCGTTGGTTCTGTCACATGATTATGCAAATTATACAGATCTAGGACTTCATTGAATTTTATTACATTAGGCCTTTCGGGTCTATTCATGTGAAAATTATAGTCACCTACTAATATAACTTCATGATTATATGTGCTATAATAGGACAGTAGTTCACTGAATTCTTCAAAAAATTCTGTGTAAGTATATTTGTTCTTATCAGAAGGCTCAGGTCTGTATATTGTAATAATGGTGCATATCTTATTTTTAGATTTAATGTTTATTTCCATCATTTCCATTGTCAATAATTTATGTGTGTGATTAATTTTTTTTATGTCTATTTCAGGTCTATAGATAATCGCCAGAACCCCGCCAGACCTTAGGGCACGTGGTACATGTTCAATGTCATAGTTGATACCTTTAATTTCGCCTCGAATGATTTGTTCATTCATTTCATTAATCCAAGTTTCAGTTATAAAGAAAAGATCAACATTATTTTCCTTTATATACATATTTATCAGTTCCGTCTTGTTTCCAAGACTTTGAACATTGGCTGTTGCAATAATTAGATCTTTGTTCATTTTAATATGTTTATCATTTTTAAGTTTACGTTTTATATGTCTATTCGTTTTGTTATTAATTAAGTTTCTATTAAAGTTAGTTTTATTTATATTCTCCTGAGCATTAAGGCAACTTTCAACCGGGAATTCGGCCATTGACCCTATGACGTCATTATGGAGGGAACCTCTTTCACCCCCAGCAGACTGCCCCCCATGACGGCCAATCAGATTAAGGGAGGGCGGAGCAAACGTCTGATCGCTTTGAATCTTTGTGCGGCAATTTACATTACTAGGAGTGTATTCATTATGACCAAAGTTGTGTGCTACCATCTTATTACTGTCAGAAAGACATCCAAATCGATTTGAGAGCGAAATGTCATTTTTATGCGTTGTGAGACATGTTCTACTCCTACGGACCAGCCTGTGGTGGGCGGGGCCATTCTTACCATGTGACTCATATCGCATCAATGATTGGTTCTGGTTTTTCCTTAAGTTTCGTATACAAGAGCTACCATTAAGATGCTTTCCATTAAGAGTGTCTGCTTGGGGACCCCCCTCATATTAATTCCTACCATTTTATTTAAAGATGATGTGCTATTGTTAAAATTTTTATTTTCTGCTTTATTACTGCACAGATTGACTTCTTTTTGATTATTTGGAATCTTCAATACCTCAGCATATGTGGTCTTTAAAAATTCTACATGTTTATTTACTGTTTCATATTCTTGGCTATCTTTATTACTTAAAAGATAAAAAACTTTGTTTTGACATTGATTTTTGCATTGACTACGGGGACATACGGTATTATTATTACTTAAAAGATAAAAAACTTTGTTTTGACATTGATTTTTGCATTGACTACGGGGACATAAGGTATTTATCTTTTCATTTGAAAAAATGACATTATTCGAATCTTTTCCACGTTTGTTAAAATTTATTTTCATGCAATTTTCTTTTAAATCATCATGCATCGTAAAAACATCTCCATTCATAGAGTTTTGGTTATACAAGATTCTTTCATTATAAATATTTCTCTTCTGAAACCTTATGTCCCCCCGACCCCATCATTTGTTAAATTGTTGCATATTTTTGTACTTTGTCAGTTCCTCATTATAATTTCTTCCGAAAATTAATTTTTCCTGAAGTGATTCGATAAGTTCATTTGTTGCCATCAAAAGTAAAAATATTTCAGTAACAAAATTATTAGTGACGTAAGACAGATAGTACCTCCCGCACGAGAAATACTAATTTAGAGCTCCGTCTTATACAAATAATATTAGCCTTAAAAAAATTCAAGATATGTTCTCGACAATAGGAATATATACCAAGGAATATCTTAAATATTTCCCGCACGAGAAATATTTATTTAGAGTTTGATATTCCTTAAGCCCTTTTGTCCTTGTTAAAGAGTTGACAATCAATATGTGTATTTCTGCTCGAGTTGATATATATTTTTAGACTAGCTGCCAGTAATTAAGAGGATTAGCTGTATTCAGACAGATTAGCTCGAGATATTTTCCAGCATATAGAAATATCTATTTAGAATTGAGCTACTGTTTGTAGATATAAAATAAAACAGATTTTGAAAACAAGAGCCTATGGTTTGATATTTGATTAACTCCCGCACGAGAGATAATCTTAGAAACAATATACAAGCAATAGGCACAATGTAAAATAAACTAAATTTGCACAGAATTTGTGAAATATGGTGAGAGCAATTTGTGAAATAAGTGAGAACAATAAATGGTTATTTCCCGCACGAGAAATAACCTTAGAGATATTGTCTCTTAGATTTATGTGAAATATTGTTAGATCAATCATATAAGAAAAATAAGATAGGTAGTATTCCCCGCACGAGAAATACTAAATTAGAGTCTATCTTATATATTAAATAATAATTTCAATAATATAGAGTTTGCAATATTTTAAAGAAGTGATCTGATACTCGATTTTCAATATTCCCCGCACGAGAAATATTGTTAGATCAACCGAGGTTTATTTAAGAAACGTATGAGCGGTCTGAGCGAAGCTTAATGCAGGTTCTTTGTGTACACTGTGGTTTTTTGCAGGAGGAATGTTTTGTTTATCCCCTTTATGTAACTTTATGCTTCTAGCTTAAATATTATTCTTGTGTGGCTTAGTTCTCTTAATGTTTGTGATTATTCCTGGTATAGCGTTTATATAACCGCCGCGCAATGCGTTCATATACGTACCCAGTATATATACGTTTATATATACCAATCCCACGATGGTGATGTCTTGATTTTCGTTATCAGGATTAGATCAGAATCCACCCCAAATAACAAATTTTCCACAGAAAATTCTCCTTTGCACTCCAAAATTATATCCACGCAGTCAGTTTCAGTAATTTGATGCGTTTTAACAAGAAAAAACGCAACAAAATTAGCTTATAATTCCTAGAAACTGGAGCTCCTTGAAAACACGTCCACTCCTCCCGCACACCCGCACACAAAGCTGTATTATTTCAAACTTTATGAAACGTTTTATGGTCTGTACTTACTCTGAAGGGTATCTTAGAGTGTCTCCAACCAATCTCATTTATGACCCAGTTACAGTGTATATTAATGTTGGTAATGCAGCTTCGACAGTCATTTTCCGTTTTTTGGGTACTCTGTATTCATTTCCTCTGGTTTGTGATTCGGCTTTTTCTGTGGTCAATATTGTTCAAGCAATTGACGCCACTCTGGAGTGTTCGTCGTGTGCATGCAATAGATTCCAATTTGAATATGTTTCTATAATATATAAACAAAGATAAAGAAGTGATTGATGACAAAAGAAATCGAGATGACAACATCGTCGTTGCCCATCGCTGTGCAAAATTATCAATAAATATTGCTTGAAATGCCTTCTTATCGATTGTGCATGAAATTCTGAGTGGATTTAGTTCAATTTTCAAGATAAATTGATTTGTTTATTGCAAATGAAGAAGAATACAATATAATAGATATTTCTTGCTACCAAAAAAAAGATGAAATCTTTACATTGGAGTTTTTATTGAGCAATTTACATATCAGAAGAATATAATAATTTTCCAGTGCAATCCGATAGTTCCAAATGTTTCAGTACTAGCATGTGTCTCACAGATCTGATGTTTTACTTTTACATTTTCTCATGGCAAGATTGATCACTTAACGTTTTTTCTGGATTCACATATCAAAATAAACATGGACTGTACCTATCCAAGGTGTTATTGAAGTACCCCCTCTAGGATTTATATTTTAATAAACTATTGAGATTGTGCACAAGATGCCTCCTAAGAGGAAGGCTGCTGAAGCTGAAGCAGAAATTCATGAGGATGGAAGTAGCATTGTGACAGATCTGCAGAGACAGTTCCAGAATTTTAACAGCACCTTTGACAAGAAGTTTGACAGTCTCAGGGATATTTTCAAGGATGATATCACAAAGGCAGTGAATGATGCAGTTCAGAAATCTATCAAGCATGAAATGGACACAATAAGGAAAGAATTTCAGACAGAGCTAGATAAAATGATGGAACAAATAGTTGCCATTCAACAAAAACAGCAAGAAACCGAAGAAAAACAACAAGAATTGAGTGTGAAACAACAAGAACTGGCATCAAAGGAAGTGACATATGCTAGTGTGGTCTCACAGCAGAAAATTGTCGTGAAAAATCTAGTGGAAACAGAGGGTGAAACCACTAGTGATAGAGTGAAAATGCTGTTTTCACAGGGTTTGGGGTTTCAGGACAGTGAAATAGATGTTCAGTGTGCGGAGAGAAAAGGTGACCCAAATGTAAAGAGACAGCATCCCAGAGTCATTCTTGTCACTGTGAAAGACACTGAGATGACAAGGAAAATTATGAAAAGAAAAGCCAAATTAAAAGACAGTGATCAATACAAAAAAGTCTACATTGACATAGACAGACCAGCTAAAGAAAGACAACTAGAAAACAACATGAGGACAATCATAAACACACTAGCAAAGGACAAGCTTCAAATCAAAGGCGGCAGAGTGACCGCTAAGGAGAACAATGAGCGATTATAGGCCAAATGCGGGTTCTGGAACTCGAACTCTTTTAGTATTGATACAAACACAAACAATTATAAATATAGAGTTGCGTGTCTACAATATACAGATTGTGATATTATTGGTGTAGCAGAGACATTTCTTACAGGTAAACAAGAATTAAATGTACCAAACTACAAATGGCATGGTCAAAATCGAAAGTGGATAAGGAAAACAGCAAGGAGAGGGTCTGGTGGTATAGGGTTTTTGATACATGAGAGGATACAGGAAAGATACAATGTTGAAGTTTTAGACAATGATTGTGAAGGTATTTTATGGTTGAAATTTACTTGTAAACATACATCTATGTGTTTTACAACATGTGTATGCTACCTAGTGCCACAGAACTCTGCCAGGTCTACTGATGGTGTGGAATTTTATGAAACCCTTCTTGGTAAAATGTATTTATATCAAAATATTGGGCCATTGTACATGTGTGGAGATTTTAATAGTAGGTGTGGAGACATGGCAGATACTATTGAAGGTGTAGACAACATTCCTGCCCGAAATGTGGTGGATTTTGATGTAAATAGCTATGGTGACAGTCTTATTGAATTTCTTATCAGTAGTAATTGTTGTATATTGAATGGGCGAAAATCATGCTTGAATCATTTCACAAGAATTGGTAATACAGGCAGAAGTGTAGTTGATTACTGTCTTTTACCCCATGATGACCTGAATTTATTTAGTGATTTTAATGTACATAGAATGACAGAAATTGTTGAACAGACGGGTATAGTGGCAGATAAAATACCTGATCACAGTATTTTATGTTGGAACATGGATATTGGTGAAATTGAAAAATGTGAACAAGATGGTCAATGTAGTGTCATTAAAGAGGTCACCAAATATGACACAACAAATGTGCCAGATGATTTTATGACTGATGAAAATATTGTGAAGCAGGTTAATGATGCCATTGTAAAGCTGGAGCATGTACAGCTAAGGCAAAATATTTTAGATGAGGCATATGAGGAATTTTGTAATGTGTTGACAGGTGAAATGAGAGCAAAAATGCCAAGTAGGGTGATTAAAATACACAGGGGTCAGACAAGAAAAACACAGAAAAAGAAATGTAAGAACCAACCATGGTGGTGTGACACACTTAGTGACTTGTGGACAAAAATGTGTGAAGCAGAGAATGCATGGCTTGCTTGTCTTGATGTAGGAGGAACTAGGCGAAGGAATCTGAAATCTTGTTTTGTTCAGGCTAGTAAATCATTTGATAAGGAAAAACAGAGAAGTAAAAGAAACTACTGGAAACGTGAGCAAGATAGAATACTCAATGAAAGTGAAAATGACCCAAATAAATTCTGGAAATCTATTGGGAAGATTGGTGTTCAAAATGACAGAAAGCAAAACATTCCTATGGAGGTTTATAATGATGAAGGTCTTGTAACAACAAATGTTGATGAGGTGTTGAAAACATGGAAAACAGATTTCTCAACACTGTTTTCAAATAATGAGCAGAAATTTGATGAACAATTCTTAAAAGGTGTTAAAGAGAGAGTGAAGAAATATGAGGAAGAAATGGAAAGAATAGTGGCTAACCAGGATGGCAATGTTGACATGCATATGTTGAATTGTGAAGTAACTATTGAGGAGGTAAAACGTGCTGTCTGTAAAGCAAAGATAGGTAAAGCAGTAGGAATTGACCAAATACCCACAGAGGTGTTAAAAGGGGAGGCAACATGCCAGTTCATGGTGAAACTTTTTAATATGTGTTTTAAAGATGGCATAATCCCAAACTGCTGGAAAAAGGGAATCATTAACCCCATCCCTAAGTCTGGTAATAAAGACAAAAGGCTCCCTTTAAGCTATAGGGGGATCACACTGACTTGCCACATGTATAAAATGTATTGCACGGTTTTAAAGTTGAGACTGAACATGTACTTGGAAAATAATGGAATACTGGTTGAGGAGCAAAATGGGTTCCGCAAGATGAGGAGTTGTTTGGACCATATATTTACTCTTGTCACAACTATTGAGAACAGGTACAAATGCAGGCAGTCAACATACGTATGCTTTGTGGATATGCAAAAGGCTTTCGATACTGTAAATAGGACTTGCCTCATGGATAAACTCAGGGATATTGGTATTGGTGGAAGTATGTACAGAGCCATAAAAGCTTTATATGAAAATGTATCTTGTTCTGTAAGAGTCAATGGTGAATATACAGAATGGTTTGACGTTGAGTTGGGTGTTAAGCAAGGTTGCATTTTATCGCCGTCGTTCTTTAGCATTTTTATTAATGATCTAGCCAAGGAAATTAAGAGGTTGGATCTTGGTGTAATCATAGAAGAGACACAACTCAGTATTTTAATGTTTGCAGACGATATTGATTTAATTGCAGATACACCCAACTCATTGCAGACAATGCTGAATACTCTATCACAATGGTGCTATAAATGGAGATTGTGTATAAATGCAGACAAAACAAAAGTTGTACACTTCAGGACTCCTAGTATGGAAAAGACCACATTTGAATTTAAATGCGCGGGTCAGATATTGAAGTAGTTGAGAGCTACAAGTATCTTGGCATAACACTGAATGAGTATCTAGACAAGAGTCAAGTTGCTAAAACATTTGCAAAGTCTGCTAACCGGGCACTTGGGCTGCTGATAGCTAAACATAGAGCATTTGGTGGTATTGTAGGATATAGAATACACACCCAGAGACTCTTGGAAATATATAGACATTCATAGACAATAACACACGATACTGATGGTTGATGAGTCACCATAACCACCACTCTGTGAGATCACGTGTAAGACGGACGAGCCGAAGTTGAATACACAGGCAGGACGAGTCCATTTGATGACGCGTGAGGAAGCCACGTAGGCGACCCCCCCACAGATGACGCGTGGGTATAAATATACTCATACACAACACAAAGACAGTTTGGACCGAGAAAAGCAGAGAGCCAAGCCACGTCAGTCAGGACAAGGAGGGAGCAGGAGTGCGGGCCGCAGGCCGCCACTCTCTGTCGCCTCCACACGGATAACCACTCAGGCTGATCGCCCATTGCCATGCCATATGCTAATTCGGGGTTATATTTATGTATATGTATTTATGTATATGTACAGTTTATACCCCGAATAAAGATGACATTATATCCGAGTCTGCAGTTCTCCTTGATCACCCGAGATAGGAGTAGGCACTTAGCATATTGGCCAGGAACTCACTTAGCCAAGCAAGTTTCCCCATATCTTCTGAGGCTCCCTTCACTATGTAACAGTATGCCCCATGATGTGTTTACAAAGCTGTATGACTCATTAGTGGCACCAATCATAGAATATGCAGCTGCAATGTGGGGACATAAAGAATTTAGTTGCATAAATGCTGTACAAAATCGTGCATGTAGGTTTTTTATGGGAGTCTCCAAATATACACCCAATACAGCAGTTAATGGTGATATGGGTTGGAAATCAAGCTTGCATCGCCAAAAAGTATGTATTGCTAGAATGTGGCTGAGATTAGTGAATATGAATGTTAACAGATGGTCAAGCAAAGTGTTCTGGTATTCATATAGAAAAGCACAAAATGGATGTAAGAATTGGTGCTATCACACAATGAAAATGTTTGATGACTTAGGTATTGGTCATTTTAAGGATGTCAACAATTGTAACAATAAGAAATTAGTGTTGGATGAACTAGAAGATTGTTTGTTACAAGAAACTGTGCAGAAATGGAAAAATGATCTATATAAAGATGTCAGAGTTGGTAGCAATAAACTGAGAACATACAGAAAATTTAAGCAGAATTGTATTTAAGAAAGCCAATGTCATTTGCTGTTAGGAAAAGTTTTGCAAGCTTGAGGTGTGGCACAGCAGCCATGAGGATTGAAACAGGCAGGTATGAGGGACTGTCTGTAAATGAGAGATTATGCCAATGCTGTGACAGTGGGCAAATAGAGAGTGAACTCCATTTCATGACTACCTGTGAAGCTTTTAGTGCTGAAAGAGAAGATCTCTATACCAAGGTATCACAGTTTGTGTTAGATTTTAATGAATTGTCAGATGAGAACAAATTTATATGTCTAATGAGTAATGACATCATTTGTAAATTCACTGCTAGGGCCTGCCATAACATGTTTATCAAAAGAAGGTCTGTATTGTATAAAACATGAACAAACAATTTTATAGTGTATATATGAAAGAGTAATTTTATTTATTTTATATAAAAAAAAAATAATAAAATAACAAATGTATGTTTTATCGACTGTATGGTCTCTTATGGCTCAATTTGAGCTCCTGGTTGTGTTGAAATATATTGAGATGAAATTTGTAACACCAGAAGAGACAATAAAAAATTATTCAGTGTCAGTGTCAGTGTCAGTATAACAATTCATCATCCCTTAACACATGCTCATTCTTACAGTAGAGCCCGAAGTGTACGCTCCATTTTAACGCGATGTCGTCAACCCAATGTATCGCGATGAATCTCACATGGATCATTTATCTTTCCTGGTGTTGTTAATGTGAATGTCCCACATGGGACTTCACAACGCGATGAACCCCTCATTAAACTGTCAAGCCAGGTCTGCAATACCTCTACACCCTTCATTTTAGAAGCCCCTTTAAGAAACCAGGATATTCAATTTAGACACATGTAGATTGGATCATAGTAGAATGCAGGGTGAAAGGGCAGGATTAAAACTTTATTGGCTCTAAAATTGATATGCTCATTTTATCAAATACTGCAAACCAAATTGTGCAATATAACATTGAGGTTCATGGTGAGATTATCAATAAGAAATGACCATTTAAATGTTAAAGTATGATTACAGTGAAGGCAAGGGGTTAATCCAACCCATGGAGGGCATGCTGTGGGAGATTGCTATCTGGGCATGTGTTGGGGGTCATAATGTTTATCTAGATAATGGCTACTGTACTTGTTGAGGTGCATTTAAGTTTCATTTAACTGACACTTGTTTTTCCCTTAGTTTATATATATATATATATATATATATATATATATATATATATATATATATATATATATATATATATATATATATATATATATATATATATATATATATATATATATATATATATATATATATATATATAAAATAAAATATGGTGTGACTTATGGTGTGCTTAGGTATCTCCACTTTCTCGCTGATGAGGACATATAATTAAGTATCATAACAAGACAGTATTAATACATCCCACTTTAAGTAATCTTGATAATGTGGTTGTTGCATACTTAGCATATATAAGCTATATAAGCTAGATGTAATGTGTACTGTATTACTGATGAGATAGATTTAGCATGACTGCCATATTGATAATTTAAATGCAACATGACTATTGTATTGATGAGGAACATGACTACATGACATTTGTAGTGATATAGGTGAAGCATGACTGCAACATTGAGTAGAGCTATGAACAGACTTGTCTGGTATCAGCACTATACAAATTTTATTATTATTATTATTATTATTATTATTATTATTATTATTATTATTATTATTATTATTATTACGTGAAGTATGCAGTTTTGGTAACAGGTGAAGCAAACTTTTGTATTGAGTAGATAAATGAAGGATGAGTTTTGTTTTAAGAACATAAATGAATAGCATGACTACATTATTGAAGCCAGATAGAGCATGACTATGGTATTGAGATGAAATAAGACTACAATATTGAGTAAATGACACATGGCTTTTGTATTGATGATAAAGATGAAGCATGCCTATAATTGATGGATGAAGCATGACTTTTGAATTGATGACAAAGAAAAAGCATGAAATGCATGACAAAAATGAAGCATACAAGACTACAGTATTGATGACACCGATAAAGCATAACTGTTTGACATAAAGGAAACATGACTACAGTATTGAGTAGATATGTGAAGCAAGAATTTCATATTGATGACAGAGATGAAGCATGACTTGATATTGATGACATAGAGGAAGCATGACTTTAGTAGACAGATGAAGCATGACTTTTGTATTGATGACATACATGAACCATGACTGCAGTATTGAGAAGACAGATGAAGCATGACTGCAGTATTGATGGATGGATGAAGCATGACTGCAGTATTGATGACATAGAGTAAGCATGATTACTGTATTGAGTAGATAGATGAAGCACAAATTTTGATGATAAAGACGAAACATGACTGCAGTATTGGTGACATAGATTAAACATGACTGCAGTATTAATGACGACAAATGGACATGACTGCTGGATTGATGAGATAAATGTCGGATGACTGCAGCATTAAGATAAAGCATGATTTTTGCATTGATGACACAGATGAAGAGTGGCCTTTGTATTGATATTGTAGATGTGGCATGACTGCAGTACTGAGAAGACCAGAAAACTGATGTATTAGAATATGATACAACTTTGAAGCTTTTGTGGCATAAATGAATGTGATTATGAGCAGTAATGAGGGAAGTGTGCCATGGTCAACCCTTAATGTGTGCTGGGGTGGTGGTGTGTTACTAATGACCCTCAAGTCTTGAGAACATATTCACACCATACAAGAAGTACTTTTATCTTTTAGTTTGACCACTTACATATCCTGAAATAAAAATTGTAATATATCTCTATAAACCAAAAACATCCATTTAGTGCATCATTAACTCAATAGCAAAAGGATATATTTCTAAAATATTACTCCAAAGAGTTTTAAATGCAAGGCGGAGTGAATGATGACAATGTTATCACACAAATGTATCAATGTCAGAAGCAACCCATAGTACAGCCCTGTGTAGGAGGTTTATTGTTATACCCTCTGGCTCCGGCCATGACTGATATATAAAGATCGAATATCAACAGACATCTTTGTGATCAGAGAAGCAAGACAACACTTTTGCTGGACAGGGGTAAATCAGTGCAATTCTGCCCTTGTCCAAAGTTCAGATATTACTTCATTTGATAGTCAGTCAACATTCATGACAATGACAATTCAGTGATTAAATAATATCCATCCTGCAAATCAGAGTGAATAATTATTCAAGTGATCAGAAAGAAATTTTCAATATCGTGAGAAAGGTAACATTTCTGTTTGAGTGTGTGATCAGGCAATTTATCAAGATTAGACATATTTGATCACAATCAAACCTTACAAATGTGAGCTTTGTCCAAACAGAAAAAAATTCAAAATCTTCAAATAAAGGCGCAGTGAATATTTACAAATTATATTTTACATTCAAATAAAGACATTTGACTATTTGCAGACCAATATCTAATCTATATTCCATATAATGTTGCATATAAAGCTGATATTTCAGTTTGATAGCATGATCAGACATCAACTTTAACATCTCTCAGACTCATATCACAATAAATCTGTTTTTGTAGGCACAATGAAATATGAACAGCCATGTTCTATCAAAATTTCAAAAGACTTCATTGTATCATAGCATAAGTTGGTGTGCAACTATTGAATGGCATCTATGACCTAACTCAAAATCCTCAAATAACTGTACAATGAATATTTAGTATTAACACTGCACATCAAACAACAGACATGTAACTATTTAGAGGTAAAATTCCTATCTATATATATCATAATGTGTCATATAGAGCTGATATTCCAGTTTGATAGTATGACCAGGCATCAATTTTCACATATCGAAAACTCATATCATGAAAAAACTATTTTGAAGTAATGCATTTTGGAGATTTCATCATCAGGCATGTGGACATAATTAAATCTAAACAATTTGAGTCATATTTCATCAAGACTTTAAAGGGAAACTTTCACCTCTCTGATATACTTTTGTAGTTTGGAAGAGAATTATAATGCACATTGATTTGTAGGCTCTATTAATATGACCGCCCAAGAAAAACATGTTTTTTTTTTAGAAAAGTAGCTCTTTTAAATGCACGTGCTAGGAAAAAAAGAATGACGTCATCGTGCGGCAATTACCTACCAACAACAATGCAACCAAAATAGCGGTGTCACGATTGTCGGTCTTAGAATTGACGCACTGTAGCATTGTTATGTGCGTTGGAAAGAACAGAAAAAATGTGACATTTTGGTGCCAAAAGCATGACAATCGGACCAATATTAGCAAAGTTATGACAAGTTTTGTGAAAATTGAAAAAGATTGCAGCTCTACTGGCACGTGTAATAAATCCCGCACGATGACGTCATAGGCCCAAATTGCAATAAATGATCATAATTTATGGGGGTTGCAAGATTAATTTTAATTGTTGGTTTGTGTTGCCATGGTTACCGCTATATATTTTTGGTCTCTGAATTTCAATGTATTTATGTATCTATGATCATTTAATCATACAATTTATGAAATGTATTTTACTAGAAAGTATCTCTTTAACAATGATTAATGTGTCAGACCATAACATTGTGCAGCCACTGAGAATGACATCAGGTATCAATTTTTAGATCTTACAGATTCCAATCACAATAAAACAGTTTTGCAGGCAGTGATTATATCCTCAGGTATGTAGACAAAAGAAAATAATAACAGTTTCAGCTATGTTCTATCAAAACCTTAAAAAAATCCATTGTATCACAGCATGTCCTACAATGTCTCATATAGAGCTGATATTTCAGTTCTAAAGCATGACCAGACATCAATTTTAACGTCGCTTGGGCTGATATCACAATAAATCTGTTCTGTAGGCAATATATTGATAGGATTTCATCCTCAGGTATGTACACACAATGAAATATGAATAATTTCAGCCATGTTTTATCAAATTAAAAAAAAATCCATTGTATAACAGCATAAAATGGTGTGTGACTACTGAAAATGACATCTATGAGCTTTGAAAAATAATTCAAAATCCTCAAATAACTGTGCAATGAGTATATAGTATAAACATTGCACACCAAAATATAATCATTTGAATATTTAGAGGTCAATATATTATCCATATTCCTCATAATGTCTCATATAGAGCTGATATTTCAGTTTGATAGCATGACCAGGCATCGGTTTTAACATCTCTTGGGCTCATATCACAATAAAACTGTTCTGTAGGCAATATATTTTGGGGATTATATCCTCAGGTATGTGGACACAATGAAATATGAACAATTTCAGCCACATTTTATCAAAATTTCAAAAATATTCATTGCTTCACGACATAAAATGATGTGCAACGACTGAAAAATGGTATCTATGAGCTCTGTCTGAATAAAGAAATAATTCAAAATCCTCAAATAACTGTGCAATGACAATCTTATATTATTATTGTACATCAAAACACTTTTCAGAGTTCAATATCCACTCCACATGTCCTAGAATGTCTCATATAGAGCTGATATTTCAGTTCTAAAGCATGACCAGACTTCAATTTTAACGTCGCTTGAGCTGATATCACAGTAAATTAGGAGGACATCTGCTACGGCCGACTCCGGATCCGAGAGGCCCAAGATCTTGATCAGCCTGCCAAAGGATGGGAATGAAGACACCATTGCGGCCGGAATCTTCCGTAGTGACTCAATAACAATGGTAACCTCTCAGGCACTTGATTTTATTGCTAAGAAATCTGACAGGCTGTCACAATGTGATCATATTTTCATTATTCCATGCATGTCCAGCATTGCGAGGAATATGAAAGGTGTGGATGTCTTTAACCAGATGGCACACCTCTTCGAACTCATTCGTATGAAGGGGCCTACCGTGACGGTTATCTCGTCACCCCCTCCGAAGGATGAGAGTAAAAGGAGTAATTGGATGGTCCTTAATAATTGTCTGGATACTAATCGTGAGGTGCTCATGGGGTACAACTTTGTCCCTATTGAGGAATTCAATTCCGGCCGCATGGAGGACTTGTGGTCCCCGGATGGGACACTTCTATCTACAACTATCGATACCCTGGTCGGGTATATCAATGACACCTCTCTGCCTCCTAAGTGTGAGCCCATCGTCAAGGCATCTCTTCCTAACAAACTACTTCCCGACGAGGAGGACACCTCTCCGACGACCACAAATCCTCCTCCTCCTCCTTCTACACCAGCAACCAAGATTGAGAAGAAACCCTGGTATGTACCGTCTAGTATAGCTGAACTCATGATTGTGCCACTACCTTTGGCAGGCAAAATCATAGGTAAAGGTGGTGCCAACGTGAGGAGGATGCAGGATATAACTGGGGCCTCCTTCCATCTCGAGGATGCGGTGAAGAACAGTGAGAAAATAAAGCTGGCGACCATTGATGGCACCGCCGACCAGATTGCTAAGGGTAAAGTGGAACTAACGCGTTGTATTGAGATGCATTCTTCCAGCGCATCACCTTCTACCTCTACTTGATGTGTTTGGCCGGAGCCCCCTACGAGGACCAATCAGTGTGTGCTGATGGACCTGGATATGAACAAGGACTTGCCGATTAATGATGTTAATTTGTTTAATTTGTTTTCTCCATGTTCTGTATTGTTGGCAGATAATATGAATAAAAATTGCTGTCTTGAAAATTATGTTTCCTTGTGCCTCTGTGAATGTATGTTTAAATCTAACTATATTGACATTAAAGGTAATGCTCCACATATATCTGCTAGGTGTGATATTATGACGAGTAATAAAATTTCTACCACGACTATTTACCTATGCCCCAGCCACGCAACCCAATTTGTTATAAATAATTCCTTCCAAGATATACCCCTAATTATTCCTATGATCCCTTTTCACATGTTTAATCTTGCTAATAGTTACAAAATAAATTTCTTCACTAAACTGTGTCTTGAGACCGCCATACCTGTAACGTCACAAACCCAGTTAACACTAGGGGGCTCCGGCGTGTACCTGAAAACGTGTCAAAATTTCTCATCCAACCAATATAAAATTAATTTCCTACCTGTCTCCGACTGTCCATGGGTGGTGTTCTTCTCTGGTCTTCTCTGTGCGAAGCATAATTGGTATTCCAGAATTGTAAATCATGACACCACCTCAGTAGATCCATTCTCGGGTCGGGTAGAAACTCATGTTTCCCTCAACACTTTTAAACTTATACCGGCTCCAGCCATGAAAATGGTAATCCTAGTGCTCCAGGGTAACCCACTGCACCTTTTTAGAACTGTTAAAACACAATACCGCAAAGTCCCACCATTAATTTCGCCTGCTAAACGCCGTCGTCACAGAAATGGCGTTCATCTTCCTCCCTCCACTTACTCTGATGCCCGGATTGCCGGCAGGCCGCGCATGCGGCCACGCTGCTCTCGGGCGGTCAGTGGCGCCCCCAGTTGTCAAACTAACACTAACATATATCATCTTCTTGCTTCTGACAATGAAACGTTACCTTGCAATATGAACACGGACCCATCTGCCGCTAGGGGCGCTCCAAACAACACAATGGAAGGTGGAGTCGCTAGGGATAATTGTCTTAAAATTGGTCATGCAAATTTTCAATCAATTACAAATAAGATCCTACTAGCAACTGAAATTTTCTTTGAAAAACAATTAGATGCATTTTTTATCACTGAAACTTGGAAAATTTTAAAAGGTGGGACTTGAATTCCTATCACTCCCCAGGCCCAAGGGTAGGGGGGGGCATTGGAGTACTTTACAGACCTGAAATTCAACTAAAAATGAATAAATCATCTGTACTGAAATTCACTACTATGCAACTCATGGAGGTGACTATGTCAACTTTGAATAAAAGAATTACTTTTGTGACTATATATAGACCTGAGCCCTCCAAGAAGAATAACTATACCTATTCAAAATTTTATGATGACTTTTTCGATGTGCTGGCTCATTATACCACTGTTCAACACGAGGTTATCTTTCTAGGTGACTACAATTTCCACATGAATAAGCCTGATAAGCCTGAGGTGATAAAATTCAATGAGCTCCTACCACTCTTCTCCATGAATCAATGGATTCATGAACCCACGCATATACATGGGAATACACTTGATTTAGTCATTAATCTGAGGAGTAGCAAGATTATTGAAAAGTGTGAGGTCCACGACTATGTATCTGATCATAAGCTGGCTACAATAACCTTGAATGTAAATAAACCAAAAAACAAGAAAAAAATTATTTTTTGTAGAAATTACAAGAAAATTGATAAAATAAAATTTGGGGATGACCTGCGTCTTATGTTTTCGAATACAGATCTATGGGACCAAAAGTCACTGCCTGAGCTGATTGAATACTATGATCAGGGCTTAACTAAATTACTGGACAGCCATGCGCCAACTAAGCGGATTAAGATCACTATAAGGAAGGATGCCCCATGGATGAATGAATGTATAAAAAATGAACGAGCGCTCAGAAGAAAGTTAGAACGCAGGATGACTACAACAGGCTTACACATTGATAGACAAAATTTTACTACTCAGAGAAATAAATATAACAAACTCCTTAAGTCCGCACAATCGGAACATTATCTTAACATTATTAATGAAATCAAAAATAATCCTAAAAAACTGTTCAACACCATCGATGATTTGCTATGCAAGAGCAAATCAACCCCCCTACCAGAAAATCATGACCCTACGGTACTCGCCGAAGAGTTCAACAAATTTTTTCATGAGAAAATCAGGAAAATTAGGGATAGCATTGATGACACTGATGTAGCAAATTCCTCGCCAGGTGGCACTGCGAACAATGGCTGTGAGGTTGCAGGGCCTCCCATACCTGTTTTAGATAATTTCCGACCACTCTCGGTTGCTGAGGTAAGACACCTTGTAAAAAAGGCGGCTAAAAAGTCATGCAGTCTAGATCCAATACCAACATGGATGCTTCATGAATTCATGGATACACTACTACCAATAATCACTTTAATTATTAACCTATCCATCACCAATGCTGATATGCCGCTAAGCATGAAACTGGCTTTGATCACCCCCCTTCTTAAGAAAATAGGTCTCGACCTTATTATGCCTAATTATCGTCCCATATCAAATTTACCATGTGTCTCCAAATTAGCTGAAAGGGCCGTGGCTACTCAACTAATCCCACATCTAGTAAGAAACGGCCTCACCACCAAGTTTCAGTCAGCATACAAGGATGGTCATAGCACTGAGACGGCCCTGATAAGGGTCCTTAATGCTATACTTAGATTTATGGATAACAGGGAATCAACCATGCTAGTTCTTTTGGACCTTTCGGCCGCATTTGATACTATTGACCATGATATCCTAATAGATAGACTGAGGGATCGGTTCAAGGTGACTGGCAAGGCCCTTAATTGGATAAGGTCATACCTATCTGACAGAAGACAATCAGTTATCATCGATGGTAAGAGGTCTTCCACTATGGACATTGAGTCTGGGGTCCCACAGGGATCCGTCCTGGGACCAATTTTGTTCTCCTTATATATGTCTCCCTTGGCTGACATTTTGGAGGAATATGGTATGGCATACCACATCTACGCAGATGATACACAGATCTACATGCCTATAAATCATAAACAAAATGGCATGGTCACTCACAAACAGGTACTCGAAGACTGTATAAGTAAGATTAGGTCCTTCCTGATATTAAACAAAATGAAGCTAAATGAGGGTAAGACTGAATTGCTGGTATGTACTCACACAAGATCAACGGTAAGGTGGGATCTTACTGGTGGAAATGGCCTGATGATCGGTGACTCCCCAATCAGCAATAGTCATAAAGTCAAAAATCTGGGTGTAATTTTTGACAAACATCTCGATATGAAGGCTCAAATTGGAAATATGTGCAAAAAGGGATACTACCATATTAGGAATATTTGTGCGATTAGACAATCATTGAATGATAAGGCTGCTGAGACCATCATCCATGCCTTTGTTACATCGACCCTGGACTATGGAAACGCCTTACTAGCAGGCATCCCCGAGGTGGATATTAAGCGACTTCAAAAACTGCAGAACTCTGCTGCGAGAGTAGTGGGACGCCTCAGGAAATTTGACCATATTACTGGTAAACTCAAGGAACTCCACTGGCTGCCTGTCAGAGCTAGAATTGATTTCAAAATATTGCTTATCGTCTGGAAGGCCCTAAATGGTAAGGCTCCCCCATACCTTGCTGAATTACTGGACTTGAAGACACATGCAAGGACCTTACGATCGAGCTCCTCTCTTGATCTCACAGTTCCCAGTACGAATATGAAAACTGTGGGTGACAGGGCTTTTTCGGTCTTTGCTCCTAAACTCTGGAATGGTATCCCTTATGATATTAGGAGGAGTCCTACTGTATCAGTGTTCAAGTCTAACTTGAAGACTTTCCTTTTTAGGAGATACTATGGGACTGAGCACGATGAGCGGGCCTAGTCTGGTATCTGCGCTATATAAGTTTTATTATTATTATTATTATTAAATCTGTGCTGTAGGCAATATATTGATAGGATTTTATCCTCAGGTATGTAGACACAATGAAATATAAATATTTTCAGCCATATTTTATCAAAATTTCAAAAATATTCATTGCTTCACAGCATAAAATGATGTGCGATGACTGAAAAATGGTATCTATGAGCTCTGTCTGAATAAAGAAATAATTCAAAATCCTCAAATAACTGTGCAATGACAATCTAATATTATTATTGTACATCAAAACAAAGACATTTCACTATTCAGAGTTCAATATCCTATCCACATGTCCTATAATGTCTCATATAGAGCTGATATTTCAGTTCTAAAGCATGACCAGACTTCAATTTTAACGTCGCTTGGGCTGATATCACAGTAAATCTGTGCTGTAGGCAATATATTGATAGGATTTTATCCTCAGGTATGTAGACACAATGAAATATAAATATTTTCAGCCATATTTTATCAAAATTTCAAAAATATTCATTGCTTCACAGCATAAAATGATGTGCAATGACGATCTAATATTATTATTGTACATCAAAACAAAGACATTTCACTATTCAGAGTTCAATATCCTATCCATATGTCCTATAATGACTCATATAGAGCTGATATTTCAGTTTGAAAGCCATGACATTTTCAGCCATGTTTTATCAAATTTAAAAAAAATTCCATTGTATCACAGTTTAGAATGTCTCATATAGAGCTGATATTCCAGATTGATAATGTGAACAGGCATCAATTTTATCATCTCTCAGACTCGTATCACGATAAATCTGTTTTGCAGGCAATGGATTTTAGTGATCAGGTATGTAGACACAATGAAAATCTAAACAATTTTAGCCATATTTTATCCAAAAATTTGTTTAAATCATTGCATCAAACCATAAAATTGTGTGCGGCCACTGAGAATGACATCGGGTATTATTTTTAAGATCTTTTAGATTCCAGTCACAATAAGACAGTTTTGCAGGCAGTGTATTTTGGTGAATTTATCCTCAGGTATGTAGACAAAAGAAAATAATAACAGTTTCAGCTTTGTTTTATCAAAATTTAAAAAGGATCCATGGTATCACAGCTTAAATGGTGTGTGACTACTGAAAATGGCATCTATGAGCTCTGTCTTAATAGAGAAATAATTCAAAATCCTCAAATAGCTGTGCAATGAGTATATAGTATTAACATTGCACATCAAAATATAATCGTTTGAATATTTAGAGGTCAATATCTTATCCATATTCCTCATAATGTCTCGTATAGAAATGATATTTCAATTTGATAGCATGACCAGGCACAAATTTTAACATCTTTCAGACTCATATCACAATAAAACTGTCCTGTAGGCAAAGTATATTGGTGATTTTATCCTCAGGTATGTAGACACAATGAAATATGAACAATTTCAGCCATATTTTATCAAAATTTCAAAAATATTCATTGTTTCACTGCATAAAATGATGTGCGACCACTGAAAAATGGTATCCATGAGATCTGTCTTAATAAAAAAATAATTCAAAATCCTCAAATAACTGTGCAATGAATATTTAGTATTAACACTGCACATCAAACTACAGACATGTAACTATTTAGAGGTAAAGATCCTGTCTATATAACTCATAATGTGCCATATAGTGCTGATATTTCAATGTAATTGTGACCAGGCAACAATATCTGTCAGATTCATATCATGATAAAATGTTTTACAGTAATGTATAAAGTGATTTCACAATTAGACATGAAGACATAATGAAATGTTAACTGTTTCAGACATCTTTTAACAAAATTGGAATACAAAATGATCACATGAATGCTGAAATTAAATTTATTGAATTGTAAAAATCTGCAAAAAGACCTTAATATGGTGTGTGATGATGAAATATGTGCTGCCCAACTCCACTAGGAAAATGGGTCAGGTTCACAAATTTCACTCAGTGGGTTTAATCTGCTGCCACCTGTGATAACTAAATTTACCAGCGGCCTGCCTGAATGCCACTTCTGCACCCCTCCCATATCCTCTTTGACCACCCATCTGTGGTCAGTGTACTATATCCACAACCTGCAACCTAACACCGCATCAAGATGTGACTTAATTGTTTCCACAGTGTAGCATTCTAACCATAATCACTTGATACAAAGACTTATCCTGTAATCTGCAGGACACTTTTACATGCTTCCTTTATTAATTTAACATCTTCTGTGAACATCTTCTGTGCAAATACCCATCCCATACCCATTCTGTCAAAGCAACAAGACTAGAAGAGAAGAGGTCCAGCTCTGGATTTATGGCATTATGTAACATAATTTTAATTTACCCCCTGCCATCACTGGGCCAAGATGCCTCAGATGAAGGCGGAGCAAGCGGCCAACTTCTGAAACTGATTACCTAACTCACTGTTGATAAGAATCTGACTCCTGTTTACTTTATTTTCCATGATTTCCCATCAGTCCCTCAGTAAACTTAACAAATTTCTAGGATTATACTGGATAAATATCCAACCTGCGCAACACTTATATCTTTGTCCCTGAAGGTCTCATACATGCGCACTCTAGATAACTGCATTCAGCACATGTGCATAATATGTCAGTTACTTCAATCTGCAAGTGATATTCTTCCTTCTGCACCATTCTAAAGTGAGAATAAGGTAATTAGCAAATACTTTTAGCAATAAATAACATAAATTTTGACTGTGCTAAGATCACTTGACCCCTAAACCATTCAGCAGATGGGCAGAGGGGAGTATTATTTACTGGCATGCATGTTTGTTTTAGGTGTCAACTGACTGGATCACTTCTTAAAACTGGCTTCTATGTTACTTTGGACTAAATATATATATATATATATATATATATATATATATATATATATATATATATATATATATATATATATATATATATATATATATATATATATATATATATTCATTCATTTGAAATTTTATTTGTTAAAACACTGTTATTTTAGCCAAAGATCATTTCAATAATTTTGTGCTGATAACCATCTGCTGAACACCTCTGTTTACATACTATATGAGTGCTGCACATGTGCACCACATAAACAGTGTTCACATTGCTACGGTGCAGTATCTAAGCATGAATGGTAATGCCATGTCTTGAGGGGTTGTATACACCATTACCCAAATCAGTGTGAAATGATAATGACTTTAATCTTTCACTGCTTAACCCTCATGCTGATATACTTTATTACTTTCATGACTTGATGTAGCACAGCTTTTATGGAATATTCTTTTGGGAATCAGGATATATTAAGTGATTTCTTGAAAATAAACCCAAATTGATTTTAAACCAAGACCTAAGACTGAAAACAAGCATGTGTTTAAGTTTTCAACAGGAAGCATGTTATGATTATATCTTGTATATCATGACCACTCACACATGCATATTCATTTAAAAAAAATAACAGTTTTTAAGTTTTTATAGTAACCTTACAAATAGGCGATTTCATGTGAAATTGTTTTTTTAATTGAAAATTTTCCCTCATAATATGTTGAAAGAAAAATAAAAATAAAATGAAAAATATAACATGTTCACAAGAAAATTATTAAATAAAAAAGAATGATGTTAATTTTGAAGTAAATGTTGGAATACCAGGCAAGGATAGAATTTTCATCCATCCAAAGAAAACAAGAAAGCTGGAAATGCAATTCACATCACAGTCAAAGGTGGGTGCTTGCCCACTGAGATTTATGTTTGATGAAGAAACAGGATCCCCGTTGTAACGTGTTAAACCTCCAATTAAGAGAAGGCAGAAAAGTCTTGACAGTTTTAAGGGATTTTTATTGCCGTTATATTGCGGTGTATCGCTACTAATCTCGCGAGATAATGTTGCGTACTCTTTGGGCTCTACTGTAGATATATTCCATCAGATTGGTATATTATTTATTCCAAAACAATATTCGAGATCTTAAAAATGTGGAGTTGCCAATATTTGACCATATCAGTTAACATGGAAATCAACAGGTCACATATCACCTGTATGTGTATTTCTCTGTTTTCCAGTGAGATCAGACAACAATGCTTGTGCTCACATGTGCAAAGATCACCTCTTGGAAATGGTGTCAATTCCTCCAAAATAGTTCTTTAGTTTCAGTTGTTTGAACACTATTAACAATATAGAATAAGGTTTTCTATATTCAAAACTAATTATCAATTATTGCAATCATTATTTTAATTGTCAACTTAAATCACAACTAAAATAAAAAAATGTGTGTAGTAATACTGCTGAAAGGTGTGTGCAGTGATTTGCCCTCTATCTTATACATGTGGAAGTGAGCACACACCCCACTAATCTGAGTACTCTTCTCAACAAGCAAGCATTCTCAGCATAGGGAATCTGGAAATCTAAGATAGTTTCGAAATTGTGTGATCAATGCAATGTTAACTCCCCCTTTTCCCATTGAAGGTTATCAATTTTACTTTTATGACCTTGAGGTGAGGATATTTCTGATCTATATCATCCAATCCTTAAATTCAGTGTTTCAAAACGTAACCTTGCCTTACCTTAATTAATATTTCTGCCCAAATCTGAGATCACTTGTACAAAAATCTGAGAAGCCTGTGATCCAATAGAGGGAATTATGGAAATCAATAGTGTCCCATAGAATACTATAATCCTGTGCTCAGTGGGCTGTGACAATGCCTTGAAGTTGTTTGTAAAGATTTTGAGCAATAAAACAACAGGGGGCACATAATTTCTTAGAGAATAATATTATTTAGAGGGTGGTTTTTTTTCTTATTTCTCTTGAAACACATATTTTTAAGAAGCATTAGGTAAAGTTTACACTTTATAAAAATGCTTTGCTATCTTAGCATTGAATGGATAATAGCCTTTACATTTTAGGATGTACATAAGTATTTTTAATTTATTTTGAAACATCAGGTTGACAGAAATGTGATGCAAGAGCTTTCATGCCCTTAGTTTATATATATATATATATATATATATATATATATATATATATATATATATATATATATATATATATATATATATATATATATATATATATATATATATATATATATATAGTAATGCTATATAAATATGCACAAGGCTGAGATCAAAACTATTTTTATCATTTGGTTTGCAGACAGCTCATGATTCTCAGCATGATGCCGGCTTGCAGTTTTAATCTCTACCTATGGTACCCTGACCTGAGACTTTCCTCTTTTTGTCAGGTATGTTGGCTTAAGGGGAAAACGCAACGCAGATAAGGAAAATGCCTAACCCTTCGTGAAAGCCATCATCTGGTAAAAATAAATAAACACCAACAAAACAAAAGAACCTTAAGCATGTAGGGAAAGAAGCTTTGATAAACATGCATCACTCATAGCAGTAGATGTCAGAAATTGAAATATGGATGAAATATGAAATATGGATTATTGGTTGCTCCATTTTCCTTAGACAGATAACGTGTCAGAAATATACAACCTGAGTCACACAAGTCATTAATCATGAACTTCAATAGTTGTTTATATGAATATACACTTCATAATCAAAGTGATGCAATCACGGTGATATTACAGTCTCGATCTTTCTTGTTAGGTAAAATAAGCCGGGGTGATGAGTCTCTTGAACCAGAGTATAAAAGCAATGGTTGGTAATATTGTGCCGCATTATGATATCACAATGAAGATTTCTGGTATCAATCAGGGAAAATCACTTGTTTGCGATATGCCCCCTCAATAACACCACCCACTTTCTTCCATATCAATCTGCACTGGACAATGCACAGCAAACACAATTCTGAAACAACGTATTTATTGCTATAATAGAGAAATAAGATGGATCCATGTACCCTTATTTCTATTCCAAATAGGATCAAACAATTTTGTCGAGATGAGTTTTTCTACGGAACAGCTCATCAGAAGGAAGCACAAACAATTAGTTACACTTAGTCTTCAACCTTTAGCATTTTATAAATCTGTCCATAAAGTAGAACATAACTGATGTTTTTGTCCACTCAGTTTATAGATTCCTGTGTTTATTTATGATACTGTTGGATAGAAGTAAGATACAAAGGTTCTGTGTTTCTTGGTATTTGTGTGGGCTGTGGTTGATTTTGTTTATTAATAAATCCACTATATGATGTTAATATAGATTTATTCCAATGTCATGAAATATAATAAAACCAGAAATAGATTATGTCTGCCTATCGACATCTCAATCCTAAACTGGACTGTTAAAGCCAACGATAATGATAAATATTTGTCAATGACAAATAAACAAGACCATCCAGCAAATTGATCTTAAGCAGAACACATTACCTAGCGTTATTAAATGCAGCTTGTTAGGTTAAATATGTTTGCGGGTCAGAAGTAGGCGTTGTTAATTGTGGGGAAATTTTCCTGGACAAATTGTTCTGTGCATAGCATTATTGACTTCATCCCGTGTTATGCCTCCACAGAAGAGCTTTTACGTTACGTTGTCAACTCCATAGAATCTTTTTTTGTAAAATATAGTCAATCACATGCCACAATGGAGTTGAGATTATCAATATAAACAAACTTCCCTTTTGCTCATTTTGTACATTTTGCAATTGATAAAATGTGATTTCCTCACATTAGGATGTGATTTCCTCACATTCTCGACCGGGAGTATCCGGGTCACTCAGTGCATCACGTGATTTAACAGCTTGGCAACCAGAGCGCGAGCCACTGGCCGCTGAAAACAAACGCGTAGCAACCATTGACAAGACAAGACGTACTACACATTTCTCAGCTGTTTCTCTCCAAATATGCCCAGAAATTTATTATTTAATTATATCGCACAATTCAATTCTATACAGTCTTTGATTTCTTTCCACTCAGTGGTGTGAAAGCTAACAAAATTTCACTGATGGCAATTATCAGCGTTCACAGTATTGATCTTCAAGGGCATTTCGTCTTTGAGTCATGTCTTCCCGTTTTGACAGAAATGCTTTTAATTGCGTTTTAAATGATAAATAAAGGTATTTACCCAATATTATCACGGGGATTTACGGCATATCGAGTGCTACAAACGATAATAAATAAAAGCGATATAAGCGATATAATTATAATACCTTTGCCTTATAATACACAAAGAAATATTGTACCACGAGTTTGTTTTGAAGATCAAGGACGTCACGTACATGTACATCGTTTTACTTCTATGTCTATTAAAATAAAAATTATTATTTAATTATATCGCACAATTCAATTCTATTCCCTTTCGGCGGTGTGAAAATTAGTAAAATATTACTGATACCAATTATCAGCGTCCACAGTTTTGCATTTCGTCATTGTCTCCACTGCTTTGAGTCGTGTCTTCCATTTTTGACAGAAATGCTTTCACACGTGGATCGATTTTAATTGCGTTTTAAATGATAAATAAAGGTATTTACCCAATATTATCACGACGATTTACAGCCGATCGAGTGCTATAAACGATAATAATTAAAAGCGATATAATTAATATCATTGGCTTTATAATACACAAAGAAATATTCTACCACGTGTAGAGACAGTAGTCCGCATATCCGATATTTGTTTTCATGCTTTCAATAATGGATGGTTCTGTTCTGTTCTCGACCTGCAAAGCATAATATGTGATAATATTGGGTAAATACCTTTATTTATCATTTAAAACGCAATTAAAATCAATCTGCTACGTCTGATATTCTTTATGTTTTGTTTTGATGCTTTTCAAAATGACTGGTAAAAAATAACAGCTGACAGCCAAAATCCCAGAGTGCTAGGAAATACTAAAAATGCATATTGGAAACATTTTTTTAGCTGAGTGATATGTTGTTCACAACATTCTAAAACATACTCTGCCCAAGTTTCACATCTCTATCTCAATTTTTAACGAAGTTGGTAGTGGTGGGCCCCTGCGACCTCGTGTTGCAATAGGTGTGTTCACTTTGTTTTCAGCGGCTCCCTGGTCGCGAGGGAAGTCACGTGACCCGTGACGTTGCACCAAGGTAGGGAATACGGATGACACGGAAATGATCTGAGATGAGTTATGGATATGTCCAGTGCAATGCAATAGTTCTAAATGTTTAATCAGAAAGCTTGCATCTTTTGGGTCCAATAATATTTATACCTCAGTGATGCACGTATCGACGAGATTTCCAGTGGATACGAGCGTGCCGAGTATTCGTAGCGTATTCATTAGGTGCAAACTATTTTCCGTCAGCCATCTTTAGACTGGTCCCCCACCGAGTGTCAAGAACATCGTGTATACACAGAGGGCGGCAACCAGTCTATGGCTCTACGCACTATTTTCGGGTCACGTGACGGGGTCAAATGAGGTGCGCTTTGTTTTAATGATAAATATCTTGTTTCATGTATCATTTAAAAATAAATACAGTAGTTGTCTGAGGTATAAAAACAAAACATGCCTCGTCAGGTCAGCTGTGTGAGCGCATTCACTTCGCTCCTTCCGCCATCACCAACTCACTGAATACGCTCACCCAGCTTCCCCGACTCGGTATGTTTTGTTATAGTATTTATCTCCACTCATGGCTCACTCAATATTTACCCTGGATCTATATTTCAATACAAACATGGGTTACACTCGTCCCAGAGGTCTTGCAAATTCGTCAAATCTGAACACATTCCCGATATGTTTGTTTGTTTAGGTTTGTTTGGGGTTTTACATCACTTTCAACATTATTTCAGTCATTTCGTGTAGCAGATATAGTGCTGCCTCACTGAATTGTCATGTCGCAGTTCTTTGACATGGCAACCCACCTGGTCACAGATTTACAAGGACAATGGGTTAATCCTGTAGGCACAGGCCTCAGCTCATATGGGAAATTGTATCATGAGTTTAATCTCGGCATGGCTGGGGATCGAACCCATGACCTTTGGATCACCACAGAGGAACTGGTGCTAATAAGCTGGCGCTCTCACCAACTGCACCACAGCCCATGGCCTACACATTCCTGAAACAACATTTATTCCAGTATTTGATCCATCAGATCCCCACATTATTATTCCCAAATAATAATATTTAAGATCTTCAAAATGTAAATGGTTGTCCAAATTTCCAAAAAGTCACATGTCACCTGTATGCTTGGTGACACGTGATTGTTTTAATAGCTGCTCTCAAAACCCTAAAAAAAGGAATAATAAGATGTCCAAATCTATCAGGAATTTCATGAGAGGAGATATTAAATGAACTGGAGGATCAGGATGTGGTCTAATGTAAACAAATATTCAATGAAAGGATGATCAAGAAGTCAGCCAAGAAGTCATGTGAACTTGACCCTATTTCGACCTGGCTTCTTCTTCCTCTTACCTATCATTACTGCTATCATTAACAAGTCACTAACTGACTCAGCAGTATCAGAAAACATTAAAATCGCTATCATTGCTCCTCTCTTGAAAAACTTGGTCTAGAATTCATTGAGAAGAACTACAGACCTGTCTCTAACCTGACTTAGAGGGCAGTTGCTGACCAGTTAGTCCCTCTGGTAAGGAATGGCCTTACTGACAAATTTCAGTGGGCCTACAAAGAATCCCATAGCACTGAGACTGCCTTACTCAGGGTGCAAAATGATATCTTGTGAGATCATGATAACAAAAGGTCAATTATCCTACTGTTGCTTGACCTGTCTGCAGCCTGTTATACCATCGACCATCAAATACTCAAACAAAATGAAAATAAATGATGGTAAAACTGAAATGCTGATCTGTACTGACAGGTATAGTAATGTTGCTGACCACAATACCCCCATCTCTATCAGAGTAGGTGACTCTGATATCACACTTTGTGAGTCATGAAAGCACAAATCAAGAAAATGCGCAAAAAAGGATATTACCACCTTAGGAACTTAGCTGCTATCAGACAATGTCTAGACGAGAAAATAGCTGTAACATTAACCCATGCTTTTCTAGATTATGGAAATGGCCTTCTTGCAGGTCTTCCAAGATCTGACATTACAAGCTGCAATACCTTCAAAACTCTGTGGCCCGTGTCATAGGAAAAATCAGGAAATTTGATCATATATCAGGAAAATTGAAGGAACTACACTGGCTCTCGGTTCATGCTAGGATTGATTTTAAAACTCCACGTATGGCCTGGAAGGCCCTCAATGGTAAGGCGCCGCCTTACTTGCATGATCTACTCCACTAGTAAAACAGGGTGCAATAGGTGCCTGAGTTCTAGCGCTACGAGCAGACATAGTCTGAAATGGCACTATATAATTATTTATTATTATTATTATTATTATTATTATTATTATTATTATTATTATTATTATTATTATTATTATTATTATTATATTTATTATTATTATTATTATTATTATTATTATTATCATTATTATTATTATCATCATCATCATCATTATTATTATCATTATCATTATTATTATTATTATTTGTTGAATTTGCCTAAGGCTAATCATATTTATTTCATAATTGACCATTTTCATGACATTTGTACAAAATTATAATTAAACAAACATTTTATTCATTTCAAAATAATGTATTCATTTCAAAATAATGTAAATATGAAAAGAATCTTCAAAAAAGAGCAGAGGGTCGATCTGTGAAAGTATTTTTTATTCTTCATATTTTTCAAAAGGTTTGAAAGAAAAGAATTGGAAAAATCCTTTCAAGAATAAAATCCTCAGCATTATAGACTTTGTACTCAAGAATAAAAATGAATTTCAAGTGATATTGGTACCCGAGGAATTGAGGCTGCTGACCAAGCTGTCAAAGCAGCATTACATAAACATCCAATTGATATAGTCATTCCCTGTACAGAGTTTAAGAAAAATATTACTGATTTTGTGTGTTCTAAATGGGGATAATAGTAGTTTTGATAATTTTCATGAAATGAAACCTGTTATAGGTAAGGAACCATAAAGAGTCAGTTTTAACGTGCCTCATTCATAAACAATGCAGTCTCTTTTGCCTCATTATTGCACAATGTGGTGACTGCCGTCACCTCTTTTGCCTCATTATTGCACAATGCGGTGGCTGCCGTCACCTCTTTTGCCTCCTTATTGCACAATCCAGTGACTGCCGTCACCTCTTTTGAGTCATTAATGCTCAATGCAGTGACAGCCGTCACCTCTTTTACTTCCTTCATACACAATGCAGTGACAGCCGTCATCTCTTCTGCCTCATTCATGCACAGTGCCATCACCTCTTCACCTGTCTGTCTTCCCCCTGTGATCACCCTCATACAGAATCCTTTTGCCTTCCTCTCTTTTCTCTTGTCCTTGTTTTTGGAATGTTGACACTGGGGTTACCACTGTCGACACTGCCCCCATACCATCTACTCTCTTCCCTATTTGCCCTATCCTTGTGGGGCGCTGCTCAGGCAGCCATTTTATTGCTGCCTTTGCTTTGGGTGTTTCACTTAGCGCCCCATAAATAGAGCTATTCCTAGGAAGGGGTTATTTAATAATTGTATATAATTCTAGGACATATGATTGTTAATTACTTGTAAGTAAATTTTTAAAATATACAGTATATACATTGTCTATTTACTTGTCCATGCCAAAGAACAAAGATGTGTAAATTATTAAATTGTTTAGTAACATGCATATTAGTCAATGAAACCTGTTCCTAATAGTATTTCTAGGTAGGATAGCATTCTATTACTGTTAGCTTATATAAGATGTATTTTTACATGTCTTTCAACGTTTCATGGATATTTGTTATAACCTAATCATATAAGGTTCATGCAGTTAATAAATATTTATTTTACCCAAAATAGTCTGCCTTTGTTTTTCCTGCACTGCATTTGTAAAATATAGGAATTATCACAGAGATAATTCCATTTTTACAAGTGCAGGGCAGGAAAGTTGGCACTCAGATAACCCTCTGGAGGGGGGATAAGATAGGCGGAACCACCAGTCATCCATGGTGACCTACATTCATGGGGGTAAGATAGGCGGCACCACCGGTCCTCCTTAGTGACCTACATTCATGCACCCTGATCATAACAAAGACTGCTGCATGCTTTTGCTGCTTGTTACATCAAATTTCTGCAACCCGCCTCCGCCCCCTTTTAAATTTCACCGCCGGTGTTTCATTTAGTGCCAGCATTTCACTTAGAGGGGTGTTTCACTTAGCACCCCATAAATAGAGCTATTCCTAGGAAGGGGTTATTTAATAATTGTATATAATTCTAGGACATATGATTGTTAATTACTTCTAAGTAAATTTTTAAAATATACAGTATATATATTGTCTATTAACTTGTCCATGCCAAAGAACAAAGATGTGTGAATTATTAAATTGTTTAGTAACATGCATATTAGTCAATAAAACATGTTCCTAATAGTATTTCTAGGTAGGATAGCATTCTATTACTGTTAGCTTATATAAGATGTATTTTTACATGTCTTTCAACGTTTCATGGATATTTGTTATAACCTCATCATATAAGGTTCACGCAGTTAATAAATATTTATTTTACCCAAAATAGTCTGCCTTTGTTTTTCCTGCACTGCATTTGTAAAAATATTATTTTGTTTGATACTGTAGATAATAGAAAGTAATGTTTTCAACGACCAGGTCTGCTCAAAGCTTAAATAAATAGTATACTTTTCCCATAAATGATATATCTTTCACAACCATAAGATATTTGTCACAACCATAAAATATTTTTCACGACCATGAGTTATTTCATTGATTCAAATAATATTAAAATAATCTTATGTTGTTCTGAAGTAAACTCCTGGCAATAAATTGATAAATTGTACAAAACATCTCCACCCTGTTTCCCAAGCTGGACAGGTGCACAACTGGTAACTAAGGTGTTTACACAAGATCACATACCAGCTAAACAAAGCTTGTTGACAAAGTGTTCAATTGCTGGTGTAGGTTTTAGCAGACAACTGATCAACTTTCAAGTGCCACAGAAATTTGTTAACAGAGAATATTTTGGGTACAACTACATAAAAGCACTGTTTAGGGTATAAACATTCATGTTATGTAAAGAAAATGTGTTTGGAAGTCAGGTTTCATGAATGCTTTAAGTCATTGACTCATTTTTCATGGTCTTCTGGAAATGTTCCAGTTTGGTGTGAATATACAGTATGGGCCTTTATACAAAGCACCAAAGGCTATATGGATTGCTTTCATCAAAGGTAATTATTATTATTCTTGGAATTTCAATAAAATTTTGGAAAATAGAGGTTTAAACTCCTGTCTATTATTTCGTATAATATATTATCAAATTGTTGAAATCTTATTACCTCTTTTATAAATAATAAACTAATCCCGAAAATTCTGAAATGTTCATTTGAAGAAAACAAATTAATAATGGTAAAATATTGAACCAAGAAAATTAAATGAATTTCTTTTTTGATGAGATGATATGATTAGCAAACCTATATGCCTACACGAGGAGTTTGTCAGTGTAAAGATTAATAAATAAATTGGTGAGTCAGCAGGCTTCGTGTAACTTAAAGAACAATGGTTTGCCTGACGCACATCTTAATGTCACTATCCACATCACGCAGATCAAGATAAAAAATGTATTAAGACAATAGATCATTGAATTACCATTGAATTAACTTTGACACTCTTATGTTATTTATCACAAGCTGTAATGCATCAATTTTCTTTTGTGGCATCATGTTAAATATCATATATTTGGACTTTTAATGATATCTTATTTGTTTTGAGCCAGTCACTGATATTGGCTAGTTCCTTATTAATTATGACACTAACGTCTATATTGAGATAGCGTTTAGCAAATAATTTTTTTGTGGTGTTTAAATTTGTTTCATCTGCACACTGTCAGACAATAAACTAAAACATTCTGCTGGCTACTAAATATATGCCATTTATATAGATAAGGAACAATAAATGACCAAGAATTGAGCCCTGAGGGACACCTGTTGTTTGTTTGTTTTTTGTTTGTTTGGGGTTTTACATCACTTTCAACATTATTTCAGTTATTTCGTGATGAGACCTACTTGTAGCAGATATAGTGCTGCCTCACTGAATTGTCATGTCGCAGGTCCTTGACATGACAACCCACCCGGTCACAGATTTACAAGGACAACGGGTTAACCCTTTGGCACAGGCCTCAGCTCATGTGGGAAATTGTATCATGAGTTCAATCCCGGCACGGCCGGGGTTCGAACCCACGACCTTTGGATCACCACAGAGGAACTGGTGCTAATAAGCTGGCGTCCTAACCAACTGCGCCACGGCCCGTGGCCTGACACCTGTTGTAAGCAAGAGACTGTCTAATTTGGTGTTGTCAATTTCCACAAATTGTTTGAATCCTGTTGTGTAGCTCTTCACCAAATCAACGGCAGTGCCTTGAATATCATAATCAATGCCTTTAATATCATAATCAATGCCTTTAATATCATAATCAGTGCCTTTAATATCATAATCAATGCCTTGAATATCATAATCAGCTTTTTAATAATATTTCATGTTCTAGTGTGTTAAATGTTTTAGAGAGATCTAAAAATATATTAATAGGTGTGTTCGTGTTATCCAATTCTAAGGTAATCCTCTCAACAAGGTCAAGTGTTGCAAATTCTGTAGTGAAAATAATTATACAATTAACCTTTTCAGAGATGGTTGGTGGTAATGAGGTTGGTCTGTAGTTAGTAAATTGGGTTTCATATCTTTTTTGAAGACTCGATGAACTCTAGCTATTCTGAGATAATCATGGAATATGATATTTTATTGGGGAACATTATAACCACTCAAACTTATTATTTTTACTGCCCTTTTGGCAACTTGGCGATTCCAGTCAGGATTGAGCTGTCCTGTAATGGCCGATGGTCTTTGTAAAATGCTTTGCTTTGATTCAGGTGGAAACCATTTAGAGCACTGCTCCAGAGCACAGATTTGACTCGTCAGTATTGAAATAAATCATCGATGTTGAGATGCTGGAGGCTTTCAATCAACACTTCTACATTTTTGAATTACACATAGCACCATTTAAAGCATTCATGAAACTTGAAAGGTTCCAGGCGATTTTACAATGGTTTAAGGTATCTCAAAACAATCTATGATCTTAAAATTGACATACATACAGGCTATCTGTCTGAAATCCATAAAAAACATCAGCTCTGAGAATTATGATTTTTTGTGACCACCAAGTACTGCCAGTACTGGACAGGAAGTGTGCTGTGTGACCTTGACCTTTGAATTGTCAGGGGGCTCTGTAAGTCACAGGAGGTGTTGTTTACCAATTGTCAAAATTGGAGCAACATATTTTCCGCCATTTTTTTCACTATTTAGAGAATGAATTGGAAAATAATACTAATCATGATGATAGTGCCTTTTCTTGGCTTTCTTTTGGTGGTAAAATTATTAAAAACAGATGAGTTATAAATGAAGAAAAGTCATTATTTTTGATATTATATATGTTTGCAAAAAAAGTAAAAAATAATTCTATACAGCCCAGCCTTTAAGGTGGAATCCATGCAGCCTTTGATGTCTTCCCATTCAGTGGTGTGAAAAACCCCAAATTTCATCAAAGAGGGTCAAATCATAAATTTCACTGATACCAATTATCAGCATTCACAGTTTTGCCATTCAAAGTCCTTGTGATTTAAGGCCAAACCAGTGATCAAAGGGTTTAATATCACTTTTTCCACATCTCGGCCTTTAAGTTAAGGGGGATTCCATGCAGCCTTTGAGTCATGTCTTCCCTTTTTGACAGAAAGGTTTTCACATGCATAAGATATTTTTCAGATAAATAGTACACTTTTCCCACAAATGATATATCTTTCACAACCATAACATATTTGTCACAACCATAAAATATTTGTCACAACCATGACAATTATTTCATTGATTCAAATAATATTAATAAAATCTTATCTTGTTCTGAAGTAAACTCCTGGCAATAAATTGAACAAAACACCTCCACCCTGTTTCCCAAGCTGGACAGGTGCCACACTGGTAACTCATAAGGTGTTTACACGAGATCACAGACCAGCTAAACAAAGCTTGTTGACAAAGTGTTCAATTGCTGGTGTAAGTTTCAGCAGACAACTGATCAACTTTCAAGTGCCACAGAAAGTTGTTAACAGGGAATATTTTGGGTACTACTACATAAAAGCACTGTTTAGGGTACAAACATTCATGTTATGTAAAGAATATGTGTCTGAAAGTCAGGTTTCATGATTGCTTTAAACATTCAGAGCATACATATATACCAGTATGTATTGCAACTTGCTTTCATGAAAATTGTAAAAATGCGTGTGCCTCACGCAAGTGTGGCATTGTTGATTGACAGCCTGCCGGAAGGACATGTGCTCCTGTTTGACCCCAAATGACTTTTAATTGGTGAAAAGTCAAAAAATGGGAAATAATTATACGATAAATCATATAGTCTTGACAGATTTTACATATCTTTTATCTTTTTTGAAATGGAATGAATGAAGAATATTGTACCAATGCTGTACAGTTATACTCAGGGGTGGGAGAGCTCTGAACCAATTTGGGCGGTAATCGAAAATATCTGGGTGGTATGACGTCATACAATTGTTCTGAACAAATTCCAAACCAATCTGGGTGGTTCTGTCATATAACAACTTTTTTTGTCTCACAAAAGGCATCAAAATCGTATCAAAATCCTCACATCATTTAACAAATTTCATAACAATTGAGTGTGTAACAGTGTCTTGTTACTTATAGTGTAAATTTTATCATAAATTTATAACATTTTTATGGTAATATTTGTGCCCCCAAGTCAGGAATTACCCCTTGTTATGCAATCTTAAACTGGGGCACATTCCTCTGTTAAAATGCATCAATAATCTCGTTAAAAATCAATTTCAGATGATCATATACTTATATTTGTCACTGATGAGCATGTTATTTTCACATTTCACATTTGTGTATGATAGTCGATATATCAAGATTAAAGAGCGCAACTTTTTCAGTCTCACCACTGTGCACCATACAACAACGGTCAAATACCACTACGATTGTCTGCGATTTAGTGCCCAGATGTGTTGCGAGCACACAGAATGACGTCATTTTTCGCCCAGATCAGTTGTGAGCGTCCAGAATGACATGATTTGACCAGATTAGTTCAGAATTTTTGCACAGATTGGTTCAGAGCTCTCCCACACCTGACACTACAGATGGCGTGGAGATCACATTTAAAAATGCTCCATCTTGCGGGAAATGTGGCAGCTCGGTCCTGTTTGTTTGTTTGGGGTTTTTACATCACTTTCAACAGTATTTCAGTCATTTCGTGATGAGACCTACTTGTAGCAGATATAGTGCTGCCTCACTGAATTGTCATGTCGCAGGTCCTTGACATGACAACTCACCCGGTCACAGATTTACAAGGACAACGGGTTAACCCTTTAGGCACGGTCCTCAGCTCATGTAGGAAATTGTATCATGAATTCAATCCCGGCACGGCCGGGGTTCGAACCCACGACCTTTGGATCACCACAGAGGAACTGGTGCTAATAAGCTGGCACTCTAACCAACTGCGCCACGGCCCGTGGCCTTCGGTCCTGACTGACACTTTTGCAAAACTGACCCCAAAAAAAACCCTTCCTTAATTTATATATGACAGGGCCATAGTCTTATAAGGTTTTATTCTTGTATTATACCAAAAGCCACCGGCAAAATAGACTTGATATCCACTGTTTCTAGAAACATCACGCACTTCCCATCATATTGAGGTTTCCCCGGAAAATAAATTCGACCTCCAGCGATTGACTGTTACAGTTATGACCCATGTCACTATCGTTCCCAGTCATAATGTCTATAAAAACAAATCTGTGCATTCTGTAGCGTTTTTTCTTCTGTTTTTTACCTGATATCAAACTTGACAACGTGAAGAAGAGTCTAAGTGATGACGTCATGGAAACACCAAGGTCGAAAATTCATTTGACGTCACAAGCACCACTGCGTTGAGGAGCTTCTGATCGTTGCTGTCACTCCTATAATTATACTGACCCGCTTTCACCTGATTGCGCAAGCTCGTAAACAATGGCGAAACGATGCTGAGATCAAGAAAAAACTTAGACTTTTTTTCAAACAGGACTGACATCTTATGTTTATATATAAGGTACATAAGTATTTGATTGTTAGTTGCCGGAAGTCAAGTTATACATGAGTCGTGAGTTAAATTGGATGGTCAGTGCAAGGTGTGTCTAGAAACAGTGGATTTCAAGTCTATTTTACCGATGGCTTTGGGTATAGGTGGTACAGCATATTTTAATCTGTAAATTACATCTACATTTCTTAATAACGTATGTGATACTTTGTTTAATACAGGATCATCCCAGTTTAAATGTTCACTTATAGAAAATTGAAACATTTCACTGGTTCAATCTCAGTATAATCTAATCTTAGATTGAGTTTTGGTAATCCCTTTTTCTGTGTTGTGTGGAAGACTATATTTTTTGTTCTGCCTACATTTAATGATACTCAATTCACTCTTATCTCTATGAGTTGTACTTTGGATAATGTGTTTTAACCCCTAAGGGACTAGGCTATCTTAATTTTGTTGATTAGCAGGACTAACCAATTTTTTTCTGGACTAGGGTATCTACGTACTAAATTAATAAAATTTATAACCATGGTTATTCAATATGCTTAATAAAGTGCTGGGTCAAAAGTTCATGATTAAGGCAGTCTGACGTCATTATCATGATTACATTGTAACAAGTTGCAGCCCTTCAGAATGCTACAAATGACGTCATCAAGTCAGAACAATTGGAACGTCAGCGTTCCTCCCGTCCGTTACCAGTGGTGGACGTTGCCGTTCTTCCCATCCGTTAGGGGTTAAGGTACCAGAGAGTAGTGTCATCAGCATATATATTGCACGATTGAACAATTTACTTGCATTTGCAATGTCATTAATATAAAAGATAAATTATGGTGGTACTATTATACAGCCTTGTAGAACCCCAGTATGTAGAATTAGAGTATTAGATTCAACATATTGCTTACTCTCCTTTGCATCAGGCTCAGTATATAACACCCTCTCTGATTATGCGATCAGATATGTTCAAATAGGCCCGTTCCATTAGCCCCGCCCCCAGAATGTTTATCATGCATGGTGCGTTGACGTAATTACAGCCTTTCAGTAGGACAGCTCGTGCACGATACGATGACGTAACTCAAATCTCTAACTCATTAATATTCATGAGCGTCCAAATAGTATGACAATTGGTTGTGAAAAATTTACATTTATTTGAATTATCTTATTAACAAAAATGTAAATTACGTGAGTTTTTGAAAATTCTGTGTATTTAAACTAAATAGTCTCATTCTAGCAAAAGATTAATGCCTTAATTTGCAGATTGATCGTGTAGTTATTCCTAAAAAATATTTTCCAGGTTCTGTCCTTTTTTATTCTTACCAAAAATCAAGCTTTTTTTTATTCTTAATTCAACTTTGAATCTAAAAGGATTAAAAATGATAAAAAGAAAATTCCATCCCTTCGCATTTGATACATTAAAAACTGAAATCAGTTTTGTAGTTATTTTTACACAAAACAAATGCTTTCGGCTGGGAAAGGATGCTGTCTCTCTGTTGTAGCTATCTCTCACTTATGCAGCTGTCTCTCACTTGTGCTGTTATATCTCACTGCTGTAACTGTCTCTCGGTGTTGTAATTATCTCTAACGTATGCAGCTGTCTCTCCCTTGTACAGTTATCTCACTGATGCAGCTGTCTCTTACATGTGTAGCTATATCTCACTTATGCAGCTGTTTCTCACTTGTGCAGCTATCTATCTCTGGTGTAACTACCCCTCACTTGTGCAGCTATCTCTCACTGCTGTAACTATCTCTCACTTTGCAGTTATATCACTTTTGTAGCTGTCTCTCATTTATGTAGCTGTCTCTCACTTGTTAAGTTATCTATCTGTATTATAACTGTCTCACTTTTGTAACTATCTCTCACCTATGCAGCTGTGTCTCCCTTGTACAACTATCTCTCACTGATGCAGCTGTTTCTCACATATGCAGCTATCTCTCAAGTATGCAGCTGTCTCTCACTTGTGCAGCTATCTATCTCTGCTGTATCTGTCTCTCGCTGTTGTAATTATCTCTCACTTATGCAGCTGTCTCTCCCTTGTACATCTATCTCTTGTTTGTTTGGGGTTTTACATCACTTTCAACAGTATTTCAGTCATTTCGTGATGAGACCTACTTGTAGCAGATATAGTGCTGCCTCACTGAATTGTCATGTCGCAGGTCCTTGACATTACGACTCACCCAGTCACAGATTTACAAGGACAACGGGTTAACCCTTTAGGCACGGTCCTCAGCTCATGTAGGAAATTGTATCATGAGTTCAATCCCGGCACGGCCGGAGTTCGAACCCACGACCTTTGGATCACCACAGAGGAACTAGTGCTAATAAGCTGGCGCTCTAACCAACTGCGCCACGGCCCGTGGCCCAACATCTATCTCACTGTCTTACATTTGCAGTTATCTCACTTATGTAACTGTCTCTCATTTGTGCAGTTATTATTTACAGCAGTGAGAGATAGCTGCAGTTATATCTCTTATGTAGTTGTCTCTCATTTATGCAGCTATAACTCACTGTTGTAACTGTGTTTCCCCATTGTAACTATCTCTCCCTGTTGTAACTGTCTCACTATTGCAGCTATCTGTCAGTGTTGCAGCTATCTCATTGTTGTACCTATTTCTCACTTGTTGTAACTATCTCTCACTTTGTGCAGCTATCTTTAATGTCTCTGCAGCTATCTCTTATTTATGCAGCTATCTCTTATTTATGCAGCTATCTCTTATTTATGCAGCTATCTCTTATTTATGCAGCTATCTCTTATTTATGCAGCTATCTCTTATTTATGCAGCTATCTCTTATTTATGCAGCTATCTCTTATTTATGCAGCTATCTCTTATTTATGCAGCTATCTCTTATTTATGCAGCTATCTCTTATTTATGCAGCTATCTCTTATTTATGCAGCTATCTCTTATTTATGCAGCTATCTCTTATTTATGCAGCTATCTCTTATTTATGCAGCTATCTCTTGCTGTTGTAGCAATCTATCACTTGTGTAGCTATCTCTCACTTGGCTCAATCGTGCTGGCTAAAAATATCTACATTTCACCCATGTAGGCCCCTTTGTACAAAACCTAGCGGGGCCTCAATAATTAGGTCAATAATTAGGTCAAATTCCCAATGGTTGAAAACTGCTGCGCCCAATCGCCGTCATGGTCCGAAAGCTGTCAATATCCACAACTTTTGACAGAGATTGGGCGCGTGACAGCTTTGGGCTGACTATTGACAGTCCGGGGGCCGTCATGGAAATATCAAAGAATATCCACTGGATATTGACGCCGATTGGGCAGTGGTATAGCATTTCCGTCAATTTGAACTTTGACCCAGACAGGTCCTCCCTCAGCAAGATTATAGCACATTGTGCATATGATCGCACAGTACGACATCAGAAAACCTTACTTGCACTTCAAAAAGGGTAAAGTTCTCTGCAGTCGCCTTAGTGTTTATAAATAATATTTTAGCATTCAGACTTTCAAATTATTGCTTCTAAGCAAAAGTGTTAAACACTGTACATGTAAGCTTAATTTGTAGCTGAGCAAAGGTGTTAAACACACTCATAACTTGAGTGGCCGAGTCAAGGTGTTAAAAGCTTGAAGTGCTATTACAAGGATTAGAAAGTGGTTATTACTGTTCAAAACGTTATGTAAATGATTTCTGAGGTAAATTAAACTCTTTTACTCAGCATATGCCAATTAGATGTGCCTCAAGTCATTGATTTTGACCGATGCGTATCTTTGCGCGAAAATCCTCTTTGCATAAGATTCGAAAAGATGGATATTTAAAATGGGTCACAAATATCATTTCCGGTTGACCCTGGATATTTCTTGACCTATTTGGATATTTGCCGTGACGCCTTTGGGAGGTGACGGCGATTGGGCAAAACAAAAACAAAGCCCAAATACAGAAATGTATGCATATTGGAGGTAATATTTCATATCTAACGTAATTTTGACAACAAATAAGTGATAATTGTGCCATTCATAATATGCCAAAAGTGCAATCCATCACATAAATTTGCAAAACAAAAGTGAAGTTGAGTTTGGGTTACTGGTCGGCGACCAGTTTCCGCCGAAAAATGACTCGTTTTTTCGAATATCTCGGCAATAAAAGCAAATATTAAAGTCAAAACTCACCACAATAACCTTTAGTCAGCCTCTGATAAAATCTGATACCGCTCGAAGTTACTGCATCTAAAGATGCTGGGGGAGAAGCGATTATTTGGAAGGTGTTTTAAGGTCACTTGCTCTGCAGGAGGCTACCAGTTATCCGCCGATTTTCAATTGCAGCCTGCTAGAGGTTTATACTTCCCAAATCACTAATTTTGAAGGTAAATATTTAATTTAAACATAATTTAGCACATTTAGAATGGTATTTATGATAATCAAGCACTAATTTAGATACTTATATGGAGTGACATCCTACATCAAAAGATAAGATTTTGAGGCAGGGTTTAATGGTGGGTTGATGATGAACATGTTAATATGAGAGCATTATAACTCTTATTATTAATCTTCCTCTTGTTCTCCTGACTTCAAACATCTATAAATCATTTACATAAGTGTATTATTAGCCGAGATACAAAGGCTGCATGGAATCCCCCCTTAAGGCTGAGGTGTGGAAAAAATGACATCAAACCCTTTGATCAGAGCTTTGGCCTTATGTCACAAGGACTGTGACATCCTTTATTGAAATTTTGGGTTTTTCACACCACTGACAGAATACCCGTTGATCACAGTTATCAAAAGATTAGTGTATTTATCAAAATATCACACATAATATACCAATATAATTTTTGTAAATATAGAAAATATTAAGAATAATTACTTTATCCAGAAAACAAAGATGAAATCTTCATAATGGGGTTCTCTTTGGGCACGATACATGTCATAACATATAGAATTGAATTATTTTTTTCAAATGTAGAAAATATTACTAATGGTTTGCTCCACAATGTACTTTGCCTCAAATCACAATCCCTTTATTATGAGCATCTCATGTCTTTCAGGAAGCCCTTAATGATCAGCATCTGCTCCCATATATCCCAACAACAACAACAACAACACCAAAAAAAAAAGAAATGTGTAGTTGATTAACAACAATTGTGATGACAAGATTTTATTTACAAATTTTACAAAAAAAATGACTTTTCCTTTGGGTGATGTCAAAATTCACACATCTGCTGTGGTGCCATTCTTGACATCTGTCACACTGGACCCAGGTGACATCCTCACTGTCATCATTATCAGAACATGGTGGTGCCTCCTGGCCACATGTTGAGCACCAGGATTGTTCATCAACAAAAACTTTTCTTTTCTTCTTCCTACAGCTCCTTCGGTTGGTACTGATGGCAGGTGCAGGCTGGATATGTGCTTGTGGAAGACGGACAGCAGAACTGCAGGCAAGATATTTACATTTATTAAGAATGCTTATTATGATATGTGCTTATTTATTGTTACAATGTGGAATTAAATTTATATTTGAGACTGGTAGTAATGAAATACCAGTGATCAGGGCTCACATCAAGAATTTTGAAAAATTGAAACTTTTAAATCTGTTTATGCTAATTGAGGTTTCATGTTAATTGTAAGATAGTCAGTTGGTATATTTTATTTTTTTATAAACTTTTCCATACTTGAAATCTTCAGCAGATGTGGATGGTACAGGATCATCTAATGGCCCATGTCCAGATTCCTGACTTAGAGTGACATCTGAGGCAGCAACTGTGACCTCTGAGGCAGCAACTGAGGCAGCAACTGTGACACCCGGGGCAGCAACTGTGACATCTGGATCATTCACACTGTAAGAGACATAAGATTTATCACAATTTAAGCAACCAAGTTGACACTTTAATTCTGGTAAAATGTATCCATTAAATTTTTCATCTGCATGAATAATCTTTTTCACTTGACAATGTAATTGATTTAAATGATGATGTATACCTCAAGTTATTTCCAAAGTGTTTTTGCCTTTTCTTTTTTCTTTCTGCCAGATCTTTTCTTCTCTGTGCCACTTCTTGTCGTTTCTTCTTGCGTTCTTCTTTCTCTTCTTTTTCCTTGGCCTTCTGAAGCTTTTTTAACTCTTTCTCCTCCAACCTTTTCACTTTTGCAGCTGCTTCTGCCTGCTCTTTGGCTTCTCGTTCCTCCAGCTGCTGATGGAAAGAGTCACATGTCAAAACCCGACCTGTTAATACCATTTTTCTTTTTTTTCCTGGCTCCCCGTCCTGTTGTCCTTTTTTCAGGTCAGGCATTTTAAAAATGTCTTGTTTGGACCTTGGGAGTGCACGCACTGCAGTTACTGGGTGTTGTCCCTTTTGGCATGGGACGCACCATCTTGGACAAGCCAATACCTTGCAACCACAGTGTGTGCACACAGGATGCCCTGTTCCTGAACGGGTTTGGTGGCCAGCTCCATCCTGCGATGGCTCCAGCCCTCCTCCATCTACTGCTCTCTCCAGCCCTCCTCCATCTGCTGCTGTCTCCAGCCCTCCTCCATCTGCTGCTGTCTCCAGCCCTCCTCCATCTGCTGCTCTCTCCAGCCCTCCTCCATCTGCTGCTGTCTCCAGCCCTCCTCCATCTGCTGCTCTCTCCAGCCCTCCTCCATCTGCTGCTCTCTCCAGCCCTCCTCCATCTGCTGCTGTCTGCATCTCCTGTGCTGTCTGTGTCTCCTGTGCTGTCTGTGTCTCCTGTGCTGTCTGTGTCTCTGGTGCTGTCTGTGTCTCCTGTGCTGTCTGTGTCTCCTGTGCTGTCTGTGTCTCTGGTGCTGTCTGTGTCTCTGGTGCTGTCTGTGTCTCCTGTGCTGTCTGTGTCTCTGGTGCTGTCTGTGTCTCCTGTGCTGTCTGTGTCTCTGGTGCTGTCTGTGTCTCCTGTGCTGTCTGTGTCTCTGGTGCTGTCTCTGTTGCCTGAGCTGTCTCCTGTGCCTGTCCTTCTGTGCTGTTGCCTGTCCTCATGTTTTCTGCCATTCTCTTTGCATTTTTACGACCTTCTTGCGAAACCTTGGCTTGATCCAGTTTGTCCAGAACAACAAGTGGATTGAAGGGCACAATGCCTGATTGTTCAAAAGCGTCCTTCACCACCTGCCTGGTGACTGCCTGGTCCATGGCATAACCCCACATGGCAGGAAGTTTTGATCTTGGCATTGTGCCCTCGGCATTGTTCTTAGAATTCGTCATGCACAAACTAAGGAATTTGGCTTTAAGGACACCAAAAACGCCAACGTCCATGGGCTGCAACAAATGGGTTGTGTGGCCTGGAAGTCCAATTATTGTAATCTGTGAAAAAAAAACACATGGTGCATGACAAAACATTGATTGAACATTAACATTGTTTTTGTACAGAACTGTCATAAAAATGGAAGGAGTGACTTTATCCTCAAACTGTATTCATTTGATTAAGCTTACTTGTTCCTGTCGTGCTAATCTAATAATTGGAAGGCTGATGTGACAATCAGCATTGTCCAACACTAGAAGCTGTGGACGATCTCTGCCACAGTGTGGAATGAATACATTCTTGAGCCATGATAAAAAAGCTCTGCATCAAAGTAGCCTGAAAAAAGAGATTCACATATTCACAAGCATGTAAAAAGCAAAAGATCTTTATTGTCCACATATTTATATGGTTGATTTTCTTTCAGAAAATATAGTGTCAAGTACCTTGTTCAGTGGCTGCTAGGACCCAGCCCATTGGTTTCGCATCAGTGGTGGTGAATAATGGCATAGATTTCTCGAAAACCATCATTGTCGGTTGAACATTTCCACAGGCATTGGCACATGCGCATGCGTTGAGAGTGGAATGGCGGCTTTCATTTGAGCTCCGATAAAATCGTCCTTCTTGGTCGATTTTCTGGAGTCTATTGCTAGTCTAGCGCCTCACTTTCTCGCAGAGAACCCGGTCTATACAAAGGTCTATCTGATACCAGACTTATTGCAAGCTCTGACGGCAGTTTTGATTGGAAAACCGCTCGCGAGGGCGGGATCATACTGTGTTGTCTTTGCGAGGCACCGCGCTCACGAGTATCCACTCTTTGCTGCCAGTGTCGAGTGCTTGGTCTGATACCTTATATCCTCTGTATTCATTAAACTTGTTGCTCCTGGTGTCTAGAATCACCTTCAGACCCATTAGCGACATATTTTTGTTACTACAGTGATTTTCGGGCTTGTTCCGACGGTGGTTGTTGATACACAAACAAGGGGCTACTACCAGCCATTTTTTCTTGTTGTGACGCACCACCCGCTGTCCAATACACATTTGCAAGCAACTACGCAAGTGGTTCTTTCTTGCGATATACCTATTTATAGGTACATATACCAATCTAATTTGCACGCTATTCGTGTCTGGACACTTTTTCAGACGCTTCTAGAAGCAAATTCGGTATATTGAACTGATTTACAGTGTTTTTCGGACTTGTTCCGACGGTGGAAGAACAGAGCACTCGCTGCCTGCTCCACCCGCTGTACAAAGAAAAACCGCAAGCGGCTACCTACTTAGCCCTCTCTTGCAAAATACCTTTTGGTATAAATACCAATAGCTACAAATAAGTGGCATTTCTTTCAATTTAATATCTTGGAAGATTAAAACATATAGAAAAGTACTGTTCCCTTCAGTCAATGATATAATTAACTATTACGTTAGTTCAAAATACAGAACGTGTCAATCGCTCATATAGTTGACCCGTATATATACACTTCATTGAGCTGAAGACTGAAAACTATTTCTTTTCTATTTATTATTACTATTACGATAGTAAGAATCTACCACACGTCAGCTTTTCATAATACGCTGACCCGTGATCATTATTGGGTAAATAATCTGCAATATACGGAGTTCAAAATACAGAACGTGTCAATCGCTCATATAGCAACTGACCCGTATATATACAAAGAGCTTACCTACCTGTTCAATGTTACACCACCATGGCTTTGTTTGTATATGTTCCTGCTTCAACATATACGATAAGAATAGTAACAAAACCACAAAGACGCTCTCCTTGCCCCACAATGGTATAGGGTCGAAAAAAATTCTGCTTTGTGACAATCATACGAGCACTTTTAGAAAGAATCTTTCTTTGAAAAATATTAATTTTCACATTTTGTCACGTGCCCACTACAGGTCAATGCAGGATATTATCGCCATCTCAAATATTAATATATTTGAGTCTGAACATGAAATTGAACTGTTCCCTGCTCAATTTCGATTGGTGCTAGATACCTGCGATCACATAAAATCGGACACGTTACTATCTGTACATGGAGTGAGCAAGCAAAATTGTCAGTTCAATTTTGTTAGATATACACAAATATCGCACCCAAAGCATCTTTTTTGGGAAAACATATTTATTCTGCCTTCTCGGCCACAAAAGCATAGACTGAACAACAAACATGTTGAAAGTCCATGCAATTCGTCAAAATCATGCAGTTTTGGCAAAATTATCATAGGTGGCGCTGCTAGTGGGAGCCATGAGAACAGACGAACGACCACAAATCGCTACCATTGTCTATCAGATCCGGAAACACCCGAAGCACATCGGCTCGTGGAAACACGTGGTCCGAACGTAAACATAAACAATGGCAATGCACATCCGTCTTCTGTTTTAACCAATCACGTCTCAGGGCCGGCTCCAACTACACGTGCTCGCTCTGCTCCACGTGGTCAGCCACGGATTGTAAATAAACATCATTCTCGTATTAAAAATCTTAATAGAAACGGGAAGAAAACATTAAATATTGGATGTTGCAATGTACAGAGCATATCTAGCAAGATCCTGCCAGTAAAAGATTATTTTACTGAGCATGACCTTGATGCCCTGTTCATGACTGAAACTTGGATGCATGACTCAAAATCTGACAAAGTCAAAAGTGAACTTGAAGAAGGGTCACTTGAATTTGAGTCATTTCCTAGGATAGGTCGCACAGGGGGAGGTTTAGGGATTTTGTACAAATCTGAACTCCCCTTCACAACCAATAGGGCCAACCAACCAGTGGTCACCACCATGGAGCTCATGGAGGCATCCATCACACTGAAGGGAAAAAAGATAACGTTTGTGGTGATATATAGACCTGAACCATCTAATCGGAATAGATACACCTACTCTGAGTTTTATGATGAGTTCACCCAGCTGGTTGCACACTATGGTGCATTTAGTCACGAGGTCATTTTTCTTGGTGACTACAATTTCCATGTCAACCTTCCCTTAAAGCCAGATGTTATTAAGTTTAATGATATCCTATCTACCTTTGATCTAACACAATGGGTTCATGAACCAACCCATAGGTTAGGGAACACCCTTGATCTAATCATCACCTTCCAGGATAACAAACTCCTGAAACGCCACCTGGTGGATGAATACTTATCTGATCATAAAATGATTAAGATATACCTAGATATGTCACCCCCAAAACCCCCCAAAAAATCTATCAAATATAGGAATTTTAAGGGATTAGATCTTGAATCCCTTAGGGGTGACATCAAATCCCTAACTGATAGAGACACAACATGGGAACACCTATCCTTGAGTGACATGGTGAATTACTATGACAGGGAACTCACATCACTCATGGATAAACATGCTCCGATCAAGGTTGCTAAGGTCACTCAGCGTAAACCTGTACCTTGGATGAGTGACCAATTAAAGCTGGAAAGATCTCTCAAGAGAAGGCTTGAGAGAAAAATGAGCAAGACTGGCTCTCACATTGACAAGGAGCTTTATAACTCTCAAAGGAACAAATACAACTCAATGCTTAAATCTGCTCAATCAGCATATTTTTCCAACCTGGTTGAGGAAAACAAACATGACCCTAAAAAGCTCTTTAGAGTCATAGACACAGTCATGCACAAGAAAAGGGACACACCTATGCCTAAATCTGACTGTGATATCACTCAGGCTGAGAAATTTAACACATTCTTTCTTGAAAAAATAGATAGAATCCGCCTGGACATTGATAATGCTCCATCCTGCCAAACCTCGCCACCAGGTGACACTGCGAACAATGGCACTACATGTCTGGAAAGGTTCAAACCCTTAACCATTGACGACGTTCGGAAATTGGTCAAAAGGTCTGCAAAGAAGTCATGTGAACTGGATCCAATTCCAACCTGGCTCTTACTTGACCTCTTAGATGACCTCCTACCAATAATTACTTCCATCATAAATAAATCATTTATGGATTCAGCAGTATCGGAGAATATGAAAATAGCCATTATAACACCCCTGCTGAAGAAACTTGGTCTAGAACTGGTTGAAAAAAACTATAGGCCTGTTTCCAACCTAACATTTGTCTCTAAACTAACAGAGAGGGCGGTGGCCGACCAACTGGTCCCCCATCTTGTAAGGAATGGTCTTACTGACAAGTTTCAATCAGCCTACAAAGAATATCACAGCACTGAAACTGCTTTGTTGAAAGTGCAAAATGATATCCTGGGTGCTCTAGACAGTAGAAAGTCAGTTATCCTGCTGTTGCTTGACCTTTCAGCTGCCTTTGACACTATTGACCATCAAATCCTTTTGGACAGACTGAGGGATAGATGCAACGTCAAAGGTCATGCACTCTCCTGGATTCGGTCATACCTAATGGACAGGAAGCAATGTGTGAAAGTGGGGATCCATAGATCCCGCCTCAAATCCCTAAAATATGGGGTACCCCAAGGCTCAGTCCTAGGTCCTATACTGTTCACCATTTACATGACTCCCCTATCTGATATACTTGCTAAATATGGTCTGAGCTATCATATTTATGCAGATGATACTCAGATCTACATCCCTGTTGACTATGCTTCTCCCCATCATGTGGATATGAGCAGACACAAACTAGAGGAGTGTGTCAGTGAGGTTAGAAATTTCCTCATATCAAACAAGATGAAGATAAATGATGGAAAAACTGAGATGCTCATATGTACTGACAGGTACAGTACTACCACCCATAGCAGTATCCCTACCACAATCAAAGTGGGTGATTCTGACATTGCTCCTAGTCAATCAGTAGTTGACCTTGGTATCACATTTGACTCCAACATGGACATGAAGGCCCAGATCAAGAAAATGTGTCAGAAAGGCTATTACCACATCAGGAACTTAGCGGCCATCAGACATTGTCTAGACGAGAAGACCGCTGTAACACTTACCCATGCTTTTGTTACTTCCACCCTAGACTATGGTAATGGTCTTCTAGCAGGTCTTCCTAAAACCGACATCAGAAAACTGCAATACCTCCAAAACTCTGCAGCACGGGTAGTAGGAAAAATCAGGAAATTTGATCACATTTCAGGAAAATTACAGGAACTGCACTGGCTTCCTGTTCACGCGAGAATTGATTTTAAAATTCTGCTATTGACCTGGAAGGCTCTTAATGGTAAGGCTCCGCCTTACTTACGGGATCTACTCCTGATTAAAGAAGGTGAACGCTGTCTACGATCCAATGATGGCACCCACCTACAAGTACCTAATACTAGGCTAAGGACGGTAGGTGACAGGGCCTTCTCATCTGTGGGTCCTAGGCTATGGAATTCCCTGCCTACTAATATTAGGACAAGTACTTCAGTCTCCTCGTTTAAGAGTAGGCTGAAAACTCATCTCTTCAGGAAGCATGTCCTGAACTCAGCGCTATGAACAGACTTGTCTGGTATCAGCGCTATATAAATTTTATTATTATTATTATTTATTATTACCATTGATGTGACATGGCTCGCTGTAAGTACCTGAATTATAATTTAAGCATTTTAGATATATCCTGTATTTAATAAAAAAATAGATTACTTCTTTGTATAAATCCTCATCATTTTCTTGTGATTGAAGGTAACCAGTAATTAGCAGTTTAGATATTTCATGTACCTGTGTTTGAAAACAGTCTCTGCCTTTGATGCCAAACACTTTCTCCCCCGATGCTGCTTTGCCATTGTAACCAATTTCATCGGCATTCCAGATGCACCAGGGTTTCATCCTCAAATTAAGGTCCAAAATTGTTTGTTCTGTAAAAAAATTATATCCTTTTTTAAAAAGGTATTTTTTCCCACACATTCATACATATCGGCAGAAAGTCAACTATAGGCATAAAGGGAACTAAACCTTCTAAGTTTATCGATATTTTTTGTATTATTGCTTAAGATATTGTGAAATTTCAAATAATGGAATGATTCAATAATTTTCTCTTTACCCAGGAGCTGAAACCACTGCATCATGACAGCTTCATTTGTCATGGCAATTCGCCCTCTGTCTCTGCATGATGGCTTCTTGACAGAAAATTGTGGGTATTCTTGCAGGAACTTCCTGAACCACGCATCACTTGGGCCATTGTCTGCAAATAACGTTGGCCGATCCGCTGTCAGTTGTAGCACCACAACTCTGATGTCCTTCCTGGTGCATGGCCATCCACTACTTGCTCGATACTCGAGAAATTCCACGAGAGCAGCATACTCATCTGGCGTCAGCTGTTTAGATGGACCACGTTTCACACCCTTCGTCTTGGCTTTGAAATTGTCCTTCAGGGTTGAAATCGGGACGCCATATTCCCTGGATGCTGCAGCAAAGGATGATATTCTTCGTCTCTTTAGGGCAGATACTGCATTTCTTAGATCAGCTTTGCTGTAAGCAGGTGGCATACTGAAAATAACATTTAAAAAATAGTAATTCAGAATGTGGTTTGAATCTTATAATTTTAAATATATATTACTAAAATATCTTAAATTAATTAAATGGCTGCTATTACATTGAGAAGTTCTCCTAACTTATCACAAAGATTAAAGTGATGCAGTTCTTTGATATTCTCAAAAGAAATTTTTTACAATTAAGGTGCAAAATGTAAATGACAAATGTGATCTTTGTTAAGGAGTGAAATATTTTGTTATTTTTTTACACGACAAGAATATAACAAATTATCTTACCTTATCCATCAACATAATGGTAGTAGTTTGTCTTGGCAGTATGGTTATTGTATTATAAAAATATACTTAATGACAATATGAATAAATAATGCACATTGAATTTAACATAAGACATAAACGTTACATTGTTATGAATTTTAGTAAATTATATTTAACATGATATATAGTATATTTTAAATATAAAATGATGTCGGTGCAGAGAAATGTCTTTCAATGAGAGCTACTTTTTATAATTAAAAAAAGACACAAAATAGATAGGCAATCATGTGAAATAAGTGTAATAAATGGGTAAACATTTGTAGATTGATTCCATATTGTGTAAAAAACAATTAATGTGTGTCACACTGATGGCAAGTTTTATAATCTGGTACTCCAACTGTCCAGCCAGGACAAGGTTTTGTGAGGGATATTAGAAATGGCAGCATTTGTGTGTTCGTCCATGTACACATCAATCTGTTCAAACTCCTTGCTGACTCCAAAACTTACAAAAAATACATCAACAACAAATAAGAGTTATCAATGATATGCATATGCACAAAAAATTGTAACAAACTTGAGGTCACTGCATGCTATTTTTATAAAAACATGTACTATTCATTTCAACTTTTTCAAGCCAAATATTGTGTATTCTATGGATTATATGAGCACTTTTTTCTAATTATCAGCCAATGTTTGAATGTGCAAATCCTATAAGCTTTAGTCCTATACTGTATTCAAATATTGGGGAAAATTTCAGGGCAAGTGAATTGTCATTCAGGGCAAGTAGATTTTAAAATTTACTTGCCCGGTGGGCAAGTGGATCACAAATGTTAATGTCAAGGCCTGATGGGCATATACACTTGTACAGTTCAGTCATTATGCATGGCCATGTAAAAGAGCCAACCAATTAGATCGGTATGGTAATTTTAAGCTGATATGAGGAAAAGGTTCTGAGCCAATTGTGGCATAGGTAGTATGTGACTCACCATGCAGAGTAATGAATGTGTATATTTATCAAGAAAATATTGATCTCTTGTGTCACATAACAATTTATATTAAAATTGTCAATGTGCTGTGAAATAAAGAACAAAACACTGATCAGCTGTTATTATCTTTTTTATTGTCCTGGCCTTTGGGTCATTGTGTTGTATAATGTATTTGGGTCTGAATATTAACAAAATATGATAAAGATACAATGGAATAAGTTATACAATATAGTCCATTTTTAATGCCCTATTTAGTCCATAAAAATTAGTTATCAGCTGCAATTATCCATGACCTCTTCAACAATAATTTAGTTTATACTTCTAAATTGAAAATAGATATATTCATAGTGAAACTTTGATAAAAGAAATTATTTGGTATAAATAGTTCTTATCATAAAGGAATATATTCATGTTCGCATTTTGAGGTACTGGAAGGAACCTCCTGGTAATCGCCTTGTCCATTTTGTGTCCGTTCTCTGTCCATTCACTCCATGGTAACTTCGGATTTCAAGTCTTTTTTTCACCCTTCTTTTTATGCATTATTTTGTCTTTTTACCCTTAGCCCCTGATGTAACAAAAATATTCAATTCTGTACAACCCAGCCTGATTCCATCCAGCATTTGATGTTGGAAAGAATATGAAAAATGTGACATTTTGGCGTCAAAAGCATGACAATCGGATCAATATTAGCAAAGTTATGACAAGTTTTGTGAAAATTGAAAATGATTGCAGCTCAAGTTGCACGTGCAATAAATCCCCATGATGACGTCATAGGCACAAATTGCAATAAATGATCATAATTTATGGCTGACAACAATAATGATATTAGTTATATTGCTCTCAGTTTATGGGGGTTGCTAGATTAGATTTAAATATTGGTTTGTGTTGCCATGGTTACTATTATATTTTTTTGGTCTGAATTTCAATGCATTTATGCATCAATGACCATTTAATCATATAATTTATGAAATGTATTTTACGAGAAAATAATTCTTTAAAGATTTCATATGCTTGTGTATGTGTGCACTGTTTTGTTTTCAAAGAGGTCACCATGTTAAAAATGAATAATTGAAGATTTATCTTGGCTTGAGAAATTTTATTCTTCATGAATTTTGAATACCACATTACCTGCAGCAGTTACTCATCTAAAAATCAATGGATGATCCCCTAAAAAAATAATCTCAAAACTACACAATTTGGTAACTCATCTGCAAAAACGAGATGCCCTTGCATTTTATTTAATTGTAACTTTATAATTCATTATTTCATCCATAATAAATGATTTGTTATTGTTTGGAAATGCCCTCAGCTTTGCACATGGCAGTTTGTGTACGTTTAGAGAATGTAGGTCAATTATCCAACATGGCCGCCGCCAGAACCTCATGTGGATTTGGGCATTCAAATGTCATGCAAGTTCTCTTAAATTAAGGATGTTAGCATCTTATTTTTATTATCAGAGAGTGCTGTGAACTTTTATGCAAGTGTATGGTAAGTTGTGTGGCTTATCCATTCTAAATTACCTCGCGAATTGACTATTTATGCCTGCCCTGACAACTTGACTTTTTAGCTACTGTCAGTCACGTGCAATGACGTTTACAGAGCAACTGACCAATGAGCCAAACAGGCCCTCGGCGGAAAACTGGTATCGGCGGAAAACTGGTCGCTGACAAGTAGTGTCACTTTCACCAGAGGGCAGGCAACGTGATGACGGAACAGCAAGATTGCACACTCTTATCAGTGGCGAATTTTATTACCGCCCATACCTCATACTGCAACTTTTTTTTTTAATCTCGTCACCCTTCCTCTCTGATCACGTTCATGCATTATATAGTATGTAACAATTATCTTGCACTATGTCATTTTTGGGGGTTCAAATGTGGGGGACAAGTTTTGTTTGGTGGGAAAAAAAGAACTTTAGAAGACACTATTCCCTCTAATGTTAATAACCTTTCATGAGGTCTAATGAGGTATAATTGACACCATAATTTGATAATATTTTGCTACCTGCTATATAACTATCTGGGCTATCCAAGGGTAAACTGAGGGAACTCACTTGCAGTGATTTGCGGGCGGCTTGTTGCATTCGGCACATGACACTTTTGCCAACTGACACGTTCAACACCGAATGACTTGTATCACGTCACACAAGGACAGTGTGTGAAAGGCATCAGTGGCAGGTCCAGGGTTTTACATTTGTCAAAATGGGGTACGTTACAGTATATTTTCTGGACTAGTATTTATTTTTTTTTGTGCATATTCGTGTTCACAAATAACATACAAAGTCCTATAAGAAGAAGAAATACCAAATGATATAAATTGTGAAATTGGTTAAATTAAACACCCCCTTCAATATCCATTTCTGGACATGCCAATATACCAAAACTGATTCCCGCCAAATTCAGTGAAGTGTCATTTTTTAAACTTTTAAATGATTGGGTTTTATGATTTAAATCCAAGTTTGCGGGCCAATACACTAGTCTAAGTACCCAGCTTTACTAGGCCTCTTCAATATAGGTGTTATATACTGAGCCCGATGCAAAGGAGAGTATAGTCTAAGACTCTATCTGGCTATTTCTCCTCATTATACCCAGACATCGTCAAAATAGACTTGAAATCCACTGTTTCCAGAAACATCATGCACTGCCCATCCAATTTAACTCACGACTCCAGTAGAACTTGACTTCTGGCAACTAAGAATCAAACAATTATGTTCCTTTTAAGTAAACATAAGATGTCAGTCCTGTTTGAAAATATTTCTTTGTCTTTTCTTGATCTCAGCATCGTTTTGCCATTGTTTACGATTTTGCGCAAAGACGTGAAAGTGGGTCAGTTTATTCACGGAAATGACATCAACAATCTGGAAACTCCACAACGTTGTGGTGCTTGTGACATCATATGATGATTCTCCCTATGTGTTTCCATGACGTCATCACTTGGACTCTTCCAAATGCTATTTCACGTTGTCACGTGTGATATCGGGTAAAAAACTGAAGAAAATACACTATAGAATTCACACGGATTTATATTTTTAGACATTATGACTGGGAACGATAGTGACATGGGTCATAACTGTAACAGTCAATTGCCGGAGGTCGAGTCTATTTACTGGGGAAACTTCAATATGATGGGCAGTGCGTGGTGTTTCGAGAAACAGTGGATTTCAAGTCCATTTTGCCGATGTCTTTGGGTATAAGTACCACAAAGTCAAAGCATTTAGGATATCAATAGGGGTTTTATTGGTTGGTTGTCTATATACACAATATGAAGCCTAGTCAGTATATGGCATGTTACACCCCAGTGATCATCCCGAGTGATCATCCCCTCCGGCGCCCCGGTCGGTTTTCTATCCTTCTTCAGTCCTGTGCTATAGATGTGGAAGCCATGGATAGCAGGATCAGGGAACCAACAATTGCTGACTCCCGACTACTGACTACAAGCTCTCTGTGCAGTCCTGTTATGTAGGGACGCAATCACTAATCAATATACAAAACAGCTTGTGACGTGATATGTGGCCTAATGGACCTTCACGGCCATGTCTGTTGGTCATATCACATATCATAGTTATTGTTCTCATATCATAGATCACAGTCATTTTGTGTCCCACAAGTTTAGCAATATCTCATGATCCAAAGTGGTATGGATATATAATTTTTGTCAAATAAGATCCTGTAATTGACAAATAAGATCCTGTCAATTATTTTAAATATTACTAATTTTGTTGTGTGTTCTTTGCCTAAACCAAAGTGACTTGTATAAAGTAATTTGTTCCTTTAAAAAAAATATAGTTGTATGAATATTACTTTTTCAAATATTTTCTTTGTACATAACATCTCATCATATGTTTTGTAAACTGGGTTTATTTTAGCTACATTTAACTCCTCTGGAAAGGTCTCTGTAATACACATCTGATCAATGATAACTGTTAATGGACTTAACAAAGGCCTCTTCATAATTCTGATAAATTTAGAAGAAAGTCCATCAAAACTAAAGTTTGTTTTTTGTACGAATTATGTCCGATTTTATTTTTTAGTTTTCCATCTCCGTCTTGAAAATGAGATTTGTAATTGTGATTAACAATACGATAATTACTGGGTTTTTTATTTGGTGGCATAACTATTTCCTGTGCTAACTTTGGTCATATATCTGCAATAAACATTGAATTAACTTTGTAGTATTCGTTTCTAATATTATGGGAATGATCTATTTGACTTTTGCAAGTATATCATCTATCATTTCCCATGTTTTTTGTAAATGAAATATCACAGAAGTACATGAATTACCTTAGCTTTATGATATTCAGCTGGTTGTTTTAAGCTTCTTAAGATTATCTTTAAATTTAATATATTTTATGAATCCATATGTAATCCATTTAATATATTTATTGTGTTTATATCGGTTACATTTAACTTTTTTTTTCAAGCAAATGTTTTTCCTTTGATGTTTGTAGAACATTATATAACAGATTTTAGATATCCGTTGGACCATCAGACCATGACCGGGACTTTTTGCCGGATCTTGTCTCTTGTCTTACTTCTAACTGCCAATTTCCCTCAAAATCGTCATAAAACTGCATAAAATGCCAATTCTCTTGGTCTAGTCAAGTGATGATGACTGCCCCAGCCGCCATTTTGAATTCTGCAGATACGAATTTACGCGAATTCTGACTGGTTAATTATTACGTTCTGTTTCACAATATATCTGAAAACAAGAAATGGCAATCAAAGCTATGCTTACTTGTAAATCAAAGGCAATTTATCAGTGTTTTAGCATTATTTAATGCAGATATATGGCGGTGAATGATAAGTAATAATAATTGCAGGTCAGTTAGCATACGGTCTGTCTCAGGTGCAATTTGTCTCGGGTGCGGTTTGTCTATGGAGCAAATAGAACCATCAATGATTCAGTAATTATGCAGGACTGGCAGTCAGAGTAAACTACAACTACAAAGTCTGACGTAATATGCTATAATTTATATTAGGGTCCAAAGTAGGTCCAGGATCAATTGATAGTGAAAATCGGAACTATACATTTCATTTTCAAGTAATCAATTGAGTCTGTGTCCCTTTTGGGATATATCTTGTGGGCAAGTCCTTTTCAAGATAGTAAAATAGGGTTAATAGACAGTCCTAATAATCCTCCTCAAGAAAGCCTACAAAATATATTGTCAATCAAGGTACCATGTTTATTAGAGAAGCGGGTGGGAAGAGAAGTTTTAGGATAAAAATTGTGGCTTGGAAATGAATCAAAATAGTCTGCAAAGATTGCTCTCTGGTTAATTTGTGATGAGTTTATGTTGAAATTTCCAGTTATAATACATTCATTTAATTTAGTTTTCTGCAATTTAGTAGCAATTGGACTAAATTCATCTATAAATTCTTTGTATTTCTCAACCAAATCCTTTGAGGGTCTATATATATTTACGTTTGTTTATGTCTACAAATCAAGAGCCCTGCGTTTTCTGTTTCGTACATTCTTAAGTTCTTCTGCCGACATTAAGCCTTACGCTTATAGAAAATCCAAGTGAAAACAGCATGCCTACAAAAAAGGGTGAATGCCGAATGACATCATGGACAATAATGACACAATACCACTGCATTGTATAAGCTTACTGTCACATCTTGAAAAATGATGACCTATTTTTTCGGGATTGACCATTATTCAGTTGGGGGGGGGGGAGGGGGAAGGGAAATTTTGCCGATTTTTTTGGGGGTATTTTTTTTTCTTAGTCACTTGGGCCACCATTTTTTCCTTTGGTCCAAACATCCTAATTTTTATAATAATAAATCTGTGTAAATGGATGTATGATTTATTGGAAAATGATACAATGTGTTATTTACACTAATTTATAGTTAATACAAGTATTTCAAGTAGTCATCTATTGAAGTAAACTTCATCTGCCTAAAAAGTCCTAGGTGCCAGGAAGTTTTGTTCTATTGGCCATGAGCGTGGGCACTGCAGGCTGTGACACAGTTGGTTAGGGCGCCAGTTTATTAGCACCAGTTCCTGTGTGGTGATCCATAGGCCGTGGGTTTGATCCCGGCCATGCCGAGATTGAATTCATGATACAATTTCACACAAGTCAAGGTCTTAGCTGGGGTCATCCTGTTTAGGCCTTCATGGGATGTATGTGTGGCAAAAATATGAAGCATGTATTTTAGATCACTGATAAGATTGTAAAATGTCAAAATATTTGTTGACAGACCCATGCACACACAGAGCCCAATCCTATTGCCCCATACACTGCTCAGGCATCAGGAGCTTAAAATTGACAATAAATAATTATGATTGTTAATGAATTGACTTCAAAGCATTTTCTCTGCATTGTTACAGTAATGGTTTGGCCTTAAAACTGCCCAATTCAAACATTTTTCAGGCATATGAATTGTTTAAAACCTGCATTCAACCCCCAAAATAATAATATAACCGAATATGTGTTATTAAGCAAATGTGATTGTTAAGATATCGAGACTATGAAAGTCTATGTTTTGCTCAATGATAAATGTTAAATAAAGGGGCAAAATGTTAAATAAAGGGGCAAAATTTTGTTTAGGTTTCTTTTCCCCTCTAATTCCTCAGTCACATTTGCACCGGGCGCCGACCGGGAAGTAACAATCGGCCGACTTCACAGGGTCCTGGGCACCGGGGAGTTTATCAGCAACAATCTGAGAGATGCCGTAGCTGTGTTCATCTTATTAAAGGGCACCGCACGGCACGTGCAAGATTGAATGGCACAGACGTCTGCAGGATATCCTATAGACGTCTAGATCATCGACAGACGTCTGTGGTATATCCTAAAGATGTCTATGTGATATCGTAGGGAGCCCGTTGGATCATCTAACGATGGCCTGTGAACACATGAAATAAACAAGAAAAAGTGGTGATCCACATGTAACACGGATGAGAAAAAAAACAAACCAAAACTGTCAACAAACAGAACAAAAATTAAAATAAACAAAACAAAAATTACAGCAAACAAAACAAAATTAAAAGAAACAAAAAAACACAAAATGAAATATTATCTTGATTTATCTTTTAAAATGATTTAATTTGGTATATGAACGATTTTTTTTAGCACAACTTTATGCAAAGATGTGCCTTTTCAGGCTCGATTACGTAAGTATCCCTAATATCGCTCAGGCGCTTGCCGCAAATCATCGATCTTACTTTTGCATGTCATCTGACTTCTAATTGTCCGATTTACACCAAATTTGAACTAAACTTACTGATAATTCCTTGTTCTAGCGATTGGGAAGCATTTCCAAGCAATCTAAAGGGATAATTTTGTGCAGCGATGGGCGATGACGATGTTGTCGTTTCGGCGGGATGCCTATTGGCTTTGACGAGCAGGTAAACTTCATAGGGTACCGCATTAGCTTCCAACACACGGCACATGCATCAATGCACATGCATGGATACCTATTTGGTGTTTACCATATGAAGTACATATTTGCGTTACGTAATCGCCACGTGCACGTGCCAACCATTGACATGACGTCAGTGTAATCATCGTCAGTGTTTTACTTGTATTCATACGCCGAATACTAGACTGGCCCCCTACCGAGTGTCAAGAAATGAGGGTGGCACCAGTCGAATCTATCGCATGCACACAGCGAACACTCCACAGTGGCGTCAGTTGCTTTAACAATAATGACCACAGAAAAAAACGAATCACAAACCACAGGAAATGAATACGCATTTCCCATGATCGTACCGATCACAGAATAACACAGATAGTTCCTTTTTTTGACAAGCATTGCCTGTCGGCAATGCTTGTCAAAAAAGGAACCATCCGTGTTACAAAAAAAATCCTATTTTCACAACACAATACGACCGGCAGCCCTAAGATAATCTGCCGATGTGCCTGCCGGAACCTGCCGTGTACTTTAAGATGATATTAAGGCAAGAACATGTGAGTGCAGTGTTCAGGCTGGCAGATCTCTCAAGTTGGTTCTGGTGGAAGGATCTCAAGAGTCCGAAGGACGAGTGAGATCCTTCCACCAGAACCAACGAGAGAGATCTGTCAGCCTGAACACTGCACGAACCTATGTTCTTGACTTTATCTCATACTTACCTCCTGCAGATAGGTATGAGATAAAGTTTTGGTTTGATGTCCAATCTATTTAAAGCAAAACTGTGTGGAAAATATTGCAGCATGTGTGGACCTATGTTGATTTGATTTGATTTGATTTGATTTGATATGTTGGCCGCTCCACTTTTGTCTCGTGGGCACTCAGAGCCTACGCAGCGTGGCTACCCAGCTAGAGGGGAGATCCAATACGCACTATCTCCAATCTGTGAGTAGCACTCGTGCTGACCGCCCGGTGCAGGCCCCTACACTGATGAAAAGCTACCCTATCTAATTATCACCTTCTGCACTGACAACTTTCACCTCAACACTCACTCCTTCCCTTGGGGCCTACAATCCCCAGCGCGCTAAAGGGCGTCCAATATCCCTATACAGCCTGAGGCGTCCAATATCCTCGTAAGCCCTACCAATCACAACTAGAGGCTAAAAATGTCCTCCACGTGAGTACCTAGTGATCTTCAGCACCTTCATATCTACCAGCTGCCTCCTTACCAACTTTTCTAATCCCACCGAGACTACATCCTAAGTAACCGACATCCCCCACTAAACTATGACTAACATTTTTCTCACCATCCTGATACAGACCTGCAAACCCTGCAAATCACAATAACAATTAGTGGCTGCAAATAACTGGAACCAAATATAAATAACTTCAACTCCTGAAACAACAAGGAAAAATTAAGATTTTAACACCGAGACTACATCCTAGATAACCAATATCCTCCACTAACTATGACTAACATTTTTCTCATCACCCTGTTCCAGACCTGCAAACCCTACAAATCACAATAATAAATAGTGCCTGCTAATAACTGGAACAAAATATAACTATCTTCCTCTCCTGAAAAAATAAAAATTTTAACACTCCACTTACCTTAATTTTCTTCTTTATGCCCAAATCATAAGAACAATACAGTACTACCTTATTTCTATTCATGATATATCCAAATATCAGTCAAACCATGGTGTCCAATGTCGTCTGCTATTTCCCGCATTTTTGTCTCCTTGACCTTGTCTCATCCTCATCCATTTCTTCTCAAAAAATCCTACTTATCTGTTTGTATACATATATAACAAGCATCATCCGTATCTATATATGTTCCCAAAGATGTTGATGCAAAAATTCCGAATTGAAAACGTTTTTTTATCATAACAATTGAAGAATTTAAGTTTTCAATGAATCGTCTGCTTCTTTCCCGCTCGTCGCCATGCTGAGCTCCCCAAAAGTGTGTGTCAAACAACATAAACAATGCCACACCCCCTTTTTAATGACGTCACACTCAATGACGTCATTACAACATATATAATTTATTATGTTATGACGCCATTGAGAGGTGGGCATAGTGCCACTCTATATTGTGAGATCCTTCCACCAGAACCAACGTGAGAGATCTGTCAGCCTGAACACTGCACAAACCTATGTTCTTGACTTTATCTCATACTTACCTCCTGCAGATAGGTATGAGATAAAGTTTTGGTTTGATGTCCAATCTATTTAAAGCAAAACCATTGGCAATGGCAAAGACAAGCGTTGCATTCGATGTTAATAAAGGTAGATGGCTTTTTGAATATGTGTACCTTGGAATCAAATTCTACCTGCATTGTAACTTGAACACTAGTGCATTGTATTTCTGCAACCACTAGATGTCAAGTCTATTTTGTTGTTGTATTTGGGAGTAATATAATGGGATAGAGGAGCGAGTGAATTCATGGTTTCAAAAACGTATTATGCTAACGCAGATTGCTTTGTGACAGTGGTCTTCAAGCTTACCCAGCTTTACACGGTCTCCTCTCACTAATTATAGCTTGAACGTTAGCTTGAACGTTAAGAGTGTCTTCCAAAGTTATTTTTCCCGCCAAAATATATCTTGTCCCCCACATTTGAACCCCCAAAAATGGCACTGTGCAAGATTGCTTTGTATTAAAATAATTACAAAAACGATTTCTGTTTTTTCTTGATTCAGTTTCTAACATGTTCTTAAAAGTTTTAATCGATTTCAATAATTTTAGATTCAAAGTTGAAGTAAAAATCAGAATAGATGTTTTTTGGGTAACAACTAAAGAACAGATAGAGTTGTTCGCGTTAAGGGGAGCAGAGACAGTATAGCTATTTCATCTCTAAATAGCCACAGCACGCAGTTATGACATTATTGCTGCTTCAACTAATAATAATAATAATAATAATAATAATAATAATAATAATAATAATAATAATAATAATAATAATAATAATAATAATAATAATAATAATAATAATAATAATAATAAATAATTATATAGCGCCATTTCAGACCATGTCTGCTCGTAGCGCTTTTGAAGATAATGTTTAGTGTATAAATAGGTTTTAAGTTCAGATTTAAATTTGTTTCACTTTTTGCAGTTTTTCACTTCAAGGGGCAGGGCATTCCAGGTTTTGGGCACATATGCTGCAAAAGCACGGTCCCCATATGTTTTCATATTAGGTTTCTTGTACCATATATTCATTATTATCTGCAGACCTGAGGGATCTTGCCCCATTTTTAGGTATCAATAGCTGTGATAGGTACCCAGGCGCACAATTATTCTGTTCCTTCCATGTCAACAATGCTATTTTAAAATCTATTCTTGCTTCCATCGGCAGCCAATGTAATTCCATCAGCTTGCCAGTTATGTGGTCATTCTTCCTCATTTTCCCCACTACCCTGGCTGCAGAGTTCTGCAAATTTAGCAATTTGGCTATTTTACATTTAGGCAGTTACCATAGTCTAGAGTTGATGTAACAAATGCATGTGCCAGGGTATTTGCAGTTTTTTCATCTATACAATTTCTAATTTGTGATATGTTCTTTATATGAAAAAAACCATTTTTACATATTTTCTTTATTTGTTGCCTCATTGTTCATTCTTGATCAAAGATAACACCTAAGTCTTTGACTCTATCTGATCGTGATAACTATCTCATTATCATAACTACCTCATTATCAAATATAAGTTGAGTTCTTTGCTAAAATGTATAACTTTGGCATTCACTCTCATCCTCCATTTTTGACCATCTGTGACCACAGCTGTCAGTCACCGGTGGCTGAAGCACACAAAAAATAAGAAGAAAAATGAAGACTATCAACTCAAAGTCATTAGTATATCGACAAACACCGACAATTCACATTTAAATGAGGACATTATTAAGCACACCAAGGATGAGCCATCATATCAAAAATGAAAGGTCATTGAAAGGAAGGCTGGAGAGGAAGTTGAAGAGGTCCAACCTACAAATTAATAAAGAAATCTACAACTTTCAGAAGAATAGATATCATAACTGAATCTGATTAGTTTCCAAGATGGCGGAGGAAAACAAGCATGACCCTAAAGAAATATTTAGGGTGATTGACTCTCCCATCACATTCTCCCCGTGCTAACCACTCCACTTCTGAAGAGTTCAGATTTTAAACATGGAGTGACTGCTTGTTTTAGGCGTCTCAACATACTGAAAGAATGGGAAACAATGTGAAGAATTTACCTAACCTCTTTGGAGTGGTCGGCACGGTGAGAGTGTGATGGGAGAGGCATTGGCCATTAGATCAGGAACTTTGCTGCTATTAGATAACATCTAGACAACAAAACAGCTGAAACCGTGATCCATCCTTTTGTCACATCTACCGCTGATTATGGAATTGGCCATCTTGCTGAGCTCTGAAAATAACTGTAATATGTGAAGTTCTCTGCAGCACATGCCATAATAATAATAATAATAATAATAATAATAATAATAATAATAATAATAATAATAATAATAATAATAATAATAATAATAATAATAATAATAATAATAATAATAATAATAATAATAATAATAAATTTTGTATAGCGCTGACAGACAAGTCTGTTCAAAGCACTGAAATGACTACATGAAATAGTGCAATGATTCCAATGATTTTTATGAAAGGATTGCCAAATGTCGAAAGTTAACATGTATTTGAAATATTTCATTCACAAAAACATTTGAGCTAAGAGGTATTTGTTAAACGTCTGTCTATTTAAACATAAAAGCACTATTCTACCTAAAAAAAAACTTGCCTTTGTGATCGTGATTGTTAACAATATCTTTTCTTTAAATGCTTTCAATAATTTTTCTTCATTTTTAATGTTAGCTGGAATGATGTTTTTGGTTAAATTTTAAAAACGTGTTACAACTTAAGTAAATTGTGTGCTTGTGTATGTAAACTTTTATATATGTAAACTTTTTACATTATTGGTTTTGACAAGTTTTGACTTGATTGTGAAGAAAGTTAAATATTTCAAATTTTAGACCATTAATCAAAATTCCCTCTAATGATTTTTTCTTTGTTTGGGGTTTTACATTCCTATCACCTCGTGATGAGATCTACCTGTAGCAGATATAGTGCTGCCTCACTGAATTGCAATGTCGCAGGTCCTTGACATGACAACCCTCCCGGTCACAGATTTACAAGGATAAAAACTAGTTAACTTTTTGGGCACGGGCCTCAGCTCATATGGGAAATTGTATCATGAGTTCAATCTCCGAATAGCAAGGGATCGAACCGACGAGCTATGGATCACCACAGAGGAACTGGTGCTAATAAGCTGGTGCTCTTACCAACTGCGCCACCGCCCGTGGCCTTCCCCTGTTAAAACTGAATAGAAAAATATTTGCAATGAAACTGTTCCTCAGATTTGTCAATTAAACTTGCAAATACACGTACAGCAGTGCATCAATAATTCGGTCTTTGATATTTACCTTATTTTAAATGATCCAGACATCTCTCTAAATCAGGGCGGTAACTCCATATCAATTTCTATATCCTGAGCTATCTACGTACCAAATGATAAGAAAAAGTTGATAACATTAAATGTTGATAATATTGGTAACATTACTTAAAAACCGATGTCATAAGAGCTCTTTCACCACTTTACTGCATGTTTCAAAATAAGATAAAATAGTTCGATAGATTCTTACATTTTAAGGACTCAAATCACAGAATGTAAAAACAAAACATTCACGGCGAATGAAAGATTCATCTTTTCTTGTATTAAAATATTTCCATTGTTTCCAAAGCAATGAGTAAATAGGCCGTGATGTGGCCACTTGTTGTAATTTACTCGAAACACTTAAAAAGTTTGGTTGGTGACACGTGTCACAGAAAAAAATACATATGCGACATTACATATGATTAACCGTACTCAACTAGCACAGATGTGGAACAATGGACCTCTGTACCCGGCTTGTACATGTAAATGGAGGTCGGGAGATGGTTTGTTCAACTGCCATCAAGACAATCTTTATAAATAATATAACTCACTATAGTTTTCACTTCCAAAAGATAGACAAAATGAATTTAAAGTTTTGGACTTGTCAGATTACCTTTTTTCAGCACTTATATTTTTTTTTATTTCATATTAGTTTTTTTTTCGTTTGTGTCAGAATAGTTATGAAGTTAGGTTGACATATCATAATATATATTCCTTTGTATTTGCTATGATAAAGTTTTGATAATGTGTAGATCTTGTATTTGAATTATAATTTATATTATTATTATTTATTTTTATTTTGACAATGATCCAATATGTCTTTGTAAAGTTTCCTCTGTATTTTGCCCCAAAGTCTTGTTTCTTTCCAGATCTTGATTGTTATAGATCGCCTTGGAAATCTATAAAATTACGATAAAAATTAATATTTGAACCCAACTACTAGCCATTGTTGTTTCTTAGTAAATATAGAATATACCAATTTTGCTTGAGAATGTGAGCTTTCCACATTGCTGTAATCAAGCTTCTTGCATTCCATTTATTAACCACATAAACGATAATGTAGGACCCATGTTTGAACCCACCTTCCACAAGATTAAAAAATATCCTCTATTTCATATCATTTTTGAACAGAGCTATTTGTGATAATAAAATGTCAGTAATAATAATATAGATATCTATTTACGATTACGGTAGTTATCATTTTACTAATGACTTGATGCAGTTCATTTTGCTCATTTGATGATTTTTTTTAAAGGATTACATCTTTAAAAATTATGTATCTTGACTAGTCCTCTGCAAATATAAGGTCAGCGTCTAGTTTCCTGTCCCAACTTAGCTGTATTGCTTTAATTGGCTTATCAAACTTATCCATTCGTCATATGAGATGGTTTGTAGCAAGTGGACCTTTCAATGTTTTGTGTGGTCTCATCGGTCCAAAAGTGGATGGCTTTAAGTTGGGAGATAAAAGTTACTGATGTCCTCACCATTTTTTTCTGACCAAAATTCATCGGACCCGACCCGACAGGGTATTTTCAATTATATTCTAATGGTGGTCCTGTGCTTAGATGAATGAGACTCTTATAGCTGCATGGAGGTTGGAAAATTAAGGTTAAAAAGGCTGAGTTATCTTAGAGAAATAATACGCCATGGTGTGAACAGTTACCTTGGTTATTGCAGGTTGCTCACGTCCTAGTTGGGTGAGACGAGCTGAAATAATGATTGATTGTGTGATAATTGTCATATATGAATTGCTTGTTCAGAATTATTGCAGATTTGTTTCTCTTGGCAAAGTTGACCTTGGCAGGGGAGTATCTGGGTATGAGAAAGGATAGGATGCATGTCTTTATCTGGTGGCATTTGGTTGATGCTACATGGCCGTAAAAGATAAAAATCTTATGCACAAACATAAAACGATTCAAAGCTTTGACCTTTGGTAATTTAACCATAAATATATTTGATTGTAAGGTGGAGTATTTCATGTCACACTTTTTAAAACTAAATGAAAGAAATTCATCCTTGCTTGATCAGCCTTCATTTTATTTATCATGTTTACCTTCTTAGATGTATTTCATTTCCATAGCTGAATAGATTTGTGTATGTTTGTGTCTTGGACATTTTAGCGTAGGAATTGTGTGTACAGAGTGTGTGTTTTGTGTTCATAAGACTGATGTGATTAGGTCCATGGTGTAGCACTTGCCCCCTGGTGGCTACTTGCAGTGTAACCCTTGGAGTTGTGTGTCTGACTTCCACCCCCTCTTCGCGGCACTCTACACTGAATCATGACCGCGGCGCAGATGTCAGTCGTAACACTATGAAGGCTGCTAACGGAGGCTGTGTTAAGGGAGATACCCATTGGTCCGTCCATCAACGCCCAGTTGGGCCCGTGTTGTTAATCTCACGTGTGGAATTGAATTATTAATGCTGTAAGAAAACGCCAATATCAAATGGTAACTGCATAGCGTGAGTCAGATTGAAAATCCACCTACGAATAAAACAGACAAGACTTGTGGGCATGGAGAGAGTTTGAAATGAATGCATGTCAAACTGCTAAATGCGTGCGCCTGCGAGCACTGACTCTCGGTCGCTGATTGGCAGATACCGATGACGTGTTGAGGCCATTGTTTTTGGCGAACACTGAGGATTGAGTATATATATCTAAAGACCACAACCTCATTCTCGGGAGAAAATCTGCTATCGTGCCGCCTGCCACTTGTGGAATACTTTAGAAGAAAAGTGTAGTATTTGTTGAAAAGCAGAAAGTGGTCAAGCAAACAGAAACACCAACTGCCGACTGTCCGCGCAGGTAACATACGCTTTTCTTTTGTAAGAAACTTTTATAATGTGAAAATTACAGATGGTTGAACTGAGTGTCGTCACAACATGGCTTTTAAGTCGCTATTCCTCGAGGCAAAGGAGAATAGACTAGACTTCCAGGCAAAGTAAGACCCAGGACATAATGTAACATTACTCAGATAACTTAATTACACCAAATGTACATTCTAAAGTCTCTCTGTAGAACTTCTGTTTCCGTTAAGTAAATTGTACGCCTCGAGTGCGTACCTGAATGACGATTTGTCAGCTGCATGTAATTTGAAACCTCGCGCTAATAAGCAGCCTCACCATTGTATAAATGCTTTCCTTATTGGTTTATACTTTCACAGATCGTCAAATTAATTTAAGAATACCAACTAATGATATACTTACAAAACTGAGTTTTAACTGAAGACGGTGGAATGCTTGGCAACTGCGCTTTTCTAAATATGTATGGAAACATGTTGCTTTTCGTTCCACCCGCCATTTCAAAAAAGAACAAATAAATTAGTATTGGTTATGGTCAGTGGCACATTGATCGATCTGTAAGATATTTCTTACCGATTATGTGATGTCAATTTTTCTTGGCATATTGGTATATAAATCATTTCATTTATATACCAAGAACACAAAATATTAATAAAACCTTTTATAAACCAAATATAGACCAAACCGAAAAGGGTTTTTATCAGAGAAAGAGTGCGGCCTTATAGATAAAACAAAAACTCGCCACCTGAAGCTCCCACCAGGGCGTGGCCTGAATATTTCTACAATATCTTGAAGCTTCATGTAGCTTATAGAATGCCTATTGTGTTTGAGAACGGAGTAACATCGGCACCAGGCAATTAAAGCACGTGTCCCATAAACTGATGCCGTTTTCATGTGCAATTTAATCGCTTGAAGTATTTGTCCTTCAGAGAATATTTCTGACTTGTAGAGGCGAAACTGGAAGTGAAATCCAGTATTTGGGAATAAAAAGTGTTATAATTGTAGAACATTCACACGTTTTGTTTGGAAGAAGGCCAGGCTGTGAAAGCACTGTGATACCAAGATGGTTGAAAGTTGTGTGAAGAACAAATTAAGACTTCCGCACATTTAACATATAATGCATGACGTGGTCCATTTTCATCATATATTACAGCCGATATGAAATATTAAAAGATCTGTTCCAGATAAATTTCTATATGTAATTATTAATAAACCGAGATAGCAATCCCCTTTCAGTCAACATATAAGAAGAAGCATACCGACATGCAATGATATGATAGAAAATAATGACAAAATGCCAATATTGTTTAATGATTCTCAACATGTTTGTCCTCAAGCTCTTTTCACAACACTACCCTAACAGACTCTACAAATTGCACCCCTAGAGATACAAACTCCTCCATGCAATGTCTCTTTCATAAGAGAAACCACCACTGTGGCAGATTTCTCTTATTTCACATCTATTCATAATTCTTAACATGCATCTTGAGATACAGTTGTAATAACAGTTTCCCTATAGAATAATTATACATTGGCACACATCTTTTCTCAAAGGAATGAATTAACTTGATGAAATACAATACAAAAGCGTCTACGTCAATGTAGAAAAAATCTAAGGTGTATGAAATGAATTCCTTTGTTTAAGTTATGCAAATAATCAGATCAATTTCTCCACCTCCTCCACAACGTATGTACATTTTCTAGCGATCAGGGTAATGTATACATTTATCTTGTTATATAATTGTGGATAGAGAGATATGGTTATTGAGAAAACAAGGCTGTCAAAAGATCAGCGGCTTGGTTGGCTTGTAATATAATTGATATTTTGGCTTCTCAGGCTTTTAGGCACATAATCTATTTAATTACATTTCGCCTATTTCTAGGCTACTAAGAACTTGTGTAAAGGCCAAAACACAAATGGCATGTTTGAAATATTAAAGGAACCTTCCTACTATTTGATCCAAAACTAACAAAATTATCCCACATTTGAAAAATAACTAGTACATGCTGAATAATACATTGTTCTCGCGATCAGGGAAATGTATACATCTATCAAGAAAAAAAAAACTTATTCGATATCTAGTTTTGTAAGCATCCTCATAAAACGGATTTTTCTCAAGACACCTGAGAGAGTAGAAATGTAATCCAGGATGGAGGATAAAAATGGAGTACATTAGTTATTGTTTGGGAGCAAAATCAATTGTGATTGTTGGAGCCCAACTGATTCTTCTGAAAACAAGGGCTTAAAGTAGGTTGAAATTTGCTCATAAATCTCTTAAGGGCCTAACAGGTACTTTTTTTTATAGAATGCTAATATTAGTTTCATGACCATTATTAGTACTATAGAGTGCTAATATCAGTTTCATGACCACCTATTATCTAAATATACCTCCATAATTTCTGTAAAATTGCACGTGACTGCGATATCATGGAAGCTATCCCATGTATACTCTCATATCTGTCATATGCAACTACAGGAATTAATGTCTGTGTATATATTTGGTAAATCTCCTTTCATATCATTACGGTTTGCACAAAACAAACCCAAATCTGAAATTGATTGATTTTGGGCTTATCATGTATATTAAAATATGAATGTTTGTTAGTATGCAATAGGTGCCAAACATTAGGTAGCATTGTTTATAAGACATAAGCCTAGTTCTTATATGATAATACTATTCATTTGATCATGAATGAAATCATATGTATTCTTGTTAACAGACAGTCCTTGGTCATTTCAGAAAATGCTATTACTATGGTTAGTGATGATTAAGAGAATTATTTGAAGTGAATGTTCTCTCTCCATTGATCCGCTCCCATTATAGAAGAATATGAGGGTCACGATGCATCCGCCACATGTGGTATATTACTCATATACTAATATTCACTATTCCAAGTCATAACAAGAAACCATAATTTAGTCTTGACTAATCTGTCGTTAAGAGTGAGGTATTACCTCCCGCTGACAATGATATATACACACCTGGTGAAATGCGTGCATACCTGGTGTTAAATCTCAAACAGAAAATGGTATGGCAATTCGTATGCATTTATGTACAGTTTTGCCCTGCTCGTATGCAATACACTATTAAGTTGTTGCAGGAAATGTCAAGGCTCTGACTGGTTATAAAGCGTAGGCTCATCTTGTGAGCCTGTCACAGAGTACAAATCTATCACATCAGTAGAGAATGATACAGTTTGCACATTTTAGTGGCTGAGCATCTACATCCGTGTAGGCGACTCTAAGGACATCTACATGTGTAAAGGGGAATAACGCAATTTTCACACTGCGATTATTTCGGAAAAATCCCACATGTCAGTACCAACTGACATTTTATTGGCATGAGACCCACATGGAAAACACTACTGTGATTTCTACTTGGATTTCTAGAGATATTTGGGATTGAGACTCCATTAAAATGTCAATTACAAGGTATAACCATATCTACACATGCATATTGTGTCAAATAACATTATTTATACCATATCTCCAATGGCCCTTATCTTCTACCGGATCACCAGAAATGTCAAACAAGACCTCCCGCGCGTAGGGCAATTGTCTATCCTGATGTGCGCACATCAATCACTGAATTGTGCAAGCCAGAGTTTAAGTTAGAAATCTATTTATGTAGGAGATATGATAGGAATGATAACCGCTTAAACCTTTGTGCAAATATGACGCTATTATAAAGAATATATACAGCACGTCGGTTTAGAAGAGCCCACTTTCGTAAATGTCTACCTTAAAATATATTTTGAAACTAGGAAACTTAATCAAGTGATTACAATTTGTCCTGCTATGAAATATCAGTGTGTAGGAGCTCGTCTTTACATATTCAGCGTCCGTACTCATTTGTTCTCTTTGGAGTAAGTATATGGAAAAGACAAGGAAGAATTTGTTTTTTAATTATGATACTGTTGATAATGTTTCTTGTTATTTCACAGCATTGTGTGCGAAGAGGGCGAACTAACAATGTGGTGCAGTGAAAAGCTTTTAACTTATCAATCTACTTCTTAAAGTTAAGTTACAAAAGAACCTACATGTATATGTCAACAGCCTAACAAAATACTTGTCGTACACAGACCTTTTGACAAGAATATGAAGAGTGGGTGTTATTCAACTGAAAAGATAATAATATCAAGTAATGGCCGTTGCGCTAACATGAGAATAAAATCAAACCAGTGTCCTTTTGGCAAAAATGTCCATTATATAATCTTAAGCAAGAAATTAAAGTTAGATATTGAATAAATTTGTTAGATATAATTAATACAAATTTGGTGTTTGTGCTAGACTTATTGTAAGCATAACCGCCGACTACTCCTGCCACGCTGAACGTCGTGGAGATAAAATATCGATTTAATGAATCATTAGAGTGCTACACTTTATGGAATGCTTGGAAATGCTTCCAATTCCCACTTAATCATAAAATAAACTCCCATGTTCTTGAAAGAGAGAGACAAGAGGTAGTGCCTCGCGTATCAATAGGCGAGGAGTGACGGTATGAATCCCGTATGTCGGACATCTAAACCTCCCACATATGTCACACATGGCAACCCAGTGGCAGGGCTAAGTCTTGGCTTGCTTAAATCCTAAATATAAAGATAAGCCAGAACACATTTATCACAAATGTGTCATATTCTTTATCAAGCCCTTTACCAAAATGTCTATATAACTTTATGACTTAAAAAGAAGATTAAAGTAACTAAACGTGGTACATTAAATATAGTACTATAATCCCACACCAATTATGGAAACACAATGAATGCAAAATGGGTGAAACTGGACAAGTGTGAAGTTAGAGATTGGTAATAAATATATCATAACACACATACTCGTGATGTTGAACAGAATAATTTGACTAATGTTTCAAGCTTACCCTTTATAACGCATTACCAATAGTTCATCATTGAGCAGAGGGGTGGGTTGATCCTTAAATGACATGTATGTTTGGTTGGTGCAGGCCAGCCGGTAGGGAGGGACGTAGATCTTATCACCCCTGATCACTTTAGGCCATAGCCAATAAGTATCTAGCGGGTAATTAAATCAACTGAAGGCAAAGTAGTTTTCACTGGTAGATATTATGTCCATAGAAAAGGTGAAAACGTGTCTTGTGGTTAAACATAATTAAATCAAATGATGTGTTCTACTCAGGCAATAGCGATGAATAAAAAAGGAGAAAGGAGTGACTTGTAACCGCTGAGCAGTTGGAAAGTACGAAGGATAAAGGGATCAAAGATCAAATGCTTAATGTGTGTGTGTGTATGTATGTGTGTGTGTGTGTGTGTGTGTGTGTGTGTGTGTGTGTGTGTGTGTGTGTGTGTATGTGTGTGTGTGTGTGTGTGTGTGTGTGTGTGTGTGTGGCGGGAGCCGTGACCTGGTGGCTGCTGCAGGGCACTGGAACTAAGCACAAGCGCACACTCCTTCAGTCTCAGCAAATATGTCCATCATTTTATTGTACTAATTCATAATCAAGGGGAAATCGTAGAAAACCAAATTGACATAAAGAAAACCTTATTTACTCCAATCGTGTGAGAGGGAACGTTTGCAAATAAAAATATTGCATGCTCAGAGACAAGATGCGAGATTCTGACAGAAGACATTCATCTTACAACAACTTGGTGTGATATATGAACCTCCATTGGCGTGATGGTGATACTCGGCATAAAAACCACCGTAAATTCCAAGTTAATGTGACAATCGAACAAGTGGTAAGGAGAAAGTAAACTTGAGAGAGACATTTAAACCATTGTGAATTATTACTCAGCCTATAGTTATTGAGCAGCCTTTGAAAATCTTGATGATTCCTAAATCACAGCCGTACCAAGGGCAAAGGTTCTCCTCTCACATGTTTGGACATTTTCAATAATTCTATTCTTGCGTGATGAACACCTTTGATGAAGTACTGTTGACTTGAGCCAGGCTACATATATATATATACCTATGGAAATGTGAATGCCAGTTGGTTGAGACATTATTATTTAAAAGACTTAAACTACGATTTGATGTTTTGTAGTTCTTGATATATAGGCTAGTAACTTCGGTGAACAAAAGCTCCACTCTTAAAATTGGTTGTATTTGGATGAAAAATGATGACATCACAGAGGTATCTACAGTATCAAACATTATATGTAAATCCTGCACATCCTTATAACCTTAAAATCGATTCACTCAATTGAAACATACTCAATAATCATTGCCCTTCGACAGCCAATACACTCCAGCTGTTCTTCCCTTTTATGGAGATAGCCGTGTGTCAATTGACTCACATATTCTTAATTGACTTGATAGCTATGAATAAAATATAACCTTTGTGAAAAGATTATGCGACTACTGGTGGATCAAGACCGCGCAATGACGCACCTTTATCAATAATGATAACACATAGAATGGAACACTGCTGTGACAAGATAGTGAAGAATTTGCACTATTTCTGTTCAGGACATTCGTTTCTGGAATTGAACAATGATTCCAAAATAACTCAACTAGTCGTTTTACAGTTTGAGTTTTATTACAAAATATATATCAAAATCGACCTTTTATATCTAACACATTAAGCTAGGACTAATAGAGACCCTCAAAGTCTGAGATTACATGTATGGCTCCCGTATAAATTACGTTTGATAATTTCTGGGATATAACAGTTAATTGTGCTTCATGGGAACACGTCATTATTGTAATAATCGACATAATATTTACATATATACCTGGCAGATGTTATAAAAGGTGTAACTTTTAATGGTGTTTTTGTGGTCAACACTTGCTAATTACAGTCCATTGCTTTATGGACTGAAAATTACTTTACTCCCAAAGGGCGTCAACTGATAGCAATATTGAATGTCCGAGCAAATGACAGGGTGAGGCATATCATTTACCACGGGCTGTATTTGCCATAGCTTTATGTATATCGCTATGAATTGCTTGAAAATATTGAGGTCAATGGCAGCAACCTGTTTCATAAGAAGCTATTGGGATATTTTGAATAACAAACTATGATTTTTTAAACTAAATAAATGGGAATGATTGGTATATGGTGTTACATGGCTGTCTGTCCCTCAGCATTTCCTAACCAATACGCATTGCAGACAAACAGCATGCTGCAAGGCTGTCTCCCAATAAATGACCGATAAATAGGTGTGTTTGGGTGTGAATAGGTCATGCTGAATTAAGGGGATTATCTCTTCATTTCACTACATTTGTCTGAAACTCCTGTGTGTTGTTTGTGGTCAGGGTTGGTTTCCATTTTCTTTATGAAATTTTCAAACCAAATAAAACAATTTGTATGGATGATATACATTGCGGTCTACTGTAGTCCTTAGCTTTCAGAGACGAGTGCGGTGTCAACATAACCTCGATTTATTTAAAGCCCATTTTTAGTTTCATAAACAAGATACACCTTTGTGTAAGTGGGAGGATATTTGATAACGGCTCAATGTAATTGAAATACTATACACTGTATCGGAGGGCGGGGTTGATATCAATGGATCAGAATTCATTGTCAGCGTGGTAAGTAAAGATGACTCCAGAGACATCGGTATCAGTATTTTGTCCGCAAAAACACTCGCATTTCATAAGATCTCTGTATCTATGACAAATGTAGATCTCGATTTAGCCAGAAGCTTGGTCGAGTAAGCTTTGCTTCTTTGACATGATCCATATTTCTGACATGTTCTTCCATCAAACACCCTCGCACGAGCAACACGTTAAATCACTTTCATCTGGCGTCAACGTCTCTTAGAAACCTGGTGTGACAACAATTATATCTAATGGTTAATTGTGTCCTCGTTTTTAAAGACAAGCTTTATTAAAGAATTGCTCCACCTATAAAATGTTAAAATCACTAACATCAAATTTACTTCCAATGCAGTCAAGTTGGCAGGTCACGCTATGATATTCTGTCTAAGCTGCATAGATCTATAACTCTATATCTCGCGCAGAACGAGATTTGATGCAACCGTTGTCTGTTAAGTTTAGATATGGAGAGTTCTCACACGCTATTATAAATCGAGCATTGTGCCCACCTGTCAGAGTCTCCGTAAAGAGCGACTAAAAGCAGTCTTTCTTTCATATTATACTTTCATCAATCATTCGCCTTCCCATTTCACAAGAGGCCACGGGCCGCGTTGCAGTCGATTCAAGCTCGTGTTTATTAGCTACCTATTCCTCTGTGGTGATTCAAAGGTCGTGGGTTTGATTCCCGGCCGTGTCGACATTGAAATCAAGATACAATTTCTCATGTGAGCTGAGCTGATACGTGCAGAAAGGTTAGCCCAATGTCTTTGTAAAGTTGTGACAGGGTGGATTGCCATGCCTTGGAGTAGTTATGGAGTTAATTACTCTAAGGTCTGCGAGCAAGTTTATTTGTAGTATGCGCTATACAAATAATAATAATAATAATAATAATTACTATTGTTATTATTATTAAGGTCCTGGATATATGACATAAGGTGACATTTCAGTGAGGCAGCACTACATCTTCTACAAGAAGGTATCATCATGAAATAACTGAAACAATGTTGAAAGTGACGTAAACCCCCCCAAAAAACTTTACAAAACTATTTTAAAACATGGCACATGATAGAATCCCGATAATTCATACATTCATATATTCACACATTCATTTCAATCCCGATATTTGCTTTCTGTACCATAGGAAGACGAAGTATTTTTTCAATCATAGCATCTGTTGTCGGTATTTGTGTTCTCACTTGTGTTCCAGCAAGTGGACTTTTCCAATCATCTCTACGCCTCTCTCCCCGAATAGGATCCCTTTCCTAGTGAGTGGGATTGGAAATACCTTTCCTGGTAAGTGGGATTGGGAAAAGGATCCCTTTCCTCGTGAGTGGGATTGGGAATAGGATCCCTTTCCTAGTGAGTGGGATTAGGAAAAGAATCCCTTTCCTAGTGAGTGGGATTGGGAATAGGATCCCTTTCCTAGTGAGTGGGATTGGGAATACCTTTCCTAGTGAGTGGGATTAGGAATAGGATCCCTTTCCTAGTGAGTGGGATTGGGAATAGGATCCCTTTCCTAGTGAGTGGGATTGGGAATCACACTGTCCACCAGAGGCACACGCAAACTATTACCTCTGGCCAACCCAGATTAGTATTCATCCGGTCCTACTTTTACTGACCATGTGCTCAAGAACTGTCAGTGTGTTGTAAATATGATTGACGTATTAACATCTCTTAATATCAAATATGAAGTTGTCTTGAGATGAAAAAGAATTCATTTGTTAACATTTGAACATTTTTTGTTGGTTAGATTAACCAAGAGTATAAAAGATTAAAAGAATTCAAATTGTAAACAAAGCGGCCATCTTTGTTGTGGTTCCGCCTTATCACTACCCCAGGAAATGGCTCCTCCGGTTGAGAAAGTAGTTCCAAGTTTTATTTTTCTTAATATTTGTTTCTATATGCACAAACCTTTGTATTAAGGGTGAAATATATCATAATATACCAATCTGAGTACAATTTAAGAAAAAAAATAAGTAAGACGGACAGTTACATAAAAATTGGTGGATGTGGTGAGCCAGCACAAAAAGGCACCTTGTACAGAGGTGATAGGTCCACCATGTCGCCCTCTGGTGGAGTTTGATTGGGAATAGGATCCCTTTCCTACTGAGTGGGATTGGGAATAGGATCCCTTTCCTAGTGAGTGGGATTGGGAATAGGATCCCTTTCCTAATGAGTGGGATTGGGAATAGGATCCCTTTCCTAGTGAGTGGGATTGGGAATAGGATCCCTTTCCTAGTGAGTGGGATAAGGAATAGGATCCCTTTACTAGTGAGTGGGATTGGGAATAGGATCCCTTTCCTAGTGAGTGGGATTGGGAATAGGATCCCTTTCCTAGTGAGTGGGATAAGGAATAGGATCCCTTTCCTAGTGAGTGGGATTGGGAATAGGATCCCTTTACTAGTGAGTGGGATTGGGAATAGGATCCCTTTCCTAATGAGTGGGATAAGGAATAGAATCCCTTTCCTTGTGAGTGGGATTGGGAATAGGATCCCTTTCCTAGTGAGTGGGATAAGGAATAGGATCCCTTTACTAGTGAGTGGGATTGGGAATAGGATCACTTTCCTCGTGGGTGGGATTGGGAATAGAATCCCTTTCCTTGTGAGTGGGATTGGGAATAGGATCCCTTTCCTAGTGAGTGGGATAAGGAATAGGATCCCTTTACTAGTGAGTGGGATTGGGAATTGAATCCCTTTCCTTGTGAGTGGGATTGGGAATAGGATCCCTTTCCTAGTGAGTGGGATTGGGAATAGGATCCCTTTCCTAGTGAGTGGGATTAGGAATAGGATCCCTTTCCTAATGAGTATGAATTACTACTTTGTTAACAAAACTTTGTACCATATGAATTGTATATTACGGTAGATATTAGGGAAAAGTAAATCGTTGTCAGATTTGTTTGTTTGATTTTGAAATGGTCTGATTGTTACAACATTGACATGAACAAAAGAAATGCAAAAATAGTTCCAGTGATGAACGGGGCATTTTTTTTTAAAAGGGCTCATTAGATTCTCAAAATATATACATGGTGTCTCACCATGGGGTATATTAAACCCTAAGGTCTCATTTACCAGTTTCATATCAGAGATCATCTTATTGTACAAAATATTGATGTGTGAACAATAATATGTCTTCCACGTGATATATATATATATATATACACGATTTATTTGCTCTGAACCACAGAACAAACTGCAGCATTTGTTGACTGATACATGTTATATATTTTTTAGACCAAATTACATTTTTTTCAGTCATTAGGACAAAAAAAGCATCTGATTTGATTTTAGATCCAAAATTGTCTCGATACTTCAGCTCAGTTTAATTGAATTAAAGAACGATGTAAATGACAGAAATAGTTAAATGTTAAGCTATAAAAGCTCTAAAAGCGTCATATTGTTCCACGAATATTCTCATATGTGTTACAATAGACTTAAAAGGGGAAATTATTATAAATTAAACAAACAAAAGGCGAATGCAAAATTAATGAAGTTGTTTTGTTAATAGTGGGGATGTTTTTTTCATCTGACAGTTTTATTTTCAGCAAAAATTTACATCTTCAGCACAGTGTCTTAATATTTTACAGTAGTTAATTGTTTTACACAACAAAATTAATGTATTTTGTTTCACAAAACAAACATTAACTGAAGAATACAAATCACACATACAAAAATATATCATCATTTATGCTGAAAATAAGAAAAATTAGCATATTCAACTGATCCAATAAGTTACCATCTATAGTTGAGCTTGATCTCCGTACTCAAAACATGTTGGCTCACAAAACAAATAGAGCTGAAATATTGGACTTCCTCTGTAAACTAGGGAAGGCGAATAATAGTGTATGTCCTTATCATTGAGCTTAAGAGTTTAAGTTTTGTATCTGAGATATATTTAATCTTTTATAACATCTTCTAAATTATCCTAATATGGAGTTTTAAGCCGGTGTTATGTACAGATTAATTATCACTTGAAGAGATTATGGCACATCCGTCTCCATAATTTAATGAATCATTCACATTATATTTACCGGCCTTAACTTCCTCGATGGTGCGTTACCTGAGGTGATTTCAATTATCTAATCTCAACACTACAAACATCTTATGCAGCTTAATTTACAAAACAATTGCAGCTCGGAGTAAAATGGATAAATCGAATCAATTCTTTGAATTTCAAATTTTTAAAAAAAGTTTTAGATATCATCTGTGTCATTTCTCACCATTCCCTTGATGTATTATATTTTCTTCGTGAGCGTTTTAGCTGTGTTGACAATATAAGTATAGATTGTGCAGAGATGGAGAGGAGTTTTTCTGTCATTCTGTCTGTCTGTCAATCACAATTGTCTCCTCCGAAACTATTCAGAGGTAAGATATTGTGTATTCTATCTATTTTCCACGACCAGATTTTTTCCCATTATTTTGATGATTTTTGAAAAATAAATTCAACACTGATTTGCCAAGTATGCAATACTATGGCTCGACCGAGGCATTGGAAATATCAGACAATTGGAACATCTAGCGACTCATTCTTGCAATCTAATTAAATCCTCAGTTTGAGACATTCTGATAAATGGAATGTGTTTAATGGACTTCATAGCTGTCATATTAGATTTCCATAACAACATCACCGTGACAACATACCCGAATTTACGAAACTTTCTGATCTGCTTTACATATACATTATCACGTCTCTTCTCAATTGAAAGTAAGGTAAGATATAGTCAGGAGATGAATTCTATCGATTCTCCATGAATAGGATTTTATTATGATTTAAAAAGAATACAATGGAAAACAGTGTGTTTAGTGCATGCATATACACCTGGAACACTGATCCAGTGCCTCAGTCTACCCGGGTCTTTCTTAGTTTGGCGTCAGTTTGAGACCAATGGAATAAGACATCGCGGAAGTGAATGGGAAAATTATTGTTTTACATTGACTGTTCTCGACCAACAAAGCTGAGTAAATACTCAATAAATTAAGGCAGGAACATGTGAGTGCAGTGTTCAGGGAGACACATCTCTCAAGTTGGTTCTGGTGGAAGGATCTCAAGAGTCTGAAGAACGAGTGAGATCCTTCCACCAGAACCAACGAACCCATGTTCTTGTCTTTATCTCATACTTATCCACTGTAGATAGATGGGGTTTGCAATCAACTTTATCTTCAAAGCAAAGCAGTGAAAACATGGTAATAAGTACAGGACTATGCTCAATTTTATATTAATACATGCAGTGAAACTAGGCCACTTATAAATCCCTAAATGAAATGCGTGTAATTTTGTCTCAACTAGGTGAACATACAGTCACCTCTTACGAGATTCACACAAAAAGTTTCAGTCTCGGCCAACAGGGGTGCCATTTCTCTATGTTTCACGGTCCACATGACCCAAATCTAAAATGTCGTCTGCTCCAGGTCAAAACAAACCCAGACGTTCATCACGTTCATTTTAGAGAAAAAAGAAAAAAGCAGAGGGTTGATCTGTGAAAATAGTTCGGCACAGGGGTGATCTGCAAAAAATATCTCATAGGTGCAGAAAACTCTCTTGAGGCACCAAGTATGAGATAAGATCATTTATGATGCACTTTGCATGCATTTCCAAAAACATTCACAAATATTACTAACAAAAATCAACAGTTAGGACAGCTCACATACCATTTGCATATATTTAAAATATTTAATATGGATGCCAAGTGTACAAAGCAATTTGTGGATAAAAAAGGGTACTGAACACTATGCGTGGCATTTCAGAAACAATGCTGAGTCATGCAGCTCAGACGTATCACAAAAACTCTGTTGAACGTATAGGTCTGAGCCTCATACTAATAATATTAATGTATCTTGTATGTCCATGTTTTGGTGATTAGAAATATGTTGTAGGCTTATGTTAAACTTAATCAAAGGAAACATGTAAAATATATATTTTTTCATGAAATGATTATGTTTATTTTTCAGATATATGAAACTCGATATTCCAATTTTGATAAGACTAAGCTTGTTTTGCTCTTGAACACCAGAATAATGCTCAATAATGCTACAGATAAACATTCATTATGTCCATAATTACGAGCCTGCTTTTCTCTGCCATGAACATTAAGATATTCATGCAGTAGAAAATCAGATTCTAAGGCATAGACACAATATGAATATTCATATTGAACATATTGTCCATAAGTCCATTATCTATAGGCCTTCATCAATTTTAATTCTTACTTAAAGCATTGGTGAAACCTGGAAAGTTACAGGCAATTTTACAGTGGTTTAAGGTATCTGAAAACAGTATATGATCTTAAAATTGACATACATACACGCTATCTGTCTGAAATCCACTAAAGAACATCTGCCCTGAGAATTATGATTTTTTTGTGACCACCAAGTACTGCCAGGACTAAACAGGAAGTGTGTTGTGTGACCTTGACCTTTGAACTGTCAGGGGGCTCCGTAAGTCACAGGAGGTGTTGTTTACCAATTGTCAAAATTGGAGCAACACATTTTTGGCCATTTTTTTCCACTATTTAGAGTATGAATTGGAAGATAATACTTATCATGATGATAGTGCCTTTTCTTGGCTTTCTTTTGGTGGTAAATTTATTAAAAACGGATGAATATTTATGAAGTTATAAATGAAGAAATCATTATTTTTTATATTATATATGTTTGCAAAAAAAAGTTTTAAAAATTCTATACAGCCCAGCCTATAAGGTGGAATCCATGCAGCCTTTGATGTCTTCCCATTCAATGGTGTGAAAAACCCCAAATTTCATCAAAGAGGGTCATATCATAAATTTTACTGATACCAATTATCAGCATTCACAGTTTTGCCATTCAAAGTCTTTGTGATTTAAGGCCAAACCAGTGATCAAAGGGTTTAATGTCACTTTTTCAATATCACGGCCTTCAAGTTAAGGGGGATTCCATGCAACCTTTGAGTCATGTCTTCCCTTTTTGACAGAAAGGTTTTCATATGCATAAGATACTTTTCAAATAAATAGTATGCTTTTCCCATAAATGATATATCTTTCACAACCATAAGATATTTGTCACAACCATAAAATATTTTTCACGGCCATGAGTTATTTCATTGATTCAAATAATATTAAAATAATCTAATGTTGTTCTGAAGTATACTCCTGGCAATAAATTGATAAATTGTACAAAACATCTTCACCCTGTTTCCCAAGCTGGACAGGTGCACAACTGGTAACTCATTAGGTGTTTACACAAGATCACATACCAGCTAAACAAAGCTTGTTGACAAAGTGTTCAATTGCTGGTGTAGGTTTTAGCAGACAACTGATCAACTTTCAAGTGCCACAGAAATTTGTTAACAGAGAATATTTTGGGTACTACTACATGAAAGCACTGTTTAGGGTATAAACATTCATGTTATGTAAAGAAAATGTGTCTGAAAGTCAGGTTTCACCAATGCTTTAAATCTATGAAATGCATCTGTCATTATCTATTTTACCTGTAAGATGTAAGGCATTCATTTATTTCTTATTTAGAAATAACTTTTTTCCTGATAAATATTACATTTATCAATATTCGGATGCAAACATTCCGAAACACTGAGGATCCAAAATCAGTGAGAAAATGGCTAGAATATGATTTTTAGAGTAAAGTTGAGGCAGCGTTATTTTAAGTGTGAAATACTCCATGGTGTAATCGTTGATAAATTATGGGCACTAAATCCGTCTGATATGAAAGACGACAGCTTCAATCGCTGCAATTTTTCTCTCTGAAAATGTGGCAAATGAATTTATCATGAATTAAGGACCTTGTTTGTGAAGTTGTTTACCTCAAATATATATTGACACAGTCACTGGAAATCTTTGCGTTCAGCTAGCAAGCGGAGAGGAGTTACTAATTGCCAAGCTCAGAATTATGATGTGCTGCAATCCTATGCGCCTTATTTCCTCCATTAAATTAAAGTTTTTTAATTTTCTAAATCAGCCAGGTCGTAAATCATATGTTATTACATGTATTGAATTATATAGCTATTCAACCTTTAGATTAAACTTGTCGCAAAGACGGGTAAGCAATATGGAAATAAAATACTGATGATGATGGTACTAATCTGCTGACCCATGCATTGTTGGTTTATAAAACTTAAAATAAACCATAAGCTGGACAACTATTATAAACAAGTGGGTGTTATGTTAACAATACTTAATTTATAGCCACTTGCATTTGGGGGCCAAAGTATATTCTTTTTGCTGATTATTTCAACTCGATTGTTCACCAATCAATTTAATTTTTGTATTTGGAAAATACGAATATTTATAATTCATTCAAAAAATGTAGTTTAAGCACTGCGTTCTACCTCTGACATGTTGTGAGTCTGTGGATGATCCACTGTCTAATCGACAGCAATCTCAAATCTGCACAAAAAATACCAATTATCATATCTGCTAGGTATTGGAAAATAAGACCTTTTATTGAACGCAATATTTTCATATCAATTCTTTATTGTCCCAAGAAACTAAAACCATGCCAACCGTAGCGCGAGTCAGTTTGTGGAGAGTGCGTCATTGCGGCTTTGAAATTGTAATCTAGTTTAACATTGAAATCCTCATTTGAAGCCAGAGGTTGGTATTCATGACAAGGCATCGCTGCATGGCAGTACAGTGTCTACGATAATTCGATTTGTTCTGCCCGATGTGCATATATTAGATTTATGAAGACTTTGGGATGAGCATAAAATACAATTTATCGTGATGGGCAACATACAGACGGCCTTATTAGATACCCTGGGGTCTCTTCCATAATCCCAGTTTGTGAAAATACAAATAATATGCTCTCGTTAATAGCAAAGAGAAGGATACGTTATATTAATATGACACGTGAAAATAAGATGCACATTTAAGATTAAACTTGTTTTGCTGTATCATTTTTATCACAATAATCAAATAAACCATATGTTTAAATACAGTCCAGCACATTATTCATTTTAATGTCAATGATGAGAAAGTACAACGACTACATCATGCACTTTCTTACAAGGATGTGTTCATGATACTTTTTCAACTTCCAGTCATGGACAGAAGACATCAGTAATCTGACATTAACATTGATCTGTATGCCATATTTCTGCAGGAACCCGTGTGCAAACCAGGCGGAACTCAGCGTCAAAAGAAGGAAAGTTCAGGGAGACCGGCGAATTAACAGATATAGATAATGAAGTTGTCACTACAGTCTATAGTTCTTGCGGCCGTAGCATCACTAGTGATAGCCTCCAAATCTACGGCTTCTCAAGAAAATAATAGACAATTAAAGGTATGTTTAATTCTATTCATTTATTAAATTTAACTCGTGATCGTCGAGATTTTGATTCAATACAGACCCCTTTGAAACACAATAGGACCACATTGCTTTGGCTTGTTATTTTAAAGATTATTGAAGGCAAAAATTTAATGACTAAACCAAAATGACTTTTTCAAGAGTAAAACTATTTTTGGCGGACAATCCTAAATAAGTAATTATAATAGTCACAACGATATATATTAACAAAATATCACTTCTGTTCACCGCATGTATGTATTCTAGCTAAGTCTATGTTTCTGGTAAGTTTCGTGTTGCCCAAGAACATTTGCTGTACAATATTCAGATATATACATTACAAATTCTGTGTGCATTTCACAGAACATCTGATATATGTGCTCCTGTTGGGAGTTTAGCTAACCGCAATGCTCCTATTACAACCAGAACCTTCCAATATTCAGCATATCAAGTTACCTTGCTCAGAAAGTGATCGAAGTCTGTGTTGATTCCTTTTTTTCCATACCTGCACATGCAGAAATGAGGACCGGAGTCAGTTATCGAAAATATAGACAGGAAGGCAGTATGAAATTTAAATTGAAAAATCTTACTGGGAAAATATTTCACTTTGAATGATATACATAGAGATATATTCACGAATCGAAGAATGTCTGTAGAGTCAGATATGTATACTTGTATGTGGAGAGAACAAAGAAACTAGGGAGCGATTGTGTAGCGTTAAAGCTGGTATAAAATGAGATAAACTCGCTGCTGGGTCACGTATTATATTTTGCTGCCTGGAAACACGATGCAACGATGGGTTTCCAAGTCAATCTGGTGTCATCTTCATCTTGATGAGAAAGTATCCTCGCCTGTATATCTTTGAGTGGGTTAAGAGGTACTTGTCTCTCCCACTTACACCTTTTCCCACAAACATGCCATTTGGAAAAATTAAATCAAGTATCTAGAGGGCATATTTTCTCATTTGAAATCAAGCAGTATATGCGAAGTTAACACAATTGAAAATGTATTGCCCAAAGGAAAGTCATGCTCTGTAGTGATAAAATTAGCATCCATCCAAAAATTATGCAAACAATATTAGCTCATTAATAGAGTGAACTTCCAGTGTCTGGAGAAATAATTATGTCTAGGAAAATTAAATGAAACTTAAAGCTTTGAAATGTTTTCAAACAAAAATCAGGTTATAGATATCTATATTTTGCCAGTGATGTAATTGAACAATAAAAATATTGGCCACCATGCTATTTTTTTAGCAGCTAAACTTTCTCTGGTCAAATGTGGAATATCATAGCAAAGCATTTTACATTTTTTTGTCATTTAAAAATACAAAACTTTGAGGTTCATTTCCAATGAAAAATACAATATCCTTTTGGTAGGGAAAAATACTGTTTCATTTCATTGTGTGATATCCTGCAATTAAATTGAACCATGATCGTAGGGCGGGAAGCAAAGAGAAGGCCGTCTGAAAGGTGCAGAATAATTAAATTTCATGGACACGTAAATGCATAAAACATCGACTCATACCATGTCGGTTGCTATCTTGATTGAAGCCACATTACTCTCGCATTGCGAGTTTGGGATGGTGACGATCCCGTGCACATTTCCTTCCTTCAGCAGTTCGCAAATCCGCTCGGAAACAAAGATCCCCTACGTCACATTAGATTTTCACAATTAAACGCAACTTCAGCAAACGACATTTGGCGAGATGTCCACATAAATCTCTGCCGTACACGCACCAGCTCTCGTCGTCTCTGATCACTATATATGCTATTTGTTATGATATAGTCTATATTATTACATCTATTTATTATTGCTCTAAGGGGTGTGTACAAAAAAAATCATAATTCGTAAAAAAAATCGTAATATCTTACATTTGTATGTTGTGTCATCAAGTAAAATGAAACGTTTTTCTTATGATAAAATTGGACAATTTCAACTGTGGATCACTGTCGCATATTGATGGTTTGTTTGTTCTCCACGGTAAAGCATTCAATTAAAATAATTTTAATTTTCACATAATATATAAAAATAGTTTCTGTGCATTGATGGTGTATGACCTATAAATTGTCTGTTGTGTTGTAGGCTGAGATGCGAAAACGAATATTTTGTAACTTCTATGGCTGCGGAAGCAAGCGCTCTGGGTCGCCAATTCGTTCGGACCCTTTCTCCCCTGCCCTGGCTGATTCAGACAGTCTGGAACGCTTCAATGGCAATACGTTCAAGTATTTCCCGCAATCATTGGACGAGGGTATGACCATGCCGCGGGAACCGGAAATACCCTCAAACTTGGACGAGGAGCAGATTATGCGCATGGAGGAAATTTTGGACGCTTTGAAAACGAGGTTACACCATCGGGCACAGAGGCTTCATAGACGCCAGGCCAGTTAAAGGACTTGCTTCAGATACGCCAGATATGCTATTCTATTTGAGTTTCCTATACGCGAATTGAAGGGAGGGAGAGTGAAGGACACACGCAAGTATAAAGAGGGACGAGAGTGTAGAACACAACAATGTAGCAATCAAATACAGCAGTGCTGTGTTTACATCCTGTTTTCAAGTATATTGTAAATAATTATCTTTCATGTTGACGGGCCCTTTGTTTTGTTAAATTAGTAAAGTGTGCACACTTAAATTAGGCTTTGTCTTGTTTCCTGTACCATGGGTATTGACATTGTCCATAGACATTTGAAACAAAATGCAACTCTGTTTAACAATTAAAGGGAATATGTGTTTAAATCAGCCTGTATGGGGAGAATATTGTAATTTGCTATCATCTTGTATGTAGTCCATACAAAGCTCATCTATCATATTATAAGGTTAAAGGTCAGAAATGGCTCATACATCTTATTGGTCTCAGTGATATTGGTCCTATTAGCTTGATAACGTGAAAGAAAAGATTGTGACTATTTAAGACGGCAAAGCAATCGTGTAGAGAAGCATATTTCTCCTATATACCTTTTGTGGATAGTCTCAGTTCATAACCTCATAAGATTAGTACATAAATAATCAGTGAATTATTTCAAAGATCCATAAACAACTGAGCATATTTAAAACACAGGTTCACGTCGATATTAGCATACAAAATCAGAAACTTTTCGATTATATTCTCATGTATTCTCATATATATATATATATATATATATATATATATATATATATATATATATATATATATATATATATATATATATATATATATATATAAAGAAAAAAAAATTCATGATAACAATATTTTGTATGATTACAAGACATGAAGAGTAATAATTGCATTGAAATGGTATAATTATTGAAAGTTTCTAATGTGGTGTTGTAAATATAATGAAATATGTGTACGTCAGTGCTTATAACACTTTGACCATATCTAATCTCATGCGCAGACTTTGTCGAATAAAATGTAAAAAAGAATATTTGAAGAAAATGTTAAGACAGAGCCTTTTACATTGTCTTTATTAAATGTCTTTTATTAATATCGGGTAATGCCACTCTCGACTGCACTTACATTGAAAGAGATAAGGAGTGAGAAATGATTAAGTAGTGTTTCCCTTGTATGGTTTCATGCTTAAAAGATTAAATCAGCATCTATAAAATGTTAATATGTATAAAGTTTGTCTCTTTGTGGTTCGCATTCCATAAACAATACACATGTTGCAAATACTGAGGGTCATTACCTGTGAGTGTGTTAGTGGCCACCATACTCATTTCCTAATTGAACTTTAGAATAATGAAGTGCGAAATCCTGATGAGTGTCATTAGCGTCATTAACATGATAGGGGGTTAATTTTGGAATTAAGGCATCAACGTGTCAATTTTCAACGATGTAATTGTTATTTTCTCATGGATAAAATCATTTTTTTAAAAACAAGCTTAGAATATGCTATTTAACTATATCCTTTCAAAGAAATTAATGTCAAGACCTCGTATTATCCCCTGAGTTATTGCCTGGGGAGGTTTCAGTTAGTGCCTCTATAAAACTAAGACTCAAAGACTCAAGTTCTTGAAACAGAATGATCCCTGTAGTATATCAAATCAAATTTCTCAGGAAAACTTATTATGGTTTTAAAAGGAGTATTTAATCCACAAAGTGGAAAGTGTTGAGAATTAGCCAATATCTATTACTTTGTTTATCAGAAAATTGCATTCGCTTTTTTGTTCCGCCATAACAAATTGGCATATCAGTCACTCTCTTTTGTTCTTGGTATGCCGAGGGGAATATCAGTTCATAGGTAACTTAACTTTATAAACCATAGAATATACGTACTCATATGTTAAAAAGTGCATTGTTTTCTCATGCTTAGGTGACTCGATTTGTACGTTTGGCTTTTGCCTGAAAATGATATAAGTTCAAATAAGACAACCAACTCCAGGCACTTTGATCACAACTCCTTTTTGTTAAATACCTGCAAATTCATCATCTATGATATTTTCAAAGTATTGATTATTATCAATACCTTGTTTAATAATTGTATACGTTTTTTAATACGTTTTTTTTAAAGTTTGCAAATACTTTGGTGTCATTATACCACCAGAGTGCCATCCATGTGCTGCAACTGAACTCAATAAAAGATTATCACGGTCTGTTTTATTCTGACTCTGCATAAAGGGAGACAGGGTCAAATAACGATCTTATTAAGTAGTTAAGTTTGTATTTAAGAAATCCTGGTCCGCACATTTGCATATTTTTATCATACGGCCAAGGACCCCGCCACAAGCGCGTGCAAAAAAAAACCCAGCCAGATTTTTGTTTATTTCAGTCATTTCACGATGAGACATATTATAGCTAATATATTGCTGCCTAACTGAATTGTCATGTCACAGGGCCTTGATATGACCATAGGTTGTTAACCTTTCAGGCACGGGCCTCAACTCATTTGAGAAATTGTAACATGGTTGCAGAATCAAACTCACGACCTTTGGATCATCATAGTGGTTAGATACCATAGTCATGTCTTGTGCTTGATTCTGCGGTCCTCAACTCAACTCAAGAAATTCCCATATACCCCACTGAGAAACTTAGGAACAGTGCTTGATGAAATTTCCAAACATAATCTTATACCAGAAAGTCCCGCCTATCTCATCACCTTAAGTATGCCTTTTATCATTCATTAAAGAGTAATGTTATCAGAGAGCATGTTATCACAAAATAATTTAACTTTACTCTGTGGGCTATTCTGTAATAAACATCCTCTTTACTTCTCGAGAAACGCTTAAAATCGCATCAAAATCATCACACAGTAAATCTGTAACGTTTTTACGGTAATTCCTGTGTTAAATTTGGAAAAAATCTCAATAGGAATCAGGTGATCATATGGGCGTGTTATTTTCTTTAAAGTTTGGGTGTGATAGTCTTTATATTATGGTCCCATTATTTCAGTGATTTCGTGATGAGACCTACTTGTAGCAGATATAGTGCTGCCTCACTGAATTGTCATGTCGCAGGTCCTTGACATGACAACCCACCCGGTCACAGATTTACAATGACAACGGGTTAACCCTTTAGGCACGTGCCTCAGCTCATATGGGAAATTGTATTATGAATTCAATCTCGGCACGGCCGGGGATCGAACCCACAACCTTTGGATCACCACAGAGGAACTGGTGCTAATAAGCTGGCGCTCTAACCAACTGCGCCACGGCCCGTGGCCTTACTGAATCGCCTACTGACCATAACTCAAATCAAATCAAACACACATATATGTTGTTGACAGCCGGATTGACCACCGATATTTATTCTCATAGAATAAATATATAAACTGATAAATACAAAATTCATATCAAATCTTCTGATCTGAAATATGATGATAATACTTAATTAGAAATAGTTGAAACTTAATTGAAAATAAAATGTCTCACTAGAAAAACTGTTGCTGTACATGCATTCCTTGTGTACGTACGTCATATTAAAAAGACGAACAGAACCCCATTTCAAACTTCTCTCATTTAATCCTTGCCAGTGGCCTTTTTCAAACCATGGAGTAGTTGACGTAAGACCCCCTTGTATTTTCGAGTGTTTTACTCCAAAAACCTGACTGCTCACATGGCTGGTCTACAAATCAGAATTCAGCCTTCTAAATCTTCATAATGAATTATTACATCATGGTTGAAACAGGTTTCAAAATGACTACAATTGAAGCACGGTCCGTATTTTGAAGAAAAAAATATATGGACTTCTCTTATTACATCCTTTGATAAACATAAGGGGTGAAGGTGTCATGGCTGCCACAAAAGCATTTTTGAATTATTTGTAATTTTCAAAAGCTTGTGAATTTTGATTTAAATAACGTTTCATGGTATGTTATTTTTTTAAAAAAAACAGTCAACAAATTTAACATTTTATAAGTCTCAAACCTGTACTGGGAAATGTGATTAGTATACAGTTCACAACCCTTCTGCTAATCTTAGAACTCAGCATGTGCAGAACATGAACTTCCTGCTTACTGGCCGCCATATTGAATTTAAGTCGTTGAACAAAACAGAGAATATTTTAGATGCACATTTAATGGGGAAATATTCACATTAAAACATTTTGTGTGTCTCGTTGAGAAAACAAACTATTATTCACAGTTTGCTTGTATTATCAATATCTCTTGATGATTATATTCCTTGAAAAAATAGTTAAAAGGCTTTGTTTATATGGGCGAAAATATGTGTAATTTACTGCAGCAAACATTACTCCCAGAAGTGGTGGAAAGAGGGCGCTCTCTAGTGTTTGAGCGATAATAGGTGAAAGATCAGTGAACTGTATAATTCAGATTAAATGCATATACAGTTCACAACCCTTCTGCTGTTCTTTGAACTGAGCATGTGCAGAACATGAACTTCCTGCTAACTGGCCGCCATATTGAATTTAAGTCGTTGAGCAAAACAGAGAATATTTCAAATGCACATTCAATGGGGAAATGTTCGACACTAAAACATTTTTGTATGTCCCGTTGACAAAACAAACTATTATTCACAGTTTGCATGTATTATTAATGTCTCTTGGTGATTATTTTACTTGAAAACACAGTTTAAAGGCCTTGTTTACATGGGCGAAATATGTATAATTGACCGCAACAAACATTACTCCCGGAAGTGGTGAAAAGAAGGTGCTCTCTAGCGTTTGAGCGATAATTGTTTGTTTGTTTGGGGTTTTACATCACTTTCAACATTATTTCAGTGATTTCGTGATGAGACCTACTTGTAGCAGATATAGTGCTGCCTCACTGAATTGTCATGTCGCAGGTCCTTGACATGACAACCCACCCGGTCACAGATTTACAAGGACAACGGGTTAACCCTTAAGGCACGGGCCTCAGCTCATATGGGAAATTGAATCATGAGTTCATTGAGCGATAATAGGTGAAAGATCGGCGAACTGTATTCTATATGTACCTGTTAAAATGGCCGGCTTTTGTCACAGGTGTGAAAGCACAACACCACCTTTCTTAACCACAGTTTAAAATGGCTAGATGACCTGGATATGTACTGTGTATTTGATAAACAAAGATACCGATACTTATATTTTTGGATTTATTTAACCACATTTTTGTTGTAATTTTCAATTAATTTATAACTTGTTTCTGATTGGCTGGTACTTCTATAATCCCCTTGACAAGATAGCTGCCAACAGTAAAAGATGATAAGATAAAAATTTGACAAGAGTGAAAGTAATAAAATAATATCTCAAAGTCTTTATGATATACATGTGTTGATATTGATGAAATTTAAATTGCTAATCCACAATTTGTGAAGGCTATCTTGAAATTCACGATCCTTTGTCACCCTAATCTATAAAGATGTGAAATTGTAAAGACGGTGGACGGTCCTGACTGAGACTGACTCAAGCCGACCTTTTTCCCCTTTATATACTCCCAGGTACCTCATACTACCTCTGCCACAAATGGCATGACATTGTCTCAACTTATTCCGCAAGGTCGATTGCATAATCCACAGACAGGCCCATATGGTGGGTTGTGCATATGCTCACTCACCACGCCCGCCCATTTTCAAACCATAGCAAGCTGTCACATCCACACACACATGTTCATGGTTGCTTGCATGAACTTGTTGTGACCACTCACTTTTAAACCAAGCCAGTTGACTGAGTTATACTTGCACATGTATTGGTTGTTGTAGTCACTTTTTAACCAAAACAAAGGCACCAATTGGTTGAGCTCTTACATGTGACAAAGTATTTAACTCGGTGTCTATTGGCTGCTAAAAGAAGCTTGTTATGGGCATGGTCTTTTAGTACTCATTGATTATGGTCAATACTTGCAGAGTCAGGTATAAATCATGGATCTGCTATGGAGAGTATACTTGTAGCATATAGAGTGTTGTCTTGACATTACAATCTACACAGTTACAGATTGACAATAACAAGGGTTATTATAACCCTTTATGCACGGGCCTGTGCTCCTATGAGAAATAGTGAAGTCATTGCTTGCGCTCTATACAACTATTTGTAAGAAGTCTTGTCCGGACAAAATATTTAGATCCAACTTTCAGGGGTAAAAAACATCATTTAACTTTTCCCCGCTAAATGAATAATAATTAATCCCATCCCTGCTGAGAAATATTCCATTTTTGTCTGTAATATTTGTTCTGAAAAACTGCATTCTTGTGAGTTTTTTGTACTCACTTTCATGCTGCAGCAAAGACGCATTCGGCAATGTCATGATACGTGTTAAATTTTTAGAATAATTTCCACTTGGTTACAGCTCTTAGTGGGTAGGAGTGTGTGTTGATTCATTCCACAAGTTTTAACCAAAACTTGCACCGCCTGGTATATTCTCGCATGCTCGGTTTCCCCGAGAGCAAAGTTCTTTAATCCATGGGTTTGGAATCAAAGTCAATGGCATATTCAATATTGCCAAAAATATATTGACATACCGATTCAGGGCTCATCTTAAGATTTTACTTTATACCACATAGGTGAAACGGAATATTTAGACAGATACGTAATCACACTTAAAGAAATGAATACTTGTAAACATGATACCTTTGTTATGTATATGTTTTCATTTCTTCTTTCTATCAAATCAGTTTACAGACTCAACATGGTAATGGGATTGTGATTGAAATAGCTCCCCTTTTTGAAAATATTCATATCAATTGCTCAGACTCAGAGAACGTGTGAGTGGCTGCAAGTTTGCACAACCATTGCTGTAGCAGTCATATATTCTACAAGAAACGTAAATTGATTTTACAAAATGCATATTTGCTAGAACAGAAAAGGGCCTGACCAGCAAAGACGTTGACTATGGAAATTTAGTTTTTGTTTGTCTCGGGTTTGTTCATCATTTTCCACATTTATATCATGACGAGATCAGCTTGTTGCAGATATAGTGCTGCCTCACCAGATTAACACGGGCACCATGATATACCTGAAGGCGTGCGCCTCAGCTTCCGGTTAGTGTCGAACATTGAGCCGTTTCTGTATTTTTTATATTACCATACAGTTGAAGGACACAATATTGATTCTTACTTACCCTTTGGTGGTGTTTACAAGATTTTCTTAAATAGATATATGAGAAACGAGAAAGAAAAATTACTGATATAGATTCACAGGGTCACCAATTAGTGTTTGCATACACGATGATAATTGAACGATACAGATGGTATTATACAATATCTAATAAACAATCTGCGGATGTTTTGTGACCAGTTTGATAAATGCGGAGGAAAAAACAGATCCAGAATAGAATATTAACATACCAAAATATCAAAAATGCTAAATTATCCAAGGACGCATGGTCAATGGGACACCAAACATCCTTGTTGGTTTCATTGCCTCCATCTTTCAAACCTTATTACGCATGCTTAAAATTATTTGCCATATTTTTAATTTCATCTTGAGAAATATTACTATAACGCACTACATGTATGTGTCTGTTTAATAGGAATGAGACCTCAATCAGTCAGTCACAACTCATTGTGATAAACATTTCTTGTCAGTATTAATCTGATAATTTAGGTCTCTCATGATAGTAATAATCTATGGATTGCTGCACAAATTTTTTTTTAATTTTTAATTTAGTAGCCCACGCTTTATGTAGCATCGAAACTCATTACGTGTTTTTGTCCTTGGGCGAGTATACCTGACTTTGAAGATGAAACACTGAAGAAAGGAAAAGTCTTTGGGATTATAAGTTGGGTAGGACATCGTAGGACAAACAATCATTTGTGACAGTTGGAGCCATGCTGAGAAAGGACGAAACCAAGATCGATGGCCGAAAGGTGGTCAAACATTGCATCAAGATCTCTTACGGGACTAAAGCGCTGATTAAAAGCTTGTCTTCAGGTTGTATACTTCTTAATAACAATTGAACTATTCATGTGAAATATCCCAGAAACACACAACCACCTTCCAGATACACTCAGAGGGATCACGAAAGAGGATTGAATTGAACTTGTGCTTATTTGAAAGGAAAATGTAGAGAAATGTGAAATCGAATCTGACAATATATTCAAAATAAAATGAGTTAATATCAATATTGAGGCTTATGAAAGGTATATCATTATCGTATTTTAACATCATTCTTTAAACATCTTATACGGACTTTGTTATAGTCAAAAAGAAGTTTAAAAATTGATCAAAACCTGGCATTGTTGACAAAATATCATTTTTCGCTCGATCACACTCTTTCATTGAAATCGGTTGAATAAAGTGCTTGTAAAATAATCATTTTCAGAGAAAGGCATTGGACGGTTTACTTCTGAAGCAAGGATATTAAATGTCATCCCACTGTTAGACCCCCAAGAGATATTTGGCTAATTTTCATCCTAATCTCAGTCATATTGTTTTTTTTGCGTTCAAAGCTTAGTATCTTCAATCACGTTTGATGTTTTCGTGCAGAAAAATACATGTGAATGGGTTCCCAACACAACACTTTTGAACGTTAAAACCTTCCACGCACAAAGCATGTAATTTCCTTAGGAGAAAACAGTCATAGTGGCATATTTATTCAAACATGGGGACACCATTTAAAATTGTTGAAAATATCAATTTCCCACTTTTAGATCTCCCCTTGTAAGGTGTAAACATTACGTCATGTAGATTAAATTTCTATTTAGGCCTACACAAAATTAGGAGCTTTTTCTCTACTGAAAAATGTCCAACTGAAGAGATTTTATCTTTAATTCACAACGCACATCGTCAATAAGAAACTTCAGAGCTTCTATTCATAAATATGTATGTTCATTTGTTTGAGCCATGACTTTGTTCGTTAATATCTGTTCGGCTCTGCAATAATGAATCCCTTTTTACAATACTTGTAAAACTTGTTTGGAACAAAACTCATAAAATGAAACTATTGTTCATCATAATACTAAACGCCAGAAATCAATGATCTGTTTGTATCAAAGCCGATGATGACTGTTATAATTAAAGTCAATGTTGGCATGATGGAAACCGTTTCTACCATTCACGATGACGATGTGTATACGTCACCAATTCTTGTGTATTGGTGATGAAAGTAATCCAACAAAGTCCGTGGTGACAAAGAGTCAAAACTTTTTATTGCGACATATTTCATTCCTTTAAGGCTCTTCATGCTCATTTATGCTGTTTGTTCACGCAGGGATATCATTATATCATCTATTTTTTAAAATAAAATACTCCCCAGTTCATAAAACGCCAAGAAAATGTTTATCAGTAATGCAGTAATGACAATCAGCTTTCTTAAATTTCATATCTCTTATTTCTGATGCAATATGATCACTTCGGAGAAGATCTGTAACAATGCATCACAAATAAAAAAAATGACGATATGGGCATATCTAGCTTACATGTAGATGAAAACGATCCCTGTATAATGAGTCATGTCCACTCTACTAACAAAGAAAAACCTTGTTGCCAATTTCTGTTGAACATACTAAAGACGTTTCTAGTCTCTTACGTCTTTCCAGCGGACCCACGCAATAAATCGTTTGGCTCGATTGAGGATGTTTGCCTGCCTGGACCTCGGCCCCTGTGTTTACCTGTGAGGCCGTCCTTAAAAGTCACATGACAAGAAAATTGTGAAAATGTTTATATTGTGTCATAATATATTGCAATACATGGACATTGCATTTCAACATGTTTTACACATTTTTATAAATGGAGTACAGAATTATAGTGGATCAAAGTGATTTGCTGGACACGCCCCTTTTTATGTGGGTCAAATCAGGGCTGCTGAGATTTTGCCGGAAGTGACGCATGTTCGCCCTTCATGTTCAAAACAAACCACTCCAAGCCAGTGAAAGTCTTGAGGGATTGTAATTTATAAGTAATAACATGAGTGTTGATAACATCTTTGAACCACTGGTGGCCTAATTAGCACATGTGGATAGTAGGTCAGATCATGTTTCACATCATAGTCACTTGGATTCTGCCTGTAGTGATGGGGAAGACAGGAATACAGCCAGCCTCCCAGTTGAGTTTAGACAGATCCTACTAGGGACTGACTGAACTATTCTTTATCATAATGTTATGGTCAAATTCATTTCCTTGTTGAGAAAGAAATGTTGATATCTCAAAGTTTAGTATCATTTTTACAGAATTTCTATCTTTATTCAAAATTCCTTTGTCTGTTTGTATATAAATACTGATATATGATTTAGTTGGGTGCCCACTGACACGCAATGACAGACATTAAAAAAATACCAAACTAAACATTCAAATGGCCATTGAAATACAACTGCAGTGCATAAATAATATATAACCAGACCTCAAAATTTAGAAGTCAAAATAAATTCCAGCAATGAAACAGATCTAGAAATATGTGCCGAATGCTTTCAAAACATTTATTTTCAATTATGTCAAACGAAGTTTAGCTCAACATTAATGAATATGAATAATATTCAACCAATTGATATTGTTACTGGTAATTGGTTAACAAATAAATAAATAAATTTTCAGTGTAAAAAAATATGGAAATATCAACTAAAAATAATTCATAGATATTTTAAAAGTGTCATCTCAATGTTCCATTTACAGTTTGAAAACCCTTAAACTTCATTGCCATAATGTTTAGGGCTAGCTTATAAGTGTCTTGAAACTGATAAGAGTAGAGCAGGCCATATTTCAGAGACTATACCCAGTTAAGTCATGTTTGTTTATTTTCTTCAATTAAAGTAGGGATTGTGGGATGGGAAGCTGATGTAAATGCAAGTCTCTATTTTACAGCCTTAAGTTTTGCCATTAATCATATTTTCAATGGGTGTTATTTGTGTAGAAGAAAGGACATCAGCTGTTATACATGTACAGACATAGGAGGAATATGTGTGCAGGAGATGCATGCAGGGCGCAATGACGTAGGCAGCCTGCTGACCCAGTTCTAGGTCAAGGGAGTAGGTTAATTACCCTGGGGGTTCAAAGATCTTAGATTATAGCTAAACTAAACATCAGACTGCAGAAAAAATTGTCAGATGTTTCTCAGAGGTATGAAATCTAAAGATTTACCACTTAAAAAAATTCTTGTCATATGACTTTTAAGGTACTCTGAGGCTATTTTCAACAACTTTCCACAATCTTAGTTTCATTTCTTACACAGATGTGCTGCCACAATCAAAAATTAGTCTGTCCCAACCGCGATACCTGTAAATTCATTCACGACTCAACACTCTTCACTCTTTTTAATTCGCCGCGCTTGTTCCTAAATTACTCCAATGTTTCACGTCCAAAGTCAGAAATTGACCCAGCACGGCTCATTGAGACACACCTGAATTTACATTTTCTGAGGTAAGAAATGTATTGAATGACTATACCATGTAATATATTTATTAGCATCTTTATCTCGTAGTAGGGTCTGACTTATCACTATCAATTATTCATTTCTGTTCTCAAACTGTAAAACCCTAAACTAAAGATCATTGATATTATAAAACAATAAATAATATTAATCATAATAAATACTGGGATCGGTCGAGACCATTTATGATGAGTTTACATCGCAATTTTCTGTGTACATGTGACCCTGTTGATGCAGTTCAGACATATTAAGAAAATCTTTGTTGTGTCAGAGTGGTTTAACGTTCAATGGCTATATGGGAGACTTTGTGGGTAGAGTACCCCTGATGAGGACAAATATATTGTGTCTAAGACTTTTTCAGTCAACAGATGTAATGAGACCTTCCATTTGATAAATATTTGATATTTTCAAGGCAGTTCTCTGAAAACAATCTCATGGGATATCTCTGACGATCTCTATCATGATAAAGATCCATGAAAAAGATTGAAGTTTAAAATTTCGTTACTGCTAGGGTGAACATTTATTGTATCAAAATTGTTTGGATTCATCTAAATTATAGGTCATAAAAATATGACTTTACAGTCGAAAATATAACAAACAATGTGAAGTAACAGAAAATTAAAATATGTTTGGAAAGGTTTGATTTATTCATTTCATTTTTGATATTTGATTATGTATCAATGGATCAATATAAGCGCAAGTATTGTATATTTTCCGGTATTGTAATATAAAGTCATCATGGTTTTCAGTATAAATGTCTGTCAAATGATAATAATAGATACTTTTATGAGCTTAACATCATTTGTAACATTATTTCAGTCATTTCATGGCGAGACCTACTGGCGGCAAATATAGCGCTCCCTTGCTGAATTATCATTTTGCTGGTCTTTGACATGGTAATCCATCCAGTGACATACATCATTCAGGGGTGGAGTGATAAAAGGAAACCATGGGGAACCAAAACGTTTTGTTTTGTTTGTTTGGGGTTTTATTTCACTTTGAATGTTATTTCAGTCATTTCATGACAATTCGTAAATAGACCATTGATTCCATTTTGTACTCATTGGTCAGTGCCTTTGTCAAACATTTTATCATAGACCAATATCTTATATATTTATATATATATATATATATATATATATATATATATATATATATATAACCTGAACTGTCGATGTCTTAAGATTATAAAGTCATCATTTATCTATTCAGTCATTTATTACTTTAATACATAAATATCATGGAGAGAACTTAAGGTTATTGCACGCATATAAATGCACCTAATAAACCAGATGAGTAAAGATAATGGGAAATTCTTCTTCCTGGTTTGGATGCAAATTTGATACATGCAGTAATCCTTTTAAAAAGAGTATATAGCTGCGATCTCCATATGTTTTTTCATTGACATATGTGTATCAGAAGGGCAAGTATTAGTGTTTGTTATGTTGATAGCTTAACATTATATTTAAAAAAGATAATGTTAATTCCCATAGAAAAAAATGACAATAACAAGAAAAGGCGTGCATCTAAAGATGTCTGTTATTGAATTATCATATAACTGTCAAATTCAGCTTATATTTCGGATATGGGACTGTTGTAATATTTTGACTTATTCTAATACATTGTAAAATCCACCATAGTACCATCGTACATTAAAATGCTATTAATTAAAGTATATTCAATATGATAACATGCTACATTGATAAAAACAGTGGGAAGGTATCAAATCTAACACTACATGACCAGGACCTCTGTATTAAACAGGGTCTTTTGTGGAGAGGGGAGCATTACATTCCACAAAACTAATTAAAAGTGTACTCCACAGGCAGGGCAAGGTTTGAGCCGATGGTTTGGCAGAATTGTTCCAAGCCAGGAGCACTAGTAAGGTCTGGTACTAGTGTAGACTTATTACACTGGAGAGGGGGACTGGCTGGACTCGCCATGGGAGACAGGAATATTTCTGAATAAACTTGGAATGGAACCGCAATCATATATGACACTTTATTGTAGGATATTGTAATGGTAACAAGCCCATTCGGGGACATCACATATAGTTTAAATTCTTAACATGTAATTCTTTACGTGTTATCATCCTGCCACGTAATATCATGCGTTAGGTTATTCCACTGTGTTGTACACCTTATAAAACACTTTTGAATATTATTTTGGGTCAAGTTAAGGGACACCCAATACTGCACTGATCTCGGCCTGTACACGTAGATCACAGATAAATGATCTACTTTATATATCATAGATCACAGATAAATGATCTACTTTACATACGATATATCACAGACAAATGATCTACTTTACATATGATAGATCAGATAAGTGATCTACTTGACATATTATAGATCACAGATAAATGATCTACTTTACATATGATAGATCACAGATAAACGATCTACTTTACATATGATAGATCACAGATAAATGATCTACTTTACATATGATAGATCACAGATAAACGATCTACTTTACATATGATAGATCACAGATAAATGATCTACTTTACATATGATAGATCACAGATAAATGATCTACTTTACATTTCATAGATCACAGATAAATGATCTACTTTACATATGATAGATCACAGATAAATGATCTACTTTACATATGATAGATCACAGATAAATGATCTACTTTACATATGATAGATCACAGATAAACGATCTACTTTACATATGATAGATCACGGAGTCTTCATTCTGATGAGCAGATGCCCTCTTTCTTACATTGATGGATATCATATGGTCGTATAACAGAGTGATAATCAGATAATCAAACAAAATGGATGGAGATGGGGCAAAATGTTAAAATCTGTAATGCATTAGGAAACTTTGTAGACATGAATGCTTGACTCACAGAAGAAATAGAATATTCGTTAAGAATTAGTTTATTAAATCTCCTACAGTCTTTCTTTTCTTTTCAAAATTGCAAAACCGATTAGTTTTTTTTCTTAGCGTATAACAGAGTGATAATCAGATAATCAAACAAAATGGATGGAGATGGGGCAAAATGTTAAAATCTGTAATGCATTAGGAAACTTTGTAGACATGAATGCTTGACTCACAGAAGAAATAGAATATTCGTTAAGAATTAGTTTATTAAATCTCCTACAGTCTTTCTTTTCTTTTCAAAATCGCAAAACCGATTTGTTTTTTTTTCTTAGCGTGCATGTAACAGATTCATTCATCAGATCATAGCATTTGCTGATCAGCCTGCAACAGAAATGTTCGTACCTCAGAAACAGTACAGATCACTCCTCAGTAATCTATTTTTATTACTTGAGATCATTAAAGTATCAGTGGCCACATCTATCTTGGCCTGTCAGGGTGTGGCGATTGGAAAACACAGCCCACAACATATATTGACGAAAGGTAGGTAGGCCAAAAATCCAACGGTCAATCAACCTCAAGCACTAAATTGCAAAAAAATGACGTCGTTTCATACTGCAAGGAACCTTTAGAATTACATATTTTTCACACAACATATAATTGCACTAACTGCACATTGAAAATAATTAGTAATATATCTTTCTGAATTTTCAAGTTTGCTACAATGAAAAAAATGATCCCATTCTTGCAGTCTTTTTGAATTGGCCTGCCTACTATATTGCTGATTTCTTTTTCAGAAACATACAAAATAATATTGCTGAAAATGGATATTGATGTTTACTTTTCAGTTCATTCCAAATCTACCTTTTCCCTTAAGGTATTCGATTTGATTTATTAATTTCTTTTTTTTGGCAAATCCACTTTTGTCTCATGTTTTTTATCTATAACAGGTGCATCGGGCTGCAATGTGGTGTCTGTCTCTCATCTAAAAATAATTTAAAAAAAAACAATAATAGCATTAATTAATCATGTCTGCAACTATAAATAAGATACCTTCCATAGCAGGACTTCTCTATCATGTCAGTCCCTGCCACCAAAGGTATAAAGGTGCGCACAGGATCGAGCGCAAGTCATCAGTTTTCATAAAAATATGGCTGTGAACTGATTAGCAGGGAATAAATGCTAATTGAAATAGATTCTGTTTGTTCTGACAGATCTACTGATTGGTCAGTTTATGTGTCAGACACCTGATTACAATTTATGATCTGATGTTGGTCGATTCAGATTTGATGATATGAGCAAGGCAAGTATTTATAACTTTATAACTTTAGAATGGTATCAAATATAGGGCAATGACTGCAGATGTAGAAATTGAACGCTACCTCTTGAATGCAGAGTTTTAAGGTCTATAATCCACAATCAGTTTGAAGCATCTGGAGAGAACTTCGTGTGGTCTCGTATATTTACATAACTGCCTTCGGCACACATGGCGGACAAACTCGTTTGCATGAGATTTTTAAATATCCAACTCTTTTAGTGATAACTCATATTTTATGCCATGATTATATCTAAAATTTCCCAAAAGAGCTTGATTATTCTTTGGATGGCATTAAATAAAGAAAATATAAATACTTGATATAAGTCGCCAGCTGCAAAAACTGAGTTCAATTTAAATAATAAAAATGTAAGACTAGCTGATTAAGTTTACTTTTTCTATGCTAAATTAACAAATAACATTACTTTGAACACATTTAAGCCAAAAAACATAAGTCTGTCCCACTTTTTCATTGTGGATTATAGACCTTAATTAGATAGCCTGTCTGAAACTTACATTTCTGTCTGTCATCCATTTGCTGTTGTCTCTCAGTCATGTAGCTGTGAGTTATCTTTCACTAATGTAACTTTCCCTTACCAATGTCAGATTTCCACCTAATTCAGCCAATTTTAAGCTGGCCCATTGTGAGTATTATAACTGATAAAAATGTGGCACAAGTCCCACTGGGACCTAACATCTGGCACCGGACTACTTTTCTGACTGACATATATATGGACATATCTAATTTTACAGAAATAATGACATACATAATGTATCGAGAATTTAGTTTGAGTTGAGATCTAAACTTGATTTGCTCTGTCAACCATTTGAATTGAACATTTGGTGCCAAGACATGGTGTGCTGAGAAGATTTAATCCAAGATACGTTTTGACATTTGAATTAAGCAATTTGCTTGAGTCTTACATCATTTTTGTAATTAGTAATAGTATATAACAGAATTTACATGACATGTCCCAGGCGTAGTGATATTGACCAACTTCTGGGTGAGTTCAACATCCTGTATAATTCAAAACAGGGATACTCCATAAATATGATTGCTTTTCTCATTTTGACGAGATGATAATGTGTAACAAAATAATATATAAACAATCCTTACATTACAGAATTTTAAGATATCAGATATGTATAAAATAAATATGTATAAATTATTAAAAGACAAATACCATTTGGTGTTCTGTGGTTTTTGATAGATAGGTCAATAACCTAATATAAGTAAACAAGAGCTCCACCTTAAAATTGGTAATAGAGTCCTATTTGGTTTAAAAACGATACCATCACAGACGTATCTACAGTATAAAATAACATGTAAATCTTACACATTAAAATATTGAGTCCTAATATTATCAAAATTGATACACTAAATTAAAATATGTTTAACAGTCATAGCTCTTTGACAACCAATCAACTGAGGCTGATCTTTGCCTTTATGAAGATAGCAATGTGTCAAACAACTATGTCCTATTCCTATACAAGTTAAAACAGACTCTTCTCTTCGGTTAATTCTACAAGCACCTTTAGTTTTACCTAGAACGAGCTTAATTTCATGTAATTTATTAAAAACAGCTTCGTTCCAGTGCAATTGCCATTCAGAATGCAAAAAAACAGTGATATTGTAAATAAAAGGATTTTTCCAATCCTTTGCTTTTAATGCTTGTAAACAAGACAAAGAATTAGAAAAAATTAAAAATGTCCGATGTGGAGAGGTTTCCACATGATCTAGAGCAAGGTACAAAGCATGAAGTTATACAGAATAATTGGACAATTTATTTCAAAGCATGAAGTTATACAGAATAATTGGACAATTTATTTATATAATTGCCCTTGACAGCAGCTGCAGCAGCCTTGTCATCATCAAATGATCCATCTGTGTATATACACTGATATCCAGTGAAAATAAATTTTATTTCATTATATCTATTTATATAAAGGGATGGATCTGTTGAGTATTTCTTTAAATCTGACATGGCTACATTAATATATAAAGTTGCATAGGTTCATGGAGGTGTTTCTGTATATTGAAATTTAGCTATTTGATTTGGATTTATATTTAAAGATTGTAAAGATTCATTGATGCGAATGCCAAAAGTCAGTATTGTACTAGTAGATAAGGCGAGAATCACAATAAAGAGCTTGACGACGATCACAGTCCCGACCAATTGTACTAGGTTTTCAAAAAGATCAAGATAATTTGGATTGAATCTGATATCATGTGCAGGATTGTCTGGACAAGTAGCATTTTTTGCAGCATACTGAAGGGCAAGCTTTTCTCTTCTTATATCAAGAGGCATCTCATCTGCCTCAACTGCCAAGCTATCTGCAGGTGATGTACGAAATGCATCAAGGCATAATCTTAAACCATGATTTTAAATTTGATCAAGCATATTAATATAAGATGGATGAGCTGATCCATATATCATACATCTGTAATCAAGTTTGGAACGTACCAGCACTCTATATAATTGTAATAAAACATTATGGTTCCCTCCCCAATCGATATGGGCAAGAACTCGTAATAAATCTCATGCCTTCTGGCATTTCTTTTTAACATATTTAATATGAGGTAGTAAACCAACTCAGACCCTAAAGGGCCACGGGCTGTGGCACAGTTTGCTAGAGTGCCAGCTTATGAGCACCAGTTCCTCTATGATGATTCAAAAGTCATGGGTTTGATCCCTGGCCGTGTCGAGATTGAACTCATGATACAATTTCCCATATGAGCTGAGGCCCATGCCTAAAGGGTTAACCCATTGTCCTTGTAAATCTGTGACAGAGTGGGTTGTCATGTCAAAGAACTGCGACATGACAATTCAGAAATGAAATGACTGAAATATTGTTGAAAGTGATGTAAAACCCCAAACAAACAAACAAATGGACCCTGTGGTGTCGTATGCCTTTCCTAAATCAAAAATTATTCTAACCACATGTTTGCCTTTTATAAAGCCCTCTCCTATAAATATTTCTAAACATACCATATGGTCAATAATACTTCATGTTTTTCTAAAGCCATTTTGTCCAACTGAAATATGAGCCGCAGTTTCTAAAAACCAAACTAAATGCTCATTAATCATTCCTTCCATTGTTTTACAATGGTTAAAGTAATGGGAGGATAATTATTTGAGTCTGACTAGTCTTTACCAGGCTTAGGAATGGGAATAATAGTGGCTTCATTCCATGAAGGAGGAAAATCATCCCTTTCCCAATGCTATCAAAATATCTAAAAGATGCCCAAGTGATTTGTCAGGGAGATGCTTAAGGTTTGGTAATGAATTTGAACAGGCCCAGGAGCAGTATCATGAGATTTATCCAAAGCAAGTTTCAAGTCTTCTTTTGTAAATGATTTATTACATTGTTCCAAGTTATGAGATATGAAATTTGGTTGGTTTCTTTCTTTTCTATTTTTTATTTGTTGAAAATTTGCAGAATATTTATTGGATGAGGAATTCTTGGAATTTGTTTGACCTATTGTGTTACCTTTTTCAGTGGGATTTGTAATTAATTGGCCATTATGATTTAGATGTTTGATCCTTGCTCCACCTCCCTTCCCAGTAATTTTACGCACCATATCCCAGCATTTCTTAATTGGTGAATGTGTATTTAATTTAGAAACGTAATCTTTCCAACTTTTTCTTTTGCTTATTTCAATAATATAACTGGCTTTAGCTCTTTTTATACGAAACTGGTGCAAATTATATTGAGTTGGCTGTCGATGTAATTTTTTCAGAGTTTTTTTGCACTCATCATTAAACCAGGGTTTTTCTTTAATTTTAGAATTAAAACTCCACTTTAGAATTTATTTGGGAATACACCCATCAGCAATATCATACAATGTATCTGTAAAAATGCGAAGAGGATCATCTACATTGTTGAAAATTTCTGGAGTTATTTGACTAAAACAGGATGTTTGAAATTTTGCCCAATCAGATTTATGAAATTTCCACTTGGGGATTCATTCATCTGGTGGAGGAAAACGGTTATTTAAAATGATGGGGTAATGATCACTACCCAATTGATCTTCCTCTACTTCCCAGGAATAGTCTAAAAATAAATTTGGAGTGCACATGGAGAGAGCTATTGATGTTAAAGAGCCTGTAGCAGGATGTAAATATGTCGTAGAATCGTCATTCCAAAGGCACAAACTATTTTTATTTAAAAAATCTTCTAATAAAAACGTCCTTTGGCATCAGTATTTTTTCTTCCACCCCAAAGATAGTTGTGTGCATTAAAGTCACGAATTAACATATATGGCTGTGGCAGCTGGGTTATCAAATTATTTAAATCTGTAATATTAACTGGCTCACTAGGTGGTAAATATATTGAACTTATAGTTGATGCATTGTGCAGGGTAACCCTAACAGCAGAAGCCTGTAAATTAGTATTTAATGTTACTTTGCTCTGGGGTATACAGGATTTAACAAAAACAGAAACTCTGCCATGTGCTCGGTCCATATTGTCAATTGAACCGACTTTATCATAAATCACATATCCTTTATATTTTTGGGCTAATAACTCCAGTTCTGGCCTGTTTGCCTCAAATCCTCTACAATTCCATTGTATGATTTTGCCCATAACCATATTAAGAATAATGAGAAAAAATATATGATTTAGCATAATCACTTGTTAAGTTTACAATTATGCTTCGAGTGCACAGATGTAAAGTAAATATCTGGATGATCACCTGTGTCGATCCTTTCTAAGGATTTAGTTCTATTTATTTTACTTTTAACTTGATCTTCGATTTCTTTTTTGTCTGATTTATGCACTGGTCTATTACTATTGATACTGTTATTATTGGATGATGTGGAGGGAGTTTGTGAAGAGGGTTTAGTGGATGTTGTTGTTGGTTGTGTTATTACTGGGATAGTGGATGTCGTGGTCTGAATAGATGTTGCTGAAGATTTTAAGGTTTTTGTAAAAAAGGAATATTTTTTGTCATAGATCGGCCATGTAATTTCAGTCTGAATTGCTATTGATTTTGTTTCTTTAGTTTTTACTGGCTCTGGAAAAAGTATATTTTCAGTGTGTCTTATTCACTGAATTTCCTTCTCTTTTGAAAAGGAAGGACAATTCCGCGAATATGATGGAGGATTGCCTTGGCAATTCACACATTTTAATATATTTGAAGAACAATCTTGAAGAACAATCACTATGCTGAGCAGTACATTTTGGGCATGTTGCATTACCTTTACATCGATCAGACCCATGTCCATATCTCTGAAACTTGAAGCAGCGCAGAGGGTTTGGAATAAATACATCAACTCTAACGTTCAAATATCCAACTTTAGTAGATGTTGGAAGCTGCGCTGCTTCAAATGTCAGAATAAACATATTGATAGGAGTTTTGACACCATCCTTTTTTATAAATATCCACTTGCATTGAACAACATCCTGGTCTTTCAGCTCATCCACTATCTCCTCCTCAGAAATTCGCGATAAATCTGGGCATCTGATTACTCCTTTCTTATTGTTGAGAGTTTTGTGAGCTGTTATAATAACAGGAACTGTGGCCAACATTCGGCATCGTAGTAGATACTCTGCATGGCTTTTCCGCTCAACCTCAATCAATAACTTACTTCCCATCTTTTGAACAGTTTTTGGTACCCCGGCAATGCCTTGTATCCCCTTTGTAATTGCAAAGGGGGACATTTTTGCCAGGGTATGTTCAGAGTCAGAACTTTCTGCAATTAAAAATCTAGGCCATCTATTCTCATTCACATTCAAATCATTGTCCAAGTCTGTTTCCGTATCTGCCCTTTTTTGTTTGTTGGATGCAATATGTGTTGTGTTTATTATTCATTGCCCATGTTCCGAAGCCATACTCTGACTCCTTTTTGAATAAATAGGGAGCTATAGATATGGGGCAGAGCCATCAGCACACCTATAAAACTCGGCTACATTAGACAATATACTCAAGAATACATAAAATGTACCCCAGATTGACCCGTTTGAGCAGTCAAGCTCCACACTTCTGTTAAGCTGATCTCATGAAAATTGTCATAATATAAGCATGTAGAAGTTACCATACATTTCAACTTAATAGAGAATCTCGTGAAAATTGTCATAATATTTTGATGAGTGTCTAGAAGTTACCATACATTTCATCTTAATGGAGAATTTATCATGATTAATAATATTTCTAAAATATAACAAATTTAAATATTATTTTACTTTAAAATTAGTTTTTGAAAATTGGAAAAATGTGTGGAGCTTTATTCCACAAGCCGGTTGGACAATATCGGGCCCTAAAGTCCTCACCGTCTAGGGTGAATATTTGGGTTCAAACAGGTGTGTTGCAACTGGACCGGTATAACTGCCAAACCAGTCCAGTGCTCAACCTGCAGAACTCCATATCGTCCCCTTACATGTTGCACCTCATGGCAAACAAGGCGCCATGGTTATTTTTTTTCATTCGCCTCTTGCGAACTGACAAAAAAAACAGGGATTAAACAATTAGAGGACCATTCTAACCCCAGGCCCACATGGGGTTTGGAATGGTCTGAATAGTTCCAATTTAATGTTGAGAAGTTGTACATAATGTTACTGAGTTCATAAACAAACAAAATTGTGAAATGGTGTTTTTACGACCCTTTCAGCAACTATGGCCATATCAGGTCGACTTTCGAGCCTTTCAACCAGTGTGAAAGCAACACTGCCGGCAGTGGGAGTCGAACCCATCACCTCCCGTCCTCCACTTTTAACCAACAAAGGCACAGATCCTACACACTAACAACTGTGCTATTGGGGCCAGTAGTTCACAAACAGGTATCAAACTATTAGAGTGCATTCGAAAAGGGATCATATGAAACCATTGACATACTTTTTCCTTTTTCTACATATCTCTCTCTTTCTCCTGTTAAAAGACCTCAAGGTCACAAAAGGTAAATCTTTTGTCAAGATTGTTCCATTTTCTATCCGATTGGTCTTTCAAGACTCAAATCAAATTTCACATTGATGAGTATGTCCAACATGTACATAATGGTATTGAGTTGCAAATAACAGATATTAAAATGTCAGTCTGAGAGTACATTCAAAAGGAGGCATCACATGAAACCATTGATATGTTTTCCCTCCTATTTCAACATATCATATGCCTCTCTACAATATTTGAACCCCACAGTAGTGTGTGCATTGTATTTCAAGTTTAGAAATACACCTTCTTACTTTGTTGGAAAGTATTGTAAAATCAGGTTTGACAAACACAATCACAAATAATCAGGGATCAAAGAACTTTTATTGGAAATGAATGAAACCCCACAAACAAAATAGGTTGTAATGATTTGGCTTGACCTGAATTTCGGATGTGGTTAACTGGGGGTATGCAAAAGAAAATGAGGTGAAATGTTAATCAAAGACCAAAGTGAGGCTTCAAGATAAAAGAATCTGTGGAAAAGGAAAGGAATGTTGAATTCACAGCTTTGGATGAAAAGATTTTTATTCCATTTATTAAGTTGTTAATTTTACTTTCATGACCTTCTTGTGCAGATATTTCTGATCTGTGCCATCCAATCCTTAAATTGAGTGCTTCAAAACTTAATTCGGCCTTACCTTGATTAATATTGTTTGCTATGGATTGCTATAGATTGGAGATCAAGGGCGGAATTGCGTGGATGGGGATACTCGCTGGCTGTGAGTTGGGCCTATCTAGCTACTTATCATACCTATCTGTAGAGATAAGAAGTACGGCAGACTCAGATATATAGCGGGGCCAAGGGCCGTGGCGGAGTTGGTTAGAGCGCCAGCTAATTAGCATCAGTTCCTCTGTGGTGATCCAAAGGTCGTGGGTTCGAACCCCGGCCGTGCTGAGATTGAACTCATAACACAATTTCCCATATGAGCTGAGGCCCATGCCTAAAGGGTTAACCCATTGTCCCTGTAAATTTGTGACCGGGTGGGTTGTCATGTCAAGGACCTGCAGCACTATATCTGCTACAAGTAGGTCTCATCACGAAATGACTGGAATACTATTAAAAGCGATGTAAAACCCAAACAAACAAAATTGAATTGCCATGTTGCAAGTCTTTGACAGGGTCCCGGCAGTGTCCCGCAGGCACATCGGCAGATTATCTTATCGTGGCATCGTGGGTGTTTCTTTTTATTTCATGTGTTCACAGGCCATCGTCAGATGATCAAACGGACTCCCTACGAAATCACATAGACGTCTTTAGGATGTCCTTCAGACGTCTGTCAAATGATATAGACGTCTTAAGGATATCCTACAGACGTCTGCCAATGATCTAGACGTCTTTAGGATATCCTACAGACGTCTGTGCCATTCAGTCTTGCACGTGCCGTGCGGTGCTAGTTTAAGAGAAACGGCATTTGGTCCTCCTTGTTTTCTTCTGGCTGGGCTGGTCGGAGCAATATGACCGACGTAGCCTCCAGAGCTCTGCTCGCGCAAGTCGGGGTTCCTCAACTAGTGCGGTGCCTTTTAATAATTATTGTGACCACAGCTACGGCATCTCGCAGATTTTGCTGATAAACTCCCCGGCGCCCGGCAGACCGGTGCAAATGTGACTGAGGCAAAAACTGGACAAGAAATTTACTTCCCGACAATCATGTCGTTGTACACTGGACCAAAACTTCATGTCTTGAAAATCAGGTCAAGAAATGGTTTTCTGGTTTTGAGATTTGTGTCCCGCAGAATAACCACAAAGAGGGTGTTTTTATGGTATCTTAAAGCTATTTCTAAAACATCATGCCAACTTAACATTTTTATGACGTTTTTACCAAATTGATGAATAATATATTCAAATGAATGGTGGCTTAATGGTGCATCGACTGTCATTCAGTGCCTAAAATTATAAAAAAGATAACATTATTTTTTGACTAGATGTATAATATACAATTCATTTAAAAGTCTTGACGGTCAATAACCTTCAAGACAAATTAGTCAATGGTCTAAGTAAATACGAGCTCCGCCCTTAAGATTGGTTATAAAGTTCTAAATGTTTTTATATCTACAGAAACATTTTAAATATGATACATTAAAGTATTGCATATTGCATCCTTGGATGATGAAATTCGATACATTCAATTAAAATATGTTTCATATTACTGGGATTCCAAGACAAATCTATTTTCCTGAGTACAGAGTCTATGCTGCTATTTGGGGATTTTGTAAATGAAAGGATTTTTCCTAAATTTTTCTTCGTAAAATAAACGGGATAAGAGGTGTAAGGATTAAATATATTACTGAAAATGGTCAATCTATAATATTCTACTGAAATAGCAACTAAAATAGATCAGTCAATAATTCCACTTGAAAATAGTTCAACATTCCAACAGAACAAAAGTATAAGATAAAGAAAACTTCATGATCTTATCGGAAATAATTTAGAATCAAGAAATAAAATAAAATCAAGATGTGTCATTTTAAAACCTCCAAACTGCTCAAATTCTGATCAAATTCATGATCCTTAAATAACTTGTTGCGCTTCAATTATCAAATCTCCTGGATATCTTAACATTTAAGAAGGTGGGGACTTTTGCATGCTCTGCTGTTGTATTGAGTCTGATGGATGTCTGAGATATCTACGTTATTGCAACAGTATTTAAGTATAATAATGGAATTACCCATCAATATTTCCAAAAATAATTGATATGATTAAAGTATGCTTTTAACCATTCACTTTAAAAATGATCTTGACATAAGCTTCTCTGAATATGTAACTGTTGTCTATTTCATAATGCATTGGTTATCTGACTAAATAAAGAAGAATTTGACTTAAGCTGATGAAATTATTTCTCATTCTTAGACATATTGTCCATACTAGCTAAGTTGATATCTAAGTCATCACCTTGTCATTTGACCTTTTAAAGACTTCAACAATGGCAGAAATTTGCTACATGAAAGTCTTATTTGATTCAACTTTTACGTGTATGCCAAATATGAAAGAATTTTATCAATTTTCTAGGCCTCCGTTTTGAGAAATGAAAAAAAATCTTTGTGCTACCTAAATGTGAACCCTTTTGAGTAATTTCCCTCCGTCTTTGATTGTGCTTGTTTGGAACATTTTAAAATGCTATGATTATATTGCATTTTTCATTATTCTCAATGTGCAATACGGATAGATATGATGTCTACTAAATGATATTCTAAATATCCGTTCCCTGTGGTTTGAAATATGTTTTTTTTATAAAGTTTGGAATGTTATAAAGTTTTAGAATTTTAGGATGATTGAGCTCTTATTGACCTTTGATCTCCATTAACCCATATTATATCTAGACTTTAATTCTTTACAACTGATGATCACTATATAATATTTTCTTATTTAAATCAATAAATATGTTAGGCTTTTACATGTATTATGGTAAATTTATAATATTTTTTCTATCATATCCCCTCTATTTTGCCTACTGAAAAATATATCATTTTTTCTGGACATATTTCATAAAATCTATATTTCAAAACATCATGCTGCATTCCATTTGATAACAATTAATCGATTATGGCAATAGAAACATTGCTGACAACCTAGGTACTTAAACAAAAGTTTCTGTGTTTCTTTTGAACTTGACCTGCCAACTGACATTGGCAAAAATGGAAATGAGAGATGATTACAACAGATTTAAGCATCCCACAACCCGAGTGTAAAATAAATTTAGACCACCATATTGATGAGATATAAATGGCCGGGTATAAATGCCTGTGTGAGTGGCATGAAGCTTCATACTTCATGAGGCCAAGGGCTGCGAAGTAGTTGGTAAGAGCGCTAGCCTGTTATCACCAGTTTGGTAACCCAAAAGTCTTGGGTTTGATCCATGGACATGCCGAGGTTAAATTCATGTTGCAATCTAACAAATGAGCTGACAATTCAGCGAGGCAGCACTATATCTGCTATAAATAGGTCTTATCACAAAATGACTAAAGTAGTGTTCAAAGTGACGTGAAACTACAAACAATTAATCAAACAAACAAGCTTCATGATATAGAACCTATATTCGGTAAAAAGTAAAATCATGTTGAAAAACATACAGTCAAACACATCATGTCTGACTGTATTGGGTTTGGCAATATTATTTTTAGGTTTGAGTAATGTTGGGCAGGCTGTATTGGCCAGCTTAGGATTGATTTAAACAGTATAATCATTATGATTTGGAGGCCTTGGTTTAAAACAAATACTATCACAGAAGAAAACTGTTGTATCAAGTCACGTATGTACTACAGTCTATCAAGGATATAGCGTATATAAATAAATCTTGAACCTTAAAATATTGAGTTCTTTTGATATCAAATCGAACCACTCAATCAAGCATATATCATAGTCAAGGCCCTTTGACAGCCAATACACTCTTGTCTTGCCCCATGATTTTCATTTATTACGATCAAAATTGATAATTTTATATTTTAGGATTTTCGTTAATATAAAGTTCCACAAAATACATCCCAGTGACATTTTGAAAACAATATTGCAAATATGACATGTTGGCAACCTCATCTATTGATTTTGAAAAAAATCTGAATAATGAACTGTGAATAGTGATTAAGTAACAAACTTTACACACGTTTGTTTTCTTTTGGTTAGAAAGTGAGTGCAACTGATGTGATGTGCGAATTTTAGCCAATAGGGCGGGCATTGTGAGTGCACATGTGCAAAGCCCGCCAATTGCCCACCTGTCAGTGGATTACGCAATCGACCTCGTGGAATAGGTTGGGACAATGTCATGCCGAATGTCATCCCATTTAAAATAAATTACTCATTATTCCATATTTTCATGTGGTATCGTTTTTCCAAATCGAATGCTGAAAATGCTGATGATATGCTTACCTTTTATTAAACTTTCTCCTATAAATGTACCAGATCAATGTTGCTTATGCTTGCTTATCAATGTTGCTTATGCTTGCTTATCAATGTTGCTTATGGTTTTTCTAAAGCCACTTTGAATCATTCGTTTCATAGTTTTACAGATGTAAATTGTTAAAGCAATGAGGCAATAATTATTAGAATGTGACGAGTCTAAATTAAATGCTAACACCTCTGTGACCCATGTCATTTATTATATTCCATAATTAATTTATTTTATTCCTATATTTGTATACAACGACACGTCTTGCATTCCATCAAACAATTTTAAATTTATGTATTTATGATTTAGAACTTAATTTATTCCACAAAATTCTACAAAAAACGAAATAAACGCATATCTTTCAAATGGTACAAAATATTCACAAATATGATGCGATATATTAAAAACTGGATTCTGATGTACATATTCTGTATTCAATAAATGCTTAAAGTAGATTCTGTTTTGCTTTATTTTTAATAAATCCCACTTTAAAGCACTTAACATATCATATCTCACAATATAGTGCAATCATTAGAACTATCTCCTTAAAGTATTCTATTACAAGAATGAATACCATTCGTGTTAATATATCTCATTGAATTGTTTCAGATCGTTCTTGAGCCTTACATTCTCTAAACTAGTTGAATATAGTATAAGTGGTTGATATTTGATATTGTCGATTGGAGTAAAGAGATTTTTTGTCCCAAAGTCAATGCGTTTTTAAGTGAGCTGATGTTTTTCTCAAGTTAATCGGGCAAATTCCCGTGGGACTCTCTTTTGACACAGTGTCAAGTGGGTTCATGTTAATCCCACTGTACTTCTCTTGCCAATGTTTCTAACCACAGCATCTAGTAGGCTGAACATTATCTCTCACTTGTCAATCAAGTGTGGTTAATCTTCTTGAGTTTTTAAATTTAAAATTTGTGTGATAAGAAATTGTCTTATAAAATTTAGCAAATATCACAATGACGTATTTCCCTTTAGGAGAAATCAAACACATTTCAATCTCCATCCAGTCATCTGAATTTCAATTATGAAGGGCTTGAAAACATCTGTACCTCTTTTCTAAAAGACACGTTTTCAAGTTGAAAATTGGTTTGTATATCCTAAAATCAAGTTCTTGTTTGGTGCCACTGTTCATTTAATATGTTTCAGTTAAGGAAACGGAGGGCAGGATTGAACCACTGAACTGGACTATGATCAGAAGTGCTAACTGGTGACTAGTTACTGTGAATGATTTGAATGGCCTCAATCTGGATATTCAATATATTTAGACGGAATATCATAATTTGATTCCATATCAAGCTAAAAATAGAATATTCTGCAACTTGATCACAATATTGTATAGTTTTAATATAAGAGTACTGACATTTGCTTAATTATATATGTTGATGGAGTGTTTAAACGTTTTCATGCATGAATGTTAGAGAATATATAGTGTAGTACAGTTGCAGCCATAACTTCATTATATTGAATGCATAATCTTTAATGACTTCAACATATGATATACAATACAATAACAAGCTATATAGATTAAATATTGTGCAATATAAAATTGTTGCCAACCAACACAGATTAACAAGTCAATTATGAAATATGACATAGCTGAATTATATTAATAACAGATGTAAAGCAACAAAGACAACACATTTTACTAGAAGAGGATAGACCTCTTATCATAAATACAATTTAAATACCTCCAAAAATATATTTTATGTTCCTTCCTTGTTCTTAACAAATTTCAATTTATTAGTTTATTTTTATTTTATTTGTTTTTTATTATAGTGACACATGTTACAAATAATAGCAAAATTTAAACAAAAAATAACATAACATCCACCCATTTTGGGTTATGAGTCACTCTGATATAAAATATTACTTATTTACCTGGCGCCAGTGTACATACACATGTAATACATTGACAATAAAGAGAAAAATGTGACATTTTCTTAATTATAAAGTAACTTCCCTCGTTTCATATAGCAATTATATAAACAGTCTCCAGTGCATTTGACTAAATCCTCATCATTCATTAAAATATAAAGCTTCACATCATCATCATATTCAAGAAAATCATTATAAAATTCCATTGCATTTGTGAACAGAGCATTTCTATATAAAGTATAGCATGGACATCTTAACAGAAAGTGAATTTCATCTTCCACATCATTATGATCACATAATTCACATATTCTGAAGTGCCAGGGTATATTGGAGTATCTTCCGGTCTCCACTTTCAATGGTAAAACACCTGTTCTAAACTGGGCAAAAATTGATTTCTTTGCCCTATTATAGATTTGTTTAACATATTGTTCTGTTCCAAATTCTGATTTCAATAAATTATAAGTTCTCAATTTAGCTTGGTGTTGTCTATCCACATTCCATCCTTGAATATCTAATTCATGTTTCAGTTTTCTGACTTCATTTACATTAATATGTTCTTTATTCAGGAATTTTCCTTCTAAATTAAGATTCTGTAATAGTCTAAATAAGTCTGAGCACCAGCTATTATTCATTTCAATATCTAATAGAAATACTTTTTTACATAATCTAGTATCATCAGCCTTAAGAAGGCGATTCCACAATCTAACAATACACTGGTATCTTTTATTTTCCGCTGAGATCCACCCCATGTCCCCCATAATAGCAAGATTTGGAGTAAACCTGTGGACCCCTAGGAACACTCTAATTGCCCTATTCTGAATGGTAGAACAGCAGGAATATTTCTTAAAGCCCCAAATTCCTGAGCCATATGTCAGTATGGGGTCGACATTGGTTTGGAATAACTTTGTGTAAGTGTCAAATCCAAGTCCTTTTATTGATTTCATTTTTGAAATAATTTTACCTAGAGCCCGACCTGCAGAATCAGCTAATGTTTTGGCTGCTTGGTCAAATGTGAGAAATTCATCAAAAATAATACCCAAATATTTATATTGCTCTACAGTTGAAATACACTGATTAGAAAGAGAGAATTGGACAGATGATCTTTGAACATGTTTTGGTCTAAAATGTACAACTTGTGACTTCTTGTTACTACACTTTAACCTCCACTTTTTACACCATTCACTAACAAAATTAAGCATCACCTGTAAATCATCCTCTGAATCAGCAATTAGTGCAATATCATCTGCATACAAGAGAATATTCAACATCATATTTCCCAGCACTACTCCCCAGTTAAGATTCTTAATTCCTGTGGCTAGATCATTAATGAATATTGAAAATAGTGTTGGTGAAATACAGTCACCTTGCCTCACCCCTAAGTCAGCATTGAACCAATGTGTGTTAAATCCATTAATATTTACTGAGTATTCTGTTTGTGTGCAAAAGGACTTCAGTGCTTTATACATGTTACCATTAACTCCACACTCTAGTAATTTCAGTAACAAGAGATTTCGATCCACTTTATCAAAAGCTTTCTCCATGTCTATAAGGGCTACATATGTGCTTTTATTTTGATTGCTTCTATCTCTAATAACAGATGATAGTGTGAATATATGTTCTTCACATGACCTGCGTTTTCTAAAACCATTTTGTTCTTCCACTAGTATGTTGTCATTTTCACAATATTTCAAAAGACGCATATTTAATAAACTTGTATATAGCTTACTAACTGTGGATAAGAGACTAATTCCTCTGTATTGCAAGGGTAAACGTGGGTCAGTCATGGATGGTTTAGGGATTGGTTTGATTATTGCTTTTAGCCAAATAGATGGTATAATACACATACTAAAAATTTTGTTAAATAACTTGGTAAGTAGATCTACAGATATTTCATTCTTAAAAATCTCATACGGCAAATTATCAAGACCAACTGCCTTATTATTTTTTGTAGAGAATATACATTTCAAGACTTCAGATGTTGCGAATTGAGTTGTTCATTCCCATTGTCATCCATACCATTATATTCCATTTGCATTAAACGGCCCATAGAGTCCCTATAGAAATCATCATCAAATTCCCCAGATGTATATTTGGAATACAGAGAGCTATATTCATCAGCCCATTTGTCTAATACAATATTTTCTTTGTTTAATACTACATTATTATCAGAATCAGTATAAACTTCCATGGGAATTGAATTTATGTTATTAGACCTGGGTCCGAGTTTCTCAAGCTGTCTCCAGAATTCTCTGGAATCATTTGTGTTGATTTCATCAATTTTCATCATTAGTAGATAATGTATTGTAGGTGGGTTCTTTTGGGATCATATGATTAATAAATGATGCACAGAGAAATATCTGTCTCACTTACACATCATATTGTGTATTTACATGGATATTGTGTGTTGATGACACAACATAATGCTAACAAAACACTTTACACATATTTTGTGAAATACAATCTTTGTGATCGACCCTCGCAGACTGGAACTAACTAAGAGCTAATGTGTAATATTGGATAGACATTTTAATTAATAGTATTGTTTACTTAAATGTTTTTTGCTCATTTTTAAGGTATTATTAAGATCAAAATCATTGTAAAGTGTTTTCTAATATCACAATTGTAAACAAACACATTAAAGTGTTTTTGTTAATTGCCATTGACAAGGTTCTAGATAATTAAGAGGTTGTGTGCCTCTCTTTGAAAACAGGAAGTTCAAATATTTACACAAGGGATAATCATGGGATTATACATTCAAATGTTGACAGTTGGCCACTGGTCAGCAGAGTACAAGGCATGCATTATTATGGAGTAAATGCCTTTTTTCATGATTGTTTGTTTGTTTGTTTGGGGTTTTACATCACTTTCAACATTATTTCAGTTATTTCGTGATGAGACCTACTTGTAGCAGATATAGTGCTGCCTCACTGAATTGTCATGTCGCAGGTCCTTGACATGACAACCCACCCGGTCACAGATTTACAAGGACAACGGGTTAACCCTTTGGCACAGGCCTCAGCTCATGTGGGAAATTGTATCATGAGTTCAATCCCGGTACAGCCGGGGTTCGAACCCACGACCTTTGGATCACCACAGAGGAACTGGTGCTAATAAGCTGGCGCTCTAACCAACTGCGCCACGGCCCGTGGCCCTTTTTTCATGATACTATTCCACAAAAATGTTCTATAAAATGTAACTTTTTTATAAACTTTGAATATTTTGTGTGTGATTTGAATTCATGAAATAAAATAAGATTTGTTTCAGATGCCTATTCTACACATCAAGGCATCTGTTGTGCCTATTTTACATTAGGACATTCTGTTGAGGGAGTATTCCAACCACCTTAACTAAGCAGAGGGCATCCCAATGAATGAATGAATGGTTGCTTAATGGCACATCAACCACTAAGGTTATTCAGTGCCTAAAAATGGTAAAAAAGAAACGTTTTGACCAAATATATGATTTATAAAATCAATATAATATGTAAATACCAACAAAATATCAACAAAATCCTTTCAATATATCAGTTGTAGACAAAATAAATTTGTATAAATAAATTCAAAGACTTTAAAGACCATTTGATGTTTCATGGTTCTTGATAAATAAGTCAATGACCTAAGTAAACAAGAGCTCCACACTTAAAGTCCTATTTGGTTTAAAAACGATACTATCACAGAAGTATTTACAGTATCAAATAACGAATGTAAATCCTGCACATTAAAATATTGAGTCCTAATTATATCAAAATCGATACATTCAATTAAAATATGTTTAACAGTCATAGCTCTTTGACATCCAATACACTGAGGCTGATCGCCTTTAAGAAGATAGCAATGAGTCGAATGACTATGTCCAATTCTTATACACGTTAAACAGACTCTTCTCTTTGGTTAATTCTACAAGCACCTTTAGTTTTACCTAGAACAGGCTTAATTTCATGTAGTTTATTAAAAATAGCTTCGTTCCAGCGCATTTGCCATTTAGAACGTAAAACAACAGTAATATATTTCTTAAATTCTGTATAAGGAATAGGCATATTTATTGTGTGCACTTATCCAATGTATCTTTGGCAGGATTACAATATGACTGGGAATCCAATAAAAACAAATCTCTTTATTTTCCTCAGTACAGAGTTTGTGATGCCATTCAAAGATATTGTAAATAAAAGGATTTTTCCAATCCTTTGCTTTCAATGCTTGTAAACAAGACAATGAATCAGAAAATATTAAAAATGTCCAATGATCTAAAGTTAGGTATAAAGCATGAAGTTGTGCAGAATAAATAGAAGATTTATTTGGCAGACATTCTGAATAGATATGATTGCCCTTAACAGCAGCTGCAGCAGCCTTGTCATCATCAAAAGATCTATCAGTGTATATACACTGATACCCAGTGAATATAAATTTTATTTCTTTATATCTATTTATATAAAGGGATGGATCTGTTGAGTATTTCTTTAATTCTGACATGGCTACATTAATATTTAAAGTCGCATAGGTCCATGGAGGTGTTTCTGGATATTGATATTCAAATTTAGCTATATGATTTGGATTTATATTTATAAATTGCAAAGATTCTTTGATGCGAATGCCAAATGGCGGTATTGTATTTGATTTATTTTCAAAAAGATCAGCATAATTTGGATTTTTTGCACTCATCATAGAGGGCATCCCAGTTACATATCCTGGCTGAGGTACTCCCATGATAGCAAGTACTATCACTGAGCAAGAGGGCATCCCAGTTACCCATACTGTGTCAGAGGGCATTCCAAATATCTACACCCAGCAGGACAATCAAATGAAAATATATTTATAAAAAGGAATCCCAGGATCAAACTGTGGACTAAAATGAGAGGTCATGAAAGGTCATCCAAAACAAACTGTATTAAGTATGAAACATTTCAAATTCAGTATGAAACATTTTCAATTGAATTTCTCAAAATCTGTCAACAAATGATTTGTTGTGCAAGATGTCTATTAACTAAATCAAAAGTAATGTGCATCCAAAAAGGTTGTATCCACATTAATACTTTCCATAATATATATAGCATCATAAGACAACCACCCTTACTCATCGAATATCATCAATTTTAATCAGATATAGCTGCAATGGGGCAAATCTATGAAGCCCTATGCATACATGCATGGCCTGAATTTGAACATGACTGATGATGATAAAATCCCCACATTTCACTACGTTATTCTCCTATTGGACATACTTCTGCATTAAATAATTGTGTATAGGTTTCATACCCAAAACCTTTTATAGACTTGTACTGACTTATGCTACCAAAAGCTCTGTCTCCAGTGTCTGGTAACATCTTGGCTGGTTGTAGCATTATAATCTAAGAATTCATTTAAAGCAAGATATTTATAATGATTGACGTTCTGTAGAATGGACGTCCCTAAATGAAATACAGTCAGTCATTGGGTACAATGGGTTTCCTTTGATGAACAATTTGATTTCTTTTCAGTAAACAGTTTCTGCTCCATTCACATGCCTTAGATAAATGAGACTGGGTTGTTCAAGATATGTCTCCAATCGAACCCCCTTTAACAATCAAAATGTTAAAGGGACAATTGAACTGATTCTGTACACATTATTTCAGTCATTTCGTGATGAGACTTACTTAAAATAATGTTGAAAGTGATGTAAAACCCTAAACAAACAAATCCATTTCCCTCTTAAAATTGACTTATTGATTTATTTTTGTCCTTTTCAAGACATGTCTTACGCATCATTAATCTCTCATATTTTAAGACAGTATTGGATGGATATATACCCCTTTTATCCATATCAGGATAAAAGGGGTATATCCATTTTAACATGTTATCTATCCTTTTATTTGGCGATTATCCTCGAAGGATACATATCATATACTGTTTGGCATTTTAAAAAGTCAAATATATGATATCCAATATCAAAAGGCTTCATACTCGTGAAGAATGATATTTGTAAAGTAGGCATGGATAGCTGATTACTATTTCAATCTGAGCATTATAAAACAAGATATAATGATTTAGAGCACATTTTAGATCATGGCTATTGCGCTTCCAGTAGAAACGGCTGATGTCCACTATTGAGGCTGCACAAGGACAGTTAATAGTAGATAGTGGTCCCTGTAGATGGATACTGTAAACCGAATCGTCATCATGTACTGCCAGATGTACTCCCACACCTGCGCCACATTCACAAGGGAACTGCCCCTTATTCCAAGATAAAGTGTTTCGTGTGTGTGTTTTTGTGTGTGTGTGTATATGGTTGATCTAACTTGATAATTGGTTTTAATATATTTTTTTTATTCGCAATAGAACAACAGCTTGACGGCTATACAAAGTTCTTACCTTTTTTGATTGGATGACTACGGCTATAGCTTTTTCTGGAGGACATTATTGGTAAACGCAAGTGGAGGACATTCCATAAATCAACGTTTTTGGGGACGACAAGGGGGTAGAATATATGTTCGTCCAGAACATATCAGTGACGACAGTCCAGGTGAGAACTGTAACAGAAAAATGTCTTGGAGACAAAGGAAACCCCTCATTTTCAAATAGATCTCACTTTGGAAACCACTATGCATAATAATTCAGCAGACTTAAGACAGGGAATATCAGATGGTATGGCTCTATATAACCAGTTCAAATAAATATGCATAAACATTTAAACACGGAAATGATCACATTAAATGACCACAAGACAGAAAGTGCCACAATCAATGTATTTATTAATATGTCTCTTTGAAAAAGGTGTAGAGATTTGTTTAATTGGTTTCCATGACAACCAATTTCCTTTGAAAATAGCCATTTTTGTAATTTATTGGTAATTTATTGGTTCAAAGGTCAACACGTTCATGCCAACTATAAAATTCATAAACAAATAGTCTTTGAACATGGACACACAAATATGCAAGTGTGAGATTATTCTGAAACTTATTTTGATATGTTATTAATATTTGGCATGGCAAATTAGAATTTATATCATTGTCTCAATTTGTTTAAAGCATGAGTATAGTATTATGGGACTGGACAAAAAAATTCAAAATCTATGCATTTGCGTCACTCTCAGACAACTTCGGAATGTTATGGATTCCATGTGTATGCAAAGTTTAGGAATCTTAATACATAAAATATAAAAGTTATGGATAATGATGTATATTCATTTTTAAAAAACTACATTCTCAGAAATACCTGTCTCAGTTATGCATAATGATGTGTTTTCATGTGGCTATTGTGTGTTGGTGACGCACAAAACTGCTAGGAAAACACCTAACACACTGCTTATATACTGTTTTTTGTGAAACACAATAATCTTTGTGATAGTGACACAGAGTGACACAGTGGAAGACTTTTGAAATCTCTTTATTTGACTGAACCTGTTGTAAGGTCCAGCCAAGTCTGCCTTGCTGTCCCCAGTCCACCAGCATATATATGCCAGCCGAGGGGTCAGAAGACAGCCAAAGCCGACCTAATTCATCCTGGATCACAGATTGGCTTTAAACACCCAATATGACCCCACAAATTGGGTTAGTTCAAAGGGGAGATGTTTTTTTGACTAATTGTTTTTCATTAAACTACTGATATAATAATGATCTATTGGCAATGACTGCTCATAGTTGTTATATTACTAGTTGTGAAGGAACTAATTGGATAAAAGTGAAATCTTAGGAGTATTCAGGACTAATTGTTATCTGGGTAATTATAAAAAGTACCTTTATTTTTAATGATAGTGATAATTAATAAAGTTAATTGCAGGTTACCTATTAATACCCATAAATCAAGCTGATAAATTGGTAATTAAAGGTCAATAACAATACATATTGGATATTGGTTGAATGAACTATTAAAGGCTTGATGACAAGGATAAAATAATTAAAGGGTTGAAAATAAGGATAAGTTTTTGTTATTGAGAATATAGACTATTATGTTATTGAGACTATAGACTATGAAAATAAGCTCATACTGACTGAAACTAATTAAGAACTTATATGTGATATGAGATAGACATTTTACACAATAATATTGTATAATTAAGGGTTATTATTTAATTTTTATGGTATTAATGAGAATAAAATCATTGTAAGGTGTTTTTTAAACTCACAACTCTAACAAAACGTAATTGTCATTGACCAGTTCTCTATAGGATGTTGTGTGGCTCTCTTTGAAAACAGGAAGTTAGAATATTGACACAAGGGATAGTCATGTAATTATACATTCAAATGTTGACAAAGTACAAAGGTTACATTATCATGGAGAAAATTTATTCATGTCAATATTCAACAAATATGGTACAGCTGACGACAACTGACCTACGGACGACAACAAAGCTGCGTTTTAGTTTATCAAATGATTATCGATGTTTATCACACCATTTGATCTTGTTGGCACATGCAGGTGTCAGAGAATGGCCTGATGTGAATATTTTTGAGAGTATAGGTGTTTATATGCTTCGAAAATGGAACCGCAGGTATGTTGTCGTCCGCAGGTCAGTTGTCGTCGGCTGTATATATTTATGTGATTTGTATTTATGAAATACAATTAAATTAGTTTGCATGCTAGAAGTTCAGTGGAATTAAATAGAGAGAAATAATTTCCTACATTTCAATTTAATAAAAGAATAAGACCTTAAAATTAGTACTAACATGTTGTGCCTTTTTATATCTATAGATGCTGAAGGACAAACGATGCAGAAGATAAAATGAAGTCAATGTCCACAGCTACAGGAGTGCATCCCAGGTACCTGGCTGAGATTTGAAGGAATACCAAGTACATAAAGTACATACACTGGGCAGGTTGGCATCCCAATGACCTATCCTGTATGGGAGGGCATCCCAGTTATCTACACTGAGCAAGACAAGCTAATGACAAATGTTTATATGAAAGAGATGTATACAGAAGTGTATCTAGGACAAAAACTCCATGAGAGGTTGAGATAGATGTACATCTCAGACGCTGTATATATGGGTTATTTTTAACAATCTGTATTAAGTATGATACATCGTCGATGAAAATTTGAAAGATGATATATATTTGTAAAGACATTTGTATTTGCATTTACCTGCATCAAAAACAATCAACTGATGAATTCACAAGAATTTATAATTATTTCCATGTGTGTATCATTTGATAATGTATCAATGTATCAACATCATTTTATGACAGTTTAAAATATAGAATGCCTATCAATTGTGTTTCATGTTTGTTGAATGTATAAAATGTTTTTAATGACGACAACATTACTGTTAAACACATTATTGTTCCATTTCAGGGACAGAGCATTAAAAAAATATTGTGTTTCATTATAAAACACAATACAGCATTTTACCTATTGTCTCCCCTACGAGTACGTCTCGTGTCAAATCCAAATACTTGAGAAATTATAACGTTCAACAGTACCACATATAAATATTTGATCATCTGGAGCTGAATTTTAACGCGATTTATGCCCAATTTCAACATAGGAATTTGCCGCAGTTTAAGATTGCATAACGAGGAGTAATCCAGACTAGGGCACAAAAATTACCATTAAAACGTTATAGATTTACGAGAAACGTTTCTCATTAACAATGAAACTATTCACTCAACCATAAGAATATTTAACCAATTTTGTGATGATTTTGATGTTATTTGTATGCCTTTTGTGAGAAGTTGTTTTAAGAATCACCCGGAGTGGTATCAGGGGTGGTAGAGCTCTGAACGGCGCCGGACGGTAAATCTTAATTAATACGTACAATTCAAGCTAATTCCGACGTGTTGGAAATTTTTTCGTGGTTCGTGTTTCGTAGTTCGTTTTTCGTGTTTCGTAGTTCGTGTTTCGTAGTTCGTGGTTTAACGGAAATTTTTTCGTGGTTCGTAGTTCGTGTTTCGTAGTTCGTGGTTCGTTTTTCATTTTTCGTGGTTCATAGTTCGTGTTTCGTAGTTCGTGGTTCAAGGGAAATTTTTTCGTGATTCTTAGCTTTAGGAGGGGGCAGTCATACGGGCACTTTCACACATATGGTGCTTTCACGCCCTGGCAACCCCAATCGGCGTTGAAAACAAATACCTGGCAGCCTTTGAAATAGTATAGTCAAATTGAACCCCAATATGAAGATTTCATCTTTGTTTTCTGTATAAAGTCATTATTCTTTATATTTTCTATGTTTGCAAAAAATAGTTTAATTTAATATGTTCTGATGTGCATATCACTCAAATATAAGACCAGTATGAAGATTTAATCTTTGTTTTCTGTATAAAGTCATTATTCTTTATATTTTCTACGTTTGCAAAAAACAATTAAATACAGTATGTTTTGATGTGAATATCACTTAAATAGAAGCCCAATATAAATGTTTGCCAAAAAATGAATATTCATTGAAAAAAATGGGACTTGAGCAATTAATATAAGGTAGAGCTAACAACCATAGGATTCGCGCAACCATAGGATTGGCTGATAATTATGAAATTGTTTTATATGCGTAAAACAAATAGAACATTGAATTTTCTGACATGGAAAAGTTTATATGAAGGGTATAAATAAATTGTAGTGAAAATTGCACCCATTGACCCCGATTTCGTTACAATGTGCATATTCGTTACAATGTGCAATATGAATATTTTTGAAATCGTGAGAACAAGAGGAAGACAACTATGTATGTATTTTGTACATTTTACAATGTTTTGTATCAGAAAATGACTGCCGTAATTGCCAATGATGAAATAAGATGTTGATTATAGTGGTAAAGATTTCATATTAATATCTCGGCCAATAATACACTTACAGAAATGATTTAAATATTTTTTGAAATCGTGAGAACAAGAGGAAGACAATTATGTATGTATTTTGTACATTTTACAATGGTAAAATACATATAAATTTAAGATGAACAGTTTCTTGCCCCAAATCTTCATCCAAAATGTCCAATTTTTGCAGAGAATCTAATAACTATGATATAGAACATCCTACAGTATCGATTTAAACAAGATTGAGTCATCCCGCGATATGAAAACCACACAAAAACCTTTTAATTTAATTTTCATAAATTCCAACTATGAAAAGGCTTTTCCTGGTTTTGGAAAATCATATCTATATTGAAATATAGAGTATATACGTGTATTATATAAAGATCTACCCATTTTATTATTTTTATGAAAAATGAAAAACGAAACACGAACTACGAACTGCAAACCACGAAAAATGAAAAACGAAACACGAACTACGAACAACGAAAAATGAAAAATGAAACACGAACTACGAACCACGAAAAATGAAAAACGAAACATGAACTACGAACTACGAACCACGAAAAAATTTCCCACACGTCTAATTCCGGATGCTCACAACATCATCACGTCAATTCCGGAAGCTCGCAACCTATCCGGCCACTGAATCGCAACACAGCCGACTGAAATATGAGCGGTGATGTTTGCTGAATAATGGCTATATTGAAAAAGTCGCCTTATCTAATCGTAATATCACAACTATCACAACCACATTTTAAAGAAAATAACACGATCATCAGGTACATTTATATGAGAATATGCTCACCTGAAACTGAGTTTTTGGGACGTTTAAAAGGAAGGTGCCTCAGATTATACTGCATTAGGAGGAGTAATCTTGAGGGCACAAATATCACCCTAAAACGTTAAATATTTACTATTATTTTTACTTCATCATAAATAAAACACTGTTACACACTCAACTGTAAGGAAAGTTGTTAAATTGTGTTCAGATTTTGATGCCTTTTGTGAGAAGCCTTCGGCAGAGAAAAGATACAATATCTCACTCTTGTAGGTATCTCACAATATTACAGTTATCTCTCACTCTTGCAAATGTCTCTCACCGATGTAGCTGTCTCTCACTCTTGCAGCTATCTCTCACTCTTGTAGCTGTTTCTCATTGATGTAGCTGTCTCTCACTGATGTAGCTGTCTCTCACTGATGTAGCTGTCTCTCATTGTCTCTCACTAATGTAGCTGTCTCTCACTGTCTCTCACTCTTGCAGCTGTCTCTCACTCTTGTAGTTGTCTCTCACTGATGTAGCTGTCTCTCATTGTCTCTCACTAATGTAGCTGTCTCTCACTGTCTCTCACTCTTGCAGCTGTCTCTCACTCTTGTAGCTGTCTTTCACTGATGTAGCTGTCTCTCATTGTCTTTCACTGATAGTTGTATCTCACTGTCTCTCACTCTTGCAGCTGTCTCTCACTCTTGTAGTTGTCTCTCACTGATGTAGCTGTTTCTCATTGTCTCTGACTGATGTAGCTGTCTCACACATTTTCTCACTCTTGCAGCTGTCTCTCACTCTTGCAGCTGTCTCACTCTTGCAGCTGTCTCTCACACTTGCAACTGTCTCTCACTCTTGCAACTGTCTCTCACTCTTGCAGCTGTCTCTCACTGATGTAGCTGTCTCTCACTCTTATTGCTATCTCTCATTTATGCAGCTATCTCTCATCTAATAACTCACTGTGGTAACAGCATCATTTAAATGGACAGTGATTCACAACATACTAAGATGTTAATGATTGATGAAGTGTATTTTATTTCTATTTCAGTAAAATCCTGTTTTTTCCAGCATGGCATATCTATCCTTAATAATAATAATAATAATAAAATTTGTATAGCGCTGATACCAGACAAAGTCTGTTCATAGCGCTGTTTTCAGGACATGTGTCCTGAAAAGATGAGTTTTCAGTCTATTCTTGAAAGAGAAGACTGAAGTACATGTCCTAATTTCAGTAGGCAAGGTGTTCCAGAGTTTAGGGCCGACATATGAAAAGGCCCTGTCCCCCACTGTCCTTAGCCTAGTTTTAGGTACTTGTAGATGGGTCCCATCGTTGGATCTTAGACAGCGTTCCCCATCTTTAATATGGAGTAGATCACGTAAGTAAGGCGGAGCCTTACCATTTAGGGCCTTCCAGGTTAAGAGAAGGATTTTAAAGTCTATTCTCGCATGCACAGGGAGCCAGTGCAATTCCTGTAGTTTTCCTGAGATGTGATCGAATTTCCTAATTTTTCCAACAACACGTGCTGCAGAGTTTTGGAGGTATTGCAGCTTCCTAATGTCGGTTTTAGGAAGACCAGCCAGCAGGCCATTACCATAATCCAGAGTAGATGTAACAAAAGCATGGGTAAGTGTTACAGCAGTCTTCTCGTCTAGACAATGTCTAATGGCCTTATCAACGAATCCAGCAATATGAAAACAACCAAACTGGTTAGCTTTATTCTCTTTCTTCTTGCTTAAAATGATTTTAGCGACATTCAATGTGAATAAATTTCTTTATAGCCAAACATCACCGTGTGGCACAAAGCTAGAATATATCTCCATACCTGTTTATTGATATGTCCATCTCTGAATAAATGTGGACAAGTTTATCATAAATAAAAAACATACTTTCGACATAAAAAGAAATATGTTCATTAAATCAATGTGTTTCTTGTTGTAGTTACACCCTGGCCTTAACGTCTGTACTGCGAATGTCACCTTTATCTGTATAATAGAAATATCTCAGCCAAATAAAAACATGAACATCAAAACGATGCGTTTCACTCCGACAAAAAAATGGTATATAACTTGATATATGATATAGAACCTCTTGTATTTTTTCTGGCCAAAATCTATGTATCAATATAGTTCAAGTCATTTGCGCCACTGCGAAGTGTGTGTATTAGACGATTTTAGTCTCATGGGAGTTATAGAAGCTGGCTTCTGACAAAGAAAAATTACATTTCCACCTTGAACCCCCTTAACATGCAATGTATGGTCGGGCATAAGCCACATGTTGTGGCCCAAATTATATAATATGTATTCTAGTTTCTTAGAGCTATGCTGATCAGATGATAATTCCAACCAATCAATATGCACATTACATATTGATTTTGCTATCTTGATTCTCATTGCCTGATAAATCAAACTGACAGCCTCCATGACAACTCAGTGATTGCTATTAGATTTTTTTTTAATCATGAAAAGATAAAAAAGGTTCTGAGCCTAATGACAAATTTATGCTAGCAAAACAGAAAATGTAAAACAATTATCGTAATTGCCCATCAGTGCATGAAATTATCAGTTCACAATGATTGGGGAGAAGCTTCCCAATCGAGCAAGCAATTGTATGTCATATTTTAACTATGTCATTTTTTAGGTATGTCATATTTTAAGTTAAGTTAACTTTGGGTAAATTGGACAATTAGAATGATTTGCGAGAAGTTACATACTCGACCCAACAGACACAACATTGCATATAGTCGTGTTAGGAAATTCGTTCATGTACTAAAGTAATCGTTTTCAAAATATTAACAAGAAAGATTTCAGCTACCCCACTATATGTGATGATTGTTTAATGAGAGGTCAGAGGTCACCAACAACAACACTTATGGTCAAAATCTAAGCTCTGAATTAACACCAAAAATAGTGGTTTGAAGGAACTTAACATTTGTTTGGTTTGTTCAACATGTAAGGTAACATACTTGTACAACCCTGGGTGCACCTTTTTGTGTGCAAAGTTGGGTATTTTTTGTGTTGTTTATGTTTTAAATAGTTTTAGCATTGTATTGTATGTAAAGTATAGCCATATTGGGTTTCATGGTTCATTGACTTGGCCACACATACCTGGTCAGTTGTTCCAGGTGAGGTATTGATTGGTGTACAGTTACATTATAATCCTTTACAGGTGGGCTGTTAATCATGAAGTGTGACAAATGTAAACAAGGAAATACAAAGGCTGCTCTCTGTGTGGGCAATGTTAAGGTCTGTCAAAAGTGTGTTGATGATGCTGCTAGGTGCAACAATGGCATAGATAATGCCTAGCTGGCTTATGTTAATACATACAGACAGAATTCAACAAAAGTAAAAATCCAGCTTGCATGCATGAGATTTTATGATGATGATGATGATGATGTGTTTGAGGCAAAAAGGCTTCTATATGATATGTTTAGTGAGGACTTGGGTGAACCACCAAAACGACAAGACTCACCTAATAGAAGTAAGGCTGAGAAATGTATGGAGGATATATATGATGCATTCAAACATTTAGATGAGACAAAAATTGATGTAAAATGTGGTGCATTCAATGTTATGAGGTTGCCCACATTCACACCTGAAGAGGTTGATATGTGTACAATCCTTGAGAGACTAACCAGATTGGAAAATAGACAGGACAGTGTTGAGAAAAATCTGTTCCAATGTAACATTGTGCAAGTGGACACTGGAAAAAAGTTAGACAATGTGCAAAAATAAATACAAAAACATGGACACTTACTAAATGAGAGACAATGTGCACAGTCAAAATACTCTGATGCCGTTCGTGGAAACACTAAGGAATTAACTGGAAATACTGTCACTGCAAGAAAAGTTCAACAGATTGGCAATGCCAATATAATGGACAATAATGGTGTGGCACGTCCTGCCCGACAGGCCACAATCTTGTTAGAAAAAATACAAATGGACAGATTCAAAATCATGATGGGTTTCAAATGCAAGGAAGGAAAAAGAGGAAGATAGTTGTTGGCACCGGTTCTGCCAGTACTCATGTACCTCCCAGTAGAGATTTAGTCCTCGAGTACAAAAAACTGTTAGTGATAAGAATCTTAAAGTCCACATCACATCAAATGGTGTCAATGTACGTGATATTGCTCCCATGTCTCACAAGGATGGAAAATATCAGAAATTCAAATTAACAATATCAAAAGATGATTTGGAAAAGGTGTATGATGCTAATTTCTGGCCAGCAGGCATATGTATCAGAAGGTTTTTTCCTCCTAAGAAGGTAACTGTTATTGCTGCTGGTGATACTCAGAATACAAGTACTGATGGTAGTAACCCAGGTGAGAATGTTATCCAAAACCATGTATCATATGGATAACAAAAGAAACTTGAAATTTGGGTCTTACAACTGTAAGCATTTTGGGTTGGACAAGTATGCTATTATTCAAGCTTTGTTGGTGACCTGTGACTTCTTGCTATTACAAGAACATTGCATGTATGAAGATCAGTTTGTAGATAAACTTAAGAAAATTAATCCAAATTATGATTGTGTAGTTAATAGTCCAATGGATGATACAATGCCTTTGGTTGGCAGACCACATGGAGGTTGTGCCATTATTTGGTCAAATAATATAAGTTGTAAAATAGATAAGATTGTCTGCAAATCAAGAAGATTATGTGCAGTAAAGGTATCTCTTGATGATTTTCAGTTTTTATTATTTAATGTCTACATGCCATGTGATCAGGGAAATGGTAACCATGATCTACATGAGTACACTGAGGTCCTACTTGAATTCAAGTCCTACTTCAACAAAGGTTTTACACAGTACTTTGTAGTTGGAGGTGATCTTAATACTGATCTTTCTAGAATTAATCCCCAGACAAGTAGACTAAAATCTTTTATAAAGAATGAAAACATGTATATATATGATAATTTTGAAGGTGCTGATGTTCCATACACATTTTGCTAAAAAAACTAATGGTGTTAAATCAACTATAGATCAATTCATTATAACGCCCTATCTATGTGATTCCATTATAGGATATGAAGCTATGTTTATGCACAATGATTTTTCTGATCATGTGCCCCTATGTTTAGAAATCAAAATTGATGTTTCTTATTATATAACAAAGGAGCGTGAATACAAACATAATATAGCTTGGCATAAATGTAGAGATGCTCATTTGGATGAGTACAAAAATGAACTGGATAAACTGTTGTTAAATTTTGATTTTAACCATGCTGCTTTCAATTGTAATGATTTTAACTGCAAAATGCATGCTGATTTTATTAGTGAATTGTATAAACATGTCATTAAGTGTTGCCTGATGGCCTCACAAAAATGTTTGCCTAAAACAGGTGTATTAAAAGATAATAAGTGTAAGGTTATGCCTGGGTGGAATGAATATGTCCAGGGACATCATGATACCTATTTACTATGGCGAGATATATGGGTTCAGTGTGGCAAACCTAGGAATGAATTAATTGCAGACATAATGAAGCACACTAGAGCCACATATCATTATGCTATAAAATATGTTATTAAAGAAGAAAACAGGATTAAAAGCAATAGAATGGCTGAGGCTATTAGTCAAGGCAATGACCATAAGTTATGGAATGAAGTAAAAAAGTTGAAGAAATCTAGTCACTCTTTGCCAAATGTGATAGATGGTGAGACAGGTTCAGTGTCTATAGGGAATCTGTTCTCTGATAAATTTGAGCAACTATACAATGTGGTAGGATATGATGGTGAACAGATGAGTGCTATAAAAGATGAGGTTGAAAATCTTGTTAAAAATATGTGTAAAAATAATGATAATGATATGCTCCATCATCATGGTATTACATTAGATGATCTCAAATCCGGTGTCACAAAAATGAAAATGGGCAAGAAGGAAGAAAATGGTGTTTTTTCTAACCATATTGTCAATGGTACTGATCAGTTGTATCTTATCTTAACCAAAATGTATAATTGTATGTTACTCCATGGTGTGTCTCCAGATGAGTTGCTTCTGGGAACAATGGTTCCACTTCAGAAAGACAAAAGAAGTGCCCATCATTGTTCTGACAATTTTAGAGCATTAACCCTAGGCAGTATTGTAGGTAAGTTATAGGATGCCTTAGTATTTAAACAACAGGCCCATGTTTTTGACACGTCAGAGTTACAGTTTGGTTCATCCACTACAAAGTGCACATATCTCGTAAATGAAACAATTTCATATTATGTAAATAATGGTACCCAAGTGTATGCCCTATTATTGGATGCCTCTAAAGCATTTGACAGAGTCAATTATTGTCTGTTGTTCAAGAAATTAATCAAAAAAGGTATGTGTCCACTTGTGATACGTTTATTACTATATATGTACACAAATCAGAAGCTGCAGGTACGTTGGAGTGATAACGTCTCTCCTTCATTTAATGTGTCAAATGGTGTTCGACAAGGGGGAGTAACGTCTCCTTTGCTGTTTGGTGTCTATGTGGATGGTCTTTTAGAGAGACTGAAGACACAGGGTATAGGCTGTTATATTGGAAGAAAATTCTGTGGGAGTATCGGATATGCTGATGATATAATTTTACTTGTATCTACAGCTTCTGGTTTGAGAAAAATGATAGATGTGTGTGAAGAATATGCTCATGAACATGACATACTTTTTAATGGCAAGAAAAGTAAACTTTTAGTGTATGGGGAATACAATGATCAGGTTACTTTTACTGTGAATGGGCAAAATGTGCCTGTTGTAGATAATGCTGTCCATTTAGGTCATACACTCAGTTCCACAAACAAATATGAACTAATGCAGGATGGCATTGATAAGTTTAACCAGGGTTTTAACAGATTCATGTCTGAATTTGGTTCACTACATTCTGGTGTCAAAAATAAGTTATTTCAACAGTATTGTAATTCTTTCTATGGTTCTCAATTGTGGCATAATAATGTTCAGAAAGTTGGTACCCAATGGCGTAATGCTCTCCGTAGAATATGGAAACTTCCTTACGGGTCACATAAAGACATTGTCTCTATGGTTGCAGAATCTGAGCCCATAGAAATATCATTAGCTTCTAGATTTGTAAAGTTTTATAGATCACTGTTAAACTCAGACAACAGTATTTTAAACTTTGTTTCAAATAAGATAACATTTGGATGGAGGTCTACCATGGGACAGAATGTTAGACACATTATGTCTAAATATTGTATTTCTAAAAATGAGTTGGTTTACAATCCACTTGCTGACATCAAATTGTTATTTAATACAACATGGATTGAAAATGTAAATGAATGCTATGATGACTATGCAAATGTGATAAAGGAAATGGTTCTAATGAAGGAAGGATATCTTGTTCAAACTTTAAGTAATGAAGAGTGTGACATCACTATTATGTACCTGTCAACAATATAATGTGCCTTTATCATTTAATTTTTAAAATTTTTTTTTATTCCATTTAAATTTATGTATTGTGCTATATTATATGTAAAACTGTATTGCTTGTTATTATAATGTATTTAGTTATAAGGATTGGATCTTGAGTCCGAATAAAGATAACAATAATAATAATAGGCCTTGCTTTGTTTGTATTAAATTTTGTTTGCTTCGTTACTGTTTTGTATGTCTTTTTTGTAAAAATGTTTGTTCTGTTGCTCTATTTCTAATTTGTTTCCTTTCATTTTTGCCACATATGTTACATAAGGAGTACCAGTTTTTCTTTTTGAAGTTTGTTGCTGATTCATATGTTCAACATGTTTAATATTTACTCTGCAAGAGGGCCTTTGTTGCAAGCCATAGTTTACCAAGTGTGTAACTGAAATCTGTACCTTTAAATAAAACAGTGATATCATAGTTTCAAATAGCGTTCAAACAACTGTGAAACTAAAGAACTATTTAGTCATTGACACCATTTCCAAGAGCATAAATGAGTACATGCATTGTTGGCTTATCTCACTGGAAAACATAGAAATGCACATACAGGTGACATGGTCTCACGGGAGTTATAGGGGCTGCCCTATGGCAGTGAAAAATTACATTTCCTTTTTGAACCCCATTAACATGCCCCTGTATGTGGTGTAATAACGTTGTTTGTGCCCAAATTATAAAATATGCATTCTAGTTTCTTCAGATAAAATTTTAAGTGGGGTTCACTGCCGAAAATCTTTGCTATATGCTGTCAAAGAATTTATTTTTTAAAAGGCAGTTTTGTTTATTTCCCATTTTTTCCCCAAAATTCTCAGTGTTGGAATATTTGCCCTGTTCACAAGTGACTCACGTGCAGGATATCAATTTCCAGTGGATTATTATCCCCAGGCATCACACAGTAATTACAACTTTTATTTGTTAACATAAATATGTAACAAGGGTTTCCATGTCAACCGTTTTGCGGATATGACGTTTTTTTACAGTGGGACTATTTAGGGACTATCCTACCACAGCTGACCTAATAACTCCTGTGAGACCACATGTGACCTGGTAATTTCCATCCTGTCAGTGACTGATATGGTCAAATATCAAAACTCCACATATTGAACTCCACATATTGAATATTATTTGGAACAAATAATATACCAATCTGATTGATTGTATTTAAGAATGAGCATTGTTTGCAGGTATGTTTTCAAGGTTGATGCTTTATTACAACACCCTGAATAGGTACAGCCCATGTTTATTTTTAAATGTGGATCCACGTAAAATGTTGAGTGAGCAATCTTGCCATGAGAAAAGGTCAAAGCATATACCAGACCTGTGAGACACATGCCAGTGCTGAAATATTTGGAGCTATTGCATTGCACTGGATATATTCATAGATGCTCAAGGTTGGCCTTATGATCAACTTACTCGAAGTTTAAAGTCTATGATAAAATCTTATCATGGATCCATGTTATAATTTTTTTGTCTGAACTAAAATAAAATTGGAATATGAAGATTTCATATTTGTATATAATTTCTATGTTGTCAAAAAACATATTCAATTCTAAAAAGTTCTGACATGCATATTGTTCAAATATTACCCCAATATGAATATTTTATATTTTTTTACTGTATGAAGTGTAATAAAAATAAAAATATTATAAATAAAAATAAAAAATATTATATTCTTCTGATATGCAAATTGTTCAATAAGAACTCCAGTATAAAGATTTCATCTTTTCAGTCATTTCTATCATTTTATATTTTTCTGCATTAGCAAAAGTACATATCACTCAAATAACCCCAATATTAAGATTTGACCTTTTACATGAAAATAATAGTTTTCTCAGCCAGGATTCGAACCCTAGAACCCTAGAAGACAGATATCTTAACCAATGAGCCATGTATCACCTTGTGTCAGTACTATAGAAAACTTGGGAGTCACAGCATTGTATGAAATTAGCACTATGTTCCATTTCTTTGTTAATGTGTCATTGCTGAAATTTTACCAAAATATTTTGATGCCATCTTTGTTTTCTCCATTTGCAAAAAAATCGAAAAAGAAAAAAAAAAACATTAATATTTTATCTGACATTCATTTTGCTCTAAAAAGATCCCAACATGAAGATTTCACCTTTGTTTATTGTAAAAAGTCATTATTTCTAAAATCTCCAGATCACCTATCTGGGCTTTGCCGATGGGTGATTGGAGAACACTAACAGTTTTTGCAGCTGGCGACTTTTTACTTCACTAGAGCTCAATCAACTCCACCAAACTTTTCTTTGGTTGCAGTTGGTAGAGACCATGGACGTTCGACAAACCCCTCCAGATCACCTATCTGGGCTTTGCAATTGCCGATGGGTGATTGGAGAACACTAATATAAAGGATACCCAAGGATACAGTGATCCTGGATATTTCTTGACCTAGTTGGATATTTGCCGTGACACCTTTGAGACGCAATGGCGATTGGGCAAAACAGTAATTTAAACATTTAAACACAAGACTCTTGAGAGTTAAGAATTGTCAAATGAGTGAAAAATGGACTTCAATGTTCAGAAATGATATACCCTAAATAACAATAAAAAGTCAAGCTCTTGAAACAAAGGAATACAAATTAATGGTCACACACCCCACTGTTAAATATCATCCCTATCTGGAAGATTAGCTTCAAACAGATATGAAATGGGATCAACATATTGACAACATTGTTTGCATTTTAAGCAAAGCAAGCACTGATGTTTGTAAGAAGAAATTTCACCATGTGCCCTGAATATATGAGGTGACTGCCTAAAATACCCTTGTCTGCCCCAACTTTAAAATATACAACAAGTTTGTGGGACCCGTACCTCAAGACAGATATTGACTAAATAGTATCAGTGCAAAGAAAAGATCCAAGATTTGTGGTTGTCAAATGGAAGAGAGTAACAGGCATTGTAAATGGGATACACTGCATGGCCGAGAGAAAGGCAAAGAGGCTAGTTTTATTGAACAAGACTATCAAAGGACAAACACCTTAAACACGAGCAGAGAATGTTTAAATGAAACTCAGCACCACCAATATAACACAATTATTGTGGCAGACATTGCCAGCAGGAGTTCAGGTAGACAACTTGTAGTTATCAATATGTCCACATATTATTAGGATCTTCAAAATGTTATTAGGATCTTCAAAATGAGACTTTTTGGGAAAGGTTAATCTCCACATGGATCGGTATTCCTTTTGGGGTAAAAAGTCATATCACTTTATTTTTAGATTTTAAAACATATTTGCAGATAGTACTGACAACCTGTATAACAGCAACAATGAATATCATTATCAAGTTTATAATATGGAAGATATTATGAGAAATGGAGTTCAAATAAACAAACAAAATACACAAGCTTGACTTATAAAGAAACATTATCCCTTGTGAGTTCACTGACGTTACATAATTTTGTCGAATATTCATACTGGAAATTAATTAATCTGAAATGGCTTGAATTGGATGTTGTAAGTATTGTCTTGAAATTTGATTTGAAAATTTGTTGATAGACATAAACATCACTAATCTTGTGTTAATTGGACATTTCCATAACCATGCACATATTCAATTTATGTTGAATCTAACTGGTGTTTTGCAACGTGACTGGACCTGGTGTTGTGCAACTCTGTGGTACTAATCAAGTGATTTTCACTTTCTGTAATGGTAGTCTTTTGTCACTTCCAAAATAATTTATACATCCTTTACATCTCACAATCTCACAAAAGGCATCAAAATCATATGAAAATTATGTAAATTTCTTTTCTGGGTATGACAGAGATTTGATTGTGATAGTGTAAATTTTACAGTAAATCTGTAACATTTTTACGGTGATATTTGTGCCCCAAGTCTGGATTATAATCTGCAGATTTCACCCAGCTATGTTGTGGTTTATTGTCCGGCTCTGTTGGGAGCGTCCGCAAATCACTCAAATTGTACGGATTAGTTGAGATCATGGACTAAATCTTTATTCAGTCCATGTTCAGATTCGCAGTCCGGCACGACTCAGAGCTCTCCCACCTGTCATTAATTCTGTACTCAGAAATTGATGAACTGAGTATTGTTAAGGAAAATAAGAGAATGTTGAACACACTTTGTAATTGTGTTTTATATATCTAATCAATATTAAGCTGATATTTTCGAGAGCCTTTTCCAGATATTTTCCCCCTTTTCAAAAAATGTCTCAAATCGAGTTGTCTTGCACCCAGTAGGAATCGTGGCCCAGTAGGAATTCCTACATTGTGCAACTGTCCAAAGTAGGAATTCCTACTTTGTGCAAATAAGTAGGAATTTTAAGATATATCAATAACTGAGATCACTGGATGTGGCCAATGGAATTACAATGTTTATTAGTTTTCTATTAAATTTTGTATTTAAAAAAAATAATAGACACTTCCTGCTTAATTGGACGTTATTGGCATTGGAGAATGTGGTTTCACATTTGGATTGACTCGTACATTATAATGGAAATATGACATATTTGGAAATAGAAATGTTGATTGTCACTTTAATTTTACAAAAAATGTACAAACATTTAAAAAAACTATTTATGTCTTAATAATACATTTACAGGCTCACATCCAGATATCTGCCTTTTTGCCAATCAGAAATGTACTGATAAAATCATATTTTATTATGCACACAACTCATATCAGTGCATGCTCATATCATTATAATTATTTTTATAACAGTCCTACATTCATAAAGTCCAACATTCATATAGCCTTAACCTCCTCAATGACCTCATTCAGCTTCCTGACATTTGGATTCTTGACTCTGATATTCCTACTTATTTGCGCAATGTAGGAATTCCTACTTTGTCCTGCACAATGTAGGAATTATTCCTACATTGTGCAAGATTCTTACTTTGCGCATGACAGAGTCACTCTGTTGTTGACATATTGTGATATGTGCATATATCAAACCCCCTAAAAATCATATTTGCTTAACAAAGGTTGTAAATCTGAATACCAATCTTGCCAGCATTCTTACCAGGAAACAATATTTTAAGATATAGTAATACAAATTCATTAAAATTTAAACCGAGTCCGTTTTGTTCAATCAGGAGTCTACCTGAGGGTAGTTTTACATCCAGAGAGCAAATTTGATCTTATACAGGCAAACAATGACCTTGACCTTTACTAAAAATTCTCTAATATAAATAATCTTACTTCAATATACATAAAATCAAGCAAAAGTATATCCTTAGCATTTGAACATTTTGAATGTTGTGCAAATCTATAGCCCTGCATTTTTTTGGAAATAGTTCAAGGTCAAGTCAGGAGTTCATTCACTGATAAAGATAACTTACAAAGTTTTCTAAATGTTTGCCTCGAAAACGATCAAAGAATAGAAGATCTAGCATATGTTGATTTTATTTATTAATTACTTAATTAATCCTATCCTAGACCATTATATTACAATCATTATAAAATCTAGACATTTACCCTGAAATGTTATTTTTTTTAAAATATTGTTGGATATAAATAATTTAATTAAACTTCCATCTGTCACCTTGAGCAGATAAAACATATCAAAATGAGTCATCTTAATGATGAGTACAGTCAATCTGACTCCACAAACCAGAGAAATAAGTTTTTCTTGTGAATTACACAATAAATATGATATGTGATGTGAAAATGTAGCACATTGACTAAATTGACAAGTTGCATAAACATTGGTATATATGCATCTCCATCTGTTTAGATGGTCATGGAAAAAATATATTCATCCCTTTATTAACTTAAAGGAGGGGATATAAAATTATCTCAAAGCATGATTAAGTGATGTGAACTTTAATCGTCCCACAGCAAACAAATTATTTTGACCCCAATTTCTAGGATGGTATAAAGATGGTCTTAAAAGAACAAGGCCTCAAGAAATAACCCCCTTTTTAAAGAACATTCACAGGCATCATTTTAAATAGGGAGTCATCAAAGAGGTGCTGAAGGTAAAATGATGTCCAACAAGAGCATTAACTCTAAGTCCCCTGTCACTGAATGTACTAAACAAGAATTTCGGTAAGGTGGTTACCACGGCAACAGAAATCGTCCAATCACATCGATACATACAATGTGTCTGTGCAATATGAAAACAATCTTAGCAATCACTAGGACTTTATCATGCTAACAATACATGCAGACGAACTAACTCACAAACTACCAAACAGACGGACCACACCCAAATTTAAGTCCCCCTCTTCAACTTCGTCGGACCGGCCCCACGAGCACAGTTGGTAGAGTGTAGGATCTGTGCCTCTGATGCTTTAAAAAGTGGAGGACGGGAGGTGGTGGGTTCAACTCCCACTGCCGGCAGTGTTACTGGTCAAAAGGCTCAAAAGTCGACCTGATATGGCCATAGTTGCTGAAAGGGTCGTAAAAACACCATTTCAATTTCACCGAGGCGGAGGACAATTATAGAGTGGCAATGTGCTTATGACATCATCAAAGGCATTGTCCTCTGAATAACACTACAATGATGTCAAACAAGGCTACTTTGAGTCTTATCTGGTATCACAGAGAGTCAACGCTACCCATGTTTACCTGTCAAGTGCAGCAATGGGAGAAGAAAGACATCAGCTTATATGTTAGAGTATAAAATGGTGTGTTTCCATACATTAGTTCAGTCATTTTATGTTGAGGCCTATTTATAGCAGATATAGTGCTGCCTCAATGAATTGAATTGTCGTAATTCCTTAAGTTGTACCTTGGGGTATAATAAATGGAGTTGTGACACCATAAGATCAATGGTGCAATGTGCGTTACTGCCAAACCATTGAGGTAATTTCACATTGATGAAATATTTTTACCCACAGAATTTTGATATTCCAACAAAAAAGCTTGTTGTTTTGGTGAAAAACAATTCTTTTTTTACAAAAATGCTGTGTGAGGGTAAGAAAATATTGATAAACAATTAAGGCAATTTTCTAAAATATATTATCTATACTGTGAAAGTCTCACCCTTCTATATCTATTGATAATTTTCATATAAACTTTGTAGTGACTGAAACTCTTCTTTGTACATGTCAACTTCACGGGATTGCAGGGAAGTAAGTATGAGATTTAAATTATCCAAAAGTACACCATAAGATAGCCAAAAATCTATTCATTATGATATGATAATATTTTTATATTCTAAACATTTAAAAATAGCTCCCTTTATTGGCGGTAACACACATTACTTCAAAGGGAAATCATCCCATTGTTCCAAACAATGAGTTGCTATGGCGTCATGTGCACAATCCACGACGTCACAACTCCATTCATTATACTCCAAGGTTGTACTGATGAGCCTGCATCCAATACTAAATATGAAGATCCTAATCCGAGTTAAAAGTTTGTTTAAGTTTTGGCGATGACTGTAAGGCCAGATTGAATTGCTTTTCTACAGATCAGCATTGCACTGCATGTTTGTCAATTATTTCTCAAGTTATATGATATGTGTTTGGGTCAGAAAATACCTCTGCCAGCCATTTTGATCTGAATAATTATTTATACAGAATTTGATATGGTTTTTTTCAATCTTTTCAATAATGAAATTGAAAGAGTAAATTCCACATTTTTTTAAAGAATGGTAATGTTACAGTAATGGCACACTCAACAAACAATTCTCAACAAAAAAATGTTGAAGTGCTTATAGGAAGTAGCTCACACCCATTTTCCAATGTTTTCAGCTCGACAGTCGTGAAAATATTTGTATGATATGTATTTTATTTATTCATTTATTTATTTATTTATTTATTTATTTGTCTTGGACATTTGGCATTTTTTCTTTCAAGATGTCCATTTCTACATACCGGTAAATATTGTTATGCACACATTTTTTTAAATGAAATTATGGTGATATTTAATTTAGAAGAGGATATTTTAATATCTTTGTAATACAAGAATGGAATAAAACGCTTTTTTAAGTGAAATATTCAAATTATTCAGAAAATGCTAAAATTTTGTGTAAAAATCAACAAAATCTCCGCTATTGCTGTTTTATCTTCCACAAAGATCTTGTTTGAGCATGGCTGTTATAAAAAAGTGTGTTCATTGTATTTGATATTTGATTATCTTGTTCATTAAACATCTTTGACTTGATATTTAAAGGTGCAGATGAGTGACACAGACCAGATGAATGAGATTCTTTATTCTCGACATACAATTGTTGGTGTTTTGCAAATCTTTTATTTTTCTCCTATGGCATTATCTAACCCATCCATTATCCATTATAACTGCTAAATACACCCCATAAACATAATTTTACACTTAGAGGTAGCCATTATTCAGGAAAAAGTACTGCTTTTGTTAGAATCGTGAATGATAAATGAAGTTCAGCTTCTGAATCTGGCACAATTATTGTTGAAAATATAATGTAGTCTCCATAGCCGCAGTTGTATATTCAAGGAATCAGCAGACCTTTGATAAGTAATACCATGATAGGTTTGGCATTAATAAGCCATCAAGGTTTAGTGCTGCAGAAATACTGCAGCTTATTTCACTGTTTCATAGAGCACCAAAAAGACAAGTGTATTCTTCGTACCACAGGTTTTGGCCAAATCTTTGGCCAAAACACACCATATAGGTGTGTATAATTGGTTTGACAGCATTTTTACCAGATATTATATGAATTGGTACATGATATGATACTTGAGGGTAAAATATGAAAGACAATACACTGAAGGGCAAATTTTGGTATCACGATCAGTTTGAGGTGAAACGAGAGTTCATTTTGATGCCACAATATGAGCTATAAGTGTATTATGTTGTAGAACCTGTCTAAAATGTGAAATGATGTGATATAATTTGTTCATGGTAAATTTTAATTAATAGAAGAGGGTAATAGGGAATACAATAAAATCTATCTGAAAATTTTCTATCGACTCAGTGGAGAATTTTCACAAACTGAACCATGTTATGAAGATTTCTAGGTTTTCCAGGTTGTATAAATGTGAATGAAAGCCAAGATGCCTCGACAAAAGACACTGAGTGAGGAGAAGAAGAGAGACAAGATGAGAAGATACAGATTATTTTTTAAATGCTGTAACTCAAAAAGTAGATCAGGATACTTCATGAAATTTTCACATCTGATTTTGAATACACTGAATTTTCCTGGTCAAACTTACTTAATGTTCTTCATAAGATTTAATTTTTTACCATTTTGAAATGCAAATTGACACCTTGAAAGTAAAAATGCTGATTGAATTCATGACAATATATCGCCATGAAACATTTAAAGCTTTCATGAAATCACAGAAGTCACAGGCAATTTTACTGAGATATAGGGTATGTTGAAATGATACGTTGTCATGAAACTGATACAAGCAAGCTATCTCGCTGAAATCAACCAAAATGCACCCGCCATAATTACCGTACTGTGTTTGGCTGAAAGTGTCAAGCCTATGCAGTACTCTTATGACCACTGTCGTGGTCTGTTAGGGTGTTAGGCCTGTACCAATAGACAAACACTACTGGAAAAACAGGTCTCTGTAGGCCAAACCACTCCACTATCCTAATACGAGGGTGCTACTAGGTGTTTGCAATGAATAACTGATCAGCTGAGCAAAGATTGTTGCCATAATGTTCGATGGACGATTTGTATTTTTCTGACTCGCCTGATTGCAAATGGCACAGAAATTCAAGTAAGGGTGATATGATGGGTGGTAACATTTGATCACAAAGTTTAGGGTATCATCATTTAAAATATGTTCGGACGAAGTGCTCGAAAATCTGATTTCATGAAAACTTTAAATCAATAACCTCAAGTCACAAGCCAAAGCTCAACAAGAAACAAATTTTTCAATTACATTGAATTGTGTAATATGTTTTCATTGTTATATTTTGTTTATTTTGTCCTGATTTCTTAGACATTGTTTTCCAGACATTTAAAATCGGTCTCAGTAAACATATATATATTATATATATGATCACCATATTCAGTAGGTGGTCTTGACAGGATGGATATGGAGTAATTAAAATTAAATCACAATGGTCACAATGTTTTCTGCACTTCATGTGAAACCAAGAAGAGACAAAGAAAACAATCATGTTACTCAGAATAAAGCAATTAATTTCCAATTCAGGAAAAGTATAGTGTTACGTGTCTCCTGGGGATTTCTATCTATGAAACGTATGAGGGATATGTCAGTTCTAATTATCCAACAGATTGTGGAATCTGAAACAAAGTTTAATATAATACAAAATTGAGCTTCATATCATGCTAAAATCCGAATTGATATTGCATAAAATCTTTCACTTTATTTCATAGCAATCTAAATATAATTGTGCTTTGATTACAGAATATGTAAATCAGCCTATTTCTTAATGCATGTGGCCTTCCAAGCATACACAATTGAAATAAAACTATTAATTTTACACATTTAATCAACCACACTCCACAATGAAATGACACAAATATTTCCTATTGAATGTTGAAACACAACCCAGAAATGTTAACATTTAAAAACAGTGACTTTGTACAAGCCACTGGTGAAATTTAGTTCTGTTAAAAAGATTTGGTTGATGAACCAATTTTCAAGTACCTTCTCATTAATAATGTCCAATAACATTCCTTCTTAATAAATAGATATTCGACCTGCTCTCTGAGTTAGTGAGTCATGATAACTCCATGAACATAAATTGAAGGTTTTCATATTTTACAGATAAGTATGGTCTTTCTATTTAAGAAATGTCATATAAATCATATGTTTCAACAAAATATAAGGAAAGCTTAAACTGATTTCTTTGATCATTATTGTATAAAAAGTCCACAGATCGGTATTGATAATACAGCTACATTTCCAAAATGCGAAAAATACTTCCAGACAGCCATGATTTAGTTATTATTTGAATGAAATGTTGATATGAAATAATATAATAAAAATACAATGCCATATTAGGCTGTGTTTCCATATGTGCAGTGTGTCATACAGCGCGTCATGCAGTGCATCATGCAGTGCGTCATGCAGCATGTCAATTTTTTTCCCACATCCTATTGATCAATGCAAGAGTTTCCATGTATGTGTATTGCTGTCTGTATTGATGTCCATAAGCAAATTGACACAAAGCTTTTCGCATAGGATAGCGAATGAAAACTTGACCCATAGAGTGACAGACAGGTTTCCCATAGGATGCAAGTCTAATTTTGGTGCCAAATTGGTAGTTTGACTGAGAAAAGATCAGATGGTGCTCAGCAATCACATTACATCGAGCCCTGCATTAATACATTGAGCCCTGCATTACGGACTGCACATATGGAAACACAGCCTAAGGCTACATTTCAAGTTATTCATAAGGTGTTTCCATGGTTTACATTTCATGAAACAAACTTTTCTTCTCAAGCTGTCATGCAGACCTTGACATAAAGATAAAAATGTTGGCCCGAAGTTTCTAAGAATAATAGGATGTGCGACACATTGTACATAAGGCTGTACATAAGGTTGTACATAAGGCTGTATAACGACTAGTGTCTGACTGGGGGTTACTTGTCCCAATCAAAAATCAAAAATGCATTGATTGTGATATGAGACAAATATCTATCAAGGATTAGAATAATAAAATCAAGCTAGTTTGGGCCACTAAAAGACCAAAAATATGGCTGCCCAACTGGGCCACTACAACAGATCATTCACTGGCCCAAACAGAGGATCTGGTGGCCCTGGCCCACCGGGCCAATGCGTATGTCAAGGCCTGTGATGTTCACAAAAATGGACAGACAGTCAGACAGAATGAGCTCAGCCAATAACCCTTTGGAAACAAATGCCAAGGGCTAAAAAGGAGTCTTTCCTAATTGAATTATGTTTAACTTTAGATATGCAATGAATCCCTTTTCCCTTTCTCAGATTTTCATCACAGGTTCAGTTAATACTGGGATTTATTGGATTGCACCAAAAAGTTAGTTTTATAATTGGCACTTGGAACTATTTGTACCTAAATGTGGGGAAGGCTGGCCATGTGAAACAAAACTCAAAATTTGTTTCCCTTGCCTGATGCTGTAATTATTCATAATGAAGTTATAATGAAGCCGGGTATCTTGTTAAGCCAAGCAAAGTAAATATCCAAATCAATATCAATATTTAATATACTTAATTGTGCAAAACAAAGACCTTTAAGGTAAACCATCAATATGTCATATCATTCTTTATTGTCTATTGAGGGACAGATGGATATATAAGTTCACCTTGGTCATTGAAATCCAAGTGTTTTGGTTTCTGATTATTTCCAGATTGCAGATGGCTTCGTGGAGAGTCCTCTGCTAAATTAGGATCCATTGCAAAATAGGAAAATTCATCTCTTGAATTATCTTGAGAGCATGTTGAACTAACAGGTGAGAAACCAACCGGTTTCTGGGGGGAAATTCTTTCCTGTCTTTGCTGTTGCCATAATTGTTTTTCCTGTGGAATGCGACCTTTGTGAGATCCATACTCCATGCCTCCACCAATCTGCTGCACAGGCTGTGCCAAAAGGCGTCTCTCTGGTTGGCCAGGACTGCAAGGATCAAATTTGGGCACTTCAGGAAGTTCGAGTTCTGAAAAATAGAAAAAGGGAGACTATATTGTGAATAAAACTTTATCAAGATCTGATATTTCATCCTCCAAATTAATATAAAAAGTGAAGAATATGATCTATGATTCCATAACTCATAGCTGCACCTATCAAATAGTCAGTGATTAATTGTAATTCTATCCCAACCTTCTACATCTGAATACAAATATTTGAGAATGTTGCTCTTATTGGTGTGTAGTATTACTACCTCTCACATAATACACTTCTGTATAAAATCATTTAGAAATCAGTATGTTAAGTGTAATGTAATGACTCTATCTGACACCATATATTTCAATAAGTCATGAACACATTGTTGATTTACACATATAAATTTTATCTCAGCTTCGATACATTAAAGAAGATATCCTGAAAGGTTTTTTCATATGGAGGTTGATAACCCATAAAAGTTGTTTGGAGAGATATTTCTGAATATAGAACATTTATCTACACAAGAACATTTTAAACTTAAAAAAAATTTTATTTCACAAACTTTTGAAACACATTGTGCTATATAAGGAGGTCAAAGTAATCTTGTTATATATATTATTCTCCAAATCATGAACATATGCAAGGATTAGATTCACAATAGTCTGGGAAGTTTTGACAATATGGCCTTTAAGAAGGTCACTGTGATCTAGTTACATATCTTTTTTTTCTAAAAATTATGAATAAATATATTTTATGAGGTAAATGTAGTGAGAATAGATACTACCTGTAGTGTTTGTCAAAATAGCAATAGCCAATTTTTAAAATCGGCTCCGGTGACCTTGAAAATAACCCAAGGTCACCCAATATAGAACTTATCCAAGCCCCTCATAGGCCTCATAGGTTGATCATATCTACCACATTATAATAATATTGCTGTATTTTATTAGAGCATTCACAAGCGAAGTTGCTCCTGTGCTGGTAATGACCTTGATCTTGACTCAAGGTCACAAAAAGTTCAGCCAAAACAGATTTAAGTTGATCTTGCGACTAATGTAGAGCATGATCATTTGGTGTGGTTGTCTCTGAATATTATTATGATTTGGCATTTTACCAGCATGCAACTCTGCAATAAACTTCTGTTCAACATGTAAAACTTGCCATAATTTTGGTAAAATAAAGTCAGATTGACATGTTTTTGTACCGCAATGGAATATGTGTCACACATTTGGCTGCAATTCTGTGTTTTCATATTAGTTTTTTTTAAGCAGATCATTGGCCAAAGATGGCATCATTCTTTTTAGACACCTGTCATTGAGAATACCACATCATCTCCACATTATCTGCCTGATATTGTCAGAGTCAAAAAGCCGACATATCAATAATATTACACATAATTAAAGTGTACGAGAGAAGAGAAATGCTCCCTTGAAAGCAATTTTCAAGTTGCTAAATCCAACCAATGATGTCTGCACCCACCATACTATAGTCAGTGAGGTGTGACTGCTTTCTAAAGCACAAAGCTACCGTAATCACTGATCCAATACTTTTTGTCAACATAAATCTTTTAACTGAAATTCTCACTAAATTGTGACTGTTTGGTGAAAACATTTTTTCTTAGCGTCAATCCTGCAAAAAATGATAGCTCTAATCATAATAGCCACTAAATACATTGCTCTAAATGTTGACAGACATAAAACAGCTTGTCTTCAAACTTTTCATATATTTGTAACGCATGGTATCTAGCTACAGCACAACAAAATCAACAATATATATTTTCCAACATATTTCAACCTACACGGTTTGCTATGCTAACCAAATATATTGCCTAATTTGAATGTTTGTGCTATGTTTACCAAATACTTTATTTCATTTACTTTCTAAACATATTGTCTATCATGCACTTATTACTCAGAATTTTATCCCTAACTTTACTTGACTTGTCTAAGAGGGGACATTAATATTGTTGACACACCATCATTTTGGTAGCAATACCTTAATTCTGTTCAGAGAAAAACAAATTCATTTGAAAACAATTAGAAATAATCATTTGCATTTTCATTGCAAATTTTTTGCACATTTTAATCATGACACAGTGAGACACTCATTTATGAGGCAAGTAGCATATTCAGTTCCATGGTTTATCAGAATTTCAAAAGGAGGTGGGAATTTTTCTATGTCTATAATAAGAATGATGAAATATTAATACCAAGAATATGAAAGTAATCTTGCAATCTTTGCAAATAATTCAACTGCACTATAAATAAAAGAAAAAATAATCTTGAAAACCAGAGTGGGCTTTATCTTATCTCAATGTTCTTTGCCTTGCGATCTCATATTTCGCACATAATATTATGGCGGTTTCTGACACCATCGTCAAGATAATCTAACCAAATAGCCTGGAGTTATCACCAACAATATTTCAATGATGCATGTGTGATATATTGTGTTCGTTGACATCCCTCTTTCAAAACTGATATTGGATACTGAGAATAAACATATGTTAAGATTCAGAGTGAAATGCAATATGTTCATATTGTGCTTGAAATATATCATGAAATTGTTCATCACGAAAACATTTACCTCCTACATAAAATTTCTGAATAGTTGCATTTGCCTCATCAGCACAATATCATGTGAGAATATCTCTCTGCATCAGAATGCAAGTGCATATATGCAAAAATATGAACAAAGATAGGAGCAAACATACAAGCAAAACCTATCACCAAACTACAGTGCATCAGGAAATATATATTTGCACATTTTGCATCCTAATAAAAAGGACATGAGTGCTAAGATGGGCCTATCTGAGGACCATGCTGGTAGGGAGGGATGGGGTGGGATCTTGCCTGTCTCCCACTTCCCTCACAACGCTGATCTGTCCTTGTGGCTTTGAAGTCAGCTCAAATGGGATTATCCAATAGTGTGGTGATGGGTGACGGTGGCAAGCTGTAAATTGGCTTTCTGAGGCTGAGTTTTGTTGGCATGGTTGCAACACTTGCGTACTCCGGTCAGGCTGAGATAGGCGTGCAGCACATCTCTGGTCTGCCTCTATGTGGCATTCATATCACACTAGCACTACTCTTCATTCCTGACACTTCACACTCTTACCATTGCAAAATACAAATGCCCAAAATCATAATGATCATTAAATTCATTCTTGAACCTTTTTTGTTTTGAATTCCTTGGTATATTCCCTATATATGCCATCTATATATTAAATTACAGGCATCTGATAAATATATATACATATATACATCTATATTTGTATATATATATATATATATATATATATATATATATATATATATATATATATATATATATATTTTCAATATATAGAATATAGATGTATATATGTATGTATATTTATCAGATGCCTGTAAATATATATATATATACACACACATATATATATATCTACCATATTTACTTGTATAAAACGACCCCCCCCCAAAAAAAAATTGATGTTATTTTGCATATTTTGCATATTGATGCATTCAGCAAACCTGCAGTTTGTTCGAGTTCTATATTGAGTTATACGACAATGATGGTCACGTCACCACTTCTAACATCATTTGACAGTGATAACATCACACGTGCTGTGAAAACAAGTCAACACTTGTAACGTATTAAAAGACAGTGGGAATTCAAGATAACGTATGAGACACAACATTCAGCTGAATTGCAATTAGTACAGCATGGTATGCTAGATGTTTGACTGCGTTAAAAATGTCCGAGTATATATATATATATATATATATATATATATATACAAAAATACGTTTATATATATATACACATCTATACATTTGTGTTATATACATTACATTACATTATATGTGTGTGTGAAAATGTGTGTGCAGAAAGGGATCTGGCTGTGACAACTCAATTACAATATATATGGCGCAAATATGGCTGTAAAGGAGTGCATTAGATGATACCACACAAGTGTGAGTGTGCGTCCTCACAGGAAACTGTCTACTCCTGGGGTTATTCTCTCTCAATGAACACATACTTGCTAAAACATATGACTCCTAACAAATCCCAGCTCAGGTCACTTAATCAAGCCAAAGGTTACCAATAACCAGTTACAGTCTTACACTAGAAAAGGATATGGTTGCAACAACATAATCAGCTTTGCGCTATCCAGGATGATGTCTTTATGGTCAGAAATGTGTTTATGTCTGGTCCGCCAATATTACCAGACCCGATTACCCACAATTCAATTCAGACTCTCTCCTCAGCGGCTGCATTACTGCCTGCTGTCGAGTCAGATTTTCAATAAGTCTGCAAAACCCTTGTGTACATTACCTATGATCACTAATTTAAGAAACCCACTGCATACAAGCACAGTAATATGTGAATATTGGGACTGGACTTCTGAATATTGTCATCTTGGCGTCCTTAATTAATGGTAATTATTTCTCGGTAACTGTGTACTGCTTGTTCTTCAAAGTCATTTTGTGCAGATATGTCCACTGATGGAGGCAATCAAATTATTTCATTTTTTGAATGGAATTTTTAAAAAGTAGTAACAGCAATAACTCGCAGTTTGATATTTGTCATATATCAAAATCCACCTCATATGATGATTAGAAATGTCAGATTGTATTGATACTGTTGTATATAAACATGTAAAACTTGATAGTTTGTGAGTGGCAAAAAACTGCAGTCAGCATACTATTTAATGCACACAAGGTCACACACTCTCTAACTCATACATGCCAATCCACCTTCCCTATGATGGGCACAAAATGACCTCTCTGCCATTTTGGTAAGTCAATATGACCTCATTACATCAATTATTATAATATCATGAACACACATGTTGTGTAAGATATTTTCAGTGGAATAAATGCTATTGGTAGTCTCCTGCAAAATATCTCATATAGCTGATTTAGAAATTTGATTTGTATGACCCTGAAAAGAATTTAAGGCCACCGAATATCAAACTTATCTAAGCCCTTCATAGGTTGATCATATTCATGTGCCGAGTAATACTGATATTATTGCCATAATATTTTACCCTCCATAGAAGGACTTCTCTTTCATACCAGTCCGTACCTCCAAAGGTGTAAAGCTGCGCTCAGGATTGGTCGCAACTCATTGATATTGGCCACGGGCCGTGGCGCAGATGGTTAGAGTGCCAGCTTATTAGCACCAGTTCCTCTGTGGTGACCCAAAGGTCGTGGATTGAACTCATGATACAATTTCCCATATGAGCTGAGGCCCGTGCCTTAAGGGTTAACCCATTGTCCTTGTAAATATGTGAGCGGGTGGGTTGTCATGTCAAGGACCTGCGACATGACAATTCAGTGAGGCAGCACTATATCTGCTACAAGTAGGTCTCATCACGAAATGACTGAAATAATGTTGAAAGTGATGTAAAACCCCAAACAAACAAACTCATTGGTATTCATAAACATAACCCCATGGGTTGATAGCTCTGCTGACTTGAATGAAAACACATGAACTGAGATAAAGTGCAATAAGCAACCAGGTTATGATTTTCCATACAAGATCCCAATTCAGTGTTGATGAGATATTCATTAATATTTTGCAAATCATTATCATGTTACCAATGCAATATTTCATGCACAAATTTTGTGATTTAAAAAAAAATCTAATAGCTATCACTAAGTTGTCAAGGGGGCTGCCATTTTGAATAACATAGCCAATGAGAATCAAGATAACAAGTTGGGGCCAAACGTGATATGTAACATGCATTTTGATTGGTCAAAATCACTATCTGCTCAATTCTGCTCTTGAAAAGGATTTAAATAATCATTTAGGAAGAAATGTTCAAAAACATTACAAAAAAGCAATGATATGCATAGGTCAAAGGCCATTGATATATGTTTATTCACTTTTGATGGTTGTGAGATTTTGCAAGTATACAAATTTTGAATTGAAGGTCAATGTGTCAAGGTCAAAGGTCACATGACTAAGAAATTATAACGAGGCACAGCTATGACCTAGGACATTTCTGTATACCAAGTTTTAATTTCCTCTAATAAGTGGTTGCTAAGATATGCTCTGTACAAAATTTGTGACATCAAGGTCACTGCATTAAGGTCAATGGTGACATCACTAAGATTTGAAGGAATCTGAATCTTCAACTCTCTATCTACCTCTGTATTAAATATGAAACAAATATTACTGGTAGTTTTGGAGGAGAAGATTTTTAAACATAGTGTTAGTATATAACAGAAATGAAGTGTTTTTTATTCACTTCTGATGGTTGTGATGTGGCATGTTCATAAATTTTGAACTCAAGGTCAATGTGTCAAGGTCAAAGGTCACATGACTAAAATTGTATGACGAGGCACAGCTTTAACATAAGACATTCCTGTATACCAAGATTTAATTTCTTCTTGTAAGTGGTTGCTGAGATATGCTCCTTACAAAATTTGTGACATCAAGGTCACTGCACTAAGGTTAATGGTGACATTACTGAGAATTGAAGGAATCTAAATCTTCAACTCTCTATCTAGCTCTGTATAAAATAGTGTTGGTATATAAAAGATATGAAGTGCATTTAATTCACTTCAAATGGTTGTGATGTGGCATGTACACAAATTTTGAATTCAAGGTCAATATGTCAAGGTCAAAGGTCACCTGACTAAAATTGTATGACGAGGCACAGCTTTAACATAAGATATGTCTGTATACCAAGTTTTAATTTCTTCTTATAAGTAGTTGCTGAGATATACTCCTTACAAAATTTGTGACATCAAGGTCACTGCATTAAGGTCAATGGTGACATCACTAAGATTTGAAGGAATCTGAATCTTCAACTCTCTATCTACCTCTGTATTAAATATGAAACAAATATTACTGGTAGTTTTGGAGGAGAAGATTTTTAAACATAGTGTTAGTATATACCAGATATGAAATGTTTTTTACTCACTTCTGATGGTTGTGATGTGGCATGTTCACAAATTTTGAATTCAAGGTCAATGTGTCAAGGTCAAAGGTCACATGACTAAAATTGTATGACAAGGCACAACTTTAACATATGACATTTCTGCATACCAAGTTTTAATATCCTGTAATAAGTGGTTGCTGAGATATGCTCAGTACAAAATTTGTGACCTCAAGGTCACTGCACTAAGGTCAATGGTGACATCACTAAGATTTGAAGGAATCTGAATCTTCAACTATATATCTACCTCTATATAAAATATGAAAGATGTAGTACTGGTAGTTTTGGAGAAGAAGATTTTTAAAGAAATGTTGACAGACGGACGGACAGACGGACAGACAGACGGACAGACATTTTCCCCCTCCTAAAGCTCTGCGAGCTAAAGTCTCAGCAGAGCTAAAAATGGCTGTCCACTGATTGGTAAAAGAATATAAACAAATTTGTTTTGTACCGGCAGTTGTACTGATTGGTCAGTTTATGTGTCAGACACCTGATTATAGTTTATTGATATTGTTTAATTCAGATTTGATGATATTTTTGTGGGCAAAGCAAGTATTTCAAACTTGGGGAATTGCAATTTAGAATGGTATCAAATATAGGGTAATGACTGCAGAGGTAGTTATTGAATACAACCTATTTAATGTAAAGGATTAATTTTCCAGAAGTGTATTTCAACAGAACATTCACAACCAAAGTTACATTTGTGCTTATCATCACCTTCACCTTGACCCAAGGTCACAAAACGTGCAACCCCCCAAAAAAATCCCACGCCTCCATATTATCATGTTATCGTACCTTGCCCTTTTGTCTAATCGTGGCAGCAGATGTGGTGGAAACAGAAAAAGAACATAAGTCGGCTTGTCCCGACTTAAATAGTGCTGACAAGCATAGATGAGGCCTTGCAGGCCATGACATTGACCCAAAGTCACCAGAAAGTAACTAAAAAACTATAAACCTTTATGTCTGGTGATAATATATGCTATTTGGAATGTTTTATAAAATATGCATTTCTTTCTATCGCATTTCTTTCTATCACCATGATGATGAAGTATTAAAACTAGTCTTGATTTTATGACTGAAAACCCTCTGATTTACTAACAGTGATGTTACAACTCATCATCACAATTTGATGTTAAAACTAATCACCACAATTAAACCTGAACCACATTTAACTGTAATGCTTGATTAGCCTAGATTTTTTGTTGCTGATGTGCATGCAATTCCCCAGTTAAAAAAAGTAGAATTTTTCTGAAGCTGGCATCATGAGATGTGATTTAACGTTTAACACAAATCCCTCTAGACAATCAATTCACTTAGGCACAAAATATTCATTTCCATTTAAGTTCTCATGAAGACAAAAGAAAGTGCCTATCACCAGGCCTTGATAAAAAGAGGAAAATCTTTTTTGCCCAGTTGGGCCAACACATCTTGAGAAGTGGTAGCCCGAAGTCTCAAAGGATAATAGGATACTTGATACAATAAATAGCATTGTATATATGCATTGAATAGTAACTAGTGGGGGTTACTTGTCCTAATCGAAATTTACAAGTCCATTGATCGTGATATGAGACAAATATCAATCAAGGATTAGAACAAAATCAAGATTTTTTGGGCCACTAAAAGACCAAAGATATGATTGCCTAATTGGGCCACTATAATAGAGCATTCACCGACCCAAACAGGTGATCTGGTGGCCCTGGGCCACTAGGCCAGTGTGTATGTCAAGGCCTGATCATAGGGAAGGCAGAGCCCCAACACATCTTGTTGTAAGAGGAAACCTACCGGTAAGAATGGTAATTGTATCATTGAGTCAGATTATATTAAATCTTTTTTTCCCAATGCTATAAATGAAAACAAATGCCTTGTCCTGTAATATGAAAGCATTGCATTCATTGCATTGAAAAACTTTACAAAGTGATATTGATATGTAAAACCTTGACATATTCAGCATTTACAGTTTCAGGATTCTGTTGCTTTCCAATAATGTTTAAAACATAGAGTGGCACAAAACTGAAGTCAGCACAGTATTTACACACAAAGATATAAAAATGAAGAAAATATATAGACTTGATTATCATGTAAACATTTTATATATTAGATTCTGAAGAGGTTGATGATTATTTTAGTAGCTTGATGACTCAACAGAGCGATTGCCAATTGATTACCATGATGTCATCAGTTGAACTGACTGCATGTTGGTTAGATGCATAACTATTACTTTATTTTAGCTTTTCTAAGAGGTATCTTTTGTCAGCGTCAAGGCATATGGAGTGGATGTGAGTCATGTGTATGTTTCTTGAAATGTGTATATTGATTCAGATTATTTTGATAGTTTGTGTCCAAAATAAATGTTGCAAAATGATAACATAACATCAGAATCAGAGATGCAACAACCCTCAGCCCTCGTAACTTACTGTACAGCATTCGCTCAACACCTTTGTAAGCAGCATTATTGTATCTTAGTGGATAAATGGCTGGTGATTTGTAAATTATTAATTTAATGTTTCCTATATTCACCACAAGCTTGAAATTACCACATAACTATCTGTTGTCATAATTTTGGAAATTCACTAATGTGACCATGAAAATCTCATGTGACCATGAAAATATCACCAAATGTCAAAATGGGTCACTGTGACCTATTTTCATTGATTACTCTTCTTAGCCAACCCCAGTTCAATGACATATTGCAAGTTACATTGATAATGCTATACTCTTAGTCAAGAGAGCATAATCAATAAAATTAACAATAAACATGACAATTGAGAGAGTCTACAAGATATTCTAACCCTGATCTAAAGTTCAAACATAACCCTCTGGGTTGATAGCTCTGCTGACGTAAATGAAAACACATAAACTGTAAACGTGCAACTCCTACGAAACAATGGGTGCTTCAGACTTTAATTTCTCTGGTTTCCACCTTACTCTTTGCTGTTACAAAATCAAATGTACATGGTGCTCTACATAGTGTTAATATATAACAGATATGAAGTACTTTTTATTCACTTTTAATGGTTGAGATGTTGCATGAACAAAAAATCATGGTCAATGTACCAAGGTCAAAGGTCACATGAATATAAAAGTATCACAAGGCACAGCTATGACCTACCTAAGTCATCTCTGTAATTTCCTCTTATACATGGTCGCTGAGACATTCTCCTTATAAAATTTGTGACCTCAAGGTCAATGCACTAAGGTCAATGATGACATGACTAAGATTTGAAGGAATCTGAATCTTCACCTCTATATCTACCTCCATATAAAATAAGAAACATATATTACTGGTAGTTTTGGAGAAGATTTTTAAAGAAAATGTTGACAGACGGACAGACCGACAGTTTCCCCACTCCTAAAGATTTGCGACTTCAAGAAGTCAGCAGTGCTAAAAAGGTCATAAAATAGTCAAATTAAAAACAATCTTTATCACAAAGAAAGCATGTGTAAAGTTTGGTGCTATTTAGAGCATTCTTTGGCCAGTTAGAGAGTCTGCAAGGTATTTAAACCCTTATCTAATAGGCAAGATTATAAATGTCATGGAAAGACCAACATTGATGTTATCTGAGATTTCATCATGAAACATGTATGTGTAAAGTTTAGCATGTGACAAAAATACAATCTCTGAGTTTCTATTATGACTAACATTTTTATTACTCAGGAATATCTGAAACTGTACAAATTTTAAGAATGATGAAATGGTCATTGAACCTGCAGAAATTATATTTTACTACATTTCTCAAAAGTAAGGTGATATTATTTGCAGCTCTTAAATGTGGAATGAGTCAGATAACTAAACAATATTAAGTGTCCTCACTTCTATAACAACAGAAACCTTAACCTGTCCAAGAAATCTAAGCACTGTAACTATAGAAACAGTAAATGACAGTTGTGTCACTGTATATAAAATTGCTAAAATACACCTCTCCTGAATATGGACCAACTGATATTAAGGCTCTCATGAAAACACCCACAGATAACAACATATACAAAGGTAAATCTGACATTTAGATGTTAGAGGACAAGGAAATAAAGTTATGATTTTCAGACATTAGTTTTTTACAGAAGAGATTTTGCATATCTGCTTGTAGGAAACCGTCACTTAATTTTCAGTTGTCAATAATGAGCATGTATATGTCATGATAAAGGCAAGGTCATTGGGTGCAATTTCCATAACAAGTCAAATATATGATCTTTTGCAAACCCCAAAAATCATATATTTTACTAGTAACAAATGACTTGAAAACTATTCTTGTGGATGTGCCCATTTTTTTAGTCTTATAAGTAAGTTTTGCAAATAAGAGACATGTGCAAAACATTGTTTAAATTTTGAGATGAGATAATTGATGTTTTTAGGCAATATTGGTATGCCTCTTTGGTTTTCATGTTTTTATACTTCTATAATTTAAGTTAGTATTTACAGAAAGTGCTACCGGTAAGTGAAAATATGACAATACTTTTAATGTAAATGATTTCTGGGATTATAGAGCTTTTTGTTTTTCCCGTCTTCACTCACACACCTTTATCCAGGCTTCAGCTTGGTTTTCCATCATATGTAGGTCCCTGTGTAAATCTCAAATGTTGGGATGTGTGATCAATAGCAATGTTTATTTTGTAAGTGCCACCAAAGTGCCATCTTTGCTGTGTGATTTAAATCGCTGAAAGTAATACTAAATACAGGTATAGAGTGCATGAAATACAGGGAACGTGTCAGTAATATTTAATTTTATGTGAAAAGATTAAAATGGTGCTTAAAAAATATTAAGATTTTCACACCCTTATCAGCTTGCCCTACCGAGCAAGAAGTTCTGCCAACACACTGACCACACTGGTACTAGATACTAACATATCTCCACCTCCAGTAGGACATTATCAAGGTATCAAACTAGATTAAAACAGCAAAATAAAGTTGTACCATTCTAAAAACAATGCAGAAAACATACAATAAAATATGGGAAAGACAATGAAGATAAAACAAAATATGAAGTTCAGATTTTCTTTTTGGAGACGGCAGAAAGAAGTGGAATCTTGAAATGGTGAGCTGTGATTTTTGGCTGGTACTATTACTATTTCACTGTTTAAAAACGTACATTATCAAAAGAAATACTTCACATATCTAAGGACTCTATAGAATTCATGGTAGATCTAAAATAAGTGGTCAAGTTCAGACAGTATAAAAAGTGGTAACATTGTCATATAAAAGAATGTTTGTGCTTTGTTGAAATTGTGAAATGGTGTTTTTAATACCCTTTCAGTGAAGCAGAGTCTTTTAACCAGTGTGAAAGTAGCATTTCCGGCAGTGGGAGTCGAACCCACCACCTCAAGTCCTCCACTTATTAAACCATCAAAGGCATACATCCTATGCTCTACCTACTGTGCTAGTGGGGCCAGTTTGTGCGTGGTGATATTGGCATTGTATTTATTTGCCTGTGAATCATGATCTCTATTAAATGAACAAATGATGTTGCTGTCATGCACAATGTAGGAATATTGTATAATAGAGGAACCATTCCCACATTGCACAGGGCAAATATCGAAGTAGAGGGAAAAGATTTGAGCTGTACCATGTTAATCATCATGATTTATCTATCCTCATTCATCCTCCACAATCAAGAAGCCTGTGTTATCAAAACTATGAATTTAATTAAAAATAATGTTCATAACATTGGCTGATTAGGAAATTATCTTGTAGAGTTAATAATATGATATTGCATTATCCAGATCATAACTGAAGATAAACATTGTAATCTTAATGGCTGCGTCAAGACATCTCAGTGAATTATAGAACTAAAAATCTCTGAAAGGAGTTTTGGCACCAAGTAGGAATTCCTATTTTGCAGAGTTGTGCAATTCCTACTGGATTGCAATTCCCACAAGGTGCGAGGCAGCACTATTACTTCAGGTATTAATTATTATTTTTCTTCTTCAAGTATTATTTTATTATGCTGTTCCTTTAAACAATAAACATCTGCCATTACAATGCAAGGTGATCTTACTCTATCAGATCAACATTGAAGGATCCAGTATTTGTGGAGTAAGATAAAGGAATAAGAATGAGACAGCAATAATACGATGACCGTCTCAGTTCCTCTGTATTTTGTGTAATATTCTATTCCTGACTTCTATTACCTGAAGTTCACAGAGATCTCTAGAAGACCATACTAAAAGTCTTAAGAAATCTGACAAATGCCAATTTGCATTAATCCAATATGGCAGATTAATATCAATAATTTTCCATGGTTTTACTTTCAAGAGGCAAATTCTTTAATTTTTTTTAAATTCTAAATAAGAGTCTTTGAACATAAAATATTTGATTGGAATACATCATAGGTTGGCAAGATCAATAATTCTTTGGCAATTACTAAATACGCACACCATATATCCATATTTTTAACAGATTTTATAACCAAAGTATACAATGTGGGTTTTTTAACCAAGAAGGTAGACAAAGGGTATAGCATATCCAGCTTTTAATACTAGGCCTGTTCTCTCCAATACATTACTCAGCCACAGGCCTAGCGCTAACGATACCAAATGTTCTACAATCTGGGCGCTCATGAATATTAATGAGCTAGAGATCACTGGTTCTAACTTTCCTCTCTTGAAGTACATCATATTTGAGTAACATCATCGTATCATGCACAAGGCTGAGAGCCAATGCGGTTCTCTATGAGCATGGCTGGGAAATGAAAAGTCCGTTCATGGCATTGAGCTATGTGAAAGGTCTGTTCATGGCATTGAGCTCTGTGAAAGATCCGTTCATGGTGTTGAGCTCTGTGAAAGATCCGTTCATGGTATTGAGTTCTGTGAAAGGTCCATTCATGGTATTGAGTTTTGTGAAAGGTCCATTCATGGTATTGAGTTCTGTGAAAGGTCCGTTCATGGTATTGAGCTCTGTTTCTCCATGTTTCGTATGACCATGTTTATTTACAAACATGCCACCAACATGTGCTTCTTCATTTAGCCCCACCCACCTGACCTAATTGGCCCAGACATAACATGTGACTACAGAGTCCACTCAGGGGGCAGGGCTTAAGGAACAGGCCTGTTTGAACATATCTCATTGCATAATGGGAGAGGGTGTCATAGTGAGCCAGATGCAAAGGGGAATAGGTATAACAGCAAATCGTAAAAATGTGGGATTATCACCAATCTATTTCTGATTTGACAAAAATTTCAACTTGTGGTGTACAGAACATTTTTGTTAGGTAATTTAGTTTGTCATCAGATTATATGTCAATAGTGATTTCATAAAACCAAAAATTATCTACATAAGACAGTGCCAGAGAAACTGTATATTTGACATTTTTTGCAATAGCGACATCCTACTGGATTGCAATTCCTCCAAGGAATTTTCTTCAAAAATTAGATTTCAGTTTATTTATATTCTTTAATTTGTAACCAAATCAAACAAGAATTACTATTATGAATAACAGTTGTTGCAAAGTTGATATGTATTGTGTCAGTCTCTCATTTAATATTATCAGAGATTTTCTTAAGAAATTATAGATATCTACATCTTGAATTGCTGGCCTCAAGGTTGCATAATGGGCATGTCTCATTTCTTGTCTGCAGTGAGTTTATAGAGGCCACCTATAAACCATTGTGTTGTGCAAGCACGACGCGATATAAGCAATACTGATATGTGATTGGCTAGAAAAACTAGGCCTTATTTTAAAAGGTGTAGAGTAACACAAGGGCAAATCCTATTCTTCATAGTTGTGTAGCCTTTTAGTGGTCAGTTTATCTGAAATCACATCAGTGACATTGGCAGCACCACCACCGAGGTAGATTGGTGCATAAATGTAACATACATTTGATGTGCATTGATATATTTGACCATATTGACCATGGTAAGCAATGGAAGAGTAATAATATGATATTGTAAGGAGAAAACAAGCCCAGCTGGGTTTCTCTCCTAATTCTATTTTTAATTATTCTATGTTTCTATGCAATAAACACTTTTGTCATTGTCATTGTCATTGTCAGAGTACCCCACCCTCAAGAGCATAATGGACAAATTAACTGGGTTCTCATTTTGTCTGATTTTGCATTATCTTTGTGAGGATGTTAATGCTAGGGGAACAGTGTCGTCCAAAATTCTTTTATCCAACCAAAATAATCATGTCCCCTGCATTTGAATCCCAACAAATTGTAAGATAATTGCTTTGTATTAAAATAACTACAAAATCGTTTGCAGTTATTAATGTGTAAAAGGCTGAGGAAGGAATCTTACTTTGGTGTGGTTTTTAATTTGCTCTTTACATTTTTATCAATTTTGATAATTTTAGATTTGAAGTTGAAGTAGAAAAAGGAAAAAGCCGGGTATTATCGGGTATTTTGCATTTATAAAAAGGACAGAGATAACTTCGTAAACATATTTGACAATAATTGCATTGCCAATCTGTATAACTAAGGCATTAATCTATAGCTAGAATGATGCTTTTTAGTTTAAATAGACAGAATTTTAAAAAATGCATCATAACTCAAGTAATTTGTGATTTTTGAATAAAATAATTCAAATATATGTAAATTTTTGACACCATTTGTAAATTTTTGACAAAAAATAGACCATTAACCAAAATTCCCTCTATTTAAACTAAATAAAACATTAATTGGAGCAAATTTGAAGTTAACTTTTGATAATTAAACTTGCATATGTTCTCAATTTTGTCATAAAAATCATGGGTAATTTTGAGAAATATGACATTTTGTTTTCTTCTAATTTTGTATCACTGAGCAGTGATGAGGTCTAATACAGCAGTTAATGGATAAAGGATTAGTCATAAAAGATCAACACATGATGTTTTCATGTGTATTAATAATCATTGATCCCCTCTGAACCAATATATGGTATATATTTAGTTGGTTTTGGTTGGGTTCTAATGGTGCACTCTTTCATGTAGTTGAAGGATCAATGATGTCATAATGGTGTTGTGGGTATATATCAATTAGATAGTGACGTCGTGCATTTTTGGTATCTTAGCAACAGTCAACAACACATTTCATACAGTTATTGTGACAGATATAGTGCTGCCTCACTAAATTGTCATGTCCCAGGTTCTTGACATTACAACCAACCTAATCACTAGTTTACAGGGTTGACCCCTACCAGACTTAGCCTGTTTAGATTTTATTGATTGACAGGAGTAACCATTTTTGTCTGTATCTGCACACTATATTAATAAAATTTGTAACCATGGGATTAGTTCACACTTGGCCTTAACATCATAAGAATTAACACCATTAAGGGTAACTGGCTTAAGCTGAGTGTGATGAGATATTTTGAACATTATCCTGGAACGAGACAAAATAAGGTAAAGTGTGGAATTGGAACTCATTCACACGGTACAAATCTGAAGAAAAATGCCGAGTAGTTTGAAATTTGCACCTTGCAAAAAAACTCAATGTCCACCTTTTTATATCAACAGGTAGGATGTGAAACATGAAATGGTGTTTTATGATATTTGTCAGCAAAAGCAACACAAGCAGTATCGGGTGAGCTTTCATCTAACCAAAGTAAGTCACATATTTCCATTGTTGAAATCTTTAAGGATAATTCATTAACTTGATATTTTCATTTTATAAGCTGTTATGCGATAATAAAATCAAAGATTTTGTGTCCAAGTTTTTTTTATAATATGTTGTAATAATAATCTAAGACAATCCATTTATCATGTCAAAATTCCTAACGCATCATTTCATGTTGTCACTATATCGCAAAAATAAAAATGGCCAAATTGGAAAGAGAAATTCAAAATGCCCTTATCCAGACAAACAAAACAAATGGGACTATTCAGAAAGAGAGTGCAAATGGTGCAACCTTCAGAATATACATAACCTAAAGAGCATTGTAAACCAGATGTCAAATTCACTTACACTTCAAATGAATATAATTACAATATCTCCCTTGAATGCAGATTTATATGAATGGAATGTTCTAGAATTGCATAGAATCTTCACATTCCTTTACAAATTCATCATGCTGTTATATCAAATAACATTTTTCATAAGTTTAGAATAATAAATTTGAAAAAGTCCATGACTTAGAAATGAACCACTCAAAAAGGGTTCAATTTCCGAAAAAAAAGTAGATTCTTACTAAAAAATTGACAACCTTAAAACACAGGCTTTTTATACACTGCTGAAACTCCTAAGAGACTGTCACTTTTAAGTGTAAATGACTCCCCAACACAGCATATTTCTGAATGTGAACTTTTTTCAAACATTTGTGAAAAAAATGAAAGTATTTGCTGAAGAGACAACTCAATTACTCCTCACCAGGTGGCAGAAGCAGCAAGTTCAACAATTGAGTCCATGTGCTGACTTGCACAAGATGCAGCTTGCAATATGTTGGAGAAGCTAAAATTAGATCTTATAAAGGCCCTATGATCACCTGTACAGGATTGAACATGGCTGATCCAAGCAAAATCCCACCCTGGTTTGCCTTAAAGAAATACCCATGGGGGAAACATGTTGGTGTTCCCCCCACCCCCTCCCCCCAATAAAATTAAAATGATCTGAAAATCTAAATTATTGAATCTGAGAGCAATTTATTATTCCTCTCAGACTAAATTCATCAGCAAACTCGCACATTTGAATTTAGCACGAGAGTACTGATTTATAACATTGTTACATTAAAGTGGCCACACATTTAGGCATAATATGTAGGAGTTTGCAATTATGAGTAGATCTCTGGCATCACCAGCAGCTTGTGACAGGTGAAAGTGGGCAGCATAAACTCTGTAAACCTAATGAGGGTCCAAATACAGTAGAGTCCAAAGTGAACACTATATTATACCTCACCCCATTCTGTCAAAGAACATGTCATTGAGAGCACCAATCAATGTCTTTATTAAAATATATGCTTGCATACAACAAGATGTCTGGTAGTTCAGCATTAAGTGACATCTGCTTTTTCAAGTCTGACCACAATGTTCATGATAATCAGCTGTGATGAGAGAAGTGTGCCAAGACCAGGCTAATGGGTATGCTGGTGGGAAGGGGGGGCACAATAGTGGAATGCTTACCCCATTCCAATATTGCTCAGATGTTTTAAACATAGGCCAATGGTGGGACAGCTATGCTGATCATATCATTGCTTTATCATGTTTGTGAACATTTCCTTGAAATACCTGCAAAATAATTTCAGCCAATAAAATTGCACAAAACATATTGAATTTGTTATCTCTTTTATTGGCTGATAGTTGCTATTTTATTCAAAATGCCAGTCTCCTTTACAACTCAGTGATAGCCATATTTTTTTCTCCAAAACCCACAAAAAATGGAAAGAAATTCTGAAACTTATGGAATATGGAGAGAATTAGTTCCATGAAAACACATCTTGCCTTATAATAGCTAAGAACTTTGACCAGTTGTTTCAGAGAAGTTGACCAACAGGCAGAATAACCAAAATGTGCATAGCTAAAAATATTGTGATGGCCATTCAATTCACCCTACATTCAGAGGAAGCTGCTTGTGTGAATCATATGTGATGAAAGGACAGGATCTCTCTTTAAGAGCAAGCATCTTGACAGTTTTAATCTTGCGATGTATCACCATAAACCTTGCAATGACTTTCTGCCTACACTTCCGACTCTACTGTGGGTGAGCACTTGTTAATTTCATTTTACTGGCACTATTTAACAGATGATGCCTTTGGTGATGTCATAAGATATTTGCATATTTCCATCATGTCATTTTACCTCTCAGAGCCTCTTTGGTGGCTCTTCACCATAAAGAAGTAATCAATACACGATTAACTAATGGAATTATCAATTTAAAGAATTTTTGGTGAATAATATATTGTTCTGGCCTTCCCAACTCTTCTGATTTCTCTTGATATTTCAGGTCATGAATATATTGTGCCATATATCCTGCAACTATCTCAATTTGGTTCAATCTCACTGATATTTCCATTTCATCAGACACTACTTTGTATGAAACATTACACCACAGGAAGTATTAAGTATATCTTTATTAATACATTGCTTATTCAGACATCTGGAAAAAAAGGTATGGCACAAAAAGAAAAAATCATACTTCATGGATCAACTTCTACAGTTCTAAACTCATTAATTAAATAAAAGTACATAAACAGTAAGTTTCATCTATTCTCTATATCTAAGCCTTCAATGAGTTAAGCCCAGCTATCTCTCACTTGTGTATATCTGTGTGCCAAGTGTGTTGCTATCTCTTATTTGTTCAGCTGTGTCTTACTTGTTTTTTTTGTTTGTTTTTGATGTACAAATTAAAAATACTCAGTTATAGTTTTTTCATGCATCAATGTATGAGATTGGGTCCCTTCCGAGCAAACCCTCAAATTAAGATTTCACAGCAGCAAGAAATACCCCCACAGGTGCACTGAGTGACCCCAAATGAGTCCTCGCAGCACTAGAACCAATGTATCACCCCATATAAGACCATGGCGCCACCTGGCACCATTTATCATAACCCTCATTCTGACCTTGAAATTAAAATATCTCATGAGATAATAAATCATAAACACCACTATGACGTCATATAACTCATTACTATGGCTATCTCTATGGTATTTTCTGCTTGTTGTTCCACAACAATTTAGAATTTATGGTTCGGGGGGGGGGGGGGGGGGGGGGGGGGAATCTTTTTCAAAAATCTGGTTGGAAAAGTACATCATTGATATATCAGTTTGATTGTTTGGGATTTTTACATCACTTTCAAAATTATTTAAGTTAGCAGTTTTAGCCATAAGAAATAATTCTGGGTTTTTCTTTTTGCCCCACTTGGAAATTGATGCTACATCCCCTGATTCTTTTTGTCGGACTATTTTGGTATGTGTGTCACTAACGATACATATCTTAACACGTTAATTGTTGTGCTCACTTTCCAGTCATAACAATTGGCCATGTAACAACATGTGCAAAATATCTAACTCTGTCCATATTGGCTGCTAAAAGAAGCTTGTACTGGGGGTGGTACTGGCAATCTTGGTCTATACTTGCAGAGCCAGGTATAAACCCTGGGTCTGCTAAGGAGAGTAATGTGCATCCACTATCAGGGTGGCCACACTCTGATCAGAAAAAAAATCCCTGACATTTCCCTGACTTTTCCCTGACTCAAAAAAAAAATCCAGGTATTGCTGCCATCATCCTCCTCTACAGCCGCCCATTCCACCCTTTACCTGGATGATGGTTTTATGCTCTTATATACTCTTATATAAGACGAGGTTTTTTGCCCAGAAATTTGTCAAATTATCCTTATTCATCCTATACATGAGTCAGTGGTCCAGGAGCTGGTTGGAGACTTTGGAAAAGACCAAAGTTGGACGAGTTGCTGACGAGCTTGGTCACATATCTCAAGGTATATAAACAATACATGAACAAAACGCTTACCGGGAAGTTAACAAGCTTAATGTCAATCCATTAATAAATCTGTCCGAATTGGAAGAAAAAAAGTTTTTTTCACCCAGAGTTTCATGTGTTCCGCCATTTCTGCAATCCAGGTCACATGCTTGAGATTGAAAATCAATTTGGTGTTGTGACCCCAAAAATAATAATTCATCTTATAAATGTATTAAAACATATATCTAGGTGTTTGGGACGCATAATTACCATTCAACTTAGACACGAGTCATCTTGTACAGGAGTATATATATGGAACATTGATTGAATATTGGGGCCTCCCATGCACACATCACACTAAATTTAAAGGTATGTTCCTGTTGAATGCCAAATTCAGGGGATGTTTATATTCATCATGCTAAATGACTCAATCCTGCAATCTATGCAAGGTCAGAGGCCCTGTCCTGGTGAACACAAAATTTAGAACCATAAATTTCACTGCACAGAGAAATATATATAAATTTATATTTATATATGTAAGGCCTGGGAGGCCACAATATTGGAATGATATCTACGGACTAGAACTAAAATAAAAAAATAAGTAAGACATGCAACAACATCATGGATATTTGAGCTTCAACTTGGAAACTTTAATTCTTGCTATTATAGTATTAAAGCCAAAGGAGCTCATTTTGATCCCTCAGTTATTCTTCATCGTCAATGTTTGTTTTAAACCCATGAATGATCTAAAAGTACTCAATGATTATGAAAATGAACAAAATTCCCTGACTTTTCCCTGACATGTCTGTCAATCAGAAATTTCCCTGACACTTTTTTAAATTCCCTGACATTACCCTGACCTTGAAAAAAAAAAGTTTTTCCCTGACTTTTCCAGGTGCGTGGCCACCCTGACTATTACCGATTAGTCACAACACGTGCAAGCAACAATCAACAAGTATGTGTGGATGTGACGGCTTGCTTTGGTTTGAAAATGGGAGGGCATTGTGAGTGCACATGTGCAAAGCCCAGCAATTGTGCACCTGCATGTGTATCATGCAATCAACCTTGCGGAATAGGTTGAGACAATGTCATGCCAATTGTGGCAGAGGTAGTATGTGACTCTACCTCGCCATGCAGAGTAGGCAACTTATGGAGACAAACGAATGGAAATCATTATCATGCTTGGTCACGGAAACACCTGAGGGATAGCACACTCCTGGGTGACTCCACAATCTTAACACAAAACACATTTATGCCACTGCTCAACACGACCACACTTCAATTGCCAGAGATGGTCGAATATCCATTTGTTCTGAACATTAGTATGCAATTAATATGCAGCTGTGCAATTGGTTGGCTCTTGCACATGCTCATGCACAGTGTACATGTATAAAGGAGATAGTTATGTTTGGCAGTCATCCAAAGTTTTATATTCTATGAATAACTAAATTCCCTGAATGGACAATGGAGATGCCACAGGACATCAATTTTTTGTATGTGGTGTGAAAACTTTTTTCTTTTTTGGGGAGTAATATCTCAGTTTCTATTATAAGATTTGCTTCAAACATAGGCAAATGGCCTTTATGTTGATAATTGATTTTTTTAAATGTTTTTGAATATTTTCTGGAAACTGCTTCGTAAATGATCAATTAAACCCATTTCAAGGGCAGACTCCATCAGATGATAATTTTGACCTATCAAAATCTGTTATATATTGATTAAAGTTCACCCCAACTTGTTATCCCAGTTTTCATTGGCTATCATATGTAATGTTATTCAAAATGGCAGCCTCTTTGACAACTAAGTTTTGAAAAAATCATTACAAAATGAAAAAGATCTGAGCCTAATGGAAAATAGATAGAATGGTCCCCTGAAAATACAATATCATACTAATCAATAGATAAGAACTCCATCCAGTAGTTCCCCCATCTTTGCAGAAGCTATTCTGACATAGTCAGCATAGCCAAAAACTGACTTAAAGCTCTTGGTGTCCTCCAACTATTCATAATCTATTAAAACTCTATGATTAATGGAAGCAGAGGATATTTTTTCCTTTTTATCCTAGTCTAGATATTGTTTAGGTTTTGATATTCTGTACACTGATTATTTGTTTTCTTGTATAGAGTACCATATTTACTCAAATATAGGACAACCCTGTGTATAAGATGACCCCCCAAATTGATGCTATTTTGCTTGAAAAGGCCAATTTCTGAGTTTAGGCCGAGTGAGTTCTTCCTAAAAAAGTCCGGAAATCTCGAGACATTGGCACTGCTATCATTCAAGTTTGGCAGTCATTTTAAAAGTAAAACATAAATACGTAGTGTCAGGGATTCATCATTGCACAATATATTAATATTTCAATGCGAGTTAATACACTGTGGTGGCACTCCAATCGTTTTTGTGCCAAAAATAAGAGCTTCTCACCGTCACTACTGCTTTTCAAAATGGCGACCTTGTGTTGCGTATGCATATTTAAGCAGTGTTAAAATAACATTTTCTCCGACTTGTGCATGATATACACTTATCAAATCGAAGCGGGGTAGAATCTTATATTGTAGAATAGCAGAATTGTGTATTATAAGCCAAAGATATCAATTATATTGCTGTTGAGAGGTTGCCCATGTATATAAGCCCACCCCCCAAACCCGAAAGGTTTGGGTCCTAATTTCTCTTCCTATATTCAAGTAAATATGGTATATATAGGCTATGATATGAAGACATCTTGTGTTACAGAACATGGTGACCCAACATTATTTGAGGAATTCAGTTTTTATGTAAATTTGACATTTTGATGACTTCATTCCGCAACTTTATAACAATAAAGTTTTTATTTTTTGTCACCTGTGTAATGGTGGGATGTGCACATTTATTTCAAATATCCTGCATTAGAAATGACCTAAAGTTGGGCAATGAAATGCACTGTGAAATGACCTGGGCAACTTGTGAGCTCAACTGTTAATCCATAGAATTCACTCATATTTAATGCACCCACAAATACTCATTAAAGAAACCAATAATTTTAAATGAAAATTTAAAAGAGTTCTTTTTTGTGGAGACCAATTTTCTGTAGGTATCACTAATATATCCTAGCTTGAAATTAAACTGATATGTAATAGATGTGCTATTAACTAATCATAAGCAAGTACAAGACTTATAATTCCTCTACTCCGGATATTCTACATCCCAGGTCACATTACCTGCAATACCCACAAAATACTTAGAAAGAATTTATTTTGTCTTCTAACTGCAGTCAATATATGGAAAATTTTACTTGCATTATAAAAGATGTGTTATAGCTAGGGTCAAATACCAGAAAATAAAATGGTACAAATTTCGGATATAAAATCAACCAATAATTCATTATAGAAGAATAAGTGATGTTATATCATTTATCATTTAAACACAGTTTTGATTATGAGGTAGTAATGAATACAGTTATGTAGATAAAGGATAAATATAAATGCAACACTTCTGACATGAACCCATCACTGCTCTATGAAAAAAAATGTGAACATGTATACAGTATAGAAAAGACAGTTCTCACACGGCAGGCTCAAGCTCAAGGCCCTTGTTGAAATGCAGAACCGAGAATGGCCTCCAATGAGCCGTGGAGCACCCTGAGACTCATTATGAAATGGTGGACTGCCTTACGCCATCCTTTCTTCAAGATGGGAGGGAAATTTTAAATTACAATGTAAAGTTGAAAAGCAGAGACCACAATGTCCTAAACAGGCTGTCACTATTGTTCCGGATGTGCCATGTGCATAGAATTGGGTCAAATATGATTGTAGCACTGTGAAAATGCAGTGGATATGCGAGAGCAGATAGCGAGAATTGTATTAGCTGATAAGATAAAACAAAATGCAAAGGTTTTCAGTCAAATTTTTGTTACATTTTTAAACTAGTGACATTGAACATCAGGTCAAGGTCATATGTGAGATCATCCTAATGTACCGTATTTACTCGAATATAGGACGACATTGTGCACAAGACGACCCCCCAAATTGATGTTATTTGCTTGAAAAGGCCAACTTCCGATTAGTTCCGATGAGTTGGTTTTTCTCGAGACATCGGCACTGCTACCATTCAAGTTTGGCGGTCATTTTAAAAGTAAAACATAAATATGTTTACACAACAGAAGTCCGCCTCCATTTAATATGTGTAAATCATGCACAAGTCAGAGAAAATGTTAGTTTAAGACTGCTTAAATATGCATACGCAACACAAGGTCGCAATTTTGAAAAGCGGAAGATACGGTGAGAAGCTCGTATTTTTTCCACCAAAGTGTATTCAATCCTATTGAAGTATTCATATATTGTGCAATGATGGAGACCTACTTGTAGCAGATATAGTGCTGCCTCATGGAATTGTCATGTCGCAGGTCCTTGACATGACAACCCACCTGGTCACAGATTTACAAGGACAACGGGTTAACCCTTTGGCATGGGCCTCAGCTCATGTGTAAAAATGTATCACGAGTTCGAGGTGAACGAATCCACGACCTTTGGATCACCACAGAGGAACTGGTGCTAATAAGCTGGCGCTCTAACAAACTGTGCCACGGCCCTTGGCCAAGATAGATATGGAGGCAATGACTGCTATTTGTAGTGTTTTGCAAAAGATCACATTCAGATGATTTTGAAAATTGACTTCTGCAACCTTGAAAATAGCTGATGATCATCTAACATCAAACTTGTCCCTGCCACTTACAGGTAGATCATATTTTCAAGCAAAACATTGTTCATAATATTACATATAATTCCTATTGTTGTTGTTTTATGGTTCATTTTTGATTGGTTCATAATGACATTACATTTTAAGAGTTTAAGATTTTAAGAATTTATCTATGATGGCAGGGAGATAAATAACATTTTCATTCAGTTATTTTATTGCTGAACATCATGGTATATGTTACTGATTTTGTTGAGTCAAAATAGTTTGAAACAAAATAATGTCCAAATATTTATCTTGTGCCTGTATGGCATCTACATAACATTATGAAAGCTGCAACTGTGATGTCCTCTTTGATCACATGATGACACACATCCATTTATAATTACTCCAAGATATTAATTATCATGTTATAATATCTAGCCCTTATGTCTAAGCATAAATAAATGAGAAAGAACTGTAGCAGTGGTAGACGCAGTTGAAACAGAGCAAGAACATAAAATCAGCTTGTGTTGATTTTATTATTCCACTAATACCCCAGCCATATTTGTACAAATATCTGAAAAATGATGCAGAACAAATTATTTCTCAGATTGCAGACTGGTTTTTTTTATCAAGTATTCTTACAATTAATGTAAAAAAAAACCCTGATTATTGAATGTTTCACACAAACCTCAAAAACGTACCTGACAATTCTCAGGGAGTTTCAACATTTGTGATCAAGCCAGTGTCTCTTGTGTCATGAACAATGCATGCTGGGATAGACTTGCAGACATGACAGCCCAAACAATGACTGCCATTTTCTATATGCTGTGAAGGAAATACAATAATATTTTGGCAAATAATACATGTATCAAACTATCAGTTGCAAATCATGAGAAGAATAGACAGTTATGGGTGTAATATACTGATTGAAACAATATGAATATCAACATTTGTTACTACTATGTGCCAGGTTTGCATGTCTGCAAACCCATAAGCAGCAGATTTTTACACAATCCAAATCAAGAGAGAATTCTGATAATCTAAAAATGATACTACTATCTGCTGGGTAAATGAAATAAAATATCTTGGTACATTCTTAGGTGAAAATGTTGATTGAAATTCTCATTGATATTCTCACATTTGTTTCCAAGCATAGAAATAAATTATTACCAGAAACTCTTTTGTTTTAAGAAATCCATAATATCAACACAAGAAATGCAAATAATTTGAATATCATTAATGTAAGCGCCAACTATGGAAAACATTCCTTATAGGGGAAGGAAACCTTCACAAATTGTTGATAATAATTTAAATTTAATCAATATGAACATATATACAGTGATGAAAGTCAGCATTCAACAAAAAAACCTAAAACCCTTAAAAATTAACCTGAAGATACCCCTACCCCCTTTCAGAAATGTCATTTTTGGATGTTTCAGACTGAGTTCAGACCATTTTGAATTTCACATTTGAAGAAAAAAAAAACCTGAATTCAGGTTATTTCCTGAAGACTTTCATCACTGTATATAGAATATGAAAAAAGATTTTAAGATTTCATTTAAATGCTTTCACTGTGGTAAAATGTTCTGAAAATATGATCATATTTTGTTGGTGGCAGCCATCTTGTCAATGGGATTATAGTAATACTAACCATTCAGAAACAAGTTATGAATCGCAAATAACAGCAAAAATGTGGTTAGATAAATCCAAAAATATATGCATAAGTATCATATAGTACATATATATATATCTTGAGCTTATCAAGCCAGGACACAAGATGTTGGATATCGCAAGTTTTAATCATTGAACTTTGTTGAAAATATATGTTCTGGTACCATAAATATTGTTCTAAAAATGTTATCCATATTATCCAAGTTGCAACCACAATGGAGTAATTTTGGAGAATGGTGGAATCTTTGAAGAAATTCAGTGGTCCCACTGGCAAGTTGGCCTAAAAAATTCTGCTATAACTGTGCCATCTTGTATCTGGACAATCTACGCAAGAGACAGCATATGATGATGCCTCCCCTTGATGTGACAATGTCCACGCATTAAAAAGAGCTGTGAATAAATGACCAACAGCTATAAATGTGTGATAATTCAGAATTATGTCTGCCCTGGCTCAGCTAACTGCCTATCTGAGTTCTGGGTAGTGTTAATTATTTGGCTCATTTTGACACATCCTCTGCTTGTCCCTTACCAATGCAATATTACTATAGTATCATTTTGCGGTATAAAGGAGGTTACTAGTACCAAAGAAAATTACATTGACATATCAAAGATACCTGAAGCTGTTATGTTATACCTCAGTGATGCGCGTATTGATGCGATTTCGAATGAATACGAGCATGCTGATTATTTGTAAAGTATTGATTAGTTGGAACTATTTTGCGTCGGCCATCTTTAGACTGGTCCCCCATCGAGTGTCAAGAACATCGTGTATATACACAGATGGCGGCAACCAGTCTATGGCTGTACGCGCCATTTTCGGGTCACGTGACGGGGTCAAATGAGGTGCGCTTTGTTTACAAATGTTTTTAACAATAAATATCTTGTTTCATGTATCATTTTTTAAAAATACAGTAGTGGTCTGAGGTATAAAAACAAAACATGCCGCGTCGGGTCAGCTGTGTGAGCAGATTCAGTTCGTTGGTGATGGCGGACGGATACCCTTCCGCAATCACCAACTCACTGAATCCGCTCACCCAGCTTCCCGACGCGGTATGTTTTGTTATATTATCCAGCAGGACCCTCTTACAAATCTACCATAGTCTCATTCCGTAAAACATTTCTGCACACCAAGTATGAAGTTCCTCCTGTAAGTGGTTGCTGAGATTTGCCCCACAAACAAAATGTGAGACCTTTGAGTCACTGTATTAAGGTCAAAATTGCAACACAGTAAAACATTTCATAAAAAAATCTTAAATTCATATACCGTATTTACTCGAATATAAGACAAGGTTTTCGTACCCAATCCTCCAGTTAATGTTTGGGGGGTCATCTTATACACGAGGACAACATGTGGATGGTGATTTACAGCCAGAATAATGGACTTTATCAGCATGAAAAGTAAATAAACTTCACTCATACTGTCCAGATACAAACTCCCACAACAGTGATATAATTAATCTTTGGCTCATCACACACATAGAAATATTTTACGTCTCAACAGTAGTCCACCTTCATTTAATAAGTATAAATTATGCAAAAGTCAGAGAAAATTTTAGTTTAGCAATGCTTAAATATGCATACACAACACAAGGTTGCAATTATGAAAAGTGGAAGTGACGGGGAGAAGCTCTTATATTTGGCACAAAAACATTAACTCGCATTGAAATATTAATATATTGCGCAATGATGGATCCCTGACACAACATAAATACGAAGACTCTGGGATCCATCATTGTGCAATATATTAATATTTCAATGCGAGTTAATATGCTCCGATTGGGATTCATCATTGCACAATATATTAATATTTCAATGCGAGTTAATACGCACCAAAAATAAGAGCTTCTCCCCGTGTTGTGTAAGCATATTTACGTTAAGGCCAAGGTCGTGGGGGAATTCTCGACCTGTGAAACGTAATTTGTGATCATATTGGGTAAATACCTTTATTTATCATTTAAAACGAAATTAAAATTGATCTGCTACGTCCGATATCCGTTATTTTGAAAATACGAAAATTTGTAATGAAAACGCTTTGTTTTGACACTAAGGACAAGGACGTCATGGACATTGCATTATGTTTTGCCGTAAATCACCTGTGAAGCATAATTTGTGATAATATTGGGTAAATACCTTTATCTATCATTTAAAACACAATTAAAATCAATCCTTTGTGTCCGATATCCGTTAATTTGAAAATATGAAAGTTTGTTATGAAACGCTTTGTTTTGACACTAAGGTCAAGGACGTCATGGACATCGTATTATGTTTTGCCATAAATCACCGTCGACAGGTCGTCCTCGTTAATAAGAGTTCTTGTTCCGTAAGCATATTTACATTTCACTTTTAAAATGGCCGCCAAACTTGGTAGCAGTGCCGACGTCTCGAGAAAAACAGACTAGTCTTATATTCGAAAATTGGTCTTTTCAAGCAAAATAACATCAATTTGGGGAGGGGGGTCATCTTATACACGAGTCGTCTTATATTCGAGTAAATACGGTATATATGTAACAACCAATTTCATTATATTTTAATCAATTTATGCCAGCCAGCCTCAATAGACTTCATTTTTTTGGCAGCCTCCAATGAACAAATTTAAAATTGTATCATATCTAAAATTAAAATTATGACTGAGATGAAAGGAATACCAACATGCAAAAACATTATACAGGATGACACATAATATTGGGTATAGGCTTTCAGATCAATTTCAGCATCTCATTGAATTGCATTTTTCATACCATATTTTTGTGTCTGTTTCAATGTGAATTTGCATTTTATAGTTATTAGATCGCATTTCAAAACCGTCTTCTGCCCACAACAATCTACACTGCGGTAAATAATATGTAGGAAATACATGATGGAAATATCAGACAAATTAACATTGTGGTTTTTAAAAAGGCCATATTGCAACCAAACTATCAAAGATCATTCCACTCTCCTAAGAAAATAAGGATTATACACTTTATATTGCAAACAATCTGCAAGCATTTTAAAATATATATCCTACCTATCTTAAGACACATTTTCAGAAATATAGATTCTTGAAAACAAAATTTTAAAGCCTAACTGACAAACATAACATAATTTTCTGTTATCGAACTTTGAAATCATAATGTCCATAGCAGCTTTCAAGAGACTTTAGTCCTATGCTTATTCCACACATACTTATTCCGAGTATATTAGAAATATCTGTTTGATTATACCTTGGAAAGATTATACCATTTATATCAATTTGTTCAGGGTTTTTACATCACTTATAATGCTATTTCAGTCAGTTCATGGCGAGGCCTGACATATAAGCTTTGCCCAAGAAGAAAAAGTCAAGATTTTTTTCCTCCTCCTCCCTTGAGGACTATTTTTGTCTGACTTTTTTTAGTACACATGTCACTAAAATCTCAATCCTTGTTGTACCCACTTTCTTATAATAACAATGACACCATGTTACCCCATGTGACGAAATATTTTACTCATTGTGTCCTGGCTGCTTGCACTGGGTGTAGCCTCTGGCCACTCGACCAAAGAGTTGAATATGCCGTTTACTTGCAGAGCCAGGTATAAATCCTGGATCTGCTGTGGAGAGTAGTCCTATGCCTGTTGCCCCAACAACATGAGGCCAGAAACTAGAACTCTTCAATATTGGAGAACCTCTTCAATATTGGAGAACCTCATGCCCAAGATCTGTTATGAAGGGTAGATCCCGTGTTTGTTTATTTGTTTGTTTGGGGTTTTACATCACTTTCAACATTATTTCAGTCATTTCGTGATGAGACCTACTTGTAGCAGATATAGTCCTGCCTCACTGAATTGTCATGTCGCAGGTCCTTGACATGACAATCCACACAGTCACAGATTTACAAGGACAAAGGGTTAACCCTTTAGGCACAGGGCCTCAGCTCATATGGGAAATTGTATCAGGAGCTCAAACTCAGCACAACCGGGGTCCGAACCCACGACCTTTGGATCACCACAGAGGAACTGGTGCTAATAAGCTGGTACTCTAACCAACTGCGCCATGGCCTGTGGCTCGGTAGATCCCGTGACAAGAATGTTTTATTTCTGTATTAAGGTATGAAGGCATAAATAACTTTTTCAACATTAGTTTATAATGGTTAGGTACACAAGATTTGGTCTGTGTTTGTGGCAAACAATCATAATAATAGATATTCTTGGATATATCTTGCTTTAGATGCCCTGTTGAATTAACTTACTCCCTGTAATTAACAATAAATCTAGAACTTGTTTCTGATTGGCTGGTACTACTATAATCCCCTTGACAAGATGGATGTCTGGAAAAGATGTGATCATAATTTTGCAAATAGTATAATGGTATGCACACTGCATAAAAACTTCTTTAAATGTTTCATATTTCTTCTTACTGATGAAATTCGAAATGCTGATTGATATTTAGTGTATCTAAAAATATTTTCATTCAATTGAACAAATTTAGTTTAAAGAAATTTATTAAATATGTATATTGTTGATAAAAAGAAATCATTCAAATTTACAACTATCATTGTTTTTAGTTTGGACGATTTAACTTTTATCTCTGATACAAATGTCTAGAAATAATATATTAAAGCTATAATAATCATGGAACCTCATGAACACTTTACATATATGATCAGATTTGTACTCAAGAACACCATCTTCAAAAGTAAATATGTTATCTGGAAGTTAACAAAACATTTACTCCTCCTTATCTTTAACTGGAGCGCATTCCTGTACTAAAATTGGCCAAACATCTTGTTAAAATTCAGATCCAGATGACCAAATATTTACAAATACTTATAAACTGACGAATGCCTTATTTTCTTAAGAATTTAGATATGACAGTTGATACATTATGATTTAAGAAAACAATTTTTTTTAATCCGGCCATTGTTCACGGCATGGCAGCACTCAGATTTCACTCAGATTGGCTGTAATAATTTGGTGTCTGGCTGAGATGTGAGCATCCAGGATTGTTGTGATTATGTTCCTGTTGTGAGTGTCAGGAAATCACTTGAAATGTTTGGATAAGTTCAGATTTGCAGTTCGGCACCGTCAAGAGCTCTCCCATCCCAAGACTTGCATTTACTACCAATGTTATGCAGAGTAAACTCACCCAAACCTTACATCGATTAATATTTCCACGCAAATCTACGAGCACTTGCAATAAAATCAGAAAAGTCTGTGATCCTTGAGGGAGTGTATTTTGTCTTTGGCAGCACATGATTTACACCACATATTTCAGTGGTTTCCCATTTAATGTCACATGAAATTACTGGAGCATTGTTGTGATCTCGATCAATATTTAGATCACCTCAAAGTATGACATACTCTAGGGATATCTCCTCTAGAAGCAAACTCTATGTCATTTAAAATGTATATGAATTCCTCATCACATCTCGCACATTGGTAATTGCCACAATATGCATACAGTATGAACATTTTCGTGTTATCAGGTAGAGTTATAGTGATACCACAGAGCCATCCATTGGTGCTCCGGTACGGTTTCACTTTAAGTGATGCAGCACCCACCACCACTTGACCATGATTTTAACCCAGAGATTATTACAGCTGAGACACAGATATCCATAGATAGAGCAACTTCTGGGCTTCAGTAGAATTATCAAATGTGAAATGATTTTTATTTATGCACACTTTTAAAATTCATAGAGTAGAGCCCAAAGTATAGGCTACAATATCTTAGAGACTTTCATTGAGACATCCTGAGAATTCCATAAAACTGTAAAGACTTTTCTGCCTTTTCTTTAAGGGGGGTTATCACAGTAGAATGGAGATCCTGTTCCTTCATCATATAAACCACCTCAAGGAGCCCCTTTCTTTGTCTGTAGGGTGAATTGAATGTCCACTAAATGTCCATCACCCTTTTTTGTATGTGATTTATTCTCAATTTTTGTTGGTCTTTGAAATTATTAAAATTTGAGTTTGTATAAAATCATATAAAATATCCTCACATTAAAAAAAAACTATTTCTGAACACATCATTTATAAAGTTACTCATAGTACAATTTATAAATGTGCATATGTTGAAGATGCAAAGTCATGCACACACACACACATCATGGAGGTTATGAACACATATGACCATACTATGTCCAACATGAGACATGTATGGCTAAATGTAGTCATGGATGACATTATTGAAAAGGAAATGTTTGATTTTGCCTTTTTAAAAGCCAATGTGGTATGATTGCAATCAATTATGTAACATATCATGTTGATAAATGTAACACTCCACAAGTGTAAGCTTGTGTAAAGTCATGATGTATCAGTGTAAGGGTTAATCAGTGTCCTATTGAAAGGTCATGCCATTGGTGTAGCTAAAACCCATACATTACCCACAGGCAATCTGTGAATCATCCTGCAGTATCTATTTAAAACTAGATACCTGGTGATGAATGTTACAATTGGTACTATAATAATGTGGTGTCAACAATAATAGTATACATGGCTACAGCCAGATTCCTTAATACACTCTGCTCTCTCATCTAATTCACAGACCCTATTTAAATAGCAAGACCCCTTCCCCATCCCCATACCAGTGGCCTGAATACAGATAACAACATAACCTACTGCATGTCTTGTATAATACCACACATATTGTCATTTCTACCCAGATTTCCACAGAGGGGGACACACTGTGTGAGCTCCTGCTTAAATGCCTTTAATCCACAGAAGCAGCTTAGTCAGAGGTTGGTTTAGCAATGGTTCAAATGTAGGTCAATAGCAATAATAGAGACTATAGAGTGCTGGGTAAGTGATACAGATCTAATTGCCCTATTTAGTCAAAATTGGTAGCAGGCCAAAATGATCATCCCCCTCCCCCAAGCCAAAAGATCAAAGAATCATTTACCTTCCAGAACCTCAATAAAGATACACCAAGTCAGTGTTCACTATGGAATAATCTCAGATTTAAGTCTGAGATTGTCAATGAGTAGTAATTAACTAGGACAGGTGCTTTGACTGTTCCCTTTGGCTCCCTCCAAGACCAGTGTATATTTCAAGATATAACAATTATAAACAAATATACTTTTGATCAGGGAAGCAGAGAGATGCAATTGTGCGATTTTCTTTATATTAGCCAAATTGGGGTTATTTAGTGCAAAAGTCAGTGTGATTACATTGCTTGTAACATTTGAGGTTAAATGGTTTACCAAGCATTAATTCTAACATCTCTCAGCCTCATATCCTTACTAAAATTTCAAGCAGACTATGTTCAGGTACAATTATATAATTATGCATTTAAGTACAATTTAAGTTGTTTGGGATATGTTCATAAAATTGTAAAATATTGTCACTGTGTGTGATAAACTGATATGTGTTGAATCAAATAAGAGGGCTCTGTAAGGATACACTTCACTGTCTAAAAATGAAGGGAAAATTTCTCAAATCTGTAGAGGTCACTCTTGTTATTATTACTAAGGTGTGACAGATAACCAATGAGCAATCTTCCTTTTGTTTCAAACTATGTTTTCACCCCACCAAGCTTTTAAAAGCCAATTATGAATTCCTTTTAATCCATATACAATCCTAAGAGTGTTTGAGATCTATCACATACTGCTGTTGACGAGGATGTAAGGGGTCAACCTGGGGACACCAGTTTTTAATAGTTTTACAAAGAATATTAACATATGAGTGGGATGAGGTGGGGAGGTGTGTAAGGGTAATTCTTGCTATCTGCTCTCCCATATCCACTGCATTTTCACAGTTCTATAATCGTATTTGACCCTTTCAGCTTTGCATCGTAATTTTTCTCAGTTTCGGAATGGTGGCATATATTATGCAGATGGCAATATACTATATAAAGATTACATAACAAAAATCCAATAGCACTAACATTGTCGCATTAATGTACAGTGCAAATCTGAAATTTCCCTCCCATCTTGAAGAAAGGCAGGTGGAAGTTTACTATGCAAAATATTTCCCATCATGCACTGCTCTCACAACTTCTATGATTGGTGCTCTGAATGACATCATGTATGGTGTGACAGATTTAATCCAAACTTGCATGACCCTCTGACTATGTTTTGATTAAACCCAACCAACTTCAAAGGACTACAAACATACAAAATAACATATATTTGCCCTTTTCTATATCATCCTTGTTCTTATAAATTTAATGAGATTTAATTGTAAATTTGCACATTTTGACTTCTCAAAGGGGGCTGCTAGAATAAAGAGGGCAGAGGTATAGCAGACTGTTCTTAACAGTTTTATGTAGGGTTCACTGCGTTGTGAAGTTCCAAGCGGGTCATTAACATAAACACCACTTGAAATGATTAATGATGCATGTGTGAATCATCACTATGAAGCGGGTTAGGTATTTGTACTAAATTCTCATACTCAAAAGTGTAAAATATATTTTTTAGAAGTTCCCCATATCATAATTACCATGATTTAAAAAGTGGGTTTGTTTTAAAGCTAATCTGTAAGAATGTAAGATTAATTTGTATGTGAGAGATGATGTTTTACTGGGTAAAGATCCCTTTAGGCAACACTTGGCTTGGCAAGTCTGACAAACCCTAATGATCAGATCCTTCTCACACTCTAGCAGTTTAACAGCTGCTGTTAAACTCTTACACTTGACGCTTATCTCTATGCATTTGCAATAGATATCTCAGAAGAAAATGATAGAATAAATATAGCATATAGACAGACGCTGGGGCATGACAAGTTCATCTGTGAACTGCTTGCAGAAAATAGGTCATTATCTACAGCCAGTGCCTATGAGGCGTATTGTGAAACAACTTTCTGTGCTATTCACATTAACTTTACTTCCGGATACATTCTATTTTGCTCTGGCCTGGATAATGGATAATGGATCATGGATTAATTACATCATTAAAGGACAAAATTAGGAGAAATGTTCATGGAACTGGCTGGGCAATTACTCGATGTACACAATATGTCAAAAATATCAACAATGGCAGGATCTACAACAGAACAATATAATGCAGATCCTGAGCTAACCAAATTATTTGAATATGCAGACAAACAAAATGTAGATGCTATAAAAAGATCATTACTGGCAGGGGGAATAGATATAAATAAAACACGACCAGAAGATGGCATGAATCTTTTATACCTGGCTGTTAAGAACAACTTATATGAACTTGTGGATCTTCTGGTGCACCATGGGGCTGACGTCAACATAATGATCACAACAAGAAGGTATGATACAAAAGCTCCCTTGCACATTGCTGCATTCCCTCATGTCAGTGCTGAAATATTCAAGCTTCTCATAGACAATGGAGCTCTTGTCAATGCACAAGAACCACACACTGGCAATACACCACTCATGAATATATTCAGAGTGACAAAACCAAACCTAAACTTAGATTCTGTATATGATAAAGTGCAGATGCTGTTGAAAAATGGGGCTGATGTTAACATCCGAAACTATAATGACTATATATGCCTTCATCTGTTGAAATTTGAAAGTTTTGGAACATTTCCAGATGATGAAACAATTGTACCTTCTGCCAATAAAATATTAGAATTACTACTACAATATGGTGTGGACATTAATGCAAGAGATATGAAAAGAGACACAGTTTTGCATACTGCATGCCGTGATGCAACAACATATCTCATTGACTTCCTGTTGAACAATGGAGCTGATGTCACTCCTCTCCTGAGCACGAATGGAGAATCAACACTCCACCAACTTCTGAGACTGCAGTCCTTAAAGTGGGAGGGCCATGAAGAAACCTGCATCAAATACATCAAAACCCTTGTCAACAAAGGTGTGGATATAAACTGCTCTACCTTCAGCGGTGAGACTGTGCTACACATTCTCTGTGAAGACTCAAAGTGCAAGGATATTTTTGACACAGTGATTGCCTTAGGAGGAGACATTAATGCTCGGTATTTACAGGGCAGGACAGTTCTACATGGCTACATTGCAGGACACAACTTGCAGCGGCTCGTCATCCAGGCCATGTGCCCCCATGAAATAGAGGAGTTTGAAGAAAAAGGTAAAGAGTTTCTGCAAGTCCTTCTCAGCTATGGTCTTGACATTGATGCTCAAGACATCAATGGATGTTCTCCTTTACATGCAGCAGTTGAGTATGTTGACTCAGAGCAAGTTTCTTGGCTCCTCTCACTTGGGGCTGATGTCAACTCCACAGACAGCATGGGCCGCACAGCTTTGCATCATTTGATCCTCAGTAACAATGAAACGGAGGAATCTGATGGCAATTCTCCCTGGCAATCACTGCTGCAAAGTCTGATAAAATACAACATCAGCATTGATCACCGAGATAAAAATGGATGTACTGCTTTGGATTACATCAAATTCATGGATGAAGGGAGACAAAAGTTTGTAGCAAAATTCATCAATGCCTCATGGTGGTCAAGAGCTGTTTGTTATATTCGGCATAACATACTGGGGTACAGAGATAAGTGGCAGTGTTATATTTCAAAGAAAACACAATTAGAAAGACACTTTTTACTACCTGAAGCCAACACTGAGAATGTAAATACTGATGCACCCTGGCAAACTTGTGCGGATCTTGTTCATGATATTTTGTACAGTCAAGGTATTGGGCAGGTGGAAGGCATAGCAGAGTTCATGAACCTGAGGAAGCAAGTTGATGAACTGATCACAAAGGTGGCAAAGGAAATGTCTCGACAAAATTCACTCTTCCATTTTGATGCATCAATTTCTGGCAGTACAAGCGAGAGAACTAAAATCGGGCTACCAGATGAATTTGACTATTTGCTATTTGTTGAGGGTCTCTCAGATATTCTAGAACCAGACGATTCAGACACAGAACCTGGCTATGTTCGCCTCAGGCTGAAACAGGGCCACCACTGCCCTCCTGAATATCAGCAATTTCTTGATGAGTTTGATTGCTTGGACAGTGTCGTGTTTACCTCATATTATTATCAGTGTGTGCTTGCTGTCATGCAGAAACCTCATATTTGGGCTGACCTTGACCTTTACTGGGACTATGGAGGAATATATCCTGAAGATCTCCAACGGCTGAAGCAGTCCAACTTCTATATTCAACTGAAGCATGTGCATCCAGACTTTGGGATAATCAGTTTGTCGGTAGATTTTGTGCCTGTGATCAGGCTACCACCTGGGTGGTGGCCAAGAGAAGGCATTGACCCAACAGAGAACCTCATAAAGAACAATCCAGGCAAATTGTGTGTGGTGATCAAAAAGTTTCTTCAGATTCGAGGGCAACACAGTAATCTGAACCAAATGCGAATTTCTACATCTGAACTTGAAACTTCAATATTCAGATCCTTATCTAACAATGAACGGATGTCATATGTTCTCATCAAATCAATCAAAAATCTCTGCAAAAATGTAAAGAAAGGGTTCAGAAAATGGAATCTGTCGAAAATTGTAAGCACATATCTGGTGAAAAATGCTGTATTTAGTGCATTACAATTCAAATCTCAGCCTTCTGAGGATGATCCACTGCACATGTCAGATGAACAGGAAATCGTTCAATTTGCTGTCACAGTTTTAGAGATCATACAGGAAACTGTTATGGAGAAAAAACATTTGCCTTCCTTCTTTTTCCCCAAATTGAATTTGGTAGAAGGCGTCCCCAGAGACCTAATATCTAATCTGTGCTCACATCATCCAAATAGCATTCAGCACTTAATCAATAAACTAAAGCTTAGGTAAAATGTCTACAGAACTTTGAGGTGAACACTCAAAATTTTGTACGAGAAGATCACTCTTTCATGTTTTACAATAGTGGTAAATTCACAGGGATTTAAAAATAATCATTGATCAATCGCTATTTCATTTTACAGTATAAAATGCCATCATAATTGGAAAGCTTGATGAACCAGAGAACAAGTAAATATATACATATAAATATATTGCTCATGAGTCATGTATCAACTCATTCCAAAATTACATTCAATACACCAAATCTTAAAGTCAATCCTATAGCCAGGAAACATACACATGTGTATAATCTGTTGAAGCAGGAATACATTACCAATGTGAAACCTCAATTGAAGAAGACTACATAATCTAATATTTGTAAAACTGGAGGATGAAACCTATTTTACTGTTATATTGTAACTTAATGTAAATAATCACATCAACATTGATACTCATGTTTTGTCACAAACAAAATCATAAAATAAGAGCAGTACACCTGAAATGTAATTTAATTTTGCAAATTGATATGCAAGCTATTAAAAACAATAGAAAAGCTACCCATTATTTAGCCAACAATTGTTGCCACAAATCTACTTTAAGAATAAATTATGGTTAATATTTGCAGACTTTATAACATATAGAGATAGTTTTACTAGATGGTACAACCTTTTCTGCAAACCGCTGACAGGACATTTTACTTTATTTTTACACTTTTTCTCAACTTCTAAACAAAATTGTATCTCATAAATAAGCAAAATTTGAGACACAAAAGGCAGAGAAATTTAATACCGGTAATTGTTAATTGAAAAACAATATTTATTTTCTGTGAAAGAAAGTTGTTGCTACCACATGATGTACAGTCAGAAATAAGCAATGACATCACATTGACATGTATGGGAGTAGGCTGTACCATGGTTTTGCAGGTGAGAGAAAAGAGACTGCTGGCATTGTGGTTTGAAAAAAGCAAATAAATACAATGGTATTTGTAATGATATCACCATCTGAAATGCTAGACAGACAAAATTACTGAGAAAGGTTAAAAATTAACAGTGGTAAGCCACAAAGTGCTATCAATTTACCTTGTGGTTTTAAACTTTACATCAATTTTATATGGTAATTAACACTTATCTAGAAAATACATAAGGTATTGTTTTTGTTTTTTTTATGTATCATCTTTTGTTCCCTTCATATGTAGGTGGTACACGACTTGGTACTTCAAGTCTATATGCTGTGGCTAAATGAAGAACATGGCTGAGTCATGCTGTGGTAGTTAGCAAATATTTCTTGACAAATATAACACATCTCTATCAAATTTAAAAAAGACAACTTACCTTGTTTGTCCAGATTTAGACTTTTCATATCTGTTAGCAAGTTATCTAGCAGTGGGTGCTCCGTTCCTGGGGAAGAATCAAAATTTGGCAACTGTTGTGAGGAGGTAATATGACCTCCTGATGACAGAATCTCTTCCAATTCTTGCTCGAGCTCCTCGGTTGTGGTGCCCTCTAGGGCAGGGTCTGTTGGACCTTGTGCCATGCTGGCATTGATTTCTGCTTGCATGTCAAACGTCTGAAAGTGACAGAATAAAGAGAAATAAATGCACGATGGATTTAAATTGTTATATATGAAGGCGTCAAGAATATCTTGACATTGTGAAATCAATTTTGGGATCAGTGTTATGTTTGACAATACATATTAGCATTGAATACTGACCTCCTGCAAGTTGAGCATGACGTCATCTACATTATCTGTTGTTAATCCTGTAGCTCCAGCCATGTCTCTGTATGCTGATGATCCCGCAGAATAGGCATCCAGTATCTAGTATGGAAATGTAAATATAATGCTTAAAATACATAATGCTACAACAACAACAAAAATCAAACTTCTGGGCCCTTGCTAATACTTAACAATCAAACCCTAAATAAAGATTCTCATATATTCATGTCTTTATCAGAGGTTCACCATAAATTTCATCACAACTGTCCACAACGTCTGATAAATGCTCTTTTTTTCCCCCAGCAAAGCTGATAGTACTCATATTCTTCAGCTATTTAATTGGCTTTGTGGTGTTATAAAGATGCGTTATTTCATTTACTGGAAGTAGCACTGGCTATGGCACATTGGCTATTTATCAATGAAAAAGTGACATTGTGTTTATTGGTATCTTAGCAACAGTCAACAAAAATTATAAGTTTCTAACAGTGAGTGATACAAAAGATTTTATTGCTGCTCAGTGATATGAGATGATCAAATCAGAAAAAACAATTAAATGCTATATTTTTGAAGATTTGAAATAAATTTGTTATTGAACAAAACAAATCAAAGGTGAGAAAGGAAATGATTGGCCAGCCCTACTCTCTCCAAGCATGTGAGAGTGAGCCAAGAGCAAAGGAGACTTGTGAATGGCATACTTTTGGCAAGAATTAGATGTCTAAACTATACGGGTTAGAGAAACCATCCAGTCAGTCCATAATGTTTTTCTTCAAAGATATGAATAAAATTATTTGTAAAAACTATTATTCAAAATTTAAAAGATTTAAAAGATTTAAAGAATACCACCTTTTGAATATAATTAATCGCTTAAAAGTATTGAATGGATACAGTTTCAATAACCACCTATACATATTTTGTTACAATTATTATTTTTGTTCTGAATCTAACATTATATCAATTAAAAATATCCTATATTTACCACTTTATCTGATTCTGCATCCCTTATCCTGTGTATCATCAACTGAATATTGTCCAATGCCCCTTCTCGCCTCAGTAACATTCTTTCTAAAGTCTTCTTCCTCCTTAAAGCACTTTTTGCCTGAAAAAGAAAAAAATATATTGTTTTTCTCAAAGTTTTAACGAATAATAGAACTAAGTCTACTATCTGATATGTGGGACCAGGGCATATCAAAGTAATATAATTTCCTACTCCTGTTTTGCCCAATTGCCGTCATATCACTATGACAATTATCCAATTTGGTCAAGAAATGTCCAGGGTCAAAGTTCAAATTACCAGAAATGATATTTGTTTGTACCCCATCCAGATATTAAGCGGAAATACTATTTGACAGTTATCCTATCCCATCGACTTTTACATTGGACCCATTCTGTTTCACCCTCCCTTTCGACCGTATTCACAACCCAACAGGAAAGTACTGTGGCCGTTCAGCAGTTGGCACATGTATGTAATACACACAATTGTTTTCCTCCTGTTCTCATGATATCATACATATTAAAATCATTTCTGTATGTGTATTATTGGCCGAGATATTAATTTTTAAAAGAACCATTTTAATATTTGCAATAGTGGTTTGTCGGTCATTGTAATAGTAGTTTGAGGCCAAAGGGTACGACTCTTTTCACTCCATGTGTACCAGATATCCATGTTTCACTTTCTATTCTAGAACAAGTGAAATACAGAGGGCAGCACCAGCCAAACTTTTATGGAAAAATTAAACAAGTTTTCCACCAGGTGTCTCTGACATTGTTTGACAGCTTCTCGCTGCCACTAATTCAGTGATAGGAATCCAAATCATCACACATTGAAACCGAAACAGGAGAAAAACACCAAGTGAGAAAATTTTGATTTAGAGAGAATGCTTCAGAGTGAATTATGTTGATTTAATTTACGATGGTAGATAATTCTTTGACATTTGGCCTTGAGAAAAGTTTATCTTAATAATTCTATAGTTATACAAATATATTTAAAACTATTTTGACTATAAGTTTTCAATATATATATTTCAAATTGGCAGAAGCATTATTAGTTTCAAAATAGTTATTTGCTTAATTATTTGCTTTGCACGTAATTTAGGAAACATAGGAAGTAATTTCTTCAGCTAAAATCTCTCTCCAAATTGCAAACTATCTTGTCTAACATAACATACTGAATGCTAGATTGAGCATTGGTAAAAAAAACCATCTACACTTCTGAACAGCATTTACACCACTATAAGCAGTACCAGTAAGTATTCTCGAGTGATCGGGGAAAAACTAATGAAAAACAGCAAGGTGGAGACAGCTGTTTAATACTTACAGAATTTTTCAAACCCTTGCTCAAATAAAATTTTGCATCACTACGGCACCTGCAAAATATGTACTTTTTAAAGATTTATTTGGGCAAATAAAATAGAACTTTCAATATCACACAGGAAATCAGCGATGAGTGATTCTACATGAGGGCTACAAACCTTTCCATTTCAGCAGATATATGATGAACCTGGTTCTGGAGATACTCCTCAGATTTCCGTAATCTGGTAAAAAAAAAAGACACCAAAGCTGAGTTGTCAGATTTTTAATTTATGAGTGGATTTTGACTGAATTTCTGATGACCAAGGGAACCAATAACATGAGGGGAAACTGGCATGGTCTGCATTTAGTGTTCTTTTCCATATCATATAGTTTTAAATAAGCAGGATAACACTATTTAGGCAAAACACCATGAGAGTGAGAGTTTCCAACAAAGTGCAAGAATATAGTATTCTATTTCAGTAAAAAAATTATCATGCATTTCTTTTCAGGTGAGATCAATTTTTATTTACACATTGAAACATGGCTCATTATCTCATGTAGTAAATTTATTCCCCATTATTTTCTCAAAGATGTACATAACTTATAAAATTTTTGACAAAATAGTTGCATTGATAGAGTATTTGCCTTGAGACCCAGGGATGGTCTTGGTTGGAATCCCAACCAGTTACTATCAAGCTCTATGGGTAGACGATGTCTGGAATCAGCCCTATTTAAATGTCTCCTTTACCTTTTTACAAAAATTTCTTCGATTGAAAAAAAATTCTCCAAATTTCCCACATCAATATCAGGACTTTTACATCTTGCAAAGACGGCTCTTGTAATAAATTTCTGTAAAAAAAAAGAAGAAAACAAATATTTCTTGAAAACTTACTTTAAAATTTTCTTATCCACCTCTGAGACTGGAGTGACACCTCTACCATTCCGAGTAGCAAATCTCAAAATCTAAAATAAAAAAGATAAGCTGTTGAACTGTGTGCAAATATAAATAGAGGAAAACTTACATCTGTATAAATTGGTGTCTAAAGCTTGGAATATTCTTAGACTGGGGAGATTGAAATTTATGTTTAAACCAGAAAATAGTGGGTTGATAAACATTAATCAAACAGTATGATTAAGGTTGTCAGGGTATACCCTGCCCTCATGACCTGGATGTCATACCTGCTATTATCACTCGCATTTGTGAGTATCTTAGGGTCAAACAACTCTGGCCCACCCACTGTCATTTGGTTTCACAAGATTTAAATTGTCACATTTTAACAACAAGCGTAAAATATAGAGAGTTCATCAATTCTGTACCTTGTTTGTGTTGTCTTGAGTGATGGAGACTTTCTTTTCTTTTGAGAGCTGCATGAGCACCAGATGCATTGTCTTCTCATCCTGGCAGATATCACTACAGTTGTTCCATAATGTCTTGTATTCCACAATGTTATCTGTCACTTCATTCTTAACGTGACTATAATGACGCTCCAGCACAGCATCACATTTTTCCTGTTATCAAAGGTATTTGACAATAATTGATTTTAATTTTCCTATTCATGAATGAAAGGTGTAGGGAAATTGCATATAGAGAGTAATTTCATTATTTTGGCGATGGCAAAATCTTGTGTTTCATGCAAGAAAGAAATCAATGTATTCTAACTGAAGAACTTCATAACAGTCTTGCCTTATGAAACTTTCTCCCAGAGATAAAAGTTGGATCAAACACTTGCCTGAAGAGCTTTGAGGACAACATATTCTCCATTGGCTGAAGATGAACTCTGGCCAAACACCTTACCAAAAGACCAGACCAGGGGGCGCTTCACCAGGAGGCTGAATCCCCAAGATGCCCAGCCTTGGGTGGCTTGCTGCTCAAAATCTAACACCGTCATTATCAATCCTTGTCTGCAAAATAAATACTTCCATAAAATAAAGGCACTACAGTTTTTGTGTTCAGCAATATTGAATAATGTGGAATTCAGTTGCATTCAAATGTAAGATTGATTTACTACAAGTAATATTTGTGATTTCTACATCTCATTTAAAAATAGGGAATTGCATCCAGATCCATGAAGATGGATTGCTGTGTTTGCGACCTGGTCTGTATCTCAGGATATTATACCAGGGAATAAGTCGTACATGTATACAGAAGGGTGATGATTCCTTACAGTACAAGGAGCACACACATACACATGCTTGTTTTCTGTTCTTGATGTTTCATTTTAATATCTCACAGAAACATTTAAATGAATTATGCAATGATTTTGTAAATTAAATAAATATAAAAATAAATTAATGATAAAGGTATTTGCCTTTCATATCTAGACATTGTTAAAGCTGATGTACTTTGGAGAGTGTGTGTCTGTAGAATTTATTTGAACAAGAGCGTATTTTGTAGCCCTTTTTAAAGCACACTTCTTTCCTGGTGTCATTTTTATGGGGAGTATAATCATAGAGGCACTGAAAGTATGACAATATGATTATGATGTCATGAAAGGTATTGTCCTTTGAATAGTGCTAGAATGACTTTAAACAGTGCTACCCTACTTTGAGCCTCATCTAAGATCAAAAACATAACCCTCTGGGTTGATAGCTCTTTTGACTGAAAACACATGAACTGAGATTAAGTGTAACTAGCAAACAGGTTATGGTATTCCATACATGATCCAATTTAGTTGTCATCTGATGTTCATTGATATTCTGCAGTCTATGGGATACTAGTGCCAATTACATCAACATATCAACGATACCTCCAGTTCTTATCATGTTATCCAAGGTCAGAAACCTGATCTCAGTTTATGACCTGATGTTGATCAATCCTGATGGGTTGCTGGCATTTTCAACAATTCTCCTGTAGGACCATGACTGCTGGAAAGAATTCTGTCCCCCAGTTCAACCCTATCCAGGATAAGTCGGGCAAGTCGCTCTGTAACTGCCTAAACTAACAAAATATCCTTCAAGAAGCCTAATTAACCTTGAATGCCAAACATATGTTGAAAAGAAAAAGTAGAAAGTAGGTAATTTAATCGATATTATATAGTCAAACAGGCAAGGTCACACAGGTTATGGTTAAACAGGGGAACGGTCAAATAGGGGAATGGTTGAAACAGCCAGTCACCTCTGATTGGATATTTGGGTGGGTAAGATGAGCATTTGTGGCTCAGGGAATTCCAAATGTCAAATAATATCAGACCCAGGTCAATGACGCCATTGACAGGAATTATTGTCAAAATAACCGCGATACCTAGTTGACCGCGCTGTTGAACTGGCACATTGAACTGCGGTCAAGCTGCTGAATTTGGGTAGCTTATCAAAGTAAATTATCTACAAGTGAAAATTAGAGAAAATGTGAGCTAAACTTTGCTTAGAAATGCATTTTATTTACGTTTAAGAAGATTAAAATGGCTGCCAAACTTGAATGCGTAGTTCTAATGTCGGGGCTGAGGTAAAAGTGAGAATATTCACAGAATTATATGCCGAACATGAGGTCTAATTACGGCGGAAAGTAGCTTATCAATATTAAGATTGGCAACTGACACTTGTAGATAATTTACATTGATAAAATATCCAAATTCAGCCGGTTGACCGCAGTTAAATATGGCAGTTCAATGCCGCGGTCCACTTGATATCGCGGTTGTTTTGACCAGGTACCATTGACAGCAGAGGTAGTGAGAAGACTGAAAGAGTAACATCGCTACCTATATAAAGCAGAGTAATTGCTGATCTTCATTTTTCCTCATTGAAATAAACACACAAGAAAACACTCTGCAGTTCTATATTACAAATTTCACTGGACATTGTCATAGGCCGATTGCGGGCCGCCATACTGCCCCATTGAAAACAACACGCCGGAACTGCACAATTACAATAGGAAGTGCACAAAAAACTCTCTAAAATCTAATCATTAAAAAAAACAAGATGGTAACCCACAATCGGCCTATTGCATATTCAAACAAGACTCAAGAAATAAGATTGTATTAAATTCTTTTAATCTCACCTGTGCATTTCAGCCAGAACATTGCGTAAGCACACAGGTGTTTTTCCTTTTCTTTTGAACTTGCCAGGAAAGGAATCAGAATCTATTATGACTTGTTTAGAAAATGAACATTCCTGTAGAACCATGTCAGTCCAAAATTTCATCTTTTGATCCCAAGATTGGGGGTTGATTTCTCGATTTTCCCTGAACGGCGAAAACAAGACATCCATTGTCTGATCATCCTGCCAATCCGCATTATAGTACGGTTTTGGTTCCCCCATAACTGGGTTAAACGTCTGTGTCAAAAGGGATAGAATGTCAAGTCAGATACCAGAGAAAGTCCTTTAGATTTACGCATCTATTTCACAAATTCGCAATGTTTTGAAGTCGCCGCCATTCCCTGTCTCAGATATCTAGACACTCTTCATTCAGATCCTCAATGAAAAACGTCAAAACAGGGTAGCACAGTCGATGGGTGACGTCAGGGAATATGTGTATTGGCCTCGATCTGGCAAATTCGTCAGAGAGGGAAATGACGACAGCGAAGAAGTACTCATGACTGAAAATAATAAGTCGACAGTGAACAAAACAGAAAATTTACATCCTAATATCCGTTCTGAATAGATGAATACCTGAGGAATTTAAACAAGGATGTATTCCATCAGAAAATGGATGTTCAAGCCGAAGGTAACCAGCTATTTTATCACAAACTAACTTGATATTTGAAGCAGAGGCTGTGTGAAAGACCACATTATGCTATATGTCAACAATTCATTGTTGGGTTCCCTTTTGACATGTAACAACATTACTCTACAGTTATTTACCTGTGTTTAGACAATTGATTGCGAGTTAAACATTTTTAGATATTTTACAGAGCATTCCAATGTTTACGATTTTTTAAATGGACTGTTTGACACATTTGGCCAGTGTCAATGACAATTGCTCTGAAATCTATCAACTGACACTGACAGTCACATCCAACAATTTAATATTGTCAGACAATGAATAAGATTGCTGTCAACCCAATATGTCTTAATTTTGGACCTCAGTTTTGCCATTTTGTTGAGATAAGTCAATTTGTTCATTTATAGAAATCAACAAAATATACAATCCTCTTGTGACAACTGGGTGTCAATGTTGTTTTCCAGACTGTTTTCACTGTGATTGATGAGTCTTTGATGCTGAAGGTTCTTTCACAGAATAGCATCCTCCATTATCTGTTATGATAACAATTGACCAGATTGAGCTGTATGGATTCCTCTCTGAACAAATACAGGGTTAATTGTTATCTTATCTGTTATCTGAGATGCCTGGTTACTTTTGCTGGTACAACCTCCAGGTTATCCTATACTGACCTCGGATAGCTGGTCATGCAACTAACACTTCATGACTGTTTGCAGCAGCTCGATACATTGCCCATTATATTTAAGCTTCCCACCTGAGAGGACTCTACCTTTGGCAATTGACTTTTGCAGTTATGATCCATGTCACCATCTTTCCGTCATAATGTCTCTAAATACAGACCCGTGTGTTTTCTGTAACATGTTACCAGCGAATTAGTCCTACCAGAATTGTGACATAAACTGGATGGGCAGTGCATGGTATTTCTGAAAACGGTGGATTCCAAGTCTATTTTCACATTGAATATGGGAATAGAATGATGGTTATTTTTATTTTAACTATTTTTATTTTGTTATTTGGCAGGACTAACCAATTTTCTTCTTGACTGGGGTATTTGCATATATATAATTCATAAGCATTTTTTTCTTCAATATGCCCTGTGAAGTATTGGGTTCAAAAATTAATCCCAAGTGGCCTGACATCATTATCATTGTTATATTGTAACAAGTTGTAGTGCTAAAGAATGGTACAAAGTGACATCATAGGGGATTTATTAACATTAGGGGTTCATTAGGGGTTAGGTTCAGTAAGTATACATACTGATGACTCAGTGCCCACAGCTTTATCATGAAAACACGTGATATATATCCTTCCCCTGATAGGACCTTATTTGACCTTAGTCCACAAATGGCCCCCGCAGAAAATCAGCCAACCATGCCAGAACTTTTCCAACACAAAGGGAAAGAACTCTTTAGGTCAGAAATGATAAAAGCCTTCTTACCTGTAAAACACCCCCAAAAATTATGATAGGGTATAGTTTTTAGTTTGTTCTGTATTTGATGATCAAATATGTTGAAAGTTGAGATATAAATAAACAGTTGAACAACACAAAATTATAACAGAACAAAAATCAAAATAAAACCAATTGAAACCAATACAAAAAAAACAAAATAAAAACTTAACAAACAAAACAAAAAATTAACGAACAAAACAAAAATCTTAACAATCAACCCAAATATTTAAATAAACATTTCTCATGTATGTGGGATTGTTGAAATTTATCTTGGTAATTTCCTCTGCAAGGTGTCACCACAGTACTAAATACTGTGTCTTTCCAAAGTGTGACATCTTTATTTACATAGTTTAAAAATATATTCCTACAGAATGGCACCAACACATATTAGAATCTATAACATGATCACAGACACACACTCCAATAAGCCAATAATGACCTGAGAAAAATTTAATTTACCACACACAGGAAATGACCACACCGTCGCCATGATCATTCCAATCACAGAGGAACACAGATAGTTCCTTTGTTGAAACTCATTGCGTGTCAGCAATTAAACAAACAAAACAGAAGGTGCAGAACCAGAATTAAATATTCAAACAAAGAAACCAAAAAATGTATAAAGCCAGAAGAAACCAAAAAAAATGGAGAAACTTCAACAAACAAAACAAATTTCACTCATCGATTAACAAAAATGATTTACTTTTTGTTTTGACACAGATGACCTTTTCACACCATGACATCATCATTATTGGCATGATAGAGGAATATATTTACATGCTAATTAAAATCTTTAAACATGGTCTCAGATACATATCAATGGCATCAATTGCTTGAACACAGAAAAAATTTGATTCACAACCCACAGGAAATGACTACTCTCTCCCCATGTTCATTTCATTCACAGAGTATCACACGAATGCACTTAACCAAGATGTGTGCAACATCTCCCTGCCTCTCATAGATGCTTGTAAGTTGTACACGTTAATAGCCCAGCCTTTTATTTTAATGAGCCTCACATGTTGCTATTAAAGCAGATGATACTGTTCTGGTTAAACAAATTACAACCTTGTCGCAATTAAAACTGCCACATACTCCAGATAAAAAATTGTCCTTGTAAGACATTAAGACAATATGATTTGATTAGTATGGATGTTTTGAATAGTAAATAGGAGAAATATATATAACATTATATTCTCCACATCCATACATACAGAATCTTGAAGAATACTTAAATTATACTTGATATTATGAGTTAATAAAATAAAAAGATGATGTTAACTTATTGATATAATATTCTATATTTCTATATTAAATTGCACATGCATACTCAGTCTCACAAGATTTAATATTTACAGAACTGTACATCTTTAATGACTCTAATATTTGGTATTGACACTTCTATGAAAAATTATAAAATAAATATACATAATGGAAAAAGAAATGATTTTGGACAAAGGAAATAATGTACACAGGAATTACATGTAAAAGTCATTAGCTTTATAAAAGTCTCAAGAAACCATACTTAGTCTGGTCTCCACCCAAGCTCCTCCATCAAACATGGAGGAAGAGGACCCACCAGACTTCAATAATGGAGAAATAAAACAAATTTTTTTTTCTGAAAGTACAGTATTAAATTAAATTCATCTAAATTCATTTTAATGATTCCGACCCAAATTTAAATCTAGAATTTAGAAAAATATCAGGTAAATACTATTTTATAACAAACATTAGTTGTTCAAGTATTTATTTATGTCATAAATGAGAGATGATTACCATTCCTGTTCTATAAACTTAAATAGAACAGGAAATTCTCCAATACCCTTGCAGATTTATACCACCAAGTGCACAAAATTGAAGTAAAAAATGAAGGGAAAAAATGGCTAAAATAATTATCTAACCAATACAAATGCCTGATACACTTTGAGAGTTGGACAACATGTCCACCCCACTTGTCTAAGTGGACAAGTAGATAAGATATATAAGCAAGAAAATTGTTGTGCATTTACAAACCACCGAAGAGACTAAATCGGCTGAAACTAGTTTGGTTGTATGTAATCCATATTATTTGAATATGAAGGACCTGCCCATCTGGTCCATTCTTTGCATTAGCCTTGATGTCTGAGTCTATCTTCAGATGCCAGGAATTTCTATATTATTAGTATATAAAAGAAAGAAGGAGACAGCCTATTATTAGTTTGATCATGATGCAAGGCATTGAGATTTCTGGCAGTTGGAAGTAGCTGACCTAGGCAACTAGGATTCCTGTGAGAGCCATTTGAACATTGATTCTGGCTTCAAATAGGCAGCAAGGAAACAATTTGTCACTCGATCCAGTGACTTCCATCTAATGGCGCAAGGTTTGAGAGAATTCAGACAGTGATAGTCGTGATATAACAATCATGATCATGAGAAAACAGTGCTGCTATAATGTGGGCCCTTTCACCTAATAAATAACTCATGGGGGAAAGTCACAGAAAATATATTTTGTTGAACACAAATATTGTATACATATATTCTTATTGCTCAACATGCTAAGTAAATGACTTATATTATTAAAATTCTGCAGACTGTTATTGTTTTTGTCTGACATTGCTTAGCCTTTATGTTGTCTAAAAGACAAACAAAATCCCCCTTTCAAACTCCAGTCAATGTATCTTTATGAATAGCCCCAAAAAATATAATATTACAGTTCCTATACCCGGTCTACAATTTCAGAAAAGCATTTTTAGTTATGCATGGTATAGCTTTTGCAATTAGTAGAAGAAATTTCCTGTAATTCTGACATCATTCCTCCAGTTTACTCATTCAAAACAAAACCCAAAAAAAACAGAAAATGATGAGTCTTTGCACACATTTCAGGTTAGGATTATTGTTTGTTAATTAATGCATATTTTCCTGAGAGTCCTGACACGACCTTGTCCTTAGTGGTCCACCAGGGATAATAATGTGATCCCACCTTGGTCGCACTGTCAGCTGACCATATCAGAGGATGTCAGATGATTTAGTTTCACCATGTGTGCATATCAACATCACAAGTTTATATCCAAATTACTTTTAATGTAAAGCTAGGACTTAATGGGGAAGTCTTAGAAGTAGAATAATGTTATTGCTGAAGTAAGTCAAAATAACCTGCAATATAATTTTATTGTGTTTTCAATTTGTTTTCATGAAGAATTCACAAATGATTATAAATATAAACATCTTATCATTTTGTCAATGACCAAAAATCAACTAGCTGATTAATTTTTTACCAAAAGATATACTTCTGGAATATAAATACCCACATTCTATTATAAATAGTAAATTTGGTCATATGTGTGTACATAGTACTTCCTTCTGGGATATAAAAATAGCAGTGATCCAAGCTATATATATTTTATAAGTAAACAATCAAGGAAGAACCTGTTCATGTTTGGTTCATATCACATCATATCTTTACATACAAAATGAAACATCATGCCTTCCTTGTATTCTTGTATCCCATAAATGTGTTTCAATAATGTACATTATCAAACAACAAAGTTATTCCATCTTTAACAAAAAAATGTAGCGGAGGACATACACATTTTCCTTTCTAGTCTGTCTTTTCCAGCCAAACATTTCTTCATTCTATGATTGCCCTTTAAGCTGGAATAAAGACTTTCAGTGCAAATGCATTTTCATGCAATTGTATTTATGGTAATTTGCCACAGTTTTTCAGTGTAAAATGATCATATTATGGACCAAGAAAGTCTGTGTCCATCTTGTAATGTATGCACAGCAAGAAAACTTTCAATAATTGGCTTCTTAATTGGTTTTAATCATTCTGGATATAAATTTCACAATAAAATACCACCAAAATTATCAAAAAATCAAGAGGGCATTGTTAATTTTGATATCAGATTATCAAAACTATGGCACACCTGAATTTCCCTTAAAATGATTCAAGATTCAAGACTGAAATTATGATCTTCAGCTTTCAGCCTAAATCTGAGGCTACCACGGTATTTAAAGGAAAAATCAATTTGCTATACTTCAATTTTATAACATAATTTGTGTGTATTTTTTTTATTCTTAATGGTGCTAAAGTTTACACACAAAGGCATGCAACTGGCATGCATGACTGTATGTAGTCACACAATGACCATGCATGACTGTATGTAGTCACACAATGACTATGCATGACTGTATGTAGTCACACAATGACCATGCATGACCTTACTGGGTCATGATTGTGTGCTGCAAAATAGATTTTTGCTTCCAACTTTATAATACAAGTCCTGAGAAAATTACTTCTGTTGAAATTTGAGTTGGCCAAATGGGAGTATGGATTGAAGATGGCCTGTATGTGGCTGTATTAGGCTGATGCCCAAGGCCTGGCATGATGGTACTCACTGAAGGTGTGAAACCAATCAGCATGATTGAAATGTGTGCAAACCACCATCACTCACCACCCACCCTAATCATATTAAACCAACCCCCTCCAAATGTCAGCCCAAATTCAAGACTGCACATAGATGGAAAGAGTATCATATATGGGCTTGTCGATGGAGTGCTGTCAAAGGACATGATCAGAATCGACAACACCAATCAGGCTGCTGTTCTGATTGCAGACATGAAAGAGAACCTCTACACTTAATCAGAGGCAGAGAGGCTTTGTAAATGGTATATAATTCAGACATCCAGTTCCTGTCGGCTGTGCACAGAATTATTTCAGATTCTGCATTTTATTGATCAGCAGTTGTACTTGTTTCTTTTGAGTAAAGCTGAGTTTTTTGGATTGGAATGTAGGGGGTTAATTTGCCAGGACTTGTGTAGGTGTATTCTGTTAGAAGCCACCAACATTTCTAGGCTTAGTGAAACTATGTATCAAAGAAGCTTTCACTGTGAATTATTGAGAGAGAAGGAAATATAAAATAGTTCAGAGCCCACATTCTGCAAGCTTTCCATTTACAAAAATACACATATGACACATAATACATTTGAATTGACATAACTGTCACTGTACTAAACATGACATATAGAAAAAGCAGGATCAAATGGTTGTCATAATACGGATGCTGCCAGACTTGGAGGTTGCATGTATTCAAGCATAGATTATATATTTATTACCGGTATATATTTATGTGGCAAGACATATTTTGTTGCTATAAGTCAACCAGCTTAGAAATAGATGTCATGTCAGTTGGTGTGTATATATATATATATATATATATATATATATATATATATATATATATATATATATATATATATATATATATATATATATATATATATATATATATATATATATATATATATATATATATATATATATATGTATATATATATATATATATATATATAAATCGATAATTTAAAACAAATAGAGATGCCATTTTTGTCGGTGAACAATATACACCGATCAGAACATGCAGAGTTCAATATGTAGCTTTGCAATTATCTTCCAATTTTGTTTGCACAAGCCAGTTTCATATTTCCCACATATTTGGGGGATGGGGGAATTGACCAACCAGCAATTCAAAGCAGCAATTCATACCCTACAGATTTGCAATCAAAGTGACTTCCCATTTATTGAATTTAACAGAAGCACTGAATGACTCTTTGATACAGATCTTAACAGACACTACACCTCAGGTGAACAAATCAAGTAGTGTGTATTTGACATTGCTTGAATAGGGGACATTTTTCTTTTTGTTAGGGCAAGAAAATTCATAATCCAATATTGCAAAGATCAACAAAGAACTTTTTTTATTATTATTATTGAAGATTTAAGGAGGTTTTAGTGTTCTCAGATGACATTATTACAGTAGATAATAAAACAAGTATTTAGTTACATTAGCAACATGACGAGAGTTCAGATATCTGAGGTGTAAAGATCTACTTTCTGATCAGGATAATATAGTTGATGTCATCTTATAGTTGGATAAGATGTTTACCCTTCTACTAAATTTATACCTTTGCTCTTTCCCAGGCCTGTTTAATGTCTGTTGTCAATTTTCACAGCCTTCATCATACATAATGTATCATTGATTCTTTATCAAGGTTACATCTCCCCACTGGGATTATATCCAAACAGCAGCCTGCTTGCTCCATTCTCCTGTGTTTAGGCCATTCATATCACAGAATAAGACTAAATGCCATATATGTGCCTGTTCTGCTTTGCATGTCTGAGCTTGTATATCCCAATAGAAGATAGATCTATCTTTCGCCCACCACAGGAGGTTAAACCTACCTCCTTTGTTGCTAGTTCTATTGATGCAAACTGCACATTGAAATATACTCTATATTCAGAACAACAACAAAATAAATGGAGATAATTTTTGGAATAAGAATACAATCACCATGCCCAAGTCACTTTATTTTCCAGTACTTTATCAAATCATTAGCTTACAGTTATTCTTTAGGACATAGAAACCATGTATTGTTTTCATGGAAGAACCAATTACTCCTTCTTTGGACCAATTTCACTCAAGTGTATTCCATCTTACCATTGGTGTAACAAAGTTTAGACTATCTAACAGATATTAGGTTGAAACATACCAGAATGAATGCCAAGTATTTTACCCCATACAGACTTTTAAATTGGTCACAACTTTGATTAATTCTTTATTGTGTATTTGCAGAGGACAGACACGTCTCTTCTGGCACAATTCTTCTATGCAGACGATGAACTGAACATGGTGGCATCAGAGCTGGATAGTTTTGATGGGCGCAAAGACCCAAGTAGATGTGCTGCTCTGGTGAACCAGCTCCGCCAGTGTCAGGATAAGGTGCTCAATATCATCGGAACCATCATGGAAGATGCCATTCCAGATCACCGTTCCAGTAGGGATTTCCGGGTGAAGTTTCCTGATGATGTTCTGCAGGAAAGTCTGGCTGGTCAGCTGTGGTTTGGAGCAGAGGTGAGTAAAATATCAGTCAGTTATGGGTATAATTCCTGTTTTTGTTTAGGATTCTTCTTACTAATGAGTTCTGTCAGCACATTATAGGCATTTAGTCACCTTGACAGGCATTTCAAGGTCATGTGATCCCATTTCTGAAAATCTGTGTTAATGTTAAGTGTTAATTTGACAAAAGATATAAAGATTTACCATAGATGTGTCCTATCAATATCTTGATAGCAGTGTGCTCATTGGTGACCTTGACCTACATTTTGAACTGTTTTGTGAAAACCTTAGAAAAAGCCATAATGTACCTCATTTTGAAGGGATTGGACAGGAGAAATGAAATATTCCTAAAAGAAACTATTTGTCTGTCTGTTCGTCTATCCTGTCCCCTGTCAACATTTAGTGCCTTGAGCTATATTCAGTGGCAATTTTAGATAGAGCTTCATTATAGGTTGGATAGATCTTCAAGACTGGTATTAGTTACCCATAAATGCATGCTTCAGTGATGGACCATACTTCAGTCGACAATTCAACTTCTTACAGAAAAAAACTTTGACCCATCATTCAACTCAGCTTTGTAAAATATTAAATTTATTGATTGTTTTATGGAAAAATATAACACAAGATATTAATTTATTTAGATCAAAATTCACAAGCTCCTGACAATTACAAATAAGACATGTATTCTTGGCAGCCATGACATCTTCATCCCTTATGCTGATCACAGGAAGTAATAAGAAATGTTCATATTTTCTTCAAAGGGCAGACCATGTTAATTGCAGTCATTATAGGACTTGTTTCAACAGTCATGTAACTATTTACTATGAAAATTGAGACGGCCAGATCCTGACCAGCCCGGTGATCAATGATAGGGAAGTATCAGATTTCCAGGGTAAAATACTCAAAAATGCAAGGTAGTCTTAGGTTTACAAAGGGGCTAGTAACAAGGAGTAAGTTATTGGGGTTTGAATTGGGGGTTCTGTTAGTCTTTAATACACACTTGATTTTAGGTTCCATTCTTGTTGACAAATTTATATTTGAATATGTAGTCATAAATTAAAGATTACTTCAAAGGACTTTAATACTGTGTGACTGTGATGGATGGAGCTGTAATATTTGGTTGAATGATGCATTTTGATAAATACTACTGCTGTCAGTGATGAACTTCATGCCTCAATGACAAGGTGTGCCTCAGTAAATAAATTGCCAATTTTTAAAACCAGAGACTATATCTGAAAACAGAAGACAAAGTTATCCAGACTGAATAAAGGATGACATTTTTCCACCATTGTCTAGTTGCTCTATTTTTTCCACCTTACCACATGGACAATGAAGAAAAAAAGCATAAAAGTGCAGATAAACACAGTAATAGTTTGGAATCACTGATGATACCACATTAGTAGAAACAATTAAGAAGTAAATCTGAGAACTGCACATTCATAAGACAGAGGAGAATCCCACTTGCATCACATTTTTTCTTTATGGTTTGTTACGTAGTGTCTAGCGGCAGGCTCGAGCATCATGAACCGTGAGGTGGAGAGTGCCAGTATGCGACCCCTTGCCAAAGCTCTTACCAGACATCTGGACTACCTTCGCAGCTTGCTCAGAGACCAGTGCTTGAAAAATCTCAACAGCTACACAGACAGGGTAATAGTATTTAAACCTAGACTTTTTAATAATCTCCAATTAATAATTTATGCCAACATTTAAACACCAGATTTATGCTTCAAGATTTTTTTTCAAAACTCGATCGAAGGTTATTGTAACCTTGGACTCTGTCCAGGTTTCAAATTTGTATAGAATGAGCTTATCGAAAATGAATGACCTTCACCAATATTTACAAGTTCACAGTGTCAATGCAATACAGAAGGATTCGTGCACAGTAATTTCTCAAATTGTAAAGTTCAAATTACACAGGTCACTTGCTGATCTTCATGTTTTGTTTTTCTTTCCCCATTGAAAAGTACACCAGAACTGTAAACCAGAACTGTAGAACTCCTATAAATTTAATCATTGAGAAGAGAGATTGGCAGGGGCCTATTGTGTCTTGTTCTCATGTCATTGCCATATTCTGTGGCTTAAATCCTTCACCAGACTTAGTGACCAAAAAGTAATGCAAAGTACTCAGATTTCACTTCCAGTGTTATCACAACTCTATTGTATACACTCTCCATCTACTATAAGTTTATCATTTGTTCTCAGAAGTGACGATATAGTCACAATGAAGTTTCAATTATGTTGAAAGCTTTCATGAAATAAGATTTACGAACACTTTTTCCTTATGTAATATAATTGTTACCCTGCTAAACCAAGGTTGTTGATTTTCTATCTACCTCTGCTTCCAAAGCCCTCCGATTGTTTTCATAAGAAATATGAAAATCCCCAGTCTGTCAGTAGATATGCAGATACGCTCCTCATCATCAGGCAAATTGGTACCAGTGTTAACATATAGTTTATCAACATGTTGACATCATTTGGGCCAGGCAAGACCAAGTGGGTACCGGTAAGTCAGAAAAACAGAGCTCATTAATTGTTGAAATTGTAATTGTTTATCTCCAGCCTCACCTAAGGCAAGAAGAAAATCTACAGTTAGTTGACCTGGTGTCAGCAAGATAATCTAATGATACTCTGAATATTCGTTATTACTTGATAATATGAATATTCATGATCTGGTCAGTACTGGCCACAAGGGCTTTGGTGGGAGAAGTAGTTGGAGGATCAACTACCCCTGGTGAGCAGAGTGCATTAATGTTTTAACCGTAAACTTTGTGATCAAATGTTAATACCCACTGTATTACCACAACATAAAATGTCTGTGCCATTTCAAAGTAGATAGGTCTTGTGTCCAAATCTTCATCATCCATTGAAAACCTGCTAAGTAAAACCTGCTTAGTCAAAACCTGCTTAGTCAAAATTTGCTAAAAAATGTGATTTGGCAAACACATTTCTGTGAGTTTGTTAATGTTTGTCTGTTGGTACAGGTCCAGCACCCTTAGCTACCACAACAGTGATCACATGAGTGCAGCATAGTACTTGGCACTTTCAGCAAAACACTGTGATAATCCTACCCATGTAGTTTTATGACCACACGTCACATAAACATCCCCCAAATTTCTGTAAAATTGCCTGTGACTTCTGTGTTTTCATGAAAGATTTAAAATGGAGATATCATTTTATTTTTCAAATCATGTTAAAGGGTATGATCAATGTGAACTTTGGGCTGCTTTTTTAAAAAGAATACTGACTTTTCTGAAAAAAGTAGCACATCAATAGACAAATACCCATGGTAAGATTCACCTATTGTTTTAATCGTTATTTTCATCATAAATTCTTTTATTTTCAGATCAAAGATGCACTTGTTTTGTTTGATAGGCTTTTTGCCGAGTTTGAACTCAGGTAAGTGATTATACATTATGAGTGTAGTTAGAATAGTGAAGATATCTTTTAAATGATATTGTGGACTCACAGTGTGTGATCTGAGCTCACTTTGTCTATGTTCTCTGTACTCCTATGGCATGCAAAAGGTTTGTCAGGAATAGTGACAATCAAGTGATAACAAACAAAAAATCAACAGATTTTTATAAAGTTATCATCTCACATAGATCTAAATATCTGATATCAGTCCATCTGGACTAGCCAATATATCAAGCAAAGAAAAGGACATTTTGATTCTGGAAAGATATGAAATTCTGTACCATTTATGTACAGACAGGTAATAGCAATAGGAGTGTTAGGGCATTGTTACTCTCAAACTGTTACTTTGTGAACATTATCAAGGGCATTATCACCACTGTCTAGGACTATACAAAGCCTGGAAGGAAAACAAGACAAAACATTCTCATTCATTGTTGTTTTTATAACTTTATTTTTCATTTGATCATGGGCTAGCTAAAGGCAAGCAGAAGTATGTATGATTAATGAACACTTCAGGTTAACTGAAGATGTACCTCTGAGGTACACATTATGATCATGTAAATATCATGCAAATTATATCAGTATACAATGCATATCATCAGAGCTGAGTTCATTGAGGGCCTTGTCATGGAGGGCACAGATTATAAAAATATCTTGAATTTATATTTCAGCTACGTAAGTGCCATGGTGCCTGTGAAAAGTATGAAAGAGTATGATGTTCTGCAGGATGTTATTGTTCTCTTCTCAGAAACTACACAAAGGTTGGAATCATATTCTTTATCTCAAACAATTTGTCATCTGTAACATGCAAAATCATTTTATAAACATCCCTTGAAAATGATACTTTTTATTTAGTTGTCTGTTGAGAACTCTTGGGCATCAGCTAATTGAAACATGCAATATGCAAAATATATTACTCTTACTTTCTTGTTGGACCAATATGATTCAATAATTAAAGTATTTTTTAATAAAATTTAATTCACATTTTTCCCAGCAGATGTCAATGCTTTGGTTCATTTAGAAATAATCAAGTTAGGCCTGAATAAAAAGGCTTGTTTCTGATTTCCAACTTAATATCGGTCAAAACCTGCAACCCTTAATTTTTTTAGACTCAATTGGATAAAAAAACATCTTCCTCAACTGTCATCTGCTACAAAATTCAATTATTTTAGCAGAAAATAGAGACATATTAAATTAAGTGAAAATTGGAAATCTTCTGGCCATTGTCTCCATTACTCCTCCACTGCCATAAATGAATCACATTTCCGGTTGTCGTAAACATTACATCATATTTTGATTTTTTTTCAATATTGCATTTATAAAACATAATATTTTACCAAGAAAAGGCACATTTTAATTCATTAAATACAATTCTACTTATAAAAGATAATAAAATAATAAGATTTTTCATCTCCATCTGCTGTAAAACTAGTGCTGTAAAACTTGTTGTAAATATTTTATATTATGACTTCATCAATTTTCAATATTTTGCTTCCAATATTTTAGTTTGGCATAAAAATCACTTTTAAGATTGGCATATGAAAAATAAAGTTGAAAAAAATAATGTCCTTTATGACAATTGTATAGAGACTTATCAATGGTTTAAAACTCTAATCTGATCAATGGTTGAAATAAATGTCACAAAGTTATTGAATGAACCAACCAATCTGAAAAGCAAAGTAAGATATATAACTATTCTAATATATTCCAATCCATTCTGATATCATTCAATCGAATCAGTTCTTAGAACTTCTACTCAGTTCTCAGTCATTCTACTCAGTTCTCAGTCATTCTAATCAGTTCTTAGCCATTCTACCCAATTCCTAGCCATTGTAATCTATTCTAGTCAACTCTGATATGTTCTTATATATTTTTTTTTGTTTTAATATATTCTGATCTACCGGTAATCCATTATCGTATTTATCTATTCCAATCCATTATTTTTTATTGACAATACAAAAGCAAATTTTTTTAACGGGTATAAAAAAATTAATCCCCACCCAATAATGGGTGATTTTCTGTAATAAAACACATTTTCTTACAGCAGCAATTCATACCATAAGACTGAAAAGGATAAATGCTATTTTGGCTTAGCACATGCCAAAATGTATATTCATCAAGCAGATCATCCAGAATAAACAAATTATGAAACTAAATCAGCCCTCCTTAATTATTTAGGTATTTGGTTCTGAAAGTAAATGCTTACATTATTATTAATTAATGTATAAGTTTTTATATTTTCTACTACAGTACTACTACAATTATGCATTTTTTTGTAAAGTTAACAAACTTGATTTTCATGTTCCTGTATGGATATTTACAGAGCACTGAAGCTGCAGTTGTTGACACAAGACATGATAGACGATTACGACCCAGCTCTGATGTTCACTATTCCACGGCTGGCCATGTGTTGGTAGGTAGCTCCAGTTTTTTCCCTTGGACATTTTAAATGTCCTAGAGTATCCGGGTGGGAGAGCTCTCAATGGTGCAGCACTGTAATCACAGCATAGCTAAATGCTATGGCATACCATTGTTTGAATGAATATGAATGAATCTGGCTAATTCAAAAGTCAGCTTCAAAATTATCACAAAATTTAACAAATTTCATTTTGTTAAATTACACTGTTTTGGGGCTAGGATGAGTTTAATTATGTGTGAGAAATTATCTGTCATTCTGTCCATCAAGTTTGATTTTATCCTCTGAAACTACTGGTTGGAGTTCTCAGCTATTAGAAGGAAAAATGCTGTATTTTCAGGGAACCCATTCTATCTGTTTTCCATAATGTTCAGAATTTCACAAATCTATCACTGAGTTATCAAGGAGGCTGCCATTTTGAAGATCATGACAGATATTAGCCAATGAGAATGTGATGACAAGTTGGGGCCAAATCCAGTATGCAATATGCATTTTGATTGGTCAAAATTATCATAAATTTTGTTCTTGGAAAGGATTTAAAAAAATCATATATGAAACAATTTTCAGAAAATGTTCATAACAAAAATGCAATGATCAGCATAGCTATCTTCTTTCTTTTTTTCTTTTTTTCTTTTTTTTTTTTGCTCAATCTAACAAATAGAATAGAACAGGAACTACTTAACCAGAAAACATTCCAAGCATTTGCCAGCCAGATCCTAAATATTTCAGATTGCCAAGTTTCATTTTCTACAGTTTATTTGAATAAATTTTGATATATATTAATCTGGCTTTTTATACTGACTATTTTAATATACATTGTGATAATAAATGTTTTACTATCACTAGTTAATAGCATATTGTTATATGTTTCAGTGGTTTGTTGATTTACCCTGAAGGCCCACTTAATCCTGATATGGACCCAGTTAATATGTCTGAGATGTTCAGGCCATTCCAGACACTTCTCTACAAAATTAGGTAAATGCATAATGTCAGATTGACATCAGAAATGAAATTTTCACTGTGATATTTATGAAATTCTCATTAAGCTCATATTGTTGATTATAAATACAAATGTGTCACTGTAGGGAGTTGCTGTGGACGCTGAGTAAGGAGGAGTTATGGATGTTGGAGAAAGCTTTATGTAGTGCTGAGGAGCCTGGTCTCTACCGTGATGCTGAACCTCTCAGCTTTGATGATGCCGCTGCCAGCTATCCAGATGACTACATCTCAGCTCTGGCAGAACATGCTGAGTTTTCTGTAGAACCTGAGTTTCTTTATGATGCAAATGGGAACTGTCATGCCAGCACAGTGCACCATCTCCAAGCCGAAGGGTCTGATTGTGCATATGGTAGAATGAGCCAGTCTCCGTCTGCAGTCACTATTGTTGCTAATCCAAACTATAAGAGTAAATCTGCAGAGGAGAGTGAAGGCACCTCTTTGAAGGAGGAGAGAGAAGTGGAAGAGGAGGTAGAAGAAGGAGAAGATGATGACGGAAAACATCTGAATTTAAAAGGTGCCACAATGGGAAGTATTACTCATCAAGACAGTGCTGATTCAGGAATGCTGAGTGAGAACGGCAGCATATCAGAGACAACTCCACCTGACTTGTCTACCTTATTCGAATCCATGGGTCATGATACCCGCACATTGAGGCATTCTTTATCATGGCCGTCTCCCACCAGACGTGCACGCGGTCACCGTCAGTTCTCAGATGGGGATGCTGCAGCAGCTGAGAGTGCAGACATTCTAGATGAGGAAGAAGATGCCCTGCGTGCCATTTGCACCCACCACAGCAGTACCCACGAGTTCAACTTCCACCTGCCTCTCAACACTCAGATGACCTCCTCAGCCCAGTTTGAGGAAGGGGAAATCCCTCACATCTCAGTGGAGGCTGTCAATACTCCATCGAGCTCAAACAGTGTGGGCCCCTTCCAAAGAATATTTTTCACCAGTGACTGTCATGAGGAGAGTTCCGATAATGGTCCACAGATTTCATTCTTCACTGACACTTTGAATGAGGTCTTTGTGACGGACAGGTCATTCCAAGCAGCTGATATTTCAAAAGGACAAAGTTCTAGTAAAGTTGGCAAATTGTGTTCCAAGTGTGGCAAAATAAAATCTTCAAAATTAAAGAATATGAAGCCAAAATCTGTAGATAGTGATGCCATTTGTGATATTAAAGAAGATATAGAAAATTCCAAAAAATCGAATATGAACACTGTTAGTGATGAAATGGAAAGTTTAGAGGAAAGTTGGGAAGAAAAAGCTAACAAAGAGAATCTGGAGAAAGATCTGTTGAAGCAGAGAGATTGTTCAGCAAATGAAAGAGAGAACTCTGAGAGATTAGAAGAGAGTGATAGTGAAAGCTCCCCCCTCATAGACAGCTGTGATGAGAGTGAGAGTAAAAGTGCCACCAGTAGTTCTATTGGCTGTGATGATGTGGTGAATCCTGACTGTGATAGAAGCGAGGCAGAAATGGCCTCCAGTGACAAATGTGAATGTGATAGTAGTGCTGAGCCAGACACATTCTGTGGCAGCACTAACACTGAGGACACGCAAGCTGTCAAAGTCAAGGCAAACAGGGTTTGCGAGAATCAGGAGATGGCACATAGAAATACATTGGAAGTACCACGGGTGCAACGAGTTAAATATCACGTGGAGCCTGGGCATTGGCCTACATTCAGCCCCAGTCACAGCATGGGTAGTGTGGAGTGTGACTGGGACAGGGAAAGGTAAGATAGCCCACTCAATATTCACAAGTCTTGTCAAATAATCCACCAGTCATCAAACATTATACTTAATGCATGTGTGGGTAAGATAACATTCAAATATATTGATATATTCTCAAACATGCAAAGCACATACAATATCTCAGTTTTATTTTTAAAGCAGTGTTATTATTTTAAGACATTTGTCATTTATAATCAATAATTTCCTTCTCGGTTATTTAAGCTATGCAAGCACAGACACCAGTTCGTATAACTCGGACTGTCATGATGATGAAGAGATAGCCCTTGCTATCCAGGCTGCTGAACTAGCTGCCAGAAAAGAGGCTAGGTCACGATTCAAGAGCAGCTCCGACCTCATACATCGATTATTCGTATGTATATCAGGTAGGTTCACAGAATGTTTAACATAATGCTCAGGATTTCACAGGCAAAACTGTTTATATCAGGACATAAGGAAGTTTTGATAATATTTGCATATATTTTGATTGATGTGAATCTTATTGCCATGCCTACAGGACAAATTTACACCAGATCTGTTTGGTGATCTTATGGAATATGTTTATGCTTCTTTCACAAGGGGTGGCTGACCAGCTGCAGACAAACTATGCCAGTGACCTGAGACACATACTAAAGTGTGTTTTTGAGTGCAATGCCTCTGAACCTTTCATACCCATCGATAATAGCAAAATAGATGGCGAAGGCTTACATGATATGGGATTGCAAGGACCAAGTCAAGGTGAGGCCACTGAAGACAGGGATAGCATTAGCAGCCAAGAGGACAGAGAAGAGCCCACAACTAGTGAAGACACACAGCAGGTGGCACCACCTGTGGCAACTATGAGTCCCAGATCTAGAACTTTTGAAGGTAAAATAGCTTCATCAAGATACATCACAATGCCATCCTTTGTAACTTTATCATAAATATTTCTTGTTCCCATATATTGAAACCCATATCATTAATTGTCAAATTCATAAATAATCAGTGTGAAACTAGTCTAAAGCTATAAAAGCTAATTGAAATTATCTAGAATAAAGAAATAAAAACTAGGGTATTTAGTATGGTTCTCTGATGAAATGTTCCAGAACCCCCACCCTGGGTACCAGATGAACAGTGCCCCTACTGCACCTCTTGTAAAGTGATCTTCACCTTTGTACGTAGACGTCATCACTGCAGAAACTGTGGAAAGGTAAACTGATTTAAATAATTTTGAAAAGGAATTAAACAGCTAGTAACAAATATCTGTAAATGAAAATAAAATGAAGGTCACTCTTTATAGTTCAATTTAGAAAAAAACCAGAAGAACATGACAGGTTAATATCAGCTTTATTTATTTTCTTTTTTTGTTAATTACTACAAAGCACATCTTGCCACAAGTGTTAAGTTATAAAAGGCAGAATCAGAATATAATTTTCAGGATATAATTATATCAACATTGTTTATCAAAATATATTGCTCTAGTATAATTCAAAAATATTAAAAGAACAGAAAATGAAATTCAGTTGATGGCATTTTTTACAGGTATTTTGTGGTCGCTGTTCATCAAATTCTGTACCTTTACCCCATTATGGACATTCCAAACCAGTTCGAGTATGTAACCACTGTTTTATGTTCCAAGTGACGCCCTTCACTGTGGACGAGTGATTGCAGTGACACCTGGTAGCATTCTGCTTTCAAAACAACGAATGTCTGCTGGTGCCCTCTTGTGTCAGAACATTTGTAATCATAATTTAGATACACTCCAGTGTACAACCACACTGTTTGTGGAATATACTGCTTGATAACATATATGCCATTCTCGCTATTGTAAAGTGTAACTACACAAGACTATTCAAGGTTTAGATGTGTTACAAGAAGTAAGAAGATATGTTCAGAAAAATTAATCCTAGTATCTCTAGCGAAATGCTCCATATTTTTAGCTGTGGAAAAATATGAGATCTTATCCATTCTGTCATGGAATTTGGTATGTAATATATTCAATTATTATGTTATCTAGTAATGTCAAGCAAAAATGGATGGACAGAATCGCTTATTTTGTTAAGGATATGCAAAAATGTGTAAAATTGTGCAGATATATACAGCAAAGTAATATTTGTGCAAGTTTTGGTATATGGCATTACTGTTTGAGGTGAATAAGATATTAAGACCTGTTAAATGCTGGTAATGTATAATGTTGCATACATCTTACTGTTCAAATATTACAAATAAATGCAATTGTCAAATATTTTTTTAAAGAGTATACGCTATCCTGCATATATGAGTAAATATATATATTTTCTCTTACATTCCTCATACAATCAGATTGTATCACACAAAATATAAGGTATGAATTGATTCATGGCTCAGTATTAAAACTATCTATGGTAACAGAATGTGTCCACAAAGTAGGCACATCTCTGATTGTACTCAATATGGTAAATATTCCCTTTTGTGGTTTCCACTGAGTCATAACTATGATATTACACTGAATATTATTGTTAAAGTTTAAAGATTACAATTATGTGTATCTAATCATAACCTAAATTATGATCTATATGGACAAGAGATATGTGTAAAGGATTTAATTATTACACCCAGACAGTTTGAAGTCAGATTAAGGTGATGAAATGGTTATTAGTTAGCAATACATTGTCCAATATTCCAACTATATCTATATTTCCAAATATAGGCTCAGAGAAGATTTTACCTGTCATTGATAAGTGCCAATTGTAATGTGCCATGCTGACGTAGTATAACCATATATGGTCTTGATAATGTTTTGAAGTGATGTGCGAAGGTCATCTTGTGTAATAATATATATGGGTATTTGGTGATATGTGTTTGAGTAACATGATTTTGCTGACATGTAGGATGATGTTAGCTCAGGAAAATTGTTCTGTTTGTGGTTGCTAAAAGAGTTCCAAGCTGAAGCACAAAAAACGAATTAACCAGATAGGGTAATGAAAACCATAACACATAGAGTATTGTTTACATGAAGGTGTTTATTTGCTTTAAAGTTAGCTGGAGACTTGTAATTGGAATGCACTTTTTTCAAATAGAACTTAAATGAACCACCTCCGTAAATGTAGTATTCACACTGATGTTTTTGTTTTGTTTTGTTTTTATTTGCTCTGTCCACAGACAAAATCTTCATTTTGACATACCAGAATGTTATCCTGCTCTAGTTGGTGTGTACTGAACACTTAATAGTCATCTGATAAGCATCTATGTTTCTAGCATGGTAAATAAACATGGGTGCAAACACAGACTGAATGGACATTGCCATAGATATGAGTAATGTAAATATATTCTGTACTGGTGAAATAGTGCTGACTTGAACTTGTTATTTTTTTTCACACATTGCACATTTTGGTATAGTTGATAAGTTAGTAAGATAAAACTAGGGATTAATTTCTGTTATTCTTTAAGTCTTACATTTTAAAAAGGAGTTAAACTCCACTGAAGTTCGATTATCATTCTGTTGATGCTGATTTTAAAAGTATTTTCCATCTGTAATTTGACATCTACAAAACGTTATGTCTGATCATGAATTGTAGAATTATTTTCCACCTTGAAATCTGTTGTTTTCAAAGATATTCAAACCATGTTTAAAGTTTAAGGTCCTTTAATCTGTGTTTTGCTTTTTAAAATGTGAGTTAAGAGATATTTGCAGTAAAGAGCTTAAATGCTTCAAAGAAAGTAACATGGTTAGCTTTATATCGTATATTATATTAATCATGTGTGAAAGTCATGCCAAGGTTTTTGAATCATGAAATGACCTTGTATTTTTAATGAAGGAAACAATATAGGCCAAATCCTTTATTTTGCTGATTAGAAATGGAAATTATTATGCTGGAACATAATCATTCCTGATCATTGTTTAATGCAGATTACACAATTATTTGTTTTCTGCTGTTATTTTCAAATGAAGAGCGTAATGGGATGAATTGAGTGTTTGAATTTTCGTTGTTTAACATTTCATACTTAACATAGAAAATTACTGTGCAATCATTAATTCCTGATTTCTGTGATAATATATTTGATACATTATTTTGATATTAATGACTGAATATTATGTAGTGTGACACAGGATCAAAGTACATTTAAGAATGCAGACTGTTGTAATTAGAGTATTTACCTAGATTGTGATTAATCAGTGCACTGTCTTTTTGAACACAGCATTAACTTTTAATGTTAATAGTCATGTGGTGGAGAATTGTATATAAGACCAAGCAAATCTCACAAAATTATACAAGGTGCTGATGAGGTGAATTTTTTGACAATTTTTTTTTAACAATAAAATTTGATTATTTAACTGTGATCAGTTACACTGCAGGAGTAGCTGATATTTTTTAATCAACTTCAGATGGTGGCCAGCAGATTAAGACCACTCATGCCGATCCTTGTCTAGAACATTTTAGGAGCAATTTTTCTGGTGGGACATGCTGATATTTACTGACTTACATTCTGCATTTCCATCACCACCATTTCAAAATTGTTGCATATTTATTTCACCATACCGCTGGTTTCCATAACTTCTGTTTTTTTTAATGATGCAACATTTCATTTACATGGTCTGGCTTTTTGTTAAATGCTAAATTATTTAAAATTCTATTACTTATGCTAATATACTTGGCATTTTGGGACCAAAATAAATTCTCTCTTCTGTAAAAGAAAACAACTCAGTATGAACGAGCAAGAAGAGGGAGTTTATTTTGGTACCAAAATGGCATGCACAGTACCATAATTAATTGTTTTTACTAATCTTGATCTTAAGTTACAAAGGAATTGGAACATTAATTACAATTCTATTAATTATGGTAATAAAATTTCTTTCTGATATATTGAAAATCTACATTTATAAAACAATGGCCAGCTAATATGGGCACATCAGGGAATATTTGCAAAATTCAGGTTTTTGCCCCAGTGCGACACACCATATTTTGGATCTCAGTGACAATATGGAATAGCGCATTGGATCTGTGCCTTTGTTATATAAGTTAAGGACAGGAAGTGGTGAGTTTGACTCCCACTGCTGGCAGTGTTACTTTCACACTGGTTAAAAGGCTTGAAAGTTGACCTGATATGGCCATTGTTGTTGAAGTGGTCATAACAATTTCAAATATTTAAAATGCAGTTATGTTCGATGTTTCCGAATACGAAAGCTCCATTTGAAAAAAAAAAACCAGCACACAATTTAGGCATCCTGCAAAAAGTTCAACAATATATCGTATGAAACATCACAATACAAATATATAAAGTTCTACATATCATGGGACACTTTTCAACCTCTGATTGCTGTTTAAATTCTTTGATATGCCCAAAGATGATTTGATGATCATGTCTTGTACTGTTTTGTGAGATTTGCTATAATAACGGAGTTATTAATATGCCCACAAAATTCAAACAGCAAAGTACAAGGCAATATATAGTCTAATTCTGCAATAGCTACAATCAGATTGAGATAGAGGTCATCATAAAGGAATTCTTTTAAGCCACATTCCTGGAGTACCTCCAGACATGGCAAGGGTCTTACATCATGCTATGTTCTTGGTTACACATAGAGGTTAACCTGTTTTCATATGCAGATTGAAATTATGCTGTATAAAGATTCTCATGTAGACGTATACATTGTTCATTATAAATACATAAAAAATGAGCTGTAAGTAAAGGAAAATAGTCTGGCATAGATTTGTTTCCCATGACAGTTGTCAAAAAGATTTACTGCTCCATATTGGGCAGACCACGTGGTTATGATCAAAAGAGTCATTCTATTATATTTTATTTCACAAATGTATCCCATTAAAAGATATAATAAAATAACCATACTGAAATAACTTAAAATGCTGTAATTATCTTGTTGATGAAAGTACCAATGCTGAAATACTAAATAAAATTAAAGGTATAACATTACATATTATTCTTTCTTTAGGCATTGTCAACGGAAATATCACATTCAGGTGACTTGTTGATTTCCATCATGAATGTCATGTTCAGATTTGGGTCATGGGGAATCTGTAAGTTCTGTTCCATCTAAGCTCACTTGCATAATAAGAAAGTCTTTTTTAAAAAAAAAAGAATCTGTATAGTTTCCTTTTTGAAAATGATATTTATATTTTCTCATCATTTTGAAGTTGCCACTGACTGGAATATATTCTACGTTTGCAAAAAAACATTTCAATTCTATGTTTATGCAGTTGAGATGTCCGCCAGTCTGGTCTGTGACACTGACAGCCAGGTCTGAGATCTGCAGGCCCCTCAGAAGTACATATCCTCCAAAATTCTGTGTTGTAATACCCACCACTAATTGCAATTGAGCTGAATGTTGTGTCTCACATGTTATCTTGTAATCCCACTGTCTTTCAAAATGTTAAAAGTGTTTATTTGTTCCCCCCTGGGTGATGTGTGGATTGGCTCTGGTCGTCTCCGTTCGCTTATAGTATACTAGGTCTGTCAGAACAGAGCCTTTCTTATAACATAGATTTCCTCTCGGTCTTAGACCCTGTATACAAAACATAGGCATCAGAGATGCATCAACCCTCAGCCCTGGTAACTCATTGCACAACATTCGCTCCACACAAAACGTCACTGCACCAAGGCAAATTGATGCAGGGGTAAAAAAAACCATAAAATCTACTTCCTTTGATAGCTTAGGTGTGTCAAGTATCATGAAACTGTCATCATTTACTCTAGAATTATTGAGATGATGGGCCGGTGACCTTGAAAAGCAGGTTAAGGTCACCGTCCATCAAACTCATCTGGGGTCTTCACCAGATGCTTATGTGTGTCAATTCTCATGAAGCTGCCATTATTTGTTCTTGAGTAATTGCAATGTCGTGGATTTGACATAATTGTCCCTGTGACCTTGAAAAGTAGGTGAAGGTCACCATTCATCAAACTCTTTTGGGGTCTTTACTAGATGCTAATTTGTGTCAAATCTCATAAAGCTGCCATCATTTGTTCTCGAGTTATTGCAATGATGGGGATTTCATGGTACAATTGTCCCTGTGACCTTGAAAAGTAGGTGAAGGTCATATTCGGTCAAAGGAAGTCTGAGATCTTCACCAGATGCTTATGTGTGTAAAGTCTCATAAAGCTGCCATCATTTGTTCTTGAGTTACTGCGATGACAAGGATGATCTTGACAAGGATGATCTGTGACCTTGAAAAGTAGGTGAAGGTCATGTTTCATAAAAATTCTGAGGTTTTCACCAGATGCTTATGTGTGTCAATTCTCATAAAGCTGCCATCATGCGTTCTTGAGTTATTGTGATTCTTGGGATTTCACATAATTGTCCCTGTAACCTTGAAAAATAGGTCAAGGTCGCCGTCCATCAAACTCGTCCGTGGTTTTCACCAGATGCTTATGTGTGGTAAGTTTCATGAAGCTACCATCATTTGTTCTCGAGTTATCACGATGACAAGGATGATTTCACATAATTGTCCCTGTGACCTTGAAAAGTAGGTGAAGGTCATGTTCCATCAAAGGAAGTCGGAGGTCTTCACCAGATGCTTATGTGTGTCAAGTCTCATAAAGCTGCCATCATTTGTTCTTGAGTTATTACAATGACAAGGATGATTTCACATAATTGTCCCTGTGACCTTGAAAAATAGGTCAAGGTCGCCGTCCATCAAAGTTCTCCAAGGTTTTCACCAGATGCTTATGTTTGTCAAGTTTCATGAAGCTGCCATCATTTGTTCACGAGTTATCGCGATGACAAGCATGATTTCACATAATTGTCCCTGTGACCTTGAAAAGTAGGTGAAGGTCATGTTCCATATAAAAAATTCTGAGCTCTTCACCAGATGCTTATGTGTGTCAAATCTCATAAAGCTGCCATCAATTGTCCTTGAGTTATTGCGATTCTTGGGATTTCACATAATTTTCCCTGTGACCTTGAAAAATAGGTCAAGGTCGCCGTCCATCAAACTCATCCGAGGTTTTCACCAGATGCTTATGTCTGTCAAGTTTCATAAAGCTGCCATCATTTGTTCTCGAGTTATCGCGATGACAAGGATAATTTCACATAATTGTCCCTGTGACCTTGAAAAGTAGGTGAAGGTCATGTTTCATAATAGATTCTGAGGTCTTCACCAGATGCTTATGTGTGTCAAATCTCATAAAGCTGCCATCATTTGTCCTTGAGTTATTGTGATTCTTGGAATTTCACATAATTGTCCCTGTGACCTTGAAAAATAGGTCAAGGTCGCTGTCCATCGAACTCGTCCGAGGTTTTCACCAGATGCTTATGTGTGTCAAGTTTCATGAAGCTGCCATCATTTGTTCTCGAGTTATCGCGATGACAAGGATGTTCGCTACAGACATACATACATACATACATACATACATACCCACGCCAGGAGTACTGCAATACCCTCAGCCTGATTACATCAGGGGCTGAGGGTAAAAAAGCATGAACGGGATCAGAAGTACATATCCTCCAAAATTCTGTGTTGTAATACCCACTACTACTTGCAATTGAGCTGAATGTTGTGTCTCACATGTTATCTTGTAATCCCACAGTCTTTCAAAATGTTAAAAGTGTTTACTTGTTACAAAGTATTAACCTACCGTTATATATAAAAGTAGTGATATTGCTCTGGCTGCCTGTGGTGGAGGTTGAGACACGCGTGACCTGAACCCTGGATCTACTACACCCTACAGTATTGAAATTCAACACTGCTATAAATTTCTAACATGTGTACATTGGCTGGACTGGCTAACCATGGGGGTTACTATCATAGAACTAAAAAAAACTGTATCATTTTCTTATTGCATCACCCCACAGTCAGGGTATCATTTTTTAACTTTGTATAATCCCTAAATCAGGATATCAAAATTTAAGTCAGTCATAAATCAGGTTCTGGGTTTTTCAATTCTATCCCAGCCTCCATGGGTTAAAATTATGAGAGTATCCCCCCTGGGTGATGTGTGGATTGGCTCTGGTCGTCTCCGTTCGCTTATAGTATACTAGGTCTGTCAGAACAGAGCCTTTCTTATAACATAGATTTCCTCTCGGTCTTAGACCCTGTATACAAAAAAAAGCATGAACGTGATCAGAGAGGAAGTGTGACAAGATTTGAAAAAAAAAGTTGCGGTTTGAGGTATGGGCTGCAACAAAATTCTCCACTGAAAAGAGAGTGCGATCTCGCTGTTCTGTCACAACGTAGCCTGCCCTCTGGTGGAAGTGACACTGAACTAAACTCCACTTCACTTTTGTTTTGCAAGTTTGTGTGAAGGGTTACGCTTTTCGCATATTATGAATGACACAATTCTCACTTATTTATAGTCATAATTACATTAGATATTAATTACCACCAATATGCCTATATTTCTGTATTAGAGCTTTGTTTTCAACCATCAGCAATTTGACCTAATTATTGACCTAATTATTGAGCCAGTGGAGTTCCCACAAGGTTTTGCACGAAGGGGAACAGTTAAAACAGAGAGATAGCTGCACATGTGAGACAACTGCATCAGTGAGAGATAGCTGTACAAGGAGAGACAGTGAGAGATAGTTACAACAGTGAGACAGTTATAGCAATGAGTTATAGCTGCACAAGTGAGAGACAGCTACATAAGTGAGAGATAGCTGTACAAGTGAGACAGCTACATAAGTGAGATAGTTGCACAAGGTAGAGACAGCTGCATAAGTGAGAGACAGTTACAACAGAGATAGCTGCACATGTGAGATACAGCTACATAAGTGAGATATAGCTGTACAAGTGAGAGACAGCTATATAAGTGGGGGGGGGTACAATGAGGTTGTGGTGATTAAATCAAATGATGGCCACATACTAAAAGTCGTGGGCTGGCCTGATGACCTACATTTACAAGTCAAGTTCCTGCTTTTTGACTATGATCTGGCAATGTCGGATCCTGGATGCCACTCACACATACATTTAATCAGCACGGCTACACTTTGTTACATACATCTTATCCTAATATAAAGCACATTCAAATAAAGGACAACGTGTGCAAGGGTGGTTGTGTCACTATGCACATGTATATGTGGGCTTTTTGCTTGTACCTCGGCTCTGCTGTCATAGGTTCTTTGCAGTTTTTCCGCACATATTAGCATGCAATTACCATGCAGTTGGCCAATTCTTTGGTTGGCTCGTGTTCATGCTCACGCACAACTGTACACGTACTCATGCCCATTTAATTTCATATGGGAGGACATGTGTGAAGTTTGTTACTTATTCATTATTCACAGTTCATTATTCAGATTGGGTTTTTTTCAAAATCGATAGATGAGGTTGTCAACATGTCATATTTGCAATATTTTCTTCAAAGTGGCACTTGAATGTATTTTGTGACAAAAATCCAGAAAAATAAAATTATCAGCAAATTATGTGAAACAAGTGAATAAAAACTTACACAGGTCAATTCAAAGGTCACCAAATTTTGTGGGAGGGTTGAAGGGTGTTCAAATAAGCAAGCCATAAAATATTTTCCCATCACAAAAAAAGCAACTTTTAAATTGTCCTAGAAAAAATAAAACTTAAATTCTAATATTTGAAGTAAAAAACCTATCACAGCTCAATTCACTAAATTTTGTGAGAGGGTCAAGGGGAGTCCAAATATGCTAGCCATAAAATATTTTCTCGGCACAATGGCACTACTTGCCAGCTTTACTAGGCCTCTTCAATACGGAGGTGTTATATACCGAGCCCGATGCAAAGGAGAGTATGGCGTTACATACAACTTAAATTATCCGAGTTAAAAAACCTTAAATTGTAATATTCAAAGTCAAATAAAACTTGCTCAGGTCAATTCAAAGGTCACCAAATTTTGTATGAGGGTTGAGGGAGGTCCAGATTATAATCTTTAATTATATTATAGGGGTGTTTGCATGTTGCAAGTGAAGTTGAGAGTACTGTTTACATATTTATTACAGAGATAGCAAGCCCCTGTAGGATTGCAAGTCTAGAGCTCCACTACGCTAGCCACCAAGGCCTGGTCTGCAGATAGGCTTTAGACACGAGGGGGAACTGTAATTCGGTAGAGGGCAGCTATTAGGGATAATACGGTATTGACAATATTTAGGATAGAAAAGGAATGTTTGACTGAAATCAATGTGCAATCTCATCAGAAACCAAAACTGACTTCCAGCTTAACATGCTGTATTCTCTGCAATATTCGTCTTGGGAAGGTGTGAAAAAGAACTTTGGATGGTCAAAGATATGTCTTAAAAATGTTTTGGAAGATCTTGAAAAAGTTGAGGTCTCAAAAAGGCTATTTTTGTTTTGGCACCCACCCATCAAGAATTTTTTTTCACTGAACCATTATCTGTGACAAATATGTCATATATATATAAGTTTATTTGGAACAAAAATGACATATTGCATACAGCATGGCTCGCAATTCTCAGTGACTTAAAATGTTTGGAAATGACCACACAGGAGCAGAAACTAGGATTTTCCACTCGGAAAAGTCAGGAGGTTGGGAAGGCCTGATGCTGCAGGTGTGCTAGCAACCTGCCATTCCTGAATAAAGATTCTCCAACATTTTGGTAGCATGGACTTCTTTGTGCCAACATGTACACAATGGCAGAGATACAGCAATCTTGAAATAGCAAAGAATTTTTTGTCACAAGTTTGACATCTCGTGATGACTTCAGTAGTACATAAATTGATAATTTGTTGTCACAAGAGGAGTTCCTCTCAAGTCATGACTTAAAGATGATGGGCAATGGATTTCATTTCTAAAAACATGGATCAAATTGATGGAAACATCTCCCACAAACAAAAATATAAGGCACATTAGAAGGTTTCAAATCAGGAAAATATTTGAGTGATGGGCAGTTTTACACTGCACTACAAAGTTTCTTAGTGTTCAGTCTGTGGTCCATAATGGTCCCAACTTAAAGCAATGTAGACAAGAAGGTGGACTATTGTCCAACTCTGTAAAGAAGGCAGGGCAATCTGATCATAGAAAATTAAATAATGTTAATAAGGCATTCACTTTTGGTAAATCATTGGTGCAAGTTTCACATTACTGAAGAAGTGAAGTTATTTTTATCAGTTTCCTTGCATCACACAGAAAGAACCTTACTGAAAATTGTTTTTTTTTGGACAATTTTATTAATCAATTTGAAATGTCTACTACTTTTTATTTTTTTTACAATTTTAGACTTTAATGACATCATTTAATACATAAATCTACACATGGAAGTTACTAATTATTTCCTGAAGCAGTTGGAGCCAAATATCATTTGGTCATGAATGAATATGACGAAATAAAATCACACAATCTTTGTGACATCATCCGGGCATCTTTGGCCGTTTCATGACAATATTTTGACAAACATATCATACAGGTGGCATAATACGGTCACTCCATGGCCTTGAATGACCAGAGATGTTTGGCTTTACCTGTTAAAAAATTATATACCAGGTATATTGAGGATGGGAGGTTGGGCATGTTGATCAATTTAACTAACCTGGCAATGTCTTTAAAACAAGAAAAATATATATGAAAATATAGCATAGCTCTATAGCAAGTAGAAACAAATATTTTTCCTGGCCTTGACCATGAATGATTTCTGAAAATTAACCTACTTGCGATCATTAGTCAAATGTATCCAGGTTGAGAGTTCTTAAATCAAACTTGTCAATTCTTATTTCACAGAAATTAGAACAGAACCTGATTGCATCATTCACACAACTATAACTGGATTGTAGAGTTTGAATGTAGAGTAATTAATTCTGAAAACTGGTCCCTTTACTTGGAAAATGTGGCTTTTTATTGTTAATTATATAATCCCAAACATAATCACAGCTGTGAGCATTTTGCCCCTGTTGTCCTCCTATGTGGCACTGCTTGTCTAGTGTCACAATATGATAGCTTCATGATTGGATACTATTTAACATGATAGCTTTTCACTTGCAATTTACTCAAGTTGCTTTTGAAACCTGGGTCCAGACAGTCTGGTATACAAGGTCATCAACATCGCTCGCTTGAAATTGCTTGAATACCCCATCAAGAGCTTTTTTCACAGCTTCCTTGGTTGCAGCTCCCACCATCTTTTCTTTCACATGCGCAGTATCTGGGCTCCTGAAACATTCCACAATAAGTTAAAATGATGCAAAATCAGTTAATACAAATTTTTCTGGTCCTTATTATTCATTACAGATAACTACTCATGGGAATTAAGGAAATAGTTTTTTCAGACAAAATCTTCTTTAGCTTATGCTGGTCAATTTTATGCATTTTGGTCTGTCATTTTTAAAAATCCCACAATATATCACTTATTAAGTGATGATTGTGTGTACATTCTTGCATGATTTACAAGTCTGGGTCACATTAACTCGCATTGAAATATTAATATATTGTACCAGGGCTTGACATACGCACTGGCCCGGGGCCACCAGATCCTCTGTTCGGGCCAGTGAATGCTCTGCTCTAGTGGCCCAGTTGGGCAACCATATTTTTGGTCTTTTAGTGGACCAAACTATCTTGATTTTATTATTCTAATCCTCGATTTATATCATATCACGATAGAAATCTGATTATCATCCTATTATCCTAAGAAACTTTGGGCCACCACTTCTCATGCTTTGGTGGCCCAACTGGGCAACCAACATTTTTCTCTTTATGTCAAGGCCTGTGTACGATGATGGATCCCTGAGTCTTTGTATTTATGTAGTGTCCGGGATACATCATTGCAAAATATATTAATATTTCAATGCGAGTTAATACGCTCCGGTCGTTTTCGCGCCAAAAATAAGAGCCTCTCCCTGTCACTTCTGCTTTTCAGAATGGCAGCCTCATCGTAAGCACATTTAAGCATTGTTAAACTGAAATTTTCTCAGACTTGTGGAAAATTTTCACTTATTATATGAAGGCGGACTACTGTTTACACATGGTAGTTTATTTCTGTCTATTAACAGACAAGGATTTTAATTATGTCGCCATTGGGGGAGTTTGTATCTGGACAGTATGAGCAAAGTTTATTTACTTTTCACGCTGATAAAGTCAATTATTAAAAAATAAATCACCGTCCACAGTAGTGTTCTTATCGATACAGGTTTTCACGTGTCGATACTTTTGTGTCTTGTGTCAAACAATGTTGACATATATATCGATACAGGAACTGCCCAACTTTGATCTGATATGTGTACATCGATACCCTGTTGTTTTTACAGCCTCCCGCTCTCAACGTGATAACCGTTACACGTGAGATTGCAATTGGCCACGCCCATGGAACAGGGCAACATGTCAAACAGACACAAAATTCACAAAATAATGTGCTTTTGCTCTTTTATTTAAATCTTTACATAAATTAACAGGTAGGCAAAATATCGATAATCATTTCATGCATGTCGACATGCCGTACACTTATCAGTATCGATAAGAGCAATAGTCCACAGGTTGCCCTCGTGTATTAGACGGCCCCCCAAACATTAACTAAGGGTTTGGGTATGAAAACCTCGTCTTATATTCAAGTTTGTATGGTACACACTGAAGTCTTCATGCACTGATTTCTCTTCTATGCTGAAAGATGATAATTATTATATCGAACATCAGACTTCAATAATTGAAGAGCTGAACAGCTCAATTTTCAGCTGTCAATGATGTAAATCTGCTAATAACTGAGAGCAGTGGCAAATTATATTTTTTGGTGTGACAAACTGCTTGGTCCCTGGGTGCAATTTTCATAACAATTCATTTATACTATTCATTGCAATTTGCTATGCCAAAATATCAAAGCTCCATTTGTTATATTTTAACAATTTCATAATTATCAGCAACTGTTAATTGTTACAGGCATTGGAGCTTTTTCCAACAGGCATTATCACATGTTAAATTGATGTAAACAATGTTCTGTGAGCAACTACTTAGTAACATGAGTGATAGTGACAATAGCATTAGTTTACTCATAAAATTCCTCAATGATTACATACATATAAAAAAAGCATGAACGCAATCAGAGAGGAAGGCCGACAAGATTTGAAAAAAGGTGCTGTGTGAAGTATGGGCTGCAATAAAATTTGCCACTGAAAAGAGTGTGATCTTGTTCCATCACCACGTTGCCTGCCCCTGGTGATGTTTCCACTTCTGTTTTATTTTGCAATTTTATGCGATGTTTTGCGCAATATGTACATTCAAAATAGAGTAGTTTTCACTCAATTTTTATCAGAATTATGTTAGATATGAAAGATTACCCACAATATACCTATATTTCTGTATTAGAGCTTTGAGATAGCTGCATAGGTGAGAGATAGTTGTACAAGGGAGAAACAGCTGCATAAGTGAGATACAGCTGCACATGTAAGAGACAGCATCTTTTCCCAGCCGAAGGCACTTGTTACATACTATATAAAAAAGCATGAACATGATCAGTTGCTGTTTGAGGTATGGACTGCAATAAAATTCTCCACTGAAAACAGTGCGATCTTGCTGTTCCATCACCATGTAGCCTGCCCTCTGGTGGAAGTGACACTGAACTAAACTCCACTTCACTTTTGTTTTGCAAGTTTGTGTGAAGGGTTACGCTTTTGGCATATTACGAATGACACAATTATCACTTATTTGTTGTCATAATTACATTAAATATGCCTAGTTACAGCAGAGATAGATAGCTGCACAAGTGAGAAATAGCTGCATAAGTGAGAGATAGCCACAACAGAGAGAGACACCATCCTTTCCCAGCTGAAGGCAATTGTTTGATCACAGGTTGCCATAGAGTGAAAGTCCCCAGCCCCTCTCTGTCTCTGTCCTATATACTAATACAAGGTATGCCACTGGGAGGTCAGAATGGGTACACTGCTTTGCATTATAACCTCAGCATATATACATGTTACCAACTCAAGTAAAACAAAACTTACACCTTTATGTGATTCATACAAGCCCTCTTACAAAATAGAGCACACATTTTTGTTCTAAATATATGTCATAAGCTAGTTAGAAGCATGTTTGTTGAAAAAAGTTTGGTCATCAACAATGTGCTGCCCATATGCCAGGCACTATTGAAAACGGTTACAGCAGTAAGTCTATATTTTTAGAGAGGGGGCTACACGTTTTCCATACAGGCAGGCTGTGTGCATGTGGTGATCACAATTTGGCAGTCTATTAAGAATCACATAGTTATAAATCACCTTTGCAATCAATGTTTGAATATTTGTACTTTCTTTCAAATATATCCCCCAAAGTTAATATATTTTCTTTCTTTTAAATATATGCCCCCACAGTAAATAATTATATACGTCCTTTCTTTCAAATACATGTCAATGCATTCTCAGTCAAGAAAATTATGATGTTCTGGGTGTGGAGGGTAATAACCGTTTTTTGTAACAACATGAATAAAATAAAATGGTGACATGGGTCAGAACTGCAACAGTCAATCGCCGGAGGTCGTGTTTATTTACTGGGGAAGCTTCAATATGATGGTCAGTGCATAGTGTTTCTAGAAACAGTGGATTTCGAGTCTATTTTGCCGATGTCTTTGGCTATAATTGCAATTGAGCTGAATGTCAGGTCTCACACTTCACCTTGCAATTCCTGTACCTTTCAAAACGTGAAAAGTGTTTATTTGTTTTCACGGCAAGAATGTTTGAGTCACTGTCAAATGACGTCAGAAGTGGTGACGTAGCCAACTTCTCCGTATAAGTCAATGGAAACTCGGACAATCTGCAGGTTTATTGAATGCATGAAAATCACGCTACAGCCGGCGACAACAGAGCTGCGGTTTCATTTTCAAAGCCTTTTATGTGCGTCTGCACTCTCGCAAATATTCCCACCAAGTTGTTTTCTGACACTTGCATGTGCAAAGAAAGTGAAATGGTGTGATAAACATCGGTAATCAATTGATAAACTGAACCGCAGGTCTGTTGTCGTCCACAGGTCTGTTGTCGTCCGCAGGTCTGTTGTCGTTGGCTGTATTTCTGTTAATATTGAACGGGTATCATTAAAAATCTGCAGACCATTAAAGTCGAAGATCTTCTTTCGATGTGAGCAGTTTTTACACAGTTTTTTTAAGTTTTTGTGAAAATCAGGAGTGAAAAACATGTAAGTGTCCGGATTTGGCTGCCGGTCACTGTATACAGTTCACAACCCTTCTGCTGTTCTTTGAACTGAGCATGTGCAGAACATGAACTTCCTGCTTACTGGCCGCCATATTGAATTTAAGTCGTTGAACAAAACAGAGAATATTTCAAATGCACATTCGATGGGGAAATGTTCGACATTAAAACATTTTTGTATGTCCCGTTGTGAAAACAAACTATTATTCACAGTTTGCATGTATTATTAATGTCTCTTGGTGATTATTTTACTTGAAAACACAGTTTAAAGGCATTGTTTACATGGGCGAAAATATGTATAATTGACCGCAACAAACATTACTCCCGGAAGTGGTGAAAAGAAGGTGCTCTCTAGCGTATGAGCGATAATTGGTGAAAGATCGGCGAACTGTATATAAAAATAGTGATGGCAGTGGATGTCGGTCTGGCTGCCTGTGTCTGTGGTTTGATTTGTGAAAATATGAATGATCAGTCGTATTTCGCACATCGTTTGATTTATTAAAATATGAATGATCAGTCGAATTTCGCACGTCATTTTTCAGGTTTGCTTTATCTTAGAAGTTTGTGGTGGAAACGTTAAATGAGAATGCTGTAGCGTATAAGTGTGAATCACGGAACACAAGACTCAGAGAGAATTCATTTCAGAAAATGGCCAGATACACAGTCGTTTCCACAATTTACAGCACCATTTGCCTTCAGGAATTTCTGATTAATTTGCTTCCTCTTTATATGCGTACGCATCGGTAAATGCGGTTCTCTTTGGTCGGAAATCCTTTTTCAGAGAACTTGGAAGTGACATTATGGCAAGTAATGAATTCTCCCTTCGTTGACCTACTTTTTGATGGGCGGAAAACCGGCACGAAGGTAGCGACATGAACACGTATTTGTAAATCAGACTTCTAATTTTTTCAGGAGACGCGAAAAGCCTTACCAGTGAATAAGTATAAGTCGATCTCTCTTCCCTTGTTCTCCTAAATCTAGGAAGAAATCATAAACGCAATAGCGAGCAGAATCATGAGGAAGTATGTCCAAAAACTCCATCCACTTGTCCTCATCGGAAAGGGATGGGTCACACTCGCTTTTCTTTTTGCAGTTTGCTTCGTCGATGATAACAGCGTCTCTTTTGTCGTTAAACTTCAGCGTCATGTACTGATAGGTGTGCTTCCCCTTCATTTCTACAAACAGTTTAATGGCCTCATCGGCCACTGAAATACCGGAACTCATGGTGTATGGCTTTGAATCAGGAAGATATCCACTCAACGGCTGGGGACCAAATGTTCTATTTTAATCTTGACTTCCAATATCCTTATACGGATACGCGCAACAAGTGACTCCACTTCGCAGTTTGTTGCACTTGAATGTGTGCAACCGTTCAAAGAGTGTCTAGCGGTCCAGGTTTAAAATAATTACCAGGATTTTCCACCAGAGTGCCATGTACACCTCCCCGCCCTCTTGTGTAAAATTGAAAATCTAGGGCCTCGGACCACTATTAATATGTCCCATTGAAAACCATAGTAAATGCCTCACCTTCAAAAATTCATAAAAAATATATGTATCGACCTAGGGTATTTTGAACAATATTTATCAGATGGCAAAAATATTCATCTTTCTAAAAGCAGAGTATGAAGTTAGGTTGACCATTGAAATTTTTTGCTATGACCTGTTAAAGCGCCACCTATCTTGAAAACAAAGAACAGAACATGGAAATATAGGAATGAGCCCCTGACAGCAAAGATCAATATATAGTCCCTTGAATTATTCTCATTATTTTTCTAATAACTTCGAAAAACAAGCCATTATTGTACTATTAAATAGCACTATTCATTTTATGTCTAATGTGATCTGCATCTCGTTATTATCATGTATAATAAGGGGGAGTAGGAAATTATCAAGCACTACTTTCGTATGTTCTTGTCCCACATATCAAATAGTAGACCCAGGTCTAGGGCCTCAGACCACTATTACAATGTCCCATTGAAAACCATAGTAAATGCCTCACCTTCAAAAATTCATGGAAAATATTCGTATCGACCTAGGGTATTTTGAAAAATACTTATAAGATGGCAAAAATATTTATCTTTCTAAAAGCAGAGTATGAAGTTAGGTTGACCATTGAAATTTTTTGCTGGGATCTGTTAAAGCGCCACCTACCTAGAAAACAAAGAACAGAACATGGCAATATAGAAATGAGCCCCTGATAGCAAAGATCAATATATAGTCCCTTCAATTATTCTCATTATTTTTCTAATAACTTTGACAAAACAAGCCATTATTGTGCTATTAAATATCACTATTCATTTTATGTCTAATGTGATCTGCATCTCGTTATTATCATGTATAATAAGGGGGAGTAGGAAATTATCAAGCACTACTTTCGTATGTTCTTGTCCCACATATCAAATAGTAGACCCAGGTCTAGGGCCTCGGACCACTATTACAATGTCCCATTGAAAACCATAGTAAATGCCTCACCTTAAAAAATTCATGGAAAATATTCGTATCGACCTAGGGTATTTTGAAAAATACTTATAAGATGGCAAAAATATTTATCTTTCTAAAAGCAGAGTATGAAGTTAGGTTGACCATTGAAATTTTTTGCTGGGATCTGTTAAAGCGCCACCTACCTTGAAAACAAAGAACAGAACATGGCAATATAGAAATGAGCCCCTGATAGCAAAGATCAATATATAGTCCCTTCAATTATTCTCATTATTTTTCTAATAACTTTGACAAAACAAGCCATTATTGTGCTATTAAATATCACTATTCATTTTATGTCTAATGTGATCTGCATCTCGTTATTATCATGTATAATAAGGGGGAGTAGGAAATTATCAAGCACTACTTTCGTATGTTCTTGTCCCACATATCAAATAGTAGACCCAGGTCTAGGGCCTCGGACCACTATTACAATGTCCCATTGAAAACCATAGTAAATGCCTCACCTTCAAAAATTCATGGAAAATATTCGTATCGACCTAGGGTATTTTGAAAAATACTTATAAGATGGCAAAAATATTTATCTTTCTAAAAGCAGAGTATGAAGTTAGGTTGACCATTGAAATTTTTTGCTGGGATCTGTTAAAGCGCCACCTACCTTGAAAACAAAGAACAGAACATGGCAATATAGAAATGAGCCCCTGATAGCAAAGATCAATATATAGTCCCTTCAATTATTCTCATTATTTTTCTAATAACTTTGACAAAACAAGCCATTATTGTACTATTAAATATCACTATTCATTTTATGTCTAATGTGATCTGCATCTCGTTATTATCATGTATAATAAGGGGGAGTAGGAAATTATCAAGCACTACTTTCGTATGTTCTTGTCCCACATATCAAATAGTAGACCCAGGTCTAGGGCCTCGGACCACTATTACAATGTCCCATTGAAAACCATAGTTTGTTTGTTTGTTTGTTTGTTTGTTTGTTTGTTTGGGGTTTTACATCACTTTCAACATTATTTCAGTTATTTCGTGATGAGACCTACTTGAAGCAGATATAGTGCTGCCTCACTGAATTGTCATGTCGCTGGTCCTTGACATGACAACCCACCCGGTCACAGATTTACAAGGACAACGGGTTAACCCTTTAGGCACGGGCCTCAGCTCATGTGGGAAATTGTGTCATGAGTTCAATCTCGGCACCGCCGGGGTTCGAACCCACGACCTTCGGATCACCACAGAGGAACTGGTGCTAATAAGCTGGCGCCCTAACCAACTGCGCCACGGCCCGTGGCGAAAACCATAGTAAATGCCTCACCTTAAAAAATTCATGGAAAATATTCGTATCGACCTAGGGTATTTTGAAAAATACTTATAAGATGGCAAAAATATTTATCTTTCTAAAAGCAGAGTATGAAGTTAGGTTGACCATTGAAATTTTTTGCTGGGATCTGTTAAAGCGCCACCTACCTTGAAAACAAAGAACAGAACATGGCAATATAGAAATGAGCCCCTGATAGCAAAGATCAATATATAGTCCCTTCAATTATTCTCATTATTTTTCTAATAACTTTGACAAAACAAGCCATTATTGTGCTATTAAATATCACTATTCATTTTATGTCCAATGTGATCTGCATCTCGTTATTATCATGTATAATAAGGGGGAGTAGGAAATTATCAAGCACTACTTTCGTATGTTCTTGTCCCACATATCAAATAGTAGACCCAGGTCTAGGGCCTCGGACCACTATTACAATATCCCATTGAAAACCATAGTTTGTTTGTTTGTTTGTTTGTTTGTTTGGGGTTTTACATCACTTTCAACATTATTTCAGTTATTTCGTGATGAGACCTACTTGAAGCAGATATAGTGCTGCCTCACTGAATTGTCATGTCGCAGGTCCTTGACATGACAACCCACCCGGTCACAGATTTACAAGGACAACGGGTTAACCCTTTAGGCACGGGCCTCAGCTCATGTGGGAAATTGTGTCATGAGTTCAATCTCGGCACGGCCGGGGTTCGAACCCACGACCTTTGGATCACCACAGAGGAACTGGTGCTAATAAGCTGGCGCCCTAACCAACTGCGCCACGGCCCGTGGCGAAAACCATAGTAAATGCCTCACCTTCAAAAATTCATGGAAAATATTCGTATCGACCTAGGGTATTTTGAAAAATACTTATAAGATGGCAAAAATATTTATCTTTCTAAAAGCAGAGTATGAAGTTAGGTTGACCATTGAAATTTTTTGCTGGGATCTGTTAAAGCGCCACCTACCTTGAAAACAAAGAACAGAACATGGCAATATAGAAATGAGCCCCTGATAGCAAAGATCAATATATAGTCCCTTCAATTATTCTCATTATTTTTCTAATAACTTTGACAAAACAAGCCATTATTGTGCTATTAAATATCACTTTTCATTTTATGTCTAATGTGATCTGCATCTCGTTATTATCATGTATAATAAGGGGGAGTAGGAAATTATCAAGCACTACTTTCGTATGTTCTTGTCCCACATATCAAATAGTAGACCCAGGTCTAGGGCCTCGGACCACTATTACAATGTCCCATTGAAAACCATAGTTTGTTTGTTTGTTTGTTTGTTTGTTTGTTTGGGGTTTTACATCACTTTCAACATTATTTCAGTTATTTCGTGATGAGACCTACTTGAAGCAGATATAGTGCTGCCTCACTGAATTGTCATGTCGCAGGTCCTTGACATGACAACCCACCCGGTCACAGATTTACAAGGACAACGGGTTAACCCTTTAGGCACGGGCCTCAGCTCATGTGGGAAATTGTGTCATGAGTTCAATCTCGGCACGGCCGGGGTTCGAACCCACGACCTTTGGATCACCACAGAGGAACTGGTGCTAATAAGCTGGCGCCCTAACCAACTGCGCCACGGCCCGTGGCGAAAACCATAGTAAATGCCTCACCTTAAAAAATTCATGGAAAATATTCGTATCGACCTAGGTTATTTTGAAAAATACTTATAAGATGGCAAAAATATTTATCTTTCTAAAAGCAGAGTATGAAGTTAGGTTGACCATTGAAATTTTTTGCTGGGATCTGTTAAAGCGCCACCTACCTTGAAAACAAAGAACAGAACATGGCAATATAGAAATGAGCCCCTGATAGCAAAGATCAATATATAGTCCCTTCAATTATTCTCATTATTTTTCTAATAACTTTGACAAAACAAGCCATTATTGTGCTATTAAATATCACTATTCATTTTATGTCTAATGTGATCTGCATCTCGTTATTATCATGTATAATAAGGGGGAGTAGGAAATTATCAAGCACTACGTTCGTATGTTCTTGTCCCACATATCAAATAGTAGACCCAGGTCTAGGGCCTCGGACCACTATTACAATGTCCCATTGAAAACCATAGTTTGTTTGTTTGTTTGTTTGTTTGTTTGGGGTTTTACATCACTTTCAACATTATTTCAGTTATTTCGTGATGAGACCTACTTGAAGCAGATATAGTGCTGCCTCACTGAATTGTCATGTCGCTGGTCCTTGACATGACAACCCAACCGGTCACAGATTTACAAGGACAACGGGTTAACCCTTTAGGCACGGGCCTCAGCTCATGTGGGAAATTGTGTCATGAGTTCAATCTCGGCACGGCCGGGGTTCGAACCCACGACCTTTGGATCACCACAGAGGAACTGGTGCTAATAAGCTGGCGCCCTAACCAACTGCGCCACGGCCCGTGGCGAAAACCATAGTAAATGCCTCACCTTAAAAAATTCATGGAAAATATTCGTATCGACCTAGGGTATTTTGAAAAATACTTATAAGATGGCAAAAATATTTATCTTTCTAAAAGCAGAGTATGAAGTTAGGTTGACCATTGAAATTTTTTGCTGGGATCTGTTAAAGCGCCACCTACCTTGAAAACAAAGAACAGAACATGGCAATATAGAAATGAGCCCCTGATAGCAAAGATCAATATATAGTCCCTTCAATTATTCTCATTAATTTTCTAATAACTTTGACAAAACAAGCCATTATTGTGCTATTAAATATCACTATTCATTTTATGTCTAATGTGATCTGCATCTCGTTATTATCATGTATAATAAGGGGGAGTAGGAAATTATCAAGCACTACTTTCGTATGTTCTTGTCCCACATATCAAATAGTAGACCCAGGTCTAGGGCCTCGGACCACTATTACAATGTCCCATTGAAAACCATAGTTTGTTTGTTTGTTTGTTTGTTTGGGGTTTTACATCACTTTCAACATTATTTCAGTTATTTCGTGATGAGACCTACTTGAAGCAGATATAGTGGCTGCCTCACTGAATTGTCATGTCGCAGGTCCTTGACATGACAACCCACCCGGTCACAGATTTACAAGGACAACGGGTTAACCCTTTAGGCACGGGCCTCAGCTCATGTGGGAAATTGTGTCATGAGTTCAATCTCGGCACGGCCGGGGTTCGAACCCACGACCTTTGGATCACCACAGAGGAACTGGTGCTAATAAGCTGGCGCCCTAACCAACTGCGCCACGGCCCGTGGCGAAAACCATAGTAAATGCCTCACCTTCAAAAATTCATGGAAAATATTCGTATCGACCTAGGGTATTTTGAAAAATACTTATAAGATGGCAAAAATATTTATCTTTCTAAAAGCAGAGTATGAAGTTAGGTTGACCATTGAAATTTTTTGCTGGGATCTGTTAAAGCGCCACCTACCTTGAAAACAAAGAACAGAACATGGCAATATAGAAATGAGCCCCTGATAGCAAAGATCAATATATAGTCCCTTCAATTATTCTCATTATTTTTCTAATAACTTTGACAAAACAAGCCATTATTGTGCTATTAAATATCACTATTCATTTTATGTCTAATGTGATCTGCATCTCGTTATTATCATGTATAATAAGGGGGAGTAGGAAATTATCAAGCACTACTTTCGTATGTTCTTGTCCCACATATCAAATAGTAGACCCAGGTCTAGGGCCTCGGACCACTATTACAATGTCCCATTGAAAACCATAGTTTGTTTGTTTGTTTGTTTGTTTGTTTGTTTGGGGTTTTACATCACTTTCAACATTATTTCAGTTATTTCGTGATGAGACCTACTTGAAGCAGATATAGTGCTGCCTCACTGAATTGTCATGTCGCTGGTCCTTGACATGACAACCCAACCGGTCACAGATTTACAAGGACAACGGGTTAACCCTTTAGGCACGGGCCTCAGCTCATGTGGGAAATTGTGTCATGAGTTCAATCTCGGCACGGCCGGGGTTCGAACCCACGACCTTTGGATCACCACAGAGGAACTGGTGCTAATAAGCTGGCGCCCTAACCAACTGCGCCACGGCCCGTGGCGAAAACCATAGTAAATGCCTCACCTTAAAAAATTCATGGAAAATATTCGTATCGACCTAGGGTATTTGGAAAAATACTTATAAGATGGCAAAAATATTTATCTTTCTAAAAGCAGAGTATGAAGTTAGGTTGACCATTGAAATTTTTTGCTGGGATCTGTTAAAGCGCCACCTACCTTGAAAACAAAGAACAGAACATGGCAATATAGAAATGAGCCCCTGATAGCAAAGATCAATATATAGTCCCTTGAATTATTCTCATTATTTTTCTAATAACTTTGACAAAACAAGCCATTATTGTGCTATTAAATATCACTATTCATTTTATGTCTAATGTGATCTGCATCTCGTTATTATCATGTATAATAAGGGGGAGTAGGAAATTATCAAGCACTACTTTCGTATGTTCTTGTCCCACATATCAAATAGTAGACCCAGGTCTAGGGCCTCAGACCACTATTACAATGTCCCATTGAAAACCATAGTAAATGCCTCACCTTCAAAAATTCATGGAAAATATTCGTATCGACCTAGGGTATTTTGAAAAATACTTATAAGATGGCAAAAATATTTATCTTTCTAAAAGCAGAGTATGAAGTTAGGTTGACCATTGATTTTTTTTGCTGGGATCTGTTAAAGCGCCACCTACCTAGAAAACAAAGAACAGAACATGGCAATATAGAAATGAGCCCCTGATAGCAAAGATCAATATATAGTCCCTTCAATTATTCTCATTATTTTTCTAATAACTTTGACAAAACAAGCCATTATTGTGCTATTAAATATCACTATTCATTTTATGTCTAATGTGATCTGCATCTCGTTATTATCATGTATAATAAGGGGGAGTAGGAAATTATCAAGCACTACTTTCGTATGTTCTTGTCCCACATATCAAATAGTAGACCCAGGTCTAGGGCCTCGGACCACTATTACAATGTCCCATTGAAAACCATAGTAAATGCCTCACCTTCAAAAATTCATGGAAAATATTCGTATCGACCTAGGGTATTTTGAAAAATACTTATAAGATGGCAAAAATATTTATCTTTCTAAAAGCAGAGTATGAAGTTAGGTTGACCATTGAAATTTTTTGCTGGGATCTGTTAAAGCGCCACCTACCTAGAAAACAAAGAACAGAACATGGCAATATAGAAATGAGCCCCTGATAGCAAAGATCAATATATAGTCCCTTCAATTATTCTCATTATTTTTCTAATAACTTTGACAAAACAAGCCATTATTGTGCTATTAAATATCACTATTCATTTTATGTCTAATGTGATCTGCATCTCGTTATTATCATGTATAATAAGGGGGAGTAGGAAATTATCAAGCACTACTTTCGTATGTTCTTGTCCCACATATCAAATAGTAGACCCAGGTCTAGGGCCTCGGACCACTATTACAATGTCCCATTGAAAACCATAGTAAATGCCTCACCTTCAAAAATTCATGGAAAATATTCGTATCGACCTAGGGTATTTTGAAAAATACTTATAAGATGGCAAAAATATTTATCTTTCTAAAAGCAGAGTATGAAGTTAGGTTGACCATTGAAATTTTTTGCTGGGATCTGTTAAAGCGCCACCTACCTTGAAAACAAAGAACAGAACATGGCAATATAGAAATGAGCCCCTGATAGCAAAGATCAATATATAGTCCCTTCAATTATTCTCATTATTTTTCTAATAACTTTGACAAAACAAGCCATTATTGTGCTATTAAATATCACTATTCATTTTATGTCTAATGTGATCTGCATCTCGTTATTATCATGTATAATAAGGGGGAGTAGGAAATTATCAAGCACTACTTTCGTATGTTCTTGTCCCACATATCAAATAGTAGACCCAGGTCTAGGGCCTCGGACCACTACTACAATGTCCCATTGAAAACCATAGTTTGTTTGTTTGTTTGTTTGTTTGTTTGTTTGTTTGGGGTTTTACATCACTTTCAACATTATTTCAGTTATTTCGTGATGAGACCTACTTGAAGCAGATATAGTGGCTGCCTCACTGAATTGTCATGTCGCAGGTCCTTGACATGACAACCCACCCGGTCACAGATTTACAAGGACAACGGGTTAACCCTTTAGGCACGGGCCTCAGCTCATGTGGGAAATTGTGTCATGAGTTCAATCTCGGCACGGCCGGGGTTCGAACCCACGACCTTTGGATCACCACAGAGGAACTGGTGCTAATAAGCTGGCGCCCTAACCAACTGCGCCACGGCCCGTGGCGAAAACCATAGTAAATGCCTCACCTTCAAAAATTCATGGAAAATATTCGTATCGACCTAGGGTATTTTGAAAAATACTTATAAGATGGCAAAAATATTTATCTTTCTAAAAGCAGAGTATGAAGTTAGGTTGACCATTGAAATTTTTTGCTGGGATCTGTTAAAGCGCCACCTACCTTGAAAACAAAGAACAGAACATGGCAATATAGAAATGAGCCCCTGATAGCAAAGATCAATATATAGTCCCTTCAATTATTCTCATTATTTTTCTAATAACTTTGACAAAACAAGCCATTATTGTGCTATTAAATATCACTATTCATTTTATGTCTAATGTGATCTGCATCTCGTTATTATCATGTATAATAAGGGGGAGTAGGAAATTATCAAGCACTACTTTCGTATGTTCTTGTCCCACATATCAAATAGTAGACCCAGGTCTAGGGCCTCGGACCACTATTACAATGTCCCATTGAAAACCATAGTTTGTTTGTTTGTTTGTTTGTTTGTTTGTTTGGGGTTTTACATCACTTTCAACATTATTTCAGTTATTTCGTGATGAGACCTACTTGAAGCAGATATAGTGCTGCCTCACTGAATTGTCATGTCGCAGGTCCTTGACATGACAACCCACCCGGTCACAGATTTACAAGGACAACGGGTTAACCCTTTAGGCACGGGCCTCAGCTCATGTGGGAAATTGTGTCATGAGTTCAATCTCGGCACGGCCGGGGTTCGAACCCACGACCTTTGGATCACCACAGAGGAACTGGTGCTAATAAGCTGGCGCCCTAACCAACTGCGCCACGGCCCGTGGCGAAAACCATAGTAAATGCCTCACCTTCAAAAATTCATGGAAAATATTCGTATCGACCTAGGGTATTTTGAAAAATACTTATAAGATGGCAAAAATATTTATCTTTCTAAAAGCAGAGTATGAAGTTAGGTTGACCATTGAAATTTTTTGCTGGGATCTGTTAAAGCGCCACCTACCTTGAAAACAAAGAACAGAACATGGCAATATAGAAATGAGCCCCTGATAGCAAAGATCAATATATAGTCCCTTCAATTATTCTCATTATTTTTCTAATAACTTTGACAAAACAAGCCATTATTGTGCTATTAAATATCACTATTCATTTTATGTCTAATGTGATCTGCATCTCGTTATTATCATGTATAATAAGGGGGAGTAGGAAATTATCAAGCACTACTTTCGTATGTTCTTGTCCCACATATCAAATAGTAGACCCAGGTCTAGGGCCTCGGACCACTATTACAATGTCCCATTGAAAACCATAGTTTGTTTGTTTGTTTGTTTGTTTGTTTGGGGTTTTACATCACTTTCAACATTATTTCAGTTATTTCGTGATGAGACCTACTTGAAGCAGATATAGTGCTGCCTCACTGAATTGTCATGTCGCAGGTCCTTGACATGACAACCCACCCGGTCACAGATTTACAAGGACAACGGGTTAACCCTTTAGGCACGGGCCTCAGCTCATGTGGGAAATTGTGTCATGAGTTCAATCTCGGCACGGCCGGGGTTCGAACCCACGACCTTTGGATCACCACAGAGGAACTGGTGCTAATAAGCTGGCGCCCTAACCAACTGCGCCACGGCCCGTGGCGAAAACCATAGTAAATGCCTCACCTTAAAAAATTCATGGAAAATATTCGTATCGACCTAGGGTATTTTGAAAAATACTTATAAGATGGCAAAAATATTTATCTTTCTAAAAGCAGAGTATGAAGTTAGGTTGACCATTGAAATTTTTTGCTGGGATCTGTTAAAGCGCCACCTACCTTGAAAACAAAGAACAGAACATGGCAATATAGAAATGAGCCCCTGATAGCAAAGATCAATATATAGTCCCTTCAATTATTCTCATTATTTTTCTAATAACTTTGACAAAACAAGCCATTATTGTGCTATTAAATATCACTATTCATTTTATGTCTAATGTGATCTGCATCTCGTTATTATCATGTATAATAAGGGGGAGTAGGAAATTATCAAGCACTACTTTCGTATGCCCTGGTCCCACATATCAAATAGTAAACTCAGGTCTAATAGCCACAGTGCACCAATTCGAAGCCACTATATAATCCTATTTAAACATGCAACTTTCAAACTTCACTAAAAAATTGTTAAAATGTTTCAATTGATCCTTTCTTATTTTTTCCTAACAGAAAAATACTGTAATATTAATTTAAAGGCAAAGAAAATATACATTCACCTGGAAAATTTTCGGCTGGGTTGGTCTCAAACCAGACCTTCTGTGCAAATGCGTTTTTTTAAGGCAGACTTCATGAATATCAAATAATTTTGGAACTGCACCCAAATTTTTTATTTAATATTAATTAGCTTTCATTTGACTTTTCTTTCATCATTACATGTTATATTTTAAATATTTATCAAAAGATTTCCATGCATATGCTTTGTTTGTAGTGTTCTCCAATCACCCATCGGCAAAGCCCAGATAGGTGATCTGGAGAGGTCTGAGATTTTTGCTTTTTGGTCATAATCTCGTTCAGATGTGATTTTTTAAATATCCAACTGTTTAAGTGATAATTCGTATTTTATGTATGATTATGTCTAAAATCTCACAAAAAAGCTTGATTATTTTTTGGATAACATTAAATAAAGAAAATATAAATACTTGATAATAATCGCCAGCTGCAAAAATTGAATCAAACCCGTTTTAACGGCAGTTGAAACGGGTTCAATTTTGACGTTTAAACGGGTTTACCAAAGTTTTTGCAGCTGGCGAGTTTTTACTTCACTAGAGCTCAATCAACTCCACCAAACTTTTCTTTGGTTGGAGTTGGTAGAGACCATGGACGTTCGACAAACCCCTCCAGATCACCTATCTGGGCTTTGCCGATGGGTGATTGGAGAACACTACTTTGTTTGGTTTTAACAGCCCTCATCTGACAGACACCCACGCATCTGTAATATAGGTTAATCGTATTACATTTTGATCCGGATCTTAATTGTGTACTGTGACCTGAACCAGGTGGCAGTCCAAAGGATCTGAAAAAATACTAACCAAATCTAGAACTACTGTGTGTTCTGCACCCTATGTGCAAATTTGAAATTTTTGGTGTGTCTTTTAGGGTGGTTAAGGCTGTTTTTGAAGTTTTGGCCTTCAGGATGTTGAGATGGCTGTTTTTCTCCGAATGTAGTGGACTGGTTTTTGGGCATGTGAAGTTGTCAGGCAGTACTGTATCTATTTGACCTGAAAATAGTGAGTACAAAATACATCAATGATGATGTTATAACCGTTAATCACCCTATTTGACATCAATTTGAAAACTTTTTGGACTTATTTGGGTGGCCGACCTGAAAATCATTTGTGAAATTCATTGAAATTTGGAAATGTAAATGTGTCGTTTTGATTATTATCAATCATTTTCATTCTAATTTATTTGAATTTACAAATAGAGCTTATATGTGACATCACTATAACATAATTTTCAAGAATTCATATGCAAAATTAATTTTTTTTTTTCAAGATTTTAGATTTTGGTGACGCATATGTGCCCATTTTGCTTATTGGGACAACAAATTTTTTTTTAAAAAAGGTTACGTTTCACCATTTTTCAATTTATTGTGAAGAATTATGTTTTATTTTGTGTTTTGAAATTTGCATTTGACTTTCTTACACATAATAAGTGTTTGATTTCTTTATTTTCAAGATTTTGGTGTGTTTATAGTTTTATACCTTTCTTGTCACTTCCCATCCAAGATTTGCTAATATCTTGGCTTGTAGTGAGCATATTTCACTTTGAAAAGCCCTAACAGTATCTAAACAATGTCAGGATCATTGTAATATAGATATCTAAGAGATCTGAATGTTGACTAGTACCATAAAAGTATAAAAAAAACGGCAGGCGCGATTTACACAATTTTTTGACATTTTATACCCTCTCTTGTCACTTACAATCCAAGATTTGCTTATATCTTAGTTTGCAGTGAACATATTTTCACTCTGAAAAGTCCTAACAGTATCTAAACAACCTCAGCATCATGAAAATATAGATATCTAAGAGATCTGTATGTTGAATAGTACCATAAAGGTTTAAAAAATGGCAGGCGCGATTTTAATGTTTTATACATTTCTTGTCACTTCCCATCCAAGATTTGCTAATATCTTGGCTTTTAGTGAACATATTTTCACTCTGAAAAGTCCTAACAGTATCTGAACAACCTGAGGAACATGCAAATAGAGATATATTGTCACTTACAATGCAATATATAATATCCTGATGTAGTAATTTATAAATTTTTAAGTCCTCAAATAAAGTCCTCAAATGCACATTTTCCAATGTTGTATGCATATGTGCATATATGCAATTCCAAGAGCTACTAATCATAGAAGTAATTTTATATATTTGTTTGTCCTTTCATGTGAAGCTCTTTATGTAACATGTATAACAAAATCCCTATTCCCCATTTACATAAACGAATATATGATCAAAATGTCCAAGTTGAAAAATACAATTAACTATAATATTGATTAAAGGTGATATGAATATATACTGATATTAACAACATAAATACAATATTGTAAAGACATTCTAATTCAACAATCTTTACAACATTGTTTATGAACTGATATGTGCAATTTGATATATTTGGTAAAATACAACATATTTAAGCATTGTAAATAAGTAAATGGTATTTACAAAATTGTTTATTAGCTGAAAGATCTTCATTGGTCTTTACAATGGAAAAACAATACATGTTTATTTTTGTAAATCTTGTTTTTCGGGCAGTGTTAGTTTCCAAAAATCTTTTGAATCTAAACCAGCTTGTGATATTTTTTCAACAATGTTGTCTCTGTATTGTTTCAATTTATATTTAACTGTTTTCTTAAAGAAATTTTTCTTGGAATAGAATAATTTTCTCAGTTCACAATCATAGGGTTTTTTCGAAATTTCCCTTGCTAGCTGCTTTACTTCATGTGACAATTTTGAGCAATCTTTATTGAAATGGTTAGCACTTCTTTTTATTTGCGATTTCTTGGCGATTTCCTGAAAGTTTTGTCTGCTGCTACATAAATGATGTTGTTGAAATGAGCAGTTGCCCTGTCAACTTCTTGTTGACATGTTCCAAAAGTGGTATCTATAAAAACTGTTAAAATACTCTTTCACATTTCACAGTTTAGGTGCTCAACAAATATATCGCTATTCTTGTCATCCCAGATGTACTTCCTTGCAGAACACATTTCTCTGTACTCATATTATCAGTACAAAAATAACCTGTATGGTACAAGATACTGATCAGACAATGGTCTGACAAGTGGCTAAAATCTCCTACTTTAAACATGACCATACTCTCCATAGCAGAGCCAGGATTTATACCTAGCTCTGCAATAATTGACCATAATCAGTGAGTACTGAGAGGTCACGCCCATAACAAGCTTCTTTTAGAAGCCAATCGACATCAAGTAAAAAATGTTGTCACATGTAATAACACAGCCAATCGGTGTCATTGTTTTGGTAAGAAAGTGACAACAACAACAAATACATGTGCAAGTATAACTCAGTCAACTGGTGCCAGTGTTTTGGATGTGTGTGAAGTTTTTTACTTTTCACTTTTCATAGTTCATTATTCAGATTTTTTTCAAAGACAATAGATGAGGTTGTGAACATGTTATATTTGCAATATTGTTTTCAAAATGTAACTGGGATATATTTTGTGGCACTGTGAAAAGTGAACTGTGAAAAGTGAATAAGTAACAAACTTCACAAAAGTTTGTTTGGGCAGAAAGTGAGTGCACCTGATGTGTGTGCGAGTATAAGCCAATTGGGCGGGCATTGTGAGTGCACATGTGCAAAGACCACCAATTGCCCACCTATCTGTGGATTATGCAATCGACCTTGCGGAATTGATTGAAACAGTGGCTGTACACGATTGGCACCCGCCGTCTAGCCGGCGGCGAGAGCGGCAGATCGCCGGATCCTCCATTTTGTCCCACCGAATTCACCGAGGGTATTCAGAGGGCGGGGGTCGGCGTCCGCCGCCTTCCGCCGCCGGAACCCGCCGGTTCAATCGTGGAGAAACGGGATAACCCCGGCTAACTTGCCGGACCCAATCGCAGAGGGAATGCACATGCTATGTATATGAGTAATTTTATTACTAGAAATCATTTTATTAATACATGGGAGCTTCCACAGGTGACAGCTGAGGATACCTTTGTGAATCATGATCATAGTGCTAAGTCAAGAATTAATTATTTATATTGTTCATCAAATTTGGAATGTATGGTTGACAATATTAATGTGCATAAAATTGCCACAAATAACTCTTGGCACAGACCGGTATCTATGGTGCTGAATTTACAGGAAAATATTATGAGGTATACAGTATCAGACTGTGAAAGGCAATATACACATGACCTTGTAGCATGGCATAAGGTAAATGAAAACCATGTTGGACATTATCAGAGACATCTTGAGAAATTGTTGAGACAGCAAAAGTTGCCAGATGCAGTTTTCTGTCAGGATCTGGAATGTAATTTGGAGCAGCATCGAACTCAGATATCGCAAATGTGTGAGATTATTAGTAAATGTTGTGTACAATCAGGAATGAAGTGCCTCCCAAAACGCAAGAAGAAGGGAAGGAATCGGGCTGGATGGTCTGATGATGTAAAATTGTACAAGGATACATCTGTTATGTGGAATGAATTATGGAGAGAAGCTGGCGAGCCTGAAGAAGGTGGTATATTTGAGTCCATGAAGGAGGCTAAATGACAGTTTTCTTATGCATGTAGAAGAATGAGAAGGAGAGAAAATCATGTAAGAAATGAAAAGATGGCAGAAGCTTTTGGTGATAACAGGAGTAGAGATATGTGGACAGAATATAGAAAAGCAAATGGCAACAGATGCATACCACCAAATATTGATGGTCTCACAGACAGTGATGATATATCCAACAAGTTTAGGAGGAAATATGAAGAACTTTACAACTCAAATCCCTCAGAACAAACAAACCTTGATAATATTGAACAGTATATTAAGCAGAATATTGGAAATAGTAAATTTGAGGACTACATTGTTACTGAAGAGGAGGTGCAGAAAGCTGTTTCTCTGTTGAAGTCTGGCAAATCAGATGGGGAAAAATATGTGTTTGCAGATCATATAATAAATGGTCCTAGGATATTATTTACATGGATATCACTACTAATTACAATTTCTAGGAAGCATGGTCACATGCCAGAGGATGTGCTTATAGCTACCATAGCTTCAATACCAAAGGATACACGTGGAAATGTGTGCTCAAGTGACAATTATAGAGGTATAGCACTGAGCTCTGCAATATGCAAAATTAATGATATAATTTTATTGACCAAGTATAAGTCAATACTGGCTACATCGGAAATGCAGTATGCATTTAAGGAAAAACATGGAACTGCTTTGTGCACTCTCTCAGTCAAAGAGGTGATTAAATATTACTGGAGACAAGGAAGTGATGTGTATTCATGCTTTGTAGATGCCAGTAAAGCCTTTGACAGGGTGAAACATGATATGTTATTTTTGCTTTTAATGGAACGTGACCTACCCCCGATAGTGCTGAGAAGTCTCTATGATGGTTATCGTAGGTCTAAAATGCAAACTATATGGAATGGAGTTGTGTCACAAGAATTTGGTTGTGTGAATGGCATAAAGCAAGGCAGTGTCATATCACCAATATTGTTCACTATTTATATGGATGAATTACTTTTGCAACTTGAAAAAGCAGGAGTCGGGTGTTCTGTTGGTTCACACTACTTTGGGGTTTTTGGATCAGCTGATGATCTCAGTTTATTATGCCCAACACTATATGGATTACAGCAAATGATTAATGTATGTGAGAAGTATGGAGAGAAATATGGTGTGAAATATAATCCCACAAAAACAGTTGTGATGCATATGACACACAGGAGAGAAGCCACATTGCCTGATATGGTGTTATGTGGTGAAGTGCTGACATGGGTTAATAAAGTGAAGCATCTAGGTAACATTATAAGGAAAGACTTAAAGGAAGTGAATGAAATTACTAAGAAAAGAGGAGATCTGATCAGTCGTGTGAATAATGCCATTGTCACTTTTCCAAAGGCAGAGGACAGAGTGATACAAGTGCTGTTTAACAGCAGATGTTCTCATCTGTATGGGAGTGAAGCCTGGGAACAATCTGATGTAAATGTGCACAAATTTTACACTGCCTGGAACAGAGGTGTTAGGAGGTTATTTCACCTGCCATACTGTACTCATACAAGGTTTTTGGGAGCATTCACAGACACTCCACATGTGAAGGAGCAGGTTTTAAAGAGATTTTATAAAATGGTATTTACTATGGCAAACAGTGAAAATAAAAGGTTAGCATATTTAACGCAATATATGTTGGAAGATGCTCGTAGTATAATTGGAAAAAATATTAGAATTTTATCTAGTCATTTTAATATTGATGTAACAGGAATGCCACGTCATGTGCACATGAGAACAGAGGTTAATGAGAATGACATGCAGACTATTGCCATGGTAAAGGAACTTAGAGATGTATTGAGAGGAGCAGCTTCCATTCCCGGTTTTGACCGAATGGAAGTAATGGATATTATTGCAGATTTGTGCTGCGATTGATTTTAGTGCCATAATTTTTATTTATTAACTTTTACAAATGCTATGCCAATGATATGTTGCATAATTTATTGTGCTTTGTATTATGTGTGTACAAAATAAAATGATAATAATAATAATACAGCCAGTGTCATGCCTATTACGGCAGAGGTAGTATATGACTCTACATCGCCATGCAGAGTAACATGACCACATCACTGAAGGTATTTGTATGGGCCAGCCCATAATCAATTAAAGTTGGATTTTTGCATCTTCTACTGTAAAAGGTTGGTTGACCAAACATGTCGCCCAGTTTATGGCCGTTGAGATACTTTGGTACAATCTAAGAGCAATAATAATATATGCCATTGATCATCTGAAGAAAAAATGAATGAAAACCTCATTTCATAAATGCTTCAATTGTAATATCCGGTTCGTTCTTATCTGAATTATATTGTCAAACAGATGGCACTCCTTTCTATCACGCTCATAGTGTTCTCCAATCACCCATCGGCAAAGCCCAGATAGGTGATCTGGAGGGGTTTGTCGAACGTCCATGGTCTCTACCAACTGCAACCAAAGAAAAGTTTGGTGGAGTTGATTGAGCTCTAATGAAGTAAAAAGTCGCCAGCTGCAAAAACTATGGTAAACCCGTTTAAACGTCAAAATTGAACCCGTTTCAACTGCCGTTAAACGGGTTTGACTCAATTTTTGCAGCTGGCGATTATTATCAAGTATTTATATTTTCCTTATTTAATGTTATCCAAGGAATAATCAAGCTTTTTTATGAGATTTTAGACATAATCATACATAAAATATGAATTATCACTAAAACAGTTGGGAATTTAAAAATCACACCTAAACGAGATTATACATGAAAAGCAAAAATCTCAGACCTCTCCAGATCACCTATCTGGGGCTGTACACGATTGGCACCCGCCGTCTAGCCGGCGGCGAGAGCGGCAGATCGCCAGATCCTCCATTTTGTCCCGCCGAATTCGCCGAGGGTATTCAGAGGGCGGAGGTCGGCGTCCGCCGCCTTCCGCCACCGGAACCCGCCGGTTCAATCGTGGAGAAACGGGATAACCCGGGCTAACTTGCCGGACCCAATCGTGTACAGCCTGGGCTTTGCCGATGGGTGATTGGAGAACACTATCACACTCACTATTTGATTTGATTTGATTTGATATGTTGGCCGCTCCACTTTTGTCTCGTGGGCACTCAGAGCTTACGCAGCGTGGCTACCCAGCTAGAGGGGAGATCGAATACGCACTATCTCCAATCTGTGAGTAGCACTCGTGCTGACCGCCCGGTGCAGGCCCCTACACTGATGAAAAACTACCCTATCTAATTACCACCTTCTGCACTGACAACTTTCACCTAAACACTCACTCCTTCCCTTGGGGCCTACAATCCCCAAAGCGCTAAAGGGCGTCCAATATCCCTATACAGCCTGAGGCGTCCAATATCCTCGTAAGCCCTACCAATCACAACTGGAGGCAAAAGATGTCCTCCACGTGAGTACCTTGTGATCTTCAACACCTTCATATCTACCAGCTGCCTCCTCACCAACTTTTCTAATCCCACCGAGACTACATCCTATATAACCAATATCCCCCACTAACTATGACTAACATTTTTCTCACCATCCTGTTCCAGATCTACAAACCCTACAAATCAGTAACAATTTAACAATTAGTGGCTGCTAATAACTGGAACAAAATATAAAAAGGTACATAAAACGTAAGTAGTATTAAAATATCGATACACAATATAAATTCAATCGGATGTCATATACTATACACTAAGAAAACGAGGAGCTGCCCATGGCGTAGGAAATATCCCACTACTCTGGACGAATTACCAAAGCAACAAGAATTACAAAAGCAGCAGAATATTGGAAGATAACATAAAATAACAGGTTACAATGGGCATTAACCAGGCATGTAATCATGAAAGGTTTTTCTCCAGGTGTTCGAAGTGTAAGGTGAAATCCAATGGTCATCCACAGTCTAAAACAGAGTAGATACCGATATATACATAGAACATACTGTAATACTCAGATCAGGATGATCTAGGCAAGAACAATAAATTTTACAGGAAATAAGCAAACGGAAATAGAAGATAATTGTTACCCACTAATGGAGAGTATCCGTCGTTGGGGGACGTGGACGGGGGATCAATACTGTACCAAATAGATAGATACTCTAACCTGTTCTACTCTACTGTACTGTACTGTACCATAAGCATAGCTCGCTAACTCGCTGGCTGTGAGTTTGGGCACGGATCCTAGCTACCATGTTATACCCTCATATGGATGACGGGCAATAAGGACTGCAGACACAGGATATACACAGTGCAATAGTTACCTTTATTCAATGCTGTGATTCCTCCTTGTCTGGCTAGGCCCGCATGGCAATGAGCGAGGCATATGAACTACCAACTTTGCATGATACTTATGAAACCCTGACTATATGCAAAACACCCAAGTCTATAGAGTCACGATACTGAGAGTCGTGGATCTTCAGTGGCAAGTGGTCGCTGATCTCTTCCTCGGGCTCTTCTGAAACTGGGAACTTCTAACTACCCGGATCCACGGTTGCGCGTCTCTTTTAAGGGACCACTCCGCGTCATCTGTGGGGGCTTGCCTACGTGGCTTCCCCACGCGTCATCAGATGGACTCGTCCTGCCTGCGTATCTCGTCCGTCTTACACGTGATCTCACAGAGTGGTGGTTATGATGACTCATCAACCATCAGTATCGTGCGTTATTGTCTATGAATGTCTATATATTTCCAAGAGTCTCTGGGTGTGTATTCTATATCCTACACTCGGCCCTCCTTCGACTAAACACGTCCTCGTGTTTCAGACGGGAGTACCAACTTATAAATTTAGATAAAACTCATACAGAGGACACCTACTTGAACAAAAAATGCCAATCGCTCATGCCAAAGTCCAGACCAAACCAGACTTACAGTAAACTATATAAAGTACATCACCAAACCATCGTAATGAACGTAGTGTACATCGAGATAAAATACTACGCCCAAGTACAATCCGGTATAAGCACGAAAACAAGGATACACAGTTATACTATTAAACACGGTACAGACAACACCAAGATTACAACATCTATGAAAAACCAATTAAACATGATACAAGGTTACAACATCTGTGAAAGATGAAATATCTTTAGGCGTGAAGTACATATTATTATGTAGAAATTATTGAATAACTAAAGTAAACTTCACACGAGGTTTTAATCAAAATATAATTGAATAAAGAGGATCTCCACACAAGATTAGCATATATATAAGTAAAGAAAATTATATTATCAAAAGTATTACATGAACACATAACATGATGTTACGAAATTTTAAAATCATAAAAGTAAACATCTGAGGGCGAATGTTACATAAATTGATAACACATTACATTTAATGAGCGGACAACGCATCTGACGGTCGCCTTCGTGGGGCAATGAGAGACAACCCGAGGAGGGCAAAATAGCTCATTTAGAACCAACTACGCCGAGGTCTTAAATTTACATGAAGAGTAGTGTACAAGTTGTGTACATTACGGATCCACTTACTCTGGATGCAACAGAGAAAACAGCATTTAAGCACAGGATGGAGTTATGTACTATCACAGCCACAAGGATAGCGTAAGAGTTATCCAATCGGTACAGAAAGGACGTTAGGATGGTTTTCCAGGAAGAGATATGATCTCATCCTAATGCGTGAGCATAAATATCGACACACACGACAAATGGGCAGTGTCAGGGCATTGTAAACCTAACACTGAGAAGAGGACTTGACACATGATCAAGTTATTTATACCGTAAGTGTGCAAGTTATGGGTAAATGAAAGAATTAAAGTAAATGTGATGAACAAGTAAAATTGATTCGACAGTTCGGGTAAAAAAAAAAATTACATAAAACATAAGTAGCGTAAAATATCGATACACAATATAAATTCAATCGGATGTCACATACTATACACTAAGAAAACGAGGAGCTGCCCATGGCGTAGGAAGTATCCTACTATCTCTGGACGAATTTCCAAAGGAACAAGAATTACAAAAGCAGCAGAACATTGGAAGATAACATAAAATAACAGGTTACAATGGACATTAACCAGGCATGTAATCATGCAAGGTTTATCTCCAGGTGTTCGAAGCGTAAGGTGAAATCCGATGGTCATCCACAGCCTAAAACAGAGTAGACACCGAATATGCTGTAACATACATAGAATATGCTGTAACACTCAGATCAGGAAGATCTAGGCAAGAACAATACATTTTACAGGAAATAAGCAAACAGAAATAGAAGATAATTGTTTTAAATAAAAATATGAATCCAGCAGGAGGAGACCTGTCAGGTGATGGCTAACTTAAATACAGTGTATAATAAGCATTACAAAACAAAATACAAACATAGGATATTAATTAAAATAAAAGATGAAAAAAAGGTATTGGAAATAGTATAACACGGTGGCTTTATATCAGGTAAAAGGACAACATTGCCCAAAAATCAGTTGAAATAATCATCAGGTGAAATAATTAAAAAGTTGAATAATTATCAGGTGAAATAAAACATAAAATCAAAGGATTAATGAAAATAGCATTATACATCATACAAAAGAACAGTTAACACGCACTCACCTGAGACGAAGGGCAGAGAGCACCAAACATAGTCAAATCATAGTCATAGAGGTGGAGGAGAAATAAGAAGGGGTTTCAAAATTCCTTTGGACAAAGTCGAAGAAACCTTGAAAAATTATGGGTTTTAAGTAGAAAAATTCATAATATAAAGGGATATCAAAAATATTACCAAGCTAAAATGGCTGTCTGATCTTCGTCCAGGACACGGCTTCCAGAACTGGGTTCAACCAAGAAAAAAAGAAACAAAATATTACATAACCCGGAAACCGAGATGAAGGCGAATTTGGCTTTCAGATTTCATTTCAGCAACAATCGAAAGAGAAAGCACAATGGAGCTACGATGACTTTTCACCGAGGCTTATAGACCTTCTAATGTCAAATATAGTGAAATCACATAATGAGCATATACAAACTTACAAAGGAAAAACTCAAGTTTAATGAAATGAATAATGGTACAATAATACAATACAGTAAAATATATTGACGTGTGTATAGTCATGGTGGTTTACATGTGTTTAGGCTATAGTGAGGTGATCAGTGCAAAACAATATACAAGATAAGCAAGCTTGAGGAAATTTACACAACATACATAGATATCATGGATTCCGAAGACAGGAAGAAGAAGAAAAATAAGAAAAAGCTGAAAGATGGTCCATTACAACAGGAAGGTGATGGACCGAGTGAAGACTTACGTATTTTTCAAAGTGAGTATGGGATACTCATTAGACAAATTCTACAAAATGTTACAGAAAGTAAGGAACAAGTGTACATGTCAATATTGGTATAATGTTTAGTGGTCCTTTAAGGGCTGTATGATTGTATGGGTGGTAACACTAAGCGTAGAGTGAGTGAACAAAAAAATTTGGTATGGCCGCGCGGTGAAGTGACGCCACAACAACATATTTGGGCACCCGCCACCATTTAATTATGCAAAAATGCAAAAAAGGTCAGGTGACCGCCAGGTCATAACCCAGACAAGTAGCGTAACAAGGCATCATTTTGCAAAACGCGGCAAAAGTTAAATTCGATCAAAGGATGTTAAAAGTATATAAGTGTGAATTTAAGGTGGATGGCATACAGATTAGAACAATATACGCGAATTAGTGAAACGAGGTCACGAGCGAGGTCAGCGGAAACTCTGCCAACTACAGCAGAGTGGGGAATTCCCTACAGGCTAAAAGAACACCCGAGTGGGAAAGACACAAGGAGGAGGCGAAGAGAAAGCAGCTGTGTGAAACCCGATCAGGTCCAGGTAATGTAAAGACTTCATTGATTAGCCTTTAAAGTAAGCAAAAACAATTTGCTAAACTCAACGTTCCATCGTCAGTCTAGGCAAGAATTGTTAAAGTCACTGTCCGTGGTGTACATGTAGTTAACATGGGCGCAGTAACCGATCATTTCATATTATTCATGTCGTCAACTGAAAAGGCGTCACATATCTCGAGGCAGGGGAGTGAAGATTTCAAACCACATGCTCAGTTGATGCACATCAATAATTAGAGGACACGAAGATGACCTCAGATGGCATGGTCATACATGGTTGATCCTAGAAAATAATTAGAACTCCTCAGACCAAGCACAGAGCCTTGGTACTTTTGGACGCAGGCGGCAAAAGCCAGTACCTGTATATTGGTACATGGTTACATGACTAGATTGACAAAGCTGAAGGGCACACCCCGCACAGCACGCCTGACTGACAGGAGGTTCTAGGAAAGCACGAATGACTGAGAAGGACAGACAAGATGATCGTGCGGGTAGGACACGTGAAACGTGAACCAGCGCTCTGAGGACTGGTGATTGCACTCTCCAATCGAAAACAACTATTCCGTAGTCTGTTTTTTTCGTAAGTATCAAGCAGGTTAGGTGAAAAAGTAGACACATGAATCAAAGCGAACGAGTTCATAATCAATGAAAGTCTAAGTTAGTACAGAAATCAACGATATATACGAGCGTCACATTTTTCTTTAACATAACAACGTAATTTAGCAAGCTTCGTCAGGTATACACAGCCTTTTTCGTGTGAGAAAGAAAAAAAGGTGTAATCATGAAACAATATACGTACAATTAACATTATGAAGTGAAAATTGTCAGACATATAGATAGTTTATCAGCTGTACAGACGTATTTTGTTTTTGGATGGAAATTTCCTTGTATTTTATTTGTCGTTGTAGTGTAACAGATAAGAAAAGGACAAAAGAGGAAGAAAAGAAGTGGAATATGGAGAAAAGAATAGAGGTGTGTATCGGATACCGAGATACCCAACTATACTCTTATATAGTCAACATGATCCTAGTACAGTAGGTATGAATTATTATAACACATGAGTCTACAACATTTTCCTTACAAGACAACAAGAATTTTTCTCTTATTTATCTGGTTACGTACCGTTTTGAGTGATTGGCGAATCTGTGTAAGAGGTATATAATTATTTCATTCATGTATGGTTAAATTATTAATGTTAAAAAGCAACCAGATCACCTTACATTGTAATGCATATGTTCATAGAGTCCTCATGCAGTGAGCAATAACTAACCAGGTGGCGCCAGTGGTAGTCCATGCAGGCATGTCCCTCATACAAAACCTTACACGCGGACGTCAATGCTTGGGTTATACAAAGCGGCACAAAAGCGCCACATGCGGAATGTAGTGTTAACATTGAAAAATGCTATGCATATTCATCAGCCCATGGTGCTTTTAGCAAAATAATACAACATTTAAGCTATTAGAGTAAAGCACAACGTTCAAAACATTTGAATAAAAATACAACATTTAAGATATTAAAGGTAAAACACAACACTTAAGATATTAAAGTAAAGCACAACACTTAAGATATTAAGGTAAAGTACAACATTGAAGATATAGAGAAATACAACATTTAAGATATTAAGGTAAAGTACAATATTTAAGATATTGAAATACAATATTTAAGATATTAAGGTAAAGTACAACATTTAAGATATTGAAAAATACAACACTTAGAGGAACAGCTTTATATATATAGCAATTAGGTTGTTAATGACTCAACTCAAGTATCATATGAATAGTCAATATGAACTTAGTTGTCATGTTATCATTATAGTTGCCTTAAGGGGTAACAATTATTTTAAGTGAATTGTAAATTTGAACCCATATTATGAAGTTTAGCAATTATGAATCCTATATTCACCATGTGACTGTCATAATTATGGCTACAATGCTTGTATATGGGTACCACCCACAACATTACTAAAGGCCTTTTTACAGCCAAACTACCTACCTGTGGAGATATACATCAATAATAACAACTATAAAAGAATACAGCACTAAATGTTACTTCAAGCCTACAATGTGAATCAGTGTAGTCAAATTAGATGTGTGAAGAGTGAGCTTAATTATTTTGTATCTGAATAGGCAGTACAAATAAGGTAAGTAATGTCTTGGCATGGTATTGTGTGATAGTAAATGCAAGATTGATGACTTAATCAGTCCATTGTCATGAATTCCAGGTCGGAGAGTCTATGTGTGAGGTGAAGTGACAAATAGAAACAGTGGAGATAGGAGCCTGCGGAGCATGACAGCAATGGATGGCTGAAATGCAGCAAGGAGGCAGGATAAAGGTAAGCAACCTGACTTATAGATAGGGAAATATTGGGTGCAGACATGGTAAGTAAAGGTTGCTGTTATTCAAAGAGACACAAGTGAGGGTAAGGCCACATGAAGGACATGACGATGGTTAAAGGTATATGTATAGCGCCAGGTATGTATCATTATTTGTCACAAGAATCATTATCTGTCACATGAATCATCATCTGTCACTTATGGAAGACAGCAGTGGAACTGGAATGTGTAAAAAACTTGTGAGGGGGAAATAGATTTAGGTAATATATGACAGTGGGGATCAAGTAGAATATATGTATAGTTATTGGGCTAGACCAAACCTTAACAAATGTGAAGGATGAAGGTCAACACAAAATAGCAAGGTCATCACAATTCATCATGTCAGAAATGGCAGTGAAGCGCAGTGACCGAAATATCCATTGTACATGGCTGTGACACAGAGATGGTACCAGGGAGGACAAGGACGGGTCGCATGATCATCATGCAAAACAGGAGGTACTGTATAAAGTTAGCAACGAGGAAAACAAACTGCAACTGTGGTACTACATAGAGGACTTCCTTGACTCCCATCCCAGGCAGCGCACGACAGTCAGAGACGTGCGCGCTTGGTGTGGGTGGACTAGGGGGAACTCACAGGGCAGCCAGCTAGTGACAGGGCCGCTTTAGGCCTAACAAGGTTTCCTGTGCTCTGTCGAGGAAGTGCGTGCAAGGTAGGCTACAGATTCACTGCACCACAACCGCGACAGCGCACAAGGAGCATAACAGCACCTTGCCCGAAAGATGTGGACCTGGTCAAGAGACTCCAAAACAATATCCAAGAAGAAATGGATCTGGTCAAGAGACTTAAAAGCAATATGCAAGAAGGAACCCAAAAAATATGGATCTGGTCAAGAGACTACAAAACAATAGTCAAGAAGAAATGGATCTGGCCAAGAGACTACAAAACCATCTTGGCATGGCACAATGAGGAAGCTGCATACTTGGATACAGTAGCAGGAAAAGGAAACATTTTACTAATTGTCAGGCGGAGGAATTGGAGGAGGAAACTCAAACCAAAGTCCCAAATAAGGAAGGGGACTGGCATGGCACAACAACAAAACCAGGGTTAGTGGTCTGCATATGGAAAAATGCAAAAGTCAACCCCATATAATGGAGACGACAAGGTATTGGAGATGGAGAAAGGACTAGTGAAGGTAAGAATGCCAACAACTGATATACCTGGAGGATCAATTATGCTAAATTGATTGTGAATAATGCTTAATGGGCTGCAACCTGGTCCACCAGACACGCACGTGAGTGATAAAGAACAACATTCACAGCGTAGCTGGTGAGACTAGGGGGTCTATGTAGTGGTTAGATCCAAAGTCTAGACAGGGTGCAGTAAAGGATGTGTTGGCCTGGAATAAGGGGATGTGTTGATGTTCGTGTGCCTAGGGATGAAAGATTGCAACATGTGAATGGACATTTAAATATACATCCATGTAAATATGCCTTAAACAAAAATGCTTTTCCTTAATATAGGGAGAATCAAGTATAGACATGGCCCTGTCATTTGAAAAAATACATAAGTTTTGGGCCATGTGTGCTGGGGCTTACTAAAATAGCCAATAACCAGCAACAATTTAGAAAAAGAGTTAAAAGAAAATTTCACTTAGACGTGACAGACACAGAGAAGGAAAAAGAGAAAGAGGAAGAAGATGAGGAGAGGAGTCCAGCGCTAGAATGAAATAACGTGGCATTGTCAGAACATCTCACGATGTGGGGCTGGTATAAGCAGAAGAAGGAGAAGAAGAAAACACAGTTAGAGGATAATTTGATCAAGTAATTGCGTCCGAAAAGGAAACTGACTGCAACAACAAAGAAAAAGGAGGGGAAAAAAAAGAAGTTGGAAGCAGTTAAGGCATTGTGGGATCAAAGTAATCGCGTCCGAAAAGGAAACTGACTGCAATAACAATGGGACCATCAGCTGGAATGAAGTAAACATAGACACATCATGATAATATGAAAAAGGAGAAGAAGAAAAATTGGTTGGAAGCAGTTTAGGCATTGTGGGATCAAAGTGATCGCGTCCGAAAAGGAAACTGACTGCAATAACTATGGGACCATCAGCTGGAATGAAGGAAGGTAAACATAGACACATTACATGCAAGTTCCTCTACACTGAGGTCGATGTGTATACAGTAGGTATTAGATTCTGTCACACCTGCCACAGTGTTGAGGAGTCGGAAGCAACCAGGCAACCAGGGGACAAGCTGTCATGAAGCAAGAAGCAGGCTACTTCACATGAGAAGGCCAGAGCTCCCAAACGGTGGTGTGAAGATGCTTGCAATCAAAGGTCAAGCACTGCATGCCACCGGTGTGAAGACTGGGCAGCAAAGGGAGAGGCCATGCGGACAAGCATAGAAGACCACTTGCAAGGGACAGTCCCTAAAAAAAAATAAAAAAATCCAACTTGCAAATGGGATCTTTTAGTTGCTCTGGGACTGGCTCAGAAACAACCCCCTAATAGTTAGCCTCTTACAACATGCAGGGGATGCAGTGGGTATATTCTAATTCCCCAACCCACAGGGGTAATATTGAGTTATAGGGCTAGGCTATGGGTAAATGTACGTAGTAACCTTCTCGCATAGAGGGACCACACATGGCAATTCTACAAAAGCGCTGTAACAAGAGAAACAAACAAAAAGAAGGTGACAAATTAATGTTTAAGCACAATGTAAAAGAACGGGAGCGAGCTGTCAACACGGCCATCAATCTGTAAGGCAGTCCAAAGTTGGTCAGACTCGATGGGTCGTCATAGGGTCACGGGAAGATAAACCTAGCAGACACTCTCTTGAGAGCAAGGGAAAGAGTCGTCCATGAATTTCGACCGGAGCAATCTAAAGGAAAACGTGAGAAGCAAAAATGAAGGCTAATATGGTATATAAAAGAAACATCATGGAGCAATATACCAGAAAAAGGAAGGGGGGGAATATGTATGCAAGTCTAAATAGTGAGAAGTCCATCATTGAACGACTTATGGGACAGCTTTCGAGCAGGCGAGCTGGCAGAAATCCTAAAATGATGTAACGCTTAAGCGTGAGACAGGGACCATATTTGGATGGCAAGGGGTGTAGGGCAGGGGGGGGAGTCTCACGACATAGAAGCAATAAATAGAGGTACAAGGCGGGACAAAAGAGTATAAGAGATTTGACGTGGTGGTTTAAAACAAATATCACCATATATTTGCAAGGAAGGACAGATCGGCCCAAAGATGCGGAGCGCCGCCAAGCGGCGAGGACACATGCACCGCGCAGGTGCAAGGTCAGTCATGGACATCGCACCGATATTGCAAGATGTGTTGGAGAGAGCCCGCGGCCTCCTCCATCAATTCATCGATGGAGGGTGGTCGTGGGCCGAATTTGCCCACTTGCTAGTGGATGCCGCCGTGGCAGGCTACAGAGTAAGTACAATTTACACCTTTTAATTCATTTGTCAGGGAGAAATAGCGAACACAAAGTAGGGTGTGTATGAGCGCTGATGGAGAAAGATGGCGCCGGCATTGGATCACCGGCATAGATCTGCAAGGGGTACAGGGATGTAGGACAGTGACCACTGGTCAAAACCCGCAATAAAATACGTAGGCAGATGGAAAAACATGTCAGAAATAAGCTAGCGATGGGGTAAAGTCGGGAGCGGTCGGGTTTATCAGAAAACCCGATCATCATGGATAGGATCCAGCACCGGAGGGGTCAGTTTGAAACTGCCGGGTCGGGAGACTAGTGGTGAAAAGTTTCTGACGATATGGGGGCGGGGCTTAGCAGCTCCTAGCCAACATCGTCAAAAAGGGGACGAACAGACAGATTCATGCAAATATTAAAAGAACACATCCCTGATGTCTGAGGAAGAGCATGCAGAACAAGGTAACAAGAAAAAGAAATTGTATATGGTACTCAAAAAGGGGTAAATTAGAGATGAAGTGAAATGACGTCACCAGGGAGAACACCCCCAAAAGTTAGCTGATAAGGATCAACATCAACTTACGTAATGGTAATGGATGATGGAAGGGGTCGTCATGAAAGGGGGAACGGAACAGGGAAAGGCGGGGGGATGGACAGAAAGCTAATATGAGACTGTCCAAAGTGGTAAGTGAAAACAAAAGGTGAGGCCGATAAATGTGATATCGTACTGGGATTGTTATAAGAAAAGTAATAAGAACATGTTTTTCAGATCTATCAAGAGCGCCAGCGGCGGCGGTGGTGGAGGGAGGAGGCGAGGGCGGTGGAGGGCCTCGGGGGGGGGAGGTGGATTAGGAATGGGTGGGGTTAGGTAGTTAAGCGGGTAGGGAGAGGTAATTGTTTTAATTTTTTCACTTTCAGTTTTCTTATTAATTTTTTTCGGGGGTTTCCAAATTCTCCTTGTGAGCGGGGTGGGCAGCACTGTGATTAGTGCCTAAATAAGCACGGTGATTGGTGCTTAAATCAACATATCGTTATATCCAAGATTGTGACGAGATTTGAAAAAAAAGTTGCTGTGTGAGGTTGATGTTGATTACGTAAGTTGATGTTGATCCTTATCAGAGATAGCTGTATAGGTGAGGGATGGCTGCATAGGTGAGAGTTAGCTGCACAAGTGAGAGACAGCTGCACAGGTGAGGGATAGCTACAAGAGAATATATATAGATACGGATGATGCTTGTTATTACATACATATATAAAAAAAGCATGAACGTGATCAGAGAGGAAGGGTGACGAGATTTGAAAAAAAAAAAAAAAAGTTGCTGTGTGAGGTATGGGCTGCAATAAAATTCGCCACTGATAAGAGCGTGTCATCTCGCTGTTGCGTCACCACGTAAGCCTGCCCTCTGGTGGAAGTGACGCTGAACTAATCTCCACTTCACTTTTGTTTTGCAAGTTTATGTAAAGGGTTGCACTTTTAGCATATTATGAATGGCACAATTATCACTTATTTTTTGTCATAATTACATTAGAAATGAGATATTACCTCCAATATGCCTAAATTTCTGTATTAGAGCTTTGTTTTCAACCATCGGTAAATTGACCTATTTATTGACCTAGTTATTGAGGCCCTGCTAGGTTTTGTACAAAGGGGCCTATATGGGTGAAATGCAGATATTTTTAGCCACCACGATCATGCAATTGGGAGATAGCTGCACAAGTGAGAGATAGCAAGTGATAGACTGCTACAACAGCAAGAGATAGCTGCATAAATAAGAGATAGCTGCATAAATAAGAGATAGCTACATAAATAAGAGATAACTGCATAAATAAGAGATAACTGCAGAAATAAGAGATAGCTGCATAAATAAGATATAGCTGTATAAATAAGAGATAGCTGCATTATAACTGAGAGATAGCTGTATTGAGACATGAAAAATAGCTGCACAAATAAGAGATAGCTGCATAAATAAGAGATAGCTGCATAAATAAGAGATAACTGCATAAATAAGAGATAGCTGCATAAATAAGAGATAGCTGTATAAATAAGAGATAGCTGCACATGGTGAGAGATAGCTGCACATGGTGAGAGATAGCTGCACATGGTGAGAGATAGCTGCACATGGTGAGAGATAACTGCACATGAGGAGAGATAGTTACAACAGTGAGAGACAACTGCACAATGAATGACAGCTGCACACATGGTAGTTGCACAAGTGAGAGACAGCTGCACATGTGAGAGATAGCTGCACATGGTGAGAGATAGCTGCACATGGTGAGAGATAGCTGCACATGTGGAGAGATAGCTGCACATAGGGAGAGATAGCTGTACATGGGGAGAGATAGCTGCACATGGTGAGAGATAGCTGCACATGGGGAGAGACAACTGCACATGGTGAGAGATAGCTGCACATGGGGAGAGATAGCTGCACATGGGGAGAGATAGCTGCACATGGTGAGAGATAGCTGCACATGGGGAGAGACAGCTGCACATGGTGAGAGATAGCTGCACATGGGGAGAGATATCTGCACAGTTTGAGAGATAGCTGCACAGTTTGAGAGATAGCTGCACATGGGGAGAGATAGCTGCACATGGGGAGAGATAGCTGCACATGGGGAGAGACAGCTGCACATGGGGAGAGATAGTTACAACAGTGAGAGACAACTGCACAACTGAATGACAGCTGCACACGTGGTAGTTGCACAAGTGAGAGACAGCTGCACATGTGAGAGATAGCTGTATAGGTGAGGGATGGCTGCATAGGTGAGAGTTAGCTGCACAAGTGAGAGACAGCTGCACAGGTGAGGGATACCTACAACAGTGAGGGACAGCATCACTTCCCAGCCGAAGGCACTTGTTTGTATACTAATTATTTATGTAAGTAGGTAAATGCCGCACGATGACGTCATTCTTTTTTTTCTAGCACGTGCATTTAAAAGAGCTATTTTTCTCCCAAAAAACATGTTTCCCTTGTGTGGTCATACTAACAGAGCCACAGATCAATGTGCGTTATAATTCTCCATCATACTACAAAAATGTTTCAGAGAAGTGAAAGTTTCCCTTTAAGTTTTCGTCTGCTTCACATTCCACCGGAAGTTGTTAAACTATCACTACCTTTTGAGTTTTGTCTTGAACTCAGTCGAAGAACCTGAAGTTGATCAAGATTCTTTGACTCAGTCTGACCTGAGTCTACTATTTGATATGTGGGACCAGGGCATACGAAAGTAGTGCTTGATAATTTCCTACTCCCCCTTATTATACATGATAATAACGAGATGCAGATCACATTAGACATAAAATGAATAGTGATATTTAATAGCACAATAATGGCTTGTTTTGTCAAAGTTATTAGAAAAATAATGAGAATAATTGAAGGGACTATATATTGATCTTTGCTATCAGGGGCTCATTTCTATATTGCCATGTTCTGTTCTTTGTTTTCAAGGTAGGTGGCGCTTTAACAGATGCTAGCAAAAAATTTCAATGGTCAACCTAACTTCATACTCTGCTTTTAGAAAGATAAATATTTTTGCCATCTTATAAGTATTTTTCAAAATACCCTAGGTCGATACGAATATTTTCCATGAATTTTTTAAGGTGAGGCATTTACTATGGTTTTCAATGGGACATTGTAATAGTGGTCCGAGGCCCTAGACCTGGGTCTACTATTTGATATGTGGGACAAGAACATACGAAAGTAGTGCTTGATAATTTCCTACTCCCCCTTATTATACATGATAATAACGAGATGCAGATCACATTAGACATAAAATGAATAGTGATATTTAATAGCACAATAATGGCTTGTTTTGTCAAAGTTATTAGAAAAATAATGAGAATAATTGAAGGGACTATATATTGATCTTTGCTATCAGGGGCTCATTTCTATATTGCCATGTTCTGTTCTTTGTTTTCAAGGTAGGTGGCGCTTTAACAGATGCTAGCAAAAAATTTCAATGGTCAACCTCACTTCATACTCTGCTTTTAGAAAGATGAATATTTTTGCCATCTGATAAATATTGTTCAAAATACCCTAGGTCGATACATATATTTTTTATGAATTTTTGAAGGTGAGGCATTTACTATGGTTTTCAATGGGACATAGTAATAGTGGTCCGAGGCCTCTCAGGATTTTCATATGATTTGCCAAAGAGGCACCAGATGGCAACTTTGTATCTTAGTACTTGCTTCTAATAGGAGGCGCCACTAGGACGTAAACAGAATGATCACGTGCAGCAGAAATCCAAAATGGCAGAGGCAGTAAGAGCTAGACCTAAAACGAAGAAGAAAACAAAGGTAAACATCTTTAGATTCACTCATTCCTCCACATTTTGTGGATATCATCAATTATAAGTTACCACTCTATTACGCGGTTATTAAACTTATTGTCACAATGGAATACATAGGTCATTTGTTTGAGACTGAAGTTTGGTATTTGCTGACGCAGATGGATTGTTTATTATGAATTCACACTGCTAGCTGCAGACACCAGGCAGGAGAAGAGACAGAACAAATGTCAGTGGGATTTTCATGGTCAGTGACTCACTGATGTCATTGATTTGTTTAAAACAAGTTATTATAATTGCATTTATGTCGACTTTGGGAATTAGATCTCATTCGGTTACCTTCTTGGTCGACTAAACTGATAAGCTTGTATTTGAATTTTGGATTTAAAATTGTGGCCAGACCGATGACCCGAATTCTTCTATTTGGGAAATGCATAAGATTTTTTCCATCACACAAAGAGTATCAAAATAAATAACATTTTGATCAGGATCATTTTACAAAGCCTAAAATTCAGAGACTATATATGAGTGTTGCATGTCAGGAAAGTCTGTGTATTATGTAAATTTATGTGAGAGACGGCAGCAGCACGGATGGTCTTTGGCTGACAGCTGTCATGTGACACAGTAGCAGCAGACAGAAATTCAATGAGGTTTTCACAGAGCTCATCAAGATCAGTTCTTTTTAACTAATAATTGATTATTAACACCAATGATGAAGAGGAAAATGAAGAATAAGGTATTTTGTAATTTCTTGTATGTATTTGGCTAGAATGGGTGATTTCTTCTGTGAAGAAATGCCAGGCTGCTGAGCGAGATTAGCCTGTGAAGATTTACCAACCAAATTGAACCGGCTTCTTGTCTGGCAGAGAAATACACCCAAGTTGTTATTATATTTCTCATCCAGTTTATACTGTGTGTTTATAATCTCAGACTCTTACTCTTTTGGAACACAGACCAAGCTTAATATTTTATTTTACAAATTGTACCAAAAAAACTATCCAGCATTTGTATTGTAAAGATGATACAGTTTCATGAGGAAAACTGCCTCTGAAAATCCTGATATGGTCATACTGCATGTTAATGGGGGATTTGAGAAGCTTATGATTATGTTTTATCATTGAAAGGATTAATGTCATTATACACTGAACTAGTTTGTTCATGAAAAAAAGTTTTCTTTATTATTTGAAAATTTCATTCACAGGACCAAGTCACATGTATATAAACAATGTAAAAATTGGCATTTTCTTTTAAACGGTGAAGGTACCAACTGGATATTGGGGTATCAAATAACTGTTCTTGAGTGTTCAAGCTATTGTTGATTGAAAGTAGTTTTATATAACACATGACCCTTGGACATTATGATGCCATTTTACCCTGAGTTGACTCAGCTGGCTTCTGCAGAAATACGGGGAATATATTGACTTTGGCTGGTCCTGACTCACTAGATTGTTACCACAAAAGGAATTGATCAGCCAGATTGGGATTCTAAAAGCTATCTTGTGCAAAATCGTACAAACTGAGTTTGCTGTTTATCATAGAATCTAAGCTGTATGTATTTCATAAGGCTTGTTATGTTTACAATAAGAAACTAATTTCATGTATATTTATATTTATCATTCATGTAGTTGACATTGAGTACATAAATGATTTCCCAAAAACCACAGCTTTTTGTGTTTATGTCATACAAAATATGAGTGATGCATTACCTTCACATCAAAACAGAACTCTCAAATAAAGTGATATAACTAATATTGTTTTCTAAAATATCACTGCTCAATGTGTTATGCAAATAATAGGTGATGTAATTCATAATTAAGATAACCAGGTATTTATACCAAAAATAATTGAATTTCTATGACCACATTTTCTTTTCCAGATGTTAGTTGAATTATTCTCTTGAAAGTTGCTAAATCTATATTTAATTGAATATTATTTGGGATGGCATTCCAGATGTAGGCTCCATAATATATGAAATTATTTGTATCATGTTTGATTTTTTTGTAGTTTGGTTGGATTAATATGCTTTCATCTCTGAGAGAATATGGCGTATCTTTTTATTTGAACATTTCTATCAGAAAGGAAGGGTTTGCCTATGTGAAGCATAGCATCTGCAATGAGGGGAGAGCTTTTTGTCATTCTGTCTGACCTTGGAGTAATTACAAATTACAAATGAATTGGGAATAAAATGTTTGTTTTTTCAGACAGATCATGGGCTTATAAATTTTATTTCTCTGCTCCAAATTTAAACGATTTTATGAAGACATTTGCAAATTCATGTCATATTTATGAAAAACTGTAGCAGGAATTTATAAATGCTATATCATAAACAATATTTTGTTTTTAAAAGTTTCAAAAAGGTAATATGGATAGTGAAATGGTTTTTAAAAACATGTATTAAAAAAAAGGTTTGGAATATTTTCTTTTTCTTTTTCTTTTTTCGAACAATTGTTATTAAAGCAATCATTGCATGATTGCAGGAATTAACAGATTTTATTTGAAATCATTTCGAGTGGTTGGTTTTGTAAGCCACAAAAGAACAACTATCCTGACCTTTTTAAAAAAAATAAATAAATCAAAATGTGCTATGAAACACCATTAAAATATTGGTCAGTTTTATTTTTTTAAATATAAATATTGAATTTTCCATCATTCTGAAGTCGGCAACTATGATTGGATTAAAGGATTTTGAATCCATTGTGTAAGACGATGCATTGCCATTGCATGACACCATAGCTCCTATAACGGGCATCACGCCTCCATTCATAATTACTCCAAGGTCTGGCCATCATCTTTGAAATCCTTCTCTGAAACTACTGGTCGAAGATCTTAGCTATTGGTAGGTAAGATGTTGTGTTTTCATGGGACCAATTCTATCTCTAGATATTTCATTAGGCCCAGAATTTTCTCCATCTTTTTGATAATTTTTTGAAAAAATCTAATCACTATCACTGAGTTGTCACGAAGGGTGTCATTTTGGATTACCAGCCAGTGAGAATCAAGATAGCAAATTCCATGTGTAATGTGCATTTTGATTGGATGAAATTATCTGCTGAAGTCTGCTCTGGGAAAAGATTTAAATGATTATTTAATGGAGCAGTTTGCAGATATTTCCAGAAAATATTCACAGACATTGTAAAAAAAAATAATGATCAGCATAGGTCTATGTTTATGACTTTGGAACACTTCATTGATTCTATGAAGGTGTAAATGATCAAAAAATACTTTTAATATCAGCATTGGTGATGTGTTTATAAATGTGTACATTAAAGAGGAAACTCAGTCCTCTTGCTTAGATTTTTTTTCCATTTTGTGTGTTTGTGATGAGCCATCAAAGTGCTTTACAATTAGGCAGTATTTGAAATATACTGAAATGAAGATTCCATAAGTTGCCCTGTTCTCCTTGTCTCTCAAAATTTTCTTAAATCTGTTCATTACGTTGAGTTGCTGGATGCTTTTATACACAGGTTGTTTACATGGACATCACATGTTAATTTTTCATCAGTTGTTATCCTGAGGAGCTTTTCATAAGTTAATCTTTCAATGTGGGTTCAATCTATGTCCAGGAAGTCACTTAACATTTACTGATTTCTTAAACATTGCTACCCTACATAACAGGACCTCTCTGTCATATCAGTCCCTGCCTCCAAAGGTATAAAACTACACACAGGATCAGTCGCAAGATCAGCATTCATTAAATCTGGCTGTCTATGATTGGTAAAAGAATATAAATAGATCTGTTTTGGTCAGGCACCTGATTACAGGTATAGCTATAGGTCAATTTAGATTGGGTGATATTTTGGTGAGTGAAGAAAGTCTTTTGAACTTGGAGAATACCAAATTTCGAATAGTATCATATATTTTGTGTATTTGCTTAGCATGTTCTTATCAGCATAATTCACCAACCCACACAATTCCATAAACTAAACAGATCATTTATGGAAATGTTGAATGAAGAGTAAAGGTCCAGGACAGGAACCTTGAGGTTCACCTTTAGTTTTTGGATGCACTTACTTCTGCAGTCTGACATTTTTACCCATTGTAATCGAACAGAGGGATAGCTAATCATGCTTTTATGCATTATCATGGGAGGCCACATGCTTTTGATGTATATATCAATTAACAGTGTGGTGTGCAGTCAAGGGCCTTATATACAGCCATTAAAGCTATGTCACCAATTGTAGCCTGATTTACAGAAAATCATATGATATCCCTTAGAAATATCCAGGTGAAATATTTGCAAGGACATAGACTTACCTTGTTCTACAACATGGGCCTGACCATAATAGATGTCCAAACTGTTCATTAATGTTGACCGTGGTTTGCTCAATTTAAGTTATAAGCAAAACTTTCTCATTGAGATATCATTTCTTTTTATATGTTTGCAGGTCAAAAAGACCAAAGATTTCGTAAAGGAAGAAAAAAAAGTAGCAGATGAGGAAGACAAAGGGCATTTTATGTCGAGTCATGGTCTGTATCAGCGCCAAGGAAGTGAGGAAGAAAAGGGAATAAAGGAGGCAAACCTGGCTGAACAACCACTCAAAGATGCAGATGAGCACAATCAAAGAATAAAGGAATCTGACTCGGAACAGTCTGTAGGCTCTGATGAGACAGATCTGAAAAGAGAAGGTATTGGAATAGAATCTGTAGAGACAAAAGAAATATTAGATTATAAAGATGACAGAGATCTCAGTGATAAAGTCACCACTGAGCTATCAGAAGAGAAAAATAAACCCCTTTGTGATTCAAAGGAAGAAGCTGACACTGAAATAAAGGAAATTGCTGTTGAAAATCCTGCAGATATAGTAGAAAATATGATAAGGTCCAGATGTAGCCAAGAAGAGGATGGATCAGTTATACAGGCAAATCAGATTATAGAAAGTTCAAATGAAATAATAGAGACAATAAAACATGACAACCGAGAGGCAGATTTGATTGAAGCGGGATCCTTGTACCCTGATATAAGTAGTCTTGCGATCTCAGACTTTAATTATGAAAATATCAGCCATCAACAGGTTGATATAAAAGAGAGAGGACATGAAGAAATTGATGATATCCAAAATGAAGAAATTATGGGTATGCAGAGTGCAGTGCAGTCTGAGGCAGATGGGCAGCTTACTGCTGGAGACCAATCAGAGATTGAGAATGAGCATATCAAGCAAGACATGAGCCAATCAGAAACAGCTAAGATCATAGAGGATGTGGTAGAGGTGGACAATCCTGGAAAAACAGAATTTGAGGCCGAGGTAGTTGTAACAGAGGCTCAGGTTATGAGCACAAGCTTGCCTGAGCTGCAAACATTGGATGATGCAAGCTTTGGGGATGTAGAGAGTCTTGGAGAACCTGTGGAAATAGTAGCCGTACCTGAAGATACAGAAGAAACTCTCCAGGAATCGGAAGTATCTGGACCTCAGACCCAAGAGTCACAAGAAGAAACCATACCCAAAGTTCCACTGCAGGATAATGAACCAGAAGGTGCCATCAAACCATTCACTGAGAAGCAATTAAAGAGTCTTTATTATAATGCAGAACTTGAGGGCTTGGAATCATATGTTGATGACTTTTTAAAGGTATGTACAGAGTTATATTGAGATATTCATATCATCACTTATCAGATTTTGATCACTTAAATCAGAGATATTTATACAGAGATTGGAAAGAGCAGGTCTGCCACTAGGTGTCAGCGACGTGCACCATCCAACTCTCACATGGTCTTGCACAATCATTTTTGCAAAAATTACAAAATAGACCTCCATCTAAATGCTATAACACAGTACCTTTATAATCTACGATGATAACATGGTCCATTTGTACAAAAAACAGTGAAAATTCTGTTGACAAGCAGGCCAAATGGCCCCATGTGGGAAACAGGAAGTGGCAACGTCGGCACCACCACGAGATCGGTTCACCTGAGCAATAATGCAGAACTTAAGCTTGTTTCCAATCTCTGTTTCAAATGTCTTTGCTTAAATGTAATGCATAAAAATTGGGTTGGTATATTTTACACATTTTAGCGTGTACAAATTGAAAATTCTTTTGATTATATATTGGAAAAATTTTAAAGACAAGATACACAACAGATTTTTTTCTAATATGTTTCAAATCATGCATGCATATATGCACATAAGATTTTAAGCTTTTCAAATACAGTGTTCTCGTGATCTTAATGGGAGATAACTTTCTATGTGGAAAGGTATTCTGGTCCTCAAGCATTGAGCATCAGATAGAATCCAAACATAAACAGTTCTCTAGTTTAAGCCCACCTCTCTGATGCTGTTCTATAAATATGCATACCATTTAGATAGATTCATTGCATTCTTGTGGTAATTCGGCCATGTTTGGCTTGGCCTGCAGTGGATCTGCAGGGAGGGCAAACTCCAAATTCTGCCACTATCCAAATCCAATTTGTTTGTAGATCTGCTACAGCCACTAGCTTTTGTCAACTATAAATCTGAATACCCTGTTGAAATTGTTAAATGTATAGAATGTACAATCAAAAATATTATAATTTTGAGAAAAAAAAAACTGCTTTGGTGCAAATAGGATTTCGTTTCAGCACTGGCGACAGATATATTTGTGGAGAGTGCCAGGCAGATTGACCTTTTTGTTCACTTCCCATCAAAGGTGAAATTAGGTTCAACTCCATCAGAACACAGTCACCGATACCAGTGCACTGTTTGTATTAATCTACCAAAATGGGAAAGAGCTCAAGTGGCCATTTCCAATATTGATATGAAAGTGTTTGGTATATATATCTTACACATATGTACAAAAAAGTATGAATGATCTGACTTTTAATAAATGGGATGCAGAATTTTATCTTTATTTTTTTAAATTATAGATTTAAAATAAAGTTAGTATTGAAAACATTGAAAAAAGGTTTTGTCTGTGGAAGTAAAATAAGGCACCTCAGAAGAAAGGACTCAGAATGGGCCAAGGAAGCTGCAAAACCAGAAAGCTATTTTCAGGCAGGGCTTTGCACATGTATCACAGTAATAAATGCCAGTCTGGCTTTTCTTGTGCTGGTTGAGAGGAAGCCCCCACAAAGAATGAGTAAATACCAGTCTAGCTATTGAGGGCATGGCTTTTATTTGGTGAGTTCTATGCACTGAATGAATATATATGTTGGTTGCTCTGCCTGTTGCAGAGTGAGTGATTGAGCATGTGGCATGCTGATATGGGCAGGAGACATGTCGCCATTGATCACAATCATCTGTCATGTCAGTTCTTGTCAGCAGGCTTCTACATTCACAGAGAGTAGTTTGCCAAGGATTACACGTGGGATTTCCTAAAACAGGCATCTGCTGCAAAATTGACAGTTTATGTTCACACATATCATTTGGAATTAAAATTCCTAGAATGACTTGCAGTATAAATGTCTCTGTGTCACATTAAAATTGAACATGGAGAATGATTTGAAATTCTGTAAAGCCATTTGAAAAGGCTGCTGTTATTTTGCTAAGATGTCAAGATATTGTTTCATTCCAAACTGTGAGTCTTTTATGACATGTGTTAATATCTCAGAAAGTTGTTCCTGTTGCCACTGATAAAGCATTGCTTCAGGAACAACTCACGATTGATAATCAAAAAAATCAACATAAAAAGAATTGTTTTATTTCACAGGATTTTGACACCTTGATTTCAGAATCAAACCATGAAATCCCATAAGTCCTTGTAATCACAACTAAAGATAAAGATAAAGATAATTTTATTTTCCATCGATCATTTGAACAAAAAACATTAGCTTACAGCTAGTTATCGATGACAACATAAGAGAAATATTTACAATATTTACAACATACTGTGCTTTTTGGCACAGTGGACAAATTTTAGACATACTAAAAGGTTATTCTTAGTAGTTTCCATGTCAAACAGTGTAATAAATGTGGCATTTCATAAAATACAAACATAATATCATACATCGTAACTTCTTCCCTAACGATACTCCTGATGCCGACACTTCACTTTGTGCAAAAAATGCATGCTTATTGATCTCATGGTTTGAATTAATACTGCAGCCTATGCCTTTACTAAAGAAACATTCTGAGAGTCTTAGGCTTCACTTGAATCTTGATAGTAACTAAATGTACAAGATAATGATTGTACCTTATTCTGCGATATTGTAAAAGACAGGGATTATTACATCACACGAGACATATAATTTAGGGAAGAATGATTCATATATCACCTAAGTGAAGGAAGATAGCATAATAGTAATAAATGATTTTTCACTTTGCATTGTCAGGGACCAGAATTAAACAGTTTTAGGAATGTCCCTTGAAAAAAAATTAAAATGTTCCAGCTTCATGATTTATCTTCCAAATGCTAGAGTAAAGTCTGATCTTTACCAACAAGTAATTCAGAATTATATGAACTCTGCATTACTGAATTTTACCATGACCTGAAGGAATCACTTTCATCTTATAGATATTACACATTTTATTCAAGAACAATATTTATTTTTAATGTCTCTTCTTTGCTATTTGCTTACATGCTTAATCATATAAATGGTATCAATTAGATAATTGCAAGTAGCATATCTTAGTAAGTGAACAGACCTCTATGACCTTACAGTGCAGGAATATTGTCTGAATCAACTGAGACACAGATATAGGTGTGCTGCACTAATTAGCCAGTTGTGCTTAGAGCCAATGTGTATTGTATCATTACAGCAACAGGTAGTTAGTTGAGTGTAGCACACTCCTTATGCTGGCAGTAGCTGCTGCTGCTTCTGCTGGTTTGAAGCCCACATCTGACCTGTATTGCTCTAGCCATAGTAAACATATACAGCATGGCCCATCACTTGCTAAATCACCACATGTAGAAGCCAGGCTGTAAGCTGCTGCTTCAAGTCACAATTTAATCTTTTCGTTTATATTTGAGTTGGTGTTTCAAAAATTTCGATTTGGTGCTGAATTTTGAATTTATTATTGGATGTGTTACAGTATAATTCTAAGATTAGTCATGTAGACAGCCATTTTTGCTGTTACTATATTTCAAAAAGTGCTCATTTTTCTTATAACCAAAATGATGATTTATCTCAAAATTATTTTTCTTGTTCATCTTGTATTTTTCTTGTTTGTATAAACATATCATCTAAATCTATTATGCTTTACAATATATGTTTATATTATTATTATTATTTTTTTTGTCATTAGAATTAGCCATAGACATTTGTTGATTGACTCTATTCCTCCATTCATGCTGTCATAATATTTGATCATTTCATTACTATTTACATTATTATGTCCCATCAGAGAAGCAGGCATGTTAGTATTGCAGCATTTTGTTAGTGGAAGTGGAAATTCTTATTTATGAACACTGCAAATAAGCACTTTTTGTTTGCACCTTTGCAACTTTCCAGACAAAATGCAGTCCCTGCCTTTGTTGAGTATTACTTTCAAAAATTTTAATTATTAAACAACAAAGATATTCCACCTGAAAATAGACAGGTCTCAAGTGGTGTTCATACAAAGCACATTTATTCTGCACTCTTCTGCTCATCACTTCAGGTTTTCATAATGTTGTCAACATCTGATGTACAACATGGTTTTTGCATTGTTAAATTGTAATTTTCTTTGCCTTATGTGTAACATACAGTTATAAAAAAAAACGATGGACTTTTATGCACACATCTTGACATCACTGAAACCCAACATCTTTTATACCTTGAGTTTGACATATCAAGGGCCATTAAATCAGCAACTGTTCAACAGAGTCGCAACTGTCCAAAATCATGTGAGCAATTTCCTAAAACAGAATTATACAAAACATGTCAGTGTTCTTAATTTTGTTTAACGATTACTAATAAGTTTTCCAAGGTTTTAATATCCCAGGTTCAAACACATTGATAAATTCATTGCTAAATAGGAATAAATCCATATGGTTGCAATAAATGAATACACAACGATTGCATGATCAAAGAGAAGTTGGGTCCACACTGGTAATGGAGGCATGTGTAATGCTCATATATAGATGTATGATTCAGTACAAATGTGTTGATCAGTTTGTGAGGTGGGTTTAAGGCCGTGGAGGAAGTGGGCTGCCAGCCAACCCTGCACCAACACTCTAGTATTCTTGTCTCTGGATACATCTTGCAGTGGCTCGGCTGCTATTGTCTCTTAGTCCATTACCTGTGCTGAATGGGTAATTACCACAGACAAAATATTGCAACCAATACAACCTCAGTTACATCACTATTGGAGTCAGTTTCAGCATTTATTTCTTGGTCTCATATCAAGGTACTAATTACTTTGAAAATTACTAAATTTCCTTCATAGGAGAACAGCTATTTTATATATAACATAGATTTTTTTAAATTTCATGCCATGTTTTGAGATGGAAAATGGTTAATCATGTGGGAAAGATTTCAGGTGGGATAAATATGCTCCCACACAGATTTATATAACAGTTAAGTTTATTTTGCTAAAAAGAGAAGTTCTATCTGGAGGCGTAGGTTGCTTTGATATATGGAAATATGAGAAGAGGAAGCAGTGGGTTCATAAAACAACAGTTGTGACACTGGATGTGATTTGGAATGTAGCCAATGTTTTCGCTTGAATATATAGATATGATATAATCCCACCGTTTCATGACAGAATATGTTCTTTTATGATTTATTCAAAGCCAACATGAGTTTAACAGAAGAACATGTGAGTGCAATGTTCAGACAAACCGATCTCTAAAGTTGCTTCTGATGGAAGGATCTCACTCCTCCTTTGGAGTCTTGAAATATTTCCACTAATACAATAGAAAAGGAAACTAAAAAAGATATAAGGAAAATATAAGAAAAAAATACATCATCACAAACTCATTGAGGAAAGAGCAAGGTATAAAACATATACCATACACATGTACTGTCTATATTGTCCTATTCTCCCTGCCTTCTCTTGGTGAAAGAACTCTGGCTGGAAACATTAGTAAATGTTCATCAAATTTGACATTTATAATATATTATTGATATTATTGATATTACTGAGATGGAAAAGTGTAGACAGTCATCAGCAGCTTTAATGAAACCCTACAACAACTATCATTAATTTATGTAAAAGATAGATGAATATCTGCTTTTATTTTATTGTGATATATTTTATATCAGGGAATGAACTTTTTGTAAATGTTAATATTCCTATTAAATAATCATCATATTGCAGTATTTCATTCATTCAAATTATATTTTCACATCAAATTCACACATCATTATTTTTTTCTTGATTTCCAAATAACTTTTTAACATTCTTTGGTTCAATATTTTCAGCATGTGAACCAGGACAAGACAGAGTTCTATGAGCTAGTGCTGAACTACTACAGAGCACGGAATAATCTTGTAAATGCAGAGCAAGATGTGGAGACGCTCCGTGGCGATTGTGACCGCTACCTTGACATGGTGTGGACAACAAACCAATCCTCTGTCACCGTTACGGTAAGCTTAATATACCTCATAAAATATGTTCTTCACTTTTTAAGAATTTTTTTCTCATGTGTATCTATCTGAAAATGTCAGCTTTGTCGTTTTCTTTGGTACAAAAATATTGGTTTTGTATTGTTTTGTGAAAGAATATTGTAGTCTCTTTGTATAGTTGATAAATAGAGTTAACCTCTAACAGAGGTTGGCCAACTTTGTTCATTGTTAAAACTACAAAGTGTTTATTTAATAAATGACAGATAATCCCTAGTATATTTGGAACTGTATCTGAAAAAGTCTGGTCACTCCCAGGTTGGTGACAGCAATAAGTTTATATTGTGTATAAAATGAGCAGATCAAGGGTATCTCTTTTGCATATTATATTTTCCCAGCTACACTATATCATGTAACGTGCCAGACTCCACGTTTCACAAAGGTCATCAGACTCGCCACAATTGTGTAAACACAGACGAATCAAGAACAACCTGACCACGATGAACAAAGCATTGTTATGCAGATACCAACCTCCAACCGGAAGGAGAATGATCTGTGGAACACGCTTGACATACTAATTCCTGTACAAGCATTAGACCAAGTTATATCCACCAACATGCAGGAGCTCCAGTAATTTTATGATAAGCTCCAGTTATACACAATGAATATTTGAATTTCACATTACACCTGCTATTTTTAAAAATGAGACAGTAATGATTAAGATAAGTCATGCAGAATAAGATCAGCAATGATAAACAAGAAAAAGTAGTCCTTCACATGTAATGTGGATGGGAAAAATTTTAACAAATAAAACAAAAATTACAACAAACAAAACAAAAATAAATGAATAAACACAAAATGAAACAATCATTGCAAACTTATGGGGGAGGTGAAATTATCTTTGTTCATCTTTTAAAAACATTTAATTTGGTATATGAACAAAAATTCTTGTACAACCCGTATGCAAAGTTGTGCCTTTTCAGTCTCGATCATGTAAGTTCCTCTAATATCGCTCAAGCGCTAACACAAATCATCGATCTGATTTTTGCTTGTCATTTCTGTTCTAATTGTCCGATTTACACCAAATTTGAACTAAATCTACTCAGAATTCCATGCTCTATTGATTAAAAGGTATAACGCAAGCAATATTATTTGATAATTTAGCACAGCGATGGGCGATGACGATGTTGTCATCATAAACTTTTTGTCATCACGCACTTCATCTTTATATACATGTTAAAAGCATATATTCATATGCGTGCGCATGTACATGTAAGAACCTATCGCATGCTCACAACGAACACTCCACAGTGGTGTCAGTAGCCTGAACAATATTGACCACAGAAAAAGCTGAATCCACAGCAAATGACTACATGTTGTCTATGATAGTACCGATCACAAAATAACTATCAGCAATAGGAACCATCTGTCTGCAATCTGTCTGCAATCATTGGCAAAAAAGGAACCATCTGTGTGTGTTACAAAATTCTGAAGTAAATGCAAGTTTTAGATTAAATAGCTAAATAATTTTCTCTGCATTATTATATTTAATGCAGATTTTAATGCAGATACTGAATGAAGGGGCTCAGAAGCCTTGTTGAATCGCATAAAATTGCAATAGGTATATGTCTGGCAGCCTTTAGTTTGAATGAGAGTTGCTTTCTCATTTGCAATGATAAAAGACCTGTGAAGCACAGCAATTAACATGGGTGGCAAGCAAGATAGACTGGTATGATTTAATGATGAGGGGCTGGTATCCTGGCTCACAGAGACTTTCTTGCCTGTCATTTGTCTTCAGTTGTAAAATGTGCCCCTGGAGACTGAGTTTGAGTGCAACTGGTGGTTTGTTTCCTGCTGATTATACCAAGCTTATCCCTCTCATATTTCACATGGCTTGTGCTACCCTCCCCAATGTGCATAATTTTTAGTCAATGTATAACTTGCACGGGAACACGTCAAAATCAAATTTAAATATTGAGTTCTCTTATCAAGTAGCCTAGGGTGAGAGAGTTTTTGACACAATTTATTAAACACCCTTTTCGGAGAGCACACAAAATGGAAACATGTGTGAAAAATATTCAAAGTGCTTCATCTCTTCCTTCTGGTACTATTGCAGTGTTCCATAGTAATGGTGTAGATACCACCGATATGTGGGGGAAATATTTATAATATCTTTATTCCCACATGGACTAACATGGCATTTACAATGTAGAGAGTTCAGTCTTAGTTAAAAATGCAAATATGATGTTTAATAAAAACACTAAAACACAAATATTCAGTTTACATTACAAAAACTCCAAAACACAAATATTCAGTTTACGTTACTGCCTAACTCCAGATTCCAACTTTTGCCATGATTGAAATGACCAACCATGGCAATCCTCACATGCATCATCAGTATAGGTAATTTTAATTGCTCAAGCATTTTGCAGAAATAAAGATCAAATGAAATTCTGCATTATCAAGCGTTGTTGACATATAAAGCGGGAGTTGACATGTGTGTGATAGAACAGGTGCATTGCAATAATTTATTTTCATTTATTAGTCTGAATATATTGTAGAAGACATTGTGGCTGTCATAAAATGCAAGAAATTGTTGGGATTCTTTAGGATATGTTTAGGCAATAATGGTAGTGTTAGGTGACTCCAATCCATTGACAAACAATAGTGTCTTCCCTGTTTGGTGTTTTGTTGAATATTTGTTCAGTTATAAAATCAGTATTGTGATGAGTTTTCAGTAGATCAAAACATGAAATCGAAAAACTTCAGAATAACCATTCTTAGTGAACCATATTGGCCATATAGTTGATGAGAGTAGAAAATGGCTAATGGCAGCATGAGTAATGGTGGTAGTATTATTGTGTACATTGGCTGGCGGTGTGCAGGTGCAGCAGCCATGGTTCTGTAAGGACAAAGCTTTGCATGACATAGTTTTGTCAGAGAGGAAGAGGGTGGCACCTGTAGGGGAGTGTGCGGGTGGGGAGGTGGGCGAGTACAGGTACCAGGATTCTGAACAGCATCCGCCTCTCTGCACGGCCTTCACCTGCTTTGTGCCAGTAGTCTCTTAACAGAGCACAATCATGCAGCAGGGAGAAGGTGCCGCCTTTAAGGGCTTTAAAAAAAAATCCACAAATACTCCACAGGGCGCATATAATAGCCACCCTGGACTGAGACTCTGGCAGACAGGAAGTGTTTCTAGCAGTCAGTGATTTATTACCCACGGGTAGCTATAGAATCCTACAGGATTTTATGGAGCCAAAGTTGCACATATAGACCATTCCTATTTTGAACTAAGGAAGTCTCTGGAGAATATATAGGCATCTTCATAAAGGGAAAGAATGGACCATTGTCTCACATCAGCAATATTGTTGCTACTCAAGCAAGTACGAGGGAAGCTGTACCAGCCTTGTGCCATAACCAATAATCATTTTCTTGAGAGAAGCACAAAAAGATTTATATCTGTGCAAGAAAATATCTTTAGAGAAAATCTCAGGAAAAAGAACAGGCAAGGCCAGATTCTCTGTGGCCTTTTCATCATAAAATAACATCTCCTGGTAAGAGTGATTCGTTCTTTAAAGAAAAATCGATGAAATAATTTCTGTCGAGAATAAGGAAGACACGAGAGCACACTGTATGTCACACAGCAGGCAGTGATATGTTGTGACCTCGGCTCACTGCCCACGATTCATACACTGACACCAGACCCGAGCTGTGTGGGCTTTGCCAAGGGGCAATGGGTAGTGGAGAACGTAGATTTATGCGTTGTGTATGGCTAGTCTGTGATGCCTCCTTATGACACCGGCCAGACTTGCCCAGCCATTGCTGCCCAGCCAACCTGTGAGGCATGGACTTGACTACATGATGAGGTTCTCTTGCCTGATGGCTCTACAGCTTGTGCAAGCTGATGTTCTACCAGATAGGTCAAAGCGATGCCCTCAATGATAGGGCCACTAATGGTGAAAACAGATGGTTCCCCAGATAGGGCTGGTTGATGGTCACCCAGATAGGTCAGGAACTGTTTAACTGGATAGGCTCTGATCTTACCATTTGATAGCCTCTGAGATAGGTCATTGATTTCACAACCTGATTGTCATTCTTGTTTTGGCACTGATCATACAGGATGATGGCCTTCCAAAAAGGTCAGTGACCTCAAAATATGGTATTTTCTTTTAAATGTCATTTGAAGTCAAAACTTAGTGTTCCTCTGGATCTGGTCTTCTCTCTGAAAGTTCCATCATCTTAAAAAAACCTCCTGAAAGGTCTGCTGATCTCACTATCTTGCTGCCTTCGAAAAATAATAATAGAAGACTGATCAATAAATCGGAAATTCCCTGTTACATTTCGAGTTCATTGACTTCACAAACTAAAAACAATCAATATTCTCTCATGGATGAGTCACAGCATCAACAAACTGATTCACCCTCTCCTGATGATGGTACAGGAATTTCCTTTTGTAAAAAAAAAAGCAATTTGCATTAAATACTTTATTATAATATACATCACTTTGTGACATAGACATGACTCCCAGGTGCCACTCATCTGGGCCTAACCCAAATTAATCTGATCTGGGGAGACTGGTATCTGTACCCCATTAATACAGGCCCATTACACATTTGCTTAAATCCAGTCCATTTAAAATAAGAATGTAAATTATTTTGCGCCTTTTTAATATGGATCATCACTTATTTGAAGTCCTGCCATATATATCATTTAAATATTAAGTGAGTGTAAAAGCTTTGCCATCATCTGGATGTGTATGCCTCTATTGCGGACCACAAGGCAGTTCATATGAATGTATACTGTTCACCAGGAGAGTCACAGGATTTAATATGTCCAAGCCGTCCATGGACAGATTGCAAGGTCCTGTGTCTGACCAGCCTCTTGCCACACAGCTTCTCCCATGCAGCTCCTCCGTTCTTTGTCCTTATCGTAATGGCTGCTCCACTCTTGGCCTTCATCATGATATACTGTTATTGCCTTCTTCATCACCAACAGGGTGTTTTTTTAGATTTTTAGATTTTATGCAGTTGATTATCATGAATAATGCTTATTTATGTTATCTGATACACAACTCAAAAGATGCATGATTGTGTGATTTATTGCATATTGGAATATGTATTAAGGCCATAGTTGATTCATAGTTGATATGTGATTCACAGTTGTTTTTGTGTGAACTCTTCTTTGGCCCTGAAGAACTATTTTTTCTGTATATTCAGTGAATATTTACATTGGGGTAAGGTGAAAAAATAATAGTTTTTGTTTTGGTACAAACAAAAAGTGATGGACATGCTTATGAAACACAAAGGTGAAAATAAAGAATGTTACATGTGAAAATTAAAAAGGTGTTAGAAAGAGAGCAAAAATGTTACTCTAATACTCATGCAGAGAGGTAGAGGGCAAGTTTATTGTGCATAGATATACTTGTAATGACTTGATCGGCGGTGTATGTAATGTTTTTGATGGCACTAGCTGACAGTGTGCAGCAGGCTCAGAGCGCAGTGTCTGGCATACTTCACTGTCTCTGAGGACACTGGGGTTGTGATGATTTCACTCTGCTATGAGACAGCCTGCGTCACTCCCCCTCGCTGCTCCCTACATCATTCACCAGGCTATTTCAGACATCTTCGTCATCCTGCGTCCCGCACACGCTTAATGCCTGCTAGACCATTATGGAAAACTCTGGCTTCATGTCTGATAAATTAACACAGAAAGTTGATAAAAAAAAACATTTACAGTACAGATGCTTACTAATATGTTGATAGAGCATTGCTCATAGAAAGGGTCATTTTTACAAGGGGAGATGTAAAATTAATTGAATAACAGAAAAATATCTACATATGGTAAGGTGAAATATATGTATACATGAAATAGCAGGAGAGGGTGATGTAGGACTGGAGAGGCCCAGCCTAATGATTCCTGCTATGACCACACAGCCTGCATTATTAAGGGATCAAGGTGTACCATTCTCCTGCATCTTTTGTTCCATTAAATGCTGATGCCAAAGGCAGACTGTAGTTGTTTCTTCTCTAAAATATACAGCAAACATGCTGTTTGTAAAGGGTACGTGTTTATACAATAAAACCTTCTTTTGTCACCACCATTTTGGCTAGGGTCCAGTGATTGCAATTAGAGTGTGACTCCTTTTTATGCCCCAATCCCACTTTGGCAATATTTTTATGAGAAACAGGATGAACTAAAAATATCTTGCAAATTCACAAATACAGTAATGATTCTTTGTAGATGTAACACAATTTAATATGATCAGCGCTATGAACAGACTTGTCTGGTATCAGCGCTATACAAATTTTATAATTATTATTTTATCTGTTAATATCAAAGCATACCAAGGCATGTCAAGTCATCCTCACACACAGGACATTGACATAAAACTCAGGAAATAAAGAAAAACTAATCATTATGACACAATATTGAAATATGATGATTCATTACAAATCATCACTAAGCACAGTAGGACAAAAATTAGGAAATCAGTGGTGAAGGATAAAGAATGAAAAACCAAATCAAAACAGAAAGACTACTTTGGACTCATGAACTGCATGGAGACTAACATTGAACTAAAGCATTCATGAAATCACAGAGGTGACAGGCAATTTTACAGAGGTTTGACATGCACTGACCATGGTGATTGTGTTTTTCTGAAAGTACCAAGTACTGGATGTACTTTTGTGACCACCAGATGGCCACATGTTTCCAAGCTTGTGACCTCTATTGTGGTCTGTAAGAGTGTTAGGTCTGTATCAATAGACAAACATTAATGGACAAACAGGGCTCTGGAAGCCAAATCACTCCATTGTCCCAATCTAAAGGTGCCCCACTGTTAGCAAAACTTTGCCAAGCAGGTGTTTGCATAAGATCACTGGTCAGCTACATGAAGTTTGTTGACAAAGTGTCCAATGGATGATTTGGATTTCAGTAGAAGACTCATCTACTTTCAAATGGCACAAAGATTTATGTCGGGGAAATATGATGGTTTTTACATTTGATCCCAAAATTTTGTGTTTGATCCCAAAAGGTTTTTTGATATAAAGATGTACATCCCCAAAACAACAACACCTAATTTCACAACAGAATATTAGAATTGTTGGCCTTTCCTGCTGGAGAGATATCTTATGTTTGAGATTTTAATGATCTACCTGCACAGTGTTTTATGCTGTAACATTAATCAAACTACAATAACTGCATGTTAATTTCCGTGAAAATGAAAATTAATGATGTAAGTGGAGAGTTTGGTTACAATTTAATTGAAACACACATGCCAAAATGAATGGTGTCTATTATCTTGCAAATCAAATTAATCCGTGAGATGATTGGATTATCTGCAATATGGCTCTATCAGCTTTTTACTGTGCATGTTGGCTTGGTTGCCAAAAGTAACCTTTAATCAGTGTTTAGGATTGTTATAATTAACAACTTACATTACAAATATTCTCATTTTACTTCAGAATTACTGGGCTAAAATATGAAATTACAGTATCAAACATATTTAATTTTCCTGTGAAAACTGAGCAGTTTGTATGCAGTATGTATTGGTTGAGTTTCACATAACATTCTGTCCATGAAACAGAGAATATTGGTATTGCCTTTTGCAGATATATTTCCAACTGAAAAAACATGTTTTAGATAATTTTGATAAGAATAAGAAAAAATCAATGGTTGTATTTGTCAAATTTATTAAGGAATGTGGTATTTTGAGGCAAATCCTTAAAACTGATTAATGCACCATGCAACTCTAAATCTTAAAATGATTTTTGTATTGGTGTAAAACGGCATAAACCTTTTCATGTAAAGAGATATTTAAGGTATAGCAGGTTAACAGAACCAAACGTCACTAATTTCAGTTCTCAAGAATAGGATGTGCCCATTATCTTAGATTAGATAGATATTACAATACAATATTGTGTCTATGAAAAATAATACCCCAGAATTTGTATTTACAAGGTCTGTTGGGCTCTTATAGTGATCTGGGAGTGCATTATTTAGTCTCTGCAAAAGTCATACAAATTATATGAAAGAATGAAAGAAAATCCCCTTGATACCATTTATTTTTCTCATTTGTCATGGTATAAAAAGACAAACATGATATATTGCTTGAAATGGAAAGTCTGAGTATCACTCAAAATACACAAACTTGAATATCATACCAAAAGGGAAACTTAAAACATTATGTCAATAATCTTTGATAGGTCCATAATTCAACATTATGATTTTTGAAACTTAAAGCAATGATCAAAATGAAGACACTAAACATTTCTTGTAGAAAAAAGTGTTGTTTTTTTCAATACAAACCAAGGTTATATTAGAAAAGAAAATGTTAGCAACTCATAAAATACTGTCCAAAAGGTAAAACTAAAGCTGATAATTAAGAAACACACAAAGCATTCTTTTCCAGTCTTATTCTTCAGTAAAGGGGACATCTCATTCAGAGAACAAATATATTTGGGATTATGTAAGTGCCGGGTGAATATTTATAGTGTAATTAAATATATTGTTGCTAAAAGGAATACGTCTTATCTGCTGTCAATTAAATACAGTATTCAGAACAATGAATATAGAAGGCAGGCGGAGGAAGCAGTGATTTCCCTGGTGATTGGCCCTCCTATTCCTGCCTATGTTTGCCACCGCCATATTTAACCTTGACAGCCTTACGTCAGCTTATGTAAATCTTCCCATTCCAGACCTGTTTGTTCTGATGATGTTCGTCAGTCTTTATCCAAAATAGATATAGTTAATTATTTTCTATTAATTTCAGATATATATAGAGATTGCAGTTTATAAATGACATAGCCAAAATGTCAGTATTTGTATTTATGAGTTTGATTAAGGCTTGGTTGAGGGCATACAAAAGGCTTGGAGATGACTGGATCTGTGGCCCAGCCAGTCAGGAATGATTATTTCTGAAAGGTCAAGCCTAAGTATGATATATAGATATAGGTCCATGCTATTGAAGACCTCACCCAGAATATTTGAATCTGCATTTCTGCTCGACTAGAAAATATAATTATTCTGAAGAGTTTTGATATTTCTTCTCCTGTCTTTTTACTTTCATCTGTTGTCATCTCGTGGCCTTTTAAGCCTCATGCAAAGATTTGTCTGGGTCAACATGCTCAATTGAACAAAGCTAGCATTATGTTTTTGTTCAGAACATTTATTACTTTCTTGTCCGAGCCATAACACAGGGATTTTAAAATATCAAAGGGCACACATATGACCTTTGGCACTAATGAACTAACCTTCATTTTAAATATCTTGTATGCAATGTACAGCCAAAGCAAGCAAAGCTAGCTGTTGATCATCACAGTGGTCACTTTATCATATACGTTTATCTGCTTTGCAATGCCAAGATAATAAGCATATGTTTATTTAATTGGTCACTGTGACTGGGATGCAAAAACTAAAAAATAAGATGAGTCGAAGTCGTGAATTGTTTAGGATTTATGTAAAAAAAAAGAAGGCATTTGTTAAATGTGAAGGTGCCCCACTGATGAGGTTGAAGAGAGCGCCACCTATTGGCCAGGATGTTAAAGAGGAGCCAAGCAGAGCAGCAATATCATGGCTGGGCCAGACGAGGCATGCATGTCTGCAATACACAAACATGCAAATAGCATCTCGGAGTGGGCCTCACATGGTAATAAACCAAATATATATGCAGCCCAGGTAGAGGCTCTGTCGCAAAAATGCTGACCAGAACCTGGCTGGCTTTTTTGGCATTCTCAGACATAATTGCAGCCCAGAATTTGAAGAAGTGTTATCTTGCCAATGATTGCTACACATTGTAATGATAGCCAGAAGGATCAAAGAAAACTAGATCAATGAATTAGCTAATTTAGTGTTGTGCAATTCTGATTCTGTGCCAACAAAACATCGGCTGCGTCATAGGCTAAAGTCATGCAGTCTGGGAGGGGACCCAGCAGCCCTCATACAAGCAACCTTCCCCAGCAGCCCTCATACAAGCAACCTTCCCCAGCAGCCCTCATACAAGCAACCTTCCCCAGCTCCCAAATACCCTCTATCCTGCACCAGCTAGCCTCATACCGTCAACATGCAGTCTGGGAGGGGACCCAGCAGCCCTCATACAAGCAACCTTCCCCAGCCCCCAAATTCCCTCTATCCTGCACCAGCTAGCCTCGTACCGTCAACATTGACCATGATGAGAATAATGAACTTTAATGAGCAAACATTGAAATTGATGAGATGCTCAAAATTCATAGGGGAGAGTTTTCTCTTTGGGTAACAATTAATTATTGATGGAAACCTGGGATCAGAGTTCCTGGTGGCCAGACAGCAGTTCACAATGTGATTGATGGATTTGAAAGAATATGAAAGAAAAACATTGACCTATACTCCCATTATGTTCTCCATTTTATACTTCATATTATATACTCCATTATATCCTCCACAAGGTTTTTCAAATGGGCTTGTTGAAAAACTCATGCATGAGTGAACACTGAAAAGAAAATATTGAAAAGAATTTTGGTCAGTTATTAGAATGGATAGAGCTATCATTTGGGGTGGGATGATACATATTAATGCTTATGGTAACCATGTCCACAACAATTAAGACAAGTTTATTCCTATGCACAATAAGGAAAATGGTAATTAAAAAATATATTGAAATATCCTGTAATACGGTAATCTCTATGGTATCCCTTTGGTCTAAGGACCACCATTGTATACATAAACAAAAGGTAAAATAAATATTAAAAGGCAGAATTCGTGAGAACGGCAGTCAGTTATTTTAGATAGCATATTCATGTCTACTTTATAGTCACTTTCACTCATCTGATAAAGTAGAAACTTTAATGGAGTAAACACATTTCCAAGAAAATATTGACCACTTTAAAATATGAAAATATTATATAACATACAAAGATGTTGAATGTATAAACTAGGATCTAAAACTCAATACATAACATATATTAAAAAACAAAGCTTAATGTATGGGTTATCATTGACAGCAACGCTTCTTTTATATATCACAATACATATTTGTGATTAAGATAAATAGCAAGCATAATTAGATCTGAAAAGTCTTTCCTCGGGGAGTATTTTTCTTCACATTTGTTGGGAATGCTGTCCACATTTAAGATTAAAGGGGCTACTGGGATGTTGACAGTTATTGTAGTTTAATGCGTTCCCATGGTGCATTTCACCTGTTACCTTCCCAGGGTGCACTGCGCTATCATTACCATGGCGATGCTTTGCCTTCACCGATATGCACTGGGAATTACCTACTCGTTTTAAGGTTGTGTGGGTTCATTAACTGACAAAGCAAAAAATATATACTTGGGGAGAAGCCAAGATAATTTTCAGCAATATTCATTCTGTTTATTGCTGTTATGTTTTTTCATCGCAACATAGATGTATTTCTGAAAATGATAAATTTACTAAATCTTGATGGAGCTTTTTAAAATTCCAAAGGAGAAGAAAGCCAGTTTTGTCCCTTTTACCTGTTTTGTTGGTAAGTTGTCTACATATTTGTGATTGTAGCAGGAGTTCTGGACCCGTCTGATACATGTGTTTGGGAGTGACGTATGGATGGGTACACAGGGCCATTTGCAGCATGAATATTTTAACATTCACCTCTGCACAGAATAGCCAAGACCGATTGAGTTATAGTCAGGTGTAGACAGACCCATACGTACAGCCCTGGCAGCGAGCCTCCAGATTTCGGGCCCCGAGTATTACAAGGAAAGGTGCTGCCACTTCTAGACGAGAATTCTTAATTGAAACCATTTGCAGTCTTTGGTGGTCTTCTATTGCCTCAAGATTACGAAGCTGATACTTCAATCTAACAACATATTACACCTAAGTCGTAATATTGGTAGAGTCTATAGTGTCTATGAAATCCTGCCCATATTTGACTAAGCACATGAGAATTCGTGAGAACGGCAGTCAGTTATTTTAGATAGCATACAGCACCAAGAAAGAATAATAAGAGAAAAAAGTGATATTGCTTTGTCAAAGAAGCGGTTTTTGCGAGTGACGGATGTGGCAATATGAAGCTTGTAATAATGTTGTTTTAATATCATAAGTGGGCACTATCTGCATGTCGTGGAGTGTGCGTGGGGAGGATATTGGCAGCGATGTGGGAGGACACTATTCCGCCTCTTCCTCACGTATCAGTCCTCTTGTGTCTGGTCGCCCCCTGATAAATGCCACACTATTGTATTAGACCTGCCTATATTTGGTGTGTAGATATTGGATGGCGGAATAAAACTGGGAGTCTGTTTACCACTGTAATGATCTTATGCTCTCAGCATGTTATTCACATATCTTTGACAGACTTATTTCTCCAGAAAAAGATGATTTAGAAAGGAACCGGCAAAGAATCGCTCTTACAGAGACAGACATTTTTCATTTGATTTTTTTTTAAGAAAAAAAAAATTTATGTGTGATGAATTTAGGATGGAGTTTATTGAAATCTTCCTAAACCTTGAGCGAGTTCATAGTAAAGATGAGCTGCTGGTCTTAGAATATGTGATGTGATGCTATATATCACTAAATAATAGCACACAAGTGTCACCGCCGGCTGGAACAAGGTGGAATAATATCAAGAAATATGGTGTGCTTGGGATGTCTAGACGACGGATACCCCATGGCGGCCTGCATTTATCCAATGATAGCACAGTAAAACACACATGGCAATCTTTGTGGCCATTTTTCTTGGTTATGGCCATATTGTGGTGAAGCCTGGGCAGTGAAATATAGCTAAAAGCTTCTTTTTGCCCAGATATTCGCCAGGACCATATCTCTCTCGCTCACGTCGGCTCGAGTCCACAGGAGATGTGCAAAGAATAGCAACAGGCAGGAAGCAAAGCCCCACCTGAATTCCATCGATAAGTGAAATTTATGAGCATTGTGAAATGTGCTTTATGTCCAACTAGTTGTAGTGATGAATAAAACATGTTAGCAGGGTATCTCCGTCGCATAAATCCAAAGCTGTAGATAGACTTAACATCATCGTCATCAAAGTCCTCTAGGGGGCACTGAACAAAAACACAAGGTCTATGTCCTAGATTAATAGATGGGTATGTGTAGAAGGAGTGTGTATTGTCCATGGATAAGCAGAGCAGACCGAGGTTCCATGGTGCTGCTGATTCTGGAACTAAATATTAATATTTCAGTGTTTGTATTTGCAGATGACCATTTCAAAAAATGGTTTAAAATGTTAGATATTTGAATAGCATATAAATAGCCATCATGTATTCCATGTAGTTATGAGGCATATATTTGTATATTGCAGGGTAAATGTTCAGACCAGTATAAGGTGAGCAAGGAGCATACCTTTGATATCACCACATATGATGAGCAGTCCCAGAATGACCTCTCCAGGACACTCAAAACCCTGCGCAGCTATGTACATGAGGAACTCTCCCTCTATGCCTACTCTGCTCAACTCTCCAGGTAGGTACATGAGCAACTCTCCCTCTGTGCCTACTCTGCTCAACTCTCCAGGTAGGTACATGAGCAACTCTCCCTCTGTGCCTACTCTGCTCAACCCTCCAGGTAGGTACATGAGCAACTCTCCCTCTATGCCTACTCTGCTCAACTCTCCAGGTAGGTACATGAGCAACTCTCCCTCTGTGCCTACTCTGCTCAACCCTCCAGGTAGGTACATGAGCAACTCTCCCTCTATGCCTACTCTGCTCAACTCTCCAGGTAGGTACATGAGCAACTCTCCCTCTGTGCCTACTCTGCTCAACTCTCCAGGTAGGTACATGAGCAACTCTCCCTCTGTGCCTACTCTGCTCAACCCTCCAGGTAGGTACATGAGCAACTCTCCCTCTATGCCTACTCTGCTCAACTCTCCAGGTAGGTACATGAGCAACTCTCCCTCTATGCCTACTCTGCTCAACAATATCAGGCTTGATGAACAGTTGTGAATCCTGATAAAGTCAATAATTGAGTGAGCACAAGCTGACTTCATGTACTTGCTCGTTTCCACCACGGCCACCGCCACACTGTTTTTTTCATCATTCATTTACACTTGGACATAAGGACCTGATACTGTAACATGAAAATGTGAATGCCTGGGAAATCTTTTGGGCTGACCTTTTCGTGACCTTGGATCAAGGTCAAGGTCATGACCAGCACAGGAACAACTTCGCTTGTGAAAGCTCTACTTTCGAAAAAATTAAAGCAATAACAATATAACCTGCCAGTTATGATCTTAATGATATTAATGGCTTGAATAAATTTCATTATGGGTAACCTTGAGCTATTTTGAAGGTCACGAGCCAATTTTCAAAATTGGTCATTTGTGCTATTTTGCAAAACACTACAAAGGGCATTTATTCCCTCCATATTTATCTCGCACAGTATGTTTTTTCATAATTTTCAGAAAAAAAATATGCAACTAGGTCACAGTGACCTACTAGGTCACAGTGGCCATATACAATATTGAGATATCCAAAATATTGAGAATCTACAAATCTGAGAAGATAAGATTTTGATATTATGATTTTTTGTTTTGATGAATTTTTGTTGACTTTGGGTCAAGGGGAAGACCAGCGATATTGTTACTTTTAAGTGGCCATATACAATATTGAGATATCCAAAATATTGAGAATCTACAAATCTGAGAAGATAAGATTTTGATATTATGATTTTTTGTTTTGATGAATTTTTGTTGACTTTGGGTCAAGGGGAAGACCAGCGATATTGTTACTTTTAATTGATTATCCTCTTTTGACTGAAAAAATATAGCAATATCAGTACAACTTGGCAAAAGTGATTGAACTTGTGTTACCTCGGAGGGGTTATCAATGTAACAAGACCAGTGATGATCTATTTAAAGACTAACTAGGATTCTGATATTTGTTGACGTTTTCAAGATCATTGGAATTTGCAAAATCACATAAATCCCATATTTTACATCACACCAAATATCAGTTATTGCCACTACATGTATTCTATACAATATGTTCATAATTTGGAGAATAATTATTGTAACTAGGTAACTTTGACCACCCTACAGAGTTCCTACGCAACGGAGGATTATCCTTTTTTGACTGAAAAAATATAGTAATATTGGTGCATAAAATGATAAAACTGAAAATAATCATGCTGTTCTATATGGGGATCTGATTGAAATGAAAAATTGATAAGTTGGAAAAGAAGTATTCTTCCTAACTTTGCGCTGCTGACGAGACTTGGCAGAATTATGAGGGATGACTTATCAGCTTAATCAGCTTGGCTCATCTCAAGGCTTGGATGCCAACATGGTAAAAACTGTTGTCTGAACAGCAGGATATTGAGTAGGATTAAACTTTTATATCAGCTGGCAGGAAAAGGCGGTTAAAAAAAGAAACAACAGAAACTGATACAACAAATGGGTTTCAATACACATGTACAAGAAATTGTACATTTTACATCATAAAAGATGTTCTTAAAAAAAACAAATTATTAAAAGATATCAGTTAACCCTTAAAGCATTTATGAAATGAGGTTTTCAAGCACATTTTCCTTGCATAATATAAATGTTTATACCACAAACTTTGCAATCACATATCATTTAAGCATACCCCAAACGTCAGTAAAATTGCCTGTGACCTCTGTGATTTGATGAATGCTTTAAGTGAATGCTTTAAGTTTTGAACATGTCGGGTAAACCTGTAGTATGTAGATGTATATAGTCCAGACAGGCAAGGTGTGATGAACCAATAAGCAGGTTTAGGAGTAGAACCTATTTGTATCACACTGGAGGATATATAAGGGATTGATTGCATGAGGATTACAAGGCTAGTGGCCAGGAAATCTTCCTGCCTTCTGACGTTGGCATGCTTCATTGTACCCTTGCATGTGGTCAGGTCATAAATGCATTACTGACTGCAATCAAGATGTGACAATGGGATGCAGCCATGTCTTTACTTGGAATAACATCTTTCAGCTTACTTTAGGAAAAAAGTAACTTTGTGATTATAAAAAAACTCATATGCTAAATCAATTTAAGGGAGGGATAAATCTATTGTTCTTAATATTCAGTATATTAAGTGAAAAGTAAAATACACATTTTTACTCCACGTAGCATAGCTTCTGCAGTGATAGGGGGGAATTTTCTATCATTCTGTCTGTCAACTTTCATCCAGAAACTAGTGGTCAGAGTTCTTAATTTCAGATGTCCAGTTTTATTGATTTTCCATTTGGCTCAGATCAGTTTCCATTTTGTTTTGATTTTTTTCAAAAATCACTGATTTGTCAAGGAGGCTGCCATTTTGAATAACATTACAAATATTTGCAAACGAGAATCGAGATAACAAGTTTTGACCAGGTTTAATATAAACATGCATTTTGATTGGTCAAAATTATTGTCTGCTCAAGTCTGTACTTGAAAAGGACATAAATGATCATTTTTGGAACAATTTTCACAAACATTACAAAAAAACAATGATCAGCATAGCTCTAAAGCCATAAGCCTATGTGTATAAAAAGAAACAGATAGAAAAATATAATACCATGAAAATTGCAGGTAAACGTTTGAGGTAGGGAAATAAAAGAAGTTTGTTTTTGTCCTTGCAGGTTACAAGTGGAGTCATATATCCACGAGTTATACAAGGATTCTCCCTCGCTGCAAGATATCCCACAGAATGCACCAGTCAGAGGTCAGCAACACTTAATACTGTCATGCAAACTAAGCATTTATGAAAATCATATTGGAAATTAAGTAAAGCACAGGATATTTATAGTAGATATTAAGATTACAAGTTGATTATCATGTAAAACAAATTGCTCATTTATTTTATTTTTTCTTTCAGCATGGCTGCCTGAGCAGCGGGACGAGAGCATATCCCAGCAGGTGGAGGCACTGCAGGTCTGCATCAAGGTGCTCTTCATGTTTCAACGCAAACCTACCAGAGATGACACATTTGTCAAAGATACAAGGCAGTGGCTCAGAAGACTGGTCAGTGTCACTCAATCATACAAAAAGACATTATATTCTATGCCTGATTTTATTTATGTTTATTTCTGTCACAGTTAATTTTTAATGTAGAATTTATTTAAATTTATGATATATGATAGGAACTAGGGGCCAGACGATATTTTGATGTAACATTTATGCTATATCCAAAGATGATTCAGTATTATATTAGATTTATTTATTATATATATTAGATTTATTTATGGGCATGGGACTGCGATCTAATGATAAAAATGAATACGTGGTACCTAAGACTAATATGAGATCATATGGGGACAGGGCTTTCATGGCATATGCGCCAAGGAACTGGAATGCGCTGCCCCTTGAAGTGAAAAATTGCAAGACTATTGAAACTTTTAAGAAGAAACTTAAAACATTTCTATTTAGAAAACACCATCTTAATGAAGCGCTTCGAGCAGACTTGGTCTGATGTAGCGCTATATAAATTGTTATTATTATTATTATTATTATTATTATTTTTGATTCAGTCTTTTCACATACTTTGGTATCAGTCTCTGTCATGCCAATAGAAACAATTTCATATTGCATTTATAGAAATTAACATTTTCGGCTATGCTGAATATGTCAGCATAAGTTCTGCAGTATGGGAGTCTGTCTTTCAACTTTGATCTTCTCCTTTGAAACTACTGGTTGGAGTTCTTAGCTATTAGTAGGCAAGATGTCATATTTTCAGACCAATTCTGTCTACTGTCCTTTGTTTTAACGTTAAGGTCAAGGACGTCATGGACATCGTATTTTTACATTTCACTTTTAAAATGGCCGCCAAACTTGAATGGTAGCAGTGCCGATTTCTCGACAAAAAAACATTTACAAAATAACGTCAATTTGGGAGGGGGGGTCGTCTTATACACAAGTCGTCTAATATACAAGTAAATACAGTTATCTCAGATTTTTCTTTTACATTTTTTATGATTTTTGAAAAATCTAATAGCTATTACTCAGTTATTTATCAAGAAGGATGGCATTCTGTGTAACATGACAAATATCATCAGCCATTGAGAATTGAGATAACAACGAAAGAGCCAAATTCAATATTTTTAACATTTATTTTGATTGTCCACAAAATGGCCTCAGTTTTAAAATGATGGAGTCCACCCTAATATTATGTGCATAATTTTTACCACATTAACTATTCTCATATTGCTTATGAAGCCAGAAAATGTTCACAAATATTACAAAAAAGCAATGATCAGCGTAGCTCTCAGACAATCCGCCTATGTTTTAAATTAAGTTATTTTCATTGATTGATCATTCTTTGTGTTTAATAGGTGGCTTCTCTACTGCGCGTGGCCACTCTTGAGGACCATCTATTTATGCTCAATGAGTTACTGCGTTGTCCAGCTGGAGTGGGCAAGTGGGGAGCAGATCTGCTTCAGATCGTGCCGCCACCTAGTGCCCAGGGTCAGACGAGCTGGGGTAACCCCATACTGGATCACTGCATTGCCATGCTGGGAAATCTTCTCCTTCCCATCAAGTAAGTTCTAATGTCCTAATTGGAATGCATGAAAACAATACCATTAGGTGAGATGAGAGTCACAACACAGTCAAGAAAAAAATAAATTGAGAAAAAGTGGAAAGCATATTATACTATAGTTTTTCGTAAACATATTAGAATATTACTCTTATGCTTTTTATACTCAGCTGATTTATCAGAACTGAGATTATCATGATGATGTAGGTTTGTGGGTTCAAAGGATGAGTGTCTAGAATGTATAATCATGCCATAACTGTATGTATGTATGTGTGTGTGCACCTGCATCTCTGATGCCTATAATCGTAATATTTAATTAAATAACTTTTAAATTTAACTGAGCATCATCAGGTGATGAATAGTAACAGTGAGTTATATACTATATGTTATAGGAAGCGTGATGAGCTTTTATACCAGTTGAGAACGGTGATGAATAATCATGAAGACAGACCCAGTGACACACCTTGGATCCTGGTAGATTCTGATGGCGAAGAGGTCATTATTGACTTTATTAGACCGACAATGCTCCCACTGTAAAGCAATATCACCCTCATTTATTAGCATAAAGTGCCGAACCATCATATAAAATACATTCACAATGAATTAAATAGAAAACTAGGCAGATAGATATAGGCCATAAAGTAAAGGGATGTGTTGGTAGACATTTTTTTAGAGGCAATAGGTTGTCTTATGGGTAGTTCTTTACAGTAAATAGATAGTAGATAACATGATTAGGATGAGGTCAGTGTGGTGTTGGTTGCAGGATGAGGATCCGGTGAACAGCTGGCAGTATCTGCAGGAGAATGACGTGGTAGCCTTCCTGGCACAGTTCCCCATGGACGCCATCTTCAGGCACATCCTCTTCATTCATCAGGAAAATGGTAGGTTCTCTCCCCAGGTGCACATACGCACCTTAACCTTTGTAGTACAAAGTCCTCAGAGGCTTGGGATGTAAAAACAACCTGCAAAAACTACTAAAAAAAGGTCCATTAGATTTAAAAAGTAATTAATTTTGTTCCTGAGTAGACCAGCATCTTCAGCTGATCACAGGCAGGGTGGCAGTGTGAGTTAACAATGATAAATGGTGTTTCCCTGAGGGGATTATCCGATATCAGGCAGGAGACAGGGTTAATTTGTCCACCAGGATGGGCAGGGAGCACATGGCTTGTAATGAGAGCGGCAAGCCACCGGGCTAAGTGGACAGAGCATGCTTTATGGGCAGGGATTACTCAGCAGCGAGGTCAAACATTAATGTCGGAACACTCACATCAGTGCTGATGATGGACACTGCAGGATCTTTTACTGTCTGATTAGATCAAACATCCATGGTCCTTGTGTCAGGATATTTGCCTTTTTGACAGTTTGAGAACTTGACTGTTGCCATCCCTTATAACAACTTTTCATGCACAGGGGGTCCATACTTCTGTGAGGGGGAGCGGAATGGAGCTCAGTCAAGTTGAGAACAACAAAGAGCAAAATCTTTATTAGCAGTACTTGGCAATATAAAAGAATTAAATAAACATCACAATAAAGATGGGGGAAAATATTTTTAAAATGAGATAAAATTTAAAAATGAGAAGATGTCTCAAGAAGTATATTTATTTATATTGTCAAAGACAACCAGGAACATACCTATATTGTGCCACCATGTTTTTATTTTTACATATATTTAAATAACAAAAATGTGTTTCATTTTTTTCAATAGTATCACTATTGTCTTTCTAGATATAGATTATTATGACATACAGCAAACCACAGAGGCTGGCATGCTCAAACTGTTTGCCTTTGCCTCATGTGTCATCACCATACTGGGCAAAGGGCTGGAGAACTTCTGCCTGGGCAGATACAGGCAACTCAACAAGAGGCTGGGTAAAATGATAAGGTATGCAGGTCATATGTAAATATATAAATTGGAATTGAACTATAGAAGTGATTTCATAAAGTATTCTAAAACTATAATGCATATTTTTTCTCTTCACATTCTGAAATGTTGATGATGCTGTATTTCAGACAATTGGTGAACTTTGTGTCGGACCACTGGGAGAACATGCAGCGTGCTCACTGTGAGATGCCTGGTACCGCGTCCATGCTGTTCAGGCTTCAGGTGGAATATGATCAGGTGTTCTGCAGGGCCACCACCACTATCCTGGCTGCACAGAGGTACATATCTACAGCATGATATCACACTGACTAAAATAAACCTTGAGTAATTTCATGATGAAGATTATTCCTATTGAAGTATTAGACATGAGATAATAATCGTTAATGAGCTGAATTTAGTTTTAATTGAAGATTTTTAATTGAAGATTTTATTGTTTGATAGGCTTGGATCATGGCAGTTCTTGGCCAATATGCCATTTTCTCATGTTTCCTTGGATATGATGTGGAAACTGGTTTGGCTGATGCATTACGGATACAAGGACAAGGTGGACATCAAATCTAACATCTCCATACAGGATATCAAGGACATGCTAGAAGGTCAGTCCCTCAAAATGAATCAAATCAAAATGTCCTGCAAAACAAACTACATGAATAAGCCAATTTCTAGTAACCATCTTGTGTCATTGCTTTCGGGGTAGTTTTTGCATATCACTCCAGTATTGTAGTGTACTGATGAGATGTTTGTTTGGCTGCAGATGCAGAACATAAAGCGGAGTTTGAGGACAAGTTGCTGACCGTGCCCACCTCCGAGGCCATCTACCTGCTGACCACCCTGGCCAACATGGCCCGCTCCAGGAGGACCGCAGACTGCATCTTTGTCCAGGCCATCGCTGTAGATATTTACGAGGTAAATAAACATCTGTTTCAATATCACCTTGAAAATAAACAAGATAATTTTTTTCTCATTTTTCTCATTTTCCCCGCCAAAAAAAAATGAAACATAACAAATAAATAGAATTTACATAATAATATGATATATATGTTATCATATGTTGTTTATATTAAGTGGAATGTGACTGTGTTTGCAGATTGCCTACATCAGCAGCCACACTCGGGAGTTCTGCTCCAAGGTCGGCCGTGAGCTCCTCTCCACCATAGCACAGGAGCATCCCTTTGTCATGTCTATCCTGCTGCAGAAGGTCAGGTCGACCATGGACAAAGTAGGCTTGGTGGGTTATCCTTCACTATCTCCTCTAATAAAGGTCTCCACCACAAAAACTATGTTTTGTTTCTTATTCGTCCTGTGCAATATCTTTATCAGTTTATATTGGTTTATACCTATTTCAAATCTTTATTTATGTTACTTTAAGCAGATACTAGTGAATATTTTTGTTTCACTCATCATCATCTTAACATTATTATTTTGTCTCTGATAAGATCATACTTCAAATACAATTTGCAACAGTTTTGTATACAGTTATAACAATTAGAAAAATATTAATATACTCAAAAGGCCTACTTGTCAATATCAGCTTTTGTTGTCTTTTATCAAAGGAAAATGATCAGGAGGTGAAAGCCTTTGTTGAGGTAAATTACATTCTGTTTGAGAAGCATATTGGATTGGTGTTCCCTTGATAATTGTCCCAGTTGGACATGTGTCTTGAAAGAATGTTTCATTTACTCACAAATAACATTGAGGTTCTGGGAAATTTATTGCCCAATAGAGCTTTTTTTAAATTTCAAACTGTATTTATTCTGGAAGAAAAAGATTTTTGTTGTCTATTAAACATTTATCTCAATTGGTTTGCATTCTAAAATTTAAGTAATATAGAGATGAAAGATTGGAGTGTCTGTTCACCCTGTATACTTAAACTGTGTGGATCTCATTGCATGATTTCCCACTAAATAAAAGCTATCTGTACCAAAACAGTAAGTATAATCATTATAATCATGGAATATCTTGTCAGAACAGAATATCTATATTGTACATTTGTTGATGGATAGGATTGCTATCTTCCACTAGGTGTCGCTGTACCTGTTTCAAGATTTGCCCTTGGCTATTTGGCGCCCGACCGAGGCAGACTATGACCTGCTTAAGTTGTGGTTGCTGGAACATGACCTTGCCAGCCCTGAGAACCAGTTGGCCAGACATGTACTGGAGAAACTCAACTGGTCACATAGCAAACAGGTGGGCAACCTTTCAAAAAGCACTAAATATTGGGATGTCTTATTTGTTAACTTACATAAGATGACAAAAAATATAAAATGGTAGGGATGTCTTATTTGTAAACTTATATGAGATGATAAAAAATATATAACAGCACATTAACTGGCTGCCATTTTCTTCTTCCAGGAGACAACCTTATTTTTGGATATTTCCCTGCATCGTAAGATGGCTGTCCTCTTAGTGGAGACCTACACCAGACATTTGGCCAACAAGAATGTGGCTAGTTACCTGACTGAGAGTATGAAACAGGTAAATAATGCAAAGCTATAGCACAATTTTTATACTGGGTTTTTTTTTTTATTAAATAAATCTTGAATATGTAGTATATCGATATTTTTTCGATTTTGATTTTTACGCCAAAAAATGTTTTAAATTAAATATCAAATTTAAGGTGGCGTCTGTGATGCGAAACCAGCTGACTCATGAGCAGCAGTTGTCAAACTGGGCGTGGGAGCTGGCACTGAGGCTGAGTCTTCATGCTCATGCTCACCCACGCCCACCCCCAGCCTCACCCACCACAGGCATCTCACACCCTGATGTCCCAGACCTCAACGACAACCCAATCTACTACCCCATCGTGCGCGCACTCAAGGATAACAACTCCCTGGCCAGCTATCTGGCACTCGTCATGAGCAGATATGGCCACAAGTCAGTTTCTTTTTACATTATTAATATATTATTTTGTCAAATGGAAAGTATAAAAGGCTGTGTTTATGAATAAGTGGGGATAACGTGAGGTGACTGGTAAAAATAACATAGTTTGTTGTTGAAAAAGATTTATGCTGAACGTGTCCAAAATCTGAGGGACCCCAAATCTGAGGGACCTAGCCTGGTCAATTTCATTGACTTATTTGAACTTTTACCAAAAAATGATTCTTGTTAAAATGACTTGAAAAGTATGAATCCCTACTTTAACATTATTATGTCCCACCAGAAGGTGAATGTTATTTTCTGCCTACCTACAATCAACAATAAAAAACTACCTGCATTCATCAAAGCCCTGACATGGTGTTTACACCTTTTTTGTTTGCACTATATCAAATCTTTCCATCATTCCTTTCCCTGTATTGTATGAAGTTTAGTATTACTTTCAATAATGTAAATTATCAAAGTTCTCCCATCCCCCAAAAATGTCCTGACGTCAACATCTCACCATTCCAAATTCCCACCCATCTGTTCTGTTCGCCTTTATCGATTATTAACCAGTCAAAATATACATGCTTTCAATATAACAAATGAGATGTGAGTGTTCATTTATTTCTGTCTTCTCCACCAATAAAATTGTAACTGTTTATTATTTAATATGTATAATTGAGTCATCTCATACAACACAAAAAACAAGGAAAACAATGTCACTGAGTTTGGCAGACCTTATCTTTGCACTTTGAGTTGTATTCAGGGTGGGATATGTTGCAATCTCTGATTACCTTTGAATTTTTCAAGATGTCTCCGAAGTTTAGCCATGTTTGTCTGAGATATGGCTTGGCCTTGATGTGTTGATGTGTGTGTTGCAGTGTTGGAGACTTCTGTGCAGAGGGCCTGCTGTTGCTTGGCCGCCTGGTAGAGCAGCATCACTATGTACCAGCAGTGAGAGCCCTCAGCTACATCACTCCCCTCTTCTACCACTGCTCACAGTACATCAACACCAATAACAGGTAACATCACATCACTATCAATAAGCCACTTATTCTACAGAAAAGTACTCGGGTCAATGGCTCAGCAGAAATACCAACTTTTACCTTGCTATTTTATGTGGAGAATTTTTATAATTATTTGGATATTTTCATTATTAATTGAACCAAGCACTGTATTTTCATTTGGATATTTTCATTATTTATTGAACCAAGCACTGTATTTTCATTTGGATATTTTCATTATTAATTGAACCAAGCACTGTATTTCCATTTACCAAAGTAAAAGTGTTTTGTGAATTATTCTGCTGTAGGTTCCAGCAGATGTTGCAGTCTGTATTATATGCGGACCAGGCTCGCAAGAGTATGAGCATCTTATCCTGGGACTTCCCCGGTCCTATCACCAAGCTCTTTGCTGCCATGATTCAGGTAGGTCTGAAAGCAGCATTATCATCCTCAATCATCCCATTTTCACAGAATTATCCAGAATCTGTATCCTTTGTACAGACCTCACCTTTTAGCATTACTTAATGATTTGTGTTTAATCATAGAATCAGCTTCAGCATCAGTGTCAGCCGGGTGGTCCAGGTGGCGCCACTGTGGTGAACTTCTGGCTGGGCATGTTGACTAAGCTGACACGGTGGAACCAGGACCGTTGCGTGCTCTATGTGATGGACTACCTGCTGAAGGCGGCATTCCGTGTCCCAGAGGCTCAGGAAGTAGTCTACCAGTTCTTCTACTCTCACTGCAGGGTAAGCATCGCATGAACTCTCCTCTCTGTGGTGTCTTCTAGCGTTGATTTGCAGCACAGTTTTTGCATGTTACTTACATATATATATATATATACAAAGGAGTGTCATCGATACCCATAAAAACACATACATTGACAACAAAATTTAAGTTAATATTGCACCAAAACTATATGCCGTGGAATTGATAAGTAAAAACTGAGCACTTGAGACTTTGAATATGTGAAGTTTCCCTCATTCCGTTGGTTTGTGGTTAAACATGAACTGCTGTAAAACCCGAGCACATGTTACACTGCTTAGTCGCCATTCTAGAATTTTACACAACCTCCTGGTCAATGAACTTTAGAGAATATTTGACTTTGCCATGTTCATTTCTGAATTTATTATGAACAAATCCATCATTTTCAACAAAGTGTAACCAGTTATTGTCAATGGAATTTGAACTCAATATCTATTTCAAATATTGATAAAAGCAATACCACTTATCAAATCAGAAAAAATGGAAATCAATGACATCCCCTCCTATATGTAATCAAATTGTCAGCTGTGATGTCATATCTTTTTTGATTCTCACAAAATTGTGTCACAGTTGAGTGTATGATTTTCTGTCTGTAACGGTATAAGTTCTTCTCACAAAATCACATGATTTTTGCTGGGGACTTATATGACGGGACACTCTTTAGTTGCAGCCTACTAAAAAGAAGCGAAGTCTTGTGGTGAGTTCTGTAGAGATTAACCTAGTGTTTTAATATGCATATGGAATGTACCGCTTGCAATTCCTGTTCATTCCAATTCCCATTTTGCCCAGTTTGGTTATGTCAGTTTACCCTGAGCCATAATAAATTGTGAAATTCTGTAACTGTCCGTTAGTTTCTATGATCACACAACTCTTATTTTAGTGGAAATCGTGCAGTTTGGGAAATATTGACCATGATAGAGCCATTGACCAGAATTGACTCTGAAATTGAATTTCTCTAATTAGTTTTGAATATTATGGCCCAGGAATGACCCAATCCATAGATTATTAGATAACTGATAATGCCATGTTTATCATGTTGTATATTGAATTTTTGTTGCATCATAAAGCTAATATTTGTCTCAATATTTTTGACATCTGTAATCAATATGATTTTATTAAGTAAATAAAAGACACACAATGTATTCCCATTTGACACAAATCATTTATTTTCTTTCCAACTTTATAATAAAAGTATTGATCACCAGGTAGCTTTCCTTCATCTATCCCAGTCTTAATATAGAATGCTAGATTATAGTTATAGATACAAGTAAATCCATGGTATGTTTGCAATGAATCAATTACCCCTCCATAATGCTGCATTTTCCAGCATGTTGCTTTTAAAATTTACAAAATAGCTCAATTTTACTGGAAAAAAGAGCTATTTCACACCATGTTTGTATTCACTTGCAGTTCTATTTTATGTATAATTTTTATTTTTCAGAGCTTAATGAAAGGACCGAGAGAGCATGGGGTGATCTCCTCCATTGTTTCCTGGATAGCGACAGGTAACAACCTGCCATCACTGATAGAGACACAGTCGTGTGCAGAGTTCAGCTGGTTTGCCATGGCGGTGCTGTCTGCCGAAGAGGAGTATGAAGATGAGACCGGCCTGGGAGCTGCAGTGCAGAGAGAATTGTTTGTCAACCCAGCCATCACAGTAGAACAGGCACTCAAGGTAAAACACACACACACACATATATGTATATGCATATATTAAAAGAAGCCCGGTCATGAAGTGACATGATTCTATTTGATATAAGATAAGATTTACTTAATCTGCCTATTATAAGATGTATTCAAAAAAACTTTTCTGTTATGTTCTGGTGCCAGGTTTTAACATTGAATTGGTTTATTGATCTGTGTAGAAAGCTTTGACAACTCTCAAGATGGATGTTACGCCAGCTCCTAACCGATTGTCTCTGTACCGCTGGGCACACCAGGCCTTGGATATGGAGCTTGGTCACCCGCTCCTGCCAATCATGTGGCAGAAGTTCTTTAGAGCATACCTAGGCAGGCTATCAGCAGATCCTGGGTGAGTCAGACTTAATTCTTGACCATCCATTATGAGATTCAAAACTAGTAATGATAGAGCTGAGAATTTTTTTTCAAAACTTTGATTTTAGAATTTGATTTTGTAATGGTGAATACAAAAATGACCTTGACCATGTTCCTTATTTTTAATTAAGTCTGCCACAGCGAGGTAGCGTTGGAGAGAAATATTTTGAAAGCACAGCCAATGTGTCACTGCTGAAGCGCATGAAGAAACGGCTGGCTGAAACTGCCGATTTCCACCATAAGGCGGCGCTGGAGGCCGAGCTGGACCGGGCAGAGATAGATGAGGCGATGGACGAGACAGACGAGGGTGCTCTCATGGTGACAGAAAACATGGAACCCAATTTACAGAGGGACTTCCACAGAAAACTTGTCAAGTGAGTAGAAGCTTTTCTGGTGTTTGTATTCAGGTAAAAATATGCCCCAAATAACTGAATCATTGATGTTATCATTTAAGTTGAGAAAATTCACTATTTATATTAATATACAATTTCAGATTGTATAACACGATGTCATTCTGGCTGGATGAGCCCCGTCTTCATGACCCCCAACTTTACCTACCTGCCTTGCCTCAGCAGTATGAACCAGAGAGACTTCTTGCTCTCTTCCAAAATGAAAAGGTATATTGTTATATTAAATAACTAGAGTAGATACATTTTCAAACACATAGATAAACTTATAGATATTCTTATATTGTGATTTTTTTAGCTGGCCTCTGATTATCAAAAATGTTTGAATGTTAAAATGTCACAATATGTAATTGTTGCCTCCTGGTCCCAAACACGATCTTGTCTTCTTCAGCTGGCCAAACTTAAACTACTTAAATGGCTGAATTGGTTTCTTATTTTAATCAATCATCCTGACCATTTTGATTTGGCAGGTACTGTGGGTAGACCATATAAATATTGAGATGGCAGAACATGAGATCGGGATGCTGCTGCTGGAGTGGACAACACATTTACAACAGGGGGCGCCACGTGATGACAGGACTGCTAGCCCCCTTCATGCTGCCCAGCTGCAGGGATCAGGTAAAATATCACAGTATATCATATTATTTTAAAGCTTTATATCAGACTAATAATGAGTCATTTCTAGAATCATGATCTGTGGAGAAACTTTGTTCTTGTTGTTTTACAGCAACAGAAAGAATCTTGTCACGCCTGAAGGTTGTGGAATCCCCCAAGCCACCCCCAGCTCTGTGCCCCCTAAAGGCCCCTGTTGCCGAGGTCAACGCTTCCATACTGCATGATAAACAGACTGTACTCTATGCTCTCAGAGCAGATTTCAACATAATCACTGAATTTGCAAGGTAATTTAGGCCAAGAGGTTTTGTAAAAATCATTTCATTTTTTAATTAAAATGGTTTGTTCATTTAAAATGGTTTGTTCTTTCAAAATGGTGCATCAAAGATTGTGTAAATTTACAGGTTGTTTTCTCTGCGAGTGTCAAAGCATGTAGCCACAGACTGTGCATTCCTGGAACTTCTGCCCAGCTTGTACAAGAATGAGATGACTGAGGTGGTCGTCACCATACCCTGCACCAGTTCCTTCAACCCCACACACAGGTGCAAGGGCCCTGCCTGTGTAACTATCAGGGTATGCCACTCATATTTCACTTAATGTTATATTATAACTATTAGGGTATGCCACTCATATTTCACTTAATCTTATATTTATTGACATGATGAATTATGATATTCTTTGGTATTGGACAGAAAAATGTGGTTGTAAAATGATAAAAAAGATGTCTGCTTTTGGAGGTCTGCATAGGGGAAGGAAGCTCAGTAAAAAAAGAAATACCTGCTTTAAAGAATAAAGATGAGACAAAGTTGTAGACAATGTACAAAAATACAAGATTATTTTGATTATCTTTATTGATTTTTTTTAGCTTATTATAATTCATGATTTCAATTTTAGTATGAAGCCAAGAGCAAGAATGAGATTGCTGGCCGTAAAGCTGATGAGAACCGAGCAGAAAACAAGCAGTTGATGATAGAATCTCTTCTGCCCCCTCCCCAGAATGTGTGCAGCTCTGTGGTGCATGTGGAAAATACCATCACGTATGTGGATAGCTTTTCCTGTCTGCAATATTAAAAAAGTACCATCCGATTTAACAAATTTAAAAGACCATCTTGTTGTATGTTTTATTGTTAAAAACAATAGATCAAGTACTTTATATTTCTGTGAAAATGATGCCAGTGAGAAAAATAACAATGAAAAATGACATTTTTTTTTTTTTTTGAAACCATTAAATATATTACTGTTTTTTTATAAGGTCTCTGATTCGTTTGGTGAAGATGACATCAAGCATTACCATCAAGGCATCGCTGATAGATGTTGGCACGGCCTTGTTCTACCACCTGTCTACCCTAGTATCAGAGGACACCCGATACTATCCTCCCACCAGACAGTTTTTCTCGGCCTGCATCGAGATCCTGGGTAAAGAGTTCATCTTGTTCAACCCTGCTCAGTCTCAGCCATTGCTGCAGGCCATACTGAAGACACCCACTCTGGTGGGGCTGCTCGCTCCTAACTTCTCCCCCAATGCCAGCCCAGACCTCTTTGTCACCATGTATGAGGACATGATCAACGTTCCCACCAACCAGGGAGTAGAAGTCGCCTTCACTCTCCTATCAAAGGTACCTGACATATTTCTAATTCAGTCTTTCTTAATGAAAAAAAACTGCAATATTGAGATATTTTTTCGGAATTAAAATACTTTGTTGGTTTTGATGATTATGGCATGGTTATGATGTTTTCCAGTTCGATGTGAAGCAGTGGTTGGAGGTGAGCAAACCAGCCTTGTCACAGAGGTCAGCCCTGGTGGAGGTCATCGGGAATGCCCTCGGCATCTGTGGACCCGATCCCGATAGCAAGTTCCGCATGGTTTTTGACGTAAGTGCAATTGTCTCATATATATTTTTCTGACTTAAATAATTTCTTTTCTTAATTTTATGATTATTATTATATTCTGTTTATAACATGCTAAGATTAGGTGGTTGTGCATCATTTTATTGCTATTTCAAGTTATATTTATCATATATTTATGTTAAGTCAGATAGAGGCACAAACATCTTTGATGATACCCGCAGTTTTACCCGAATAGATATCACCCCAACCGTACGCAAGGAATTTGAATTATTCCATGAGGTTTGATGACACTGATACAGTACCATAGGATAGTAGGAGGGTCCTTATGGAGACTATTCTACTAGTCTAATCAATGTGCTTTATTTTTTTTTAAAATGTTCTAGTCCTCTGTCCCACAGTCTCTATAGTTTCTGATATGCACAGAAAGGAGAATTGCACTTGTACTAAATATTTACCATATTACTCTTGCATCTCTCCATCCATTTTTGGAATCTTCAGTTATTGCACTCTGGTCTTTCCCATTGCACACTAATCCAGCCCATGTATTCCAGTTCATCCTTTATACCCTAACACTTCATTCATATTGCTATCTTGATTCAATCCAGTTTACTTGCTGCTACCCCATGCAATCATATTTGCATCCTGGTCATTCAATCATATTTTAATTGAATTGATTAGAAATCACAATTGTATGCGTACAGTTTTGAATAAAGTTCTTCTAATGTTTTTGGGTAGCATTTTTCATATTTCATATATAAGATGACCTAAATTGGGAAAATGTGCAGCATCATGTTTATTTGTGCTTTTGATCCTTAACCTTTGCGAAGTGAACTTGTGAAATATTTCCCCATCTGTCTGTCCATACATGTGTTTGATCTCCTTCCCTGCCCAAATATTTCCAATGTGTGCTTTATGAAAATATTAAGTTTGACATTGACATTTTCATAGACTTTTGACCTTTGAAATTAAATCAATGTCAGGATGTCTTGCTAGTTATCTGGTGACTTTTCCAAGAAGGTAAAGATCAAAATGTCTAATAGGTGCACTGACTTTCCATAAATACCTGGATTTTTACAAAACTTTACCGATGTATTATTCTAAACATGCCACAGATTCACATATTGATTATCCAATGACCTTTGTGACCTTTTTCATTAAGTCAAGGTTAAAATGTCAGTTGAGCCAGTTTGGCCTTGTTGGCCGATACTATAAACCACCAAAGGCAGGGGGCCCACCTGTCTGCTACCTTGTCATATTGTGTATATAGCATGACCAATATCAATATTCTGTCGGACTAGTGGGCTGTTGGGTTTTACAGCTATGCCTTGTAACTTAAATGTAGCATTTAGTAGATTTCTTAATTTATGGAGATGTGTAAATGTTTACATATATATGATATTCCATCAGGAATCCTCTACCTCTCCAGATGTTCTCGTATCGGTAAATGGTCTTTTTTTTGGGGTGTTTTGTTTATCACTAATGACAAACTATTCTAGACATGAATGACTTACTAACAGCAAACTTCAATTCTTAACTTTACTTATTCAGGATAGAAATATTACACCATTATTATATAGCTGAAATGCAGCTTTAATGTCGTGCAGAGGGTTCTGCATGTAAACATCTGAAAATATATATTAATATATCTAGCCTGAGTAAATCTGACTTTTGCAGTGGGTTTTAAAAGATTTCATTTGAGTTTTTCAACTAACAAACTGGCATTATGCACAACAGAGTATGGTTTCTGGAAAGTTTGTGTGCTGTTTTAATTCATTTGTGAATAGTGATGCAATCAGACATTTAACTGAGTGGTATCATAAACATTTGACAAAATATTTTGAGATATTTCTCTTTTGCATTTGTGTTCATGAGGATGATTTGACATGAATTTGACCAGTGTGCTCTCTCCACTTTCCAAAAGTAGTTGTTGCAAATTTCTATCATTAACAGAGGTTGATATTTTGGGTTGAAGATAAATCTGTTGGGGGAAAAAAGTGAAATAACATGAATAAATGTGTTTCATTCTTTTCAATAATAATGAAATGTACTCAGAATTATTAAACATAATTAAATCAATGTACAAAACATTTCCTTGCAATTTTATCATTACAATGGAGTGTTTAAAGATTTTATTAATGTATTATTGCAGTCTTTTATGAAACCTTAATGTAAAGTGAAGATTAAATAAGGAATATTTAGATTAATTACATTCTTTGGTGACATGAATGAAAATATGGGTGTTATTTACTGTCCTTTGTTCATGCAGGTTTACCGCAGTCACTTGGAGCACCTGTTCCTTCACCGTTTCCCAGACCACTATGGAGATGTTCTCAAGCTGGTGCTCAAAGGTAAGACCACATCAACTAGACAAAATATATTGATATATATATATAATTTGGTAGAGAAATTGCCAAGAAAGTTAAGTTTACAGATATGAAACATGAAAGCAGAAGTGATAAATCTATAAAAGAAACTTTTGAGAAATTCTTGAGAAATGCTTGAAATATTGTTTCTATTGTCAGGAGTAGGTTGATTCTCAGCTATTGCATCAGAGTGGAATGCTGCTCAGTCTAAATGTATTCATGACAGTTTACAAAGAATATTCGGCAATCACACATATATTTCTATTATTTTTCTGTCTTCGTTCTAGGTTCAGCTAATGGTAACCTGAGCTGTGAGGTGTGGGATGACTTCCTCAAGTTCCTCGGTTGTCCAGTAGGTGACCCTGAGGCTCAGGAGGTGAAGGAAGGTGACCCACAGATGGCGCCAAAAGTCTTTCCATCTGTGCCTCATGTATGTACCACACACTTTATACTTAAATTATGTTTTTGATTTCTCAGTTCATCATTATTGTTGCATTTGTGTTCCTCATCACAAGTTATTAGATTTCATCCATAAAGGAATTTTCTCCAGACATGTGATATTTGTTCATGTTTATCTGGACAGATGCGTGAGACTATGGAGTGGATGTCCTCATACTTCTTCCGCCTGCGTGTGTGTAACACAGACTCGGCTAGTTTCGGTCTGTATCCCAAGTGGCGGCCATACGTGGCGCAACTAAGCACCTTCCTCGGATACCTCACACACAACACCATAGAACAGATGGCGCTAGTGGTCAGGTCTGGAGACATGCCAGCACAGCAGAGTAAGTACACTGTGTATTTGTCATATGCCCTGTGTTTGAAATATATACCTGGAAATCATAGCAGTTATAGTCTGTGCAGGAACTATCCTACAGAATGAAATTTGTTCTCGTGTCATATCTGATATCAGAAGTTGAAGCAGGTGAGTGCAATATAACACCAAAATGGATGGTATTAAAAATTAGTGAAATGGAATAGATCACTTTATATATCACAATGATTGGACACAGATTTGATGTGTTTAGCTTTTGAATTTAATTGGATGTCACTCATCAATGTATTTTTCACTGAGAGTTGGATTAAGTATTTACTTTTGGTCACATTGATGTTTTATCTTGTGACATTTTTTTATCACAATAATTTTTTTGCTAAACAGTTGTCTTAGTTAATTAAGCCTTGGATGGTAGCAGTCAATATTTCCACTTTTTCCTGGGTTTCACACCCTTAGATCTGATAGTGAAGGTTTGATTTCTTCACCAAACGTAATTCACTCAGGGTAACTGTTATTATGTATCTTTGAATTTTTCAAGCAGTGCTCTGGTGACTCTGTGTCATTGTATTCTTATCCCCAGCCTGATTATTATCAGCTGTGGATACTGTAGTTGGGAACTCCATGTGGAATTCCTTGTCCAATATCTTCTGTAAATTCATTCATATATGACCTCTTTTGACCTACTTTTAAGGTCAGGCTGGGGTTATAATCTGGCCTCGGAGGCTGGAGATACCAGCAGCTAGGTTAATACTCATTGCTGCAGATTAATACTCATTTTTGTTTGTGGAATTTTTGTATGTTAATGATACTTTTATTCCAGAAAAATTATTTGCGATTTTTTTCCCAACGAACTTCACTTTGAACCATTGATCATTTGTGATCGACTGATGGTGTTTTTATTTTTCTGTCCAAATCATTAGCCTTTCTCAAACTGTTCTTCTCGCTTCTATTAGGCATTTACTCATTATTAGCTTTTAGTGCTCCTTTCCTATCAACCAAAGTAATCATTAGAAATGTGATTATGTGCACACAACATGGGGGTTATGGAAACCAGGTTTTGATTATATCTAACTTCATTTTGAATGATTTAATTTCAAATTAGAATACTTTTTGACTCAGTGTTTGCTACTGATCAGTGTACAGGGAGAATAGTTCCTCATCTATAACAAGGAAGATATTGAACTTGAGCTTTATCACCACATCTTACCAGTTTTGAAGCAGATGTTTTTATTATCTCAAATGTTCAATTTGAGGTTAAATGCTTTTTGACAAGTTTAGTTTTGTAATTTCCATGGTAATCAAATTGATATGGATTCAGCAGTTACTTTACTCGACAAAATACACTTTATTCCCATGATAATGAATCTCTGAGTTCATGACATATATTGTAAGAATATTTGATTCATGTTTTTCTCTTTTGGTTGATGGCTATGAAACAATTGAGTTAGTTTCAAATATCTAAAGATGAAAATACAAGTCGAGTTAGAAATAGGTGTAGTTTCTTTGTTTGGTGAAGGTTTTATACCAGCTATGTCTGACATGATTACTTGATGTGCATGTCTGTTATCTCATTCGCCAATTTCATCTTATTGTTAAAGAAAAGAACTCAATCATTTTGGTACATTCTCTGTCACGTAGATCTTACTGTTAGTCACTTTGTGTCTACTAATTGTTCCTTTATACAAAGTGTTTCAAAGTGATGTTTTCCTTATATTGCCAATATTTCATATTTCAGTGAAATCTCAGTTACCTCAGCAATAGGCAGTCCTCTTAACCTTTTTACCTTTAGGGTTAATAGGAAATAGAAGTTACTTCTTTAGACTTGATAATAATATAAGGATTGAATGTGTTTTGCAGTGGTATTGGACTTGTGGCAGCAAGTAATGGATGTGTTTGCTCCATGGATACAGCCCCTAGACAACAATGGACAGATCCTGTCGCCATGGGTACAGAATGACTGTGACCTTGCAGCAGAGATGGTGGTCATGTTCGTAGATGCCCTCAGGGAGCTACATGCTAACTTTGAAGGTCTTGTCAATTTAGAACTTTTGAAAAATTGTCCTAATTTATGAATAACAATGTAAATGTTATCGTATAAGATGCTTTAGTTTGTACCTGTGAGATGGTATGTTGCAGGTGCCCTGGGGAATCCATGCAGGAATGTGCTGGGTTTGCTGTGGCCATACTATGCAACCACATTGGCTAAGAGAGGTACCCCAGAGCACGTCCTGACAGTGTACCACAAGCACCTGCTGTCTCTACCCTGGAGTCACTTCCACCCTGACAGCAATGCCCTGGATCTCATGCAGCAGGTAAATAAACCAGGTGGCACTGCTAATAAAGAGTGAATAAAACCACAGGGAAATATAAATCAACTTTCATACATATTCAACACATCTGCAAAAATATGGCCTTCTTATGCTGACACAGGAAGTGATCTTTTCCCTTATTGTGTGCATAGCTGTTATTTTAATGGGATATATATGTGTGTTTGTGAATGTAGGTGCAGGAGACCCAGGCCCGGAGCTGCTTCGTCTTTCTAAGTGAGATCTTTACAATGATGAACTGGCCGCAGGTTCTGGACTTTGCAGGCAACCATGAGGTGCTTACGAGACTACACATCTGCCTCTTTGATCTCCTCACCAAGATGGCCAAGGAACATGACATCATTGAGGTAAACTCTCACACTGCATTCTTTTGTATGAGTTAAATTTGAAAGTTTTAGGATTTATTGGACTTTGCACAGTGCTTTAAAGCAGAGGTCCTTTTCAAAATAATTTTAATATTTAATAAGATAGCATTATTGGTGCTGTAAGTTATGTTGAATAATTGTAATATTTGTTTTTTGTATGTTCTGAATAGAATACTCAGCTAGGAGGATTAGTAGCTCAGGCTGGGAACTTTAACTGGAGTTTTCTGGATGGCGGAAGCTATGAGTCATCAGTTCACTGGTACCTGGAGAATGGAGATGCCAGAAGTGTGTTAGCTGAGAGGACAGCCAAGAAGGCGCTCATACTCGGGTCAGTCCAACAATTAATTACTCTATTCACAATACTGGAAAATATCCCAATACAGTTTTTTGAAGTGTAGAAGTTAAACAGATTAAAGTGATGAGTGTTCTAAAGCTTGTACAGTTTGAAGTGGTGATGTTCGAAAGCTTGCACAATTACTTTTTGAGGAATTGAGCAATAGTTAACAAGTTTTACTTATTTTTGTTATAAAAACAGGTTGATGAAAATTGCTGCTGGTTTCAAGAGTCCTGATCTTGCGGTGCTGCACCCCGAGACTCCAGTGAAGCGTGTGAGTTACACAAGATGTGTTGTGCAACTTCTTTGTCGCTGCTCCCATCTCAAGGATGTGGACCCACCTGTGTTTGGAGTGATAATGAGCAACATACTGACAGAGATAGAAACAACAGTAGGCACAGTGCTGGACCCAGCAGGTCAGCACCAGGAAGCCATATCTCTGTGCTCCGAGGTGCTCAACTTCCTCAACAACTGCAACCCAACCAGCCCCAGCGTCAGCGTGGTCCTCACCACTCTCATGGAGTGGGTCCAGTCCTCACCTAATAGCCTACTGCTGCTCCCCCTGGTGACTGCAGCCTGCAGGACCTTGGCATCTGTCACCCACATGTCACTCATCATAGAGGCCTGCATTGATGCACATTTTAATGCAGGTGTGTGACCACATATTTTGGTTATATTTGAAGATATATTTAAAGATTTTTACCTGTAATTTTTATAATAAAGAATTCATGCTGTTAGGACATAGAGAAGCTGGATTTCATTGTTTCTTATTGTTTATTGTGATTATAGAGGACCCGAATGGTGAGATTGATGGTTGGGGGTGGGTGTTGGGAGCGGTGCAGGTACCGGAGCTGACCCAGAAGGAGTTCCTGGAGGCATGTATCCAGCAGGGCAGCTACCTCACACTCTTCACTCATACTCTACAGAGGCTGCCTCTGTCTCAAGGCCTGCAGGACGAAGCTCCCCACCTCGACAACCTCATACAGTGGACCACTATGATCAAACCAACGTGAGAATCTAACCCTCTCTAATTTGCAATGACAATTCATTTTTTTCATTCTGGCTATCTTTAATTTGTATTAACAATTTTCATTAGGGATGTTTTATATAACCTTAAACAAATATCGGTACAAAATCTTGCATTTAGGGACATGTGGTATAAACAATCAGGTTCTTTGACATGACATCAATATATGTAATTTTTATGATTCTGTAAAATATATAACAATGTAAATATTTGGATTAAAAATTTGTGCTAGATTATTTTCTGAGTATGGTGTATCCATGTGTGAGATTGAATAAAACATGACTTACCATCCCTTATGGTGTGATGAAATTTTTAAATGGGATGAGAATAGCTTGTAAATTGTATGAAATAAGTTTAATTTAGTATTATTTATTTCAGGCGAGAGAACGAGGGGAAGCTATTCCTATGGTGGGCCAAGGTGGTCGAGCTGATGTTGCGATATCTGCACTATGGAGGAGATATACGCGTGGTCATCACAGGACTTAATACATTCGTCCCTGCACTCTTCAAGCTGGCAGAGGATAAATCTTCACAGGGTCTGCTGGGGGCTGTGGGACTTGGCAAGAAGTCTGCGCTCTCTCAAAGGTAGGAACTCCTTGATTGATTTTATCATAAAATATTGCTAGATTATAGATTGACTGTTAAACTGGGATTAGATGCAAATCAGTCCATTGGGTCATTTATTGTATTTTACACTTTATGTTTTAGGTTCCGCCTGGTGACCAGGACGTTGGCTACATTCCTGTTATGTCAAGTGCCCTCTGGTGGCTATATCAGAATGGAGCCACATGCCCCGGCTGCCGTGAGAGGTGCAGGGTCTCCCCGGTCTCCTGCCACCACTCCCACAAGCCCCGGCATCCCTCCCAAGGGCCCCACACAACACGCCTCCCACGCCATGTCACAGATGGAGTCACTGAGGAAAAACAAACAATATGAATCACTGAAAGAGTTCATCTCTTGGGCTGTCGACTTCACAGCCAACCCAGAGAAGAATATCAAGGATACGCCTCAGCTTATCTTACACATGGTGGGCCAACTTTTCTTTGAGAAGAAATACCTGGGAATTCTGCTGTCAAGTCAGAATACTCGCTCCAGTTGAGAATGGTGCTGCCATCTGTCAACAAGCTGTGACGTAGACACTTAACAAGACTGCATATTGTGAGCAATGATTCAAACTACAGGAAAGGTTTACTCCCTTCTTTCTGGACAATGGCCTCATTTGTATTATGTATGAGTGATTCGTACATGCTTTCACTTGGTGGGTTCCAAGATATGGTTTGAAAGAATCAATTCGGTGGAAATTGTATATTTTTAATGTTTTCTCACAAATGGCTTAGGAGAGGATACGTTTCTGTGTAGTAAGGCGCAGTCACAGCTGATAATGACATGTAAAAGTGCCTACTTCTACAAACAATATAGTTTTCATTCGTGGCACAATTATTAGACAAAATCCCTTTCACCTATTTAGACTTTGAGATCCATGGATGGACTAGTAGTAGAACATAGAACCACAAAAAGTAGAACAAGCTTGAAATCAGTGTTTTACTGCCCCCTAGTGGGAAATTGACACTTAAGCTCCCTTAAGCTGATATGACGAACAAAAAATGTTATATTCCCCAAGACCAAACCAATAACTGGCTTAGTGTTAATGTTATATAAGCAGACAAGTATAGTATTTCTATGATCAGCGTGGACCTGTGAATATGTATGTGATATAAGATTGAGATCAGCTTATACGATATCATCACATACTGTACTTTTTTGGTGTGATAAGAAATTCTGTGTCATAATTAAACCAATACTTAAATGTCATTAACAAGAATTAACGATGACCTGTATAATATATATAGTCATGCCTAGCATTGTTGTATATTTTGTACAATGCAAGAAAATAGAAAATTCTTGATTATATACATCAAGAGTTCAATATTTAAGAACATTTGTATATGTTAAAACATAATATAACCTAGAATATTAACTGTGCTCTCAAAATAATGTTAAATCTGATTCAAAACCTTCACTGTATTTCACAGGAGGTTTGGTAAGAATGAAATTCTTGCAAATGAATGTTGTATTCACTGGTAATACTTTGAGGTCATAAATGTATGAGTCTCTTTTTAAGCTTTTGCAGAAGCCCTATCACTAATACACTAAAATTGCAAAAGTACTATATTGCCAATAAACATATTGGAAATCACACAGCAAATTCTAGCTATATGGATAGTAACAGAAAGAAAAGAAACACGAAAAAGGTTTTAATCATGATATCATACAATGGTATCACAGCCTAATGATTTGAAAATGTAAGAACATTTATGATATCCATGCCAAAAGCTGTGCTAAAACTAAGCTTTATGAGGAGGGTGGATATCCTTGTTTTAAGGAGGACAAATGTGTTAGATTAGACGACATTTATGATATATTGTGTTGATAAATCGCCCTTGGCCCTAGAAGTAGTAGAGAATAAGGTATTAGTCTATCTTCCCACACTTGCTTGATGTGCCTTGGATCACATCCTGTGCCCTTGTTTTTTCTATGCGCCATTCTATTATACAGCTGGAAGAGTTTGCTGTTGTGGGGATTAACAATTGTTGCAGAGATCAATTATTTGTTCACATTCTAAAACTTAAAAAAAAAGGCTTTCACAACATATTTACCCTGAGTGTAAATTCACTTTTGGCACAAGCTAAATTTTGTGTAGAGAAATAACAGACCTCCGATTTGATTAATTCTGGTTTTGACTTCACTCTGGATGAAAAGCTTGTTTAGATTGTATTAAACAAGGAAAAATGGAAAACCCAGACTTGCTAGATATATGTGAAACCATTTCATTTTTTGTGGAACTTTCTAACTGCAGAGATGTTTTGTAAGGATTTTAACTTTAATTGCAAATTGAACAGTAGTGACAAAGACAGTCGTTTGTATTAAAGTAGGCTGAGAAGTATTCTGTCCCAAGGGTAATAACACTCCATATGGCATTATAACCATGGCATCGGTACTGAAGCTTGAAAATATATAACCTTCTTTTCTATCTTTGAGAAATTTGTCATTTTTTTGTTCAATGGCTGTCAAAACTCCAGTGAAAGTTTGTCTGAGGAATAGAAACAACAAAAATGTTATGTGAACATGAAAGGGGATGTAACAATTTTTTCTGGATTTCAAGAATCAAATTTTTTTTCATCAGATGTCAAATACACAAACCTCTGAATGTAATTAATCTTTATGATACATAGAATCTATATAGAATCTTTTGCAAAAATATTTAAATAAATGTGCATGGTGTTTATATAGAATCTCATAAGAATAGTATTTGAGTTAATAACCTCATCCAATGAGAAGATATCTGTTGTCTTCCTTTAATCCAGAATTGCTGTCATTTTTTAAATATAAACACACTTCATCCTTGATTGAATGCTAGGTATGTACTTATTATATGTGGAACAGCTCAAGATGCCAGATCAAAGTTTTATTTTGATAAATTACAGTCTATTGATTTCAGCATCCACAGATTTTCTTTTGAACATTTTGAGCTACATGTAAATATAAAATATTCAGGAATCTTAAGTTATCATTCTATTTGGAAAGATTATTTTAAAGCATGTCTCAGTGGTTTTTTGGAATTAATTCTTGATATCATACATTCATATTAATAACCAAATCCATTTAATTAATTTAAGAGTGTAGAGCCTTATAGATTGTAATTCAGTACTCATAGTGATATGTTGTGACAGCAATAAAGCAACATTTCTATATGATGCTATCCTATCTTGGGCCATATCTACTTAGTATTCATTTAAGTGTGATCTTTATTCAGGAATGCAGATTGGATTAAACAAAGATTGAGGAGTGTCTGGGTGATAAAGACAGAGAATGATAAGAATTTATGTTATTGATGAACGCATTTGTTGTTTATAAATATTTATCACTTTGATGATGAATGTTGGATCAAAGGTCTTCTTGCTTGTAAAGTATAGAATAATCTTTGTTGGTTAGTGTACTGGTTGGGTGAGTGTGCTCACATGAATGTTACTGTTTGCATGTGGTCTGAAAAGCTCAAGTTAAAGTGTCAAATGTTACCAAATGATTGTTATTGAAATAAGGAGTCTCTATTCGTATGTGTTTATCATGTTTATATGAATTGAATGTTTTGAGCTGAGAGACCATTATCTTGATATTACTCTTCATAAAATTACAATCTACAATTTTGAGAACTGAACAGTGAAACCATTTTGATGGTATAGATAATAATATATTGGTATATTTATAAAATTTTAGGGCAATCTCCTTAAATTGTTAGTCATTGTAAAATTTATCTTTATTTCCTTGTTTATTTTTATGAAAGTAATCACAATATTGACAGATATTTATTAATATGAGATAGTTAGAGATAATTAAAAGTGTTTCCAATTAAATAATCCGTATAATATTTAAAACTACTAGTTAGATCACAGTAGTAATAGATTTAATTTTCATTAAAAGGTGCTATTTCTAAAAGTAAATTGATTGTTGATCTCAAAGTTAATTGAGCTTCCATGAGATTGATAAACCTTTTATTTAAATTTAATTTAATTGGTTTGGACTTGTAATCTAAAACATACAATAGAAAAATATGTATGCACACAAGATACAGTAAATCTTTCCTCATTTTCATGTAAAGTTCAGAAAAATGGTTTAGAAAGTGCATCATTGTAAACACATTTCTTTCTTTATTCTATTGTTTTCATATATCTGCCTCAGTTGACTTTGACAATCAACTTCCACTTTCAAAGAAATGTAAATATCATGCCAGGAACCTTTTGCCAGAAATCAGAATTCAGAAATCAACACTCTGTCAGATTATTTGTGATGAGTAATCAGTAATTGGTTTGAGTAATATTGAAAAAGAAAATATGATAGTGCCAGTCATGGAAAAAAAATGAGGAACTGCTCCCTATTTGCTTGGTCTTCGTGAGATATGGTTTATGCTGCACAAAGAAGAGTTGCTGGACAGCTCTGTTAGGATGTACTCGGGCAATTGAGTAGGAGTCTGTATGGTATGAACACATCATAGAAACCTATCCACCTTAAAATATCTATTGAACATGGTCATATTTATCAATGTATTCTAATTACTCTTAACCAGGTGAGTTTCATTATTTTTGTGAAATCAAAATCTGTGATGCATAGAAGTTTTTATATTTTTTTCTTCACATTTACATCAATTTACATCTGTGGTTCATGTCAAATATTTATTTTTTTGTTTAATTTTGTAATTTATGAAAGTACTACTGTTTGATCAATAAGTGAAGATGAGAAGAACTATTAACTATAACACTGCACTGTGAGCTTAGCAAATATGATATAGTTTCTTGCTTTCTCAATTATATCATCTGGGAGTGTGTTCAGAGCTAGAAAATTAGACCTTCACTCCACACTATATTAGTTAGAGGGTTTATTGACTTTTCATTATGCAACTAACTTCACCAGAGGAGTGACTTGTTTACTGCAGGGTTGGCTTTTGATTTGGCTCTGCACTTCATTCAAAGCAGGGTGCTATTTCTTTGCATATCAATTTTGAAAATAAAGATAAACTTGGTGATTCATGTAATTTTGTAAATCATGCCCATTTTGAAAAGTTATGTTTTCAAAGCATTCCATATTGTAAAGTAAACAAAAAAATTAAAGTTCTGTATATAAGTGAGTTGTTTGTGATTGTAAAAACTATATAATAACTGCAGTTTGATGACACATTTAATCTACTAACTTGTTCTGTAACTTGTAAACTCTCACATATATAAGTGATTGACTGATATATTAGGCGCAGAACCACCAAACTGGAGATGTATGTATAATGTGTGTATGGTAATATTGCTTAGGTTTGTGCAAATAAAATCTCAATACAATGTCTCAGCCGCAAGAGTTTTCATTACTTTTATTAACAATTCAAATACAAATAAAGTCAGTAGGTCAGTTAGACAGGCTGCTGATCATATGATGGAAATTTCCATTCTTCAAAAGTAGGTCAGTAGGTTAGTCAGCATCAGCTTGCCACAGATGTTGCTCCAGACCACCCCTTCCACCACTGCATTATTCTTCTCTACAAACATCCAGGAACATGAAATTCAAAATGAATGGTTTGAAAAAAATCAGGCAGACTAAGTTTAAGTATACATTTGAATATTCTAAAAAGAAATGAAGGTTATATTTTATTGATACATATATTTATCACTGATTTGTTGTTATGTATGAGCACTAGTATTATTGGTAATGAACTTTATTCTCCATTGTTTTGCACTTAATAGCATGTTCTGTGATGAGTCGTCTTTGTTTTGCATTTATTTGTCCTGCTTTTGCATTTAATCATCCTTTTTTGCATTATGATGCCCTTCTCTTATTTTGTTCATTTAGCCATCTTAAGTTCTCTCTAATCTGTGTCACTGGAGCTAATAGGTCACTGTACATGTACCTGGTACAGTTATACTCCATTGTGTATGCATGTGCCCAAAGGTTTGAGGCTTGTCCATATAATGCCACCTCAAACACACAATGTGTACCAGAGGGCATTCATTCATTTATCTAGTTTGGTCCAAAATCAGGAAAAGTTTTAACCAACAGCAGAGCAAACAAACCATCTACTGCTAGGTTTTATATCATTTTTTTTCAGATGCAATAATTAGTTTTAATTTGTATCATTCATTTTTACATTGTTAAATAATTTCTGTTAAAATGAGCAAATGATAGCAAAAGTCCAAATTCATGCAATATTTTAAATCTCTTACTTTTTTTTTAATCCGGAGAAGTCTTCCCTACGGCCTGTTTTTATCTTGAACAATCTTGTGTAAAGATTTTATATCAATTCCTCAATGTTCCCAAAGACTCGGCACATTTTATACAGCATTTGCACAACATACTGTAAAATGGCATAGGAAGATCATATTACAAGGAATGAGCGCATTTTCTTTTACTGAATTCCAGGTATGCTTATCTTTTTTCAGTTAATTACTATTTTATCATATTTTGAAAATATGTATCAAGTTATTCATATAAGATCTGAATATAATCTTTTTTAAACATGTGAAAATGGTTATTAAGGGTTTTATCTACAAGGGGTACACTTTCTCTAATGATCAGCATCACATTTACCAGTGTAATTCAGATATTATCAAATGTAAATACTAACTAAACTATTTACTCACAAAACTACTGGGTCTGGTGGAATGTATTTGTAAAACATGCTGTTAACCACACATCCATTGCAATATTTTACACGGGCCTTTCTACGTATTGTATGGATGTGTATTTTGATGGTATTCTTTGCATTAGTGATAACCACTTTACAGCGATTGGTAAGTTTGTATTGAAAATAAATGACTTAATGGAAATTGTATTGTTTGCGTTGAGACAATTAGAACATTTGGTTTGTTTGCAAAATATCTATTTTTGGAAAGTGAAAGAAAAATGTAAGCATCTGTATCTGTTTGCCCCCACAACCCCTAGACGAAATGGGGAATTGTCACTGGCAGTAGACAGCTGGTCCTACCATAGAAAATACAAAAAGAAAATTTGTGGAATGGAACTGGGATTAATAAGTTGAATGGGGAAGAGTGGCAAATGCATTCGCACCTATTCGTCTTCTGGGAAAATCATTCCTGATAGATTTAGCAAAGGTGTGAAAGCATTTAAAACATGGTGGCTGATAGATGAACGTGAAGTTACTGGCTCCAAGTATATATCCCTATACACTCATAGGATATGGGTCAAACAAGGATATAAAGTTTGGTCTAATATTGCATCAAAATATCTGAAGGATTTATCATGTAATGTGTATAATTTGGAAAATAGATTCTGGAAAATAGAATTGTTGTTTTTTATTTTTAGATTATGCTTCCTGATTGTTATTTTTTCAAACTTATATCTGCAATACTTCTAGGTGTTTCCAAAAGACTTTTCGTGCAGTTATAGCCCACCGTTTAATAAAACAATGCGAGGGAAACCTATGCATGTGTCCACAAAGCTCTGGCGGAATCTACAGTTTGGATCTTTCATTGAGGTAGCAGATGTCAGGCCAGAAGACATTGTGTTTGTGATAACAGCCAGCCAGAATCATTTCATTGAATCTCTAGATGCCTTAGCTTCTGTCCAATTTTATCATCCAAATCACATCATTCTATATTATGACGTCGGGAAAGATCCCCTGCAAGACTTTTATCAGAAACAGGTAAAATACTTATCCAATAATTTCAATTCCATCATTTTTTTATATAATATAATATAATTTGAAGAGAGTCATAATTTTCATTTTAGATCATTTATTTTTGTTTAATAGGTTCAACAGTTTTGCAATGTGGAATACCGGAGATTTAAACATGGATTATTTCCATCACATGTGAAAATTCTCAACACTTACGCGTTTAAGTTTCTTACAGTGCAGGTAATGTAATATATATTACTTATTTCTTTTGTCAGAAACACTTGTATTAAATTGTATTGGAAAAATAGTGTGATATAATAAAACCAAGGTATGAGACAGCTGAAGCGTACTGAAGTTATGTTGTGGTACAATTCATTTGTATCAAATTTTCATGAAAAGATTTCATAGTCATTTTGTATAAGATCAATTCAAGTGTCTGTGGTAAAGAGGACCAAAATCACAGGTTTCCCGCTATCTACTGCTGTAGAAACTCTGCATTCATTACTGAGATTCTATGCTTTCCCAGAATGGGCTCCAATGACATTTCTCAACATAGGCAATAATTCAATTTTTAAAAAAATGAAAATTAAAGCTCCTTAGGCCTCAAATAACAAGACTGCTCACAATTAATGCTGCATCAATAAGTGCTAAATTAGTAGTGTGGTTTATTCTACCTGCAGATTGTCACCTTTTAATTATCTCATTATCTTTACCTGAAGATTGTTACCTTTTAATTATCTAATTATCTTTACCTGTAGATTGTCACCTTTTGATTTTTTCATTATCTTAACCTGTAGATTGTCACCTTTAATTGTTAGTTATCTTTTCAAGACATTTTTTTACCAATATTTGACCCCTTAACTCACCCCCACATAACAGTGGCACAATTAGTGAAAAAATCATGAAGCTACAAGGGACCCTCTAGATTAATCCCTATAATGGACAACACCAGGGATACATCTCTCTTAGTAATTTTCCATTGAATAAAACACATAATTTACTTTTTTTCAATGTCCAACTTCAACAATTTTTTTTCACCTTTGAATTCATTTTATTTTAATCGCGATTGTTTGTGCTAATATAAATATCCCTTTGTAATATTGCCTGTAATATTGAAGAGAATTGAAGCATTGTGTCATGTTTTTTAATTAAAATCCAATGTAAAGTAAATTATTCAGAAAAAAAATGAACTGGCAAAGGGTAATGAGTAAATAACTTCCTGCTTGCCTCATTTAACCTATTCCAATTAATGTTTTCTGGTTATCTGATATATTTGAACATAGGCAAGATATGGCAGACGAGTTTGTGTATTTTAATACTGAGAAGAGTGTGATATGGATTTAAAGCAAGTATTAATGATGGTTCATCAGAAACCTTAAATGTTATTACTAAACACTTCATATATTACTTACTATATAAAGATGTCTCTATTTCTATATAAAACATTACAGGACGCCTTAAAAGATCACAAGGCAGTTTTCTTCATGGATGCCTCCATACGATTGATAACAAGCAACTTGTCCAGAGTTCTGGACCAAGCCCGGAAGATGAAAGGAGTTGGATTTTTCATTCATTGTCACCATTCCACATTTTCTGTGACAAATCCTCACATGTACGACTACTTACCATCAGCTCCACAGAGCTTAGCAAGGACAGAACAGTATGGGTCCGGTGCTTATATTATCTACAGAACGAAGGAGGTGTGGGACAATGTGTTCAAATGGTTGCTTCTGTGCTCACTGACAGAGCAGTGCATATCTCCAAAGGGTTCCACCAAGCGGTGCCCTATACTTAGCAATATTCCCTACCATGAATACATAAACTGTCACAGATACGATCAATCCCTGATCAATCTACTGGTTGCTAACTGGCATAATTTTACTATACATGATCCTGGCAATGATTATGTCAATGTTCAGAGAGTTCCAACTCATTACTTCAAACCAAAAATATGCAACAGGTGAGTAACATCAGCACACGACTGCACTCAGATTATAATACATGCACTCAGATTATAATACATGCTTACGTTCTGTATGAATACATTTCCTTTGTGCCCAGCCTCGGTAAGTCATGTGACAAAGTTTAGAAATCACAAACACAGGGTCAACCAATCTTTATTATATTTTAAATATTTAATAAAATAATGAAATTTACAATTGTAATGCTTGGATGTGGATTTGAATTGAGATGACATGGCAGCAGAATCATTTACTCAATATTTTGGTATATTCATATACACAACTTAGTTTGATTTGGTAATTTCCTAAAGTCAACTTTGGGTTATGTCACCTGTGTGCACATCTTTGTGTGGTCTGCATCCTTGAAGCTTGAATAATGTTTTTTGTTCAGTGAGTAAACCAAATTTTATATGTCATTCTTGATTTTATTTTACATTATTCACACAGAAAGGGAAAAACAACACAATAGTAATAATGGATAAAAATATCACAAATATTTTTTATTCCCCAATATTTGAGATTATACAATTTCTCCCAGCACTTTTTTTAAAATTACAAAGCATTACAAAGACAATGTATACATCACTCTGTCAATCAAATGGTACAAATTAACCAAAAAAGTCCACTTATTGATTTTAAAATAAACCTTTTTTTGATAACACATTTTTTTCACTATTAAGCTGAAAAAGACTCTGAAGTAAGTCTGACAGGTCAGTCTGGTCTTAGAGTAAGCTTCGGTTTTAATTCCACAAGATGAAATTTACATTTGCCACTTTTACTTCATGTATTTTTTCTCACCAATCTTTTTATATTTTTGGCATAACAAAAACAAATCAGTTCTCTCTTGAGTTGTTGTTATTCTGCATTCAATATATTTCATTTATGACTGGTATATTCTATGTTGTCACACAAGATGATCTTACAAGATTAATTTTGTTGGCAAAACAGTTATTTAATACATGCAATAAAATAATCCCTGATTTGTGTCAAGGACAATGAACTAATTTAAAACCCATTCCAATAATATCCAATATTTTCTACCAAAACCACAAATGAATAAATGTTAATTGTGTCAAAAGATTTGGAAATGACTTGACTTCCTCATTCAACCAAACTTGGCTTGGGGCCTATTTGGTGATGTTTTGCATTTATTAGCCTGGTGAATACCTCATTATGGTCAGGAATAGTGTTTAAAATTCAATCAAATTGAGACAATGAATTTTGGAGATAACAAATTTTGACACCATAGCTTCATCTATTCAACATAATATAAATAACTTGTTATGAAATCAATATCAAGGTAGAAGCCTAATTCTGTGGACCCAACCTTAATCTTTGCCATACAAATAAAATACCTGAACAATGACCAGTGATGAGATATATACAGATGAGGAATATTTCATCCCTTCCCCACTCAAACTGCTCCCTGTTCCCTCCCCCATTCCTCCCCTCAATCTATATCCTGTTCCCTCCCCCATTCTGCTCCCCACAATCTATATCCTGTTCCCTCCCCCATTCCGCTCCCCTCAATCTATATCCTGTTCCCTCCCCATTCCGCTCCCCTCCATCAATATCCTATTACCTCCCCCATTCCGCTTCCCTCAATCTATATCCTGTTCCCTCCCCCATTCTGCTCCCCTCAATCTATCGCTCCCCTCAATCTATCGCTCCCCTCAATCTATCATCGCTCCCCTCAATCTATCATCGCTCCCCTCAATCTATCATCGCTCCCCTCAATCTATCGCTCCCCTCAATCTATCATCGCTCCCCTCAATCTATCGCTCCCCTCAATCTATATCCTGTTCCCTCCCCCATTCCCCCCTCAATCTATATCCTGTCCCCCCTTTAATGACCCAATTCCTTGACACCGTTCCCTCACTCAGTCTTTCTCAACCCTAATATATACATACACACTTAGAAACACATGGATTTTCCTTCACAAATTGGCAAACCACATGATTATCATGCCAACCAATATTTACATATTCACTGTTATATTGCAATGTATGTACATCCACTGTTTAGTTTGTGAGGTGTATTTGTTTGGTTGAAATTGAGACCTCGACAAACAGACTATAAGTAATAGTTGTACATCTCAATCTATACTACAAATGGAAGTCTCATTTCTACTCTGACAGTCTCCAACATTTAAAAAGTATGAATCTGGCAAGGCAAGATTTTGCAACAAATAATTTTGTTTTTCAAAGTCTTGGATTTGGGTTTTGTTTTATTTCTCTTTAATTACATTTGATACATTTGATAAGAAATACTCAAGACATTCTGTTGGGTTCGAAAACAAAAAAATAAAGCATCCTGATCTCAAATATATAGTTAACTCCCATTTAAAATGTACAAATTTGGATATATGGCACCCTTTCAAAGGAAAAATATCTCTGATATCAATTTGCTGACAATATATCAAGGTATGAAATTGTGAAAATGTTATCATGGCTATACAGGCCAGAGTATTGGGAATGTCTCTATATTTAGTGTATTCCACTTTAAATGATTCTCTGTCAACCCAGACACACACTCCACCAGCACCAAGACTTGTCAAAGTAAAATAACTTGGTAGTTGTCACCATTCACACAAGGTGATAATATTGGACAATGTTTTATTTGGGAACAGCATGAATTTGTGATCAGAGATCCTGTCAAGATAATACAGTCTTCATAAAAAATGTTTGATGTAGAATTGTACCTTATTTTTTAAAATGTCAGTCATTTGGCTTGTACTGTACAAATACCATTGATGCACATTGTTATAATTGCCCATTGCGATTCATTGTTGTTTGTAAAATATTTTGCCCTTTTTTACAATATGTCCATATATATAATCATTCCTTTATGATAACGTGCTGATCATTAGCACATAACCATGCTTAATTTACATAAATTAAATATATACAAATTCAAACTTACTACAGTTGTTGTGGTGTATTAAGCTTTTATTCTAATCTCCACAAGGAAAATAGGAGAGTTCCCATTTTGAGAATCTGACAAAAATTCCTCTCAGATAATAATGCACTTGAGATACAGGCTTCAACTAAAGCATATATGGTAAACTAGTAGTAAAATTAGAGGAGATTTTTAGTTCATAATTTAATGGCATTGGTGTATGCATTATTCTACCAAATTACAATAGAGGTCATTTGAATCAAGTTGGCATCATATTTGAAATTATTTCTGCATCAACTCTAAAATTAATGTGATATTGATTTAATTTCTGGCCCTGAACTAAAAATCCATGATATATATATATAGAGAGAGATAGAGATTGAAGTTGCATGCTATTTTGATATTTGAATTTCAGTGCCAAATGTCTGATGGCAAGCTTATTTGTTGATGAGTTGATTAATTATACATTTGTATTATTTTGTATTGTCACAAAATAATTCAGAAAACACATGTTTAAACTGTAATGTTGTAATTTCAACGGGTTTCATAAAATGTACTCAATTTTCTTTACATCCCTATTAAAGCACTTATGTAGCACTGCAAGTCACCATTAGTGCCTCTGATAGTATTATTCAGGTAAAAAAATGTGGTGAAACTTTGGGGACTCGAAAACCTGGTCCTGGACGACTGATCTTATAAACATGTTTGCAAAGATCCATGATAGTGTATTTTGCCTGTCTTATGAATGAATGCAAATTTTACACTAAACCAAAAAAAAATCAAAATCAAAATCAAAACAATGAAGCTAAATTATAGATAGTTTAGATCATTAGAATCCATAAAACTACCTCAATTTAACTTGAATGCAAATATTTAATATATTTATGTATTGATAAAAACAAAATAAAACATATTACTGAATCATAAAATCAATACACAGAATCAAAGATTCATTATAATGTTTGTTATTTGGGGACGATTCAACAGATGCCGAGAGTTTAATATTGTATAATAATTTGTGCCCGTTACCAAAGAATGCCACATGGTTTGTGGTGCAAATGAACCAATGACCATATTACGGACATCTGATAATACTGCACAACTTCAAACTGACACCCCCTGTATCTCCATATTTATGTTAAGTTAAAATGTGAAAGAAGTTCATTTGTAGATTTAAGCATTCTCCTCTTTATCATTTGGAATAACAAATATAGATTGTGTGGTGTCTGAATTTATCACCACTAAAAATTTTATTCTTTGGGGGGATGGGATGAGATCAAGCACTTGAGCTGGAATTACAAAATGTTTGAAGTGTGCTCATTTCTTTCTGAAGGGGCTTGGTAAAATATCTGAGTATCTTCAAATGAACTTGTTCACAACCCGGGCAGTAGTATGTTTACATCACACCTGTATATTCATCATATATATTATATTTATACCTATACACCAGGAGCAAACATGGAGACCACTATATTTCTTGTTTTGACACATCCATTATTTGGGACTTACATGCAAGCACCATCGTGAATATATCTATATCTGAACCCACTGGTTTACAGTTGTTCACACATTACAGTAAATCCATGCCTCAGTCCTCACACACATTTTAACCAAGGCAAGGGACCATCACAATACGATTCATTCCCATCTGATCTTCCCACATTCTATGAATAATAATTATGCCACATAATTGGCTAATATTATATGACATATGGTAGTATTTCTGTTTTGAACCATGGAGGTTCAGAGCGTGGTACGATTTGTCTTGCTCTGTCAAAGTGTCAGTGATGTCTCCATGTCAACTCTATCACAACGAGGTTTTTCACACCTGTATTCGCCACAGTCAACGCTGCATCAACAAGTGTTGTAGTCTTGTTACAAAAATTGTCTTGACACAGTTGTCTTATGATGTAACATAGTTATATCCTAGAAGCAGTCTTTCCTTTGAGGACAAGCATCATTAATGTCTGATATTCTCCACCAAGAAGTATCTAGGTTTTTTTTTGTTTTCACATCTTTTGATATCGGCGTATCCCATGACCCACCTCCACCTCCGCCCCTCCCTGGGGCAGCTCGCACTGGTAACACATGCACTTGTATATAAATATATATCTATATATTCCTTCACACTTTCCTCCCATGATATCACAAATTTCCAGCTGAAATTCAATCAGTTCCATGTGACATCATATCCTCGCCAATTTGGTGGTGGCGCAAAATAAGTCCTGCGTCCTTTGAGCATAAAACTCACCGTCCCGCGATAACCAGCTCTGGGCACTCCAGACTGAAAAATAAACACTTCCAGTTACAATTTCAAAAGATTTCTGATGCCATATTTTAAATCATGTTTTTACTTTTAGAAAACTACAATGATATTTGACCCTTCTTATAATTAATCATATTGAAACTGATAATTCTCAGGACTATTTTTCATCATATTGGTATAGCATTGGTGTTGTATATCAACAATCACATTTTTACATGGCCTAGGAAATTATGAGGTAGGAAGATGAGAAATAATATTATATCTTCCAAATCAGAAATGATATTAAATCTTCCAAATCAGAAATAATATTAAATCTTCCAAATCAAAAATGTCAGAATTGTTAAAAGTGCTAGAATTTATTGTCTATAATTCTTTGTTTAACTATTAGGACTTAAATATATTTTAAATCATCAAATATAAAACGTAACACTTATGCTCATGTTAACTATTACCACATAGAAATGTGGAGGAAGACAGATAAACGAGACAAGTACCTTGAAATCATCCATAATGCCGAGCTGCTTGGCATGAGTCTTGAAGCTCTGTTTGTCTGTGTACTGCACACGTATGACTGGGTGTTCTTTCTGGGCCCCCGACGTAGCCTGACTAAGGCTCAACAGTGGTAAACCATACACCATCTTGACAAAATCCTCATCATACTTCTCCTAAAATATCATCACAGCATATCAATGTGTCATTTATGCATTTAAATCTGTCTAGAACTTGCAACAAACTTTATATGACATTTTTTAATGAGTGAGCTAATAAAATTATTTGTCATAACAGAAGATTAAGTAGTCGTGATGTGTGTATATTATTTCTGTAATTAGATATACATGATTTCCAGCTCACCTTCATAAGGTATGAAAGATCTTTTTGGGTGAAAGGCACAAGCTTATCATTCAACTTGATATATTTTAGATGCTTCTCAAAATACTGTCCCCTGCAAAAAATAAAACTCTTATCAATTATTGCACCCAAAGACTGATCTTTTATTACATTTTATCAAATGCTTTGTATATTTGAAGAGAGAATATCCCAATGTTATCAATGGTAAGGACTAGGATATTCATGTCACATTGAGACTTGATGGCCTTGTCTCCCATGTTAAACCCCTCAACTCCTGCCACCAAACATCACAGCATTGATTTGATCAAGGCAAACATGCACCGCTGTGACTCCCCTGTGTTATATTCCTCCTAATACAATTTATGCATTTATAGTGTGGAGCTTGTCTAGTCTGCCATCTTGACCATATTTGTGGGATAAACAAGTGGCACACAGAATGTCCCCCAGGTGGCAGCAGTGAGCTGCACTGATGTGTTAATTCATCCTGGGATGCGCCATATTTGTGGGGCACACTGCCTCCTCACCCATTTCTCATAAATGCTGTTGGTTACCACAGATCAGGACAGGTCAACATCAGATCTTCCTTTACTGCCACATTTGCCTCCTAACAAGACCACATAGACAATTTGATTTGTCGGGGCATCTTTGGTGCAGCCTCATTCATACAGACTTATCTGCCCATGGCGATCCTGAGGGAGTCTACGCACTCCAAACTTCATTGATTTTTAATGTGTCTCTCATTTCCATTCTTGAGTTCTTGTGACATTGTTTCCCAGAGCAATTTAGGAGGCAATTACATGTGAGTTTGGTCAGTAGATTGATGAGGGCAGGCCAGATGGATCCCATGGGATGGGTGGATCTAAGGTGATGTCAGGTGAATCAGTAGAGGCAGAGTGGATCTCAGGTGATGTTAGGTGAATCAGTAGAGGCAGGGTGAATCTAAGGTGATGTTAGGTGAATCAGTAGAGGCAGGGTGGATCTAAGGTGATGTCAGGTGAATCAGTAGAGGCAGGGTGGATCTCAGGTGATGTTAGGTGAATCAGTAGAGGCAGGGCGGATCTAAGGTGATGTCAGGTGAATCAGTAGAGGCAGGGTGGATCTAAGGTGATGTCAGGTGTATCATTATGGGCTGGGTGGATCACAGGTGACATGAGGTGAATCATTATAGGCTGGGTGGATCACAGGTGAAATGAGGTGAATCATTATAGGCTGGGTGGATCACAGGTGACATGATGTAAAACATTATAGGCTGGGTAGATCACAGGTGACATGATGTGAATCATAGGCTGGGTGGATCACAGGTGACATGATGTAAAACATTATAGGCTGGGTAGATCACAGGTGACATGAGGTGAATCATAGGCTGGGTGGATCACAGGTGACATGATGTAAAACATTATAGGCTGGGTAGATCACAGGTGACATGAGGTGAATCATTATAGGCTGGGTGGATCACAGGTGACTTGAGGTGAATCATTATAAGCTGGGTGGATCTCAGGTGACATGAGGTGAATTATTATAGGCTGGGTGGATCTCAAGGTAAAGTGTGATGGATTGGCAGAGGCTGAGGTAGAAGTGTGGAGCTTTGCAGAGGGCGGTATCCGTGGCCCTGTTCCATGCCCTACCACACCACACTCCGTACCACCAGGCGTACTGGTGTCACCCTGCAGACTTGCCTCCAATGCATCCACTTGGAAGAGATGCTTTCACAGTTAATCTGTGTGTGCCATGACCAGGCACGGTTAGTCTGTGTCAAAGAGCTAGGCAGGGTCTTAATTTGTGGGCTGGCAGTATGTTATCTCAGACGGTGGCCTCCTCCTCAGACACCTCCATCAGATAAACTAGTCTGTCTATCTTCTTTATCTGCTAATGAGTGGGGAGCTTGTCCCACTCTGCCCGCCTGGCTGCATCCAAACACTGCACTCCCCATGTCACAACCCAATACAGGAAATGGCCTCCTGTCATGGGAAAAGGGCTTCCCTTGCCATATAAAAATGGCCCCATCTGAGAAACAAAGACGCCTCTTCTCATACTTGAATGATCTTCCGCAAGTGGAAAACTTTGGTAATTCTTTGGAGACAAGCAGTTTTATCTAGATTTAAACTAACTCACACGGAAATGAGCTGATGGTGACAATTTGGGGCATTGACCGAACAAACATTGGACATCATTCTGCAGACATCAGAAGTGACCAAGCTTAATTTCAACTACTTTACTGGCCCAGATGAAAATACAAATGAGCTCCTAACATTCTGGACAAGAAATTCTTTATATAAGTGGTTTTCCAGTTATTTGCATGTTATAGAAGGGGGATTGTATCATCTTAAATGTGGAATGATTCCAAAGCAATGACAATGGAAAACATAGGCATCAGAGATGCATCAACCCTCAGCCCTGGTAACTCATTGCACAACATTCGCTCCACACAATATTTGTGAACAAAACGTCACTGCACCAAGGCAAATTGATGCAGGGGTAAAAAAACCCATAAAATCTACTTCCTTTGATAGCTTAGGTGTGTCAAGTATCATGAAACTGTCATCATTTACTCTAGAATTATTGATGTGGGCCGGTGACCTTGAAAAGCAGGTTAAGGTCACCGTCCATCAAACTCATCTGGAGTCTTCCCAGATGCTTATGTGTGTCAATTTTCATGAAGCTGCCATCATTTGTTCTTAAGTTATCACAATGACAAGGATGATTTCATATAATTGTCCCTGTGACCTTGAAAAGCAGGTGAAGGTCATGTTCCATCAAGAGAAGTCTGAGGTCTTCACCAGATGCTTGTGTGTGTCAAATCTCATAAAGCTGCCATCATTCGTTCTTGAGTTATTGCGATTCTTGGGATTTCACATAATTGTCCCTGTGACCTTGAAAAATAGGTCAAGGTCGCCGTCCATCGAACTCGTCCGAGGTTTTCACCAGATGCATATGTGTGTCAAGTTTCATGAAGCTGCCATCATTTGTTCTTGAGTTATCGCGATGACAAGGATGTTCGCTACAGACATACATACAGACATACATACATACATACCCACGCCAGGAGTACTGCAATACCCTCAGCCTGATTACATCAGGGGCTGAGGGTAAAAAGGATAAATTTCTATGTCAAAAATACAACAAATGCTTTTGGTGTACACAGCTGTGGACTGCTTACAATAAAGGAAAGAGAAAAACTGTTTTCTCTTGACAATAACGTCAAAATAAAAAATGAAAGGCATGTGCATAATTTCCTAGTGAATGTAAAATATTGGCTGTCACTCTGCCAGGAAGAAATAATGCCCCTCAAGGAAAGCTTCAGCAAAAGCAATATGTCAGACCTATATAGTGAGACCATTTTGTCGGTAATGGAACTTATACTTGCATATACCAGACAGACACTTGTATACAATACATTTGGTGAAAGGAAGTTCTATTCATGGCCACCTTAAAAGATTCCAGACAATATAAATTTACCACTTGTACGAACTGAATAATTAGTTTGAGGAAATCAAGATTTAACTTTATTTTGTACTCTTCATTTCTCGATTTTGACTACCGGTAATTGTATGAGAACCTGCTTAGAAAAATAAAATTAGTATTGAAAGGTTTGTGTGCTGAGTTGACAATATTCCATGTTTGGCTTAAAAAAATAATGTGAATTGCAGTATCATATGGCTGCATGGCGTATTACTAAAAAAGACTCAAGTCTGCCATCTTATGTCAGGTGAGCACTTGGCACTTTTCTCGGGTCAATGTTATTAACCCCCACATAAGCACGCGGCAAGGAGAATATGATTGATTTAATATCCCTCTCTCGCCCAGTGAATTCATGGCCAATCCCTACACTCACGCACACTAATCCATCATTCACAAATTATACCTCTTTTCTTTTTTAAAAAAAGAACTCATCCAATCCAAATGTGCTTTATATAAATATATGTTGACAAAGTTAAGGACAAGCATGTTATGACTATTTCCAGAAGTACATATCGTCACCCAATATTACATGTATCTTATCAATGCAGGGCTATTTATAAAAATATGTCTTTTATACTATGGTAATTGATAAAACTATTACTAAAGACTTTACCTGCTAACCCCTATTTTCCCAAATGTACTAGTTCTAGAGATTTCCGGTCGTATACAGGCCCGATCTTTTCTTTGGTCAGGATGGCGCATCCAGTCATCCCAAAATCTGTAATCAAATGTTTTGCTTCAAAATTATCAAAATTATTGCCCGAGTGAAGGTTACAAAGTTAAAACAATTTGAAGGTGTCTTAATTTGCCTCACATTCAAAGACATTATTTTAGAATTTTAATGAACATATTAGATCAAAATGGATATTTAATCTCAACGAGACCCTTTCCAAATTTCCACTTTTTCTCATTCTTCTTTCATTTCTGAAGAAATTTCAATTGTCTGGTGAATGTTAAGGCTGATTCTAAACCACATTAAGCTGAATTCTTCCTCATTTTATAATATTAGAAATGGAGAAAGAAAGGACAAAATGGAGACAAAGAATCTTTAAACAATGGATTTGATCATAAAATTATTTATACATGAATGGTGTAATGGTAATCAAATAATTTTTGGGCATCATTTTTGGTGTTGTCTGATTCTTGAAAATAAAATAAAATAAGAAGATTTTGAAGAACTGCAACTGGATCTAAGCAAATTTTATGTTAGCTTAAATACCTCAATCTTTATAAGACAGGGTTGTTCTTGGTAAGATTTCCTCAGAGATGGTTATTAGGAAATGTAATCATGCAGAAGATATATTTGTGTAATATTGAGCTCATTTGAAAGAATCATGGGAGATTTGCACTGCTCATTTCACTTCAATCAAGCCTTTAATGGGCACATAGTGGCAAAACAACAAGCATCATTTGTTTTCAGTAATTTTTCGCTTTCATGTTAATCATAATAACAAATGAAAATTGAAACAAGCCATGTCATTTCATCATTACACAGCTCACATTACCAGATTATAATACAATGTGTATGGAATGTCCAATCAAACAACGAAGTCTAAGTGTAAAACAAATTTCTGTCTTTTTTTTCTCACTGCAGAGACCAGCATCAACAGCAAAAGGAAGCCATAATATTCACGCAATAACGTTCTTGGTTGTCATTAGAATGCATTTCAAAACAATTTCTAAAACTCAGTCCATTTCTGTCCCATCACAATTGTGTCTTAAACAGGCCATCCACACAAGTTAATGAATTTCATAATTATTGTATCAGTTTATCAAATTATTTTCAGATCACCACAAGTTCATTAATCAAAATTATAAGTCCCCCTTTTCTCATTTTCCAAATAATTCTAAACAATCATTTTTCCATTGCTCAGAGCTGACGTAACCACGAGACTAAATGACTAAATATTGCCTCAGCCCAGGAGCTATCCTCAGTGGCTTTGATAGTCTGTTTTATCAAAGAATAAATGCAAGAGAGAATAAATCCAAATTTTGCAAACAAGCACTGTGATTTACAGCACTTAATGGCATCAGGTGGTGGTTTACTCACGTTTTTGGCCACTTGTCTTCTATCTCCAGCCAGGTTTTCCTCTCCAACATCCAACCCAACCCTGGGAAAAAATCTGTGCGATACAGCAGCTCTGCAACAACAAAAACATTATTTGTTGCAGTGTGCCGTCATTTGATACAACATTCCACCATTTCTTATTTATGCTTTAACTCTTTTCATGCCAATCTTGCCGGATAAATATTCCCCCAATTCTACAAATATCATCCAATTAAGAACAAATCTCATCAAACCTTGCAATATCTAAAACTATCTTTGCACCAGTTGTAAATTATAGTGTGAACCCAAAAATTCTTTGTTGTCATCTTTTTCACCCAAGCCATTAGTGACAAGATAATTAATTACTCTTCCTTCTGCATTATTATGTAAATACACAGTAGAAGTTTCAACACCTCCTAGACACATTTGACGGGCATTTTTTTCTGTGTAAACGGGTTTTTTTTAACATGCTGGTAAGCTATGCATTAGTGGTGTGGCCATGCATATAAGCTAATTAAAAGATGGGCTATGATGAGCTTGTTTTATCTGAAAGCAAAGCTTTGGGGACTGAAGCAGCTCGTTGATCCTGCACTAAGTAAGCCTGATAAGAGTGCTCACCGAGTGCTCACCGAGTGCATCTGAGTGCACACCAGTATACCTCTCAGCACCACTGAGAGGCCACAAGCAAATGCTACCACCACATTTTTGTAAAAATGAAAATTTAATTAAATCTCATCTCCCCTATGATTTGATTCTCAATGGTGGCATGTTTTTTTTATTGAAGTATCCACTTTTATTGCATTTATCTCTTTTCTGGGACATAAACAGATTACAGACCTATTGCTTTAATGTTGAAAAGGCAGATATTTATTTAGGGACTGAATATTATCTCTTTCACATTTCACATATAATGCAAACAGTTTTTATATTCAAGTGTTAAAAATAAAGGAGTAGAAAAACAACAGTATGTCCCAGATATTAAAGTTTAGACCTCCTGACCAGAGTGTCAAGAGTATCATATATCCCTTGGATTCTGGTAAAATAGAAACATAAGCATAAAACATAGGCATCAGAGATGCATCAACCCTCAGCCCTGGTAACTCATTGCACAACATTCGCTCCACACAATATTTGTGAACAAAACGTCACTGCACCAAGGCAAATTGATGCAGGGGTAAAAAACCCATAAAATCTACTTCCTTTGATAGCTTAGGTGTGTCAAGTATCATGAAACTGTCACCATTTACTCTAGAATTATTGATATGGGCCTGTGACCTTGAAAAGCAGGTTAAGGTCACCGTCCATCAAACTCATCTGGAGTCTTCCCAGATTCTTATGTGTGTCAATTTTCATGAAGCTGCCATCATTTGTTCTTAAGTTATCATGATGACAAGGATGATTTCACATAATTGTCCCTGTGACCTTGAAATCAGGTGAAGGTCATGTTCCATCAAGAGAAATCTGAGGTCTTCACCAGATGCTTGTGTGTGTCAAACCTCATAAAGCTGCCATCATTCGTTCTTGAGTTATTGCGATTCTTGGGATTTCACGTAATTGTCCCTGTGATCTTGAAAAATAGGTCAAGGTCGCTGTCCACCGAACTAGTCCGAGGTTTTCACCAGATGCTTATGCGTGTAAAGTTTCATGAAGCTGCCATCATTTGTTCTTAAGTTATCACGATAAAAAGGTATGATTTCACATAATTGTCCCTGTGACCTTGAAATCAGGTGAAAGTCATGTTCCATCAAGAGAAGTCTGAGGTCTTCACCAGATGCTTGTGTGTGTCAAATCTCATAAAGCTGCCATCATTCGTTCTTGAGTTATTGCGATTCTTGGGATTTCACATAATTGTCCCTGTGACCTTGAAAAATAGGTCAAGGTCGCCGTCCACCGAACTAGTCCGAGGTTTTCACCAGATGCTTTTGTGTGTCAAGTTTCATGAAGCTGCCATCATTTGTTCTCGAGTAATCGTGATGACAAGATGATTTCACATAATTGTCCCTGTGACCTTGAAAAGTAGGTGAAGGTCATGTTTCATAGAATAAATTCTGAGGTCTTCACCAGATACTTATGTGTGTCAAATCTAATAAAGCTACCATTATTCGTTCTTGAGTTATTGTGATTCTTGGGATTTCACATAATTGTCCCTGTGACCTTGAAAAATAGGTCAAGGTCGCCGTCCATCGAACTCGTCCGAGGTTTTCACCAGATGCATATGTGTGTCAAGTTTCATGAAGCTGCCATCATTTGTTCTCGAGTTATCGCGATGACAAGATGATTTCACATAATTGTCCCTGTGACCTTGAAAAGTAGGTGAAGGTCATGTTTCATAGAAAAAATTCTGAGGTCTTCACCAGATACTTATGTGTGTCAAATCTCATAAAGCTACCATTATTCGTTCTTGAGTTATTGTGATTCTTGGGATTTCACATAATTGTTCCTGTGACCTTGAAAAATAGGTCAAGGTCGCCGTCCATCGAACTCGTCCGAGGTTTTTACCAGATGCATATGTGTGTCAAGTTTCATGAAGCTGCCATCATTTGTTCTTGAGTTATCGCGATGACAAGGATGTTCGCTACAGACATACATACATACATACATACATACAGACATACATACATACATACATACATACATACATACATACATACCCACGCCAGGAGTACTGCAATACCCTCAGCCTGATTACATCAGGGGCTGAGGGTAAAAAACACTGCTCAACAAGACATGCTCATATCAACACCCATGACAAGGGATGCGTAAGTGGTCAAATAGTCTCCACCAGAGAGACAGGTCTCCACCAGAGGGACAGGTCTCCACCAGAGGGACAGGTCCCCACCAGAGGGACAGGTCTCCATCAGAGGGACAGGTCTCCACCAGAGGGACAGGTCTCCACCAGAGGGACAAATCTCCACCAGTGGGACAGGTCTCCACCAGAGGGACAGGTCTCCACCTGGGTGACAAGTCTCCACCAGAGCAACATCTCACAACTGTCAAAACCATCTATACGATAGCAGATCCTAACACAGTCATCCCAGGCTAGCGGCCGCAGAATGTAATCATGCAACCTTGACCTGTGACTGAGGATGGTGTGTGTCTGTTGGTGACAGCAGTATGAGAGGACCTGTAGCCCGAGTGACCATTCCCTGCGAGAGAGAGAGCCTACGCCAGCCCAATCCCACGCTCTGGCTCCCTAATAGGTCCCCAGCTGCAGTCTGCATCTTTTGTAAATGAGACCAGAATTGAACAGCACTGGTGGGTGTCATCCATTTTGAGTTGCCATGACAACAGAGGCTTTTTCACAATGTAACCATAAAGAGATTCTTGCCATACGCAATGCAGACTCATGACGGAGTCAGACGGCTAGACCCTACCAGATACCATGGCAACTTCATGAAACCCCATGTAGGAGTGAGGCTTATCCCAGCCGAATCAGGCCCCGTCTCTCTCTACACACAGGAAAACGAGATGTGTAGAATATCAATTTCACAGTAATTAATAACCATTAGTCTGAAGTTGCATGACTGTATCGCTTTTATGGCTGATAATGAAATCTGCCATGTCATCTCTGAAGTGAACGCCACATGTTTATAGGTGTTGAGAATGCCAGATAAATGCAATGACAATGCCAAATCTCTTTGTCCCACATCACCAAATACTATACGGTTACCATGGTTACCTGGTTCGTCGGAGACCATGTTGGCCTTGCCGTTGTCATTCCACGCTGAAACGCACCATAATGTTGGATCTGCTCTCAGGATGGGATAAGTGGCAGCAAAATACTCAAAAAAGTCGGGTGATAAATCAAGGTCATCTGCAAATAAACAAGATTTCAAACGGATAAGTTATACATTACAGCTGTGCTAACTGCTATTAATATCAGTTTTAACGACCAGCAGGACAAGATGTGCATTGTAAAGTGGCATTTATGCACTTATTGTCGACTCAATTTACCCACACTGCTGCCAGTGCTCTAATCTGTCTAAATCTCAAAAGGAAAGAATCTCTAAGTTGGAATCCGTCTTTTTTTCATGAGCTCTTTTTAATGTTCTACGACAACTTTAGATCTGTCTTGGAATACAAATGGCTTTAATGATGGCAATCTATCATCCCAAGACAAGCTAATCCCACCAGATTCTTACAACTCAAATGTAGGATTTGCTGTAACACCGAAATCCCCTTTATCTGGATGAAGATCTCCTAAGTTCACTTGCAAGGAAAGACTACTGTATCCATGAAGGCCAAACTGCTCGTAAAAAGGTCACCTGATATTTGTATGAGATTCTACACCGAGGACAACTGGGACGAGTAGATTTCTGGGATCCAAAAGAGTTTAATCACACGGAATGAACAGGTTTAAAGCATTCATTATCTAAAGATCCTATGATTCCTTCCCATGGTAAAAGGGTAAAATGAATCGGATTGTAACGAGATTTCAGACTGCAGACAAAAACAGTGATTTATAATGGCCCTGACTAGACAGACTGTTGCATCCTTTCTCCCAATCGACTTAGCAGTTCTTTCCATAACATCCAGACTGACGACAAGAATAAAAACACTTCTTTTAAAACCTAGTGATGTTATGTTATATTTTATGGAGCAAACAAGTTTTAACAAAATTTCACCTTCAACTACGATGACAGCTTGATGGTTGAATTTGTGGAAGACCTGCTGAAGTGCCCATTTATAATGGCGGGCTATCTTGTAGTAGCCCTGAAACTTTCGCTGAGGCCATGGCAACTGAATATCACTATGGTCTGGATGCTGCAAGTAAATATTGTACACTGCATCATATGTTGTCTGGATCAAAATAGGTATTATAAAAAATGCTTATAATAAGGTTCTGTATTGCTTTTAATGAAGAAATCATGCTCTGTGCACAAGTATAGCCTTAAATTTACAAGCATATTCATGCCCATGGGAACCTTGAATCAAGTTATTTATCTAAAATGAAATGATAACATCATGAGTTGCTGTTACGGTTTTAATTTTTGATGCTGATAAAACCCCAAGAGCAACAACTATTTTTTTAATATATATTTTTAAAATCAGCTAAAAAAATATCTGGCAGCTGAAAAAATAACTCAAAAAAACTGAATAATAAAAAAAAACATTTTTTTTGATAAAAAAAAATGTGTGCTATACCTGTATGTGAGTGACTTTGCTGCCATAAGACCGGATGGCATCAGCAGTGGGTTGGTGTCCACAGTCCTGTGACACGATGATGGGAAACCTATCAGCAGATGGACGGTATCTAAAACCAACAACAATAATATATGTCACAACACAAACTATCAACATGTTTAGATCTCAAGCAACATTACGCAAAATATCATCATGTTTAGATCTCAAGCAACATTAAAGGCTTAACTGCAAAGTGGAATTTGTATCTGTTTATTTCAATTTATCCATATCAGTTGCAAAACAGCAGTAGACTTCTCTCTTCGGAGAGTAAGTTATAATTTTCTTTTGCATTGTCATATAGACCTGAAAACATTAAGCAGAGGCAGATTTTTATCCAGGGCAACATAAATCCAATTGTCTTGAAGCGACTTATGCCACTCTTATTTGACCCAAGACCTGCACGCATGGATGAAATATGATATATCATTCTTTTCTTATGTGCTGAATTACTAGTTTATTTTCTTCACTACTTCTGGTTGAATTCTATGCAATTCTGAGAAGCAGACAGGTAATAAGCCCGGACACAGTAATCAAATTACTGAAACCTGATTCTCAATGATTAAATTGTACTGGCCACTGAGCAGCAAACATACCATCTATATGAATATGACTGCAACAACCAAGCTTTCTTTTGTTCAGCCTTTGTAAAGATTGATTGCAGAAAAAAACCATACAAATACCAAATTGCATTCATACATTAGTTATAAAGAAATTGTGGGAATCTTAGTGATATGAGAAATCTGGAATGTTCATTAATATTGTCCTCCTTGTCTCACTCTGCTGTCTTGTTTTTTTTTCTCCCTTTTGTTCATGTTGGAATAGTACAGTTCCTACGGTATTTCCATTAACATGGCATTTGAAAACAGAGCAATTTAGCCACCCATCGCTTGGGTAATTGCGTGTGCAAAGTAATTAACCAACAAGAAAATGGACCTTTTCCTTGCTCCTAAATATGCCAGAAATCATTTTTGACAAGCAAGGCATGGCAAACATGTAGATCTATTAGAGTATACAATTAGTATTTAATGGAACATTTCCACGTGAGATCCAAGTGACAATTCACATTATGCCAGCTCAGAGCTGTCATATCATATGATATGAGTTTGTGCTGAAACCTCTAATCATTCTCTCTGCATGTTCTAAACCCTTATAATTACAATGCCAACTCAACACACTTGTTTCAATATGTACACTTGGCCTATTTTGCAGCAGAAATTGCAAATATAGTAGATTGATTTTTGAAAATGTCTTTGTCACAAAAAAGAGGAGAAAACAATAAATTCTAAATTCTGCATCTGTGTGCGGCTGTTGTCTAAGTGTATTTTTCCCACACTTGAAGAGATTGGTGTGGACATTTAGACTGACATGATCAGCTTCAGAATGAAACATGATATCAATGGAAAGAGGCAAGGTAAAGAGATTGTACACAGTGCAGCAGCTGGGTGAGTAACAAATTTACAAATGAATGTGTGGCTACATGTCACCTAAACGAGCCGCTGATCCAAGTCCGCTGGCTATAATCTCCACCAACGGCTTAATTTGAATCAAGATTTTTTTTTTAAACAGCACAATTTCCCCCCCAGTTACTTTTACATGAGAAAGTTGGTGATTGATGTGGTGTGAATGGAGGAAGCACCCCGGGATACAGCAGGAATATTGCTCAACATGTTTGCCTTCCACCAATCAGTAACCAATCTCAAAATTATGCCTCAAACTCAACAAGTCTTTTCGTCACCTACACATTTCACCCACATGTCTGTAAATTGATTTGAATCTTGAAATCATCAGTTTCAAGTTGTTCAGCTGTCATCTTTTGTGTTTGGTGTAGTGTTGCCATCTATAAAAAAAAGTTCCCACGTCATTTAATTGACTGTTTTTGCTGAGAACTGGTAGTGATATAAGTAATTTTCTTTGTGGCACTTGTATATCGTGTGTGTGGAGTTTAATTTGTTTCTTGCGAGGCTTTTGAGAGGAACTTACTTGAGCAGTTGATCTAGGTTCCTCCTGACAGTGGGCCTGTTGCAGGCAATCACCAGTACCGGAATGGTCACCTTGTTGGGATCAGAGGGCGGACTCTCCACGATGCCTTCCGGTTGGGCAGGCCCTGCACTCTTGCCATCACCGCCACCTGGTGGAGGTTGCTGCTGCTTCTCTGCATTTGCTTCATCTCCTGCAATCACACAAAGTTTCCATCAACTTGGCACATTTCAAAAGCTTTCTTAATTCACCACTTGAGAATTTACCAAGCAGGTCTACTGTCATGCTCAGACATGCCAACTATAATCACACACAAAATTAAGTTGATTAAAATTAAATAATGCAAATACAAGAAGCCATCTTACAGCATAGAACCTATCAAAATCAAAATTTGTCCAAGGAAATTGTGTACATGTTTACATAAACAGATATGATATTTGCCTGGCATGAACATCCATGATATACAAAATGCACCAGAATAAATCAGCTAAATATGTTACAGAGATGCGTTATGTGCGGCTCCTGGTTTACGCAATATGGCCCTTAATTTTGCAGTTTATGACATTTCATGCCTGATAAACTTATAGACTACAATGTCTAAAAAACATTTACTGCTTAAGATTTATGGAGCTGACAGAGTTATAGTACCAAGCATAACTTCACAAAGCTCACTAAAATATGAAGTGTTTTTTAGAGAGAGAAAGCTACATGAGCTTCAAGCACATATATTCACACTGATTGTATACTGTGTGAGACAAACGACAACAGCCTTCAAAATACTTTTCTATGTTTGTGAATCCATATTCAAATATCCTATTACCAAATAATATAAATAACATCTTATATTACAGTCATTTCATAAAAAGGAAAAATGTTTGGTACTGTCTCACAAAGAAGCACATCTATATTTTACCTTAGGGGTCGATGAGGTCATGAATCATACCGAAGGAGATTTTGTTTGATTGCATAATTATTTCATTGACTTTTGGTTCTGTGACCTTGAGAAGCTTGTCAATGTCACTTATATTTGGATTGTAAAAAGATGTTAGCTTAACATAATTTGTTTCTTTATACTTCAAAATGGGAAGGAATAATGAACTTCAGAACTATAAGCTTGGTTTGCAGATCAATAAATTTTATTACTGATTTCTGTTCTGAAATTTTGAACTCCAAAGGATAAATCCCAGAATCATCATCATCATCGTTTCAAGGTGGGATTTAGCCAAATAACAGTTGATCAGCCTCCCATCTATTTACTACAAGAACAATATGACAAAATATACCACTTTTGTGGAAATGTTTCATTCATGTCAGAAAGTATCAATTTTCTTTCAAAAAAAGGAAATACAAGAATGTCATGATATATTTGAATATTTAAAAATATATCAATAGTAGGCCGTATCATATTTACAACAGTAACCCCACCTTTTGTTGTAAGCATATATACAATGCACACAATACTAAAGCAGAAGTAATAATTACAATATACTCATGTCTAATACGGATAGTTCAAACATGACTTGTGTTGCCTGCTAGATTAGTTGGTAATTAGATCTTACTATGTGTTCTACTGGGCAGAGTTGGCCTTGCCGTGGAGGCTGCAAGGGCATAAAGAAACACACCACAAAATCAGAAACAGGCAAAATCTACACAATCATATTATGGTGAACATAATTTATGTTACATCAGTGTACCTTTTTATACAACAGGCTATATCTATGATCTGATGTGAAAATGAGAAGGGGGTAAAAACAATAATGCAATAATGAGATTCTTATTTTATTTCTAGTTTTAAATGGAATGGAAAATGTTTTCCATATTTCTTTTTATAAAGAACCAGACACCATATTGACATATTTATTCCATTTATTATTAAAATTTCTTTGTAAAATAGAGACATTGCAGGAGAACTATGTATAGAATCTATGTGAATAACAAGTGTTGTGAATATCCTGCTTATGTTACTGCACCTGAGGCCATTCTTTCATGTTTTTATCATCAAAACTAAGTAAATTACCAACTTGGGCTGAAAGACCCACATATCTATACGATATATCTGAAAACCAAATTAGTGGGTGATTATTTGATACAAAACATTCCCACTTTACTCTTCCTGTCCTGTTTTCAATCCACTATAAGGCACTTTTGAGATATACTACCTAGAATATCTGGATATGTGTTGCCATGGTTACAAATTATCAGCCTCTCCTTTTAGTGATTGTATTACAGTTGTTTAGGAAGTGATGTGAAGAGAATATATCCATTTCTAAACATGTTTCTTCTGGGATATTTAAGTGAAAACAATTTATTTTTTATAAAAAAAAAAAACACTAAAGGTAAGAATCAACCTGGAAATTTTCTTTAAAAAATATGAAAGAGATGTGATGACAATATATAATGGTTTGAAAGCCCATCTTTATATGAACTCTGAGTTTACAACTGCAACATATGAGGCGAGCACATAGTTGCAGAAGCAGTTGTAATTGAGTGGATATCATGTGTAGAAGTGGTGGCACACAGTACCCACCACATGTTCTCCACATCAATCAGCCATGTAATACTCCCCATCTTATTGTACCACTAGTTCCATTGGAGACTTCTGTGAAAGGAGAGATAATTGCAAATAGCCGTAAAAAATAGATGCACATCTCACTATATAAGCTAGGAGAGTCTCTACTCCGGGTTTTATGAACTCAGGTTAGCAGACACAGCCTCATGAAAATGTATTTTATGGCTTTTGTTTGATTGTTCCCATCGTGTAAATAAGCTTTTTTTTCTCAAGGAAAGATCTAATATACATACACCAGGTCTTTTCTGAAAAAATTGTGGCATATAAATTAGGTTGATATAATCAAATGTTGGTTGCAAATGAACAGGAGATAGACTCCATAAACAATCTGTACTGCCTGAGATTTCTCCTAACATTTTTCTCTGGTTCAAACGGAACACAAATTTATCAATATTGTCCTCATAAGCTATTCAGACTTGGTTTCCAAAAATGTCACGTTATTAAGGATAATAAAATTTATGGACACAGAATATGGCAAAAATGTGAGCAATGAAAAAGATAGGTCCAATTTAATTCAAAGTTCAGTTCCTATCAGGGGCATTGCTGGAAATTTAGAAAGCTGTAGAATTAGGTTTCCACGAACATTTTGATCTTTTATAAAATGTCTTCTTTGTTAAAATACAACTCTTCAGACCTTTTTTAATTTCCGACAACACAAACATCTCTGTACCTAATATAATCCTTTAAGGTTTCATGATCTTTGATTATTTACGTAAATATCATTATACTTCACATTTCGTATGAGATATTCACAAGATGCCACTCTGGGTGAAAATACTTACCATATTCTGTAAAGAAAAGAATTTTTAATCTTGGCCATTATAAAGGGGTGTTTTACCAATTACCTTCATTCAGGTCTATAAAACTCAAATTTGATTATGGGAAATTGGGAATAGATGAAACAAATTTGATTATAAATAATGAAAAATGGATTAGTGGGGTTCTTGGAATGTGCAGTAATACTTACTGAGAAGAAACTGTCTGTATTCTTGGAGATCTCGTAACAGTTTCTCATTCGCCTGTATCTGCTCACGTATGCTGTACTCAAGGAAATCCAACTGGGTCTCCACGTCACTTATCTCCCTGGCTTGCTGCACAAGGTCAAGGTCACAGCAAGGTCAATCAGGGGGTCAGGGATTAAGTGCAAAACTTGTGTACTCTAAGCAGTGTGCACATGGACACATATAAACTTGTCTGGGGAGGTGAACTTCCATTTTGACAAGCAGTGTCCATGTGCAAAGCCCACTATAAAATGATCATCAGAGTGGCCAAAATAGGCAAATATCTGAACATCATTTATGACATGTGACTGTGTTCTTGTGCCTTGATTGGTTGTTTGGTTAGTAGTTCAAGGGCATTGTCATGGTAACTTACTTCTAGCAAACACATCTTCCTGTAGGTCTTCTCGGATGCCTTCAAGTTGTTGTAAAAGTTGTTCATGAACTGCCACCTGGTGTTTAAGCTTGCCTTCAAGCTGAGCCAGGCGTCGTCTCACTTCATCAGAGTACACATCGCTCTATTGGGGGCAACAGATAGCAGACAAACCATCACAATACTAGCCAGCTTGACCCACCATAGTGTGGGCAGGTATGGAGGAGATAAATCAGGACGGGGACTCTATCACCACACACCACATGCTTCTTACACCTTCCTCACACACCCAGCTCAAAGCCAAAAATATGCAACTCAACATTTGGATAAATCATCTGCACATGTATACAAAATATGGTGTAGAAATAGGAGTGACCTCCCTGAAAGTGTAGTGTCAAATAAAGCAGGCCACTCGACACAGTTTTCTATCACCAGTTCTTGTATACAATGTAGATGAAACTGTTGAAAATGCGATTTAAAATTTTGATATCATATTGTCCAATTATGTGATAAACAAAAAATATTTTTTATCAAAGATTAATTAAAATGCAGAGTCAAAACATGTGGGTGTGGTGAATTCCTTAAGTCACAATTTATTTCCTCTACAACATGCAATAATAAATATTTCACAAGCTTTGACAATAAAAACTACTGACAACATCACATTAATTATATCTGCAATCAATAATAAAAAGTCATGATCACTATTCTCAGAAGCCTTCATTATTTCTGCTCACAACAGAACATTATTTGTAAAATATTTATCAATTATTTACACATTTCAGTCCAATGTTGTGAGCAGCTTGGCAATGCAAACTTCTAATAAAGATGGTGTTTTTCTTTTTCTCACCACGGCTTCTCTTGTATTTGAGTTATTAATTATTTACTGACGTTTCCACAGAAAAACTTGCAACAATTTTGTAATGTTAAACAATCAAAATGTCTAGATCTTGTAAAATATGGCCATACTTTATCAATTGGCTGTGAATTTGACCAGAGAGAAGGGCACCAGGAAAATGACAGATTATGTTATCATGCTTTCAGTTTCATTTCTGATAATATTATAGGTAAAGTAATGATAAACTATAAAACTAAATGTTATACCACGAGACATTAAAAATCATGAATTATGATAAGTGCAGATGAAATATGTCACCAATAAACTTAGCTGGGATGCAAAACAAATTTGTGACTTTTCCAGAACATAAAAGCATACCGGAATAATGTTAAGACTATAAACTACTGTGCTTTGACACAGGCAAACAAGACATAGATTTAGTGCCTTTGTTGGCTGAACTGCTGGTGTAAGAAATGAATTATTGACAATATTAAAAAAAACTTGAAATATGTATGCAGCAACAAGATGTACAAATTCATGCAAATAAACATGCTAGACATTCTATTAAACATAATCCTATGCTCATGCAAAACCCAGCAGAGCGAAGTGTTGTCTGAATCCAAATCAATGTGATTGGGTGATCATGATTTGTGACAATTTGGGCCAGCCAATCAGAATGACAGATGCTTGGGCCAGCCAATCAGAGCCCCCAAACTTCCATTCTGACAAAGGACACAGTTCTGCTTCAGTGGCGTGACATCATAACAGTTACAAAGGCACTAAATGACTACGTCAACTTTCAAAGGATATCAAATGAATTGTCAAGCTTAGTTTCCCTCTGGAAATATCTAAGATCAAAATAGTTTCCTTTATTCAGTTTGCTGGTTGACAATTTTCATGCTATTCATAGTGTTTTGCAAGGTTTGACAATTCATGATAAAGTGACATTTAAGAAATATATCACACAAAGTCTCGACAACATGCTTGATAAACATATGTAAATATTAATCACTTTTGATTTCTTTGCAAGAAAATGTAGTCATTCAACGCTAAGTACATATCTTAACATTTTCATATCATTAACAAACTCATTCATTAAAAACAGAGAATTAAATATTTCAATTTCATAGAGAAAAGACACTGACTTCAATAAGATTCTGTAAATGAGAAGTAAAACAATGGGTAATTTTCCAATAATAACCCTGCAATAATCCAGATGTGTCTCTAAATATTAATATTAACCGGAAATCTGATTCCAGATAACTGCTTGATCGCAATTAAAACAGTGCACCTCAATCACATCATTTTGTTTTCAACTGTTTTCAATCCCCGGCTGATATCCTCTGAGATCTGGAACGGCACAGTTGCCTTCTCTAGGAGTGGCACAGACAATACTCCACACGATGAAATCTTGCAGCATGTCAAGGCCACCGAGCTCCTGGGACAGGCACCGTGCATGCTGCCATCAATTGAATATAGCAAATTGCCATATCCCCATACAATGCTTATGGGGAAGGGACTACCTCCTGTCTGTCCCTGTGTGAGATGTATTATTTACCCATTAAGGCCGAGCAAGCCAGGAATTTACTACCCTGTGTTTTGCCCATTACCGTGTATCATCTTGTTTCCATAATTCAATTTCACTGTTGTAATTAGATTTATCAAACTTTGAATAGTTGAGTATGAGTGAGTTTTTCTACATTTCAGTGACTATCTGCATACAATTCTCATGAGACATACATAAATCCTTCAGATAAATCTAATTCTGTATTTCAGCAAGAGAGAAGTCCATCTCAACATAACTATCCTTTCTCAAGATGATTTACTGCACCAACATTTTCTTGTAACTTGACATGAGAAATATAATCAAAATATATCTACACCATTAAGTATAAAGTTTACACATTTGAATAATTCTTATTGCATAACTGTATAATCATAATCAATTAAGGCTGCTTGCTATAACCAATTTAAACCAAATGCTGGATAATGCTCATGCATCGTAAACAAAACCACCCTCAATTTTTACCTCATAACTGCTTCAGCTTGTTTGCATTTCATTTCCATAATTTTGCACATTTGCTGGAGCAATTACACAAGGAAAATTGGAGCTCGTTTGTTAAGACATCTCAACTTGTTCAACTTTAACAATCTTTATTTACAACAAAACTCAATTGCTCCTGATAAAGCCACACTTTTTTCAAGTAATAATCCTTAATTGCTTCTGCAAAGAAAATTGTTCTTATGCCGAAGAATCTATTTCGACACCCAAAATGAAATCAAAACTACATAATTAAAACTCAAGAGTGCAATTTGATTTCACCCTCTGCATGTTTTAGGCTGTATAAAATAATTTCCAATGTACAAAGCAAAATAACAGAAAATTATTAAAAACCGATTTTCATCTGTGAAAAATGATAATAAGGCATCTGAACAAAGACATTCCAATGATCCTGGAATTTAAAAAAATTGCATCTCCTAAACCCATTAATAATGGAGAGAGCTAAAGAGAATGATTGAGATATTTCTATTGTGGAACAAGGATAGAATTATCACGATGAAGGAGATCATATCGACCGCCTGTAATTCTCTAATTGGCTGTGAACAACTTGACGAACACGTTAACGTAAATTGAAATTACAAAGATCAACAGAACGAGAGCTTGGTTATCATTCAGGATAAGACCTAATCAAACAGCTCATATCTTACCCAGAATAATAAACATCTACTGCTGCCAATCTTCCCACAAAGTGAGGCTTTAAGTGTTGCGTAATAAAAACATGGCTGATTTTATATGCGTAAAATGGGATGCTCAAACTACAAGCGTGCTCCTGACTGGGTTTAATTTTATACAGAAGTGCTTGTCAAAAACAAAAATAATACCTCATCACAGAGTGTGTTAAATCAGACATGAGCTGTCTATTCTGAAGCATCGTTTTTGACAAACAAGGCAGAGTCATCTCACCATCATCAATATCAGAGAACGTTTATTATTTGCAAATGTCAGTGAAAGATTATATTCTATGTTTTATGGGGCTAAGATGTTGTCAAAATTCAACGATTACAAAATTGAAACAATGGATTGATGATATTCATACAGTTACTTTCACAATTTGAATGATGAAGTATATTTGTCTCATGCAAAGAAACTTAAATCTCCCAGTTGAAACAAAACCTTGTCGTTTTGGCACGTAATGGAAGATTAAATTGCTCAAGCATAAAAATAACATCTATCTTATCTTTTAACTCAAACAAATGTGCAGAGACCAAGCTTTCAGTGAATGCTCAAGCCTTTGACATTTTGTTCAAATCAACTAAGTAGAATTGTCTTTACAAGGAGCTTCCACCAAAAGTTGTGGTCCTCTCTCAATGAAGTTCCAGGGATCTTGTTTGGGGGAGACATGAGACAATGGCTCATCAAAGTCACAGATGTCTCATTCTGATCCAAGCCTGAGGAGACAATGGGCCCATCTAAGTTTTAATATAATTTGTTTTGTTCTTCAAGTATTTCACACTTGTCAATAAAGATAAAGTAACCTCTCACTGAAGTCAATATATGGGTGGTTCACATGGACTTAATCCTTAAAAGTTAAATTCTCCTTTATGCTCATTTTACAAGCTATGCTTTGCTTGCTTCTTTAGGACTAAACCTTCTGAGCAAGATTACAACTTGGCACACTGTGAACTGCTACTTCTCTCAGTGAGATAAGCACAAAGACTCAATACAGTGAACCATTGTGCTGTTTTGAGGCAGAGGTGTGTCAGTGAAGTCAGCACGTGGCTGAACGCTCATACAGAGCTCTATGGCATTGGCAGACGACTGGTGGCATCATAACAGCATAGGCAGGGCTCTATCTGCTAGGAATTGTTGCCTGGCTGTGTGCAATCACAGGAAGACGATCAAAGATGTATCACACCTCGTGACACCCATTGTAGTGGGATCAGAGAGGGCCGTGTCAAACACTGCCGACCTGCCACTCTTTTGACAACTAGCAAATAGGCCATGAAGCCATGCCTGATCAATCTGCAGCTCTGCTGCCATGGAGACCACTATGGCAAAAAGAACAATCCTCACTGAATATTTTGGTTGGCAATGATAGATCAGGAAAATCTTGTTCCAAATTCTTTTCGAGCATTTCACTTGCCCATATCATCTATCTCTGCCTGCTGTCTGTTTCTTCTCCCCCAATCAGGCTTGCTTTATCATTCCTCTTGGCCATTTTCACATTTTTTTTTACAAAAATATCTATAGTGTCTTGCACCAAAAGAAAGGAAGAGTAAACTGGCAAGCAACTTTCAGTACATAACAAAATGTGATTTGTTGATGAAGTTGGGAGATGGAGTTGAGATGTGTTTGCCTTGTGAGCCCCCTGCACGGAGCTGTTTGGTGGAAACATTTGGCTATGCCATCAATGCTCTCTTATATTCACGCATATGCACTTGGCAAGGCTTCCTATAGCAACATATTGCATAAAATGCCAAAAACAATTTCTATCCAATCATCATTAGCATAGATATTGCTTCATGACCATCATTGTTGATGGTCAGTCTAGTAGGTCAGACCAGCTTCCATTGTGCTGATATGGGTTATAGAAGTCTGCATGTGAAAATATTGTTCTCAACTTTGAATCATAACTGGTTCCATATATTCGGGCAGATAAGAGTGAAAAAAGAAGATAATAAGGTAAAAAGTATACATGCATATACATATTTTATATATTTGCAAGACTTTCTGCTTGGCTTAGGAGATCCTTGGGCAGTTGCCATAAGCAACGAGGGCACCTTATATCAACATCAAGAGGGATATAGCAATCACTGCAGTAATCCCTCTGGCTTCCAATCCACAGACACAACTTTTATTGTCATTGGCTCTTGTGATGTCAAATGATCTTAGCACCAGGATTTCAATGTACTTGAGCATGGAAGGTATTGGTTTGGCCTCTATGTTTATCCACTGAGGCCAGAATCGGCTATACTGACACTGTGTGCTCAAATCTAGGTAATCTATGGCCCATCCCGGTGATCCAAGTCAACTAGCACAATTTTTATGTCCGTCCCCCCAATTTTCACATTAATATCTTAATCTTCCATTAAAATTGCCTTTGTTGTTGAGCATCTTTTATGTGTGGCCAGCTTAGAGTCGATTGACAGTGTCATGTGCCAGCAGCCATTCTCCCGATGGCTGGCTCAGTGTCAACTCTGTGGCAACAAGTTTACGAGACCATAAATCTGGCCCTAATACACGACAGACACAACACAGCACTGATTTAAGGAAAAATGTACCCAGGCACTGGTCACATGCGACCTCTGGTGGCAGGCAGAGATACAACATGACTTGCCTGCAGCTTACCTCTTGATGACACTCCTATATGGAGGTACATGTATGTAGAGGATGTGATTAACGAGGCAGGTTTGTGTGACTAAGAACACCGCAGGTCGGGGTTCATAAAGCCTGCGTGTTGTATGCCCAAGTGGACAATTACACAACCCCATCCTTCTCTACGTACTTGGAGGCCAAACATGGCTGTGTTTGTACCTCCCATTTGTCATGATTCTCCTTCAAAGGTCCCGCCACAAGCAGCACAGTGGGACTTATGGGATATGGTCAGCTTGACTGATGACTTCTTTCTCGGACCAAGATGGGTCCATTATGCTTATATTGTCCACTGAAATATTGCTGAGATTTATCATACTTACCCCCTCACCAATCCAATATAATCTTTCCCTTGAACATTGCCGTCACCCTTTCCTTTTTTGTAAATAATTCATATTTTCCCAGTACACCACTCTATTGTCTTGTTTCTGAAAATAGCTTTTTTCTCTGCTGTTCTACTTGACCTTTTCCTCTGATATACCTATAGCTTCTTTTCACTACATTTCCCCCAAAGATTAACTTATCCGGTTCTCTCATATTAGTTATTTGTCACTAATTTATAACATTGAAAGATGTGACTTTGATTTTAGCAATTTCCATTGGATGATCACCACCACCTTTTTATCTGACATCTGAGTGCACCACATATTCTACAGCGGCACCATCAATTAATCATTATCAACAATTTATAAAGCTTTGGCCAGCCACCTCATAAATATTCCATCGCCCCAATTTTTCTTTATGAGATACCATTTTTTTAAATGTGGATTTAGAATCAATCTTAAATCATGCTGACAATAATGTCAGCAAATACATCAACTTAGAATAGATTTACCACACACCATCCCAGAATGGTGTTGTATATCATTTTTGCTATAAATTTGTTTTTCATGAATCCCATACTACTTCATTAATGCTCATCTAAATAATAATTAAAGACACTGTTCTTTTAAATAAAACTTAAATAACCTGTCATTTTGTAATGCATGGTAGAGCAACAAGAGACTGTAAATAGCATTCAATTATGGAGTGCATTGTAAAACAGAGTATATCAGTGTTCTGTAATTTATACCATGATTAAATATAGGCCGACATTTGCATGTCGTCACACAGCACACTGTAATCTCTTTTGACCAATCACAAGATCCTCCATGGATATCTGTGATCTGAGGTCATGGTGTACAATTATCATGTTGCAAGCGGTGGTCCCACGTACGTTTTCAAACTTTTCTCCTCATATTGTGGAGGCCTGTAATAGTGAACCCAGGACATGAGTCTGTGCTTAGGTAGAGTGCTATCATTCCTCCATAATACTGCATGATTACAGTGTTGCTGGTCTGATAGAGATTTGAAATCATACCCTGCCTTCATATCAGACCTCTGTGAAATGCCTACCATCTTAGCAGGTAATAGCATCGCCATGGCAATCATACTCTGGTGTTTAGTGTTGCATGACCTTTTGCAATCCTGTCATCAATTGTGCTGGGTGCATCCGGAGGTGGTCCCGATCTGAGGGAGACCAGCTCTGCATTCCCACCTGTGATGCCAGGGAATAACGGTGTGCACCGATAATAGCCTACTGATCACGGCTACTAATTCACCTGAGATAAGATGCTGAACACAACACCAGCTAGACAGTTCAGTTTCTTCCCATTAGAGCTTGTCTGGTGATAGAGAAGTGATACCAAAACCACAGCCGTCTTTCCTCTTCCATCTCAGTGTAAACAAAGCATTCCCTTAGTGTTTTCATTGCTTCTAATGTAGGAGAGCTTGTGAAAAAAAAAGTGTGATTACCAAGATCTTTTTCATCAACTTTGAATGTCAGTATAAATGTTTTGGCTGAGATAAGGGAAAGTTGTGAAGTCTGAAGGTGAGTTTGTTGCACAGAGTTTACCCTTAGTCTATTCTGTGTCTAGTCTGCATGTCCACCACCAGCAGACTGACTATCTCATCTTAAACCTGTGAAGCATGACTTTATCTAGAATCAAGCAGCTTAAGAACTCTTGATCCTTGATCCTGGACCGGAGAGAGACAAAGCTGACTGTCAGATCCCAGAGGGGCTTAAGTGGGGTCCGAGCCGACCTTTGAAGACTGGGACCACACTCTGTCTGCTAAGGGTCGCTGACCATGCCCAATGCCACCAGAGGGAGCTGGTTTTTATCACATACTACCCCACCAGGGACATACCTTGTGCTCTCACCTGTTACAGGCTCTTGCTCGCAGCCTTCAGCCTCAATATGCCTAGAATATTCTGTCTGTGATCTGTCTTTGATGAATAAACGGGTAGCATATCTATAAATATTGATTATAGCATTGCCCACAGTGCCATCTTTGTATTTCCATCATCTGTGTTTGCTGCAGGAAGGTAAACACCATTGATTGCTATCTGTGTTCAGAGTTGGGCAACATGTGCTGCCTAATGGCTCTCACACTGGCAGACACAGCCGTAAAAGTAAACCACCGCCATTACCATGACAAAACCAATCATAATTTGATATACGAGAGCATTTAAAGTGTGAATTTACACAGTTTTTCTTGTCCACTTTAATGGCAGGCATATGTGGTGGTTCACATTCCACTGGAGGCATTTCATGCATCTTGCAAACCAGCCTCCAGCTTCACACATGCTCCCCCCCCCCCTCCCTGACCCTCGCAGCATCCAACAGGTGCCACACTAATAAAGCCTGTTGACATGTGATTCTCAATGACAGGAAATGATTTTAATGCAGAGAATTCTTCAGTGGCATGGACACATGAGAGAGAGGCTCAGATGTTGGCAAATATTTTTACTGGTTATTATGTACCACATATGTTTAAGGACAAATTTATCTGTCAAGTTTCTACTGATTTCATTTATTGACTGATGAATCAAATTTTGCTTTGTTAATGGTAAAATGTCATTCAAAGGTAATATAAATGTTGTGGTCCCAGCAAGAATCTCTCACAAGGCCCTTATTTAATAGTAATATAACAATCAAACTCGTGATGCATTTGGCTGTGTATCACAAAATTATTTTTCTGCATGACTAATACTGTCATCAAATTATTTTGACCTTGTAAATATGTCATCATCACAAATTCATTCTGTAAATGTAAAAAGCCTCACAGGTGTCAAATAATCCTGGAGGTCAAAGCCTACAAATGGAAATAAGCTAATATGCTTGAGGATTCCTTACAAGGCATTAGGATTACTGAGGCTTGTATGAGTAGCTCATGCATGCTACATGCCCAGCAGACGAGTACCCGCGAGCAGGAAGACCCCTAACTGACCAGGCTCAATCACATAGCTCCGCTCTCGATTAGAGTTCCGCTATTAGTGCTATCCTCAAAGAAAAAAAAATTGCCTGATCTTGAGAATGACCAGTGGGAAATGCAGCAAAGACTGAAATCAGCATGGCGCTGTGATTTGTCTGTGAGTGGCGGGCATGGTTTACAAGCACATTGTGTGGAGGAAGAATGAAACCTGCTGTCTGAGTGTATGCAGGTCAGCAACCCACTGCTCTCCCTCAACCTAATCTAATACAAACACCAAAACATTGCTCAAAGTAGGTACAACCCTCACCAAACACTGCCAGGCCCATCAACCCTTACCTCCAGTGTTTACACACACATTGGGTTTTGCTCAACACACTTTTTTATTCACACAGTGAACAACTGGTGAAAATATTTTCCCTTTTAGCTCTGATTTTTTTTTACTCTCCTGAACTTGCAAAATGCATTTGGACAAAAGACTTGAGACACAATTTGGAAAAAAACTTTTTAACCAATCTAAATTTAGTTAGTGAGACTGTCACATCATATGACAAGATATGATTCTTGTGAAAGGGAACTGAATCATTGATGACAAGTGCCGACTTTGAAATATTGTTGGAATCATGTTCTCCTGACAGTTGTCGCAGTGCAATCCACTATAACTACATTAAGTTCTGCCGAATACTTTGAATGAATCAGCAGTGATGCCTTGAATGCGTATAATCCATATCTTATTATGGGCAATCAGGAACAATGTCAGTTGACAGCCTTGTCACACTCCCAGACTTCACACAAACACACAAGGCTTGTTTGCCTGAAAGCACCTCATGTCTTCTAACAAATCAAAGACTGTATAAATTCTTTTTTTTTTTTTGGCCAAAAAAAATGGTTACTTGAGTCTATGGCTATTGACACATTTGCAAAACATCCACCAAGACTGCAGTCGCCATGTTTCTTGAGAGGGTCGAAGCAAGAAAACATGGCTGTGAGCAAGTTCAAAGTCGACAAAGATAACAGGCCTTGAACTGCACCTCATCCTGCCTAAAAATACTTGTTTCCTTATGCAATGTATTATAAAAGCTGATGACCAATTCTTATTTGCCCAAGCTCTCACAAAGAAGAACAACTTTTCTAAGCCCTTATGTCATGAAAGACTTTCCTGCGTCTGCAGTGGTATGGGCCGCTAAAGTTTGCCACACTGGTCTGTGACAAGTTACAAGACAGTTGAAGTATGAACATAACACAAACTAAGCACTGCTCAGCATGTCTTTAATTCAAGCATAGAAGTCATGCTGGCAAATCAATTTTACCCACAATGCTGTTGTGGGGTTGCTGCCGTCCAGACTTTGTGAAGACAGCTTCTGCAGATTACACAGCACTGTTATGATTGAATATTCTTGTCCCCTACAATTGTGGCCATGTGACAGGCCCGGTTGAGGCGATTTGTGGCTACTTTTATATAAAATGCCACTCTCTTGCCAAATATGAAGTTCACAGTAGCCATTATCCCAGTGCGAGGTCTTTCTTTTCTCGAGCGCTGAGCATCGATTCGGTTACATTGTGCACCAAGCAATGAAGAAGTGGTTGACATGAGGAATGCCAGTGTAATTGGACGTTGCTGTATTGGCGACATGATCGCCCCAATTCAATGCGTGTCAATACCGATATTACCGTTCAGTATAAGATATGTGCTAAGAGGGAACCATTCACACCAAATTAACACCATGTCCAAAATAGAGAGAGCCTCCCTGGCCACTAAACCAAATACCAAAGCTCTTTTTCCTATTGACAGTTTGCAATCAATCGGGCTAAAATCCAATTTGTAACTTTGGTGTCAGGGGTATGCAGTGCTTGGAGGGTGCCCTGACGGGCCCAGACTTGCCCAATTTGATCCAATCTTGGTTACCTCTGATCTTTATCAGGGGGTGATCCATCACGGAGGCTCTCCAAGAGCCTGGAGTTCCACTATGGACACAACCTGCAAATCTTTGATACCATTGCCACTCCTGTCCTGAATTGATCACACTGCAAGGTTAGGGGAGCAATTCCAAAATGGGGAGATGGAATTAGCAGCGACAGATCATAACCCTTGATAATCCCACTCTGTCCCCCTTCTGACTGAGGGGTCTACAACTTGGGAACTAACTTGGCTCTTTACACTTCCATACTGTGTTTGTCTTTACCTAGCCCGCCAGACTTGTCACGGCCAGATTAGGTGTGGTGCTGACTCTCCTGCCCACTGTGGATTAGATTTGCCAGAGGAAGAATACCCTGTGTCCAAATCCAGACTTCATTACTGTCACGTACTCCACAAACCTCTCCATCTTCTCCCCTCTTAAGCAAACCCCAACCTTCCTCTCCTGGGAAAAGCAAATCTCAGACAAATTCAATTTGCTTGTGTAGGACATAAGTTTGAAGCATTGTCCCCTGTTGTCAACAGAAGGTAGCTTAGTGTCTGACATTGTAAGACAGTGTTGCAGTCAAAGAGACGAGAGGATGCATTTGTTGTGTGAGCTATATTCAGGAACTTAATATCATTATTTTACTTTGAAAATAGCCAATGTTGTTGTGTTTTTTTTGTTTTTTTTGAAAAATTTAAGTTTATGATGATGATGATGCAATACATTTTATAACTTTTTCATATTTTTTATTTCATTTTTAGTAGCTTTACCAAAGTCTAAAGATGCAGTAGAATTCTATATGTAATTTGCTTGCCCTGTATCAAAATTTCACGACACCCCTGTTGCAAACACGTCAACTTTGACAGACAACTAAAGAGCTAGATTGGTTTTTCACATCTATATGTCTTCAGTGGTGTGGCATTATTACCTGGCTCGTATGGCAACTGCTCAATGCGGAGACAGACCTGTCCCATGCCATTAGATGTCAGATGCAACACACACTTCTCAACCCCGCCGCTGTCTTTCTCAATGCCAGTCAAGTGCCCAGCCAAGGAAACACGGGCTCCGAGATGTGCTCGTAATAACGTTATAAAATGAGTTGATATTCCCTGCAATGTCCATGCTTGGCACTCCGACAGGACTGCCACCATTAAGATATATGTTTGTGTCAGGGAATTACAGTTTTGCTGCCTTCACGTCCAAAGAACTGCCCCAATAAAAATATTCAGCTACTGTAATGTAATAATATAGCTTTATAAGCCTGTCCCTACTTACAGGATGAAAACCACCTGCAAATTCTTTATGATCTATATTCTGTTCACATATAATTATGTTATTACAGTATTAAGCACAGATTTGAAAGCTTGTCTGTAGAATGCATGCCTGCAAGAATATAAAATCAGATAAAACTGTAAAATATGTTTCAAGAGGATCGTAAAAATGGGATAGTGTTAATATGGTAGATGACAAAAATAACAAAATCACACAGAAAAATCTCTTTTGTTACCCATAATAAAAGACAAGATATAATTCCTTCCTGCAGCTATTAATATCCGCAATGAAAAATATATATCATATAGAAGTATGAAAAATATAATTTCATCTGAGCCATGTCAGCAGTAAACTCACAATAAAGCAAATATAAATATAAATTATGCACACACACACATATGTATATACTTTATTTAATATTTAATGTGGTATGTTATTGTCGGTAGTAAGTTACCCAGCAGGCAGTTGTTATAAGGCAGTTGTTATATAGTAGTAAGTTACGCAGCAGGCAGTTGTTATAAGGCAGTTGTTATAAAGTACACATTTACCCATTTTTTCTTCGTCCTCTCGTCTTCTCCAGCCATCATTAGACAGAGATGTGTTCATAATAATTTGTGTGTGTAAATGAATAGAGAATATTTCTGCAGCTGGTGTCCATGAATTATGGGCTTTGTGAGATGCTGCCATAATGCATTGTTTTTATATTGGCTTGTTTGTAGGAAGCCATTTGTGATGGCCATCATGTAGCTTCATGCCACATCATCCTTCTGAGCCTACCTCAATAACATTGCTTCTTTCCTTCTCAGACTTGTTAAAATCCTTATTTTCCTCTTCCTTGCCTTCCGTTTCTGATTACTCTGTTTACATTTCCTTCAAACTCATTGCTTACTTCCCATGCTAACAGGATGCTGACAGTCATACAAAGTCACTCATTTCCCCCGACACTTTAATTATTTGACTTCGAAAAGTAAAATTGCCACTTACATGATTTCCTCAGTCCTAATTAACACGGTTTCTAATTGATTACAGGTACTTGGATGCATTCAGTTGTATGACTGCACCTCCCAATAATGTCTCCAGTGCAGGAAACATCATTCTTATTAAAACAAGTGTTGTTTTTCATAAATTCCGCTCATAGAAGTCTTCTAAAACATCTTTCATTTAATATTAATCTAACTTTTTTTTTTCATATTGATTAAAAACTGTAACACAATACTTCCATATAAGAGTATCGTTTTCCATAATTAATGAAGGGAATCATCTCTGAATGCTACAATGAATCATATTAGGATAACTTTCACTGCATGTACTTAATGCAATATTTAGCAACAAAATTATATTCAATATTAAAACTAAGAGCGCCGCGTTTCTGTAAGAGGCTTGCCGGGTATCACTCCTCCCAGGAGTGGCTTATCTAATTTAATATGCAATAATTTAATACGCAAAAAACATTCCAGCAACTTTATCCCAGAATTCACAAAACCAAAAAATATCAAGATACAGAGCGCCACAACAGACTGGTGTGGGTGGCTTTTAAGCCCAAGTGTCTATGGGTAAACTCAACAGGGCTGGCTATCAGTTTGGTCAATATGTGGGTTCTGTGAGGATGCATGGGTAGGAGGGGTTAGAGGTTTGCGTTTGCCCATCAGAGAGGCTATGTACACCTTGCCCCTCCATGTGTCCAGTACAGATACCCACTGCCTGACCACTCCCCAATATCTCACCACCCCACCTCCAATTATCACAAAACCAACACGGCAGCAAATATCTGCTGACAAACTCCTATCATATTCCGCCAATGTGAGCCTCCATTTGGCATCTGTCTGAGGAGAGGCAAGCCACTCCTTGCTCTTATTCAAGTCAACATACATGCTGCTCAGTGAAATGTTGTGTGTTATGTGTGCTCTATATAATGGCAGTACTTGTCATGGCATCGATGGCCATTTTAGATTCCCATCAAGGATCGGGCCATTCTGTCATCACAAAAGGAATAGGAGACTCCTCATAAATGAAGCCATTTGCTGTTTTGCATACCATGTACTAGTCTTCCTCATTAAATTTACATAGGCTCAGTGGTCAGGGGAGGAGGCAGGGTTTGCTAAGATTGTCACGAACCTTGGTGGTTATACTTGCTTGCGGTATGCAACCATTTATATGGCAACAGTGATGGGCGTGTGCCTCAAATGTCATATAAACATATCTGATATGCAATACATTCATAGAAAACAATTATCTGGCATTTCTTTCTCATTCCATCTATCATGTGAAATGTGCATCCTGTATGGCATTATGTAGTACACATCGTTGTTTGCTTTGTTCCACTACTGTAGCATGGATTAATTTCATGCAGAATATCTCGTCTATTTTATGTTTCTGAGCTTCTAAGATACATTCACTGCATTGATGAAGATGAAAGTTTGAGTTCAAAGCATTCAATTTTGAAGACAATGATTTGTAATCATTATTTTGCAGAAGCTGAAGTTCCATTCAACAGGTTGCCCCCATTACACATTCAGCCTCATCTATTTCAACATCCAAAACAATGCTACGGCAACATCAATGGAATACTCAAAATGGTAATACTCATATGTCAGATAATAACAAAAGACTTTCTGTGCTAAAAAATTCCAATATAACATCAGCCAAAGAGGCTTGCAGGGCCAAATATGGATGAAATCAGATGGAGATTGGCACAGAGAGAAAGCAAGTCTTCCCCTGCCTGCTTTACTTTCAGACAATGTCTATATCAGCTGCTGAGTTGAAGGTGCTCATCACTAAAATATAAATTTACCTTCAGCCGGAACTCACTTATATTCATGGGTAAAATTTGTGGAGCGACTTGTCCCTGGACTAATTGATTGAGCCAACTACAATGTGAAGCCTGTGGCCTCCCATCCCGGCTACAAGTGCTGAGGAAGCACTCCAACATGCCAGCTAACTGACGCACAAATCATGTCAAACATATCCCCCTCACAATGACATGGCAACAAATTTATGACAATAGCTCTATTCTATCTGATCATTTTTCACTTTTGATTATGGCTGATGTCATAACTTTATTGACTTCTGGCAGATACATCTTTGAAGCTTTGATAGATCTTTTCTAGTATGGCACATGATGTTGTAACATTAGATGTTCTCTTCATTGACTTTTTTTTTTTTTTTTGGGTGGTGGTTAAACTTGAAGAAAGCTGAGTTCTTGATGCCCGTAATTGTCCTTTCAAACTTTTCAAGGGGGGTTAGCCAGTTTGGATCCTTATAATAAGCAGGTGCTTGTTATGGTCTGTAGTCGGATCTTGTCCAACCTTAATTGAGCCGACTAACAGAAGAGTTCATTTGCAGTCGACACTGGTCTGCCCCTGTGAAGTGGTTTGGTTGGTTAATGAAGGAAGGGCATCAGAGTGGTCCAGCTCGTATGTCCAGTCATTAACACTCTGGTCAGTCGTGCCCCCTCATTTACGTGTCTTGTACCACATGCATCTATCACGCTGGGATTGGAACTGCCTGTCATTGTGTGTGCATCGTAACCTGTTGCTTCGTGATTTCCTGCATCATTAGCTGCACACTTAACAACAAAATAGTCTCAATCCTCCACCGTCTGCATAATGAGACAACTCTGTCATTTTGCCATCAGACGGCAAATATCTTGGCAACTAAGCACTGCATCTACTCCAAATTCTCAACACTTTCCAGGGAAGCACAACCCTTCATACATGCCAAAATCACATTGGAATATCAATAAACTACACTTTGTTCATCTAAGCAATCTATCTATATAACTCAGCTTGCAAGAAATGTCTTCATAAAAATGTCTACGTCATACGCAGATATTATTTTCAATTCAATATCAACAAATTTAATGTATTATTCTTTTGGATCATGTGTGTGAAATCTCACCTGCAGATATTCACCTTGAAATATTCATGCACCAAAGGACAGTTTGTTTGGGAATAGAATATTTCCACTGTGTCTTTCCTCTTGGGGTGAAATTTGCAAATACACTAAAACAAATAATGTGGCATTTGGACAACCAACAAGAGAGGCAATATGTCTCCATGCAAACAAACTGGAAATTGCATCCCCTAAACTCAAACTGCAATTTGATAAAAAACAAAATTTTAACTTCAGTATTGTGACAAATTGCAGTTTGATGGCACACAAATTGAATCCTTCGCTTCCATTTTCTCAGTCGATGACTCATTACCGATTCTTCAACATTTCAACGAAGTCATTATAGTTTCATTCTGGCCCAATTTGAAACTTTTGATGCTCAGAGTAAAACCAATAATTACATATTCCCCAACAAAGGCAAGTGTGATTTATTCAAGTCTTCCCTTTCAATGAGCATTCCATTAAAAGAAGTTAATGTATGGCTTGCTTTTTCTCTTGAATCATAACAACCATGAATATTGCAGAACTAATGTATCAAATGACATGGACTAGAATATTTTATGCTTTGGCATCATATCAATTTAAGGGAAAAAACAGAGGGAGAAAGTCGCCTTATATCACATAAATGAGTGTGCGTGAGCTGGACATGAGATCAAAGGGCTGATCTTTCTCATTAAGCACAGCATTCTATGCCTTAATCAGGTCACACCATCAGGCGGACATGGCACATATCTCAAGAAAACGTCATTATGAGACATTCTAAGTGCATTAATTGTTGACCATGTGATATCATCTCACAGTGCAGTGTGAGACTGACTCAATATGCAGCTCTGTCATGGCTCACTCACACGCTAACAATGAAGAATTAAAGATGCCGACCCCAACTAATGTATCAAAAACGGTGAAACAAATATTTATATCACTTGCCATCGTAAATCCATAATATGTGTTGACAAATTATCTCATGCTTCTTCATTTATATGAAAACTAAAGAAAGACTACAAAATGACAAGTATTTCTTTTTTATTTACTATTTAGAAAATGTTTCTTACTTTTATACTTACAAAATATTCACGTTTGTTCCTTACATACAGTGCCAATTTCCAAGTGGTTTCAGATTGTCAAATATCATTTCCTGTATGGGTCCAAAAAGGATTTGAATTTCATGAGCATTTGTCACCAGGAGAACATGTTTAGAGCTCCTTCTGGAATCTCCACCCTCTTTCAATATCCTATACCATACACAAACATACACATATCAAAGTATGGCAAAGCTCTGATCAGAGAAATTCACCCATATAACTTCCCAAGGGTGAAAATTAGATTGGCGATTTGAACAAGTAATGGTCCCACTGGATATCATCCATCTTTTTGTTTTCGTGATTTGCAAATTTTTGTTCTTCTTGGCTGCCAAGCGAAATAGTTTCTGCTATAAATCATCTTCAAATATTCATAAAGACCATGCCGAAGGTGAAATGTTTGTTGCTTGGGCCTGGACATTCACATATCTTACGGGAGCAAAGAAAATGCCAATGGACAGTTATTCATTTTGCGACTTCAGTATTATTTCTTTTATCTCACAAGTTTTAAAAGAAATACAAAGAATATTTTAAAATTACTTTTCCTTCTTAAATTGCTCATCTTCTAAACATTATTTTCAAATGAATAATATGTATTACTTCTAGGCAATTTTGATGATAATGTAAATTTAAAAACAATGTTTCAATGATAAATATTATATTTAAAACCTTAAATTTATTCTTTTGTCTCTTTGTTACAAATAAACACAATGAAGGTCACGGAACAGAAGGAGAGATTTATTGTCTATAGTAGATCTCAAATTAAGTATAATGGATATTCATTAATGCATCTCTGCCAAGGAAGTATCTTTTCTGATTAATTCTTATGGCATTCATGTTTCAATGTTCATAATTCATGATATTTTACGGAGAATTAAGACAAATTTTACTGCTAATCAAACTCATAAATCGTTCTCACAGTACAACCCTAAGATCCTACAAAAATCACCGTTTTATGTGAATTAATATTTTATAAATATAAAATCATCTATCTTACTTGTGAATCTGTGGCTTACTGTCACTGACAACAGAGCCATTCTGTGGAGATTATAAAGCATTCTGCACCTTTAATCCAGACTTTGTGTGGATAATCCTCAAGGTGATATTATCGGCGGATCATCTTTGACATTGTCCTATTGTGGGCATACGGTGCTGTTGGAGTGCCAATATTACTTGTCCCTAGAGAGGACCCACAAAGTCTTTCACATAATTGTCTGCTGTTTCGTTTCTCTCTTGCTTATAAAATATTCAACTGCACATGAAACGGAGACACATGTGTTGCGATTATCGGCGTACTTTTGCTGAGAGCTTAGATAAGTGTTTTGTAAACAGAATACATCTAGAATGAGGAGATAAAAAGCTTGCCTCACATGACAGACAGCATCACTACTTTCAGTATATCCGCATTATCATTTAAATTATGATTGAAATTAACTGATGATAATAGAATCTCATTGTTTTACAGGAAAACTTTTTCATAATTACATTCAAAATGTATGAGGATATTCAAAATTCCTCTAAAGTTCTGAATTAAAAGTTTGGTAGATTTTTTTCATCTTTTATAACTAAACATACAAAAGTAGTCAAATGTAAATAATAAACTTTTAATTAAAGGAAGGTAATATCATATTTTAATCTATAATAAGGGGCTTTCACATTATAGAATCTTATAATTTTATCTTACATTCATAGCAGAATTAAACAAATTTTAATATTAAGTTAAATCTGTTTAGCTGATAAAACTCAGATTTCACTAAATAACCGTAAAACGAACATGTCTTTTATACACAAATGGATGAAGCTTCTAAAAACTTTGCACTATTAAACTTTAATAAGCATTCATCATGCCCATGGCAGAGTCATTGTTAAAAGGGCCTATACATCACCCAGCCATCTCTCACTTTGGAGTCATTACAATTAACTTGTAAGCCCATGTGCCACCAAGTATCCCCGAATCCCTAAGCCCTGGTCCTCTTTCGACCATTTTTGCTTGTTTGATGGATAAGTCTGTTGACTTCCCGACTGTCAGTCCCACATGGACCTTTCTTAAGTGACTTCTCCCACTAGGGGAACAAAGTTTCTTTCCTAGTTCAGACTCCCGCAGATGATGTTATTCAATACATTCATATAATGTCTCTTCTACCTTTTTCTTTTTCTTTTAAGCAATCCTTTATTTGCCTATTGAATATTATTTCACACTATCTTGTCTTTTGTGAAGACCCCAGCATAAAGGCTGCTGAATCATATTTTTAAATATAACAAAATGAATCAATCAATCTCATTGTTTGAAAAACTAATTTTAACTTATTCATTAAAACTGTCTAACATTTGTTGATGTTGATTATTACCTTTCATCTTGAAATTTCAAATTGTTGTCATTTCATTTAATGCTCATATTAAATTTCACTCCAACAATTAATTTCATCAAAAGTTAATTCCACTGTGCACATTATTTCAATTGTTCACCTCTGGAATCTGGTTAAATATTGTGCTTGCTTTTGACAATCTCTGGTGCATATTTATCAGCTTACACAATCAATTCATGTGCAAAAAATTGAAGTCAGTGTCTTTTAAAACCAATGTCAGACAATGAACTTATCTTGGTAAAAAATAAACAAATCTTTTTTTTACTGTGTCAGAAATGAAGATTGTCTTCAAATTGTGAAAGCATCCATAAGGTGGGACAATCTTTAAAAATTATGTTCTCACATCTCGCAAGATTGACCACCAAATGTACACTCAGATGGAAACAAATAGAATATAACCAAACTAAATCTTTTAAAATTTTTACCAAGATACTTTCAAATTTGACATCAGGATCTGATGATTTAATTCCAACAGAAGAATAGAAAGAACAATGTGATTGCTTACCTTTCCCTGTGGCCCCCTGGCCACAAAGAAGTAGGTCATAACATTCCAGGTGAGGAAGACAACCAGGATGCAGAAGGTCACAGAGCGTCTCTTCATGGCAACCCCTGCCCCTCACCACACAGGGTACCGATCCCCTCATAACATCTGCAATAACACAATGCAACACACTCTCAATATTGGCATACTGACATATGTTTTCAATTAATTGTCATAACATCTAGCAGGAACATAATTATTTTGTGAGTGACACAAACCAGTTTTCCTGGACATGCTAAAATATGTTCTCAATCAACTCTTATCGAAATGACTCTTTGAAGGGGAACAAGGGCACGGAACTTGGAATTATAACACATATTCTGTTGTTTCATTGTTATTTCACATTTTGTTCTGCCATTGTTACTGTCAAGGTTCAATACCAGCTGCTGATTTCATCAATTTAGATCTTTTCTAAATATAAAAATATATCTTATATTGCACAATAACTATATGCCTATTCTTTTCTATGTTTCACCATAATATTTAGTACTTCTATTACATTGAATACTTGACTTCAAATGGTGGTTGCAATGATGTCATATTTAACCGTTTTCTCAATACTGTATACCTAACAGAGGGAAGGTGTGGATATCAGTCTAAAGGCTTTAATCATGCTTAATTAAATAATATTCTGAGGGGTTTAATATTAAACAATGAGATTTTCTGGGTTGATCTTTATCATACAGACATCCATGAACTCATATGTCTGTCAATAATATCACAACACATCAATTAATTTATCATTAAAATAAGAAAAATAATCCAAGATGAAGTCTCATGTTCAAACTTCTTGATGAAAAGGGAACAATCATGTAATATGTCATACCTGACAGTGATTGTATATGAATTATGCTCAGACAATGAAATATCATACATTTGCTTTCAAAGTCTTGGAAATATTTTCCCCTTTCTCGACAAACATGAAGAATATGTTTGATGTTAAAACTGATACCTGTGGCATTTTCTGTAAAAAGAGTATGCATTGTCCAAAGTATTCTCATAAAATACATAAAGTGTAAAAGCAAAGATGAAAGGACAATGCAGGTGGCTAGATGAGTTCTAATGTGTCACGGTAGTCATAAGTTCCAGGTATTTTCATCCTGAGTGCAATTTTACCTCCGATGTATTCACTGATGGCTGAATATATTGGACATCATACACCACCATTGTTAGACTAATGCAGCAATTTTGTCCTGAGCGCTGCTATAATTGCACGCCAAATTAATCTTTCTGCAGGAATATGCACCAGGGCCAAAGATGAATAGTGGGTTATAGCGAGCTTAGCATATATATGCATGCATCGTGATGAGAGGACAAGGCCTGCTTCAATGCTCAGGTAGTACAGGCAAGTAACAAGGGCATTTAGGGCTGTGTTTGATGAGCATGATTTGCCAGGATTCTGAGGAGACTCATCTGCTCAGGACCAGTGTCAAGGTAGGAGAGGCAGACTGTGAAGCTCAATCAAGCAACATGCAGTGACCGGTAGGTGTGGCATTCACAAGCTACTTTATCCTCACCTTTACTTTGCTGATCATGCCACATGGCCCACGTCATGCCAATCACTGACCATGTGCTCCCATTCAATTATTCAGTCAATAGTGAGGCTTTCATGTATTACTGACATAAGCCCTACCTGAGCAGAATGGATGGTCTCCGTGAGAGATTATCTATCCTCTATGGACCACACACCTGTGTCATTTGTACAGGATAAGGAGATGACTTTGATTGAGAAAATCTGTTCTCATATTCCCCAGGCAATAGTGTTACCCATCTAGAAAACATGACCACTCACCAGGTGGCATGCTGACATTATAATGTCTTCATTTTAAACTCAATCTCTTGCGAACACTCCCTAAACTACCTTGCCAGTATTGATAAAGCAGTGCCATGCTATGTTTGACACAAAAGTTGTATGAATGCAGGATGTCACATATTTGAGTAACTCCTACTTGACTGACTGGTGCAAAGCTGAATTCCCCACTTTGATATCTGGCATAGTATAACCTGCCACCAGGTGTCTCATTCTACACCTGATCTCCTTTCCTTTGTATAACATGTACTTTATCTTCTCCGGTATACAATTATTATCTTTGCTTGAACATAATATGGTGAACTAAATATGTTGGCAATACTAACATATCCATTTGCAAAGGAGATTGAACCAAAATAAAAACACTATCTGAGATATGGAATATTACAAAATTTGATTTGGCCTTTGATTGCCAGAGCGTAAAGTAAGGGCGACACCTTTCTCCTTAATGTGAGCGCCTTGCCTACTCTGCGAGCAGTGGGATCTGCTGCAATTTGCAAGTGCACACCATGCACCATTCTGATCTCACCAATAGACACAGAGACTGATTAGCCAACGCTGAGAGAAGCCCCAATCCAAATCTGATGAAAACAGAGTAGCATGGAAAGGTCAAACTATCAAATCTTGTGCCTAGGGACCTTTGTTCATTTGCTTCCTCATCAATTCAATTACGCATAATTTGTATCAGACAAATTACAAGTGGAAACAACTGCCTTGTGAGCACTTTATACAACTTTACCTTGTCAAGCATTTGAGAAACAATACACTTCATCCCTTAAGTATTTTCACTTTGAATGATGCAGTTGAATCAAGATGAATTTGTTTATCAATATTTTAACATTAAGATGTGCTCAACATTTGTATGTTAAATGAACTGAGAAAATGTCTGGAAGAAAATGTGAATGTTGGTCTAGATACAGATAAATTGATGATGTCGATTTTGACTAATGTTGAGAGTGATATCGTTTATCGGAAATAAAAATCTGTGCAAATTTTTTTATTCATTTCTTTTCATTTTTTCCTACATAAAATACAATACCAGCATTGCACATATATATACAAAGTATTTTGAGTTATTGGTCTTAAGCTGCAGTGATTTGCTAATGCTTTATGTTGTTGTTTTGAAAGGAAGATAATTTCCAACAAATCGTGTGCCATCAGAGAGGATGTACTCTACTTTGGTGTAGACATGTGAGACAAGCAATGCCAGTACATAACTGGTCCCCTCACAGCACCTGCCACATCTGGTGCGGCCCTACGTGTTCCCAATCGTGTTCCCAATCGCCACACCCAGTCATAACAATGGGCCCTGCTTCATGCTCAATGTTACAGCACAGAATGCAGAGACTACACTCTGAGGAATCACTACATCAAGGTACAAAATGTCAAATACCAGCACAACCAAATGTTACCACCCAGGACACTGGAACAAGCTCTGCTTTTATATCATTAGATTTTCATCAAAGGTGCATTGCTATAAGCTCAAAAAGATCTGCTCCAGTAAGGGTTAGGTTCAGTGATTTGGATATGTTCTTCTGATAGTATATTGATTCTGGAACTCTAGTTGTGGATTTAGTGTGCAGTGTTCAGGAAACGCCATTGATATTCCATATTCAAGAGCGGACCTGGAACCAGTCTTGCATCACAATAAAGTTGGCATGACATCACAAATACAACACCCCAGTGTCTATGGACAATATAAAAGACCTATAGAGAGCCACAAAGGAAGACAAGTAGATGCGGTAGAGACCTACACAAAGATCAGGTTGGTCCTGATAGTAACACAATACAAGGATTTGTACATCGATTCCAGTAAAGACGGCAAGAATCGGTTTACATCGGCTGACATATGATAGCGTTCTATACACCTGACAAAGATGTACACAATAGCTTCAATATGATTTATCCAGGTCTTTCAAAGATGCAGCTACAGAGAATGTTAAGGGGAAAATTATATTTAAAAACCATTAATTTTGTAGATAATATATAAAATTAATTCACTATCAAACCACTATTAAATGCTTTATAAAGTCATTGATTGGTTCTTACCATGATTTTGTCTTGCTTTCCCAGAATAAACATAGACTGTCATAAATTTGAAGTTAAGTTCTGTAATAGGATAAATGGTGTAACCAGATATACATATAAGCGCTTTGAGCAACTAAGCGGCTTAAGAACAAGTCTAAGATATATTTGATTATCATAATTTTCTTATGTATAAAGCTTCAAGAATCAGCATCTACTGATATTCCTTTAAGTTGTGTTTCTTGCACTTATTTTTGTTTTGTCACCTTTTTATTATTGAAAGCTTTGTACGTCTATAAATTGACACAGGATTCTCTCCACAGTGGCCAAAGAGAATAACAACAAACACCTTAAATATAAAATCTTGTACTATTGACTACTTCACTACTTGTAAAAACTAATGTGTTTCAAAAACTTGATTGAAAACTTTCAAGTCTTTGTATTTCAAAATTAATTTGCCTCAAGGTAACATCATTAATTGTAGAGAGAGGTAGCCAGGTAGACTGGAGGCTGAGGTGAGAGTGAGAGTTCCCCCTGAGCCCTTCCCAGCCAGCACTGAGCAGTGCGTTCCCAGTACAGAGGTCCTCATCTGCCACTGCTCATCGGCAATCACACATACTCTGCTACGATTGTGATTGACATATGGCGAGAATCTTAAGTCTCATAATACCCAGCATACCTTTTCTGCTGGCACTTTGTTGTCTCAGTCATGTTATTTCTACTGACGTGTTGTCGGTGAAGAAACCGCCACAAAGGAACATTTCACCTTGTAGTGGATCCTTAAAAACATCTCTAAAGGGCACCTGTCAAATTTGTGCCAGATTCTTGAGTTCTGTAACCAATCCTGTTATTTGAATATAAGCCCTCCACAGAGGCAGTATGTGATGTTGAAAGCTAGAGGACAACTGATCATGTTAATGGTAGGCAACAAGTTAAAAGGTGAGCAAAGTCAGATGACCAGCAGCATAAACTTACCATCATTTTCTGTCTGCAAACAAGTGTGTGTCAGGTACATGACGCGCTTACTAGCCACTTACCTGACCTTCACTATCCAGAACTCATGTATCAACAGAACTGACCCAGGTGCTAGTTATTCAAGATGCCTACACTATCTGAGACCTGCAGTGCCCCCTGTAGGAATGTGTCAATGTCAGACAGGTGAGCCTATCCCATGGCAGGGTGGAGAGTGGCTGGGTCATGAGATCACTTGACTACAGTTGGATGATATGTGTGGCACCGTGTAGGACTAGTGACAACAAAGTGGAGTCTGATTGCGCTCATCAAGTCATTACCCCATGTTTCTATGCACACACCACCACCATCTCCCCATACTCACAACTACTTGCAATTTCCTGTCTCAGTCAATATTTGGAAAGAGGATGGCAGCAACAGGCAGCCTTGCTTCACAATGCTGACAACCTCATGGTAAAATCATGTCCTGCGTATCACAGCCATATCAAATTTATTTAAATCCTCTACTTAGATCAGTAGTGCAAGATGCACGAGACAAGGTGAGCAGCTAAATCTACAGTAAAAAGTGCTTGGAAACAGGCATTTTTGTTGACAAAATATCAGATAAACATAGAGGTTTTTTTCCAGGAAACATGCAAGAGCAACAATTATTTATGTCTATCATATCTTTCTTTCATCCGTCTTAATGTTTCTATTTTCTATAAACAGATCTTCATTAAAATGTTTTTAAATGAAAGTAGATTCCTAAATAAAATGGAAATGCACCATTTCTGGAGAAAATATATGCTGAATGCAGAAAAAAATTAAAAAGATAGCAAATATAGGATCAGATTACAGTAGGTCAGATTGCAGTAGGTCATCAAAATATGGTAACAGATGTCAGACAAATAAATTTGTTTTGTAGTTCCTGATACTGAAATACTTTAGCATATGTGACATGCTTTGTCGTTCCTGATAAAGAAATACATTAGTATTTGTGACATGCTATGACTTTCTCTGACTGTATTTTGCATTCTCACTTTTTTGTACTTCTGTAGATAAATTATTCATGACCAGCTTAGACTATTCAAAGATAAAATGACATCATCACTGAATTTCTGGGTATAATCCGAAGAGGATGTCATGTATCGCATGCAAATATCACGTCTGAGTCAGGTGAACTGGGTCCCTGGCTGAGTCTACTGTGCAGGTCTTGAGAGCTCAATACAACCAGGAAATTGGCAATCTGCTCCAAGACGATGCTAACAAAGACCACATAGCACCAACCCACACATCTATGCATTGTGAGGCTACGCTATCTTGGGCAGGAAAAAAAAACATATATTTTTATATTACCTTACAGAAAGTGCAATTTGATACTAATGACATCTTGAAAAATATACCTACCCGATACTTTATTCTGCCATTTAAGTTAATGGTTTTCTCCAGCATTGCTTTAGGTTTCTTTTGCAAAACGTTTATTGCTTTTGTATTGCGAATCTCATGGTGGTAGTTTTTATATGATAGGTCACCTTCTATTGTTATGTGACTGTTACGTGCTGGGGTGGACTGCATCGCGATGAACTGCAGGTCTCGTGGTCAGTCCACATCGGCTGTATCACTTTACAGCCAACAAATACTAATATAACTTTCTCGAGAGGCTGGCCCTGAGAACCACCATTACATGATAAGTTCAGCCTGACTGGACTGTCTTTTTTTCTGTTTGACTGATCTTTAAGCCGAGTGAGTTCTGTAATATGTAGTGAAGCAGAGATGACATGGGCTGAGTTAAGTGATTGCTGCAGAGACTACTGGTAATACGCTAACATTGTACAACAAATCTATGGCATGACAACTGGACCTGCAGCCGTCCCCAACAGAACCTCCACAATCAGTCACCATGAATGGCCTCCCGATGAAGCAAAATGTCAGCGAGAGACAACCCCCAGCTTTATGCCAGAGTCTGGACGTTTTGGCTCAGGATCAGGCGCTGACGTAGGAATTATCAGCCATTTCCACTGCATAAAGCTGGCGCTGGGTGGAGTTCTAAGAAAGGGATCAGCTGACCTCCATTGTGGGCAGGAGGACATGGATGCACAAATTGGATTTGCACCTATCCCACAGAGTAATTGACCGTCCTCATCACCACCTCCTGACACCAAACCTGTCACTGCTCCATTGAAGCTGACCACTGGTCAAAAACATCTTTGTGAGCCAGCTGACCCCTTGTGTGAAGGAGAGTGTAAACATGGCTCAAGTTGGTCATCTGACCCTGGCAAACATGTACTTGACCCCACACTTCCCCATGCCAAGCCTAACCCCTATCACATGCTGTCCTATCATGTACAGATGCATCTAGTGAGATATACATCACATTGAAAGCTGGGCACATGGGATCGCTTCAAGCTAGGAACAAGCAGGTTTTAGGGTGGAGACTAGAGAGGCGTGAGGTAGTGATGACATCCATTATGAGACCAGTTATCTATTGACTCAAGGTGCAGAAGCCATCAACTCAAGTGCCACTGTAAACCACCCGCAAACAGTCCCTCGTTTAAGATGTCGACCATGTGGCAACATCCAAAACAGAAGGCAATGCCCTACTATTGCCAGGCAATAAAATATTTCTCCAGGTGATCTCATGTCACTTATTCATGATGTTGTGGCAAGGAATGTGCATTTTATCTATTCACAAACTCATTTGTTTCTAAACATAATGAACCATCATGTTTATCTATTTGTTTTAATGGTGCATTAATCTATCATTAAACAGTGCTGAATCATCTTGAATTTGTCACTTGCTCTTCATGAAAACTCCCAAATTGCCATTATTATTGTTGGCAATGCAAGATTTGCATCAGACAAGCAATACAAATAGTCATCAGTATTCTACAAATCCGGTGCTTTTGCATACTACTTGGTCTCGGGCGTAAACTTTCTCCCTCGAGGGATCATTACAATTGTAAGGCTAACTTTCTCCTGAATAACAACAAGCAGTTATAAACTTTGGCGGCCATCCCTGCAGCAACTTGCAGGAAACCTAATGGGGAAAGAAGACTAATGAAGATGCTACGAATTCACAGGGGACCACACATACTTTGTTAATTGTTCACATGCACATTGGGACTTCACAGACGCAAATGTCTTAGATTTACAACACAAGCCCTTCAGCTAGGCTAATCTCATCATTTCACATTTTACTTCAAACAGCTATTGTATTTTTCTTGTATCTTGAAGCCTGAATCGTCTGTTTTTTTGCACAAAAACATAAATTTCGTGATCAAATTTTCAGCAGTGATAAATGTTACAAGAAAACTTGGTCAGACTACCTTTATTTTGATCAATTCATAAAGCCTATTACTTGTACCGTATAAAAATGTATGCCAAACACTCTGCATTGTCTCAGGAGGAAACTGTACAAAAGAAGGCTTTTGTAACATGGATTCTTTTGTATTTCATTGAAACATCGATGGCAAAGTCTATAAATCTAGGACTCAAAAGACAATCCATTCCTGGAACTTTGCAATATTGTGTCAGCACATCCAATTGTTCGTTAAAAAATAACACATTTTTTCTTTTTCTTTCTTTATACGTTACTTTATACAAATAGTATAGTGTGTATTATCAATATTGCACAAGTGCTTGAATATTTAAAAACATGCGCAACATATAATCAAATCAATGAAATAAATATAAATATTTAAGGATTCTTTTCTACCTCATTTTCAAAAGTATAAAACAAGCATAATGTCTTTCTTGACAACCATCAGACAAAACCCATCAGAGACAGACAATGAGTAAGAAATTGCTAAATTACCTTGGCATACTGCTTGCAAACTTTTTTCTTTGAAATCAATCCAGCCAATTTTTCTACCACAAGATGACACTTTTGTTCATGCTATTTTCTTTGTACAAATGGCTGTTGCTTGACAGAATCAATCCAGAATGAATCACAACCGAAGAGAACAAAAATTGTTTCCTGACAGAAAAACCAGTAATGTTTTCATGTAAGTGTGATGGAGTCCAAGGCAGCGGTTTGTGACAGAATCATTTTGCCTTACCTCGGGCCATCATTCCTATCTTGTCAATATCCATCTTACGTCCCAACGAGCAAGCTTGTTTTGTGCTACAATGTCACTCTTGTGAAATGCAATATGACAATATTGAAAACAGCAATCATGGCAATGTAAAATGCATTTTCATGACAAGTCACATGTAGTGGAAACAAGAGGTTTCTCATATTTGTGGATATCATTTGCAGAGGTAACCAAAAGCTCAGCATTTGCATTATCCATTCAAATCTACAGTTAGTAACAACCTGGAATAGTGCTCACTTTACAAGAGATTAAATGATGAGAAATCTGGGATCAAAATGAAAAGGATATTTATCATGTCCTGAACAAAAGAAATCTCTTTTAATAACACAAATCCCTTACTTTCGTGTTGTTCATTTAATATCCCCTAGATTTACAGTGTGTGTGCACAAAATCTCACCCATCAAATTCTGAGTGACATTTGAATATAATGAAACAAAACATCATGATTGATGATGGGTTTTTCAAGAGAAAACTCTAATTGAACCAACTTGAAAAAAAATAACAAATTTAATCATGTTTGCATGATGGCGTGTCAAGTTTTGCCATATTTCTGTACATAGTGAATGCAGTATAAGCAACCCAGAAAGACAAACTGTATCACACGAGAAAGTGAAGCCGTAACTCAAATCTTACTGTGGCCATTAAACTGCAATATGTCACAGTAAAGAACAAAGAAAGGTCTATAGAGTCCCTGTGCAGTTTAGCAGAAAATATGAGGTTTTACATTTTTCTCTACATTCTATATGAAATCTAGAGTACAAAGGAATAAGATTGAGGACACAGGCTTCTTCCAAGCTCCATATTGGCAAGGCAAGAGGCATTTTTACACACACCAGAAGGTACAAGTTGTCTTTTCCGCCTGCTAGTGCTCAATCCATTATATCAAACATATCTTTTAATGGCATTGTAATCCAAGCTTTCCTATTTTATTCATAGAAAAGCCTCTCACAGCCTACCCTGATTCCTCAAACACTTTAATGTGTCACCAAAACCAGAGGTGCTGTGGTAATAAATATGGCTAATCCATCAAAGGAAAGCGGAGGTTTTTACATTATGCGTCACAGAGGCTCTGTCTGACAGATCCTGGTGGCATTCCTTACCTTCACCTCATCCCAAACATCTTGCTTGTTACCTTAAGCGTCTTGCTACATGTTTGATGAGACAGGAAACAACGCTATCTCTTCCCTATTACCCTTTGGGAAGTTAGCAGCACAAAGACATGCCCATCTTATGTATAATACAAAGCCGCAAATATCAGTTGTGTATTCAAACATCCTTCCCTGTGCCTTGTGAACTGACCGTATTCCTTTTCTTCCCACAATCCTCTGATGTTCAAATGCCAAATATGTATAAAGAATGAATGTGTTTTTTCACCATATTTGCTGGTAGGCAATAAGTAGAGAGGACAGGCTGCACAAAGTGGCAGGGTAATGGGCCCTATTCTTGTTAGATTTTATGACCACACCAAGGTCTCTCATCACGCCCCATGCCTACCTCCTAAATATCTCCAGTCCCAGACTCCACATATACAACTTTCTCCATTATTGAAACCCATAAAAAAGATGCTTCATCCCAGAAAGAAAAAAGCAAAAAGTGCAGAAAACTTTAAAAAGTAGTGATTTCAAAATGCTTGTGATTTCCATTCTATAACTGGATATTTAGGAGATAGAAATATAAATGCCATAAGCAGCTGGTTTGGTGACTCACTTGAGCTGGTTCAGTAATATCCTTTGTTTCATAAATTCAAAACGATAAAATAATCCCTGTGGATGAAAACTTACATCAAAGCATGGCAAATGTTCACATGAAACTCAGCTTTATATACTCATGTCTATTGAATAGTCCAAGAAAATATGCTATGTGCTGCAATTTTAAGTATGGATCAATTGTGTGCATGCAATTGTCTGCCTGGTATGCTACATTCATTATTAATAACACTACACCTCTTATGAATGCCAAATGTATCCAGCTAATTGAACAAAGTATATAGGTCAGGTCCTACAATCATAAAATGTGGGTCATTAACCATGAGCACAGTTCTGTCATATTCCAGGCTAATCTGTGAATTATGCAATCAATTAACTAAATTTCACTTTATTTGATCTCTATGTCTCCACTATTACACATAATTACAGAGCAGATGTCAATTACGAAATAATATTTTAGTTTATTGCTCTATAATCAAGGTAAATGATGAGAGCAACTACACTCAACTTTCACTGCAGAGCACATAAAATAATAGAATTCATTATGAATGAGCAATCCTTTCAAGACGAAAATATCTATGAGCGATCAATTCATAATCTACTTACAAGAAACCTTGACTAGTTGCCATGATATGTCTTAATTCTAAATGTTTTCCTGCATTTTGAAACATGGTTTCCTTTCGCATGGCATAATGTATGTGGCAGCTGGCCAAACTCTGACAGACAGAAGTGATGTGCAAGGATCTGATTGAAAGTTGCCGGTAATCAATCACCGAGCGACATTTCCTCATGCCATTACCTGCCTCCTTCGCTTACCCACATCAAACAGGCCACTGCTGAAATGAGAAATATTGATATATCTCTATATCGTATTGCCTCTAATTAACACACTATATAAGTGTACCTTCTTGTTTGTCTTTGATATTTTTTGGCACAAACTATATTTGCAAGTTTTCGAGTAATGAATTGTCAGCGGGGATGTTCTCCGTATCCAAGGCTGTGATTTACAGAGGGCACTTTACAATGTTTCTGTGAAGGCATCAGTGAGGCGAGGGCATCTAACCTCCGGGCAGGATTATACCTTAGTCACATCCAATCACCACAGCCAACCCTGTTGCAAAGCATCTAACATTAACACTTTGCATTAGTCCGATACCCCCATTCACAGCATTTGTAACATTTCTGTGGGAATACTAATTATTTCAGAATTCACACCAAAATAACCCCTCCAGCGATGCTTGTCACTTGGAACAAATGAGTTAGTGAGCTCTAACTTTGACTTCATAGGTGCCTTATGAAATGCTGCCTTCATAATGAGGGCATTCAAGTATGAAATGTGTCATTTTCAATTCTGCTTCAATTAGTGTTTAGATGATGCACAATGAGCAGCAAATGTGCCATAGCATTAGTCTCTGACAAAGATGACAAAATAAATCAATGTGCAGGCCTAGGAAAATAACTTTTTCTCTTTTCAATCCATCAAAATGTTGAATAATTCAGCCTTTGAGTATGATGTATTTGCCAAGGGATTTGTCTGATAATTTCTTTTTTGGTTAACTGGCACCTTTAACATGGTTTTCATATTTAAGTTGACCATTTTGTGTGGTGTATATGTTGACCTTTTTGAATGACACTGAACGTGTTAATTTGGTCATGTATTGACAATTATTTCATGATGCAAACCCTGCCCTTTTGCTTTATATTACTTAAAGACTCTAGTTTCATCATGCTTACATCTTGTTTTATTTAGCGAATGAAATGATAATCTATTTTGAAATGCTAACTTAGTTTTTCTAATTAATGAGATATGTTTCCTTATCAATTTGCCTGGTTTGGTCAACTCGACAGAAAACATATATTATGGTGTACAAGGTGGTGATCCAGTGTGAAATTAAAATGGATCTGGACAAAATATTGATTATGGCAATTCAATTCATTGCAAAAATCAATCAAGAATGTTCAAACTTTTTAACATTTAAAACTTAAATTCACAAATTTTCTCTTAATATTGACAAATAAGAATCACACTTCATTAAAATTTGTCAGATCTATCTGATTTCTTTGATATGATATGAAGGACAAAAAAACAAAAATTGAAAATTTCAAAAATAAATCAATAAAGAGTAAGGCAATCCCACGTTTCAAGATTGTGTCTGGTAAGTCATATGTGAAGATACATCTCTACATTATCAATAATCATTTACATAAAGAAAGACCCATCAATATTTTATGGAATTATAGCATCTTAAGAAGTTAGTCGGAGATGATCTGAGCAGATATGGAGAAAAGGTGAACATATCCATGTAGGATTTGTCATTTGGCAGACACTGATCGATGACACTTCCTTTCAGCCAATTATTGTCCTTGCAATCAACTACCTTGGAGTGCAGTGATCACGTTATTTTTAGATATCAAAGATGACTGATGAACACAAAGACTGTACCACATAAGAGAATAGAACCTTAAAAAGACGGCACCAATGAATAGGAGTGTCGTGATAATGAATATGGAGAGGCTGAAGGCGCAATGAATGGCAATGAAGGCAGGGCAAATATAGCGGTAATACAGCCCTATCTCGATCCACGCATAGCAGACATCCTGCACAGATCTCAAAGTGAAGACAAGCATGCTACAGATATTGACAACTCAGATGACTCGCAGGCAGATACAATGAAAAGATAAAGACAATGTGGCACAACTTTCAATCCTCCATAATACATGGAGAGTCAACTTTCTGCTCCAGTGGGTGTTGTTCAGTGGGTGTTGTTCAGCGGGTGTTGTTCAGCTGGTGTTGTTCAGCGGGTGTTGTTCAGCGGGTGTTGAGCGGGTGTTGTTCAGCGGGTGTTGTTCAGCGGGAGTATCACTTCACCTCCTTGTGCTCGTATTACGTATTCATGCCTATTTACATTCTCACTGATCAGCTGTATCCATTCCAACAAGACTTTGGTGGCACACAATGGATGACACTGATGTAGATTGGGGTGACAATGTGGGAATGGTGGCCAGATGAACCCTGGGAGCAATAAGCACGACTGGGGATTGATGCTCTCGCAGCAATGAATATACAAATCAGGAGGCCGCAGGGGTGTTATCTATATGCATTGTTGTGGCCTCAGTGCGGCCACTCAACCCTTGCCCAAGCACCATCCCTCACACTAAAATAGCAATGTCATATTCATACGCAACTTCCTGTTCCCCCTCTCTCCAAAACAAATGGCTTGTGTTATGGCAGCCGATCCCTGACCCATTCATCCACTAGTCTCATCTAAACATTGTCCCCGAGGTAAATTATCACACCACTACAGCACCATCATTACTCAGCCACAACCAATACACACATCGCCTCCACATAAACATTACATCTGCATTGCTACAATTACACCCATCACACACAATGATCTGTGTAAATAACATTTATAATAAATTGAAACTGATGTTAAAAGTCAGATATTGATTCATGTGTTGTGGATAGTTATAATTCAATACCAGACTGACCTGAGTGTGAAGGTGGGAAGTGGTCTGGTCGGTGGCTGGCTTTACATCCCAGCTTTGTAGTGATGCTGATAACACAATGTTAATGGACTGTACAGTGTGATTTTATCAATCATTATTAGGGCACCATCACACACAACTCGCCTGCCTACTATCCTAAATACAATCGTATTGGACAATTATTTGGTGTGACAAGCTGCAATATAGCGTGTCAATCAATACATATTTGCCTGCGTACAACCAGGAGCTGATGGCAATATCACATTTACAGCTGCTCTGCACAGCCGAAGCCCTCACAAACCTTATACCATAGGCATGTCTATTATACAGCCGGTCCTTCAGGTGTCATTCACAGATATTATTCAACACAGCTGTAGCTCACATATCTACAAACATACCACCTACAATATTCTTTGATGACAAGTGTTTTGGATCAAATGTGGACTAACTCAATCACTTTAATCTGTATCCTAGGTGTGGAGTAATGGAGGCTAGTATTGAATATAGGAACCTTTGTGAAGAAATCTGGCAGAAGAATGTGAAAAAACACTGAGCCAGAATCATATGAGCTAGCTACTTTAATCAATTTATTTTTCATTACGCAAAAAGCATGAAGATCTTATTTCCTTCATCATCAGGTGGCTGCTGTCTTTCCCAGAGGAGAACATATTAAGCAGAGAACATATTTAGTGTTATTTCCAAGTGAAGATTAAACACTTCTATATACTCACATAATGAAGAAAGAAGATTCCTTAGTAAGAGTGTGATTCTGGGGGCCTCAGGTGTGTATATACGGTTATATGAGGCACATCTGGGAAGCTTGCCGCACACCCTTGCTGCCCTCCACCACTCACCATTAATCTTATTCCACGCTTAATGAAAATAGATGACCCTTCTAGGTGACCAGTGGGATATACACCAGGCCATAACCAAGCCTTAATAACAGATAATGCTTTTTATGATGACCCTGTTGATCTAACAGAGACTGTTCTATGTGAAGAAAAGTTAATCAAGCACCAGTATAATCTCAAATCTGGTTTATAGATTTCTCTCTTTCTTTGAAATGCTCCATGGCCATAATAATTATGATCAATAGATAAATATATCTCTCTGAAAGGAACAAAATCCTTATAAAAACCTATTCCGCATAGGTGTACCACAAGGGTATTAATTTCATCCACTGCCTAGCACTGAAGACACCCATCACTTTATCATTTCACTCTAGAAAGCTTTACTTGTTACAATTTTATTGACTAATATTGCGGAGGAAGTTGAGAGTATGACATTTTGCAAATGTGCTCGTCACATGGCGTGACAGGTCTGGACCCGGGTCTAATACAAGGTGCTCATCTCATCCAACTTTCTCCTCACTCTCCCAGGCTTCTAATACCACATGACACAGGGTGCATCACACTTTTTTTCCCCTGTCACCTTCGTCAGTGGTCAAAGAGAGTCAATCCAGCCTGGGTGCCTTTATAGGAGGCTATATTGAGGAAATTAGTCTGCACTTTCCCCATGGGAGACTTGCACTGGTGTCAGTCTTGCAGTGAGAAAAGGCCAGCTTTAATGCTGACCTGCCGGGTGTGAAGATGCGCAGAAATAGACATGCACTCCCAGAACTTTGTCAAGCCAGATCAATGAACACAAGTTTCCTTTTTGAGCTCGCAGACACTTGGGTGAGCTCCTGCACTCCACGAGAAGCCATGTCCACAGCCTAATCCCAGCCAGCTTCAACATACTTTTCAACTTGCCCAATATTATTTCCAAATACTGATCAAATCGGCCTACTTTATGTAACACTAATCCATAACCATTACAATCAGAGCTTTGGAGGCAACACTTCCTGCAGCCGTGTCGGTGCTGGAGCATCGTAAACAACGTGTAAATGGAAGGGGCCACACACTCCCTACATGTCAATGTCATCTAATGAGAGCCATGCAAGCCTAAAAAAGTACCATTTACAACACATCTTCACGATGCAACTGCTACGGCATAATACTCCTGCGGGAACAAACAGCTGTAGTTTGCCTGGCCATGTCTTGAGACCAGATAAAGGCTGTATGATTTGATTGCAGCTATTCATAACACCATGTAAGTGGATCTCGGGGTCTACTTCATAAGTGGCCTATCACTTCTCTCTCCTGCCTACATTGCCCCCACAAGGACGTGGAGCACCTATATATCATATACTATAAAGTATCTCACCAAAAACAGACCTGCAAGCAAGAAGCAGCAGCCCACGTTGAAGACTTCACTGAGCTGGTCCATAATGGGGTCTCCATTTACTTTCCCAAGTATCATGCAACATCGGATAAAATAAGCAAGACCTTTCATGACAGAATCCCTGCTAATCTAGGTAAGTACGTAGACATGTCCATGTATCACCTGAGGCCCCAAGCTCCGTATACTGGTAAAATCAGCTATCCTGCCCTGAGTGATTTACAGGAAACCTGTCACTGCATCAGCCCACACTAGGTCTGCATACCACATTGCCCATCAGAAGACACTCATGTCAAAGGCAAACTTTATCAAGTCAAATGCATCATTATAGTTTTTTTGTGAAAGATACAGTTTTTTGAATCAATAAGAATGGAAATCCTAGTTTTTTGCACACAGTTTCATCATCAAATGCAGAATTACCTCTTTGTGGTAATTGTAACAAGGGAAGTAAAAAATACACATAAAAATAATTATGTACAGATGAAGGAGAAAAGAGAAATGAAGCTGTTTGATTGCACTATTTGAGATTAAAATGGTGAATTACCCCAACTCACCAATTTACAAACAAAACATACCTAAACACAGAATGTTTTAATCCAAACTGCACTTTATGCAAACGATTGCAATCAAAACTAAAAATTATATTCATTGTGAAATTAAGTATGGCAGGAGTTCTTAATAACAATAAACAAAAAATGATAAAAAGGTTCTTTGAACTGCTCAAGCATTACTTCTGGCTGTATTTCACAAACTCTGTGTCATTTCCTTTTTTAAGTCACCTTGGATCAGCAAAGAAAATATCTTTTAAGGCATTCGAGTTGGTCCCTCAAGACATGTTGCAGAAAATATTTTTATCATTCTCCAACTCTGAACCGTTTTTTTCATAGCACCTACTTGTACTAAAGTGACTGTCTTTTGCCTCTGATGAAGTTGAAACAATATAAGGCTTTCCTGATTGACATTTAAAACAGAGCGTGTTCCAGTTTCAAGTGGCTTGATCTAGCTTTCTTTGAGCAGCCCCTTGTTCTGCCAAGGAGCTGCACCTGATTATTGACATGGAACTGGCTGTACATGGAGTTTGGGGGCAATCATGGCCATTTAGCCGTGCCCCTCTCCTGGATGCGGCAAGTGCTGATCAATGCCGCCACAAATCTGCGTCTACCAACAATGCTCCTGCTTGCTTAATCACCGTCATTGATGTAGCCGGCCCCTCTTCACTGACTTGCCTCCCCTCCCCTCTAACTTGTGGGACAAGAGCATAAGCATGTGGTATCCATTGATTACAGAGACGTGGTGCAAGACAAGAGGATAGATGATTGCCTAATTGATCGCAACTCTCTGCTTCCCACTTGGCAGCTCCTTCAGTGAACAGTTGGACTGCATCTCCCAGCTGTGACACACCCCGAACCTCTCTGTCTCGGCCATTGTGAGACTCTCCACTCTTAAAACACTACACTGCCATTCCATCCCCCAGCTTATATCCCTCCATCCTATCGATCACGTTGTCCAGCCTTCTACGGCTGACTTGGACTTGTCACAATCCCCCACTGACCTCTTCCTTGCCCTAACATAACCACTCCTCCAGCATTTTGTTACTTCAACCACACCAACTTAATCTATATTACTGATAAGTCACTGCCTTAAGAGGACTTCACAATCACTCTTTCTCTTCACAAGAAGTCCCCAGTTATTTTTCGCTCCATCAAAGCCAGAAATACAGTCAGAACACCCCCACACAGCAGCGGCCTTCAAGGGACAGACTCGGATGGGGCACCTGCCTAGATCTATAGAGAGACAGAAGCCTCGTGCCTCATGTACCCCAAGAGAAAGCTGTGGTCTACATGACCCTAATGCTGATGTGAAATCTGGCTCCTGACATGACTTATTTGTGACCCTGTCATGTGCTGCAAAAGGCAAAAGCCTCATTGAGTTGATGAATAAAACTTGCCAACTTGATACGATCAGCATTACTTACTCTTTGCAAAAGTTCTCGTGCCGTCGTCTGGCTTGTAATTTATCACAAAAGAAAAATAAATATCAATCTCATCTGAATCACATAGATACAGATCTTGAACACATGTCTGGCTATGATCTGCAAAAGAGCCAGTTGCAAAAAAATATATTTTGATATATCAGAGTCAATATATCAGATCTGTTGATGGCATGTCATGCATACCCCAAATGTCTAAAGATGGCACAAACCTCAGGCATGAGCAAAATCACAGCCTGTTTTCATCTCCACTGTGAGTGGCCTTGTAAAATATTCAGCGTGTCTATATCAAGGAGGCTTCCAAGCTGCCCATCGAGCACAATGCCAATCACACTGCGGTGAGGGACTTGGTGACCAAGGTTTGTTCTCATATGACACTTATCAACGGAGGCTCAGAGAGAATAGTAAGTAAGAGCTCACCTGAAATCCTGGCCAGCCTCCACAGTTGTGTGCTAGATGGTAGACTCCATATGCTGTGTAATTGCTACCTAGACCTGCAGACACAGAGTGCAAACACCAACTGCTTAGCTCTGGCCACTGTCTTCGGCCTGCAGGCAAATGCTTCAGCTTTCTGAATGGATGGCAAATCGCAAAGTAAGTCTACGCTGTGAACATTTAGCGAAACTTGCAACACTAAGCTGTAGCTACAGGCTGTACTCTGATCGACTGCACTTATGATCGGGTTGTGAAATGAGCTGCTTAATGGTAAAATCCAAGGTGAGTGAGTGAGCACAGTGCCATGTGCGGGAAAGACAGACGCTGCATCAATGTGAGGCAATGACTGTGTCTGTGGGTGCCAACATGCACACTGAATGCAAGTGCTGCCAGATGCCAAACTGCATCAATGAGGGAAGGAGGCTGTATAAATCAGCTGGCCATTAACGACAATGATCTGGCTTAAGGCATGCAGCCATCTCCCGCCAGTGACACCCATCACATGCCACACTCAGCAAAGTTGTTACCATTCAGCACGCACTCATCACACCACTGTCACATCAACCTACACGGATGCATACCATCCCTGGCCCTAGTACTTACCATACCACCACCTTAGGAAGCACTTCAATTCTGCCGATTGATGTCACTGCTCCCTTTTAAAAGCCCATCTGTGTAGCTTGTATTCTGCTGGTATATCCATCTTGTAGTATATTCCTGCTTGTCACTGCAAGCGTACAGCTACTGCATTCTGCTGCCTCAACATTGGCCTGTGTCTGCATAGTTCGGTCAGCGTATCTGCTGAGCTTTGTGCTCCCATAGCAAGCAAGACTTACTGCGGATAGACAAATCATTCTAGCATTGTCCCCCCTGGCTAAACAGGCTGAATTATTTAACAGTATGACCCCAGTTGTTCCTTGTTGTGGTCATAGCACCCTATTGCTGAGCTTGTCAGAATAGAGCAGGCAGACTCTTGGAGCGTAAATTATTTTTGCGGTGGCCACGCTATTGTCTTATCGGCATAGGCAAATTGCAGGCAGGTTGGAGGCGGTCCCAAGGCAGGGTAGCCACATGCCCCTAGTCCCTGACCCCTCTTTCTGCTGCAGGAATCCAATCTCAACCATGACAATTGCTCTCAATCTGCCATCCCGTGTAGCAGCCATCCAGCCCTTGACCCTTCCATTACACTGACCCTTACACCATTTGAACCACCTCTCAGATAGGCCTTTTATGAGGCACAGGCCTTGTCACAATACTTTCCTGATCAGACCATGAAAACGACCCTTATGAAATATCACATAAAACTATTTCTTTCCATTTTGCAGTTTATCCTTTATCCCTATAAAGTTGTCTTTCTATTGATATGGGAAAGAGATGTAATGCTTTCCTATGGCAATCTACATGGCAATATCAATCTGCGCATCTCAACTCCACTGCAACAATCCAAATGCTATTGAGATTCTGATGATGGGTGAATAAAAACAGAACTGAATTCTTGCAGGTGAAACATGCCATTCGGCCATTATTAGCTTCTAATGGCAGTAGAACTTTTTCGGGGAGCATTCCCCGACATTTTATGCTGGTTTTTATCAGGCAAAAAATGTGCAAGCTGGTCATCAAACTGGCACCGGGAGACAAGGCACCATAAAATTGAGTTCCCTACTGTTGTGTCTCAGAGGGTTTTGCCTCATCAATTGTGATGCTGTATTCAAACAATGAAATTAAATAGTAGCTTAGATGGTGTGGCTGGCTCATATTGTGCCTTGTTCTTCACCCATGGCTAATACTGCCCACAGAAACACTAACCATACAGCTCACATTCTTCTTGCTCTATTGTAGCTGCTTTTAAAGGGTAAACATTTGTATTGTGCCATGACAATTCTTCTGCGTTTTACAAACTGTCTCTTTTAGTTGTTTTTTTATCAGTCTTGCAATGATTTATATTTTGAAGAGCAATCGGTATTCTTATCCCGTAAAAGCTTTGGTATAAAATTGATACTGTCTAAAGTTCCTTCCATAAATACAATCAATTTCTTGGTGTGCGTAAAATATCCATCTCTTACAGCCATGTATTTTGTTGCCCACTCACCCATTTGCCACATTTCTGCCTGTGAACATCAGGTAATATTTTAGCCTGCAGTAAAGTATTGGTGAGGTAGATGGGGATATTATGAGACTGTCAGACCATGTGTTATGGGCAATGTGTCCACCTGTATGTAAGAAGACCGGCAAATCACAGCTTAACGTGTTACTACTATTGTGGGGTATCTTCTAGCTTGTGCCCACGTCTGGACCATCTCCTGAACTCTAATATTTAATCAAATAATACTGAGCATACTAAGTAGATAAGTTATCAGCGGTCAAGCCCTGACATTAGAAGATGCATCTTTGGTGTGACCTTGGCGCAATATGGCAGGATGTGATGAAGCAGTGCATTTGCTGTGTTAGATATGGGGGAGTTTGGGTGGAAGGCATGCTCCCGCGTTGAGATATGGCCTAAATGAAGAGTCCTGATAGCCCATTGAGGCACCCGTCTGGCCTGTAATTGATACACAAAATGCCAGATAAATCATTGATTCACCCACATTAAATGACCACAATTCAATTGACAAATTTTATGGCTGCAGCTTTTCTCGTTTTACATTGCATCAATGATTTATAAATACTATTTCTGCCTTTTTATCACAAAACGGCGAGGTGTCAAGCAAGGTCAACCTTGGTTATTCTGCATAAAAAATTGGGGTCTTTACCAAAATAACAACTTTTAGACTGGATGGATTTACTTCTGGAATTTCTGGACATAAAATTTCAATCTATCATGTGTTTGTCAAATGTAACATCTCGATTGGTATTCAACCACATGGCCTTTTATGGGAAAAAACTCATTGTCTCATGATTGACTGGCCTCATGTTATTATTTGCAAATCCCAGTGTATTGTAGGATAGGCCAGACAATCTGAGCTGTTGTAATTATACAGGCAATCCTGTGATAATGGCAACCTCTGTCCACCTCCTGCCGATCCACTGTCTCCTGGCTGCCGGATCATGCTACAGGCACATGCCTTTTGTAACGGGTCTTCATTTCATCATAATGGCACTATAACTTCACCCACAAATAGTGAAGATTACACCATTATTATTCCATCACCTTGCCTTCCGTTTCTCAATCATCATTCTAAACCACCAATTACCAGGCAAAATTTCATCCTAACTTAATGAAAATTTGGATTGAACAACATGCTTATTTTCCATAAGACACTTCCCAAGGGCCACCCATAAGGCAAAGCTTTCTCTCTCTCACCATAAAAATCGCATCCCTTAATCAAATGCTGCTCATTTCCATACTTCAGTCCGGCTTTTATGTTCGTGCACATGCTGTTTCATAAAGCCAAAAGTGTAGTGACAACTCATGATTGATTTCAACCTCAGGTGTGATAGAAACAAAGGAGGATCAGGATAATGCAAATGGCAGAGCTATACTCAAATCATGACCAGCTGGTCAATTAGAAAAGCAGGCAATATGAGGAGTGGAGTTGAGGAGAAGGGCCTTGGCTGTGCGTGGCCTGAGGGCCTTCACCCCCCAGGACGTTCCATAACAGGCTTACATCCTTAATTGGTGTTTAAACATATTTGATGAGAAAATGATGGATCGTACCATCTGATCTCACATTTTTCTGCAGCACAATCCTACTCATCATTGGCCAATCTGGTTATTTAAATTTCAATCTCCTCTTCCATACACTCTTGTAAACTGCTTCTCAGTACAAGGCAGACAGATCTGACAAAATCATGAATCATCTGCATAGATATTAATTCATATTCATCGTTCACTTTCAATAGTAATATTTCAAAAAAATCTCTTTTTTCTATTTTTCATCAAAACAAAACTAGATATAATATGATTAGCCTTTAAATTCAATTTGTCACATAATATCCCATGTGATATTTAATTTGAGATTAATGAATCCCAGTTAGTTTCTTTTACAAGATACATACATTAAAAATAACATCTTTTTAAATTAAAAGCACCACATCTTTTGTTCATCTTTGAGATATATAGGCAATCTATCATACATTGCTTTCCATATGGCAGGTAAACCAGAGTCTCAATGAGTCTTCATCACATTTCCTTATGGTATGTAATGATGGATCAATTCACACTGAACCATAATTCTTGGATAAATGGAAAAAAATCACATAAAAGCAATTAGGACATGCTATAAAACAGAATTATTCATCGATACAATACCTTAACTTATGAGAAAAAAAAACTGTTCTTTACAGATTATTGGAAACCTAAAGTTTATACGCCAACTACTACTGCAATACTTTGTATGTAACTGACATGTGATATTATGCCATTGTCAAGATATATGTCATATATTTGCGTATCCAACATTATCTTATATAATTCAAAGCATCAGCTCAATATCAAATTTCTGATGATCAGCTAGGACAACACATATATTTGGTGACATCCAAATGTCAATGAGAATCCCACATCAAGATGAAATTTGTCCAAATTCTACCACCTAAAAGAGTCAAGAAACAACCAAACATGACCTAATACATTCATGTAATAATTCTTTATGATTCTTCTCTCTCATGTTTATGCATGATCAAACAGAGTTTTGTCTAAACTGATAATGTCTGCTTTTCCTGCTTAACCGGTGACACTTGGCGTTGACATCCAATTACACCAAGCCAAATAGAGCACGTACAGATATGGAGACATGAGCGATCAGGAGCCACCTCTCCATTTATCCCTGCTTGGATATCATTCTCCATCTCATTACAGGAATACAAGGGTCAATTTCCTCTCTGAAAGGCCAATATTGGACCAAACGACTCATCTGACCGGGGACATCTGGTGACATACGCATCCGTCAACTCTGACACCTGATTCGTCAAGGATCACATGAGGAATAAATCATTATCATAGTTATATCATGATTTAACAATCAGTGATCTGCATAACTTTTGTGTTACAACTTAGTATAAATATGAATATTCAAGATAATATTGATTTAATTAATATTATTATTTTTTTTTAAACATTAAATGAAATCATTGAATTTCATTCACAATGAAGTTGTTGAAATAATTTAGTCAAAGATATCAGAACGTTAGACAGCTGACAATAATTAGTAATATGATAGTCCAATGTTACCAACATTATATTACAATTCCTACTGAAAGAAATTACTTTTCTGTTGAATTCTTCTAGTGGTTAATGAACCTGATATTTCCTTTTTATAATAACAATCAAGTGATCAGGTTTGCAAAACAATTTAGTTTTGTTATCTCCTGGTCCAATAATATGAAAGCATTTGGTGCAACATTAGGCCAGAGGGTTTTATACGAATCAAAATGAACCCAATTACAGAGCCTACATTGATTCAAAACAAAGTGGAATGTTTATTTTAATTCCAGGCCTGTCAGCTGGTATTATTCACGAGTGAGCATCAATATGTTACCCCACTGCAAGACCACGCCTATCTGTGGCCAATCAGCTGACCAGATGGCACACAATTCCAAAAGAAGTCTGCCAATGACCCAATTGGGAGGGTTGTATTGCTCTCTAGAGAAAATACAATGGTCGCCATGTAGCTACGATGGTTGCTACAGAACAAACAATGGTCTCATGCATGGTGACCTCTTGTCGCCTTGGTTATGATCACCATTGTTCGGTCCGCTTGGATTAGTAAGGGCCAGATTCAAGCATGGGACAGGATGGCATTACACAAGGACACTCACACCACTTTACTGCCTTTGTTTTAATCCTTTTAATCAGAAATAAATCAGGCATTTCCACTTTTCAATTTCACTCTCTAAAACAATGCAATAATCCATCTCTTTATGGCCCCCTGTCTTTAAATGCGTACTTCGGCAACTAGGATGATCAATTTATGTTCACACAAGAGACTGTAAAAGTGCTTTTTTGAAAACAAGACTACTCATCCCACTAACACACGACAGTATTATTGCAGACACAACAGTCCCGCATAGACGCTACGTTAGATCTGGGATTCCACTCCACTGGTCGTTCCATTAATCTGTTAGTTTAACCACTCCTAGTGGTCGAATGAATGTCCAGAAGGAATTGTTTATGATTCCGGACCAATATAAGAAGCAATCAAAACATGGAGCATTTGTAGCACCCCATACCTTGTGTTTGTGGCATCTTGGGGAGCTCCCAAGCCACTTGTGATCGGGGATGTATGCCACTATAAACTCTCATGTCACAAAGCAAACAGCTCCAAGGGGAACCTCTCTTCCTACGCAAGAAATGTTGTGTCAAACAATTTTCTCCCCTTCTTGTGTCTGTGTGTTTTGGACACTAAGCACTGGTCATTCTTTTTAAAAGAACAAGACGCATTCCACTCAACCGCTGTTGGCTGCGTCTTTGTTGCTATGATACACTGGCATTCCGGTCATGGCATCTATAAATTCTCACAGCAGTGTGAGTTCAGGGAGGCCGTAATAAGACCTTGTAGATTTGAGATCCTTGGGGGGGAGGTGGCTCAACACTGAAGGCCACAATTGGCAGGCTCTTTGGCACATGGACAATATATACTGTGACTTTTTACATCAGATGTATGCATAGAGTCTGGATATAGACTTACATCAACATATTCCATCCACCACACTTATTTGTATCACATTTAGACTTTATTCCTAAGCTCCATGGAAATGTTCCAGATGTCAGTAAAGCCATTTCTGGCTTTAAGTGTTCTGGTCACATGGGAAATAACATATATGTAGTCTGTGAGATACATTTGTCTGAATTTCTGTCAATTGTATCTAAATGATTTCAATTATTTTAAACAATCCTATTATTTAAGAAAAAAACACATTTTGGTCTATTTCATTCTAGATAATAACAAATAACTGTATAAATCATATGTATGCTCTATGTCAATTCTAATGCCCTGTGATCAATGCCAAATTGAGTTGCTCCATGTCTAGACTGACAGGAACAAATCTCTGGTCCCATTATGTACATTAATGATGATACTCACATTGTAATCCAAACAATATAAAGGATATAACGAGTGCATAATGGCTGGACAAATCTTCCATCATTGGGACAGGGTGCTCTATGACAAAAAATAATCAGACATAATCTACCAATGTTATGACTACTTCTGCCACGAGGCCTCATGTGACAGAAGGAGCTATTCTCTGTCCATTTGCAGATGAATACAGATGGAGTGACCTGAGATCCCCCTGGTGGCGGTCCCTGATGGCTGCCTACTGCGATGACAGATGAGTTATCCTCGGTATGATGGACGACAAATGTCATCTTTCTCTTCTCTTACACAAACTTTCATCTGCCTCAGGTTTGCTGCTCACAAAATGGGCTAATCAAACAGTAAAATATTTATATTCCCCAAAAATTATACATTTGATTATCACTTAATCTTGCTTTACCACTGGTTGCTTTCAAATAAATAAATTCTTTTTGGAACCCTCTCTTATACTGTGTGTACAATACATTGTAAATAACTCAGAGATCCTGAGGGCAAGGCTTCATCTGGGAAATATAAAGGCTGCCTGTGGCCTGAAATAGGGATGCAATAACTGCTTCCATACATCATAATACTAAGGGCAATCTGTTGACTCATCAACATTTCTTGGAACAACCACCTCCTCTCTTAAGTTTGTTATTATCATACATATCACTCACAAATTTAAAATTGTGTACACCTATGAGAAGCCATAGAAGAAGAATTAAAACAAGTTATCTATTTAATATTCTTGAGTACTGAATACATTTACTCAAATAAAACAGATATCTGAACATATAGCAAACTCATGTCTTTGCCATGAATGTTCTGATGATAAACATTTGATGGTCTTCTTTGAAGACCCAAAAGCAATATACATAAGAAAACAGAGGATTGTTCACACCTTTGGCCAGATTCAGACCGATAAATTGTGTAAATGTAACAAGGAGGGAATCCCCAATGTCCATTCCATTTCTGCTCACTACATGCCTTGGACACCTTTGCTTCACTCCAGGCTTGTGTCTGCATTACCCAGAATGGCCTTGCTGGCTGACTCCTTGTCTCGGCTAAACTAACAAGTGTGCAGTGATTTAGTGCAGTGGAGGGTTGAGACTTGTAGAGGGAGTGAGCATGGGGACGGTGATACGTGTTGCCCTGTGTTGCCAGCCTGACAGGTATCTCAACATAGAGCATCTGCCAGCCATCTCCTCTGTGCACCCCTGGGACCAAGCATGGCCTCAAATCTGCTGGCCAATTAACAGCTTTATGTGTCTACCCCAGAGCCAGTGATACGGTGCTCCCACTGCTGCCTGCCTCCGCCCCTATCTTGACCATCCAGCCTGCCCATGTCACCTCCTGCTGATTCTCACTCTTGTCTCAACCTCCAAATTGCAATGACTCGCATCTAAACAGGACAGCGCCATTGGACTGCGGCTAAGAACATTTTAGACCATGCTTTAAGTACTTGACAAATTTCAATCAAGCAAAACATGGCCTCAAAACTTTTTCAACTCAAGAACTGTGCTTATCTTGGAGATGCAAAATGCCCAATGAAGTCAATGGCATCAAAGTTAAATGTGCCAAAGACATGTCCCTCCTAAGTAGGTACTCTTCAGAGGAATCCCAAGCCACATAAAGCAGTCTGAATGGTGCACAATGAGCTGTGTTGGGATGGCTGGGTCTGTTTGTCTTCATGTACACGCACCCAGGCAGACTTGGGGCCTGGGTGATAATGGCACCAGGCTAGCCTTCCATCACACACCACTGGCCTGTGCCAGTCCACATTGTGGCATCCATAGATTATCCCACAATCCCATTCTTCTCAGCTGCTTGGCAAATGCACCAGCAGTTTAATTGGGAATCTCTGATATCACACTTGGAAATCCACAGCTGGAAAACCTGAGTGTTGAGGTTGTCATGTTCAAAAAAATATCTCCTGTTAATATTGAAAGAGAAGCAACCAAGTGTAAATGGCCTCGAAAGAACGTGCCTTCCTACATGGCATTCTCTACCAGTCTACCTGTTATTTTCATTTGTCCAATACACAAATAGGGAATGGGTATTCACCTTGCCTCATTTCTGAATGCATCTGTTGAGAATAATTTTCTCATAGGATTCTGTTGAGAATAATTTTCTCATAGGATTCTGTTGAGAATAATTTTCTCATAGGATTCTGTTGAGAATAATTTTTTCATAGGATTCTGTTGAGAATAATTTTCTCATAGGATTCTGTTGAGAATAATTTTCTCCGAGGATTGAGCCATAATTTTCTTCGAGGATTGAGCCATAAACAAGATTTCAACTTCAGTGAGATAAATGGAGAAAACTGCATTACAGTTGTCTGGATTTCATTTAATATTGGATTTGTTGGGATTATCTCTTTGCATATGAACAAATTATGTATTGGGTTCCGTTGCTATGGCAATTGTAGACAATGTCATCACGCACCATAATCAAATCACTGGCTTATTTCTACTCCGAGAACATGTGAACTTCTGCTCAAAACAATTATATCAATGATCACAGGAGTGACTCGTGCAAGTATCACAAAGGCCTTTCTTGTTATTTCTAAAATGGTAGTACAGAACCATATCGTATGCAGATCAAAGGACTCCCCCTGACTGTAGATATATATATGTGTGTTTATGGAAGTGAAGCTGGGGTGTGGTCATAGAAAAAAAGGTCAATCTTGGGTCCCTGTTGCGGTGTCATTCTGCTAATCACATCACAAAGGTGGAGGTGTTCTCGGAAATGTCAGCTTAATGAAAGTCATCTCAATCCACACTGCTACAAATATAAGTCAGGACAAATGAAGAACGACCTAGGCTTAAATCTACAGCAAATAATGAGGTATCACCTGCTAAAAGCTACATGGCTCGGCAAAATTGGGTATAAATCACAGTGGATAAAACATCAATGGGGAAATGGAATTAGTCGGTGTAATGTATGGAAGAAAGAGTGCATTAAATCAGAGAATTGTATAGGTGGATAAAAACCAGGCACCTTTATATCCACCAGACTTTCACACAACTCTATAAGAGTAACATGCTTCATTTACAGCACTTTCCTCTCCCAACCCATCTTGTTTGTGACAAATTAGTGATGCCCTTTCAAGCCTGAACTGCAGGGAGCTAATACCTGCAGGTATATGTGACTATTACCTGGGCTCTACACAATGAACTGAGAGGCCTTCCTACTTTATATCATTATTAGGAAAAAGTTCCGCATGCATATTTTTTGCTTCATGACAGGATGTTAGGGAGGAAATAGTTGCACAGGTTTTAATGTCAACGTATTGTTCATCAAATCCACCTTATTTCTATTAATACACCTGTAAGTAGTAAGTACTCCACTGCCTTTTTGCCAATAGATGTAGTTCCTTGCTGACCCAGATCTGAGCTGAGTTTCTGAAGAAACAATTCATTGTTTTGTTGATCAACACAAGGGCCACGCTGAAAGGAAGATGATATGCATAGCCTACAGGTCGTGTCTACAGTGGCCCTGATCTAAATGTCAGTAACCTGCAAACAGGCCCAACCAATACCCTCAAAACACTTCCGAACCCTTACACAATTGGCCTGTGATTCTTTAAAGACCTGCCCTGCCGTGTGCCCCATCCCTGATTCCCTCATTTCATGTGCACACAATGGGTTGTCGGATTTGGCCGACCTTGCCATTCATATTTTTGCAGCGATTGCAAAGGATTCCCAGCATGGCGGTAAGAGGTTTAATGAAATGCCGAGGTTAGGGTGAAATCCTGTGGGATAGTGTGAATCAATGGCGTAATCTCCACGGTGAGGAAGAGGGATTGTAGCTCCTGTAAGCTAACAATGGAGGCCAGTCTTCCTCTCGTACAATACAATGCTAATCCACATGCTACCATATACACACCATCTCTCTCACATTATCACACCATAATAACCACAAAACCACAAACTTCTCTATTTTGTCCTGATCATCATCCCAGTATGTTTTGCAACAATGCCTAAATCACCAACCTTTACTATCTTCAGAGCATCTTGAAATATTTTTCAAGAATAAGAGTGACAGTTTTTTTCAAGAATAAGAGTGAAAGAAGCAGAAAGAGTAAGAGAGGTAAGGTAATCAGGGATGCTGGTCTTTGAGATCAGTGAGTCTAAGTAGTGGGTAGTTAGTGGCAACTCATCTAGATTAGTGTCATGTGGGTTGGTGCCAGTGCCAGGTTACAGCACACCTCCTTGAATCACTCCCCAGTCCTAGCTCTCCCTCTGCCATATATCAGCATCTCCCTCCCTCCTGCTTGCTCTGGACCCAAACTCTCTCTCCCCTCACACAATCCTCCCTTTATCAATTACTTGCCACCATAAGTGCCCACCTATAGAAAAGCGTCAGGAAATGTGCCGCCTGTTGAATGGCCCAATACATTTCCCCTTCTCTTCCCACTATTTCCTCTCCTATTCAGCTACACAGGTTGTTGTGTCAGGCCCTTTTATAATTTAAAGTCTGCACATGAGCAGTTCCCTCTCATAATAACACCATTTTCACTTTACTTTCTAAAAGCATGTACACTTTAATTACTTTCTTATCTAGTTTTCATCACACAACAACAATAGTCTCAGTGGATTTGAACGAGTGGACCTATTCATGAAGATCTTTTCAATTAAGACTTTCTCAACAAGCATTGCTGGGCTGTCCAAATAGAGCCATCGGGGAGAGAATCAGCTTACCTAGTGACCCATCAATCTGGGGATAACCTGTGAGGCAGATTCCTGCATGCGCGCTTCCCACATCACTACTTACTCCAAATACTTTGCCATTTATCTGCTCCAGCTGTCTCCCAAACCTCCCGCTCACCTGTACTTCCCTTCTTCTCCTAAAAAAATCCTCATTGTGTTTTTGCTGCAAATGAAACTACTTTGGGTTCTATGGATTGAATCACATTTTATTCCATGCCATTGTTCTATTTAATGGACTGGGATATCTATTTTGCTGGCGGCAGATAATTAATCTAGCATGGATCGTTGTTAACTGAGCTTAATTTTGTTATTTCCATGAACTTGACATGTTTCTCTTTCTCTTTTTTTTCTCGAAAATCTTCCCTTTACAGATATTGATGGGTTGCTGCAATGGAATATTACCACCGCTGTCTGCATATCTACAGACACAAATATTACTTTATGACATGAGATCCACATTACTGTACTAGTGCCATGTAAAAATCGTGGCAGGGAAAATATGCTGTATAATGAGCTCTGACAAAATATGGTACATTTTATGTTCAATGCATAGTGTGTGTTATGTTGCCCCCATCAAGTTTTCTGTCTCCGTGGCAAAAACAGGGCATCTCTACTGCATCTGACTGCCGCTGATCAATAGCTTCGCCTCATCATTTTGTGGACTTCTTAAGCTTTATCGCATAATCTACAACCAAGAGTTACATTCCTTCAGAAGACGGAGAACAAAGAAGATACGTCAAGTGACAATTTGACTTTGAAATCAGCTAGCCATTTCTTTGGCGCAAGTTGCCGGGTTGAATCGACTAGAATTATTCTCCTTGTCGAGGGAGGCATTGAATTGTCATTGATGCAGAAGAACAATGCTGGCAAACATGCGGCCATTGTCAGATATGTGACTGCCATAATTATGTGAGATCCCATTAGAAACTTGGCTGCGGAGTAAATATCAGTTCTACATCTGTGGTGGATATGAACTCAATAAGAGGCTCTCTTCTTTTTTGGGCGGGTACGGAGGCAGCCTTTAATGATATCATGTCACATGTGAGTGTGCTGCTGTCTCACCACTGTTTTGTGTGTGCAATAATGTGATCTTGGCAATGCCTGCACCTCTGCTTTCATAATCACACACTGCTTTACATCATTATCTCCATATCAACATGGAAGCTCCCATTTTCTGCAGGACCTGAAGGCAGGAAAATGCAGACATCTGCCTTGATCAAGTCCCTCAAACGTAGACACACACATCTAAATGATTTATGAGCTGTACAAGAAGACATTTGACATTGCACATGCCGCTATCTGAAAGTATGTCTCATAACTTCATTAACCTCTATACCCTTTGATGTCACTGATTGTAAGGTTTTGACGATGTCAAAAGACACAGGTCTTTGTCTGATTACAACTCTCAAAGTGAAGGTTAATCAAAGATGGCATATGACAAGCAAACCTAAATCATCCACATACATCATGATAACCAAAGACAAAACAGCAGCAAATGTCATTTCTCCCAAAGTCCATTACATGAAATGTAATATTCTGCTGACAGCCATAATGCAAACTTTTATGTTTGGACTGCTGATAGTGTATTCTGACTTGATGGTTAGCAATCCCTCATAAGGGTCCATCTCACTGATACTCTACCACCAAATGGAGCGAGTAACAGTTGAGTCCACTTAATAACACACATAGTAGAAATATACCACTTGTTGCTTGATCCTGTGAGACCAATCAGGTCGCAAGTTATAATGTCACCAGCTCAGTAATATCCGACAGTCAGGACGAGAAGGAAGGCAACTACCGCCTGATGACCTTGAACTTTGATGTCAACTTTGAGCACTGCCTTCCTGCATCTTATCCTCTAGGTCAAGGCACCTGACAAGTCGTCTTCCTCCAGGTAACCATGCAGACCCCCAACTTCCTCCGCTGCAGGAAATCACCTCCTAATTTGTAGTCCCCCTCAGCCTCAGCAGAGTGGCAAGAAAGTGGTCTCGGGGTGAAGGCAGTCATCAATGCTCGTCTGGATATGCATAGCTGAGTAGCTCACGATTTGTTTGGATATTAATGCCTGATTCCTACTAACAGCCTCATCACCTACCAACATTTTTTTACCTTTCTATGCTGTCCCCAATGTCTCCCCATACCAGTTGTATTGGAAGAAAAAAAACTCTAAGCTGTTTTTGACCATATGAGGTCAATAGGATGACTGATTATGCTACTTCTACCATTTCAAAGGTCAGGTATCTTGAATAACACACAAACATCAACCCACACACATCATGTGTGATGTGCCACTTAATTCGTCAGTGCTGGCCAATTTCTTCTATAATTCATAGTTACTTATTAAAATTGATACTTAAAAAGCTTTTAACCTTTTATGTTGGATGCAATGATATAATGAGAACATAGAGATCTGTGCCTGAAATGCAGGAAGTGAATCTGCGACAGCCTGAGGAAGACATCCCACACTCTGGGACAGTGAACCCTGGTTCAACATCTCCCATCACACAGTGTGTCTCTTCCACAGGAAACATCTCCCATCTCACAGGCCCAAACTAATCACTGTGTCAGGCTATACCACGCAACAGGTCAACTCCAAACCCACCACCACCCACTCTCAGGAATACACTATTTATCTGCAGTGAATTATGTATCAGGACTGCGCTACTTTTGACATGATCTGCTTGTCAGTTTTACAACATCACTTACGAGAGAGAGAAAGTGTGTGAAACACTCGAGGACATGAAGCCATTTGGAGAAAGGCAAAGGAAGAAACTGCACCATACATGTGTTTTTCTTTTCTCTTTTGCACAGACTTTTATGATGTTAAAGGATTTTTGGTTCTTAAGGATATCTCCTACTGGAGGAAATGATGTGAGTTACATCTGTAAACATGTAGTGCTGCTTTGTGAAAGACAAAGCGTTCTCTCTGATGTTAAAAACAACACAATGACATAATGAAGATCTTCATTTCCCACATCCTCGCACGTCTTCGGCTAATTCTTACATAAGCTTCGTTCCAAGACTGTCCTCCATAAAAGAGACAAGCTCTTGTTTTTATTTCAGGTGACATTTCTCACTCAAAGCTGCAGAAAATAATGTTTAACATACAAACATTTGTCAACAGCATGTCAGACAGCATGATCTCTCTCATTGTCCCAGGACATTTTTTTCACAGTGATCAACATCCCCATTTAAGGAAGGAGTCGTGGAGGGGTCCGTGCCCGGGATACTTTCATGTCACTGCCTTCCCACACGTGGAGGGGTCCGTGCCCGGGATATTCGCATGTCACTGCCTTCCCACACGTGGAGGGGTCCGTGCCCGGGATATTCGCATGTCACTGCCTTCCCACACGGGGAGGGGTCTGTGCCCGGGATACTCGCATGTCACTGCCCTATTACACGTGAAGGGGTCCGTGCCCAGGATACTCGCATGTCACTGCCTTCCCACACGTGGAGGGGTCCGTGCCCGGGATATTCGCATGTCACTGCCTTCCCACACGTGGAGGGGTCCGTGCCCGGGATACTTGCATGTCACTGCCCTCCCACACGTGGAGGGGTCAGTGCCCTGGATATTCGCATGTCACTGCCCTCCCACACGTGGAGGGGTCAGTGCCCTGGATACTCGCATGTCACTGCCCTCCCACACTTGGAGGGGTCCGTGCCCAGGATACTTGCATGTCACTGCCTTCCCACACGTGGAGGGGTCCGTGCCCTGGATACTTGCATGTCACTGCCCTCCCACACGTGGAGGGGTCCGTGCCCGGGATACTTGCATGTCACTGCCCTCCCACACGTGGAGGGGTCAGTGCCCGGGATACTCGCATGTCACTGCCTTCCCACACGTGGAGGGGTCCGTGCCCGGGATACTTGCATGTCACTGCCTTCCCACACGTGGAGGGGTCAGTGCCCGGGATACTTGCATGTCACTGCCTTCCCACACGTGGAGGGGTCAGTGCCCAGGATACTTGCATGTCACTGCCCTCCCACACGTGGAGGGGTCCGTGCCCGGGATACTTGCATGTCACTGCCTTCCCACACGTGGAGGGGTCAGTGCCCAGGATACTTGCATGTCACTGCCCTCCCACACGTGGAGGGGTCAGTGCCCAGGATACTCGCACATCACTGCTATCCCACACGACTACTACTCTGTCTCTCGTGTCATGCCACACTCCAGGCAATGTTGTCCCTCCACTGCTCTGTGTGTCATGTTCTGCAGACCTTTCTGACTACAAAGATTGTGTGTGCAATCAGGCAGCTACTGCTGCTGGCCACCTTTTCCCCTGATATATTTACTATCTTAATCTAAGCATCTCTATCTTATTATACATCTTATATATATTGACAACATAAAATTTATAATTTTTCAGCCCAAAATATTACTGTGTTATTACACTGCTATTACTGTACCAATGCTATGTTTCAAACGTACCTGATAACTCCTGAATGGAAAGTTATCCTAAGTTTACTTAGAACAAATGCTTAGTTGCATAAAATTACTCAAGTGCAGGGAAAGCCAAACAAGGTTAGTGCTTCTGAAGTTAGAGAGAGCAAATAAGAAGCCTGTAATAAGCCCAGGTGAGGGGGTGTACTGTACTGATTGGGCAGACCACGGCTTGATTAGTCGGTCTGTACAACAAATGTTCACTGCTTTTTTGAGTGGCTTTTTCTTGTTCTGCTACAGATGTTGAGAGCAATGGTGTGGCATTGTTAAAAGACTTTGGTTGCTGTCTGCACACCTTCAAAGCCGTGACCGTTGTCGGTGGCATGCATGCCAAGGAGACACAATCAGTGCTCAAAGCGAGCTCATACGGTGTTTGCCACACCTCAGACAAGGCCCTGTTTGTAGTGAGTTGATTGTGGTGACCTCTGGTGGCAGCTATAGTTGTATGTTGATGATGGAGGGTTGCAGAAGTCAAGCTTGTAGTGATATGTTAGATTATCACAAGCCACCATATGTCTGCACATTGCCAGCCTGCCATGCTACCCTACTTTGTCATTGCCTTCACTCGGCTCAAACAGGCACTCACCTCTATTAATTTAAAGAAAAAACCTTCAAACATATATTAAATTATCACACCAAACCAAATTTGTGATGCGAATCAAATATTAATGCTTGTCCATAGGATATATCAATGAAACACAGACAATCCTGAGGTATACCCTTAGGCTTTGGCTATCATAGATCATGGGACATGAATGATGGCGTCGCCGATGAGATATATAACTGGAGCATTCTCGGTGGAGAGGCCGCTGTCTTGGATTCATCTTGTTTGGAGCTGCCTGATTGGCTAAACACCCCTGGGGCAAATACATGAGCTGTCCACATCAAATGAATTGCTTACTTGTGAGCTTCTATCCACAATCTGCACACACTGACCCCGCTACAATATGATCCTCTCTGGATAAACATGACTTTACAAAAAAAACCTGAGGGATAATCAAATAGGTGCAAACTGCCAAATGACCGGTACACCTCAATCCGGGGTCTGCCCAACACATGTAAGCGAGACCGGGCCCATTTCCGCCTTTATTGTACTTCTATTATGAAATCCAGACTGGAGAGGCAATAGCAAGATTTTATGCCCACAATCCTCAGACCCAGGGCCATTTGAGCATGAGGCGGGACCTTTGGACAATAGCCGCACCCTGTTATCTGGCAAACATAAAATGCTGATGGATCACTACCTTCTATCTATGGGCCTGGCCATAAACATGAGGCCTCCTACAAGACACATCCATGTTAACCCTCTCCTGGCTGAGCATCAAGGCATGTGTACTCCCTTCTCTGCAACTCATCCGTATAAAATCTTTGAGAATAGGACCTGGCTGTCCTTACTGAATGCACTGTAATTCCATCGATTATATCAAGTAATACCAATGGCAAACTCTGTCTCATACTGAAAGTGCAAAATGTTTAACCATTTTCTGATGCACTTAGCAAGAAAGTCCTCCTTTTTCTGGTATGAGCCATAAGAAAAAGTTAACCCTTTTCAGTACAGACAAAGATGGTTTATCCATCTTTGGTACAGAACACTGTAAATCTACATAATACTTTGAGAATAAATCTACCATGACAATATACATTTTCTGAATATTTGTTATCCATAAGCAACAAAAAGAATCATGAAGAAGATAGAGATTTTCACATCTTTGTCTTATTATGTGACTAAAAAAATACATAAATCTTGTCAACTAGTGCTTTTATGAGCTATAAAATTGGTAAAATTCTTTGTAAAAATTTCCTTTAGTCTAAAAGGCTACAACTATCTAGTATTTGTATTAACCAATTTTATATCAGAAGTTAGTCTTTCTGATATGGATGATATCTAATGTTTGCCTTTTCTACATTCACAATTATAAATATGTTTTTTCAAAAGAAGATAAATACCCCCAAATCAAGTTGAACAGTTTTGGTTCTATCATTTCAGTTCCATTTATTTAAACATCCACGAGAACTGAGAAATGCTGACCAGCTATCTGATTAGTCAATTGCAGCTTTTTTTAACAAATAGACAGGAGTCAGTCAAAAATCATCTGGTGATATAAATCATAAGAGTGTGAAGAAAAATGGAAAATAATATAATCATAGAAGGAAACCAATCGACTGAGCTTTACTCTCCAACCTACTTGTATGGATCCTCACAATATAAAAAACATTCAAAAGGGATGGCAACTGTCAATAAAAACTCCTGCCAAGTTCAAAATCTATGATTTCTTTGGGAAGCTTACCTAAGCATATCTGCAGCTCATGTGTATCTCTATCTTATTTACTCATACCAAAATACCATACATCTTGATAAGATAAAGTATCTAAGAAAATTACAATACTGATATAAAATAATGTCCATTGATAACTGTCATAGTGAGGGAGAAGATAGCGAGGCTATGGAAATGTAAGCGTCTTTATTGAGCAGATCTGTCATATCTGGAATGCTCCAGTACAGGCACACTGATGCCAGAGGGTCATTTGGTCCACTTCTGCCCCCATCTTTGCCCTTCCAATGACCCCACCAAATCTCATCAATCTTACCACAATAACATTGATTAAATCTTGCATTCCCAATTATGGTTGTATTCATGTGTGCAAGATAAGGGTCAATACTTACAGGTATCATAATGTCAGATCCAAGTACCCTGCAATCATAAAACAAAAATATATCAAAAACTCGGCATTAATTACAGACTTTTCTACTTTTATACATTTATACATTTTTTGGAATCCATAATCAATTACACAACAAAAAAATCTATTTTAAACTGTTTATCATTCATAAAACAATCTATTTCAAACTGTTTACAATACACCCAAAGAGTTAAAATTAGCATGAAACACAAACATTAATATGTAGACAACAATTATGTAGATGCAAATTTGAGCAACATGAGAACAGCTTTCATTTATTCATAAAAAGTCATAACTCTCATAAGATTTTTTTTAAACTCCCCTCCCCCAAATATTCATTGAGCCTGAATATACACATGAATATAAACTCACTTAGTCCATCAACAAAATGCCTGTTTTTGTGCAAGTCCACTAAATGAAAAACAAGAATAATTTGTAGTAAACAAGAATATATGGAGTAAGCCCCATTAGGTTGGCCCTGTTTAGGCAATATCGGGTGATGAGCAGCCCCACCAGCCTCGCCGGACCTTCACCTGCCGTTCCTAAATGCACTTCCTGCCTAAACTGCTTGCTGTAAAATGCTTCCATTCTTAAAATAAACCACTAAGAGTTTCCCTTATTCATGAGCGACTCTGGAAATAACCAAAAACATTTTTACCCAGATACATCCACGACTGACCAATCAACATTTTTCTTCATTAAGTAAATTGAGAAACATGTCCTTTGAAAAAAGGGGGCAGTGGCAAAATATGTGTGTATTACAGTGAGTGGATGTTGTGGGAGAGCTTGTTGGTGTTTGGTAGGTGTTAATAACTGAGGTGTGAATGAGGTCTGATGAGGCCATTGCTTGTCACCTCCGTCTGACCCTGCTGACCTTTTGCACCCCTCCACCACACCTATCCATACATAATGAATCTCCTACCATATTGCCTGCTACAGCTGTATCCCTCCTGCCCGGTCAACACTGCAATATCTGCAGCTTTTATCATTATGTCAACTTTCAATAGCCATATTGTTAAAATAGGAACAATAAATTTGGAGAAAAACCACTTCCTGTAAGTTTAACATCTCAATAAGCCTGACCACCAGTGTACTGTATCAATATGAACAAATCATGTATGTAGTTATACAATACACCAATCCTTCAATCACTAATAAAGCAATCAACTAGTCACATATTTTCATAACTTAAGTTTCCTGATGATAGAAACTCGTTCGTAACTTTAATAATAGTTATTTTCTAAAATGCCAGCAAAGCATGATCTTTACATGGTCAATAAAAAGGCAGGACAAGTAGACTGAACCCATGTCACTGGTCCTCTCTCGTGCCTTAGCTTGGAGTTTCCATTAAACTTAGAGTAACTGGGCAGAATCTTTTTACATGAGCCAATGTCTCCATTAAAGAAATATATATATAAGTGACATTTTCTCTAACAATTACACATCATTCAGCAAGGAAGCATCACAGTTGTGTAGATGATGGAAGTGTAATGCATCATGGGATACATTTTAAGTTTCTGAATCAATACCCAAGCACTTGATTCAAATAAAGACATTTTTACATATCAGATAGTTTACACACACCTTAAGCCTATATATGTATTGCTGGGTCATTTGTATGCATCTCTACAGAATGAGAGGATTCATTTCAGTTGATCGGCAACCTTGACAGGAGTGATTTGGAAAGAAAAAAATTGCTCTGCTTTGTTCACTGCCAAATAATATCACAGACTGACACTTATTAAAGTGATAATTTCCCATATCTCACATGTGTGGGAGAAAATTATAGTCTCTTTACCTCATTAAATAACCCATTTCATCTCTATCTAATATCAAATATAAATCAATTTAATCAATATAATCTAATTAATTAGCTTTTAGACTGCAAAAGCATTAAGAGTTAGAAATCCATAAAAAGACACTGAGAGGAGTCAGAAAATGGTTCACAAGATCTCAGAGAATTGATTACTCCTTGAATATCTGTATAACACTGAAACCCAACAGGTATCATATCTTTGTGCATATCAAAAGTTCCAGATAAAATCTGGCAATATATATTTAATCTGTCAGCTACATTCTGTGACATTTGATTGAAGTGGTATCCATGTCAATAGGAGACTTTCAAACATGAAACAAAGTAAACTGCAGTGATTTTGACTTTTTTTCATGCCTTGATTATGAAAAGAATCAACCCCTCTCCTTTTGCCTCCACAAGGATATCATCTTGTATCAACATGTATCATCTTGTATCGATAGTTCTCCTGTGAGTTAAATTCTATTATCTTTTACAAATGCATCCCTCATTATATGTTGTTACTTTGCTTTTTTGCCTTAAGTTTTTCTTTGCAGTTTTCAATTCCATCAAAGTCCTGTTTCTAAATATATTTTGTTTAATGGCTCAGCTTATCTACATTGATATCTGTCACAAGGTCAAAAGCGTTTTGAAGCATTCGGCAAAATGCAGGTTTATTCAAGCTGGAAAAACGATTTTTTGCATGATAAGAAGCAATATCCTGACATCTTGAGTGGAAACCTGAATCTTGCTGGATGAACATAATGTTTTGCACTAAACTGCTCAGAGAATATGTGCACTTGTGTCTCAATGGCAGTACATCAACCAAGCTTTACTCTATGACCTCCCACATATAACAGCTTGTACTTATCTTATAAATTGCTTTCAAGATAAGGGTCTAATATGAATGCCATGTTTTTTCTAAAACCTCAAAACCTAGAAGATATTCCTGCATCTGATACCCCCATATTGCCCTGTCAGGTGATACTTGTTTCTTTACAAGTTTTAACAAGAGAAGAACAAACTTTATACATGCAAAATCTGATATCTCTCCCCCCAAAGAAATAATCAAATACAAAAATACATTTCCAATCCTAATATCTTAGTGTGTACATCATAATTGAAGCCATTAGTACATTGATAAAGGCAATTTGATTTTATTATATGTATTATATTACCATTATATGTCTTTGGGAGGAATAATTTGTAAAAACATTTGTTAAATATTATATTACATTAAAGACATTGACTTGCAAGTTTAAATGCCTCTGTACTGTTGAATCCCCATTTAACTGGAAAAATCAAGAAGGGTCATGTGTATTCATATTCTCTCCAAATTGTAGCTGTGTTATGATTCTCTGGCAATTTTCACAGATAATCCCCTATTTAGCATTGCTGAAAAATATCATAGATTTTTTTAAAAGAAATAAAAGCCAAGGTCTTATACAAAAGGGTGAAATTAATATAGTATTCAACATCTGCCACTTTAGATCATTTTATATACTAAACATGAAGTACCTAACATTTATTGTAACTGTAAAATAGTCACAATTTGTTTATGCCCATCAGTAATTTAGACTGTAATTTATCCCGCTGAGCTTAAAAAAAGGATTATTCTAAAATATCATGGAAGTTGCTATCAAAAAGGGTTGTTTGTTGATTCCCTGGTGGTTGGTGTTACTGTTAATGGATGTGCCTCCTGCCTGTCAGTGCAGGATCTATCTCCACCACCTGACCACCCCCAATCATTACAAAGTTTCACTGCGAATCTTGCCTGTAATTACATACATCTTTGATCTCTGTTCTCTGCCTCATCAATCTATTGTCTCCCATACTTGATGATAGAATCTCATCTTCAGCGTGAAGCAGCTACTTCAAGGAACACAAAGAGGCTGCCTCGATAAATTGAGGTTCATCTCTTAACACAGGTGGATAAACACTGCATGATATGTCCAATGGCCATGAAATGCTAATTCCAAATTTATGGTAAGTTCACTACTCACATCATATCACATGATATCTCTCATAACATTTAAATATTTTCAAATGCAACACAGAAAAGCATTTTAATTCATTATCAGTTGTACTTTGGGATGTGCCAAAAGCCAAAAAGCCAGACTGCCTCATTACCAGCAAAATCTATTTGATTTGATAGCAAAGTAAAAAGGAAAATAGGCCATGTGGGAATATTTGGAATTATTTCATCTTGAAAGTACTTCCTTGACAATTAGCTCTGAAAACGTTGCAGTGACAAAGGTTTCACTGGCAATATCAAGGCATCGAGCCCAGATATTGTATTCTGTGTCACATGATGCTATTTGTTGCTGTGCACAGACATTACAAGTCACATTGGTGGTGAATGCTTTGATGTAACACATGGAAATTCTCGTGTTTCCTTTGGTAAAGCAAGATCTATATTCCACTTTGAAACTTTAAACTAAGCAAGCAATGCAGCATGAGCTCCTAAGACCGGAAGCAACAAGTGACAGCACTCGTTGCCACATTTAGGCAGTAGCTGGAGAGAATACTGATTAATTGACAAACTAGTTGAGGAGGATGCTGACCCACAAGGTCCTGTCTGGTCCCATCACTGAGGATGCTTCTCCAATCCTGATGCCTCCACTTTGTGCCCTTTTCTCACCTTCAGGTCAAATCTCAACGCTTTATTGATTTGCAAGTACTGACCAAATAGTTCATGGAAACAGGTGAAGTAGTTTGAATAAATAGTCATTTCAGAAAATTGGATGAAAACAGATCAGAGGGTATTGCATTAGACAGGAGTGCCATCACAATGGATTAGATGATATAAGGCAAGTAGCTCCCAAGGATTTTAAGGGGTTCCATACAGGACAGAGTTTTTAGAGCATATTCTATAATGACAAAAAAGAAGTATTTCATTTGTTTTAAAGGACATTATACATTTATTCAAGATTGGAAATATTCTGAACAGAAAGTTTGTAACAGGTTACTCCCAAAAAGAGGTGGCAATAAACTGGTACATTATATCACAATGAAATACTATTTTAAAATACTAAAGGGTATTACACAAAGGGTTTGTAACAGACTGGAGCATAATTACATTTGGGTTTAGTGACAGACTGGAGGGTAATTGCATAAGGGTTTTGTGACAGACTGGAGGATAATTGCATAAGGGTTTTGTGACAGACTGGAGGATAACTGCATAAGGGTTTTGTAACAGACTGGAGGATAATTACATTTGGGTTTTGTGACAGACTGGAGGATAATTACATTTGGGTTTTGTGACAGACTGGAGGATAACTGCATAAGGGTTTTGTGACAGACTGGAGGATAACTGCATAAGGGTTTTGTAACAGACTGGAGGATAATTACATTTGGGTTTTGTGACAGACTGGAGGATAATTACATTTGGGTTTTGTGACAGACCGGGGGGATTACTGCCCGAGGCATTTGAAATAGACTGGAAGATTATTGCACAAGGGGTTTGTAACACATTGGGGGTTATTCCACAAGGGATTTGGAATAGACTGGAATATCTATTTTCAAAAGTAGTCTGGAACAGACTAAAGTGAATGTTACAATAATGCTAAATACAGAAAGAGGATATTCCATAACAAATAGTTTCATAATAGAAATAGGAATATTTCATGAGTATTTACATCTCCTGCGGCAGTTGTTGGCATGGCAGCAGACAAGAAGATATCTCATGTTTATGAAACATCTGACAGTCCTGTCAATAAACTTGTGCTATTCTACGATTAAAAAAATATGATTGTATTAATTTCCATTAAAAATGTCCTTGAATTAATGAAATCATTCTGAGCATAAAAATTAATTAAAATTTTCTGAATCTTTAATACTAAACGGCTCTTATTGGCAGACCTTGCAATGTGTACTCACATTATATTTAACAGTAACCACAGCCTTATGAAGATGTCCACACACAATGTGAATTTACCTCTGGTGGGAAATCTTTTAACATTTGGTGTTGTTCCAATCTGATATTGCCACCCGAGGGCAGGAGAGAACAGAAAAAAATCCTCCCCATGGATAAGCCCACATTATGTTCAGACATCAAGTCAATCTTACTTTGTGATATACTTAAGTTTTGTTTAAATAAATCATTAATTAGTTCAATTTGTTCACAAATATACGGCCCTGAATTCATTACCAATCATCCTCAATGATGGACAGTGTCAGCTGGAACTCAGAGTGAAACGTACAACAGAAAGTGTTAAACTTTGTATACTTTGTATACATGTATATATGTCCAACTCATCTGAGTTTCAAATATCATAAATATATCCTCTCAAGACATAAACCAGTCACATAATAATGTTTTTCTTTGAGGTAAACCTCTTCAGAAAATATTCAGCAGAAAAAATTAAACATCTCAGAATCGAGTGATTATAAAGTAACACCTATTTGATATCATACACATATCCTATGGGTGACACATCTACTAAGACATTCTAGTGATAGCCCCGCCTCCACTTTACGATAGAGCAGTACACAGAGTTAGGAGGAATATGAAGGAGCAGGTTTCTATGGGACTTGTCCCCACAATATGAGTGTCAGATTTACCATTCCAGTAAGGTGTGTTTGATAAAGGAAGTGGCGTGTGAGGTGCAGTCTGCTCCGATGCCATTATGCCATCACTGCATAGAAGCCTACACCTCCTGCATTCTAAAACCCATAATCAAATCACTTGTACTTTTGGGGTGATTTTGTCATAATGGTCACTCTCTCCTGCCCTATTCTGTGTTGCATTTGCTTTTCACTGCCATTACATTGCCATGTTTTACGCATAGGTACAACCTACCCATGAGGCCTGCTTAATACATATAATTTCTTTGCTTCATGAGTTTACTTTCTCCACCATAGATCTGCACACCTCATCAGTTGCCACAGCCTTTGAGGGACATGTTCTATGTTTTGCTGCACATATACAAACACTTCACAGGAAAAAATATGGCCTTTGTTGTTCAGAGAAAACAATCTGGAGCCCACATGAACACCTGACTAGGAAGTATCTGTTGGTTCATCACACAGCTATTGTAGCATTCCAGCAGCAGTGACATAGTCTGGCTCCAATAGTCTTGACTTCTACTTCTCCACAATACAATTCACCAACCAACATACTCAAGTCTTTAGAAAAAGGAAAATCTTCCTTTTTCCTCTGAGATTTTCCTCAACATAATGCTGCTAAATTAGGCTTGTACATTTCTGTGCAGAAAAGTTTTCAGACTGGAGTTTACCCACCAATAAAATGGTGCTCCACTATTAGATCGTGAGTGCAACAAGCTAGGAGTTTCCATTAGTGGCCATGTTCCATCATCGGCCAATAACTAATGGCAAAGTTTAATGCCATGTGAAGGCAATTCTTCCCCACAGACCATTACTGTACATCATCTCTGCCCCACCCATCCCACAATCACTGGTTCAACCTGGCAAAAATACAGCTTATTAGTGCCGTCACAGCCATGTTGCTGCCTCTTTGTTATTTCTCAATGTCTCCTCCGACTTCTTGCTCTGAGCAAGCTTTAGATGGCAAAGTGTCAGCTTTTGGAGGTATTCCCGGTATGCAAGATGTCTACAGAGTGTTGCTGTTTGTGCGTGTCTAATGGCTGCCATTAGTGACACTGTGCGGAGACCGCACTCTCCCAGAACATCCACCAACAAACTCACCATTATCAGCCCCATCAGTACCGGAACCATTCTCAAACCAACCCTCTAACTAGCATCTAATACAAAAACCAACAAGACAATTTGCACAAATGTCAAATTCTAAAACCATGTCCGCAAAGTACTTTGACTTATTTTGTGTGATGCTCAACCTTGCTTGAGCTGGAGATTTGAAGTTGTTGAGTAGCTCAGACAACCAAGCTGTTGGGTATGGCTCCCAGACCTTCTCTGCCTGAACCCAGCCAACTGCCTTACTTTTCAATGACTGATGGCCAGTTTTGGGCTGAACACACCATGTCTCCAAACACTGTCACTGTAGCAGAAGAGTCAGGAGGCATAATGATGATTTTGCTAATGTAGTAGGGTTATTATCATTGGGGCTGTTATGAGGCATGGAATGGGCTTCTTTACAGTGCCAATAACATGCAAGCCAGGGGTGACATTACACGACTGCTACACATGGCATGCACACATACACAAGTCTCCAAGTTGCTAGCTTTTTAGTCTATGGTGCCATTTGCAAATAAAGGTAGTTTGTTCTCTGTATTCAGTGGCAAGATACATTCTGTCTAATGGAATGTGACATTTATTTTATGTCCCAGACAAATGGTAATGGGTCGCCAAAATAAAAAAGTACAATCCTCTTTTACATTTGCAAAAAGTATGCCCTTATTTACAGTTAATAAGTTTAAGAGCCCAAAGCTCGCATCAGTCATGACAATTTGGAACTATAGTTGAACTTTTACATCAGCGTAATCTTGTATATGTATTAACTCTCCTCCATAATTTGTTTGAATCACAGCCGTGATACTGGGCATACTCGGATACAAAGTTGATGATGCCTCCAGGATGTGTCTGCAGCATCCCTCACATAGACGGCAGACAAGGCATTTAGTCCGATATACCGGAGCAATTCACTATGGTGAATAATGGTCACTGACAATTTCTCTTTATATATTAAAATTATTGAAAAATTACCTGTTATAAGTGTTTATCAACAATATGAATAAAAATCCATCTGGACTTGCTATGAACAAATAATTGCACCATGTTTTTGCTCAAATGTATAAATATAGACATTTGTAAAAATGTTGAAAATCTGCTTAGGTGGCAGACATCTAATTATCTTTTCACATTGGTGATGACTCAAAAGAAAAAATAGGCATTTTCTATCTATATTGTGTCACTTAGTGCGTTTGTGTTGACCAAAAAGGCTGAATTGTATGTTTTTGAATTCATTTAAATTCCTCTTTTTTACAATCATTTGCAATAAATTGTTTGTTAAAATTTGGTACCAATAAAAAATCCCTTCACAAATTAAGAATCATTGTCACCACAACATCATGGTCAGGCAAAATCACATATATCATACACATATCATTGTGTATTTTTCCAGGAAAGTGTTTTTTATATATTATGTTAATGATGTTCCCCACTCCTGAATAGAGCTACAGCCATGTTAGCAGGGTTACGTTGGAGCCTTGCTGGGGCTGGACTTGTAATGGATGGTACTCACAACGCAAGGTCTCAGTGGCAAAAACACCTCTCTTTCCACATTTATGTCACTTGACCTTTCTACAAAGTTAACCATTCAACAGTATGACATGCTCTTTCATCATGATCATTACTGTCCTGAACAAAAATTCTCCATGAAAAATTGTTTACAATGGCTTGTTTCACATTTCGTGAGGCTAAAGCCTAAACAAACCAAGCCTTCCTCTATCTTTTATAAAGAAAGGGAAAAAAGCCAGGCTGTTGGTTCTTTCTAGTTTTTTTTTAAAGGAACACAATTTTTTCCCCTTCTCATCGAGTGACTCCACATTACACAGCAGGGACAATTTATATCTCTGGGCAATTGTGATAGGCATGTTAAAAGCAGCATACAGGATGAATAACATTCTCAGACGACTATTGTGATGCAGGGACCACAAAATATTGTCTCAGCCTAGTGACTTGTTTCTACAGATCAGACAGTACACTCATCTTGCCATTGCTCTCTTGTTTTGTTTTCTGCCTATTTGCGGGTGGAACTGTATCGTTCAGTTTTAATTTTAGTCAGACGGTATTTGCACATTTCTATGCTGGCCTTTCTGTGCATGTCTGCATGGGATGACATGGGGCCTGAGACGTGAGCTGTCGCCATGTGCTGCGGGCTGCATAGATCATCTATCTCACTTCATCTCGCCACGACAAGACCCCCTGCATCCATAATACAGTCTTATAAAGGCTTTGACGTGGACAGATCCCTGTTGACAAAGGCTGGACATACCAAACATAAAGCACTATCCTTAGCAGACTTTGGCCAACAACAAAGTAAGTTGGCTTCCATCAGCCAGGCTTTGTCTAAGCATCCCAGAGATCTTTTACAGTCTGCACATCGTCCATCTTCATACATCTTGGGCACAATGTCCACCATAAAAGTATGGGCATCCTCAGATGTACATTCATCATATATACAGGTAATTTCCTGTGCTGTGTGCTGTAAACTAGGCTCTGTCAAAAGGCAGCAGGTGACTTATGACAATAGCTAGCACAATACATCTTGGTCAACATCCACTTCCTGAACACTATTTCTCCAAAGGTCAAATATGCAAATATTTTCATGGAGGATGCATCACACTATGATTACCATTATTATTAGATCCTCATCATTTCACACATTCAGATATCTGCCATTTGTTTTTCAGGTAAAACAAAATTGAGAACAGAATAACTTTATATTAGCTATTGAAAATGCCTAAGGATTTGTTTGCACAAAGGACCTCTCAGACATATGATATTTCAAGGAAATCAAAACCATCAAATATTCGCAGAGACTTAAATGTAAAAATGATACGAAATGTGATGCCTTTATACTATCTGAAATAACATGGCCAGAGAGAATGTCCTCCATGGGCAATAAATAACAAAGTGTATGCAATTGTAATTGGTATCAGCTTTCACTGCAATAGAATCATGTTGACATTTACAAAAATATTTTGCGCAGCATGCCATCCATATTTCATGTATGGTGAGTTTTGCTTTGTAATACCACATCACACCTGTTTCAGACATGTTTAGTGTATGTGATGGAAGCGTTATAAGGCACAGAATGTGTATTGTTATTATCACAGTCATATAAGTTATTATTGTTATTCTGCTTTAATGCTTGTCTAGTCTGTTTACAGCTTAACATCCTCCAGGTTGTTTTATTTTAAAGCTTTGAGCAGAGATTTTCCAGCAAGTATCATGCCTTTGCGTTCAAAAAGTGAATCCAGTTAAAACTTTGTGAAAGCTCGACTAATGCACCTGCGACAGGTAACAGTGACAATCCCAGTCTAGGTGGTTACAAATGACACAATGATATATATGACAAAAAACATACCACATAACATTAATGTATAAGATTCGTAGATAGAGCTGGGGTATAAAGGAGGTAACATGCCATGAATATCAGAGAGTCAGGATAAATGATGAAACAGCTATCACAAGAGAATGTCATAAATAGAGGTTTTAGGATGCATCATGGCTGCAGAATTACAACTTACATCAAATGTCATAAATGGTGTAGATTCTAAATCATAGATGAAATTGGGTGCCATTATTTCATATTGACTGTTTTACGCAAGCCAGAAGATGTTATTCCATCAGAGGTTTTAAGTGAACATTATCTGATGCAATTTAGCAACTCTCCGAATATTTTTCAAAATGGATGAGGTTTTTTTTCACAGACAGGTCGTTTACGTGCACTGAGTGACCATTATTCACCTCTCAACTGTCTCAATACCTCCCCAGGTTTATCAGGCACAAATTGGATTTCTCACATTGAAATATGGGTCAGGGAGGACAGCTGAGTTCTGAAGGTGGCTGTTCAAACTTTGATTATTGACATGAACTCCTGGGAACTTGGCTGCCACCCCTAAATAATCACAGAGCAAGATTGATGAAGTAGATTTTAACAAAAGAGTTAGAACAGCTCATGATACATGGAGCTGGTATGATGAGGCACTGAGCTGTGGTATGGTAAGGCACAGAGCTGGTATGATGAGGTACTGAGCTGGTATGGTAAGGCATTGAGCTGGTTTGGTAAGCCATTGGGCTGGTATGATGAGGCATTGAGCTGGTATGATGAGGCATTGGGCTGGTATGATGAGGCACTGAGCTGGGGTGGTAAGGCATTGAACTGGTATGGTAAGTCATTGAACTGGTATGATGAAACATTTAGCTGGGGGGTAAGCCATTGAGCTGGTATGATGAGGCATTGAGCTGGTATGGTGAGCCATTGGGCTGGTATGATGAGGCATTGAGCTGGTATGAGGCATTTAGCTGGGATGGTAAGGCATTGAGCTGGTATGGTAAGACATTGAGCTGGTATGGTAAGGTATTGAGCTGGGACGGTAAGGCATTGAGCTGGTATGGTAAGACATTGAGCTGGTATGGTAAGACATTGAGCTGGTATGATGAGGTATTGAGCTGGTATGGTAAGGCATTGAGCTGATATGATGAGGTATTGAGCTAGCATGGTAAGCCACTGAGCTGGTATGGTAAGGCATTGAGCTGATATGATGAGGTATTGAGCTAGCATGGTAAGCCATTGTTATGAAGGCATGAGACCCCCACCAATAACCAACTACCAGCCCTGCATCACGTCCACGTTGGTCCAAATTGGAGGCAAATTATGACAGCCCTTCCCCAGTGTTTCTGCAGGGCCTGGTCTATCTGGACACAACACGCCCACTAACCTCCTCCAATCCATCAACACTGACCCCTGGTGACCATCATAGGTTACTATTCAGTGTTTGTACTTGCCAGTTATCAGGGCCTTCTCATTACACCTGATGCCGACACGTGTCACAGGTCATGACACAACCGCACACGCACATAACTCAATCAACATCCAAATGCCCCGCTCTCCTACTTCCTCATTACTCTACTCAATATATACATACTTATAGTACATACAACTGCCAAATTTGGAAACTCCAAAATAGACCATTTTCTATGATATACAGGTTGACCTTTTTCTGTGAAATAAGTTGAGACCTGCTTCTTAAAATACAGATATATATGATTGCCTTTGCAATCTTGATTTTAATCTGTTTGTGAAAAAATAACTACAATCTAGCTTTCTCCAGGCAACAATTTTAAATATGAGAAAAAACTCAACATTGTAACCTAATCTGATAAGTTAATCATATTTTCTATTCATAGTTTGTCCCATTGACCTATATGAGGTGTGAAGGAAAAGCTGCTGGCAGTTTCATGAATATTGGTAGTCAGATATGAACAACTTGAGCACCAAGGTTTGATACATGCATGGCATCACACTACAGGAAGGGACATCATATGGATATGTTATCATTCCAAAGTGGAGCTGGCCCATCTGATCGGTGGCAGGAGGTATGCAGGAGTGATAAGGTGAAGTGGGATGATGCAGGCCATCGGGAGGGCTCCAGGGGCCACAGGTCCATCAGACTACAACCTGCCAGCATACCAGGCCCTACCCACACTGCACGCTCCACCTGCCAGCATACCAGGCCCTACCCACACTGCACGCTCCACCTGCCAGCATACCAGGCCCTACCCACACTGCACACTCCACCTGCCAGCATACCAGGCCCTACCCACACTGTCCACCAGAGGCACACGCAAACTATTACCTCTGGCCAACCCAGATTAAAATTCCTCCGGTACTACTTTTACTGGCCATGTGCTCAAGAACTGTCAGTGTGTTGTAAATGTGATTGACGTATTAACATCTCTTAATATCAAATATGAAGTTGCCTTGAGATGTATTTGAGTTCATTTGTTAACATTTGAACATTTTTTGTTGGTTATATTGACCAAAAGTATAAAAGATTATGAGAATTCAAATTGTAAACAAAGCGGCCATCTTTGTTGTGGTTCCGCCTTATCACTACCCCAGGAAATGGCTCCTCCGGTTGAGAAAGTAGTTCCAAGTTTTATTTCTCGTAATAGTTGTTTCTACATGCACAAAATTTTGTATTAAGGGTGAAATATATCATAATATACCAATCTGAGTACAATTTAAGAAAAAAAATAAGTAAGATGGACAATTACATAAAAATTGGTGGATGTGCTGAACCAGCACAAAAAGGCACCTTGTACAGAGGTGATAGGTTCACCACGTCGCCCTCTGGTGGAGTTTGGGCCCTACCCACACTGCACGCTCCACCTGCCAGCATACCAGGCCCAACCCACACTGCACGCTCCACCTGCCAGCATACCAGGCCCTACTCACACTGCACGCTCCATCTGCCAGCATATCAGGCCCTACCCACACTGCACACTCCACCTGCCAGCATATCAGGCCCTACCCACACTGCACACTCCACCTGCCAGCATATCAGGCCCTACCCACACTGCACGCTCCACCTGCCAGCAAATCAGGCCCTACCCACACTGCACGCTCCACCTGCCAGCATATCAGGCCCTACCCACACTGCACGCTCCACCTGCCAGCATATCAGGCCCTACCCACACTGCACGCTCTACCTGTCCCCTACCACTGCATACCCACACTGCACGCTCCACCTGTCCCCTTCCACTGCATACCCACACTGCACGCTCCACCTGTCCCCTACCACTGCATACCCACACTGCACACTCCACCTGTCTCCTACCACCGCATACCCACACTGCACCCTCCACCTGTCACCTGCCACTGTATTGCTGTGATCTATGTCTGCCCCAGGCATACTCATGTCATCACTTTCTATATCAAGATGCATTGCCCCTTTCATAAGAGCAGAAATATAAATCTACGTTTATATATCTGCAGGGTCAGAAAGAAATATAAAGCACTCTGAATTGATTGCCATATTTGTTGTATGAAATATTCAACATCATTTTTGCCTTTGCAAAACACATTAATGTAAGCTGAAATTAATAAATGAACAATAAACAAATCTTTATTTTCATAAATCAAGCAGCTTGCATAAATATTTTACAACATTGCCCACAATCCAGAAATTGTCCATTTATTTTTACAATTACAAAACATTGGCATTTATTCAAAACATTGTGCAGCAAACAGCCCTATAACGTTTATGGAGTAGCTCTTCAAATACCCCCACCTGACCTTCGGGTTTGTCTTGATCCTGGTGGCAACAGGAATTCCAAGAGAGCTTGGGGGGAGAAGCACGGCTCTTGCTGTCATCAGGCCAGGCAGTAAATATAGCAACATTAAATTTTAACAATCCCCAGGAGCAATCAAGGCAAAATGGGAGGCCTCCATTGCAAAGCTTTACTATTATTCCCTGCCTGAGATCCTGTCTCACGCCAGCCACAGACCCACTCGTATAACATGCTCTTCTGCAATGCTTGTCATATTAGTGTCACAAAATTGAACAATAAATCTATCATTTCTCACAAAACAATGCCCAGTATTATTGTTGGGATGAGACATGTCACAATAAACTTTATTATAGGACTATAACTTGTGTAAACATTGATAAAATGAACATTTATAAATTGAGATTGTTATGTCATATAACCTTTCTTATAACCTTAGGCATTAGTTTGGACAATTATCTTTCAAGGAACATTTTTAATCAAGATAAATCTGCAATTTGAATTCATTCTTAAGAACATTTATATTATTTACCTGCATATTTAGCAGACGTGTTTCTATGTACCAGACTTTATAGCCAATATTATGATACATGATACATTTCTATGAAACAATGCATCTTTCCTGGGGAAAAAAAAACTATTTAAATTATAAATAAAAGCCAAAAATGGTTGTGAAATACACAACTGTCATGCCACCTGGTGGTGAATACGATCTGGTGACCAGAGAGCCATCATGTTAGAGCTAATGTTTATATGAAAGCAATGTGGAAAGTAACAATGTCCATATTGGGGGCAGATGTGAATAATGCCTTGTAGGCCACAATGTCACCTCGTCAAGGTTCCCCTGTCCTTTGTCACTGCCAACACTCCCTGCTCTGGCTGCAGCAACCCACCAATATATACGAGCACCATGCAGCACGACCACGGGCCTTATCCCTAACCTGATCACACGCTGCTTCTGGAGCACTCGGGGTGATGTCATTATGTGATCTGCAGCAGGGTTGTATGATGTCTCCCACGTATATCAGCTGATACTGCCAATAAGACTGTGTGTGATCAATTCCCTATACCAAATACAACCTTGCACAGACCATACTCTCTTGTCTACTTAACCAGGGCCACCAAGGCACTGCCTACCATTACCATGGACAATTTTTGTGTCTCTGCTTCCTCAAGTGTAGATCTACAAGGCTTATTAGTGCTTCACATATATAGGAGCAGTGAGATGAGATGCCATGGTCTAACGCAAGGCAAGAAACTCTTTTCTCTCCCACGTAAACTAACAAGTCAAATATGATTACATATATATTTTTCCATTAATATGACAAAATACCATCTCCAGCTTGAAAACATGTTATTTATGTTATTATGTAGGATATATAAAAAATGCAGTGTCTCCCAATGGTATATTAACATCCATTTCTTGACAGAGACTTAAATATGTTATTATCTATCTGGAGACGTAGAGAGATTTCATATCATGAGAGTGGGATTCCATTTGGGGTTATTTCCGACATCATCAAACACTACTGTGCAACCAGACTTTCTAAGATAAACTATGATTACTGTCTTGTTCCCGGCGCTTGCTAACTGCAAAGGTATATATCGTCTTTCTGTGACCTTGAATAGTGAATTTGTCTCAGATGTCACCTGTTTGTTGGATAGAATCCCTGTCAAAATAGTATACAATTTCGCCATTATTCTTTACATCACAAGGGTATAAAAACCTGTAAACCTCGGGAGGACATTAGCTGATCAATGCAGCATCAAGATCAAACTCTGTGGTGAACCCAGCCATGAAAGTGATCCTGTGCAAATACTAAGGTAAAGCAGCTTCCTCAGTCTTGTGGGACATGATGCACCAGGCAACCTTGGCAAAATGATATTCCAACACGCTATATTGAGAAGTTCCAATTTTCAGTGCTGATTGAGTCTAATACACTCTGTTATGTCAAGGCCTGATGTCATAGAAACAAATTGTAAGACTTTGCTATGTTAAAAGGCTTGATGTCAGGGAACATTCTACAAGATTTGAAACAATCTGAGATATATAACCTAATCTGATAAGTTAATTATATCATAAGTAAATATATTAGAAAAGAATTGAACAGAACAGAATAGAACAGAATAGAATAGATCAGCCAGAATTTCACTACATCACATTAAATTAGAATATAGATCAGATTAAAATAGATCAAATTAGCACAGAATAGAATAGAATACAGCAATGATTTGTCATGGAGACAAGACAAATATCCCGAACAATGAGAGAAATCATTAGGTGATATGTTTATAATTAGCCAGTTTTCACGAATTCAAAACTGATGATTTCAAGTTTTAATCATAAATTCACTTGACCATATTTATATATTTGCATCAAGGTTGGCTTCATATCCGACTTGCTGAGAACTTATTATTTTGGGGTGTGACTTTCTACGGGCCATTACATTGCAAACCTAAGCTAAGCAAAATATGCAATGAACTATTTCCTTTATCTGTATGGAAGCTTCCATCCTCCATCAGATATGTTAGTTTGTCCATATATGGACAGAGACAGGCATCTGTGATGTATGGTGTCATGCCTATGTGACATGAGGCCAGCATCTGTGATGTATAGTGTCATGCCTATGTGACCTGAGGCCAGCATCCCTGAGGTATAGTGTCATGCCTATGTGACCTGAGGCCAGCATCTGTGATGTATGGTGTCATGCCTATGTGCCCTGAGGCCAGCATCTGTGAGGTATAGTGTCATGCCTATGTGCCCTGAGGCCAGCATCTGTGAGGTATAGTGTCATGCCTATGTGCCCTGAGGCCAGCATCTGTGATGTATGGTGTCATGCCTATGTGACCTGAGGCCAGCATCCCTGAGGTATAGTGTCATGCCTATGTGCCCTGAGGCCAGCATCTGTGAGGTATAGTGTCATGTCTATGTGCCCTGAGGCCAGCATCTGTGATGTATGGTGTCATGCCTATGTGACCTGAGGCCAGCATCCCTGAGGTATAGTGTCATGCCTATGTGACCTGAGGCCAGCATCTGTAATGTATAGTGTCATGCCTATGTGACATGAGGCCAGCATCTGTGATGTATAGTATCATGCATATGTGACCTGAGGCCAGCATCCCTGAGGTATAGTGTCATGCCTATGTGACCTGAGGCCAGCATCTGTGATGTATAGTGTCATGCCTATGTGACATGAGGCCAGCATCTGTGATGTATAGTATCATGCCTATGTGACCTGAGGCCAGCATCTGTGATGTATAGTGTCATGCCTATGTGACATGAGGCCAGCCTTCGTGATGTATGGTGTCATGCCTATGTGACCTGAGGCCAGCATCTGTGATGTATAGTGTCATGCCTATGTGACCTGAGGCCAGCATCTGTGAGGTATAGTGTCATGCTTATGTGCCCTGAGGCCAGCATCTGTGAGGTATAGTGTCATGCCTATGTGCCCTGAGGCCAGCATCTGTGATGTATGGTGTCATGCCTATGTGCCCTGAGGCCAGCATCTGTGAGGTATAGTGTCATGCCTATGTGCCCTGAGGCCAGCATCTGTGAGGTATAGTGTCATGCCTATGTGCCCTGAGGCCAGCATCTGTGATGTATGGTGTCATGCCTATGTGACCTGAGGCCAGCATCCCTGAGGTATAGTGTCATGCCTATGTGACCTGAGGCCAGCATCTGTGATGTATAGTGTCATGCCTATGTGACATGAGGCCAGCATCTGTGATGTATAGTATCATGCCTATGTGACCTGAGGCCAGCATCTGTGATGTATATTGTCATGCCTATGTGACATGAGGCCAGCCTCTGTGATGTATGGTGTCATGCCTATGTGACCTGAGGCCAGCATCTGTGATGTATGGTGTCATGCCTATGTGCCCTGAGGCCAGCATCTGTGATGTATAGTGTCATGCCTATGTGACATGAGGCCAGCATCTGTGATGTATAGTGTCATGCCTATGTGACCTGAGGCCAGCATCTGTGATGTATAGTGTCATGCCTATGTGACCTGAGGCCAGCATCTGTAATGTATAGTGTCATGCCTATGTGACATGAGGCCAGCATCTGTGATGTATAGTATCATGCATATGTGACCTGAGGCCAGCATCCCTGAGGTATAGTGTCATGCCTATGTGACCTGAGGCCAGCATCTGTGATGTATAGTGTCATGCCTATGTGACATGAGGCCTGCATCTGTGATGTATAGTATCATGCCTATGTGACCTGAGGCCAGCATCTGTGATGTATAGTGTCATGCCTATGTGACATGAGGCCAGCCTCTGTGAGGTATAGTGTCATGCCTATGTGCCCTGAGGCCAGCATCTGTGATGTATGGTGTCATGCCTATGTGCCCTGAGGCCAGCATCTGTGAGGTATAGTGTCATGCCTATGTGCCCTGAGGCCAGCATCTGTGAGGTATAGTGTCATGCCTATGTGACCTGAGGCCAGCATCTGTGATGTATGGTGTCATGCCTATGTGACCTGAGGCCAGCATCTGTGATGTATGGTGTCATGCCTATGTGACCTGAGGCCAGCATCTGTGATGTATAGTGTCATGCCTATGTGCCCTGAGGCCAGCATCTGTGATGTATGGTGTCATGCCTATGTGACCTGAGGCCAGCATCTGTGATGTATGGTGTCATGCCTATGTGACCTGAGGCCAGCATCTGTGATGTATAGTGTCATGCCTATGTGACCTGAGGCCAGCATCTGTGATGTATAGTGTCAAGCCTATGTGACCTGAGGCCAGCATCCCTGAGGTATAGTGTCATGCCTATGTAACATGAGCCCAGCATCCCTGAGGTATAGTGTCATGCCTATGTGACCTGAGGCCAGCATCTGTGAGGTATAGTGTCATGCCTATGTGACCTGAGGCCAGCATCTGTGAGGTACATCTTTGAGGTATAGTCATCTTATACAAGAGTCATCTTATATTTGAGTAAATACGGTAGTTCGTACATGAACCAAGGAAAGTGTATTTGAAGCATGATAACTGCCCATATATGAGTGGATGCCTGCACATTTAAAGTATGGTACTCTGCCTGTATCTATGTAGACATAAAGATAAAGGCTCAGAAAAAAACTTATCTGCAATCTATTCCTTATCAGTTTCCTGTTTTATCAGAGATTAGACTGGCAGATAAGTCCCGATGGGCTGGGATGCTATCTATTCCTGTATATATGTATTTTGTGTATCAATATGTCATCCTGTCAGTCACACTGTCCACCAGAGGCACACGCAAACTATTACCTCTGGCCAACCCAGATTAGTATTCATCCGGTCCTATTTTTACTGGCCATGTGCTCAAGAACTGTCATTGTGTTGTAAATGTGATTGGCATGTTAACATCTCTTAATATCAAATATGAAGTTGCCTTGAGATGCATTAGAGTTCATTTCTTAACATTTGAACATTTTGTGTTGGTTAGTTTAACCAAAAGTATAACAGATTAAAAGAATTCAAATTATAAACAAAGCGGCCATCTTTGTTGTGGTTCCGCCTTATCACACCCCTAGAAAATGGCTCCTCCGATTGAGAAAGTAGTTCCAAGTTTTATTTCACTTAATAGTTGTTTCTATATGCACAAACTTTTGTATTTAGGGTGAAATATATCATATTTTACCAATCTGAGTACAATCTAAGAAATAAAAATAAGTAAGACGGACAGTTGCATGAAAATTGGTGGATGTGCTGAACCAGCACCAAAAGGCACCTTGTACAGAGGTGATAGGTTCACCAAGTCGCCCTCTGGTGGAGTTTGCCTGTCAGTATAATAAAGAATACAATACAATAAAAATAGAAAGCTCAATCCCAGATACAGCACAAATGGCTCTAACTGGACATCTGTAAGACAAGTTATCGTATGTTTGACACCAAGGACTGGTCTAAACATGTTTTTGCTGAGTTACATCAGTGTGGTGTCATGTCAGTGCAGACAAATATCAGCCTATTTTCCAAGCATTTTGTCATGTTAACATGAACAGGTCTACATTCACAAATACGTTGGACATGACAAGTGTGAACTGTATCAATGTTAACATGGTCTGATAGCATTATAAAGTAGAAACACACTGCACAGAGATACCCATCATCTGACATTTTGTGCAGAGCTCAGTTCGTTTTCCCTTCACACCTGAGCCACTGAGCGATCATCACACCTATCATGCCACTACCAGTTTTATACTTTCATCTTTTGTTTAATGCACATGATCAACAAATATTTCGTCATTATACTTCTCAGCCAGTAATTTAAATAATAAATCATAAAATCAACTCATTAGCCTTCTTTAATGTCACATGTTGCTCCGAGTAAGTGAAATATAAGTAGACATGTATCTCTGCTACAGATCACCAACTAGTCAATGTTTATCAAATGGGACACTTTCTTTCATAAAGTGATTTGATAACTTTCTCTGATTGTAGCAATCATGGGAGACGGGGTTAAAGCCACATTCCACACCACTCCATTTAGAGGCACAAAAAATCACCAAAAATTCATCAGTGGTGCGAGATCTGAATTCTACAAATTTTTGCTTTCCACTTTTTTTGGGCGTAAATTTGTTTTGTGTAAATTACTTTTTCTTTGGCCAAAAATTATCATTTACAAAATCAAACTAAACAGATGCACCAGATGTTGTTACCATTATAGACACTGGAAGTAACGATACTGGACGTGGAAGAGAATAATTGAGCAGCAATTTCAAAATGGCAATGTGTTGTCATATGGACATTTTTACAGGTAGAATATCTTTGTTGTTTAATAATGTATATTAAGGTTATTTTGTGTAATTTGATATCTACATTCATATCAAATAATCATCCTCTCCTATATCACTATCATAATGTCAATAACTACACTTTTGAGCTAGAAAAACCTTTGGTGGTTAACTTTGTCTATAATGTGTATTTCCATATGAGATGAGTGGAAAACACATGTAGATCTAATCTTATGATATCAGTCTTGTCAAAATAAATACATTAATGACTCTGTTGCACAATTGGATTTGGTTTAACAAAGAGAATAGCTAATATGCAGCTACAAAATTGCTCACTTTATCCAATGTCCCTATATATACCCAGATAAGAAATGTGTGAAGGAGAGAAAGGGTGGATGGACCAACTGATGGACAGACAGGGTGATTACTAAGCGACACTATTTCCAGGGCTTCATTTATGCAAGGATCGTTTGGATGGTTTCGGTTCTTTCTCTGCAGCATGTCTGAGAGTTAGAACCAAACATATATTTGGTCACATATGAATATGATCAAATGAGGTCATACAGAGCTATTGTGTGAACATATTGTGCCAAGCATGAGGTATGCTTGACCAAACACTGCTCACACATATAGGTCACATAAGGTCACACATAAGGTCACACATTGCCTTCATTTGCCATCTCATGTTTTTGTGTGACCAAATAACTGTTTAGCAGCAACTGTTTAATGGCAAGTCCCATGGCTTCAGCTGAATGTGAGATGTGAAGAGAGGCCCCACAGTTTACTTGATCACGCTAACTGCTAGGCCTCATTACTGTTCTCTGTCTTTGATCTCACTCGCCAACTTACCTTGGGTCTTAATAGGGTTCCTGCAATTCGCATCTCACATCCATTTCTTATCTCCTAATAGATGTGTTCACATTTCTTGCAAAGATCCATCTATGTATCTGCGAGATTCAGCTGCCAGTAAAATGTCTTATTTCTCCATCAGATCATGTACTTATTGAGCACAAAACCACCAAGCAGAGCTTAGAGTGAGTATCTTCCACTGGCAGGAGTGAGTCGTGTCCTCAGTCAGCTTGGGATCTCTTCTGGTGTAATATCAGAGAGTCTGCAGAGGCAAAGGAGGAGGGTCGGTAATGAGGGAGTGAATGATCAGAGAAGGGCCCGGCTTGGCACCCCTCGTCTCAGCCAGGCAGTGTAAATCACACCGAGGGTGGCCAGGGTGAGGCTCCCTTGGTCACACCAATTACACTTCTCAGTCTGGCACCAACACCATTTTAAATCTGCCATCACATCTATCCCCCAAACAACACATCCTCATTCTCACTCCATTATAATTGACAGCTACTCCTTCAATTGCCAAATATTTTTTTATGCCAAAAGGTTAATACTTCTCTTGCAACTCATTTGTTTTGGCATCTATTTTTTTTAATATTTCATTTTTTTTAAAATAAAATTGGTGCACATAGGTTTGTACTTTATGAACACAAGATTTGGGTTGTGAGTTATGCAGTAATAAGTGTCAGTGGCTAGATTGTATGCCACATGTGGAGTGTGCTATATGGTGAGACTATGTGTAGCTGGGGCTACATGTTGCCACAAATAATCTCAATCCTGTATGAGCTTCCCCACTTTCATCATCACACTCCTATCTTACAATCTGCTGCGGATGTCTGAGGGATAAAACTGAGCTTACATGCATATATAAATATATGCTCATGATTCACATATATATACGTCATTCAAATCCAACAAAATAGTCTATCTTATGTTTTATGCAGAGAGGATTATAATGCAATTGAAAACTGGATACATTATGGATGAAATAGACTATGAGTTGGGACCAATCATATATTTAGCTCTAACAACAAAACAATTAACTCTTGCAATAGCAATGCATGACCATGTTTTGTCAATTCTATTTGTAACTAAATAACTGTTTAACCTTGTTTGACGTAATCCAGTACCTTTTTAGACCAAGCATCACCTGATGCACAATTCAATTTGTATTTTGATAAACATTCTGCCAACACATATCAAATATATATATCTGCAGTTGTCAAGTTGACTGACCTTGCCTACATGTAAACAAGAATAAAATAGTCATCATCTTCTATATAGATGTTTTTCTGGCAATAAAAAAATTTCTAATCAACTTTTTGCTTGACAAGCTGCAATACCAGGAGACCAAACTGGCAATGCAAACTGAGCACAATGTGCCAGTCCATGACCTGTAAAACCTTCACACCAGCTCCCAAGACCCCTGTTTACTTGACCAATACCCAACCCAACCCTAATGAATTAAATTACAAATGATCCAACACTGGTCAAATTCTATTTCCTAAATGTCTTTTTGCATCGAAGCAAGTCGACGCACTTAGTGTTCAAATCGGTAGATTTGCTAAGGCGTCCTCAGGTGTACAAAGGCTTCTCAACAGCTTTGAAGTCAATATTGATTTCAACCGGCCAATCCAATTTTGGAAATTGTATTCCAAGCGAGTCAGAGACACGCTGCTGTTAATTATGGGGTGGCACATTAATTGTTCTTGGATTACATACTTTTACCAAATGTGCTCCAATAGATTGTTGGCAATTTCCTGTGAGTAGAATTTCAATGACATTTGCATCACCCAAAGTAAAAGCTTGTGTTGATCCTTTCTCACCTTCCAACAATATACTAGAGTGGTAGGAAACCATGGGGTATTCTCAAACCACATCTGCTAAATAATTTTGGTACATTATATGGAGTCCATTTAAACTTTGAAAGAAAACCCAATTAACATTTATTTCTGACTTTCGAAGAGTATAAAGGATATTTTTGAATTAAACATGCTCAGATTTTCAATGACCCTTTCACATGGATTTGCAAATTTGTCCACATACCAAGTGATGAGTAGACTGAGAGAACTCTAGTGCATACATGGAAACCTGAATGCAAATATTATTTCTGCTAACAATGAAGATGGCATCCTTTGCAGAACAGATTCCCCGGCCATAGAAATCAATGTTAATCTCATCGCAAGCGATATTTATACAAGGAATTAGCTGATCCAACATACAAACTGTTTGGCATTGTTTATGAGCACTGCCTCCCATCTCAGGCCATTCTCCCGACTACTGGCAGGCAAAACCCTACCGGCCTCTCCAATTAGAATACTACAATAACACCATTTCCTCTCGTTCATCTGCACATTTGGAGAAGTAATTGTGCACTTTGTACTCACACTGTCTTATTGGTAATCGTATTGTGTTTGGCCAACTTCATGCATGAGTCTCCAGAGGCGACGCTGCTACCAGATCAGCACAACCTGCAGCAGAAAGCAATGCAATTAGATTGGCAGAAAAAAAGATAACCAAATTGGATTATGTCTCCAAGAACAGTCTGCACTGGATGATCATGATAATATAAACCCTAATGATTACATCATATTGTATTATCCACATTTATATATTCTAATCCCATTACAAAAAAATGCTATAAAATAGTTATGTTAATGCTTTCTTCAATGTTCAACATTTTTAGAGTTTTGGAATATACCCATACAACCCAAGCAGGTTTATTTCCATGGCATTCACTATAAAGCAACTAGTGCCCTTCTAAAAGCCACTAAGTATCAAAGGAGAGCATAAACACATCCAGTTAAACATAAAATAATTGACTAATAAAAAACCTCTAATGAGTATTTGAGACCATGGGTATCTGAGATGAAGCTTTCACATTTTGTGATTGATGGAAGTAATGTGAAACATTAACTGTAATTAATAGTTAATTAGTGTCTTTTAGGTAACAAAAAATAAATGTATGTGACGCTTTATATGCATCGTATGGCAAAATTTACTGGTGACAAAATCTTTGTTATCACTGATTAGTCAGGGCTCGACATTAACCGCTTGCCCGGCGCTATTTTTGTGGTGACCGGGCAAGTCCGGGCAACCACAGATTTCTCATATGCTTGCCCGCCGGGTAAGTGACTTATTCAACGAATAATTTACCTCAATGTGAAGGCCCGTAGCGAAACGTAAAATCCGCCATTGTTGTGCGCATTTGATTCTGCCCGGCGGGGGTTCAATTCGTGGAAAGTCGAGTACAAGATACCTTTTAAAGCCCGCAAAGCGATTGATTTTGATCACGTGTGCGCGGCGCACATTTTAATTATCAAATGCACCCATTCGCCTGGTCCCCTATCGTGATTTCTTTATAAATTTAATGAAAAAAAGATGGGGTAACAGTCAAAAACTTCGTACATCTTCGGATATGCTCGGCTCGTTTCGCACTGGCTGCTGAGACATTTGGAACGTTAATTGGCGCCATTCCACAGTGATGAACAGTTGCTTTCAAGACCGCATGACCAAAAGTGGTGCAGGTGCTACACTACTATTCAGACATCTCTATGTCAGTTACAAGGCAATCTTGTCTCGCTTGTCATAACAGATGGATGGATTGGAAGAGGAGGGTGGAAGGTGTTACCATGGTTACAGAACATGTGGAGAAAGAGATATATATATATATATATATATATATATATATATATATATATATATATATATATATATATATATATATATATATATATATATATATATATATATATATATATCCACTCATATATATATATATATATACTGATGCAAAGCACTGCTGCTTTGCATAGGCGTGCCTAAAACCTGCTGCCAAAAAATCCGCTGCTTTCCGGGTAAGTAGAATACAATTCAGGGTAAGTAGATTTTGACTGTCACTTACCCTGTGGGTAAGTGAGTCAAAATAGTTAATGTCAAGCCCTGTTAGTAATAAAAGGGTCCTGTTATATTGTTACAAATGTCTCTCATGATAATGGTCACACATTTGACATTCAACAGGTAGCATATGATGAGAAGCAAAAAAATGGCTGACTGGCCATTACAGGAGTAGAAGCCTAAGTGTAAAATGATCCCTTACCAAGGCTGACTAATACTCAGAGTGAGTGACCAAAGACGGCAGATGCCTATAAACCTGTCATATACCTGCCCTTTACACCTCCTGCATCTTTGATGTTGCCCTGCAATGCATCATCTCTCACACTGCTGATGCATCCTGGACCTTCACTTCACCCATAATGCACCAGTAATGTTGCCACCTAAGGGTCAACCATGTTCCTCCCCCTTTCTCATCCCTGAAGATTCTGACACGTCTTATCATATACTGAGTCTGAGACTGAGATTGAGATTGAGATTAAGATTGAAGCCATATCTGACATCAATAGATTAAATCAGGGGCATTCTGATATTTATCTCGGGAGTTTCTCTTTGGCACATATTGGATTATGATGGAATCCAATATGGTGGTCAATAACTATTTGAAATAGTTAACTACCATTCAAAAAGGTCTAGTTCAAGATCATTCAAAATAGTCTCGTTTAAAATCATTCAAAATGGTCAAGTTTAAAACTTTCCAAAAATTACGATTTCCTGAGGTCAAGCTTTTCAATTCAAGGGATTTTGAATTTGAGACAAATTAACTGTATAATAAAAGGACTGAACTGTAACAAAGTGCAATTAAGACATTTATCATTTACAATGCAGAATATTTTGAATCCAATTTAAGATGATTTGTTCTGTGGAAAGTTCACACTAGACTCATATACTAGAATAAACGACCATATCAAATATTCCAGCTAGCTTCTAATGAGGAATTAACTATGCAAACAACGGTATGTAAATATTACATACCTACCTAACCATATATTGATATATATATATTTTACAATAGAAGAAAATAGTAGAGAGGAATTAGGCTAAGCCAAAGTTCACCGCATCCCTCGGATGCTGAGCTAGAATTTATGATGGGTTAGCAGCAAGTCACATTAAATTGTGTGGTGGAAGTGGCTCCCGCGTGTGTCAGGTGAGTGACTTGTGTGTCAGGCTGTGCACCCTTCCTCCCATATTGATCATTTCTGCCCAGTACGTCCGACCATCTCACCCACCTCCGCACATCCAGCCTCCGTTGCCACTTGCCTGCCCTTAATGAACAAATTCCGCTCATATTTCGGCCTGGGCGACCATTCTTTATTCCTTGCACACTAGTTTATGTATGTGTTCCCTGTTAAGGTTTCTAGCAAGTTGCCACCCCTGCCTCTACCATCACCCAATCTACTACTCGTTTGTATGGATGATATGCACAGGACTTCATCGAGACTTGCAAACTGACTGGGACACTAAGCTTCAAATCACTACATGCATACTGGGTCATGATGCACTCTGGTTTTGATGGACTCTTTCAACAGCAAGTCATTCTAGGTTTGAGATCCTTGATGTAGGTATTTTTGTGATGAGAATCAATATTTACACAAATCTAAATTTTTCTGATGATCTTAACAGCAATGCATTAAATCAACAGCAGCTATCAAAACATCATTCATATCCTATGAATTTTAAATGAATATATCATTTAGAAGTGTGTTTTTTCATTGCCAAATGAAATCTCTCTTTTATTTATAAACTACTCACATCCTTTTATCATGAATGAAAATTGGGTTTACAGTGTGTATTAGATTGCCTGGAATTTCTGATTTTCTTGCTGATATGAAGCATGAAATGAATATGTCAATATTGGATGAATAAAAGCGATATAAATATTGCCATTTACAAAATTCAAAACAAAGGGTTTCTCAAATTATCAGTGTCTTCTGTTCAGCCTTTGGAACAATTCTGTGAAGATACAACCAATATCTCCTTTGTCTATCCATTATTCATTGCTAACGAAAAGAGAAAAGCAAGTTGAACTGCTTAGTGGCTGTACCAGGATGAAGACAAGCTGTGACTTGATGAGGATGGACACTGCCTTACCTCACACCACTGACAAACTTGCTCACACCATGTCATCACGTAATACTTAACATTACAGCTCATCCACCTAATGTTGGCATATTGCAACTTATCTTCACAATCGAGGGCATCTAAAGTCACTGATCACTTGTTGATAAAAGCCATCTCACTCGCTGAAGAATCAAGCCCTACAGGACGGAGAGAAACGATATCGCCAGCTGTCGCCACTATGAACACATCGATTGTCACATGAAAGCGAAAACATCTTGCCTTGACTGGAGTCTTAGTTCTCGCCAATGATGTAATGAAGCAGTACTTTCTTTTCAGCTCCATTGGCTCTAATAGGCTCCAGCCTTAATCACTAAGATATGACTGGCCTGATTGAATGCCTGTAATATAAAGCACGTGATGTGACACGTTAGACTCTCTGAGAAGCTACTCCTCTCATATTCTCTCCTCCGCAGCTAATTGCATCATATCCTCACCACCACTATACATATGGATTTGCCACTTTTGTCCTGAGAACTCTGCAATATTCATGGGTGTAATTTTCAGCTTGAAGTCTTCTGGCAGCATGAAGCTCATATTAAGGGCAAGTACAGTAAATCTGGTCATAGTTATGGCATTCTACACAAATAAAATGCCACCCAGAATCTAATCAGAACATGAATAATGCAAGAATGGTGTCTCATGAAGACGAAAAGCAGTTAAAACTGACCTCATCTGGTACCTGGGTTTGTAACAGTCCTATGGCCAGAAGGGCAGGGTTGCATACCAAGACAGAGGTCATTTCAGCATCAATATTTTAGGCTTTTATGGCAATAATCTGTGCTAAAAGAACACTTTGATGCCCTAATTCTTCATGACGATGAATATCTGATCATCTCCCAGATCCTTAATACATAGTTATGTTTGCTAATGCCAAGTTGTGTTTGCCTGTTTCTCCTCCACTAAGAAATCAAAAGTATACTTGCATCAACATCTCAAAATAGGCATCAAATGTTAACTGGCATTCACTTATTGAAAACAAATATTTTGAAACAACTATGCATTTAAAAGCATTGGTAAAGATAAGTAATGTTTTGTTTTTATTCAATGAGGCTCAGGTTTTCTGTGCTGACTTTTTAGAAAGCATCTTTAAGAGTAAAAAAAAGTAGTTTCACTAATGAGAAATATGACTCTCTATAGATGAGAAATATAGCTGAATAGAACTCATCTATGACAGCAATGTACTCGTGTCAGGTGGCTTTCCCAGACAATGGAATAAGCAGGGGCTGGTGGCATCGATGACCTATGCCTCTAGTCAGCACCATGCCATATTACTCTATGATGCCCTCTAAGATGACCCATCTTCACTACAGCCCTTCAGCCACACTTGCACAATGTGTCCCAGCAGAGGTCATCAGTGGCTGGTGACCCAAGGACCTTATTCTGTCACCCACATAATGGAAGATCCTGCAGGGGCGATGAGAGAATGCACCGAGTCTGCAAAGGTTGTAACATTAGCACGAGTAGTGAGGGACCTCTGAGGCTGCCCCAACACACACTCACAATATGAATATGCCACTTGAGTTCATAAAATATTGTCTAATACCTGCTGTGGTGATGAGGGCACTGGTCCAGACCAGGACATGAAAGGTCCTGCTGGGCCCCCCCTCTAATGGTGTGCAGCTCATCACCACGCACACCATAACCTAGTCTATCTTCGGCTTTTTTCAAAAGCATTTTAGTATTGGACCCTTGAATATATGGACTCCTGCATACAACCACGAGAAATGTATGCTTTGTTCTCTTTTTTTACCATACTTAAAATAGAATGCTTATCTTGTTCATTCATAAAAAATGTATGCCTAATAACGGAGGTATGCTGTCCTCCATTAAAGAAACCTTTTATAAACATTCTGTATTTTTAATGACCACTTAATCAAACATGAACTGGGAAGACCTTAGGTGTACCCTTTACTAACTTTCACTTTTTTCCAGTAAGTGCTGTCCCACTAGATTATCATGGATACATAACAGGATTGAGATATTTGCGAGTGGCTTTAAAGGCTCCGCCCTTTATTTGTGTCCTGTGAGTACCCCTGGCAAGCCTCCATGCCATACATTGTGGTCTGACCTTTTTACTATGCAGTCCAGCTTTAGTGTGGCTTTGCTCCTGTTGCTGTCACATTGCATTGTGTTGGGTCTCTTGTTTGACTGAGAAGACCTTTCTCCAGACCATGAGGTCATGCTTAAAAATCTGGGCAATACCCTTGGGTATTTACAGAAATTTGGTTCTGACAGGTTTCAGAAAAAAATGCATGCTCTGCAATATATGAAATATGAAACGTCTGCTATTTACAATTGCATCAAATTCTTCCTGATTTTTGTTGTTCACTATCAAGGTCATTTTATTAAGGTCAAGATCAAAAGGTGGAATTCACATGAAATTGCATTAGTACAGCTAGGGATATATATGTGTGAAATACATCATATTCATAGTTGCTGATAACCTTAAAACTCACCCAAACTCTTCTTTATAATAATCTGTGTTTTCAATATGATAGAATTCCACTCACTTTTGAAAATGACTTCAAAAATTGATGTGGTCATTCATCATCAATCTCATACATGCTCTTCTATTGAAATTATGGACAAAAGTCACAGATTATTGAGCACATACAGGCCCTTCTGTAAAGTGACCAAAAGGAATGAATTCTATTGATTTTTTCAAAAGTTATTTGACAAAGAGCATACTTGAATGGTGGAAATATTCTTCGGTGCCAATAAGTTGTAAAAGAGATAAACAGATATACCTATCTGCATATGAATTTCTTCACTTTTCAGGCAGAGAATCTATTGCTGTGGGCTGGATTAGGCTTTTTTTTAACAAAGAGTCTTTGTTACCTGATTCAACAAGAGAATGTCTGACTTTTAAGTTAATTTATATTTCATTCATGAGTCTGGTGGGAATGGAACTCCTGACCTGTGAACTGGCCACCACAGTATCCTCTTGACCACTCATCACCTTCTCAGCTTGGCATCAGTCTGCCATGCCCTGTAGCATAAGAGAGAGGGGGCAGCACACCATGTGACCTCATTGCTGATGCTGGACATGCCTCCCTCTGGGCTGATATTGGTCAGTGATGTCCTCCCAACATGTGGCCCATGTCAAACCCCACACCATCCACTGTACCTTCTCCTCACTGCTCTCAACCTGTCACATTTGATTTGTATACTCCTAATTCCCAATATGGCCTCCTCAAAAGAAGCCAGATACAGTTTTATTTCATATGCCACAAACATCAAGATTTGAGCAACAGAATAAAAGGCTTTGTTCCATGGAGTATAAAACCTGAAGCACAAGAATAAAGAACAAACAATGGACAGAGTCATGGCTGAAATTAATTGCGAATGTACTAGAAGGTTTTCATTATGTGGCACCAGCAGTTTAGATTGTTTCTGTTTCTTCAGCTAAATTACATTTGGAACTCATTCCACTTCAGCCCTCCACTATTAAAATAGGTCACATGCTGAAAGACAGAGGTCTCACATCACGTTTGACCTTTCTAATTGACCTTGACCAAACTACTTGACCTCTGTCAGAGCCATCTACTGGCTGACATCCAATAACAGACATCAATTATCTAACAAGAGGTCTGTTAATTGACTTGTGCCTATGTTTTACTGGTAGCAATAGCTCTGTTGTAACCTCCAATTGTGATATGCCATACATACATGTAGTCTGCCACTCTCTGATAAACAGACACCCAATTTCTACCCAATATACCCAATTTCTATGTAAAGGGGGTACCATCTACAATTCTACAATCATATCTCCAAATATAAACTGAATCAAAATGATATTAAAATCTATGCTGAATAGATTTATAAAATTTGTCTTCTTCACAAAGAAACAATTTCGCTTAAATCCCTGTTTTTTATGCAGCTATAGCTATCAATAGTTTCTCTCATCAATTTGGCAGCGGAAAGACAAATAACTGGCTTACCACTTACATGTGACATGTGGAAACTAAAGACACAATGCAGATCTCCTAAACTGACATTTGATCATAAAGTAACTTGATGTTCTCTTGATCATGCTGATGTTAATAAATCTTCGTCAATTTCAATAACAATCTTATCTTGGGATTATCACAACTGGGTCATCTCTGAGAAATCGAGACCCTCCAATTATGTGTGGCTTGTTATGTTGTGCACTGCATGAAACAAGTCACATGGCTCTTTTGCATGATACACTACTTGCCCCTTTCCTATGATCAATGACCTTGCCATTTCAAGATGCAAACAGAGCCATGTCTGTCTTGAAAACACGATTTTATCTTGGAAACCATATGGACCCGTTCTGGTTTATATTTGTACAACGTTTGGACCTTGGGGTGAAATATGTTGAGACAAAACAATAGTTCCCAGCTTCCAAAGTTTCTAGAAAAAATGACTTCTGTTGTGAACTTGAAACCAATAGCATAAAAATAGTGAAGTGTCCATATATATTACAAATGAAAATTGAATTTCATACAAGGAAATATATTGACAGAGGTATGACAAAAACTAGTTGTGAACTCCCATGGTGTGTATGCTATGAACAATGAATCACACAAACACGAGCTGCTAACATGTGTGCAGCCCCAAACAAACACCCTTACATTTGCAAGAAATATGTGTGGTAGGTAGGGGTCTCTCACTTCCAAGGATCGGCACAGGATTAAATAACCAGTTTGTCAGCATTCCTGGATTACATCCCATTCTGTATTGCCACCCCTGGTTTCGGTACATTACATGCATGTGATTTCATCAAATTGGCACAAAAGGGCAATTAGCTTTATGGATCTGTCATTATAACATTGATGTGTTATCATTTAATATGGAAATATGCAATGAAAACATAAGGCATATCAAGATAATATCACTACCATTTCATCTATTTACAGATTGTGATCTAGCATTTACAGGTTTTCTTACTATAGTTGAAATTTTTCAGTTTAAACAGAGTTGAGATGGATCTGTATTGTATATTCACATAATAGTTAACATGATCCCAGTAGCAGAACCTTGCAGTTGTGCTTGGTTTCCAAACACTTTGCCTGTAAAAAAATCTAAACAAATCACAACATTGTAAAATGATACTTCCGTGCTTAGAAAAAATATCTTGATGCACAGACACAATTGGTAAAAAGAGACAATTGTTTTTGCATACTTATGTGTCCTGCCTTGAAAAACAGAAATATGAAAAAGCCTGAAGCCGAATGAACTTTCATTTATATAATGTTATGCAAAACAATTCCTTATAAAAATAGGGGAAAAAAACAATATTAGCATCACTTCCACAAATTACAAAAGAAAAACTTTTTATTATATGCATTTTTTTAAAAATTAATTTTGCATTTTTATAATATATTCTATTTTTTTCAGCATTAGGAATCACCAATGTTAATCACTGGACTCACCAGTGAAACATGTTATATGATAAATTAATATGTACTCCAGTTTAATTTAACCTGACAATGTATCATTTATATGACATTTTACCAGAGCAAAATCTCATAAATATAAGCAAATTGCTTTCATAAAGACAGAACAATGTTAAATAAATCAAATAAACATTTAAAGTTTCTATTGCACGTCTATCCTATTGTAATTTTCAAATTACATTTCCTATTCTATGTTTTAGATTCAAGCACAAAATAAATTGCTCTTAACATGTCTACAATTTCAAAACAGAGTTATGGCAATTTCATGTTCAAAACTCTTTTTCATCTTATTATTTTATATTCCATAGTTAGCATTCCTAATATTTAGAAACTATATAAGTCTTCAAAATGAGACAATCTTTGGTATGGTTACCACAACATGATGATGTCATACCTAAACTCATGATTTATTCATAATTAAATATAAACAAATGTATGGCATCATAATAATAACTAAAAAATAAAAATGTTGAAGATTAGGGCTTGACATAGAATCTGTGACATAGATAGGGGGATTGGATAGGGGGATTGGATAGGGGGATTGGATAGGGGGATTGGAGACACAGACTAGGGCTGGGAAGTATAAAGATTAGGGCTGGAGAGGACATAGATGGGGGATTGGAGACACAGACTAGGCCTGGGGAGGATACAGATTGTGGCTGGAGAGGACATAGATGGGGGATTGGAGACAGACTAGGGCTGGGGAGGATAAAGATTAGGGCTGGAGAGGACATAGATGGGGGATTGGAGAGACAGATTAGGGCTGGGAGGTATAAAGATTAGGGCTGGAGAGGACATAGATGGGGGATTGGAGAGACAGATTAGGCTAGGGTTGGGAGGATAATGATTAGGGCTGGAGAGGACATAGATGGGGGATTGGAGACACAGACTAGGGCTGGGGAGGATAAAGATTAGGGCTGGAGAGGACATAGATGGGGGATTGGAGAGACAGATTAGGGCTGGGGAGGATATAGATTAGGGCTGGAGAGGACATAGATGGGGGATTGGAGACACAGACTAGGGCTGGGGAGGATACAGATTAGGGCTGGAGAGGACATAGATGGGGGATTGGAGAGACAGATTAGGGCTGGGAGGTATAAAGATTAGGGCTGGAGAGGACATAGATGGGGGATTGGAGACACACACTAGGGCTGGGGAGGATAAAGATTAGGGCTGGAGAAGACATAGATGGGGGTTGGAGACAGACTAGGGCTGGGGAGGATATAGATTAGGGCTGGAGAGGACATAGATGGGGATTGGAGACACACACTAGGGCTGGGGAGGATAAAGATTAGGGATGGTGGTCACAGCTTAGAGATGGAGGAGACAAATTAGTGTTGGGATATTCATTAGCAATTGAGAGTACACAGATACTTCTCCAATTTCATGCAAATTATTAGTCACTCATTTGTTTCTCATTTCCTTCTTAATATCATTTTGTTTTCTGTCTGAAAGTAAACAGTTCATCATGAAAAATAAATCTTTGTTGGGAGACTTGATATCCAGAAGAGATAAAAAATTATAAACATATTATGATTCAAGTTCAAAAACATGATTTGGTGAACAATTACCGCAAGAAATATTAAGTTGGAAAACATTTGATAGCAGGAGAATTGAGATAAGGTGGCAATTTGTTGCTTGTTTTGACATTGTGTCAAATCTAATTGTTGTGTGTTCTTGACCTATCTATCATGAGCGACTGTCATTCCATCCCAGACTGACAGCGTGAAACGTAACAGAACTGCCCCATTAATTTACTAAAAACTGCTTTTTCATGCAAGGCAATCAGCAGGCAGCAACCATTGGAACACATGCGGCCAATAACAGACTTGTAGACAATTTGAGGCTGTGGACAATGATTACAAACTGCAATTCAGCTGCCTCAATGGCTACAACACACAATATTATATTTGCTTGTAATTTTTCTTGGGGTGATTCAAAGCCTCCCTCAGTGACTGTTTTTTTTAGCATCCAAAGGAATACACGCTTTTGTGGAACAAAAGAAATACTAAAAGTGAGCCTAATCAAAGAGCTATGACAATGGTGAACCTGCTCCATAAATCAAACATTACAGAGTGGCACTACACACATGGCAGGATTTGGACAATAACGTGGGATGAAGTTGAACTATTAATCAACAGTGTGCATTGTCAACGTACTTCTTCTCAAGTGTAAACAGCCCACAGTCCCAACAGCCACCATGTTTCTGTGCTCCAAGATATTTGCATTCTCCCATTTACAAAGTAGCTGTCCTGTATAAGATGCTATGATCAAAGACATCAAATGCCAATGTCAGCCTACAAACCAGTGCAGATCAAAAGGCAGGGATCTAAGATTGGGTAATTTCCTGCTGAAAAAGGGTGTAAATTCCAATGAGAAATCTCCCAAGTCTATGGCTGAGTTTGGTAACTTTCTTTGTGACCTTCCAATGATGGTTTATTCTTCAAATTCTCCCTTCTGACTCTTCCAGGACGCCAAATATCTTGTTAAAAGCAATAAAGCTTGAGATTGTAATAATTTGACTTGCTTTAACCGGAATCACATAACAGATCAAAGAGATTGCATCAGTTTAGAGAAATCATCATTGTTTTCTATGTATTTTGAATGGCATGCAAAACCATTGATGATGTGAAAGTTGTCTATTTTCTGACAGAGTTGGGAAGCCATTGCTTCAACCTTTGCTATCTGTGGTTGATCTTGAGAGTTATTGCTAACCTAAGCTTATTGACTTGTTTGCCTGTGTTCTTGTACAGTTTGACAAGCAAGCCTCAAAATTCCAACATCAAACAGACAATTGACCACAGGCCATTATTAAATAAGGGGTAAATGATCAACTTCTTTCTTATATGTGCATTGAAATTCAGTATGATTCCTGACAAACATTTTGACAGGTTGCCACCAGTGGGATATCTTCAATTGCCTCAAACAGACTGACATATGCAAAAGGTGGTAGCTCATCTCCCACACTGCAAGAGTATCTGCCCCATGGAGGTCAGTGCAAAGTTGGCCTGCAGATATGACCTGCTCAAGTTTTGATTGGTGCAAATGCCAGTACCTGACCTTTGACCTGTCATGACACAGGGGCCAGGTGAGTTTTCATCACAAGCAGTGCTGAGGAGACCTTATATGGCAGGATTAGTTCACTAAGGTCCACTATTCTACTGCAATATCTGCTAGAGGACAGCTTATAGCAATTGTCCCAATGAGGTTTACATAAATCTTATACATCAACATGGCAAATCAAAGAAAACATGAATGCAACATGATATTACACATCCAACCAGCCTCCTTAATTAAAACAATCAGTCATATGTTCTAACTTTCATTCACCACCAAATTACGCACATATTTTTTTCTATCTCAACCTTCTATCCCATGCTGAAAGCTTTTCTGTATGAATTCATTACAATATCATTGGTTTACTTTTATTTACATACATAAAACAGTTACTTTCACAAGTATTCTCAAGAATCATCAATATGTCATAAGCAGACTTCTTTTAATATAAGTACAATTATACAAAAGAAATGAAGGAATCAATGCTTAAGTTCTTTGTGTCTATATTTCATATTGCTAGCATCTCTCTATTGTGCCATGCAAGATCATCATCATAACAGGAGTAAAGAGAGTCTTATGATACAAAAACAGCATAAAAATCACTGCAAATGGCCATATTATACATACTGTGGGGCAATAACTAGATGCTTCACTGTGTGCATACTAATCACCAGTTCAATATCCGCCACATGAGCAGAACAAGCAGCCAGTATCCTGCACCAGCACACCTCAAATATTAAAGAAGAACGTCAGCAGATTGCTATGTTGCATGAGAAAAGACTGTCGAAGGAAGCTAATAAGGTGTGGAATCCAACCAGAAAGGTACAAACAAATGAAATGCAGATGGGGCTTCTACATAGGCTGCAGATAAATAGTGGACTGGCTAGATAGGCTGCAGATAAATAGCGGACTGGCTAGATAGGCTGCAGATAAATAGCGGACTGGCTAGATAGGCTGCAGATAAATGGCAGACTGGCTAGATAGGCTGCAGATAAATGGCGGACTGGCTAGATAGGCTGCAGATAAATAGCGGACTGGCTAGATAGGCTGCAGATAAATGGCGGACTGGCTAGATAGGCTGCAGATAAATAGCGGACTGGCTAGATAGGCTGCAGATAAATAGCGGACTGGCTAGATAGGCTGCAGATAAATAGCGGACTGGCTAGATAGGCTGCAGATAAATGGTGGACTGGCTAGATAGGCTGCAGATAAATGGTGGACTGGCTAGATAGGCTGCAGATAAATGGTGGACTGGCTAGATAGGCTACAGATAAATGGTGGACTGGCTAGATAGGCTGCAGATAAATGGCGGACTGGCTAGATAGGCTGCAGGTAAATGGCAGACTGGCTAGATAGGCTGCAGATAAAAGGCAGACTGGCTGCTAGATAGGCTGCAGATAAATGGTGGACTGGCTAGATAGGCTGCAGATAAATGGTGGACTGGCTAGATAGGCTGCAGATAAATAGCGGACTGGCTAGATAGGCTGCAGATAAATAGCGGACTGGCTAGATAGGCTGCAGATAAATAGCGGACTGGCTAGATAGGCTGCAGATAAATAGAGGACTGGCTAGATAGGCTGCAGATAAATAGCGGACTGGCTAGATAGGCTGCAGATAAATAGCGGACTGGCTAGATAGGCTGCAGATAAATAGCGGACTGGCTAGATAGGCTGCAGATAAATAGAGGACTGGCTAGATAGGCTGCAGATAAATGGCGGACTGGCTAGATAGGCTGCAGGTAAATGGCAGACTGGCTAGATAGGCTGCAGATAAAAGGCAGACTGGCTGCTAGATAGGCTGCAGATAAATGGTGGACTGGCTAGATAGGCTGCAGATAAATGGTGGACTGGCTAGATAGGCTGCAGATAAAAGGCAGACTGGCCAGATGGGTTGCAGATAAAAGGCAGACTGGCCAGATAGGCTGCAGATAAAAGGCAGACTGGCCAGACAGGCTGCAGATAAAAGGCAGACTGGCCAGATAGGCTGCAGATAAAAGGCAGACTGGCCAGATAGGCTGCAGATAAATGGCGGACTGGCTAGATATGCTGCAGATAAATAGCGGACTGGCTAGATAGGCTGCAGATAAATGGCGGACTGGCTAGATAGGCTGCAGATAAATAGCGGACTGGCTAGATAGGCTGCAGATAAATAGCGGACTGGCTAGATAGGCTGCAGATAAATAGCGGACTGGCTAGATAGGCTGCAGATAAATAGCGGACTGGCTAGATAGGCTGCAGATAAATAGAGGACTGGCTAGATAGGCTGCAGATAAATGGCGGACTGGCTAGATAGGCTGCAGGTAAATGGCAGACTGGCTAGATAGGCTGCAGATAAAAGGCAGACTGGCTGCTAGATAGGCTGCAGATAAATGGTGGACTGGCTAGATAGGCTGCAGATAAATGGTGGACTGGCTAGATAGGCTGCAGATAAAAGGCAGACTGGCCAGATGGGTTGCAGATAAAAGGCAGACTGGCCAGATAGGCTGCAGATAAAAGGCAGACTGGCCAGACAGGCTGCAGATAAAAGGCAGACTGGCCAGATAGGCTGCAGATAAAAGGCAGACTGGCCAGATAGGCTGCAGATAAATGGCGGACTGGCTAGATATGCTGCAGATAAATAGCGGACTGGCTAGATAGGCTGCAGATAAATGGCGGACTGGCTAGATAGGCTGCAGATAAATAGCGGACTGGCTAGATAGGCTGCAGATAAATAGCGGACTGGCTAGATAGGCTGCAGATAAATAGCGGACTGGCTAGATAGGCTGCAGATAAATAGCGGACTGGCTAGATAGGCTGCAGATAAATAGCGGACTGGCTAGATAGGCTGCAGATAAATAGCGGACTGGCTAGATAGGCTGCAGATAAATAGCGGACTGGCTAGATAGGCTGCAGATAAATGGTGGACTGGCTAGATAGGCTGCAGATAAATGGTGGACTGGCTAGATAGGCTGCAGATAAATGGTGGACTGGCTAGATAGGCTACAGATAAATGGTGGACTGGCTAGATAGGCTGCAGATAAATGGCGGACTGGCTAGATAGGCTGCAGGTAAATGGCAGACTGGCTAGATAGGCTGCAGATAAAAGGCAGACTGGCTGCTAGATAGGCTGCAGATAAATGGTGGACTGGCTAGATAGGCTGCAGATAAATGGTGGACTGGCTAGATAGGCTGCAGATAAATAGCGGACTGGCTAGATAGGCTGCAGATAAATAGCGGACTGGCTAGATAGGCTGCAGATAAATAGCGGACTGGCTAGATAGGCTGCAGATAAATAGAGGACTGGCTAGATAGGCTGCAGATAAATAGCGGACTGGCTAGATAGGCTGCAGATAAATAGCGGACTGGCTAGATAGGCTGCAGATAAATAGCGGACTGGCTAGATAGGCTGCAGATAAATAGAGGACTGGCTAGATAGGCTGCAGATAAATGGCGGACTGGCTAGATAGGCTGCAGGTAAATGGCAGACTGGCTAGATAGGCTGCAGATAAAAGGCAGACTGGCTGCTAGATAGGCTGCAGATAAATGGTGGACTGGCTAGATAGGCTGCAGATAAATGGTGGACTGGCTAGATAGGCTGCAGATAAAAGGCAGACTGGCCAGATGGGTTGCAGATAAAAGGCAGACTGGCCAGATAGGCTGCAGATAAAAGGCAGACTGGCCAGACAGGCTGCAGATAAAAGGCAGACTGGCCAGATAGGCTGCAGATAAAAGGCAGACTGGCCAGATAGGCTGCAGATAAATGGCGGACTGGCTAGATATGCTGCAGATAAATAGCGGACTGGCTAGATAGGCTGCAGATAAATGGCGGACTGGCTAGATAGGCTGCAGATAAATAGCGGACTGGCTAGATAGGCTGCAGATAAATAGCGGACTGGCTAGATAGGCTGCAGATAAATAGCGGACTGGCTAGATAGGCTGCAGATAAATAGCGGACTGGCTAGATAGGCTGCAGATAAATAGAGGACTGGCTAGATAGGCTGCAGATAAATGGCGGACTGGCTAGATAGGCTGCAGGTAAATGGCAGACTGGCTAGATAGGCTGCAGATAAAAGGCAGACTGGCTGCTAGATAGGCTGCAGATAAATGGTGGACTGGCTAGATAGGCTGCAGATAAATGGTGGACTGGCTAGATAGGCTGCAGATAAAAGGCAGACTGGCCAGATGGGTTGCAGATAAAAGGCAGACTGGCCAGATAGGCTGCAGATAAAAGGCAGACTGGCCAGACAGGCTGCAGATAAAAGGCAGACTGGCCAGATAGGCTGCAGATAAAAGGCAGACTGGCCAGATAGGCTGCAGATAAATGGCGGACTGGCTAGATATGCTGCAGATAAATAGCGGACTGGCTAGATAGGCTGCAGATAAATGGCGGACTGGCTAGATAGGCTGCAGATAAATAGCGGACTGGCTAGATAGGCTGCAGATAAATAGCGGACTGGCTAGATAGGCTGCAGATAAATAGCGGACTGGCTAGATAGGCTGCAGATAAATAGCGGACTGGCTAGATAGGCTGCAGATAAATAGCGGACTGGCTAGATAGGCTGCAGATAAATAGCGGACTGGCTAGATAGGCTGCAGATAAATGGCAGACTGGCTAGATAGGCTGCATATATGAGGTACACTGGCTATAATGGCTGCAGATAAATGGTAGTCTGGCTATATAGGCTTTAGATATAAGATGGACTGGTTACATAGGCTGCATATAAATGGTAGACTAGCTATATCGGCTGCAGATAAGAGGTTTAATGCTTGTATAACCTCTATGTGAGAGAAAGTAGAGATTATATCAAGGAAATGTGACCAAAGGAAGATTGAGGACATATATTGATCAAAAGGGGAAGGCTGACTTTTTTATATTTTTGTATTTATATTATTTGTAACATTTCTTATATTGATTGACCTTACAAAAGCAGACATATTCTGTTATTTTTGGCTCTACAAATAGACATTGTCACAGAGAAAAAGACATAACAACACTCATAGAAAGAATACAGTGTTCCAAAGGAAAATAAAAGTGTGCAATTTGTGAGTAGAGTTAAAGTTGTTACTGCTCTTCCTTGGCAAGCACAGTGACAGTTGCAGCCACTCAGAGTGCCTGCTTTCCTTGTCAGCAATATTGATTGTCCTCCAAAGACATTATAAACAAGAAGCCTTTTTCTTCTAGGACATGTGAGATGTTTTTTTTTAATAGAAAAAAAATCATATTTTCAGATGTTTTGTTTCTCAAGCTGATGTTGGAGATTTCAGTGTATATATTACATACATACACATTGGCCTATTGTTCTCATGTGAGCATTTACTTCCCTCCAACATTTGTGAAACAAAAGATTCCCACTATGTACAATCCTAATTAAAACTTTGCATAAGGGAACAATGGGTGTAAAGTTCAGAATTCCTGTAAACATAACACATCTCTGCGTCCTCCAGCACAAAGTCCAGCCTCATCAAACAGGATCTGATATTGACCACATTCCAAGTTTCACTGCGGTATCGTTCACCCACCTGTGCAGGGAAAGACCATCACAATGCGTGCTGTTTCCAAGAAAAAAAATAGGAACCTATTTGTGAACAGTTGGAAAACAAGTAATTTATATGGGTGACTTATATATGCTTACAAAATGATCAGGGCAAGTAGATCTTGCAAAGTTACTTGTCCTGTGGGCAAGTGCGATGAAGGTTTAATATCAGGTCCAGGACATGCATATATTTCTTAGCAAGGGATGAGGCAAACACCCATCCTGGTATACAGATGCCATAGCCTGTCCTGCCCTGTCTTGCCCTGTCCTGCCCTGCCCTGTCTTGCCCTGTCCTGCCCTCTCCTACCCTGTCTTGCCCTGTCCTGCCCTGCCCTGCCCTGCCCTGCCCTGCCCTGCCCTGCCCTGCCCTGCCCTGCCCTGCCCTGCCCTGCCCTGCCCTGCCCTGCCCTGTCCTGTTCAGCCCTGCTCAGCCCTGTCCTGCCCTGCCCTTCCCCGGGGGATGTAGGCCATCAGTATAATTTATGGCCAGTCTTGTACTAGGACAGCCACAAATATGACAAATGATGGCCATGTTGCCACCAAATAGGGCCATGGGGCTAAGGGAAAGATTACTGACGGGCCTCACAAGATTGTGTCATATACTGCAGCACAGCCTCCAAGCCTTTCATTTATTACAATATAAGTGGTCTATAGTGGACACATATAGACTGGGAGGCCACCATCATGTTGTGATCCCCTTGGCCTGGTCTTCCCAGATCAGCCCTCAATATAGCTGTATCAGAAAGCTATTTGTTCTCATTCCAAACCCATCGCATGCAGCCAGTATATCAGGTGCCCTGGTGCCACCAGTTTAGGGACACTGTATGTTACTCTACAATGTCTCATAGTGAAATTTAGAATTCTACACAATAATCAGCGTTATTACCAGTGTTTAATTCTCTTAATGCCCCTAATGATATCCTGGTTTCTGATCCAGTTCAATGCAGCACTGCACCACATGAAATTGCATGTTTCGCACTGTTACAAATGTACAAACACATGTGGCATGGTGAAACATGCTGCATGACAAAGGCAACATGATGACACACACAGCATAATGACACTTGCAGCATGACACATGCAGCGTACCATATGATGACACATACCACATGATGACACATTCAGCATGATACAAGCAGCACAATGACATATGCAGAATGACACATGGAGCATGATGACACATGGAGCATGATAACACATGGAGCATGATGACACATGGAGCATGATGACACATGGAACATGATGACACATGGAGCAGGATGACACATGGAGCAGGATGACACATACAACATGATGACACATGGAGCATGATGATACGTGGAGCATGATGACACATGAAGCATGATGACACATGGAGCATGATGATACGTGGAGCATGATGACACATACAGCATGATGACACATGGAGCATGACACATGGAGCATGATGACACATGAAGCATGATGACACAAGGAGCATGATGACACACAACAATCCTCTTCTGGAAATGGTGGAAACATATTGTTTGTTAGATCAATTCATAATTGTATGCATCGAAATGGCTCCTGTGATCCAGACAGAAGCCAGAAAATGTAATTGGAGCTGACCAACAAACAGGCCTTGTATGGCCGCCGGCTTGATTAGTGCCCCTACCTGCACTGCACCTTTCCAACAACAATGAGATATTCTCCTCCTCCATCAAAGAGAGATAAATTACAAGGTATACTGCTGAAATAGAAAATATCTCCCTTGAAGCTCAAGCAAATGGACCTATTAGTTCTAGGAAATGGAAAAGGAAGGTCTCTCGAGTATCCACAAATATGTGCTCTTCATGTATTAATGTAACTCCCCTAAACAGGTTTCTAAAAATGTTGGAATCAAATCAGTACCAAGGTGTACAAAATCACCTTTTTGGTGAATCTTTAAGTTTATTTTTTGCCATGATAACAGCATAGACCTATAAACAATTGCTTAAGTCTTTAAAATCATATGATTTCAAAACAATTTTAGTTTTAACATTTCAATCATATGTATCTTTGTGAATATCTGATGATGCAGTACTTTCACTTTAAATGATTGTGGTTTTGCCATGGTGGCACATTAACTTTGTTATTTACAATCTATCTACATACATAATAAATGTTATTCATAACTGTCACTTTAACAAATATCCCCTACATGACAAGCCAGCTTTGTTTCATTAAATATGTGAAACTTGTTGTCAGTTTTTGTAAGGACAAATGACACAAGCTGATGGGAAAAGACCTGCATGGCAAGAATTTCATTACAATTTTAATTGCATTGGTCCCAATAATTTTACTTAATTGGATCATGGTTATTTTCCTTGTTTGATGCCAATAAAAGGCCAGGAAATGGATCCTTGCATCAATCACATAACATTCCTGCACCTGATTAATTGCTAAATGCAGGAGAATGATCATGTCACCTTTTAGAAACCAATACCCATTCTTTATCAAATGGTTTCCATTTCAAGCCTGAACTTGACACTCAACTTTTTGACTAACTTTCGAAACTATTTTCATTTTCCAGGAGAATTATTAAGGAGGTGCTATGTGATGTATAAAACATGACAAATTTTCTGCTATGATTACAATTTTTCCATAGTTTCTCAAGTGTTTTATTTTTTCTATCTCCTCACGAATCTATATTAACTGTGCTGATATATTACTATAATGCTTCAAACTATAAGCAGAAAAATGTAAAAGGAAATATTGTTAAATTTATTGACAATTTTGCCTGAAATAATATTTGATAAATTTTTTTTTAAATCCTTCTCAACATAATCAATATGGGATGTTGGTGATACATGAACAGTTCTTTGTACACTAGTTGATCAGCAAGTTTGTTTTATCGATCTTAGCTTTCCAAACGGCAGATGTATCTTCCTTCCATTTAAAAAGAACGTACCAGAAAGGATTAATATGGCATTTGTTCAAATACATTCCCCTCCCCTTCCACAAGGTGTGTTCCTGATGAACATTTGAAGTCAGCAATAATCAAGCAAATCCATAAATCTGGGACCATCTGACAGTAACAGCTTTATGGGCAATATAATTTTTCATCCTTGCTTATTGCACCAGATTTGATTAAAGGTAATTCAAAGTTTATATGTGGTGTCAAGCCCGCGGGCGAGGATTCATTGTTGTATAGAAACTGTGCTCGCTCCTATGCGGCAGTCACATGTGGAGTGCAATCATTGCATTCTGACAAAATCACCTGCTCCACTGACAAGCAAATAAAATAATTTTTCAGAAAAATTATGTACTGTTTCAATTCATGTGAAGCACACTTAGACATGTTTCTTTAGAAAAGTATGAGACAATTGTTATCTTGACTTACTTTGTGTTGTATTGATTGCAGAAATGACCTTGGCAGGTCAACCCTTTTAACCTAATCTGACCGTTTGACCTAATCTGAGCTTAAACTTAGCTGCAACAGTAATATATATTGATGGACAGCGAAATAAGGTGACTTCCAGTGGCTAAACTATAAAATTTCTCAATACAAGGTTTGGCAAGTTATGCAAAACTTGCCAAACCTTGTATTGAGAAATTTTATAGTTATGCAAAACTTGAACTATGATAATTAACAATGAATTCCATAGCTTATCTACATATATGTGAGCAAATGATGTTGATAACCTCCATCTTATGAGCTGGAGGCACTATCAGATATACAGCGGTAGTTGAAAGTTTAATTATGTCTGCAGGACAACATTATATGCTGAACAAATGAATAGAAACCATAGTTAACTCTAATTTACATTAATTTCTGGTGGCCAAGCACTCATAATTTACACAACCTCATTACTCTAATATATGAAACATAATTATCTTTTTCCTTGTTTATTGCATTCAGTAATGTCAACATTATTAGATCATAATTAGCATGCCAGGATCTTTTTCGTGTTAATTTGCAGTAACACATACCTGTATTGGCTGCTGTAGTTGTATCAATAGTAGATCTGGAAATACAGAAAAAAATGCCCAATGTATTTGCTCATAAAGTCTATACACGCTTAAGAAATTTAACTAAAAATCAACAGGTTGTAAATACAACACCTAAATCGCAGGTGTTTAACATAACCATGAATAAATGAAATTAAGGGGTCAAATGCAGGGTTATTCAAGTTATACTAAACCATTGAGTACCGGTAAGTGCCTCATAATCTTTTAAATCTAACAACTACTCAAACTAACACTAATAAATGCTGTATTTTCTTCATAGAATTTACACTTAGATACTGCATCCACATTTTCCAAAGGAATATAAATTAACTTCAATACCAAAATTAACTTCAATATCCAATTAATATTTAATTTGCGAATTTTATTAAATCAAACATTACAGTATTATGAGCATCATTATTATTAATTTATCTAATGAGCCTTGTAAACTCAGTGGAATTCCTTGTGATATAGAACACTGTAAAGATGCATTATACTTTGAGAATAACCCAAGAATGAAAAAAAAACATTCTCAATTCCACATTCTATTCACCTTAATAAGGACTGACATTTGTTCCACTGTGTGACAGATGTGTCAGATGGAAAGCAGCTTTATTTTATACAAGATTACAAGTCACCTTTAAAAGGCTTTAATATTTAGTCTGTTCCAAATAAATGCAACTGCATTAGTTGATGACTGACACTGAATGCAATCAAGCCTCTTTAATGCACCCTTAAGCAGAATACCTCCTGAAAAGTGAAGCATTTTGTTTCATAAATTTGGAATTTCTTAACCCCTAATAGACTAGCCAATTTAAATTTTATTAGTTGGGAGGACAACCTGATTTTTCCTGGATTTGTGTATCCACATACGAAATTGATCAAATTCACCATGGTTATTCCATATGTTTCACAGAGTTCTGGGGTCAAAATTTCAGGATTCAAGTTGTCTGACATCATTATCATGATTACATTGTAACAAGTTGCAGCCCTAGAGAATGTTACAAAATGACGTCATTAAGCCAGAACAATGGGGATGTTGACGTCCCTCACATCCGTTGTCGGTGATGGGCGTTGACGTCCTTCCTGTCCACTGGGGGTTAAACAACAATCGTAAGTAAAACCATTCTATTACTTAGGTATGATACCTTCTGCAAAGAAATCTGGCCACTGTCACAATTCAGGCATGTATTTTATGGTTCAAAACAGTAAATAACCCCAAATGTTTAATACCTACCTAAAATATTAAATCAGTACATGATTAAAGTACCTTTTATATTAATCTACAAAGTGTGGATTTCAGATAAGAGTGTGATTTAAAATGGATTTCTGATAAGAGTTAGTCAAAAATATTTGACAATCTTGATACTCATTAGAAATGATATGTATCAATTAAGTAAATCTGGAAATGCAGAAATACATGTATAATATCAGTGCAGCTTTTCATCAGTTGACTGCAAAATATCAAGTGATCAGATTCCTCAGACAGTAGATTCCTTGTCATTTTATTCTTTGGAAAATATCTAAATATGACATTTTCTTTCAACAGAATTGCTTCATTATTCTAGAATATCCTAAGTGGTCTAAGTGGCAGTTCTACGTCCCTTCAGAGTAGTCCTTGCAAGTTTTATCACTCATTTGGAATAGCCCCTGGGTGTGCCATCTTTTAAGAAATTAGGTTGTCTAATTCCCTTGGAACAGCCCTGGTGAGTTATGCCTTATTGCTTGTGTAGCTTTGGTTCAGATATAATGTGCAATGTCCTCAAGCCAGCATGCAGCTGATATTTTCTCATATATGTGCCCACTTATAACACAACACCTGACATCATCCCAGGGAGTAATATAACCTTTCAATATGTAAGAATATATGACAAAAGCACCTTTTCGAACTCAGATTTTTAGAGTTAAAATAAGTATTTATTTGCCCTGAAACTTTAATTTCAAGTGTATATGTAAGTTTATTTAATCACCTCATCAAATGATATGTTGTGAAGTGCACAGTGATACAGCAATCCTAATCATACCAAATCTACATGACACAATATATGAAATTGAATACATCAAATACAATTAGATTTCAATAACTCATTTTTGCTGAGGACTCTCACGAGACAGCTTTGCACGTTAACTGTAATCCACATCAGATGTTGAATATAGTAGAAAAGCAGAGGTCTGGGATTCACCAGTTGCTGGGAAATTTGCAAGTGAAGCTGCCATATTGATTGATGACAGGAGATCAATGTGGCACACAACCCAATCCCAATACCAACAACATACACCACAATATAGCCGTCTATCAATCTTGTACACTCATCCCAAGTTAAATCTACCCCCTACCAAATGGTGTAAGTGTTGCGCAGATTGCCCATGGATTCTGCGATAGGAGGCATTTGGTGTTCATCCAATTCTAATCAGCTAGCATTGTCACAAGCGAGGTAGGGTAACTGCAAAATTGGTATTGGAACCGTCTTCTTGAAAGATTCCTCCCTTTCTACTGTCCCACCCAGCAGGCATCAGAAAAGTATTGTCCCTGCACATGAATTACCTGTGCAATCAATGGGGTATCTTGAATCATGGGGATTTATTACTGTGTGTATATCAGCGATGGCCTGTTATCAAGCCCAGTGGCCTGCTTATGAATGCAAGTCTCAGAGCTCGGCTATCTATCAGGCCTCGTATAGATAGTCCTGAGAGCATGTCATGTGGCTGAGGGAACACCACAATCCATATCTCCCTCGAAAAATGAACGGCCACCAATCCATGACAAAAATGTCATCACATCCAAATATCTCCGAAACTACACATGAAATAACAAGTGTTGTTTTTCCAGACAGAAGCATTTACAACTACTCAGAAAAAAATATATTGCAAGGCTCACAGAGATTTGTCTTGTGCTGTGATCTTGTTGATGGTTTGGATCTGAACTTTGTGATGTGAATACATGTATTTCTGCCAAGCTGGCGGCCATCTGATATTATCAGTTTGCAGTTGTTGTATAATTTCTAAATGAAATCATGAGATGAAAGACTGAATGTAAAGCAGACACTAGATGGAGCTGTCTCAAAGCAATGTCCAGTTCTATTTAGACTTCAGGAAAATGCAGATAAAAAGAAATTTGACAGAGACAAGTTTATAATTTGGCTCAAAATGTTTATAGAAGTTCATCTGGTGTGTGTCTGTTAATCCTCACAGCAAGACTTCAGAAATCTTATCAAGCACAGTATTTACAAAGAACTGAGCATCCGGCTTTGGAGATATGTCAAACACTACCATGTTAAAGGAACCAGAAACAACAACAAAATATCATGCAACCAACCAGGAAAGAGTATCAAGAACTTGTGATTAAAGCATTCCGAAATGCAAGAACAAAAATATTTCACTCAAACTTGATCATGATGTTTTTTTGCAATGAAGTTCAGTTTATTTATTTAGAGCTTCATCTTAGCCTTACTGACATTTGTATAAGTATCAACAGTTTACAAGGCAACTGACGGGACCCAGAAGCTCCCATCAGGTGCTTGTCAACATGATGAAATATATTGAAATGTCAAAGTTATTGCACACATTTTGAAAGAATATATCAATAAATTTACTGAGAGTATGAAATGAACACCTTCACATGTCAAATTTGTTGCTGTAACTGAAATAGGTTTATAGCATATTACAAACATTTTTTTTGTCAACACAAATCAAGAACCCAAATATATAGTTTATGTGCTGCTCAGACTTTGGGAATTAATAAAATGAAACCTAAAATTGAATATATTTGTTTGGGATCTTTACTTCCTTTTAAACAAGAATACATATTTCAGCCTGTTCAAATAATGCCCTTACAATTAAGACAGCTGACCTTCCTTGACCACTAGCAATTTAGTGTGTAGTCTTTCTTAGTCAGTGACTATTTTTGGCACTGATCTTTCAAAAGTAGGTCACAGGGATAGCGTCTCTAAAGAACAGCCAATAGTCCATAACCAGCAGCAATCAATCTTATGATTATGCTTAGTTTGTAGCTATTTTTAGAACTCAAAAATCAAAAGTAGGTCAGCAGGTCAGTCATCTGGTAGCTTGTGGTATATCTGTGATTGAAATGAATGGCGTGATATAACAAAAGTAGTTGGTGACACTTTAAAGTCTTTGACCTTGGAAAAATATGTAATGTTGGCCTTCATGAGGTGAATATGAGCAAGAAATCTTGACTGTGAACAAATAGGTGATAACAAGCTTTTGGTAACAATTTTGGGGTCTGTATCTCAAATAGCTGATAAGATATAGCAGAATGTATTTTTTTGTTGATAGACACATACATGGACACATGGACCCACATACACACAGACCCATGACCCACATACCATAGTTCCTCAACAACCTGAGCAGCAGGAGCTAAAAATATGGTACCAAAACTATCATATTGAATAGGTTTAGGAATTCATTTGGTTTATCATTTATTTACTTTGATTGTATTATTGACATGACAATTCAATCAACCTAGGCTGTCGAAGGAATAAACTGTATATCTTTTTGTGAACAGTCTTTCTGTGACAATATCTATTATATTTGACTTGGTATCACAAATCACATTGGAGCTGTACCTGAAACTCCTACCTATAACTTAATCATCCACAATGTAAATATTAGACTTTTGCCAGTCATTTTCAGGCCTTCAAAAGTAACAGACCTTGGACCTTCAAGGAGAGTTATTTTCAATGATGTTGAAAACCCAGTCATGCAATCCAATCATTTGTTATTGGTGTTTGCAAGATGATAAAACAGTGTATTTCTATCTCCATATTTTACATACCTTCAAAGCGTCATCCAATAAGAACAAAATGTATTATAAATCCCAGCCTTTCATGGTTATATTAAACATGTATTTTCAGAATTTACAGCTGAGGAAAGCCCTGTTTTGGATGATATCATGTGGAATCTGGCATAGTAATGATCTGGCCCGCTATGTGGTCCAGACCTGATATCATGCAGACTGCCAACCAACAGGTGTGGAGTGTTTCACCCACCATAAACCCCCTGTCTTCACTCCCACCAGCCCCCTCCCGTGTCTCACCCTTGCTGCCCTGGTGTCATGGTGTACATACCCTGCATAGCAAACAATCACCTCACGTACACTCATGGGTAGAAAGGTGCAGTGCCAAGTTATATCATTCATCTCTGTCACCCATATCATTTTCAGCATTTGCATTTTTTAACATGAAATTTCTAAGCTTTATATTTTCAATCCAAAAGGCTTCTGGAGGAATTTTTTAATTTTCCCATTTATTTCCCAAATCCTGACTTGTGAAAAGCTCCCGTCCACATGACACACTAACCCTCTTCAATGCTTGGTCCCAGGAAATCAGTTGACAGCTTCAACAGGAGGATCAATATCCCTCCACAAACAACAAAGACACCCTCCTCCAACAAATGTAATATATAACCCATTCCCACAAAAACACTCCCCACAAGAGAACCTGTTCCCATGCGCTAATGTTGTAATGTTGAATACTCTGAATCTGTTTAACATTTACAATTACTACATCAGCTGGATCTGAATTTTGGATGGTTCAATGAAGATAAATAGATTTTCTGTGCTTAATTAAAGGAGATCCAATAAGCATATCATAGTTGAAAGAGTAAATTACAACACTTCTGAAAGTTAATATTTTAATTGATAGGTATGGAGACAAAATATATTTTTGCTAAAAAAATAATGAGATCATAGAAGATACATACATAATTTAAGATGAAATATCTCTTGTAAAGCAGAAGCAAATTACTTGCAAATTGCATGGCCTTCTTTAGCATCAGCTTTTCTTCATGTTCATTAGAAAATCATGAAAATTGATGTATTAAAAATTGCCTTTTTTGCTTGACTCGATCAATATTGTGGGGACGTAATTGACAATTAATTGGGTGTCATAGTTGCGCTATGTACAAACATGAAAGGGATTAGTAGATTGATAATGATGACACTAAGGTTGACTGCATCCATCCACAAGTGATAGACTCCATCACCACCTTAACACAGATCATGTCACTCATTATCTACTCCCTACACATATCTAGTGATAGATTCCATCACCACCTTAACACAGATCATGTCAGTTATTATCTACTCCCTACACATATCTAGTGATAGATTCCATCACCACCTTAACACAGATCATGTCACTCATTATCTACTCCCTACACATATCTAGTGATAGACTCCATCACCACCTTAACACAGATCATGTCACTCATTATCTACTCCCTACACATATCTAGTGATAGATTCCATCACCACCTTAACACAGATCATGTCAGTCATTATCTACTCCCTACACATATCAAGTGATAGACTCCATCACCACCTTAACACAGATCATGTCAGTCATTATCTACTCCCTACACATATCTAGTGATAGATTCCATCACCACCTTAACACAGATCATGTCACTCATTATCTACTCCCTACACATATCTAGTGATAGACTCCATCACCACCTTAACACAGATCATGTCACTCATTATCTACTCCCTACACATATCTAGTGATAGATTCCATCATCACCTTAACACAGATCATGTCACTCATTATCTACTCCCTACACATATCAAGTGATAGATTCCATCACCACCTTAACACAGATCATGTCAGTCATTATCTACTCCCTACACATATCAAGTGATAGATTCCATCACCACCTTAACACAGATCATGTCAGTCATTATCTACTCCCTACACATATCAAGTGATAGATTCCATCACCACCTTAACACAGATCATGTCAGTCATTATCTACTCCCTACACATATCAAGTGATAGATTCCATCACCACCTTAACACAGATCATGTCACTCATTATCTACTCCCTACACATATCAAGTGATAGATTCCATCACCACCTTAACACAGATCATGTCAGTCATTATCTACTCCCTACACATATCAAGTGATATTAATGATACCCGGTACATGCCAAATTCATTTTTTCTTGACCTTCACAACGGTGTCTGTTTCAAGTGCACTGTTTCAAGTGCACAAGTTGTTCCCATTGCGGTAGATTATTCTGTCTTCAGGGAAATGCTAACACATGTATCACATATTTAAAATAATGACAAATATTTGACATTTTCAAAAATATTAAAATATTTGTTGTTTCTTACAAAATCAAATTGAAATCTACATTTGCATCACAATAAAATAAGATTCTGGAAGAGCCAAGTATTGCAAAGCATTGCCTGAGGTCAAAGGTTATTGGCAATAAATAATGTTATTTATATTATAAGAATGAGGACCACTGTGGCCAAATAGGGCAAAACATTTAAGTGACCGGTCTCTGCAGAGACCAACCAAAAAGGCCTTCAAATGAGCTTATTGACAAATCAGGAGAGAGAAATAGTTTCCTTGTGCACTCTAAAACTGCAATAAAAATTAAAATATGTCAAATGGAACAACTGAAAATGCTCAAACTTCTTTGAAATGGTCTAAAAGCTGTCTGGCCAGCTGCCTGGTCAGCTGTCTGGCCATCAGATTTGAGCTTAAAGGTGTTTGCTGTAGATTTGCATTATAGTGACTGTGCATCAATATTAGATGTTTCAAGCTGGTACTCATGATAATTACATCATTAGTGGAGTGATTGGTAGTGACCCCTGGTGGGCAATGCAGCCTCAGGCTGCCACCATTTCTGAAGCCATCATATAACAACCTACTAATCATATTGCAAATTTTCCCTCCTTTCAATAATATCCCAGGACTCAAGTAGTCCACACTTTCATGTTCTCTTTGCCTCAGAAAGATGTTTCCCAGATAAATTTGTTGGTTTCATCATTATTTTGATTAATAACATGGTCAATTGGTGTTAATGACACATCAAAGCTCCAGCACTTTGTTGACTGAATTTGTCCAGATGACAAGTATATGAATATGAGATATTGAATTTCCAATTGTGTGAGACATAATCCCCTGGCCTGCTGTAATCAGCATCAATCTATATGGATGATAATTTTCATCTCTTTGATGTCTCACCACTGATATATGTTTCAATTATTCTAATTGAAATGAACTGCATCTTACACTCAATTCCAGACATGATTCATATGTATTATTTACTCTAAGTAAAATGCCTACATGTCAAAGCCGGATGTGAAAATAACATTAAAATGGGAAGTTCCAAAGCAATATGAATAATGTAGGAAATGTTTTTTATCGTTTGGAATGTTAAGTTATTTTTGCTTCTATTCATCTTGGCATATATATATCGCTTTGCTTACAAAGGAAAAACAGTTCTATATTTGTTTCTTGGCAAGTACCAATCATTGTAGTAATTAATGGCATTGCTTTCTCTGAATGTTGTTACATGTTGACATGTGTACACACAATATTGCGAATATCATGCCTGAAAATTATATTCTAACCAACCTTGTCATTTCTAATTGTTCCTAATATGGATGATGTCATAAATATAAGAAAAGATATCAAAATATTTATTCCTGACTATCAGTCTTTTTCTTATTGCCCAAGTGAAAAAGAGCAAGCACTTTCAAATATGCAATATCACTGGTTCCAAAGTCTAGATAATAACAGTAATAAGAGCCATTAATTATCACTCTAACTTATTGTGAAGCATGTGAATGCTGACTTTCATTTATGTTTTTGAAGATATAATATCACCAGTAACAGTTGATACAGGCACACATTTTTTAACAGCCTGTTCTAAACCCAGATGCCTTATCCAAACCTTTGATTTCTTAGTTTATATACATTTGTGATATTTATATATATATATATATATATATATCACAAATTATTTTTTTTTTCTCGATAAACACACAAAGTTGCATGCCATGTACACTTCCATCAATGTGTAAAGGGTACATACATGTGTCATCAGGGCTAACATTACTTGATTCTGCCAACTGATCAGATTCATGTGAGATGAAAATATGATGATCAGTATTATCTATGTATTAAATTTGAGTGAGAAAAGATGATGAACTAGAGTACACTCATCCTTAAATCTAATCAGAAACTCCATTTGCCTGTGTTAGCATTTTGATAAATGCTTTTCAATGATAGGCTAATGGATTTTCTTGTTGTGAGAAATATAATATAAATCTGATTGTTCTAATTCATAAACAAATTTTACAATGCAATTGAGGGAATTGTCTGTAGTTATTCTCTTTGGTGAAATATGGTTATAATACATGTTTATGCCATACAGTGACGGGCCAATGATTGAATTTTTAATTCAGTGAATTGAGAGCTTCAAGAAGACATCCATTGTAAATCTTATGATCAAAATATACTGAAACAAATATATTTGTAGAGGGTTTCCACTCTTTCTTCAAGATCAAATTTCTTGCCTTTTTCTTAACTTTTTCCTACCGAAATCATTGTTTTCTGACCATTTTTGGACAATATGGGACTTTATAAAAAGAAAAGTAATACATTCATAATATCCATTTAACAGGTTTCGCTTGGGAGTTTTCAATTTCAACAACATGACAATTCCCATTGGTTAATTAATTCTTTGTCTTATTATATTCTCCCACATGTCAACAGTGACCAGCCTTTGTTTTATAAGTGAATTTTTTTTTTTAACTGAGAACAAATTTTACAATGCAATGCTGAGAACAAATTTTACAATGCAATGCATGAATATGCCATTACAGAAAGTGGAAGTGACTGGGAGAAGCTCTTCTTTTTGGCATGAAAACTATTGCAGCACCACCACAGTGTATTCATTCCCATTGAAATCCTAATAATTTCAGAATGATGGATCAAGGACACTTCCAGTTTACATTTTTTTAAATTCTAAATGGCAGACAAACTTGTATGGTAGCAGTTTTAAACTTTGTGTTAAGATTTAAACATTCAAATGTATATGCTGATTTTAAAACCTGTACTTATTACTTAACATTGCATAACTTACTATCTTACAAATTGTGCCGTCACACATTGTTTTTAATGCATGTATGAATGTGTACGAATAAAGATTATTATTATTATTATTAAGGTTTAAGCATGTTTTAAGAGTTCACATGATATCGCATGATTGAATTGTTAAAAGTGAGGCTCCCCTCCTCATAGAAACATACTATTTTTCTCAAGAGTAAACTAGAGAGCTTGACATGTATATTTTCATGGTAAGATTATATGTTCTACCAATATGAAAATTATATACTTATCCTCCAAATTCCTCCTTTGAATAACACTATACTGCCAAATATTTTTTATATCTATTTTCAGAGATTATTTTCGCCCGAAACTGAAAGGCATACATTTTTTTTTAAATCGTATTAAAAATGACCCAAAGCTGCACAAAGACCACTTGACAACGGTGTTAAAATTCACCACAACATGTCCCATGTTTTTTCAGAGGACTGGAGCACTACAGTGGACTTACTTGAGTAAAAAATTCTCAAATTCTGGTTGGATAATACCAATCAAAAGCACAAATATTGGACAGGTTGAAAAATCATTTGCACACAAAAGATGACAAAACCAGTGTTCATTAATCATTTTTGTTATCGGATGTCATTTCAGCACACAAAATACACAAAGTCCCAATATGGGTGGAAAATCCCACTATTCCTAACATAGTATGTTTGAATGAAAATCAATCATTATTTTGCATGCTTCTTTAAAAGAATAATTGACTGAATATTTCTTCACACAAATTTAAGAATCAGTGGAGAAAAGTGTTGTATTTTCCATTGGAAATTATGATATAAAATTACAAACTTAAGAGCCATCTGTTCTGGGACTTCTCCTCCGCTGATAGTTTATGACTGTTCTTGTCACCATGGTTACTCCAAATGCCCTATAAGTTATACTTACATTACAGTCGTCAAATATTCTGGTTCCAAAATAGCCAATACTATTATAACTTGTAGTCCTAAATAAATTTAAATGTCATGAGAACACCATAAGTCAAAACAAAAGTAGACATTTATTTCCTTCCTGCCTGGCATGTAGCTGGACATATAAATCCTTCTAATCCATTACTGATATTTGCTTGAGTTATTTTCAGTGGTGGTTACACTGTAACTTAGTGAAAACGCAAGTCAATGAAAATTAATGGTCCGTGGAAACAAGAAATCTCCATGTTGTTTTTTCCCCATTGAAACGTACACACCAGAGCTGTACAACTTTACCAGAACCAGAACTGTACAACTCCTCTATATTTAATCATTGGTCAGAGAGAATCTTCATTGGCAGGGGGCCTATGTGCGATCAATAAAATGATGCATCATCAAGTTAAAAAGAATTTGACTCCCTTTGAGTTTTGAACTGAGGCTCTGGCTTCAGACGGTGTTGTCTGTTGACATGTGTTCTCGCAAACTATGACACAAAACAGTGTTGTCTGTCGATTTTTTTGACTGTTGACGAGTGTTGTTGATTCTCCCAGCATGTTTCATTTGACATGTCAATGCCAAATAAGTCCTGATTTCATAAGAATTGCACTTACCACTGTCAAAGAAGTTATTCGGTTACTTCGTTCGGATGTTGAAGATCACATACAGATAATATAGAATGTGTAGAGTAGATCTTTTGAGAGATACACACAAAATATTTATTTGAAACGTCGGCAAGATCCTCCCTTCGTCGCCATATTGGGCACGTGTAATCCCATATAAAACGAGACTTCGTTACAAATTCGACTTTTCCACCAGGGGGCTCTCAAGACAAATTCCACCAGAGGGCGACGTGGTGAATAGTTTGCGTGTGCCTCTGGTGGAAAGTGGGCTCTCAAGAGTGAGATTGATTTACCTGGTGGATAATTGAGTCAAGGGAGAATCTTAGATTGGAGTCCATGTTCAGATACAGTCATTCTTCAGATAAAGTCATTCTTTTAAATATTTTCAATGTATATTTAATATAAATATATGCTATCTTTTCAATCCAATAGAATTTAGAAAATATGCGCCACACTGATTTATTGAGTCCATCAGTATATATCACTATACCAAGTTGGACTTTTTTTCTTTGAATAAAGTACATTGTTAATTAATTGGATATTTTTAGGAAAGAAACATTTTAAAAAATTAATGGCCAGAAATATATTCCTCTGTAAAAATTTATTCAATTCCACAATTTGTTCTCATTTTGCCAGTCAAGGTTTCTATTTTGACAAACAATGAATCTTGATAAAATGAACCACAGAGAAGTTTATAGAAACATGTCTAGAACTGATATGAAATAACTGAAATATAGACCTATATATATATATATATATATATATATATATATATATATATATATATATATATATATATATATATATATATATATATATATATATATATATATATATATATATATATATATATAAATCTTCATCTCTTCATCTATTCATCTATTCAAATAGTTCCAAAATGTCGTGGAAGATATATTTCACAAAAAGGATATTAACTTGGCAATGCATACGTTTTGATAGAATTTTAAAAAAAAGAAGGTCCCGCTTTGATCAAAGACATCACATGCTCAAAGTTTCGTGGAACCTGAAGGATAATGTGATATCTTCTTGGAAATTCTACACACAAAATATTCAAGGTATTCATTATACTCCAGATAAACAAACTATTGCATAATTAAATAATGAACTCCTGAAATAATGAACTCCTGAACTAAATTGTCTTTTCTAAAGCAGTCCAAAACAATACAAGTATTTTGAAGTCTTATTAAACTATTTGACTGTTTCCAGTATGAATGTTTTGGTATTCAATGTTTTTATGCTGTGAGGGTCCATACATGACATGAGGAGGGGGCTAGAAACTCAGTCAATTAAATTATTCACGTTTTATTAATTATAAAGTGGACATATGTTATTATTTTACATTTTTTTTAAAATATTTAAAAAAATTCAGTACCAATCTCACTTTTAGTCATGTGGAAAAGGTTACCAGTGCTAAACAGTCTATATATAAAACGTCCGAGCTGAATGTTTGTTGGTCTATCTCTATAGTGATGACGTCACGAGACACTTGCTTTGGGGTCTGGAGACCAGCAACACTGTTGACCATACTGTTCTGGATTAATTTATAAATTTATAACCAGTTATCTCGCTAATTAACCTTAATATACTTCAAGGTGGGTAATGGCTTATGTTACATTGATGTTGCAAAGAATGTGAGTGTAACAGGTTGACTTTGATCACACATTCATTTTCAGTGTCATGTCATGTAAACACTGGCAGTGGCAGCCGATACACACGGTAGCCTTTGAAGTCCATTAAGCTGCCGACCTGCGCATCGATACCGCTTGACAGTTAGAACACTTAATATAGCATTAATGAAAACATTTTCCTTTTGAAGAAAATGCCAGTTAACTAGTTTGTTGCACGTATTTCAAAATGATAGAACACTTTTGTTTGCTACAGAATTCAAGTGTTGGGGATATTTGTCATTGCTTAATGTTTACACTGAACCGGAAGTTTACGTGGAACACGTGGGTTGCTAAGCAACTTATGGAATATGTTGGTAAAGCCGTCAGGTGTGGTATTCATTGGGGACAGGAATTTTTTGCAATCAAATATCGAATTAGCCTATACAATGGTGAAAAATTGTGTTTTCTGGAATTGAATTGTTTGGATGATTTTATCATTTAAGTCCAACTGGATTTATTATTTATTAACCTGGAAGGAGCAGATAAATTGCTGTGAGCTACCTCCTGCCTGTCGATCCATGGAATTCTGTTATAGTGGGCCCATGGGGGTAATGTAAAATATGAGGGTCCTGTCACTTACTTTGCTGTCCATCATTTCAAACTGTACACCATAATATTTATGGAGGCCTGTCTGTCTGTCTTGTGAGAGTTAAACGAAAACATATTTATCAAGATCTTTAATTGCATCAACTTCTGGCATCGAAACAAAATTTCATAAAGACCAGGATATTAATACATTTCGGTGAGATTTAGCTTTACCATTAGTTGTAGCCATGTCATTGTACCATACCTAAATGGCAACAAATAGATATTTGGTTCCAACTGATCACACATTTGGTTGCAACAAGGAGAAATCTTTATCCATATAAGTTTAGCAGGTGCCCCTGAGTCAGTCCATGTTTGACACATGAATAATCCTTTCTAAATTTGTGTGCTATATCAAGCAGGTTTTCACATAATTGATGATTTAAATTGGCTTGGACCATAGAAAAATATCTTATACTTTCTCTATGCTTGGACTAAAATGATAGAGGGATTGGAAATTATGATTCATTTAGCAGATGTCAGATGTATATCATGCTTTCTCTTTACATATCCAAACTATGTGAATATTTTAAGGTATTAGACATTAAACCTGTAAAACTGTCTCTAAACTGCATATCTGCATATGAACATCATGACATATTGAAGTTTAACATCAGGTAATAATATGAGTTGCAATAAGACATAGAAGTTGTACTCTGAGCAGAGATCTGCCTCAGCCATCAGTTTCATGTGACGGATAAACACAGGTAGTATGAACTTCTTTTGACCTCAGATGAGGCTCAAAGTAGGGTAGCACTGTTTGGCGAAATTTTGGCGCTATCCAAAGGACAATACCTTTTATGATGTCATAAGCACATTGCCATATTCATGTGATGTCATTTACCTTTTAGTGCCTCTATGACAAGACTCCACAAAAATGATGGCAAGAAAGAAGTGTGTTTTGAAAAAGGGGCAATAGAGATTAGGGTCTTGTTAAAATAGAATTAACAGACAAACACGGGGATGCATCAATAAAAAAGAAAATAGACATGAAAGACAATTACATCTATCATCAATATGTGAAATTTAAAGGTTTTTTTTTTTTACAAAATTGGTGCTTAATCCCTTTAATGTCTGACACTAATATAAGCCTTGGTGTAGTATATCGGCATATTCATTTAAATTTTTTTAAATTCCAGAGTGTTTGCAGTATAGTATAAATAAAATCATTGTATTCCTTCTGAAAACAAAAATACAAAAATGTCATTAATTGAAGAAATTTGTTGAATTGTGATTGAAAATCCAATTGGTAAATCATTTTATCAGTCAAGAAGGGTACTACCAATATTTTTTAGTTTATAATAGTTATGAAAAGATTTGATTTCAATTCTAAAAAAATGTTTATATAATGGAAAATAGTCAAAATTTCAAAGGTGCTAAATCATTAGCTAAAATTGATTTTTACATGCCAACATTGCAAACTATATTTTGCATTTGTTAAACCCAAAGTATAATAAAAGTTACACTTTGGCAATATCTTGTAATAATTTTCACAAAAATTTTATAATTTACAGATTTTTTTTTATTTGTGTTTTTTTTTAATAATTCTTTCCAGCAAGGCTTATAAAGTATATTTTCATATTATAACACTTGTATTGATCAGTAGATAATATATATAGAACTCTGAAAATGAAAAAAATATTTATATAAATTGATATAAAAAGAGCCCATACTTGGCCTCCTATTGATGTCAAACAAATACAATATGGGATGGTTTTTTGGATGAAATGTATCACGAGTATCCTTCACAAATTGAAATTAGGTATATGAGATTTGTATATATTACTAGTTTTAAGCATTTTAATGATATTTCCTAAGGTCTGTTTCCATTACCCAGTGAGTTTCATGATAAGCTCAGACTCAGATAAACATATTGTGTGTGATTCAGGAATCCAGTGCCATGTCTGCTACATTTCTTTCATTGATCTTTCATAAATACATTATTCTAAAAGAGCAAGAAGGTATGATATAAAATAATCCAGTTTTCATATGATGATTAATATTACTTGATGTTAGATTCAGAATGGGGTGTGGCATGAGTCTTGAGCAGGCACAACACAGACATGCAGGTGAGAGTGCATACCCCAAACAACCTCATCTATTGATGCGACAGAACCAGCACAATCAACAACAACAACAACAACCTCCGCCCTACCAGCAGCCACCACAACAACAACAACACCATCCGCCACAGGTCTGTTGATCACCTTTATCGCATCCGTACTAATAAATTACTAATATTTTTAAGACTACTGGTATCGTCTCCATCACTACAAAGATGGGATGTGCGTCAAGCCAGGACCAGCCTCCGCAGCAGGCCCCACAGGAAAAACCACAGGAAAAACCACAGGAAAAACCACAGGAAAAATCACAACCAATGATTGAACCACAGACAAATGCTCAGCCACAGGTTGGTTGGTTGATTTAGCGCTGGTCCAATGCTTCTTGTGATATTGATCAAAATATTCTTATTTTTAATTTGTCGTATCTGAGCATGGAAATCTTTTAATTTTCTTTTGGGAATTATTCTCTTTGGGATGGCTCCTCATCTTATTTACTCTGCTAAATGTGAAGGTTCTGAAATAAAATTTCATTATAAATGTTGATTTTCAGCCATAAACAAAAGGTATTTTAAGATTTAACAAATTTAATTCAATTCATTTTGAGGATAAGAAAAAAATGATTTAACTGTTAATTTCATAAATAGCAAAATGGTACAGTTCCCCAGACTGGTCAGCCAGAAGCACTCACTGCAAGCAATGAACAAGAAAAGCACCAAACTGATCCTGAAAATAAATCTTGGAAAGAATTTGGAGATCAGGTATAAATAAATGGATAGTTGTTTTTTTGTGGAATTCACTTTCTGATGGAAGATACTGAAACATCAGAAGTCACAAGATTTATGTTACACATTACACAGCAGTTGGTATTATGCTTTATTTATTGATGTTCAAACTATAAAAGTACTGTATTTACTCGAATATAGGATGACCCTGTCTATAGGACGACCCCCCCCCCCCCCCCCCCCCCCCCCAAATTGGTGTTACCGGTATTTTGCCAATTACCGAATATACGAGTCGGTTCTTCCTAAAAAGGTCAGGAAATCTCGAGACATTGGCACTGCTACCATTCAAGTTTGGTGGCCATTTTAAATGTAAAACATAAATATGTAGTGTCAGGGATCCATCATTGCACAATATATTAATATTTCAATGCGAATTAATACACTGTGGTGGTGCGCTGATCATTTGCGTACCAAAAACAAGAGCTTCTCCCTGTCACTTCTGCTTTTCAAAATGGTGACCTTGTGGTGCATATGCATATTTAAGCAGTGTTAAACTAACATTTTCTCTGACTTGCATGATATACACTTATTAAATGGAAGCGGACTACTGTTGACGCTTGGTAAAATCTTTCTTTGTGTGTTATAACCCAAAGATATTAATTATATCAATGTTGGGGGAGTTTGGATCTGGACAGTGTGAGCTAAGTTCATTTACTTTTCACTAAGATAAAGTCAATTATTCTTGCCTTAAATCACCGTCCACAGGTTGCCCTCATGTATAAGGCCACCCCCAAACATTGACTAAAGTTTTGAGTCCTAATTTCTCGTCCTATACTTGAGTAAATACAGTACATAAAAACATATAAATAAAACATTCAGTTTGACCAGATGCACTAAAGTGATCAGCTTGTTTTATGGCATGGACTCTAACAAAACAAAAATTACAGAATTAAACCATTATTATCAAGTACTTTCATATTCACATCTTCCAGCATTATATTGGGTGTCATAATCCTGGGTATGATTGTGACCCTTATACAGTTTGAATATCAAAGGCATAATTTGCATATTTTGAAAATGTGTTCATTTCATGTTTTCTTTGAATTTTACTAAAATTCTTTGAATCATATTATTTCATCGATTTTCATCGATAAGGAATTAAGCATAACTTGAAATACCACAAAAAAGAGAGAGACTCTGGTGCATGTAATACGATGTCACTTTCTCTCTTTTATGCTGAGGTATTTGATTGCACTCCATGATTGAGGGGAGTGGAAAATCTGTTTATGAATTTGTTTATACTCCAACTATTGCTTAAAAACTGGGTATCACAAGCCACTATCTGTCTTATCATACTTTTGTGATTGTGTGAAGAAGTGTTCAAAGTGAAGCTTTCAGAATTAGCAGGGCATGGAGTCCCAGTGGCAGGCTCCTGTTGACACTATTCTGTTCATGTTGTGCTGAATACAAACAGGCAAATATATGCATCAACATGCACATCATATTTGGAACATATCAAACATTTCAAGGACAGTGCCATTGAAAAAAAAAATTCAGACAAAATAAAATCAATTCCTGTTTAAAGAATTGTATTTAAACTACCGGTAAATAATGTTATCTAAATTTTAGCTGTAAAGGTGCAGTATGAAATACAATAAGGCAGATTTGAATGTGATTTTGAATTAACATGATTAATTTATTGGACATTCTTGAGACTGACCACTTGCATGCCTATTAAACTTGAATAATGCCATTTACTCTACACAGAAAATGTAGCTGTGTAAAATATTGAGCAGGTTTGAAACATCAAATGTTTTCATTTTGTGAAAAATTTTGATATGACTGAAAAAAAAAAAATCAAAATCTAAACCACACACCAAAATTCCCTCTGTACATAATTTATATGAAACAAAGTGTGCAGTTAAAAAGAGAAAAAAAATGGATCCAATTTTATTTTTAAATTATGTAGTACTTCTTTTCTTTTATGTAAATATTTATGATAATACCGGTAGATTTATTTAAAGGTTTGAACTTCTTCATATCAGCAAAATCTGAGAATATTTTACTCCAAAATCTTATCAGTTCACAGAATCAAAGAACAAATGTCATCATTGTGATATTTGAAACAAAAGTTTCCATTATGAGCCATTAGTTTAAGTGATAAGATAACATCTATGAATTAACTGTGTAAACAAAGCAGATTTTACCTGTGGACAATCACATTTATCAATCTAGTCTCCATTTACGTAGTCACATATATTATTGACCATGTGAAGTCAGGCAGGACAATATGCATATTGTGTCTAGCAAACAAGAATGAATAAATAGAGTCACACATCAGCTCAGTATGACTATAGGACTATATAACGTCTTGTGTGACCAAATATATGAGCAAGGGGAAGAAAAAACCCCTATCAAATATATATTTACAACATGGTGCATCATATAAACTTTAATTTGAACCAGATAATATTGTTTTAAATGTTTTAACTATGGTGAATTAGTTCACTATACTTAATATCAGTACTCTGCTATAAGGGAAATCCCTGCTTCAGAGGATGAATACATATATTTGAACACAAATATATATATATTACTAAATGGATGGTTGTGTCAAGTGGAAAGGGAATGATGGCATGAAGAACACACTATCAGTAACATCAGGAGCAAATGCTGAGTCAGTGTTCTGCCGAGGTTGCCACAACACCATATAAACAGGCTTCCCACCTCCCAGCACACGCTCAGGTGTTCAAATAAAGCCTGCCAGTTTAAACGGAAACACTCCTATAATATACCTTCACAGATGACACTCACTTCATTCCATGTGATATAATAGAACATGTTTGCCAAATATTATATAATAATATAGAAATTACAAAAGTGAACCATGGTTCATAAATCCTATACTAAGTTAATAGTATTTTATTGGGTGTTTTTGTGCGTAGAAAGAAACTACCCAGGACATACTGGCACATATTCTAGTTAAACTCTATAACTGGACTGTAAGCTTTCAAATTATAATGTAAAATGCTTTCAAGTAAATGAATATATCATATAAGGTTTTCTGATAATGAGTTCACAATGTAAAAGTCATAATTTATTTTGGATCATTAATGAATGATTCGGTGAAGTGGTTTTTGAAGATTTAAGTTAGTTATCCTGGATAATCTATTTGAGTGTTTTGGGATAATTTGATGCAGTGATCTTGATAAATTTTAAAATTAAATGTTTATATTTTGTTTACGCTTTATATTTTTGTGTGAATGATGTTGTCATGTACTTTTTACAGTATCAGTTGTTTGAGTTGCAAATAATGTGAAGTGCTTGCACCTTATCAAACAATTCAGTTGTGAGACAGTGTACTGATTTTCTGAATTCTCTGACAAGAAATTCCCTTACAGGTTTGGAGTTTCTACATGGAATCTAAATGGTTACCATTACAAAGATGTCCTTATCAAATGAGATCTTTGTAACTTATGCATTTGCTTAATTTTTTTTCTATATTTACTTTTCTGTAATAAGCATATTTCACACTGAATGTTGTATATTTTATATTCATATATTAATATATTAGATTTAGATAGGATTGATTGATTGAAATATAAAAATATTATTCAAACAAGAAATATAAATATAACACCCTTATTACTCAGTATGATAACTTCAAATTTTTAATTAACAGAAATACTACCTAGGTATAATATCTTAATCAATATTATCGTTCCATTTTGGTTTCAGGAAGATGTAACAGATATACAGGTGAGCATATTTTCTTTCTTTTGTTTGTCTATATTTCCTGTAGTAAGAAGGTATGAAGCCAGGGATTATATGAACTGGTGTAAAGGTTTAACTGAATAGTTTACATGAAAATATTGAGTATTATTATAAATAATGTAAATGAAAAGTCTGAGGATGTAAGAATGAAGTTAGTGGAAATGGGAACTAAGTGTAAATATTTAAGTAAATAGTGTAAGATGTGCAGAAATAGTGTAAGATGTGCAGAAATAGTGTGAGGTTTGCAGAAATAGTGTAAGATGTGCAGAAATAGTGTAAGATGTGCAGAAATAGTGTAAGATGTGCAGAAATAGTGTGAGGTGTGCAGAAATAGTGTAAGATGTGCAGAAATAGTGTAAGATGTGCAAAAATAGTGTAAGATGTGCAGAAATAGTGTAAGATGTGCAGAAATAGTGTGAGGTTTGCAGAAATAGTGTAAGATGTGCAGAAAAAGTGCAGAAATAGTGTGAGGTGTGCAAAAATTGTGTGAGATGTGCAGAAATAGTGTAAGATGTGCAGAAATAGTGTGAGGTGTGCAGAAATAGTGTGAGGTGTGCAGAAATAGTTTGAGGTGTGCAGAAACAGTGCATAGTTTGCAGAAAGTGTATGGTTTGCAGAAACAGTGTAGAGATTTTGTAGACGTCATTTTAGGGTGTGATGTAAATAATTATTGAAAGTGAATAGTCTAATAGTGGCCAATCCTGAACATACCCTTTTCCCATTGATGACAGAGACAGATATGAGAGTGAAAAGTCCTGATATGGAGGGTAGACTTACAAAACTCAAACCACAGGCATCAAATACATTTTCATAAATATCATTTGAGATTGAAACATGTCTGTGATATTTGTACAAATACAAGTGTTTCTCAGAATCATGCTATAATACTTATATTGAGAATGTAATTTGACCTGAATTCACAAGAAATTGGCTAGAAAGGAGGCATGATAAAACCTGTTTTACCAGCAAGAAAAACATGCTCTGTTTTGCTTCGCATTGTTAAAGTTACTGGCAGTGTTACTATACTTGTGTAATTCTTTCTATTCGGTATCTGATTAAGCTGCATAATGAAATCTATGGTTAAAAGCCATCAAGGAGCATTATATAAACATGTCTGGCAGTTAAACATATTAATAATAACAAAGCTCCTAGAGTTGTAAAGAAGTATATATCCAATCTATAATTTCAAATTGAACAGCTGTAGTGTTGATTTACTACAGAAGTTCAGATCTATTTCTGCTACAGAGATTAGCTTGATTGTCACGTTTGATTGATATGAAATAAACTATATTGGTATTAATTGTAGATTGTAATGCAAGAAGGTTATAAACAACATTCACATTAGTCTAAGTATGTCATGATTAGATCATATTTATATCGATGATTATGATCAATATTATAGTGGGGATTAAATTAAGGATTAAGTTGAAAATCATAAATAAGTTTATCATAAGGATTTCATGTGAGATCCTTAAAGAGTGTTGTAGTCAGAATTATGGTGGGGTTATTGTGAGAATTAAAGTTTAGATCATATTGAGGATATCCTACTGTAGGAGTGATAGAGAGAGAATTATATGGCGATGCAAGAACCGCACTCTGTGGTCATGTGATTATTGATGTTCTTGTTTAATATTCATTAATGAATCTGAGTATCACATCCATAGCAACCCATAACACGTGCTTCATTATTTATTAATGATGTGTCAGGTAGATCTCCAAATAACACTTAGTTTAATGCATACATTTCAAAGGATATATAATGTGAAATATTCATCAATGATCTCTGTCCAATTCCGGTATCTCATATAACATTGTAGATGTAGTTTAATATGTTGTAGTTTAATGTAGGTGAGAGAGCTTGTTTTAATTAGTATGTGCTCAGATCAATGAGAATATATGAGTTTATGATCCTCAACCTTAATTGTTGTCAGACTGAAGTTCCTGTAGTTAAGTATTCTTTATGGATGGATGTTTGTGTCAAATTATTTTGGACACTATTTCTTGCCGATGCTTAGTCTGATAATAACTACTTTAATGACACTTAATAAATTAGTTAGGATTGTTTTGTGATGACCTAGCTGATATGTTATGGTCACTCAGCTTATCATAGAGAGTATTCAAGAAATATCTCACAAACATACTGGAGATTAATTATACTGCAAAATATGCTCCAGTTAGATCTCAAGCAATATAAATGTTGAATTTGTTATGTTTGTTATGTTGCCCATGTTAATTTCTACTTTTCAAAGGCATAGGTCAATGTCCTCAAGCAGAAATACCTCATAAACGATTTATAGCAGAAATTTGATTTTGGCTTGCAAGACCCCCAAATGAAAACCTTAAATTGATAATTGGAGGAATAAACTTGGCCTGCTTTTGAAGGTCACCGGCAGTGTTATATTTAAAGATACCAGCAAATTGATGCCTATCAAGAAAAGGCCTGTTCGGTTACCAAAATGGCTAAATGATTACCAATTGCGAAATCTTTACACTCCTAAGGAAATTTATCTCTAAATAAATTGCTTTTTGTCCTTTGTTCTTGTTTAGAGAAATATCATAATGATGCCCAACTACCTGTTAACATATATACATTTCTTTTTTTGAAAACCATTAGAAGGCAGAGGTATCAGGAGAGACTAGCTACTTACATCTACATCTATAAGTTTACTCGGCAAAACCAATTGGCATCCTGTCGAGAGTGCAAGGTGCACTAAGGGGTGCAGCTGGTACACACCAGCTATGTCGGCACCCTTTATACTCTGGCTAGAGAGTTTCTGAAGGATGCCGAGCTACCTGGTTCCAATGTAGTTGTTAATTTAGGGGGAAGATTATTCCAGTCAGTCACTGTCCTTGGAAAATAGCTGTATTTATAAGGGTTGCAGCTTGTCGCCATTTCGATATAGCCAATTCCATGGTTTTTCCGTGTAGGAGCTGATTTCATTTTTACATGTTCGGGAAGTTTCAAAGCTATTTCATCATTTATTGCCTTGTAAATAAAACAATGTATATAACTTGAATCAGAGTAACTCAAATGCAACTTGCAAACTCATAAGCCCCAGGGTCTAAACTCAAAGACATTCAAGTGGGCACATTTTTATAAATCTTCACATATAGTGCATATTCCATGTTGGAATGAGCAAATTTCATTTTTGAATGCATTCATTTCATTTTTGAATGCAATTATGTTTATTTATTTTCAGGTGAAACCAGTGCAAGTGGATAAGGCAATATTGGAGCGTTATGTTAATTTGGAAAGGGAAATTAATCAATATGAAAAAAGAAATGTGCAGAAATCTCTCTCTGTTAAAGAAGATGAACTCAAGGATTTTACCGAGCATATTCACAAGCTGGATGCTGCATTCAAAGACTTTGCACTCAAAGCGTATGAATGATTTTAAATATTTATTCCAATTACTTTCTTCATGTTCAACAGAAAAAACTTCTGTTGAAAAAACTTCTGTTGAAAATAAATCTTTCCACACAATGTATATCATAACTACAAAAACTAATTATACCAATAGAAAATCCTTTGTTATCAGTTTTATTTCTAAAAATCATCTTTTTCAACCTTCAGTTTTGTGGTTCTTATGTACACGATGTTCACAAAAGAATTTTATTTGATATGATTTTTTACAGTTATAATGTATTTTGTTACAGTCTAAAATCATTTCATCCGATTTTTTTGTATTTTAGGGAAAAGGAGAAGAATGATGTTGTTCAAATGGTTGAGCATACAGTCAAATCATTCTTTGCCAGTCAGAAGGAATATGATGCCAAACTATCCAAAGAGCAGGTTTGTGCTTACTATAATACAGATGAAAAACATGAAATACTTTCTTTGTGCAACTTAAATTTTTCAATTAGGAAGGAAATGCCAATGAACTAAATAATAACATTAATTGTAGATGAAAACATGTTCTTTCACTACCTGATACAAGTACAATGTTCTCTTACTACCTGATACAAGTCCTATGTTCTTTCACTACCTGATACAAGTACAATGTTCTCTCACTACCTGATACAAGTACAATGTTCTCTTACTACCTGATACAAGTACAATGTTATTTCACTACCTGATACAAGTACAATGTTCTCTTACTACCTGATACAAGTACAATGTTCTCTCACTACCTGATACAATTACAATGTTATCTTACTACCTGATACAAGTCCCATGTTCTATCACTACCTGATACAAGTACAATGTTCTCTCACTACCTGATACAAGAACAATGTTCTCTTACTACCTGATACAAGTACAATGTTCTTTCACTACCTGATACAAGTACAATGTTCTCTTACTACCTGATACAAGAACAATGTTCTCTTACTACCTGATACAGGTCCTATATTCTCTCACTACCTAATACAAGTACAATGTTCTCTCACTACCTGATACAAGTACAATGTTCTCTTACTACCTGACACAAGAACAATGTTCTCTCACTACCTGATACAAGTACAATGTTCTTTCACTACCTGATACAAGAACAATGTTCTCTTACTACCTGATACAAGAACAATGTTCTCTTACTACCTGATACAAGAACAATGTTCTCTCACTACCTGATACAAGTACAATGTTCTCTCACTACCTGATACAGGTCCTATTCTCTCACTACCTAATACAAGTACAATGTTCTCTCACTACCTGATACAAGTACAATGTTCTCTCACTACCTGATACAAGTACAATGTTCTCTCACTACCTGGTACAAGTACAATGTTCTCTTACTACCTGGTACAAGTACAATGTTCTCTTACTACCTGATACAAGAACAATGTTCTCTCACTACCTGATACAAGAACAATGTTCTTTCACTACCTGATACAAGTCCCATGTTCTCTCACTACCTGATACAAGTCCCATGTTCTCTCACTACCTGATACAAGTCCTATGTTCTCTCACTACCTGATACAAGTACAATGTTCTCTCACTACCTGGTACAAGTACAATGTTCTCTCACTACCTGGTACAAGTACAATGTTCTCTTACTACCTGGTACAAGTACAATGTTCTCTTACTACCTGATACAAGAACAATGTTCTCTCACTACCTGATACAAGTACAATGTTCTCTCACTACCTGATACAAGTCCGATATTCTCTCACTACCTGATACAAGTCCCATGTTCTCTCACTAACTGATACAAGAACAATGTTCTCTCACTACCTGATACAAGTACAATGTTCTCTCACTACCTGATACAAGAACAATGTTCTTTCACTACCTGATACAAGTCCCATGTTCTCTCACTACCTGATACAAGTCCCATGTTCTCTTACTACCTGATACAAGTCCCATGTTCTCTCACTACCTGATACAAGTCCTATGTTCTCTCACTACCTGATACAAGAACAATGTTCTTTCACTACCTGATACAAGTCCCATGTTCTCTCACTCACTGATAGAAGAACAATGTTCTCTTACTACCTGATACAAGAACAATGTTCTCTTACTACCTGATACTTGTACAATTTACAACATTCTCTTGGCACATTACAATATTAATGGATTGCATCACTTTCAATTTTTTAAGAAAGTCAATAGATAAAAACATTTGGTAAATGAGATGAAGATGTTTATGTATATATATGTATTTTTAACTTGCAATAACATTAAACATTTATGTTTTTCTCAAGTCAGACCTATTTTTGTCTATTGTAATGTGTGCTTTGATTTGTTTTGTGGATCTAAAATCTTGTATTTATTTGGTTATATGGTTGTTCTGATAGATGGCAGAAAAGGTATTTTTTGTTGATAAGGAGAGTGGTTGATATTAGAGGATTTTTGGATGTTAAAATCCAAGTTGCATGAATATAATTAAGGCCATTTGATCACCAATTTCCCATCAGTCCACATATCATGATATGGATGAGAATATACATTTATAGATTCAGTTTAAATAAATATTCTTTGACTTCCAATGAGTTGTCAAATCAATGCATATTCCCCTAGAATACCAGAATCATAATTCTTTTTTTCAAATTCTAATCAAGTTTGGAATTATATTTTAATTGATATAGTAATTGATCTCCCTTAAAGTAATATGAAAAGAAAATGATATTGATAATATAAAAGTAATGTGAATTATCCTTAAAATGCATAAACAAAGTGATCAACTCCCAAAGTAGGCATTGCTACAACAATAAAAATAAAAATTGCTCATGAGCTTTATTATGTCAACTTATGTGTATGCATTAATAATGAAATGATTAACCATAGATTTGCAAATCTCTGAAATGATTTACATTCTTTCAATTCAATTTTGATCTTGTTTTTGAAAATATCAACATAAAATAAGATGTGATGGGCAAAGGGGTGATGTTTAACCAGAATTGACTCTATAATATAATGTCACAGTCTTTCAGGGTTTAGCACAGAGACCTCCAAAGGTCTCAACACACTTCCCTAATCATTTAACCATTTGTGTGCTGATGAGAAATATATCTATACCATTCTTCTCTGAGGCAGTATTGCATTGCCAGGATTAATTTCTCAGTGGACACAAATCTCCGCACACAAAGCCTCTCTTGTTGCTAACTAATCATTCTAATATCTGAATTATGTTGCATGTTAATATTTGTTTCAGATACACGGATGTAGTTTTTAAATTGTTTTTTACATTCTTTCCTCAATTTATAAACTCAAACCAATTCAATGAACATTTTTGAGAATTCTGTGTACACTTGAAAAAGTCGTTATAAGGTGTTCATATAAAATAGATTATAATAATCATGGTATTTCCCATTTTCACAATAATTCTATTTGAATTTATCTGACTTTTCCAACTTTCTCGAGAATAAAAAATTTACCAGTTTAAATTATAGTAATCTTATAACATACAAGTGTTGGGTCAAATTTATTTAATTTCATCTTTCACTCATATTTTGAAATGTCATGTTCAGGAGGAGTACCTTGATGCACTCAATAAACAAGAGATAGCCAAGAAAGAACTAGATGGCGCTGTCAAGAAAAAGGACGATACCACATTGGAAGTAGAAAACTTGAGGGCTGAGATGACAAAACTTGATGATTTATATACGGAGCAGGATGAACTACTTGGTATGTCATTAAAGATTTCACACTGAATCACTGTGATATTTATTCCATAGATGTTTTACTGGTCCAGTATATACATATAAAATTACTGTAAATCTGATTATTTAATCTGGTAAATTGCATTGTAAATTGGTTTTTTTTTAATCTAACAACTTAAGTTATAAAATCCATGAAGATTTTATTTTTGTGGTTATTTGAGTAAACTATGATATAGAGTATGATTCATTGCAATGATTTATGTGGTATTCATGAGGAATGACCATCAAGTTTGGGATGGGGTGGAAAGATTCCAACAAGAATTTTAGGTCTTAGATATATATTTCTTGGAATGAAATATTCAGGAATATGCAATGTGACTTTTAGGTACAGTATGTCAAACAATTATTTTGAAGAATAAGAGAAAGTGTCCATTAAAATGACTAATAATGTTGTGTTTCTAATTTCAGCTGGGATTTTCAATGGTACATATGGCAGTGATTTAGAGGATAAGATTGAGACAGAGCTGGATGGTTTACTTGACCGCAAGCAGAGAATCAGTGTAGCCAAGTACAAATGGCAGAATTCTCGAGTCCTGCTGCAGTATGCCTGCAATCAGTTAGCATTTGCCTGCAAACGGTGGCAGGAAGTTATCCGAGTACCCCCAATGTAAGTTTAAAAACTTTCCTGAAAATATGATGTCATATCTGGGCCACTTTTTGAAACAGTCTCAAGCAAGAAAATGTAAACAATAACTTGAAGCTAATATTTGATTATGTAAGTATGTTCTCCAAATCTGAGATCATCCGATTTGGAGAACAAGTTTGTAACTGATCTTACGTAAGCAAAAAATTAATCTTCTCATCGTCAATCACATCAGTTTTGTTTTGTTTTGTATCATATGTGTGCACTAAATATGTCCATTTTGTGTTCCAGTATAATTTATTTTGTGTAAAATACTATTTCTAGTAAAAAATTTCCTTCATATTCTGTCAAAATCACTGAGTTTGTTTATTGGGGCTCTGATGGGATATTCTTTGTAACTTTTTGAGGCCATGCGATGTTACAGTGCTTTTGGGACTTCTGTGACATCATGGTCCAATATTGTTGCATTGTAATGCATTTGAAAGGCAAAATATCATTTTCTGAAACATCTGCAGATGTTTTCATCTGTTTCAATTTACATTGCTAAATGTAAGCAAGAATAATTCTGCAGATGTTTTCATCTGTTTCAATTTACATTGCTAAATGTAAGCAAGAAAAATTGCATCCAATCAAGCTAGATACCTTACTTCAGATCTAAGCGCAAACTTGTAATGAAAGTAAAATACCTTTTCTTTAAAATGTTTTCAAAAGCAGATTTTTGTATGACTTGGGATGAAAACACTTGAAATCTGAGCAAGAATTTCTTGCTTCAGATTGTTTAAAAAAGCAGGCCCTGGTAAAAAATATAAAACTGCTTGGCTATTTCCCCAGATTAGCCACCCAGGCAGAGTGCATTATTATGATCATTTTTAAACCAAAGGAAAACAGATTTCATGACACTCACAATTGAATGAAAAAAATCCCTTCACTCTTCCAAAATCAAATGAAATTTCTTTAACAGCAAAACTCAGTTGATGGAATCCTTGCAGATGATATGTTTTATTTGTGGATATCTTGCTCATAATTGTGATAATTATTTAGTTATATTTAGACATTTATAAATATTTGTTGCTTTGCAGGCATGTGCAAAATCGGTACACGATGGCAACTGAAACTCGTAATAATCTGGCGGCAGCCCATCAGAACATAGTCAGTGCTCAGAAGTATCTGCACACCATTGAATTTCCATACTGCAAGCCAGATGAATTATTAACCCTGAGTAAAGCTACCAATAACATCTACACAGATATGCAGAATAATGAAAGACATGCCCATGCATACCAGTGCTACACCGTCACCCACAAGAGGGCAGCAGCTCTCCTCCAGTGGTTTGACTTAGTAAGTAGTTGTTTTTCTCTCAAAGTGGCCCCCAATGAATTGAAGGGAAAAGCATTTGTCTTAATGGAGGTCTCGATGCCCCAAAATTGATACATATTGTAAAAAAAATCTTGGGTCAAATAAATTGATTTCTGAGTGCTGAGTTTTGAGTTCTGAAGGTGGAAATGTGTGCTTGTGTCATTTGTGTTGGTGTTTTTATTTGTGGCAGATGTAATATTTGTCAAGTGAACATGGCGGTATTATTGACTCCGACTAATCTATTTGGATTATTTAGGTAATAACAAACACAATTAATAAGGACATGGAGAAGGCGGTGATGATGGTAGCACACAAGGAAAAGCTCTTGAGAAAAGAAAGACTTCGGCTTATAAAAGAGAAAATCACAGATCAAGGTGGTGAAATATCAGAAAACGACTATGAAGAAGGTAGGAGTCATATTTTTGTATTTATTTGATAAAAGAAAAGAAAAACAACCAACAAGTTTTTTAATTTTAAATGATGAATTTCTGACAGTTCCTTGCGTGAATGAAATGATGGTTTTGAAATAATGCTAATTTTTATTGCCTACATTAATGTTTATATTTTCATTCATCCCCATTCATTGTTGAGCAACCATTGTATATGCATTTGTTTTCAATCATTTTATATGTTGTAAAAATAAATATGGTTTGAATGAAACTTTACTTTATGTTATAGCACAAAACCGTAAGTAGATAGAGTAATATGGATGATTTTTAGGTTAATAAATATTATAGTATATTAAGCAAGCGATCAGTGCATAGCTTATCCACTGCCAGATAAAAAAAATCGACATTGTGTGTATATATATATATTGATGACAACAAAGAATATGAGCCATGGACACACATTTTTAAACAGTTTACATTCACATCATATAGAAACTGCAGTTTGTGCTGCCTTATAGAAATAATATTGCTTCATCATCAACACCATTTCTATGTGTTTTCTTAATTATAAGGGGCAAATACTATAAGGGGCCTTCAACAAGACGCATGCTCCATGATTGACAATATTGTCTGGTGTTAAGTTATCATTCATTCATTCATTCATTCCTCTTTTGGCTAATTATATGCCATATTTGTACAATTTATACATAATACCTTCAACCACATTATTATCTTAAAAGATATAAACAATTTCTCGACCCCTTGTCTCCTGATCAATGAAGTAAGGAAGATATTTGATATATAAGGTCCCGACTACCTGCGTGTGCCAATGTTATTGTTGTTTCTATTGTGCCTAATCCTCCAGTTGCTGAGTTTGATGTAGTTTGGGGGCGATTATCAGCCACATTTGGGCAATTTTAAGATGCCGTACGGTTCATCAGGAAATTTTAGCTGCAACATAAAAGTTGCAGGCATTTCCAATGTCTTCTCATCAACATCATCTTGTTGAATATGGCAGGATTCCATGAGTGCCCCAGAGGATTATCTTAAAGTTATCTAAGGGCTGCTGGTGACATCATACAGTGAAAATAGGATTTTAAAAATATTTTTTGTGTTCACTGGCCATTGTGAGATGATCCCATGGGTCTCTACATTGTCATACAGACATCTGTTTCATTTATCAGACGTCTTTAGGATATCCTAAAGATGTCTGTGTCATTGTGTCTTGCAAAAAAAAATATGACCACAGCTACCACATATCTCAAATTGTCAGTGATAAACTCCCAGGCGTCCGTGACCCTGTAAGGCCGGACAATTCTTACTTTCCAGCCAGCCCCTGGGACAAATGTGACTGAGGCATTAGGCATTAGGTCCAAAGCCTACTGTCAATGTCATGATGATCACATCCATTTTAAGAGTCTTAGAGCTATTTAACATATGCTTGAGCCTTTGTTAAACAACACTAACTTAGGTACATACAGCATAGACTAGAATGGTTTGGCATAAACAAATTTCTTATTAGTCTTGTACTTCCCACTAACCAGAAACTAGTGGCCATGGAGGACCTTTGTTCAATATGCCAGAAACTCGCAACCAAGTAGAAATGAGCATCATCCCTGGTGGCTATAGTTCATGGCGGTCTTCACTTAAACTATAGTTTGGGATTATCAATATGATAATAATAGTGAATATGATTATAATAGTGAACATACCAATCAACAACAAAATACAAAACAACAAATAAGATACAATGACATAAACAAATAAGATTGCTTTCTTCTAGAATGTCCAGTTTGAAGCAAATATGCACATGGAAATTTTAGTTTCATTTAGTTTTTGAATTAATTGATTTTGATTTTGTCATTTTGTTTTTTTTTGCATTTGTTATCATTTTGGTTGTTATTTATGTGCTTATTTGAATATTTTAATGGAAACAATGTTATGTTAATTTTTGTGAAGTTATTATTAATGATTCTTTGAATATAATTTGAATATTATCTTTATAAGTTTTCAAAGTTATATGTTTTCAAAGTTATAAGTTTTCACATTTATGTAAAACATTAACAATGAGAAAAACAAAGTGCTATTATATTACAATCACTTCATCAGATATATTAATATTTAATTAAGCGACTTGAAACCTATTTCTCTGCAGAGGACTTTAGTGATGCGAATGAGCCAGAGTTAGCTGCCATCGCAGTGTCCAGTGCTGTCGAGGCTGACAAAGTGTCTGAGGCTGGAGACCTACCTGGTGAAACTGAAGACAAACCAAGTGACAATGTTAGTAGACACAAAGTATTCTAATAGTTACAAGCTTCAGGAAATTGATAAGGAGTTAAAAAGACATAAATCAGTCAGTTTTCCCACATTTCACAAATATAATATCTATCAAGAAAATATTGGAGATTTGTGTGTTTTTGATTTTTGATTTTTATTTTTACTTTTAGGACATTTGCCGAAAGCTTTATTTTAGATTTAACTTTCTGGAGATAGCAATGATATTTATAGCCATCATAATGCATTATATATTTATTGCAGCAACTGGCAGAGCCAGCACAAGATCCAGTACAAGAGCCCGGGGCACCCACCCCTCTACCTCTCAGTGAACTGGCTCCCTTGCCTAACCAAGATGCTATGTTTGGTAAGCACACTGTTTTCTTACAAAATCAATTGTATTTCTCGGTAGAAGCTTTTTGAAAAACTATTTATGTTTTGCCATAAAAAGTTGGTTTTGCATCTCCTTGAGTTTGAATACCATTAATGATCAGCTCTCTGAAGATTCAAACCCGGCCATTATGGAACATAGAAAGAAGTATCCTTGATTTCAAGGTCCATCAGAAGGCAATCTGCTAATGCTAAAATATATTACATCATGTTAAAATTTATGTTGCAAACAACAACTTCAGTAAAAAAAAAAGGCTTTAAGAAGTTATAACAAATAACATTCTGCATAAAAAAAATTCAACAATCTCATAATGATGACTCTGTGTTCTCTCTCCAGAAAAAGAGCAAGGTACAATAATTATAACCTCATCATATATTTTAAAGCATGAGATATTAAAACATTAAAGCATGAGATATTAAAACATGTTATTTGTAATGCATGGCATTAAATAAATTTTAGATTTAAGCATGAAAAGTGTATACGTTATATTAATTGAAAATAAGAGACCATCATATTGTAAGACACTCTGGCTTTCAAATTCCTACTTCTCAGTTATTATGCTAAGTAGATAGGAAATTGTCATAATTGTGATTCACCAATATATGAATGCTTTCAAGACCTTTTACACGTACTAAGTCATTATTCTTTGCATATATCAGTGTCATTATAACCTGAGAGCAATATTTATTATTGCTCTCAGTTATAACATGTTGTTTACGTTATTCAAATATTCAAAGAATTTACTCATAATAAGAATCAATCAAATGGTAACATAAAAAGCTGTAAAACATAAGAAATCTCCAAAATAGGCAACTTAACCCAGGCAGTGTGCAGATCTAAATAATATTGAGGACATTTTGGGGGAAGGGGGCTGCTGAAGGGTTATCACTACAACTTATGATTCACGGAGGACATGTAAGTGATATTTTGAGCTTTTGTTCATTTATATTGATATTGTCTATGTGCAGGTGATATTGATGAGTTAAAGAAGCAGCATGAGAAGGAAACAGAAGAGTTCAAGAAGGCTCAGGAGCTGAACAAAGCTCGCATGGAGCAGGGGCTTCAGGAGAAGCTAAGAGCACGTCGCTCACACAGGCGCAGGCAACAGGTGCAGGACCAACAGACCCAGCAACTGCAGTAGGCAAACATGCCAAGGTCGCCATTATCTTCAAGGTCAAATTGAGCAAATTATCTGGCAGAGGATCAGGAAAACGACTTATTTTTGAAAAGAAAATTTCAAGCAGGTATATTTATGAGGGGTGCACTTCACATTTTATGGAAAGGGTTAAAAATCTATTTATCATACAAAAAAGAGATAGTTGGTGGAGTGTGTATTAAGTGCTGTGTCATATCAAAGTTCTTAGGTGTGTCCTTGCTGTCTAGTCAGTTCCAATCAATATCAAGAGTACCTGTAGATTGAGTTTCTTTGGAAAATAAAAGAACCATATCTCTTTTTTCCTTTTGGAGGTTCTTTTTTAATATGATGGGTGATGCCTTATATTATGCATGTATATACATATTAATTCATTAACTTGGCTGTGGTAAAGTAGTAATCATCATTTGAACATATTCAGCTGTCAATATCTGTCAACATTCAAAATCAAATTTTTACTTACAAGTCATTACAATCAGTGAACATTCAGAATTTTTTTGTGGAAGTACCGGTAAGTGCCTAAAAATCAGCATTCTCTGGTTGATTATCAGTCCACAGTATTCACTGGAGATTACCCATCCAAATATACCGGGTATATATAAATATATGTTCAACATATAAATTTGTTCGATCCACAAGTTATATGATATTAGTAAAAGTTTATTAATAGGCCGATTGCCAATCTCTGTGTTGTTTTATTTTCCCCATTGAAAAGTACACACCGGAACTGTACAACTTTACCAGAACCAGAACTGTACAACTCCTCCATATTTAATCATTGGTCGGAGAGATTGGCAGGGGGCCTATACAGATTTTACTGAAACATTTGGTAATCTTTGATAAATAAATGTAATTACATCAATATCATTGACCACAAATAGTTTTCAATGATAAGAATATTGGTTGTTACAAATTTCTCACCATTTCTTTGAGTGTCCTAAATGGACCTTTTTAATAGGTAAGTCTAGGTAGGTCTTGTTGTTATCTCCCATCACATCAGTGAATGGGAGATTATAAGAAATAAGTGGCATTTATCCATCCAGGCCTCTACAGTCTGCAAAATTATCTTGTGATTGTTTATCAATATGGATGGCTCAACTCAGTTGTGACATCTTTTCCCATCTTAAAGGTAACTTGGACATTTATTATGAAAGTTACTAATTTTTCATTTTACATCTTTCGATCTCAAGAAATGCTTTCTTTGACTTACAAACTAGGGAGGGACATTCTTGGTTTGAAAATTCTGAATCTTTTTTAACCTCCAAATCTAGGTCAAGGTCAATTTCACAAGGTCAAGGTCAGTTACATTTTAACAAATCTAGCAACCCAAAAATGTGCTAATGTGATGGAATATTCCTGATCCTCTGGATCGTATTGTTTGGAGAGGGACTGAAGCTCACTCAAACCAAAATTTCCTGGATATTAACATTTCTAATTATATATGATAAATAAATGTACATTGCACATAAGGGTAATAATTGGTCATGAGATATCTGTGATATGCATACTGTAAATTGACATGGACATTTCTTTACTTTTGAATTTTATATAATTAAAGGTATCACATGATATTTTTAAAATTCCCTATGAAAAATGTTTTCTCATAATTTTTGTATTTCAACAGATACAAAGTATTGTAATGTTTGCCAAATGTAAATAATGTTTAAGTTGAAAAATAAGTGACTTTTTTTTAGAATACTATTTATATTCACCTCATGCAAAACACTGAAGCCATTTTCACATGAACTATCTTAACTGTTATTTTAGGCATTTTTCAGTATTGTGAATATTTTTTCTCTCATTTTCTAGTGGTGAAATGCTGCATTACTTGATCTGTATTCCACATAACTTTAGCTTTACCTTCCACTTCACTGTCGCACTGCCACCTACATCCGTCTGAAAATAAATGCATAATACTGTATACACCCAGGGTAGACTTGTGCAATATATGCAGATATACCTTGCATCAAAAACTGACTTATTCTACTCATTTTCAAAATAACATATATTACTACTTCATTGTGTAATACAGTATTTATATTTCAAAGTTTAAAATGACATGTCGATACAGGGAAATAAAAAGAGCTTTACTGTTATTTAAGGAAAAAGAAAAGGACTACCTTTGCAGTTCATGGTTCATTATCAGATCATCTTTATACGAAATCATTATGTGAACTTAATTCCTGTGTTATTGGAGTTTATATCATTCCGTCCATGTGAAGGTTATTTTTTACTCACTCACTGTTATACAACTGTACATTTTAGTTTGTTGTAATCTGTTTAACCAGAATGATGAATTAAATAAACTTTTTTCAGTGGTACATATTGAGTATTTCTTTTTTCAGTTATTTTAAGTTAAAAGGAAACAGGTATGGAGAGTACAAGTATTTGATATGCAAGTAATGACTCAAAATGCCATTGTTAGACCTCATGGATTTGAACTTTATTACCTTTTTATTTCATGGAAACCATAATCTTGAAAACATAACAAACATTCACAATCTCAAGCTAAAAGTAAATAAAAAGTTTATGTAGACACTGCATATCCTTTCAATTCGGCACTCCTATTTTTCTGTTCACCTAAGAGACAACATCCGTTGATGTTCATGCGTTTAATAAATAGCAAATATACACTTAGATAAACAAATATTTACCAGCCTTTACGTCATCATAAGGAAGAAATATTTCATCATTCAGCACAAATAATCCCTTGACGATGAAGTTGATGTATAATAAAATATGTGAATATTTTAAGAATTAATATCTGGGGAGACAACTTAAAATATGGCATTAATAATTTGTATTCTAAAACATTAAGTTTATACCGAACTTGTCCTTGATTTGATAGGTCTCTCCAATTAAATGTGATTTTGATGTGTTTTCCTTGAGGAAAGTATCCATTGTTTAAAATTTGATGGCATTTTCAAGTTACAATTTTCTACCCATGTTTCGGGCAGGTCAAGTTTGTTTGCTCCTGTAAGCCAAATAACAATTGTCTTTGATCATCATAATAAGGAATCATTTAAATGTTTGAAAATTATTACATTAAACATGAAATCACACAATCAATTCCAAAAATATATATGATAATTTTCTCTTCATTGTGTCTGGGACAAAAAGAAACAAATCCAAGATTATGTTCAATTTTAAAGATTATGAGCTCTCCAATCTTTACAATTTTGAAAAAGATAAATATGAAAATATCTGGAGTGTTTGTGTCCCCTTCATACTGCTGTTACCCACTTTGACAGGATCACTGAAGGGATATAAATGTGAAGGTCGGAGCCTGTGTTTCATCATTCACAAAATTAGTCACATTAATTAATTTTCTTGTAGAATATAAAGGATTTGGTAGAGTCTGACTGATGTATATATGAATAGCAGCTATTTCAATATTTAAAATGAGTCAATGCATTGTCCAAGAACAAAAACACATTGAAAACTTCTGACCTTTACAGTTTTTTGCATTTCCAAAGAAAGAATACTCAAGTATCTGAATTCAAAATCAAATTTATTTGTCATGAATAGCCTCATACACAACCATTTCAATTTAAAGATGAGACAAGATTTATTCATGAGATTTATTCATGTGCAAATTTAATGTTTGTAAATGGGACAAAGATACTTTGGTATCACTGTGCTTTAAAGGCTTTTCTTATTTGGTTCTAGTTGCACTTCACTGAACTAAAAGTGGTAAAATTTCTGTTACATTTTCATTTGACAATTAAAAGATCTTTATGAAATGACACACTTGATATACAAAATATATGATATAAAAGGACAAAATACATTTAAGGATATCTGTTGAATTTATTCTATTCAAATTTTTAAAAATCTGACCAAGGAAATGGGTCTTCAAACAAAACTCTTTGTTACACATATAGTACCAACATGCATCAAAATTTATAATATGTTCTCTTCCTCGGGTAAATCAGAATTTTGATATGTTGATATAAATTGACAATTAGATAAAAAATGTTGAAATGATATGCCACCTTTTGAATAATGCTGCATTTTTTTTCCAAATAAGTCTTCCCATATTATCATAAGTGCACATAATCATTCATTCAAAGTGCATGTGCTTCTAACTTTCAACCTGGGAATGAGGTAAGGTTCACTGTTCTAACATATTGAACGCAAAGTTGTTTATTAGGTGACTATCACCAAATAAGCTGAGCTTATAATTAAATCTTCCACTAACATTATCCAGACAACATTTTACATTAACTCAGTTATAATCTACTACTGGCCTAATATAACCAATAAGAATGCCAAAAACTAAAATCCATAAAATTCTCACAATTAACATATCTGCATCTAATATTGTCAAAATCTCAAAATCCTTAATTTAGCAGAATCAGTTATATCCCATTTAAGTACATCCATGCTTTATACATTTCTTTGGTTTATTAGGTATGATATGCTTAGATTGCATTTAATAACATACAGCAATATGGATCTCAGCACAAGACAATATTTCGTTGACCTAATGTTTAGCTCTGTAAAAGAGCAAAGGAAATTTATGCTTAAAAGCTCAAAATATCTTTCTTGTGTTATGATTATTGACAATCTTTATGATATATTTCACATCTATTTTTACTTTTGATTACTACTAATCTTTTTTCAATCTATAAAAATGTGATCATAAAAAAAATATATATTTACAAATAATTAGTATACTTTAAAACTGATTTCAGCTGCATAGGACGTTTCCACGACTCTTGTCAGATTCACTGATGTGTGTTTATGATATCAGCCATTATGGATCAGGGTCGTTCCAGAGCGGCACCTAACTCCTCCTCTTCCCGAGCTACAAGGGCTGCCCCTGAAATAACCACCACAAAAAATGTCACCTCTATAAATAACAACGAAACAAGTTTGAAAAAGCAAACCTAACATCTGATATTGGTAATATGTAAATTTATCACAAATTCACATGTGTGTGTGTATATATATATATATATATATATATATATATATATATATATATATATATATATATATATATATATATATTTATATTACGGTAATATCTTTAATGTATGATGGTTTATACTCACTTCTCTTGGCTTCAATTGCCTTAATAATATCTTTGATTGATAGGCCTTTCCCTTTGGCATATGCTATGTCCTTTAAAAGTCTCAACTCCACCTCATTTACATCTGAATTAAACAAGCATATCAATGTTGAAGAAAGAAAACTCAAGAATGGCATTTTATATTCAGAGAAGAAGTGACGTAATAGATTACAAAAATTTTGTTTACAAGGGACCAATTTCTCAAATATTCTACTCCAAAGGGCTTAGAGATATTGTTATAATTTGGTCACCTTCAAATATTCGTTAAATTCTGTTCTTTTCAAATCTTTTTTAAAATACTTTCCCCTTCCATGCAATAGTTAAATAATTAATTTTTGATATTTTCGAGAAAGACTTCATGCCCAAACTGTGATATCTTCAGCCAAAATCATAGTATAACCGGATTATGAAAAAGTGCATGTAACTTATGACAAAAGCGTTTTGTGAATAAAACAAAACAAAATTATTAAGACCCTTGCCATCACTTGAACTCCAGAAGGTCAAAAGTACACTTATGTGTTTTCTTATCTATAAAACTATCGATGTGCCACATACTCACCAGAACTTTCTGCTTTATCACATTCACATCTTTTATCTGGGGTTACTGAAATGCATAGGAATTATTTTAATAATAAACAAAAGGAATATCTTTTCGGAGACAACCATGATTATTAAAGGAAATAAACAACTACTGGTATATGTAATGTATGGTTATTAATTAAAGACTAATCGAAGCCCCCATTTAAAATTCCAATCATTCCTCTCCAACCTATCCAGTCATGCACCTAAGACCCCTCCTGTATTTTTCTATCACATGCCAGGAATACAATACAAAATCTGGCCTTTTCCATGTCCAAAGTGAACTATCACATCATGGCTGAAACAAGTCTCTAAATGACTGTAATTTAAGTATGGTCTGCAAGTGCTGATTTTAAAAAATCAAGCTTGCGTAAGTTTGCAAAAATCCAACGAAATCCAACAGAATATCTTCCTTCTCTATCATACACTCACAAATCACTACTCATAAAAAAGGACCATCTGATGGTGTAAGCAGAAACTACAGGTCAAAACATGGCTGCCATGGACCAATAATAGGCGTATGCTCCATAGACTTACAGCTTAACCTTAAACATTCTGCCCTGATGTCAAAACAAATGCAAGTGAAAAATAATCTACCTTTCTCATGACTTCCTGTGTCATAAGCTGCCATAAAATCATGTTTTATTTATTTATAATTGCCAAAAGTTTGAGAACTTTGATTTAAATAATTTTATGTCATGTTTTATTTTTCTTCAAAACAGAAAATAAATTTTAAATTTCATTAATACAAGGCCAAGTGTCAACATTTTCTACTTGTTAAAATGACTGACATTTAATAAATGTGAAGCCAACAACATCTTTCTTATCAAGTGATTGGCCAGTGTTTAATTGTTCAACTGTTTCCCAGTTTGACTGTAACCTTTTGACCATGCCTGATTGACTGCATAATATCATTTAAACAACCTACTTTCTACTTTTATTATTAACATTATTTGGGCTTTCAGGGTGAATTACTGGTAGCTTTCTTGAAGCAGCCATCTTGTAAAGGGAACTGTAAAAATATTTGTATGCTTTTTCATTTTAACGATATTTGAATTACTTATCCATATTTTGTGAAGGTTTCCATCCCTTTTAAAGCAAATAAACACCTATCCTAAGAGGTTTAACATCGTACAGGCTACAAAATGGTGTTCAAACATATTCAAACTTGGTATATGCATATTCATACATGGCATACACATAACTTTTTGCTTAATTTCCATTTAAAATTTAAGTCTTGAAAAACTAGTAATAACTGCTTTACTTACTTGTTTTATCATCACATGCACATCTTACTGTAGAAAAGATCAAACAACTCATATCAAGATATTTTTAAAAACATATCAAATTTTATAATAATATTTTCTTTTCAAATAATTTTCAAAAAAGCTTTTTAAAGAGTTCTTTCACACTTACTGGTATTTTCTGACTTTGTTGGTTGTTTTTCACAATCACATCTTCCATCAGTTGTTCCTGTTTGATATGAAAATAGCATAATGAAAAAGCTCATATGTATTGTTTACATTCATTTTAACTGATCTCTGCTTGATTGAATCCTCACTCATGATACCATCATTTGATGCAAAAAAATAATTTAAAAAATTTTAAACTTATTCTGCAGCTGAGGATCAGTGAAGAGTAAAAAAACTTACATTGATATATCCATATCTGATATTTCTAAAATTCATTAGATAAAGTGAAAAAATACAAGATAAATATAATTGTATTAGCATCTTATGTTCAGGTCAATATATCAAAAAGTTTACTTACTACTTTCACATTCACATCTCACTTCTGAAATACAAAATAAATTATATTAATATACTATATTAATTTTCTTAATCAAAGGGACATCATTTCAAAATTGTCCATATTTGAAGCTTTTAGGGTTGATTCTTTTATTTGTGAATGATAATTATCACCTTGTATTCCTAGTTCCTCTAGAGGTAAAGCCCTACTTCTCCAATAATCAGATGTTTTGTCTGCATTTGAGTTTAGTGGATTTCTTAAAACAAATTCTTGCATCTCTCCTTTGCCATATGCAACCTCTACAAGAAATGAGTGAAAATGTTAGTGTCGCATAAAATAATTCCCTACTTTGGATGAGAACCACAAGCAGGATATGTATGAATAGCTTGGTGTGATACTGACTCCGTTGGGTAGCATTCTGGGGGTTCTCCTGTTCCTCTTCCTCTACCGGCTTACCAGGGTGGTGCAGGGCCTCCTCAAGGTAATGTAGCTTGGATTTCACCTTCTGCAAAAAAAAAGAAAATATATTAAAAACTCTAATAATCGTCAAATAATTAATGAATATTCTGTAAATCAATTAACTTTTCCTTTAAAATGTAAATCATTCTCCTTTACCAGGCTTGGGCTCATTTATACCAAGTTTTTAAAAATTATTAATATTTAAAAAATGCAATCTTCCGTTTATATTCTTTAAATTTGTATCTATGTTTTATTAATATATCAGAGATTGATTGCTAAAATTAAATGATGAGAGTTAGTAGAGAGCATGTTTGGAGGCTGATGATTCAGTGTTGTCAGTTTGTGACTTACATCAAGAAGGCTAGCATCCTCTGGGCTGAGATGGGAAACAAATTCTGCCAGAGTCTCCTTCTTCTGACCATTCTCAGAGACTACTGGTCCCATCACCTGATCCCTGGAAGCTGCTCACATGCAAACAGACAAGCACAACCAATCAGCTTGCTTGTTAACCTAAAGAAGATGCTTAGTCAAAACCATATCACTGTGTTTACTTACTTAATTATTAAGTCAAATATAATTATTAAGTCAAATATATATAAATAAAGTCTAACTAAAGTAATTAAAATGAAGCAGCACCAATGATCATTTGTAATTGATATAACAGCACATGACAAACACTGGTCTGATTGTGTGATGCATGCTGGGAGTTTTGATTGTGCAGTACTTACAGTCATAGTTAGTGGGTGGCCCTGCATGGCTCTCAGGTAGCAACAAAGCAGTCTGCAGCTGCCGGATCTTAGTCTGCATCGTCTGAAGATTGTGACACAACATGACACACTTTTAAGCTCTCCTCTCGATTCTATCCACCAATTGTAAATTCTCACATTTTACGAGTGAGAATATGATTAATTGTGACAAATTTCCATTTTTAGCTTCAGGCGTTTCATGTTATCTCTTAGTTTATGAGATTCAGATTTTTTACATTGTTCATAGAAATAAACAAAAGTTCATTGCAGGAAACAAAGAGAGCATTTGAGATAATAAATGTTGATGAGCTAACCTTAAGCAGTTGCTCATTCTCATCCTCTTCACGTTCCTCTTCTGCAATATATATATACATATATATACAATACATATCATATTCCATTTACACTGGACACCATTGATATACCCTTTTGCTCCAGTATTATATCTCACTCAAAGCAAAATCAAGCAAACAATTCAAGTGATAGCTATGGTATTTATATTTTTGCCATATTTCCTTACACAGAATATATGTGATTTACTTGGTCAGGAAGATGTATATGACTTAAGTCTAAAAATAACAACTCATATCTTTGTGACTATAAGTTACAATAATGCCCATATGACCACAAAAAACCAACTGACTGTTACCTTCCCTTATAAACCTTGTTTGAGGTCAAAAATAAGAATTGATGTAGCTCCAAATGAGAGTCAAAATCTCAATCTATCTAAATACCCCTGATTACAGTGTTAATGAGGTCAAATGTTAAGGAAGTATTACAGTTTTTCTCTCACCAACATTTTCTTTAGGACTGTCTGCCTCATGCTCCAGGGCGGTCTGAAGGTAATGAATCTTTGACTGCATATTCTGCTTGCAGGAGACAAAAAAAGCAATGAACAATGAATGCCAGTCAATTCAAATATATAAGACATGTACAAAATGAAAATGAAAAGAAATAATTTTAGGCGGCATGGGACAGATTGAAGTAAATTTTAATAACTATATTTAACCGATTTTAGGGATATCAAAATATATGACAAAATCTTAAATCTTCCCATTACTTTTGTTTTTAAAACTGATCCCATGAAATATGAATTTATTTACATCAATAAGTTGTTTATCCTCCACAGGCAGCTCACTTTCGAAGTTTTGTAAAGCATCATCATCCTGCTTGAACTCTCTTTGCTGATTAACAATGAATGCCAGTCAATGCAAATATATAAGTAATATACAACATGAAAATGAAAAGAAATAATTTTAGGAGGCATGGGACAGATTGCAATAAATTTTAATAACTATATTTAACCAATTTTAGGGATATCAAAATATATGACAAAATCTTCCCATTAATCTTGTTTTTAATATTGATCCCATGAAATATGAATTTATTTACCGGTACATCAATAAGTTGTTTATCCTTCACAGGCAGCAGATTTTCGGGGTTTTTTAAAGCATCATCATCCTGCTTGAACTGTCTCTGCTGAGTTTGAGCTGCACTTTGCTGGTCTGGGCCAGGAAGTTCTGATTCAATGTCTTCTTCATCCTGTGCAACACGATCTCCAAGATCTGCCTCAAGCTCCTTCAGCTATGCACCCAAAACAGACGACCAATCACTTTATTTTTAATATATCTTTGCAGTAAATGATCCACAAGATAACTTTCATAATCTGCAGTAGCCGTTCATTTGATCTGCTTGCTAAGTCAGATGCTATGTTCAGCTCAGATGATTCAATGGTCACCCAGCTGTATCATGACTTTATTTGGGAGGTCATCAAGGTTATCAAAAGGTCAGGTTCAAACACCTCCATGATATTGATGTGGAGAATGTCCCTGTCAAGTATCAAAGCAACTGGAATAATATGATAGGTTCCATAACTTATATAATTTTGGATATTTGGATGGGTGCCTGGAAGTATAGGACCTGTTTATGGTTCCCATCCAAATTTGTTGATTGGAGGAAAAATGATCTGGTACTTCCTGTTATAAAGCAATGCATCATGGGTAAATGACAACACAATATGGTGCTGTACAAAGATCTGAAGTAATCTAAAGCAAGTTTCTATCCTGATAATGTTACAGTTCACAGATACGTGGGTTTAGATATATGAAATGCATAAATTTATTCCAGATTAATGGATATAAAAACTAGTAATATGAAGACATTATTGCTTTCCCCTATGGCTCCAGAATTGTACGTCGCTCTACAGGTGTCTCTTGGGTAAAGTTGAATTAAACACAAAAGATGACAATTAACAATATCTGTGGTAAGGTGTTGATAATCAATGCCTGATCAGTATCACTGGTAATCTTTGAAATAAAATGCTTTGTAAAATATTGAGAATATTAACTTCTTATATTTGAAACTAAAACTATTCCTGACAGAAAATTGCATTCTTTAACATTTATCTATTTGTATTTCAGGATTTCAATGTTTGGATATCCATCTTTTAATCAAATAAATACTTTGCATTTATCACACAATTCACAACACAATTTATGACTTTTTCAGAATATTTCTTGGATGAATATTTTCTTGAATTAGTCTTCATATAAAACCCTAGCAAGGATTTAAACTTATCTTAACACGACTGTGATAAGCGATGTGGTACCAATTGTGATAAGTCATGTGGTACCAAGATGACACCTCATGTGCCAAGCCTCTCATTTTTCTCATTTTTCTTATGGATGTGTCATGAGTTATATTAAAATGTGAAATTATGTGGCAGTTAGATAGCACTCATTACCAATAAATCTTTTGCATTGGAAAATATTAAAAAGAGTTAAATAAGTTTTTAAAAGTTTTACTTACTTGGTCTTCAAGTGATACCAGGTTACTCCGTATAGCTTCCAACTATAACAACCAATAATTATATTTTGCCATTGATATTCTAGGATATTACTAAGATGTAGAGATAGTCCAAGTATGATTAAACATTGGCCTTAGTGCTCTGCTGATCTTTGCTTTTTTTTAACATGTTTGTGCACATTTACTGGAAATGCCTACAAATTGCTTCATAAATGATCATTTAATTCCTTTCCCAGAGCAGACTTGAGCAGATGATAAATCAAAATCAAAATATCATATTGAATTCAGCCCCAACTTTGTTGTTATATTGATTCTCATTGGCTGATATTTATCATGCTATTCAAACTGGCAGCCTCCTTGACAACTCAGTTATAGCTATTAGTTTTACTAAATTCATTAAAAAAAAGATAGAATTGGTCCCCTGAAAATACATCTTACCAACTGATAGTTAAGAAGCACAACCAGTAGTCTCAGAGGAGAAGATTGAAGTTAAATGACAGACAGAGTGACACAAAATTTCTTCCCCTCATTTCAGAATCTATGCTGGCATAATCAGCATTGTTAAAAGAAATCTATAATCATAAATTATATCTATATAAACAGGCTAACTGTACTTTTTTCAAAGATAAATCTAGAGATACTTTTTTTTATGGTAATAAAAATCTAAAAACAAAATATCTCAACAAACCGATACCTTTGCAATTGCAAATATACATTGTGGGTGCTATGCAAGGTATTTTAACAACTGCCAAGACATGTGATGTTAAAAAATCTTCCTCAATTTCTAAACCAAGAAAGACCATGCTCTGCTCTCCAACCATGAGGAAATGGTGTAATTGATTAATATAACATGGTGTCTGTAAAATGATATTATACTTTAGTGTAGTAAAAGTTATGTTGAGTAGTGTTACTAGAATATCAAAAAAATAGAAAATTAAATATTAAGACCAACACCTTCAAATGACTGAACAAATAATATCTTTTCTGTTACAAAAATAATATTAAGCTATAAAGTGACAACAAACTTGTTCCACTAAACAAAATATATTAGATGGTTCATATTAGGCAATTAGTGTAAAAAACACACAAAACCAAAAACAACTCCATGCATGTCTCATGTTACCTTGAATATTTGGGCTTCCACTATTAAAAAAAAACAATATGTAAAGGTCATTTACCGTAATCATAAGATAAGTAGAAAATTGATTTCAATGCATTTATGCAACTTCTCCCATAAAGATGTATAATTAACCAGACAAGGATAATAAAACAGATAAGTGAAAAAAATCTGTTTCTTTCAAGTTCATCAGTTATTAAACAATTATATCATATTCAGGGTGATTTTTATCTAACCATGAGTTATTCAAATAGCCTAATAACACATTTCAGCCAAAAGACTCTATTAAAAAAGACTATATTAAAAAAGACTCTAATAAAAGACTTTATTGGGCCAAAATTCACTATCACGCAAATCTTGACATCAAGTAAGGGCTATTCACATTCTACAAAGTGTATGCTCTCAAAATAAAGTGTTAACTTAAGCTACATAGCAAACAAATTACAAGATTAAAATAAACATACAAAAATGTTAATTATTTCAGTGTGACGTCAGAAAATGTCTAAATTTGGAAATGAATCATAATAAATGTAAATCTATCTGAACAATTTGCTTTGCACAATTGAGAGCAAAAGGTGGAGTTCTCTTCCATAATATTAACAAAGTGCTGACATTTCTGTGAAACAGTTTAGTCCTTGGGTGTATTTTGCTTGCACACCTAGTCCTCTATACAATATTTATGTATTCTGTAAACAGAATTATACAAAAAATGTGTGATATCCAAATAAGCTTAACACTCCAATCATATATGTTGGTTTTAAGTCCACAATAACACATGACCTTTTCACAGTTATCATATTCGAATGGAACATTCATTTGAATATGTTTTATCCCTTTATTTGATAAAATAGTTTTACTGTAAAATGAAAGGACTCACCTGATCTATACTTGAAGAATCAACTGAAATATAATAAATAAAATAATATTACAAGAAATTTCTCTATTCTTAATGAAAGCTTTCATGTGAACAGATTTTCAAGCACTTTTTCCTCACATAACACAAATGTCTGTGCCCTCAACTTCGTGACCAAATATTACTACCATCATATTACCCAATTTTTGTGCCATTTAAAATTAGATTAGTCTTCTGCTAAATCCAAATCACTCATTGAACACCTTGTCAGCAAACTTTGCTTATACCCTTGTCACATAGGCATTAATTTCTGTAAAGGTGCCTGGCCGATGATGCTTTTTTATAAATTGGATGGCAAGCCAGAAAGACTGAAAAGGTAAAATGCAGTTTGGGGTTGGACCAAGCATTCTTCTCACAGTATTTATATGGATTACTTATTTAACCCAATGATATGTCACATTCAGATTCAGAAATTCACCACACATTGTCAAGTATAAATTTTGACGAGGGACCTATTAGTCTGTTTCATGCCAGTAATGTAGTTTAGATCTTAATAGTTTAATCCTGGTGATTTGATGAGGTTATCTCTGATGATCAGATGTCAAGGTAAGTGGCCTCTTTGTTACCTACCAACCAGCAAACAATAGCATTCTACACCCACATAAATAGTTATGTTAATTTTATTAATCTTTACATAGTGTTGCTCAAACACTTGTCAACTAAAAATGTGACTTTTTTTGCACTGAAGAAATGTATATGTGTCTATGCTAGTTTGATGATCACAAAAATGCAGACCATGTCAAGATGCAATTTATGGCCACTTATCTCCTGGACTGACGATCACTATAATCACATAAATATGATAAATAGGAGAAGAAGATATGGTGAGAGTGTCCCCATTGTGTCTAAGTTCCCGAAGGCACTAATCCCAGTGCAGAAAAAGCAGGATCCGACAAATGGAGGACAAATGTTTTTCTCCAAAAGTTGAATTTGAATGAAATATGCAAAGTACTTGCTTTCCAATCAAAATATAATATAAAGTTTGCCTTATTTTAGTTTAATATTTTCCTGTACAAGCATATGTGGCATGTTTTAAAATGTGCTGAGTTTAATGTATCAAAAAAGGATGTGGGTGTGTATAACCCCTTAATCTTTTGACTGCAATGGGTCAAACACCACAATTTTCCAACCAACTCATAATGGATGAGATTTACGGTCACATTAATTATATTTCCATTGAGGATGGCAACAGTTTGCATTGAAATTTGTAAAATGTAATCTGTGTACCAAATATGTTTCATTCTTTGTTTCCTGACCATATCTACTTTCAATTGATATTTGTATCATTCTTAGTCACAAGTTAACAAATGGCACATATCAAAGCACATTTGGACGCCTTTCTGTTGCAAACTATTTTCTATGAATGAGGATTTGGTTGACTTTTACCATGCCTGATGAACCTTTTTAATACTGTGCGGTTCCATTCAGGGACTGGATTAACATTCAAAATTGTACCATTTTTTGCACACTTCCCAATCCTAAAATTCCCCAAGTTATTTATTTAATTCCCATTTACTAACTTTCCCAGTCAAAAAAGCAAGCTTCATAGTCAAGGAAAGCTAGGTGTCATCTGCTTGGACAGCCAGGTCAGTGCCCAGCCTGAATAACTGATGAATACTGATGACAAGCAACTCCTGTTCTAAGATCTAATTGCCATCTCAGCCCCTGATTTGAAGAATAGCCTGTGTTTTTTAAATTATTAACCACCAAAGGACTAGCCTATTCAAATTTAGGTGATCAACAGGACTAACCAATTGGACTAGTCTCTCTGCACAATAAATTCCAAAACATTGTAACAATGTAATGACGTCATTTGGTCAAAACAATGGGGACTAGTGATGATTGATGGATTGACCCGCAAGTGGTGTTGACAAGCTCTGGATGATCACATCATCTTGCCCCACAGAGTAAGCTTTTAACCATATTGAATAACTGTCATTAATTTGAGTGAGTCCAGTATGGTTTATACATCACCTCACAGACCTGGATGACCTGAGGAGTGCCTCGCCCAGTGCACCATCACAAAAAGCTAAACCATCATATTTTGCCGGTGTGTAAAGTACGGACGTCCGACAACAATGAACGTTATGAACGGATCTCCGTTGTGAACGGATAATCCGCTACAACCGGATTTGTCCGATATACTTTATTTGGCTTCCTTTAATTCATTATATTTATTTAAATAAAGAAGATCCACTTGAATGTTATATTATAATAAGCGCACTGCCTTTCTCATTGACCAGTTGACTGTGTGATGACCAAAGTATAAACTTTAAAGCTGTCCAGTCCTTACCTGGAGCACAATTTCCACATATGAAAAAGGAAATCAAGCAGGTGAAAAACACCAACGTCTTCATCTTGACAGACTTGGTCTCTTCACTTCATCCAGTGTTGACAAAGTCGCTCCCAGTTCTGATTTGCTGAAGCTGTGAACTGAGCTGTCTGGACTCAACAGCGACGGTGATACTCCTGGATCCGATAGGTCTCTTCTTCTTTTATCGATAACCCACTTTCTGTTCTTATCTGATCAAGTGACACTCAAAGATGTCAACAAAAGTGACAAACAGAAACTTCGAAAGTCAAACCTGTCTGGTTTGTTTACAAAGAGACAACTTCCGGATGATATTAGGCGAAACTTATTCCATATAAATTTAGGAAATATTTGTTTTCTATTCTTATTTTTTCGCACAAATAATCATGATATTATTTCAAAATATGTATACATATTTTAAAAAGCTTTCATTAATTTTGATAAGTTCAAGAATTAAACTTGAAAGAACGTATTAAGTGGGACATTTTTTATCATTGGACACTTGATACTCGGTTGTACATTCTATCACTTTATCATCCCGGGCTGTTGCACTGACGATAAGGAGCAATTGTAAAGATGGTCTCGTAGTTCTAGACATTCCACAGGTGGTCGACACGTGGGATGTTGACGAGTTGACAGCGGGTGATTTCAAGACAGAAACTGTCACTCTCAGAACATTGGCATCAGTATCAGTGTTCTGAAAACCAGTACGGTCGTTTAACAGTTTATGAAGAGGTGAGGTACTTCACTTTTTGTCTTCAGTAACTTCGTCCAGACTGGCAAAGCTCTGCACAACACATTGCAATCTTATTTTTGAGAGCAAAGTTTATTTTGTTATAAGGATGACAGACAATCTGTTACGGGTTGCAGAGCACTTTGCGCTCAAAATATTGACCTTATGAACAATATATCAATGACAAAGCCAAATAAAACATTCAAATTTGTTCCATTTCATCTTGGGTTCAAACTGCAAAAGTCGGCCATATCTTACGTCTGCCATGTCCTGTTGGTGAAGAGGGAGCACCGGTTAATTATCTGGCCTTTTTGAGGCCAAAATCTTAAGCAGGTGAAGTACTTTGCGCTCGTTTTTTTGTCTCTAAATGCTGTTAAATAAAAATTTTGTTGATGATTTAAAACTGTTCTCAAATTACAAGGATATATTTGGGAAGTTACATGGCAAATTTCAGAAGAAATTATTCCGCCTGTCATAGTTAAAATATACGTCCATCCTTGCAACTTATTTGCAAAGATTTATGCAATGACAGAGTTAATAACTTCGGGGAAAAAATGATGATCCCTTGTTCTTCGGCACGCAATGGATCTTGGGATTGTTTTGCAACAATGGCTGCCCTCAATATGTAAACAAATCAAATATGTTAAATCATGGAAATACAACTTCACCAACAGGATGTGCAAGGCCCTGAGCGCAAAGTACTAGCGAGCGCAAAGTACTTGGCAGCCCGTACTCTTTGATTGGTATGGACAGTCTTGTGGAACCGTCTTGTGTGGATTGTTTTTTCACTGGTCAATATGGTTTGAATAGTTGACATCACTGGATATTATTAATGCCCTGTGAGGTCACGTATTTACATATATTATTGATATAATGAGCAAATTAAATTACATTTTGATTAATACAAAATGAAATTAGACACAATATTTAATACAATGGTAATACCTTGTGGAATAAACACAAAAATGTTTATAAAAGATGAACAAATATAATTTTGCCAACCTCACCTACACTACAGGTGTGATATGTTTGTATGGTTTGTTTAAATATTTGACTTTTTTTCTAGTATTGTGTATAAAGTTTTTGTTTTGTTTGTTTTCATTCTTGCTTTGTTTGTTATTATTATTATTTTTATTTTTTTGTGTATTGGTTTTGTTTCTTTTCATTTTTGTTTTATTTTATTAATTTTGTTTTTCTTTACTTTTTGGTTTGTTTGATTAATTGTGTGTTTTCTTACTTCTCTACTGTTACATGTTGAGTACCACATTTTCATATTCAGTGTGATTTTACCCAAATATTGAACTTGTCGTTTTTGCGACATCACCATGATGTCTGCAGAAGGTCAACAGTAAAGCTTACAAATTTACCAGTAGTATGAATATTTTAATCCTGACAATATTCACTTGATATTGAGAATAGTTCCATTCTTTGTTACAAGTTAAGAACTGTGGAAATTTAGCAACGCGAGATAACTTATGTCTGAAAAGCAAATGAAGGAACGCCAGATAGCTTTTGTCTGAAAAACATCATCGGAAAAATCAAGGGTCAAAGTTCAAATTGATGAAGATGGTATTTGTTGACTCCCAATGTGAGGGACCATACACGGTCAGGTCAGTGCCAACTTATTGCCGGGATGCCAATTGGTTGCTGACTAAACTTATAGATGTAGATTGTTCTATGCAGATGTGTGGTAATGATGTTGTCTGCTCTCCCACCCCTTTTGCCAAAGAGCATCATTATAGAATAGCAGCTACCATGATGGCTCTGGGAGCTGTCCAGTACCATTCAAAAGTTGTTGTGATCCCACGAGGAGTGGATATCATCAGTCTTTAGACTGTCACACCATTAAAGTTGCTATTGCTACAGTGGACTGCAACATCCAAGCAGCAGAGGCATTTTGTTACTTCTGCCACAGTTACATTGTTATTGTGTATTTCACCAATAGAAAATGGATTGGGATATTTATGAAACTGTTAAGAAATAGATCCAATATTAATTTTTGACACATTATCAGCAAGACTTAAAAATCAAGCACCATTCCACAGCATATTATCAGCAAGACTATTGTACCGTAAGAGCCAAAATGTATAGTTGTTACATATTAGGTATTTTCATGACCTGTGATATACATTAATTCAATGGAAAGGTAGGGAAATTGACCTGCTATATGTTTATGTGTCTTGATTGAGGAAATGATGTGTTAAGTTATTTTGCATTTAGTGTTGACATACGAAATGACCACTCCAGTATGGAATAAAACTTTAGCCATGGAGGCTTGTTGAATAAAATGAAATTTTAATGTCTTAGGCTAAAGCTATTGAACAGTGGTATTATTACCATATTATATCATGGAACAAAAAATCCAGATTTTAACTTAGAAATATTTTACTATGGCAAATTTAATTTGTTTGAAATTGATATATCTTTGTGATCATACAAATTTTAACCAGGATATCTATAGAGTATTATAAGAGGGATGTGATGAATGTCCTATATAAAAATTATGATAATAATGGTGAAACTTGGGCATATGTTTACATACCATAACAGATATTGTGGTGTGATGATATACATCACAGACCTGACTGTTTCCTGCTGTGAAGTTATCAGATTTAATTCATTTAGCACACACACTGTGATAAAAGGACCTCATTCTAACATAAATGTCATGATTACATCTCACAAAAACTCACTGTAGTTTTGACTGGTTATGGTGTTTCATCAACAAGAACTTTATATATGATATATACAAATTTATAAGGTGAGTTTTACATCTAGCATCAATTAAAATGTTATTTAGAAAGAACGTAATACCAGTAAGTGCTGAAAACAGTGCCAATGATACATACAAAATGTGTGATATATATGCGAGTGTATATATAATATAGTAGTTTGTGTTAAGTGAGATGGAATCCGATTGAGGCTAATTATACAAATTGGGCTAATGAGGACAATAGTCCTGTAAGCTTTAAAGTTTGTGGACATCCTGTTTCCTCATTTAGATTTGAATTATTGTATGGAATTCCCCATAATGGGTCTCAAGTGGTCAGGGTTTGTTTTGAGAGTGATAGGCACCCATGCACAGTGATTCCCATCTTGCTGCCTAACAGCCAGGCACTCAAGTGTGAGATACACAGGTGTAAAAATACCAACCACCAGCCAAACCTAATGATTATTTAAAGACCTGCTGAAATGTAATGTGACAGGAGACATTTTCAGGACTGGGTGATATACCCCGCGGAGGACATCCTCTTCATCGTCATCGGCACCGGCAAAGTTCAGCTTTTCTACAAGTCAAAGAAGTAAGTCTGCTCTGTGAATTTATGTGCTCGTAATGTTATACATAACATTGTTCTGTTAGATTGTTGTGCACACCTTTAGACATGAAAATATTTTTTCATGGTCTGATTGTATTAAAAGATAACAGTTAAAGGTAGTTTTTTGTGTGTTCAAGGTTCATTTTTAGTAGACAAGTAGCTAATTCAAAGGGTACACACACATTCACACTTGAGAGAAATCTTGTCTCAAGATGAAAAGTTGATTTATGATATTACTCAATGGTGAATCATTGCAGTGATAAGATTTCATGATCAGCGAATAAAATGTGATTGCATCTATAAATTTAATTACACCAGATGCCATATAATGAGGAATTATTTTTTTATGTTAAAACGAGACTTCTATATCAGTACACCCTAATTTGTAGAATCAAGCAAGGTGGTGCAAAACATCTCAGTGAAATCTGAGAATTCTACAGATAAAAACATCAGCTACTCTATGCATGTATACATTCTGTTAATATCATGATAGGTCACAACAGCATAAGAATGTACACATCTTTGAAGGTATACATCGTTCCTTGGTACTGAAGGTCAGCTTTCAAACCAAAAGCTTACCTTATATAAAAGCTTATATATTTCTATTGCTCAGATGAGCCAAACAAACATTGATATTAAAATACTGTGCAGTATTTACTTTGCTAAATTGTGCCATACATTTTAAGGATTAGTCAGATTTGATGAAATAAGAAATATAAATTTATGAAAAAAAAACACACACCTCACATTGTAAATTATTAGCTATTATGTTCATGGGAGAGAAGGGATGCTTGGACATGTGACATGCCATTATTTATTATAGAATAAATTAACAAGGGGTTTGCAGCACTTATATTATGCTCACCTGAATTTGAAGTCTGTGTTGTGGGAAAAGGTTGCTTGCCTGTCTTCCTTTTACCATCTTATGAGTAACAAGTTAGCATATTCAAGTTGTGGCCAGTTTCGGCACTCAGCTGTGTGCAGACCTTACCTACCTTTAGCATACAATTACTGGTGGCATGTACACCACAACTATGGCCCCTGAATACCTCATTGCACACAACTACAGGTCATTATATTACTTGTCGTTTTAAGAATAGAGTGGTCTTTATTCACCTCAGTAACTCAGTGGAAGAATTTATGCATTTTCTTTAGGTCACTTCTAATCAAACCTTTCTTATGGAATTATAGTAATGTTATTTAATCAGGGATTGCATGGACTTGGCCATTTGACTACACATTCAGACCGGGAATAGTCCCTAAATAGTTCTTATTGACACACAGTGATTGTAGCATTAATAATCATAAAGTTCTTTTTTCCACAAAAAAGGTACGTGCAGATTTGCAAACCATAAATACTCAAAATAAGAAAATTACTGTTTTTCGTTTTCAAATTTGCTACCATAAATTATTTCAGGATTTATAATTATAATTCTTCATGATCGAATAATTACAGTTAATTCTAAGCAGATAAATGCTTAATTTTGTGTACTTGAAAAATTAATTTGGGGACAATCTGTTTGTTCAAATGAATTCCTGTGTCATTTTTTTCCTCAGAATTGTGAGCATTTTCTTCTTGGACTCAAATTTGTGTGTGTTGCCGAAATGAAAAAACATGACAAAGCAATTAAATTCGTAACTGTATCCTCTTGTCAAGTTTGGGGACAATCTGTTTGTTCAAATGAATTCCTGTGTCATTTTTTTCCTCAGAATTTTGAGCATTTTCTTCTTGGACTCAAATTTGTGTGTGTTGCCGAAATGAAAAAACATGACAAAGCAATTAAATTTGTAACTGTATCCTCTTGTGTATCTATGAGGAATTTTAAAAATGAGAAAATATGCAAAATATCTTAAATGCAGGTCATTATCCAGAAATTATGGTTGCATATGAATGTCTAAGAGTTTTTTCTATTCTTGAGGATATTTACAATATAATGTGCATATTGTGCAGGTAACATAGTTGTGGTTTTGGCACGACTCATACATGAGGGGTGAGGTCCTGATGGGAGATATCAGAGTCCCATTTCCTCTGTTTTTATTTGGTGGTGTGTAAAGTACAGTGAGACCTTGGAGTGATATACAAGTCAAGCCATAGATTATATTACTCTGGGCTAGTCATCGCGGATCCAAGAGATTGCAGAGAATGACATGCTGAAATGTAATAAATAATTAAATGAGGAACTATCACTTATAATCAAAATATGGGCACAAAAATTATGGCTTTAGTGAAGAGTGTAATAAATATATGTCATGACCTATATCATAGAGATTTATAAGGATCAATTAAACGGTATGTGCCAATTGAGGTTATGCATGAATTGTTTATGTGCAAATGGTAAATTGGCTTTCACATGTGTATATAAATGAATATATTTCCAATTAAATAACCAAAGCACCTCAATTATTGCTAAATTGTGCCAACTCTGGGGCACCAATTAAGGTTGGCAAGAGGTCCACCGCATAGAGTGCATAGACCAAGGGAAATGCTAAGTAAGTCTAGAAAATGGGACATGATCGGAAGGCGATATTAAATCCAGCACAGAGAATGCTGACTTCATATGAAGTGCTCACAATGTTTACCGCGCAGCAGCTGCCTCAAAAATGATGTTGACTGAAATATTTATTTTCTAGCTTGTGATGTGAATCATAGTTATGAAGATTATAAAATCAGAATCGATGAAGACACTTGACCTGAAGGTATTTTCTATATTTGTCAATACAAGATAAGGTGAATCAAAACCAGATCATTCATACAGACCAGGTTGACTGTCATATGTACAGGTATAAGAATAAAAGGATGCATTTGAATGATGAGCGCCATTTAATGCAGGGAGTGTCCTATACCTCATCCAATTGCAATCAGGTAGTTTAAAAAAGATATTTGCAATTAAATACATACATGTTTTTGCAAGAATAAATCTTAATGCAATGCTAGAGGTTGGAGGTCGCTAATCTTCACTTGTTTTGAAATGGTTTTGAGGGACAGATGTGCATGAAGACAGGGTTCAGTAGTTTTTTGGTTAAAGAGATATTTGCTTTATCAATGGGGTCAATTAGGCAAAAAGGGAGGATAATTAGCATAATAAGGAGATGATTCCGGATCTGCAGAGACCAATTACCCTTTAAACCCACTTTGACCCAGGTAAAATCCTTGTCATAAAATAAAATATTTGTATTTATCAGTGATCATATTTCACACCATTATTTAGATGCGTAAAAAAGGAAAATTTGTTTTGCATCAGTGAATAAGGATTATTTGGATTGTCTACCTGAAAAATCTACTTGACCAGGACACAGTCTGTGATGCGTGATGGTACCATGTAGGCATCATGACTCTCCAAGATGGAAACTACCATTAATAGAGAAGACCCAAAAAAAAGTGCCTAAGTGCTATGAGTCATGTTGGCTGTTGATGCACAGTGTCCGCCAGTGTGGCTTGGAGACCCAGTCTGCCAGGCGGGCACCAGTGCACGGCTCGGGTGCATTCTCACGCAGCTCAATCATTTGCAGGCAGTGGCTGCGGCACATTGTGAGGACATCTCCAAGGTTGGTATTGCACCAGACAAGGCCCCGCTGCATCGCTGCCTGAGGTTTTTTTTTTTTACAATCGCAGGTAGAGTATCAGCACAAATATGCAGTGGTACATGCAGACGATTTTATTATGCAAATATATAGATGGTGGTGCTGATGCCATCATCAGGCCTGCAGGCAGCAGTTATGTAGCATACGCTGATAAATCCCCTGCCAGGCCAATAGGACCCAGTGAGCGGTGAGAACTTGTATATGTTTTGCAGGATAAAGGAATAGACATACGGATGTGGTCGCATCATGCGGATGACTGCACGGGTACATCCTCTTGTCTGCCCCTTCAATTTTTAGTATCTCTCATGCCTACTAAATGTGTTAAGCAACACTTCCAGGACCGTTGAATGTCTGCCACGCAGGCCCAATTCCACACGTACTTTCTACACACAGCCGTAACAGGTGTAGCGTCTGGTAAAATGACAACCCATGCAGAATTTACATAGCACTGAACAGCAAGGTTGAATATTTTGCTGTGTCTTGCAGAATACCAGCACCTGATTGCCCAGCACTCTGCAAGTAACCAGCAGCAACCAAGAAGCAAGGAAGGAGCAGGGACTTAGCACTATAGGATTAGGCTGCGATCTGTATCCGTATTGACCTTGCCTGCAGGCATGGCTCACAATGGAACCAACACCAAACCCAAAGTGCTTGTACTGGGGGGTATGTTTAACATTTATTTATATCTACCGGTATATATTTTAAATGAAATGCTTTTGTCTCATCGTAGATATAATGTTCTTAACCAGCAGATAAATGATTATTTACAATGGCAGATATTGCTAGACAACTTGATTTATTTCATATATAGATATAATTATAACACATCTGCAATGAGGAGTAGTATTTCTGTGCATGTCAACTCCCCCACTCCTCATATTGGTATAAGTACGTGTTTTGCTTCATAACGTGGGAGTACGAAGCCAAGCCACCAAGACAGCAGGCTCATCCTGTTTTCTGCTATCATGTAATATTTTGCATTCCTAAGAGACTTTTTACCTTTGAAAATATTTACCTTCAAAAATATTTACCTTTGAAATATTTCCTCCTCATGATATGCTTCTATTAATTCATGTCATAGATATTGACAGCTGACTCGCTGAAGTCTCCATTACATTTTCTTATTTAGTTTACATTCCCTGTTATTACTTTTCTTTCTTTCTTTAATTAAGACACAATATTTTGACGTATTAAAATATTTAAAATAAATTTTAAAATATGCAAATTAAAATACAGGTACAATTTTAATTAAGTAGTTGCTCTTACAAATAGAGGCAATACTCTTATTGAAAGAGTCTACCTGACTTGTAAATTCAGGTAGACACAGGTAGATCTTGTAAATTGGGCTCTACCCACTATAACTTTATAAGGTAAAGTTAAAAGTACTTTACTAAATACGGTTTGATTATCAAGATATGCATGTAGTAGTCATAGGATCAGATAGCCAAGAATTTTAAGCTTGAATTGTGAGATATAGTTTACAATCATGATTATAATATTTAATTATTATGGGATACCCTTTATTAGAGTAAATATAAGTTAAGATAATGTCAATATTTACATATATCAGATTCATTAAGTTTTTGCAAATTGCATTTGTAAATGATATGACATTTTCAGGGATGGGATTTATAGGAAGATATTTGGTCCATCATCTAGTCAGTCTCGATCTTGTTGACAAGGTAAGTGTTTTTTATTGGAAAATATTGCTCAGAATTATGATCTTCTGTGCACAGTTAAGATAATTTAACAATTTGTGTCAACTACATGAACAATATAAACCTTCCTGATATGCTTAATTGCATAGATTCAGTTTAACTGTGTGCTATATTAAGCAAATCATATACTCATATGTTACATATAGATTTCAGTACATCCTCATTTGTGGCATATTTCACCACATATAATGATTGTTCTCTATCAGGTTTAGTTCAGTATGTCAAACCTATAATGAGCCAATTATTACTTATCTGAGATGCTTCTGTGAAACTCAAATAATAGCCTGACCAACTGACTATGTACATTAAAATTAATGTTTTAAATGTTTAACTATTAAGGTTCGTGTCGTAGATAAGGTGATCCCCCAGATGGCATGGCTGAACACATCTCATAAGGCAAGTTCCAAACAGGACATATTTCTTACTTAATATTTCTCATATGTGTTAGTGATTTTCACACAGATAAACCCTAGATAATTCCAGATAATGGTTCCATTAATCTCATTGATTAATTGAAAATTTTCACTGTAATCATCCTTGATTAACCCTTTGGATACTTAGTATACTTTATTTTTTATATAGGAAGTTTTTGAGAACCCTGCAGTAGAATTTAAGCATGCCAACTTGATTAATCCAAGTGAGTGATTTATTTTTGTATAATTTGATAACTTCATACTCTCCCTTGATTTAGTAAACATATATCTAATTAGATATTTATCTTTTCAAATAATGGTTAGCTAAAAATAATAATATATTGATACTTTTTTGATACCGGATAAAAAGAATATAGTTTAGACATATCAATAGCAAACTACTGCTTATTTATATGTTAGTAATTGAGATATTAATCAATAAATGGACATTAGTAGCATATCCTTAAGTGACATTCAAATATAATAATAATTCAATTTATAAAATGTGGACACCATCTGTCCTAACCTCTTGTTATTCAGAATCCTGCATTTATGAGACCAGTGCTTCCATGTAAAATTCATTTTGTTGATTCACTAGATACTACCCAAATTCTAAGATTGATATAAGGTTGTGGACATTTCAGAATCGGTCACAAATTCATTTGAGTGCGCTGATGGAAGCAAGTTTGATTATGTCATTAACTGTGCAGCAGAAACCAAATTTGGTCAATCTGAAACTGTAAGTGTAAGATATAATATCTATGATTATATTGTCTGATACTCTAACCAGCTGTATGTTTAATACACCACAACATTTAATATGTTTCCATAACCTATTATCAGGTAAAATGAAACCTAATTATGATCCTGATTATTGCTTAATAATATTAATGTTTTAATAACAAAAAAAGATGATAAAGGAAATCATATTTCAGAATTAATAGAAATATCTCTATATTGTTTACTTAATGGATAACATTGTTATAATTATATTCATGACTTTGGCCATTTAAGATTGTGATTGCATAGTTTAGAACTAGGTAATAGCATCATATCACACATCATGCAATCAGTCACGAAAAGTCCATACTTTTGGTACCTCACACTAATGCATGTTATTGTTTGCAGGTATACAAAGATGGAATATACAAATTAAGTTTGAATTGTGCACAGGAGGCAGCGAAAAGAAAAGTGAAAATGTTCATAGAAGTGTCTACTGCTTATATGAGGTCCTCTGATAAGGTACTGGTCTTTTCTTTACATTGCAATATCAGTTATATTCAAACAAAGATTATTTATTATTATTATTTGGGGTACTGGAAGGCAAATATCATCCTGTCTGTCCTGTGTCAAGTGTCCATCCTCCTGTTCTTCCATCTGCTCTAATGCTAGTATGTTCTATAATATATATATACATATATGATCCATGAGATTATGGGTAGTAAGTGGCAGTTTATAAGTTATTTTTAAACATAGAGTTTTGAACAACAGCAGCTTTTGACTAATTAGAGTCATTAAATGAAATATTTTCACTTTTTGAAAAACCTCTTTGGAACCAAATTGAATGATTTAATATAAACATAAAATATCCTAAAATAAGATTGATTTGATTTCCATAAATAATGTGAATTTAAGGTCTGTTGACCTACTTTTGAACCATCAGTGCTAAAAATAGCCTCTGACTTGGCTGCTGCTGTTATTGAAAGGTGTGTTGTATACTGTGTGAAGGCATTTTAAGGAGCAGCTTATATGTTATCTGTCTCCCTTCATTTAAACTTGAAGAAAATAGCAATCAGGGAAAGGAGCAATTTCCATATGGTGCTATGCAAGGCTGACAATAGATTGTCTTTATCTGTATTCAGGCCAAAGTGCACCACACAGACTGCAAGCAACAGTACAAAAACTGAATCATCAGGTCAAATATCAAATTAGGTCAAATACCATACATTTGCAATGCACTGTATGTGGCATTCAGCAATATGGCTTCAGCCTTGTCCACTGTTATTGTTGACACCTCAGATTATTACAATACCTTTTGTGATAAATTTGTCAAATGTCAGGTTTTGAATTTAACTATCAAAAACAAGAAATCCCTTTTTTCGCTCTGCTGAGACTTTAGCTCGCAGAGCTTTAGGAGGGGGAAAATGTCTGTCCATCTGTCTGTCCGTCTGTCTGTCAGTCTGTCAACATTTCTTTAAAAATCTGCTCCAAAACTACCAGTAATATTTGTTTCATATTTTATATAGAGGTAGATATATAGGTGAAGATTCAGATTCCTTCAAATCTTAGTGATGTCACCATTGACCTTAGTGCATGCAGTGACCTTGAGGTCACAAATATTGTACTGAGCATATCTCAGCAACCACTTATAAGAAGAAATTAAAACTTGGTATACAGAAATGTCTTAGGTCATAGCCGTGCCTCATCATACTTTCTTAGTCATGTGACCTTTGACCTTGACACATTGACCTTGAATTCAAAATTTGTGAACATGTCACATCATAACCATTAGAAGTGAATTAAATGCACTTCATATCGGTTATATACTAACACTATGTTTAAAAATCTTCTCCTCCAAAACTACCAGTAATATTTGTTTCATATTTAATACAGAGGTAGATAGAGGGTTGAAGATTCAGATTCCTTCAAATTTTAGTGATGTCACCATTGACCTTAATGCAGTGACCTTGATGTCACAAATTTTGTAAGGAGCATATCTCAGCAACTACCTATAAGAAGAAATTAAAACTTGGTATACAGAAATGTCTTAGGTCATAGCCGTGCCTCATCATACTTTCTTAGTCATGTGACCTTTGACCTTGACACATTGACCTTGAATTCAAAATTTGTGAACATGCCACATCATAACCATTAGAAGTGAATTAAATGCACTTCATATCTGTTATATACCAACACTATTTTATACAGAGCTAGATAGAGAGTTGAAGATTTAGATTCCTTCAATTCTCAGTGATGTCACCATTGACCTTAGTGCATGCAGTGACCTTGATGTCACAAATTTTGAAAGGAGCATATCTCAGCAACCACTTATAAGAAGAAATTAAATCTTGGTATAAAGAAATGTCTTAGGTCATAGCCGTGCCTCATCATACTTTATTAGTCATGTGACCTTTGACCTTGACACATTGACCTTGAATTCAAAATTTGTGAATATGCCACATCACAACCATCAGAAGTGAATAAAAAACACTTCATATCTGTTATATACTAACACTATGTTTAAAATTCTTCTCCAAAACTACCAGTAATATTTGTTTCATATTTAATACAGAGGTAGATAGAGAGTTGAAGATTCAGATTCCTTCAAATCTTAGTGATGTCACCATTGACCTTAATGCAGTGGCCTTGATGTCACAAATTTTGTGAGGAGCATATCTCAGCAACCACTTATAAGAAGAAATTAAAACTTGGAATACAGAAATGTCTTAGGTCATAGCCCTGCCTCGTAATACTTTCTTAGTCATGTGACCTTTGACCTTGACATATTGACCTTGAATTCAAAATTTGTGTGCATGCAAAATCTTCCAACCATTACAAGTGGAGCAGACTTGAGCAGATGATGATTTTGACCAATCAAAATGCATGTTACATATCAAATTTGGCCCCAACTTGTTATCTTGATTCTCATTGGCTATGTTATTCAAAATGGCAGCCTCCTTGACAACTTAGTGATAGCTATTAGATTTTTGAAAAAAATCATGACAAAATGGAAAAAGAACTGAGTCTAATGGAAAATAGATAGAATTAGACCTCAGAAAATACAACATCTTGCCTACTTTGGGATCTTGTATGGAAAATCATAACCTGGTTGCTTGTTGTACTTAATCTCAGTTCACGTGTTTTCATTCAAGTCAGCAGAGCTATCAACCCATGGGGTTATGTTATGACATTAACATTGTTTATAACTGAAAAAAAGAAATGGACAAAATTTCAAGCCAGAAAACCAAAAACTAAAAAGAAATAAAAGGATTTAATATTCAGTTGAAAGTCACATAGATTCAAATTTGATAGACCTTAAAAATTTGCCTCTCTTTACAGGATGCCATTACTGAGGATGTTGAATGTGAACCCTGGACGCCACAAGCTAAACATAAATATATGGTAGAACAGGAACTGAAAAATATACCAGATCTCAACTGGATTGTCGTCAGGCCTGCTCTGGTATATGGAATAGGAGACAGAAATGGGCTTAGTAAGTCATTACCTCAAACCAAATTGTGATTGACCCCAAAAGACATACCGGTAAATTGACCTCTGAAAATGAGACCACTGAAATATAGATTGAAATGCAAAGAAAAGTATATTGCATAATGAGAAGATTGAATTTAGACCTTTTTCTGACAAAAACTAAAGCTGATGTGTATGGAAGGTGTGCTTTTTACAGTATATTTAATTTACACATACAAATTAAATGGAGCAATGACACATAGATTTTAAATATTATTTTTGTTATTTCAGCATCTAGACTAGTCATTGGTGGAATTTACAAATATATTCAAGAGAAAATGAAGGTGAGATACCCTAGTTATTCTGTGCAAACTCTTTTAAATATTACTGATCTAAATGAATTCCCAGGAGCAATATCTTATAGTCTTCATTGCCAGCTGTATTTCCCAAGAGTTCCACGAAATTGCCTCACATTGTGACTTTCCTTCTACCGTTGTTGCTGAAACTTTCTGTGTCTGTCCATCACCCTGTTTTCATGCAACTTTCAAGTTTCAAGTGTGATTGAAATGCACATATATGTTTCTATAGGCTTCTTGAAAACAACTTGCTTGAGTGAGCATAACTCAATAAGTACTTTAAAGAGGGAAACAATTTATATTGTAATGACAAATAGATCTATTGATTTTGATTGGATGATTTTACCTTGGTGAGTGGTATTGATATCTCAGATTGAAGTCATGCTTTAGTGACCAGTCACACCTCAGTGAACTGGCATTTGTGGTTGGATGACACATTTAGATGAGTAATATTGGTATCAGAGAGATATTCACACTTCAGTGAGAAGACATGCTTCTATGCAAACAGTCTTAACATTAATTACAAAGAGACCATAAGCCCTGGAACCTGGAAATAAATTTACATATCTCCCTGAATGAGTGTTAGATGTAGAAAAATATCTGGAACCCTCAACCGGCTTCCTTAATAACTTTTTATGGGGAGTGAGCAAAAGAAAGGCACCCGGTGAGACAACCAAGTGTATCATTATGCCCTCCTCCTCCGAGGGAGGGCATATAGTAATCACTTTTCCATCCGTGTGTCCGTCACAATATTTGGAATGGCCAACACTTGAAAGTGGCTGAACCACAGGGATGATACTACATATGCCTACAACAATATAGTCCAAGTAAATATTTTCCATGAAAGTTTGGTGACCTAGGTCAAAGGTCAAGGTCGCAGTGACCATCGGGTCAACTTTGGCCGTGAGGGCTCTAACTTCTATAAAAATGTTTCAATTTTGACACAAGTTGGTGTACAGGTGTATTTTATGAGGGGCTAGGCTAACTTCGATGATGGGCGATACTGACCAAATTTTGAAGTCATGTCGGCCATTTTTCAAAATGGCCGACGTGCCGATTTTGTGAATTCTTCTGAGAATACACTTATATCAAACATTATTACTTATTATCAATTGGTATAAGCTGCAAAAATGTTAATTTATGTAATTGGGTCAGTGTGACCTACTTTTCAGGTGAAAATTGACATCCCCATTAGTATTTAGAGTGGCCCTCATTTCAATGCTCCAGAACATTGGGGTTTGATTCTACATAATGGATGCTGATTCTGTGAATTTGAGGTGCGGGGCAAACTGGCCACTAGGCGGCACTGGCCACAGGGGTATGCAGGAGGAGGTCATTGTTCTGCGCTCTCTGAGCGCATTTTAATTTCATATACTATGTCATAGAATAAATGTCTAAAATAAATGTTTCAGATGTTATGGACCAAGCAATTGAAGATGAACACAGTTCATGTGCATGATGTGTGTCGGGCTCTGTGGCACTTATGCTCTCATGGCAAGGCAGGCGAGATTTACCATCTGGCAGATAAAAGTGACACAAGTGAGTTGCTAATTAATTTTCATATAAAATTGCTTATGCACATTGTGTTAGGAGGCATCTCTAGCACAACGGAATTGACCAATCATAGTAGTCAATACAAAATAGAACTAGAACATGGCCATCAGGCATATGCGTAGATAATTTGAGATAACCAATGATAGACTGGCTTACGACACTACAAAAGCAAGATCTGTTCACCATGTATTTTAAAGTAATCTGTTTTCCATAAAAATGGACATCATAGATATTCAGCTTGCTATACCGACAGGAGAACCCCTAAATGGAAATAAAACTAACAAAGATCAACATGGTCATTACTAGGTTTTTAGCATTTACATTATGAGATGAAAAACATATTTGATTCTTTTGGTAGATATTAAGACAATTGCTATGCTTCTATCAGTGTTATTGATATATTTCTCACCTTCCATGAAATAGATCAAATCACCAAACACTGAAATATGATAGGTTGGAAGATAACAACATAGAATTAATCAAATGGCAGTACAAGTATTCATTAGAAACTCTGTAAGAAGTGGAATAAAACTCCACTTCTAACTCCATTGGTTCAGTGGTATGAAAAAAAATCAATTATGGGGATGAAATATTTTTATTTTTCTTATTAAGATTAATTGAATAACATGATTTGTTATAATTTATGCAGTTATTATTTCCATTTCTCATTAATAGAAACCTAATTTAATGATTTTACAAGTTCATCATCAATGTTTACTTGATATTTTGTTGTAATTTGTCATCTGATATTATTATAGCTCAGGGAAATGTAGGAGATTTGATATCAGAAATATTCAACATCAACCACGATTATGTTGGATCATTAGTATCAAATATTGCCAAGGTAAGCAACTGTCTCTATATGATCATTAATGTCTAAGATTAGTCATCATCCCAATTTGATAAAGAGTGTCTAATATTGCCAAGATCGGTCATATCTATTTGGTAGTTAGTGTCGTCTAATATTGCCAAGAATAACCATCATCTATATTTTGTCATTAGTGTCTAATATTGCCAAGATTAACCAACATCTTTATTTGATCATAATCTCTATTATTGGCGTTATTAGACATCTTTTCTTTATTAAGATCATAATGCTTATTTATATTGGTATTAAATTTGTAGATTTCAATAAGTGATGTAATTGAGGATATTAATGACAAACACATGTCACCCTGGGGTGAAATCTGCCAGAAAGATGGAATCATCAACACACCACTTAATCCATACATAGATCAGGTAAGATCCTTTGAGATTGTTAAAACACACTGCTTAATCCATGCACAGAACAGGCAAGATCCCATGAAATCATTGCAACATATTTATTACAAATAATAATCAGTGTTAAACAAAGCTAAATTTAGATAGTTAAACTTGAAAGAACGGTTGATGCAGAACACTTATAACTATAATTACATTATATTGGAGGAAACTTATTAACCTCAGTCCAAATAGTGATTTTTATTTTCTTGTTAACACTGTCTTAGCATTTCAGATCCCTATGATTCATATTGGAAGTATAGATATGATTTGGGTCAGAATTGAGAGTATTAGGCAGAACTTCTCACCCACTTATCCCATGGAACATGAAATATGATAATTAGTTTTAGAAATAAAGGAAATGAACGATTTTTTTTTAAAACAATAAAATGATTCTTTCTATTATTAGGAGCTCCTGTGTGAAAAGCATATATTTGTTAATGGGAGCAAGATAGAAAAGACCACTGATTTTGAATATGAGCGGCCATACCTAGAGATCAGTCTCCTTAAAGAGGTAAGATGCATATGTGACAGTACAGACAAATAGAATAGATTGTTGTAGTATTTTAAAAACACAAAGTTTAAAACTGGAATCAACTGCATTTCTCAACATTTTCATGATTGTTATTTAGATCTACAAATATGTACGACTTCTGATGCTTTCCAACTATATCTAAATTTATGTATTTTTGTAGGTGTTGGATGATTATGTACAATTGGGACTCTTCCCACCATCCCTTGTGAAATCATCATGAAAGCACCTCTTGAAGTGGGAGAAATAGATCATCACCAGATTGGGACCACAATTGGTGCTATAATAGGTAGGCCCCAGATATATTCACCACAGACTCCACAACATTCATACTTTGGAGATAAACACGCATTTAATGCAATTGGATGATGTCAGAATTACTATATGCATACCTCACAACCAGATGTCAGCACAGGTCTTGCATATCATTATCATGACTGGACACTGCCTTGACTTGCCTTTCATCCCAATATTATGAGTGAGGGAATAGTATTTCAGTTGTGTGCAATGATACCATTCTGTTCATCATAAGTCTATGAGAGGTTTGTTGTGTTGGATAAAAATTATTTGTCTCAATGCACAATTAAAATTTGTAAATGGGCCATGCTGCGTGCAGAATACTGAGGTGTATCAAAAAGTATAAAACATGATCTCATTTATTTGCCATGTGAAGAATTTGTATTTATGGCACATGTAATGGGACCATATATATGGATAAATATATTGTGTCAAATGTATTTAATGCCACAAATACCATGCATACCTTTAATTGTGTAGATGTCATGTTTAAGTTTAATGCCTTTATTACCTGCATGTTATATTTTAGTTATTGCAGATGGTTTCTATTGTGATTATATCTCAGTTCTCTATTTGATTTCAACTCTTAATATGCACAAAGATCAGCAAACACTGATCATAACTGATCTTTTCAATCTTGCAATGTATAATAATATGCTTGTCTTAAATGTGGCAAATTCATGCGAGCCTTTTATCAACTCAACCTTGATGTGCTAAAGAAGCCAGATCTGAGTAGCGTACATTTGATGAGCCTTATTCTTATGATGACGGCTGATATATATGTATTCAAGATGATTGTCATGAGGTCCTTGTGAGCTCTTAGATATATGAATGCATTGATTATACTGGCTAAAGTGGTGCTTTATTCTATAAACTTGAGATATTTCACAGGTGCCAATTCTATATATATGTCTTTCCATGTTATGAAATATTGGACCATAATTGAGAGTACATTAATTGTCAAATGTCTCTTGATGGGGATCAACCAAATTGTCAAAATGTGATGTTGATTACTTTTAATATAATTTCTTATTATTGTACTATGTTTTACAGACAATACTCTTTCTTAAAACATAGTTAACTGCTTATTATTGGACATACTTGATTTTATTAAACCTAAAATTGTATATTTATTATGTAATGATAATGAATTTCTCATAATCAGCAGGCCTGAACATTTCATATTGCCATAAATACTGAGGATCTTTTCTGATATCTAATTTGGTATCTGACCATTTATAAGCAATCAGGGTTTTCACCTCCACATACTGTGTTGTTATTGCAGTCTTATTCACTGAAAGAGGGCAATAGTCAGGCTTGATGGTCAGAGATTTTCATCAAAGTCACAAAGTTTGAACTTTACATTGATTTGTGTTGAAACCAATGTTCTTATATGGTAAACAATGTGCACATTACTTGAAAACATCATCCATTTTTAATTGCCTTATAATGTGTTTGCTGCCATTCACGCTTACTGATAAAGCAATCACCAAAATAATAGCATTTCTGTTGGCCATATCAGTTCACCAAAATAGCATCAGATTAAGATTAATCTGTCTGATATGTCTGGCTGCGAAAAGTGCAAATGTAAGATTTCAATGTGTCTTTCATCTAAGCTAATGTGCATCTTCCAGGCTTGAATCTAATTGGAAATATGTTTCATAATGGTTTTCATTCAACATTGATGTAGACATTTTTCACGTTTGTTTTGATGATGCATCACAATAAATATTTTTAATATGAGTGATGAACTTATTGCACCAGTAGGAATTATAAAGTGGGCGTTGCCATTAACTGTAATGAGCATGATATGGACCCTGGACCCTGGACCCTGGACCCTGGACCCTGGACCCTGGACCCTGGACCCTGGACCCTGGTCCCTGGTCCCTGGTCCCTGGTCCCTGGTCCCTGGTCCCTGGTCCCTGGTCCCTGGTCCCTGGTCCCTGGTCCCTGGTCCCTGATAGTAAATCAACATTTGTCTGTCAAGTATAAGTTTAGTATAAGTCTAACAGAAAATCATCTTTGTTTAAAATGGCAAACATCTTTCACGGTTATTAGTCAAGACCTCTAAACTTCTGTTTCCCTTCTCAAAACATGGATTCATATTCTAATGGATGTAGGGTTAAGCAATGGGAGGTGACAGTCATGACCTTACTGTTTATCTGGAGAGACCCACCTTAGTCGATCAGATTGCAGAATAGCAGCAAACACAGAGTAATACAGCATCATCTTATTAACATTTTACCAAATGTGGATAATTTTTTTTTTGCCATTTCTTCACTTCAAATGTTGACACCAGAATATATCTCGACACAAGATCCACACATTGTTATTTATAACCTTCAAAATATCAGATATGATGACAAGTTTATTGGCAAAATATAACTGATTTTTAAGTTTGACATGTAAATGATTTGGATATATAATCCATTTGTTAACTGGTCTACAGGTTTGCACAAGTTTAAAACAGTTGCCCATAAAAGTATGTTTTTATTTTATAAAATATGTTATAACATAATGTGCTTGAACATCAGACAAATATAAGTGTTGTAGCATGCATGTTGAGAACAGCATTCACTTTTATATCGTAAACAAGTGGCTTAATGGCATTTATTATGTTTAACAAATCTGAAACAAGTGATTTTAATTTTGTCTTTTCTTCGTAAGGAGTTTTGTCCTTTGAAAAGATGTCGAATGTGATTACATATGAAATTATATATTGTTAAACTATAACTGTAAGTCAATAAAAAACATTGAAATCTATATATGCATCATCTTCTATATACATCATTGAAAACTACGTATATGTATCATCTTGAGCTTCTGAGTTGTAATTTTGAGCGAGACACTGGGAAGTATCTTTCAGTACCTCTTAGTAATCACTCTGTCTGTCTGTACTTCCTTCTATCCATTCAACGCTATTATATTCTATGCGGTAGTGTAGTATTCGTTAGATAATGGGTTATAGTTGCCAACTAAGTTATTAGTATTTAGGACCAAATTGATTTATTTTCACAAGACATAAGAATTTCTGTAAGATTGACTTTATGTCCACACATGATATATATATATATATATATATACCTGGTAGGATGGTTCCATATGCAATGCTGCCCTCGGGTGGCAATATCAGATTGGATCAACATCACAGAGAAAAAGATTTCCCACCAGGGGTAAATTCATATCACATGTTGATATCATTAATATTTTCAGAGCATTCCAAATTGCAGCCTCAAACATACCTGTACATATTTACTTGTTTTTATACTTGAATATCTTGAAATCATCAAGAAAATAATGTTTCCTACCCCAATAACCACAAACTGTCATTTTCATTTTTTTTAAATATATTTATTTTTTTGGAAAATAGTCTCATGTACCTTAATTCCATATCTGTGTGCAGAATAAAACAAAACAAAGGCTGAGAGGTTTGTGAACCTTTTCTTATTTGTTAACCTTTATTTAATAGTGAACAATCCCTTGTATGTTAACATTTCCAAGCTTTGCAGGTCCAAAAAAATGAATGAAACTGCCATGGCAACCAATTGTTTGGAACATTGGGACAGTTTCCCATTGAATCAATGTGTATTACCGCCAAATATTTTCCTATTTTTGAGTTTTTAGGTCTTTTAAAAAGAAATATTGTTTCATAATGAATATGTTTTGGGGAATCTAATGGTAAACTTCAGGATATTTTTAACTGAATAAATTATTCCTGACGGCAACATTGACATGCACAAAGAAATGCAAAAGCACAAAGAAATACAAACCATACCAAGATATTACATATTATAGAAACTCAACATTCAAGTTTTCAGGTCATACAACATCAAATGACTGGCGGTAACATTGTACCTTTGATTTCCCTTCAAGACATAACTGTGCTTCATTCCCCTACCTCAAAATAGGACCCAGGCTGCATTAAAAAGAATCATAAGGGGTTGTAAAAGCCAAACTCATCATTGATTTAGGTACAACTGAGAGAGAAAGTTTTAATTTCTTTTATTTCCAAAATAGAGATTGTCCAATTATCACAGTTTAGTTATTTATTAAAGTTAGATATAAATGTATAACTCCAGCATGATAAACATATCAATTATGATAGATGTGGCTATATAAATATTCTATTATGACAAGTTAGGAGCATTAAGCCAATATAGATAACAGATATTTCACATGTGGATTATATTTCTCCATCAAATTACATATAAAAAATCTCTTGTCAGTAAGAATTGGGACGTATGACTAAATTAAAAGTTTGTTGTATACAAAAATAAAAATGGATAACATTCTAGAAAATCATAAATTAATTTACTTTACCAAAATAAAACCATTTCAAATGTCACGTTTAATTGTCTTGGACAGTCAGTAAGAAAATATAACATATTTGCTTTGTGCCTTGCATGCGAAGCAGTTTCTTTGTTTCAGCAAATACACATATTAAAAGGCTACAGGAAAATCACTTATAATATCACAATATGAAGTTTGTGGAGTAGAGGAAGCACATATTCTTTCAAATTGGATCACAATTGTGATTCTTTTATACAAAGTAGCAAAGATACAAATGCATTCTTGAAGGACATTCTGGATATTGATATTAGTTGCGAACATCAGATTATTTATGGTCATTTTAACTGATGGGTTAGATTTAACTTTGAGACACTAATGTTTTATTATGTATATATTTACCTGATTACAGATATTTTGTTTGTAAATAATGATATACAGTGTATCACTGCACTTTTATACTCGATAATACTTTCCTTTTTAGAATCTACAAAAATTTGACGAATTCCCATGCAATACAATAACCAAACTAATGGATTTTACCTATTTTAAACATAAACACAAATATTCTGTGATAAAATAATGATAAAACTAGTTTAAAACATTCAGTGCAGAGGAGATCATGAATAAATGTATAATTGTTGAGTTTAGAACAACTAGGAATGCAGGAGTCGCTGGGGATGTATGCAATGAATATACCTGCAAATAATTATTTCAAGGTATTTTTTATAACGTATGTATCAATATAATATGAAAAAAAAATCACTTTCTGGTCTTATTTTAAGAAAACTAGCGATGACAACTATTACCTTCTGTTATGCTATAAGGTAACATTGTCATTTACTTGGTTTATGCATACATCTCTGTCTTTATTGTATATTCATCCAGGCCAGAGTCTAGTATATGATAAGCCCCGTGATTTTATAACTACAAAAATCATATGCCTAAAAAGATCATTCCCCTCTCTCCCCCGGATGGAAAGGTCATTGTGGAGAATTTGCTAGTAACATTGTGAATATAACTACTTTCTATAGATAGTGGAGAATACACAGCCAGAGATGCCCAAGGAACATTTATTTTTATTTTCAATATATTTTCCAGTATATAGACAGGATTAAGAATGTGATTAAGTTCAGACAGATTTACATGATATGCACCCGAATTTGGAATATATAACGTCGTCGACTGCAAAAGACTGTGACAGACACAAGGGTCACATTTTATTAGACCAATAGATTGGGACAGAGCTGAAAAACATATATCGTTGAGAAAAGGGAGAAAGGATTGGGAAGGTCAAACATAGTTGAGAGCTGGGGGACACGACTGGGAGGTTTCCGACTGGTCCCCTTCGTCGATAGATTGATATGCAGGGGGCAGGTCTCCTTCTTCCACGAGCGTCTCATAGCTGGGAGGGACGCTGACAAACCTGCGCCTGCGCCTCCCGCTTCTCATCGCTCTGGGAGACGCTGCAACAGACTCCTGCACTGTCTCGTCTGGGCTTTTACACCTAAACAGAATGATTACGCTTATCACCCACCCTAAAACTAATGGAAATACACAGAAAATGATATAATAAGCTGGATCCCGGGAATCACACTTAATCTTCAAGTGGTTCTTCAAAGGCGCGTCCTCAGAGATATTGTACATCACAAGTTCTGATGAAAAGACACTGATTGAAAATTTGCACCTTATATCATGTTCGCACATCGATATGACATCCTCTGGTTTGATGTGATATTTGCGGCGATGCATTTTGAAAAATATATGCAATTCAGCTGTCCATTGAAATTTTTGGGCAACAACACCAATAAAGTAATTGCCATTCCTCGGTACTCTTTCCAATTTGATATTCTTATATTTTTCTTCTCCATGATTCGATGGATAAACGATGTGCTTTTCAATAAAACAAGCATTTTTACATTGGCCCTTTTCCCATTTTTCCACATTTTTCTCTCCCTGAATGAAATACAATTCAAAGAATTGCCCGGAAGAGACGCTGACAGTGATATATGAACTTTCTAGAAGATAAAATTTCCACACTTGGTGTTTGTTGTTTGACAAATGAACTTCCTCTTTGCTTGTATTGTATACTTCTTCATGAGGTGAAATCTCGGGCAGTTGACGAAGATGGTAAGAACTGAACTTCTGGGGTGAAAATATATCAAGTCTGGAACAAAAAAGTGTTGAAAAACCTTTGTGTATAATTTTTTCATCTGCAGGAGAGACCTGAGATCTGTAAGGACCATATATGAATATGGAGAAAGTTAGACCCGTGGTGAGACTCATTAGAATGAGCCATAACCACGTGACAACGAGACGGGATCCACGAGAACTGTCTCTTACACAGAGAGCAGTGCCAACCACACAGCATAAACAAGACAAAGCTTCGAAGCACACACTTTTGTCTTCCTGCCGACGGCTTCCGGTTTCCAGGGGCAGGTCATCCTCCTCGTGGTACCATGTTGAGTCTGTGTAGTTGACGGACATGTACGGTACGGTGTCTGCATAGGTGACCGCAGAACTGGCACCCGTAGGCTGGGGTCCCCGTTGTGGCATTACTGCGCAAGATAAATGAGAGAGAAAAAAAATGCCTCAAATGTTGGACAATGTTTTAAAATATATTGAATATGATATTAATTATTGCCATAAAATACAACAAAGTTAAATTAAGTGTAGTGACACGGATTCAAAGTGTGACAGAATCTAGAACATAAAAGTTACATTATGGTATTGGGCCCATGATATTTGCTAAGAAAATCTCACCTGTTTCACTTTCCTAATCTTCTTCACATCCTAAGTTCTAACCATAGTCCATCCACAATATCCTTGTACACAAAGACATATTCCATGTTTTCCATCAACCACTTCCACAAACTGAAAGAGGGACGACTGGTGTTTAATATCCCTGTTGCGCAGCTAGAAATTAAGTTGTAATTCGGAAACCCCCAGGTTCTTACCAACACTGCACGTTATGCCGTCCTAGTTTCATATCGAGGTCACAATACACTATACAGTACTTGTGTTCCTTATCTTAGGTCCATGCCAAATAAAGGTATTTGCACAGTGTGACAAATGTCCTATCTATAAACCTGTGCAATGTCGAGAAGAAAAAAAAAATATTTTATTAAGGATCCCTGACTGCAATATCATATATAAAATGAAAATTTGATGCAAGGCTCAGCTGAAGGCTGTTGTTCTTAAATATTCATGGAGTACGCTTCACCAAATTTCTATATATCTTTTGAACATATTCCACTCAATGATAAGATATGCCCCAAATGATAGCTAGCAACATATTTATAAATCAACTAAACATTATCAGAGTCAACGTACCTGATGTATGCCGATAACATCTGATTATAGGTACAAGTTGTGAGGTCCATGTATTTGTTTATTTTAAAACTATGCTTTATAGCCTGGTCATGTCTGCAGTAACTGTTCTACATTACATCATTAATACAAGGTGCATGTCACTGGTTAAAAGTAAGCCTTGTAACTGAAATGTAATTTGTTATTCCAAAAGCCTCTTTTGTGAAAAGCGAGTTCGGTATCGGTACAACAACTGTATATAACTGTACTTCCAAATCATAGAGGTTTCGCAGTCAATTTTACAAAGATTTAGCGATTTGTATAAATGATAAACTATTTCTGCAGTTATTAATGTGTCTAACTTGTTCCACAATCACACTGTAACGAAATTTGAAAGTGAACTGTGCGGGCGGAGAATTAAATTATATTTTTTGGCTAAGTTGACCAAATATGTGAATAAATTTCAACTGTCATGCTGCATGGTCGAAAAGGGTAAATATCTGATAATAAGTTGTTTTTTCCATTCAGCCAGTTCTCCATGACTGGTTATCAAAAGCCATGGTCTGTGTTATGTCTAGTGCATGATAATGAAAAAAGAAGAAAGAAAAAGAAAATAAAAGATTCCCAATCACTCTTAGAAAACACCAGGGCATTGAGTCCGGGTGGCAGGCTCCTATGCATGTGTGAAAAGGTCGTTAATATAAACAAATAAAAACGATACACACGAAAAAGACTACCCTCCAATACAAGACTTCTCAATCATATTAGTGCCTGCCACCAATATGAAAAAAAGGCATGATTGACGGCTACCATCCATTATGAAACTTTTTATGCTGTGAGGTTCCATACAGACATGACATGAGGAGGTGGCTAGAAGCTCAGTCAAAGTGCATGATTGATTTCATAAAAATCTAGCCGTGAACTGATTGGTGACGGAATATTCATAGAGCTTCTGATTGGTGTCTCAGCCAACTGATGACAGGTCGTGACCCGAGGTAGATCAATTCTGATTGTATAATATTTTTGTGGGGGTAACTCATAAGCATGACGCTCCGTGGAGTTCCAAATTTAAAAAAACGTCAGCACAAGAAAATGACGACAGAAGGAGTGAGAATATTGAACGACTATCAAAACTATTCCTATTATTATTCTTATAAATAACCATGTAGATATTTCTTCATTAAATCTGTGTTTAATATGTTCGGGATAACAATAGTTGGCCTCTGACCACTTAACAATAGTCATCACGTGATCCTGCTGGTTACTTGGTTACAACTTCATATTGTTCAAGAACAATAGAAGTTGTAATCAAATTGAAGCCAAAGAAGGGGCCTACCTAAAATTGAGCAACAGAAAGGTTGGTTCGTTGTTGTTCACATATTTAAATATTTTGTCTAATGGGCTCATTTTTTTCTCATTTTAATAGGCTCATTTCCAGGTTTTCTTTTTGTTTGTTTATATGTTTTGTCTCAACCACACGCCTCACTTCATCCAGCTCACCTCAGCTCCTTCAACCTGAGACTCAGTGAGAGCAATATTTATTATTGCTCTCAGTTTCTACTCAGCCCAACCCCGGCACTCAGTTGAGCAACTTCCCACCAGCTCGTTTGGCTGCACTGCACCCTGTGACCCTTCCCTGTTTTGCAAGCTATTCTTACTACCACAGCATTTATACTGCACTTGCTACTAATAGAAAAGTGGGTTGGTTGATTTATCTTTTGTTTACAAGGATGCCTGCAATAACACGTGGTGAGATCGTGCAATGATGTTTACATTCAATGACCTACTTTCCAGATGACAAGCCATGCGGATTGAGTGACAGGAATGATCTCGTACACATGCAACATATATATGCTCCGCAGTTGATATTTGCTGTGATATGATGGAATTCAAAATGTTGACGTAAGTTGAAATCTTCGCCCTTGCCACAAGACGAGTTGCCCGCCAAGTTGACGGCTGTGCGGCGTGTTGTCTCGGGGAAGCTGGATGGGGTCCGCGACTCGCGTGGCGCAGCGCCTTTTTGGGCGCTACCTGCTAGTAACAAACACCATCAGTTGCGGAGTTCTCATGAGCCTCGGAGATGTAACAGTCCAAAGTGTGGAGAGGTGGGCGGATGGGGACACAGCCAGGCCTATCAACTGGGCAAGGACAGGTCTGTCAACTTGCTTTCATCTCCTAGATGTAAATGCATTTGTGTATATATTTGATTCTAAAATCCTTAGGAAAATTAATTAATTAAATATTTATATAAATTTTTATAATAAATTTATTTTCTTAATTAAATCTGCCCTTTCATTGACTCAGCACTCATCATATTTGATATTGAATTTTCATTAAAAGTTTTAAATGTACCTCCCCCCTCCCTTAAAAAAAACACAAAACAACTGACAAAAACAAAAAACAAAACAAAACAAAACAAAAACAAACAGCAAACAGCTTTTGTTGAAAATTCAATGTCAAATATGAGTGCTGCACCTATGTCTGAGATAGAACTCAAGATGGATGTTTACAAAAAGATGAAAAAATATATTTAAGACTGTCTTGAGCTTCAGTTGTGGTTTTCAGGGCGCATGTTCAGCATGGGGCTTGTCATGGGACCTTTTAATCACAAATGGTATGGTTTCTTGGACCGCATTCTTCCTTTGACAAATACAAGCACAGTCGTCAAGAAAATTCTGGCTGACCAAATTGTCGCCTCACCCTTCTTTGCATTCACCTTCTTTATGGGTAGGTATTTTTCCCCAGACCATTTTAAACCTGGTCAATTTTGGTTGTTAAACTGGGTCATAATATATAAATATCCAATACCCAGTAAAGTAATGTTTATGTAATGGCATGCCAAATAAACGTGACAAGAATAAGGTAAATGTATGGCGATGGTTAAATGAAAAAAAATGTATTGACTGGTGATTTTTGTTGTCATTTGCAACCAATTTTTAATGCAAATTACCTCACCACGAGTCTAAACTATTTTTGTCACTACAGAAGAGAAAGTCAGGACAAGTCACTCTAATTGTACCTTTATGTTTTATACTCTTAACCTCAGAACAAAATCTATTCTTGTAACAGCACAAATCGGTGAAAGCTTTTCCCATTCTTGAAAAAAAATATAACTTTATAAGGTGAAGATCTGCTTTTAGAAACATTTTAATTTTTATATTGACTTGACCTTTAGGACATACAACTAGTTTAACAGGGATGGTAACACATAGCTAGCACTTTTGCAAAGAGTGTCTAGTGTTCATGTGTAGGCATATCGGCATGGCTGGATTGATCAATACTGACAATAGTGCATAGCATTGTTAGCGTAGGTTGATAAGTGCATAACATTGTTAGCTTAGGTTGATCAGTGCATAGCATTCTTAGCGTAGGTTGATCAGTGCATAGGATTGTTGCATGGGTGGGTTGATCAGTGCATAGCATTGTTTGCTTGGGTGGGTTGATCAGTGCATAGCATTGTTAGCATGGGTGGGTTGTTAAGTGCATAGCAATGTTAGCATGGGTAGGTTGTTAAGTGCATAGCAATGTTAGCATGGGTAGGTTGTTCAGTGCATAGCAATGTTCGCATGGGTAGGTTGTTCAGTGCATAGCAATGTTAGCTTGGGTAGGTTGTTAAGTGCATAGCAATGTTAGCATGGGTAGGTTGTTCAGTGCATAGCAATGTTAGCATGGGTAGGTTGTTAAGTGCATAGCAATGTTAGCATGGGTAGGTTGTTCAGTGCATAGCATTGTTAGCATGGGTAGGTTGTTCAGTGCATAACATTGTTAGCTTGGGTAGGTTGTTCAGTGCATAACATTGTTAGCATAGGTAGGTTGATCAGTGCATAGCATTGTTAGCATGGGTAGGTTGTTCAGTGCATAGCATTGTTAGCATGGGTAGGTTGTTCAGTGCATAACATTGTTAGCATAGGTAGGTTGTTAAGTGTATAGCAATGTTAGCATTGGTAGGTTGATCAGTGCATAGCAATGTTAGCATGGGTAGGTTGTTCAGTGCATAACATTGTTAGCATAGGTAGGTTGTTAAGTGCATAGCAATGTTAGCATAGGTAGGTTGATCAGTGCATAGCAATGTTAGCATTGGTAGGTTGTTCAGTGCATAACATTGTTAGCATAGGTAGGTTGTTCAGTGCATAACATTGTTAGCATAGGTAGATTGTTCAGTGCATAACATTGTTAGCTTGGGTAGGTTGTTCAGTGCATAACATTGTTAGCATAGGTAGGTTGATCAGTGCATAGCATTGTTAGCATAGGTAGATTGTGCAGTGCATAACATTGCTAGCATGGGTAGGTTGTTCAATGCATAACATTGTTAGCATGGGTAGGTTGTTCAGTGCATAACATTGTTAGCATAGGTAGATTGTGCAGTGCATAACATTGTTAGCATGGGTAGGTTGTTCAATGCATAACATTGTTAGCATAGGTAGGTTGTTCAGTGCATATCATTGTTAGCATAGGTAGGTTGTTCAGTGCATAACATTGTTAGCATAGGTAGATTGTTCAGTGCATAACATTGTTAGCATAGGTAGATTGTTCAGTGCATAACATTGTTAGCATGGGTAGATTGTTCAGTGCATAACATTGTTAGCATGGGTAGGTTGTTCAGTGCATAACATTGTTAGCATAGGTAGATTGTTCAGTGCATAACATTGTTAGCATAGGTAGGTTGTTCAGTGCATAACATTGTTAGCATAGGTAGATTGTTCAGTGCATAACATTGTTAGCTTGGGTAGGTTGTTCAGTGCATAACATTGTTAGCATAGGTAGGTTGTTCAGTGCATAACATTGTTAGCATAGGTAGATTGTTCAGTGCATAACATTGTTAGCATGGGTAGGTTGTTCAGTGCATAGCATTGTTAGCTTGGGTAGGTTGTTCAGTGCATAACATTGTTAGCATAGGTAGATTGTTCAGTGCATAACATTGTTAGCATAGGTAGGTTGTTCAGTGCATAACATTGTTAGCATAGGTAGATTGTTCAGTGCATAACATTGTTAGCATAGGTAGGTTGTTCAGTGCATAACATTGTTAGCATAGGTAGATTGTTCAGTGCATAACATTGTTAGCATAGGTAGATTGTTCAGTGCATAACATTATTAGCATAGGTAGGTTGTTCAGTGCATAACATTGTTAGCATGGGTAGGTTGTTAAGTGCATAGCATTGTTAGCATAGTTAGGTTGTTCAGTGCATAACATTGTTAGCATAGGTAGATTGTTCAGTGCATAACATTGTTAGCTTGGGTAGGTTGTTCAGTGCACAGCATTGTCAGCATGGGTAGGTTGTTCAGTGCATAACATTGTTAGCTTGGGTAGGTTGTTCAGTGCATAACATTGTTAGCATGGGTAGGTTGTTCAGTGCATAGCATTGTTAGCTTGGGTAGGTTGTTCAGTGCATAGCATTGTTAGCTTGGGTAGGTTGTTCAGTGCATAACATTGTTAGCATAGGTAGGTTGTTAAGTGCATAGCATTGTTAGCTTGGGTAGGTTGTTCAGTGCATAACATTGTTAGCATAGGTAGATTGTTCAGTGCATAGCAATGTTAGCATAGGTAGGTTGTTAAGTGCATAGCATTGTTAGCATAGTTAGGTTGTTCAGTGCATAACATTGTTAGCATGGGTAGGTTGTTCAGTGCATAACATTGTTAGCATAGGTAGATTGTTCAGTGCATAACATTGTTAGCATAGGTAGGTTGTTCAGTGCATAACATTGTTAGCATAGGTAGATTGTTCAGTGCATAACATTGTTAGCATAGGTAGGTTGTTCAGTGCATAACATTGTTAGCATGGGTAGGTTGTTAAGTGCATAGTATTGTTAGCATAGTTAGGTTGTTCAGTGCATAACATTGTTAGCATGGGTAGATTGTTCAGTGCATAACATTGTTAGCTTGGGTAGGTTGTTCAGTGCACAGCATTGTTAGCATGGGTAGGTTGTTCAGTGCATAACATTGTTAGCTTGGGTAGGTTGTTCAGTGCATAGCATTGTCAGCATAGGTAGGTTGTTAAGTGCATAGCATTGTTAGCATAGTTAGGTTGTTCAGTGCATAACATTGTTAGCATGGGTAGGTTGTTCAGTGCATAGCATTGTTAGCATAGGTAGATTGTTCAGTGCATAGCAATGTTAGCATAGGTAGGTTGTTAAGTGCATAGCATTGTTAGCATAGTTAGGTTGTTCAGTGCATAACATTGTTAGCATGGGTAGGTTGTTCAGTGGATAACATTGTTAGCATAGGTAGGTTGTTCAGTGCATAACATTGTTAGCTTGGGTAGGTTGTTCAGTGCATAACATTGTTAGCATGGGTAGGTTGTTCAGTGCATAGCATTGTCAGCATAGGTAGGTTGTTCAGTGCATAACATTGTTAGCATAGGTAGATTGTTAAGTGCATAGCATTGTTAGCATAGTTAGGTTGTTAAGTGCATAGCATTGTTAGCATAGTTAGGTTGTTCAGTGCATAACATTGTTAGCATGGGTAGGTTGTTCAGTGGATAACATTGTTAGCATAGGTAGGTTGTTCAGTGCATAACATTGTTAGCATAGGTAGGTTGTTCAGTGCATAGCATTGTCAGCATAGGTAGGTTGTTAAGTGCATAGCATTGTTAGCATAGTTAGGTTGTTCAGTGCATAACATTGTTAGCTTGGGTAGGTTGTTCAGTGCATAGCATTGTTAGCATAGGTAGGTTGTTCAGTGCACAGCATTGTTAGCATGGGTAGGTTGTTCAGTGCATAGCTTTTTTGGCAAAGATCAATAATTAAGGTCAAGTGCTCTCTATTAATTATAAGAAAATAATGACAATATTGCCCGTCAAGTGTCATGTGTTTGCAGCAACAGCCAATTTTCAACATTGAAAATTTCAACATTGAAACAGGTTGTTTAATAAAGTTACATGTCCCGTAAATTTTTTACCTGTTTTAGGTACAGGAACTTTAGAGGGCCAAAAACTAGAATCCAGTTTTCGAGAGTTCTACTCAAAATTTTGGGATGTTTATAAGGTGAGCACTTTATATGATTCATAAGAATTTGCCAGATCCCTATAGAAATGTTTATTGTTTACCAATCTATGTGGAATGCTTTATCAACACAGGCAGACTGGACATTGTGGCCAGCGGCTCAGGCTGTGAATTTCTACTTTATTCCATCTCACTTACGAGTCATCTATGTCGCTATCATCACTCTCTGTTGGAACACATTTCTATCCTATATGAAACACAAGGTAAGCATCAAGAAAAAAATATTTAAATCTTATATTAATATATGTATAAATTGAATCACAACAATTTCTAATAACTTATTTCTTATCCCACATAAACTAAAATTAAAAAGACCATCTGTAGCTGACCCAAATGACACACTCTGTTGCCAGTTAATTCGAACATTTTTTTTTGTTTAATGTGTCTAGAGATAGAACTATTATTTATTCTGAGAAAGTCATCTATCCGACATTTTTATTTTGGACACTTCTTGTAGCTTCCCCAAATAACCCTGTTTCTATCATCATCATTAACAGTGATTAATTATTTTTGTTATATTTTTTTCTCGGCTGATTAATGATTTGTGTCTGTTATATATTCTGAGAGAGCCATCTATGCGATGTTGAAGTGCGGACATATGGTGACTGCCATCTCCCACCATTGTTACTATGGACACTTCTTGTAATTGTCTGTTAGCTGCTCTCTGATTGGTCGATATGATTGCCATTGTTTCCCACCATTGTTGTGACTGACGTGATTGGTCAGAGAACTGGATGTTCATGTGGCACTCATTGTATTATTATTAAGATGTGTCATGCCACCTGGTGTCAATGTTAGAGAATTTCACATTAAAATTGCATATAATAATCAGAGTTCCACTTCCTCTCTGATATTTTTCTCCTGGATTTATTTATTCCAAGCTAACCAAAATAATGTTACCATTAGAACAGGGTATCCCTGAATTTATTGCATTCCAAATGCCTATATTATCTTTAATCTGGCTGTGTAGCACATCTATCTTAATTTTAATACTAAGAGTTCCAAACAAACATCTGGCTTATGGACCAATCACGACAGCTGAGACAATGGTGGGAGACTATTATTTCAACCAATCAGCAGCTAGCAAATAATTACAAGAAGTGTCCATAGTAACAATGGCAGGAAGTGATCACCATGTATCCACATTTCAACATAGCATAGATTTGGCTTTCTCAGAAAAAATAAGACAAATCATTAACTAGTTGAGAAAAAAACCTCATAACAATCAAAATTATTTAATGTCAATGATAATGTTAGTTAACAATTCAAATTAACTGATAGCAGGGTTTTTTGGAGAAGCTACAGATAGTCTAATACATAGTTGGTCATTGTTGATCTCTTTGTCATTTTTTAATATGTTTACAGGACCAAGAAAAATGCAGGGATTTGTGCTACCCAGAACCTTCTCAAACTTGCAAAAATCCTGCTGATATACACACCAGTCATACATCCATAAAATAATGACATCTGCTAGATGTAGTCCAAAAGTACAAAATAACCAAAATATCATTTCAGGGATATTTTATTTTATTAATATTTTATAGTTATTATGGAGATGAAATATTCATTACTTATCAAAAGAGATTATTGCATGAGCCAAAAGATATTAATTATTGATTTAAAATGTTATTGTAAGTATATGTTGTGTGTATAATTATATGATAAAATATAAGCATATAAAGTTTTTTGTTTGCCTTTTACTTTTTGAGTTCTGAAGTTAAAGTTTAATTTTGTTAGATTATAGTGCAATTAAATGAATATTTCACATTGGGTGGTTATGCTTGAAGCACATTAATATTGATAAAATCGTTGATAATAAAATATTTTAATGAATCGTCTGTTTTTCATATATCGCTCAGTTTACTCCTGCATCACAAAGTTACTAATTAGTCGGATTTATGTAATTTTATATGTGAAAGAAGCTTTTAAATTAGTAGTTATTCCATGACTAGAAGACAAACAGAACTTCGGTAACATTTTCCCCATGACAACAGATAAATAAATAAAACGTGAACTCTTTATGACCCCAGCTCAAAGTAGATTAATAAAGGAATAAGCAATGAGCATATTAACATTCTTCCATGATGTTATTCTACCTTTCAGTGCATCTCCACACTTCACACATACCGGTAAGTGATGCAAAGAGTGTGCATCAATCAAAACAATATACCAGCATGGACAAAAAAGTCAAATAAATTGTTCACCCACTTTTGGAGCACAATTCCTTAAATTGGATTATAAATAATTCTCCATCTGTTTTATTGAGCTTCTCTGGGTCAAGGATTAATTTGATTAATTCTTTAAGTGTATGGTAGCAGCCCAAAAACATGTTAATCTATATCTGGTGTGATGAGTAAAGATTACTTGCCAATGATAAAAGTTATCCAGTTTTAAAAGGAAACCTTCCAAATAAGGCAATATGTATTCATTTTCAAAATAAAACAGAATGCTTGGATATAAAAGGTGATTTCTTCTGTGTGGAATAATATATTTAAAATAAATCCACAGAAACACAATGCAGTCAAAAAGCATATACAGGTAATTTTGATCACATGTAGCTTTTACATTAACTGCATTAACTCAAACATAACTTTTGCATGAAACATGTACATAAGATAGGGAGGCTAATTACCAAGAGGACATGCAAGTTATCTTTCCAGTTTCTGGCTTTTTCCCCATAATTTCAATTATTTTACTTCCTGACTTGAAAAATCAAAATATTTGTGATAAAAGTGGAGATGTTTAAGATGGCCTAAAAATATTGATCTGTTGGAGATTTCTCTTTAAAAAAAGAGGGCAACCTTCACAAATTTCATGTTATATTTGAGCACACACATCAGAAACAAGTTATAAATTAATTTCATATTACAGCAAAATAGTGGTTAAATAATTAAAAAACACATGCATCAGTACACAAACATAGTGTTTATGTCTAGTCATTTCAAACTTCACACTTATGAAACAAGCCGGCCATTTTTGCAGGTAGAAAACTTTCATACTTGGCCTTTTATATGGTACAGGTTTGAGGCTTATAAAATGGTCAATTGACGGTCTTGTGGAAAAATATATCATACCATGTCAAGTTATCCATATCAAAATTCACAAGCTTTTGACAATTACAAATAATTCAAATATGCTTTCATGACAGCTACGACACTTTCGTCCCTTATGCTGATAACAGGAAGTTATAAAAATTTCATAATTTTGTTTCTTCAAATGCAAAACATGCTTTTTTTGCAGTTATTTTGAGACTTGTTTCAACCATAATGTAATAATTTGCTATGAAAATTGAGAAGGCCGGATTCTGTATTATAGACCGGGCATCGAAGCAGCAAAAGGTAAATGTTAAAAAGTAAAATGCTAAAAAACACATGAGGTTCAGAGGTCAACAACTGGATAGGTTGAAAAGGGCAAGAAACAAGCATTAAACTAGATACCTTGTGATAAATGTAATAAATGTTACTGTAATAATCAGTGGTGTCAACAATAACACTATACGTGGCAACAGCCAAACTCCTTAATATATCCAGTGCCATGTACTAGTTGACAAGACTTTAAAGATTAACCAATATTTCAAACTTCAATCATTTGATCCTTGCCAGTAGCCCTTTTCAAACCATCCAGTTGTTGATCCCCTTTTATTTTTGAGTGTTTTACTCTGAAAATCTGACATATCCCCATTACTACTCACATGGCCGGTCTACAATTTAGAATCTGGCCTTCTAAACTTTCATATTAAATGATTAAATCATGGTCGAAACAAGTTTCAAAATGCCTGCAATTGAAGCATGGTCTGAAAAGATATATGGACTTTTCTTATTACTTCCTGTGATCAGTATAAGGGATGAAGGTGTCATGGCTGCCATAAGCGTGTTTGAATTATTTGTAAATGTCAAAACCTTTGGACGGTTATATTTTTCAAAAAAACAATCAACAAATTTCACATTCTATAAGCCTCAAACTTATACCATATAAAAGGCCAAGTGTGATTTATTATCTACCTGTTATAGGTGTGAAGGCACAACACCTTTCTTGACCAATTTAAAATGGCCAGATGATCTACCGGTAGAAAAAAAAATGGACTGAGTTTGTGGTAAACAATGATACTGATCAATATATTTTTGCATTTATCTAACCACATTTTTATTTTAATTTGCAATTATTTCATGACTTGTTTCTGATTGATTGGTACTACTATAATCCCCTTGACAAGATGGCTGGCTCCAGCAAAAGATGACAAGTTCAGAAAATGTGACCAGAGTATAAGTACTAAAATGATAAATCAGTCTTCTTTTCAATTATGTGGTCATATTGATGAAATTTAAGTTACTAATCCATAATTTGTAAAGATTTCCTTCTCCTCCAATGACATCCATCTTTTACAATGCTAGTCTGCCCCATCCCGAAGCCAGTGGTCTGAATACAGATAATGAACATGGTCTACTGTATGCCTTGTATTAGTCATTTCTACCCATATTGTTATTTGGTTTATTGTTTCATGTAGGAGGGGGGCACTGTTAAAGCTGCCGATTATGTAATGCTTTTAGAATACACTCAATACCAGCAGCAGCTAAGTCTGAGGTTATAACTTTGATGGTTCAAATGTAGGTCAATACTTCTTCCATTTAAGATAAAATATATTTACAAACAAGCAGCTGAATAAGGCAAAGATAACAACAATAAAGTGTGCTATGGATATAACAAGGATGAGATCTATTAACTTCCCAACTTGGTCACAGTTGCCTAGAGTTATCTAGGAATCTTATTTTGACATTGCTTCATCAAAATAAATCTTCATGGTCATGAAAAGTTATCTAAGAATCTTATTTTGACATTGCTTCATCAAAATAAATCTTCATGGTCATGAAAAGTTATCTAAGAATCTTATTTTGACATTGCTTCATCAAAATAAATCTTCATGGTCATGAAAAGTTATCTAAGAATCTTATTTTGACATTGCTTCATCAAAATAAATCTTCATGGTCATGAAAAGTTATCTAAGAATCTTATTTTGACATTGCTTCATCAAAATAAATCTTCATGGTCATGAAAAGTTATCTAAGAATCTTATTTTGACATTGCTTCATCAAAATAAATCTTCATGGTCATGAAAAGTTATCTAAGAATCTTATTTTGACATTGCTTCATCAAAATAAATCTTCATGGTCATGAAAAGTTATCTAAGAATCTTATTTGGACATTGCTTCATCAAAATAAATCTTCATGGTCATGAAAAGTTATCTAAGAATCTTATTTGGACATTGCTTCATCAAAATAAATCTTCATGGTCATGAAAAGTTATCTAAGAATCTTATTTTGACATTGCTTCATCAAAATAAATCTTCATGGTCATGAAAAGTTATCTAAGAATCTTATTTGGACATTGCTTCATCAAAATAAATCTTCATGGTCATGAAAAGTTATCTAAGAATCTTATTTGGACATAGCTTCATCAAAATAAATCTTCATGGTCATGAAAAGTTATCTAAGAATCTTATTTTGACATTGCTTCATCAAAATAAATCTTCATGGTCATGAAAAGTTATCTAAGAATCTTATTTTGACATTGCTTCATCAAAATAAATCTTCATGGTCATGAAAAGTTATCTAAGAATCTTATTTTGACATTGCTTCATCAAAATAAATCTTCATGGTCATGAAAAGTTATCTAAGAATCTTATTTTGACATTGCTTCATCAAAATAAATCTTCATGGTCATGAAAAGTTATCTAAGAATCTTATTTGGACATTGCTTCATCAAAATAAATCTTCATGGTCATGAAAAGTTATCTAAGAATCTTATTTTGACATTGCTTCATCAAAATAAATCTTCATGGTCATGAAAAGTTATCTAAGAATCTTATTTTGACATTGCTTCATCAAAATAAATCTTCATGGTCATGAAAAGTTATCTAAGAATCTTATTTTGACATTGCTTCATCAAAATAAATCTTCATGGTCATGAAAAGTTATCTAAGAATCTTATTTTGACATCGCTTCATCAAAATAAATCTTCATGGTCATGCAAAGCATGGGTGCTGAGAAATTTTTCTCAGAAGACTGAGAATTGTGAGAGTCACAATTTTGGAGACTGAGGATACGCACCAAGGGTGCGTACCATTGCGCCGAAGGCGCAATTAAACTAGGGGGGTATGGGGGCATGCCCCCCCGAAAATTTTTGTCATTTTCTTGTATTTTGGTGCATTTTGGTGAATTATGAGCAAAAAAATGCATAGCTGATGAAAGTTGCTTACCTGTTGTACTTTGACTTGTTCATAGTTGATAAAAAAAATGCTTACCTGCTGTACTTGTACATGTTGAGTGTTCATTGTTGATAAAAAAAAATGCTTACCTGGCTGGGTCAGTTTTACCACAGCAATGTCATTAAGGGTGTGCCTTACCTGATTGATTTTGCATTGTGAGCATTAAATCATTACTACCTTGCTGCTAGAGAAGTCTGGAGCGCTGGTGGGGATAGTTTTACCACAGCTGCCAAGGGACAGTTTAACCAGCACTGTCAAAGGAGTATACTCTAAGTCAAACTCACTTTTGACTTGACTTAAAATATTTCATGATGTTACCAATTTTTTTCATGTGTGATTTGAACTGTTCAATGATATGAGTGCAAAAACAGATTTGGTGAAGCTAATTCCCCAGTTCCTGAAATTAATTTTCTATGGCTATTATTTTTGGAAAAAGAATCAAACCAAGCAGGAGTAGATGCACATTACAAAACAATAGTTGAACAATGGTGTACATTCATTTTTATTGTTTCTGGACTTGCCAAGGGTGCACAGGCTCAGAAACTAAGAAGCATATCTGATTTTCTTCTCCAAAAATGTCATGCTTCGTTAACACCGCTGGGTATCAACATGACAGATCAGAGAAGATATTGATTTTTTTAAATCAAAGATGCTCCTAGTGGCCTTCTTGGAACATGACACAGCATGAACATAAACAAGTCAAGTTTTTACCAATGCTCATCCAGTGGTGCGCAACATGGTCAATAAATAATAATAGTGTTTTTTAAAACTTTGGAGTGTGTGATTATTTTGTGTTTATTTTGCATTCAAATTGTTAATGGCATGCATGGCTGTGCCACATAATATTTAATTTGAACAAAATAATTTATCTTTAAGTCCTTCTTTTGTAAAATATAGCGATCCATTTAATTGAATGACAGATTATGGGCAGCAGAGCAAGCATTGCTACCCATGCACATGATTTGTATCCATGGCCATGTGCTTTAAAGTTTAAGATCATGTAACAAAAGAATGTATGATCAATGCCTAAATCAAGTACATTAAAAAAAAAATTCATTTTTTTCTTGGAGAATATCATTTAAGAACAAATAAAGGGTTCAATTCAATTGAAATAAATTTATTATGGGCAGCTGATGAAGCATGGCCATGTGCTATGCGGTTATCTAACATGGACATGTGCTTTGAGATAATCCATGGATTATCTAACAAAAGAATGTATCATCAGAGATTATTGTAAAATATAGAGATCAATTTAATTGAATGACAGCGATCAATTTAATTGAATGACAGATTATGGGCAGCAGAACAAGCATTGCTACCCATGCACATGATTTGTATCCATGGCCATGTGCTTTGAGATAATCCATGGATTATCTAACAAAAGAATGTATGATCAGAGATTAACCTTAAACCAATAGGAGAGGGCGAGCTGACTTCACTTCCGGCTGACAACACGGTGACAACGTTGGATACGTTGAAAACAAATCCGTGCACACATACACTAGCTCGAGGATCTCTAGCAGTGAATTTGCCTTTTGTTTATTTTGGGTCCGGCGGCCATTTCACGGCTAGAGAGAGATCGTCAAATTTCATCTGCCCTAGCGCAGCCCACTGGGCTGCACGTGGTAAACACACACTGCAGGTGTCGTAATTACGTACTCACTGATTACATGGCCTGGTTGTTTGCAAAGTATAATCTGTTTTCTTCAATATCCAGTTGTAAAACAATAATTTTATTCTGTTTTAAGTCAGTTATCAGACTTTTAAATGGAGAAGAATTTCAGCTTCTTCAGAATTGAAATGGCCGCCAATGTTAAGACTGGTTTAGACCACGTGACTCAATTTCACCCTCCACTTTTTGTTCATTGTGGGGAGTCATTTTTCACTGTCTCAAGAGTGTTTTTATCTGGTGATGTTTCCTGGCATTTTTACTGTTACAAACATTTGGATATTTCTTGTGATAAAATTAAAATTGTCATTCCTGATTTATCAGGCTTGTACACGTTTAAATGTTGAATTAGCAGGACAGTCATATTCTAAAATAGGTAAGGAATATATGTAGTGAGGTTTCAATAAATGTCCCCCCAAGATTATTATGCAAACAGTGAATTTCCACGAAGGCAGGAGAATGAAAAAAAAAACAGATTTTTTTACTGAAGTACTCCACGACCTAAAAACTGCCCCTAAGCTGCTCAAATATGTTTAAAATGCAAATAAAATATAGCAGAATATATCCTAAGGAAAGGGCTAGTTATTTAGGGAGTGGATGCCATGACTACACATACACCAGCATATGAAATCTTTAAAACTATAATTAACATCTTCTTATATTATTTGCAATTACGGCAGTCATTTTCGAGGCCAAAACAAAGTATAATTTACAAAATACATATATAACTGTCTTCCTCTCGTTCTCACGATTTCAGACATATATAAATCAATTCTGTACATATATTATGAGCCGAGATATGAATTTTCACAGAGATGTTAAAGAAGGATGCACACATACACCAGCATATGAAATCTTTAGAACCATCATTGACATCTTATATCGTTCACGATTACGGCAGTCATTTTCGGGTCAAGAACATTGTAAAATCTACAAAATACAAACATAACTGTCTTCCTCTTGTTCTCACGATTTCAGACATATAAACATCAATTCTGTACATATATTATGAGCCGAGATATGAATTTTCACAGAGATGTTAAAGAAGGATACTGAGATGTCTCGAACATCCAGTGTTTAAAATTCGCGCTAAATGTTATTTCATTATTTGTGGTATCCATTAAAAAGCGAAAGAAAGAAATGTAGAGTCGCAATATTTTTCGACCAATAAGAATTCTCGTATTATGCCATGTTCGGCTTCATTTGTCTCGGCCAATCAGATTCCGTCTTAAGACGCTTTGGAATTTCAAGATGGCGTGCGATTGTTATCAATCGCTACGATGTTTTAGCGATGGCCTGCAAAGGTAAAATGTGTACTGTGCATTGGATTTTGGCTTTAAATAAATGTTTTAGCGTTACGTCGCGATGGACGCTTTGGAAATTCAAGATGGCGCGCGTTCTTCGCTACGATGTTTTGTTGATAATTTGCGTAATAGATTTTGGCTTTAAAAATACGTCAAAAGACGGAAGATTTTAAAGACGGAAGATTTTTGCCCAAAGACGGAATTCCGTCTCAAGACGGAGCCTCAGCACCCATGTGCAAAGTTATCTAAGAATCTTATTTTGACATTGCTTCATCAAAATAAATCTTCATGGTCATGAAAAGTTATCTAAGAATCTTATTTTGACATTGCTTCATCAAAATAAATCTTCATGGTCATGAAAAGTTATCTTATTTTGACATTGCTTCATCAAAATAAATCTTCATGGTCATGAAAAGTTATCTAAGAATCTTATTTTGACATTGCTTCATCAAAATAAATCTTCATGGTCATGAAAAGTTATCTAAGAATCTTATTTTGACATTGCTTCATCAAAATAAATCTTCATGGTCATGAAAAGTTATCTAAGAATCTTATTTTGACATTGCTTCATCAAAATAAATCTTCATGGTCATGAAAAGTTATCTAAGAATCTTATTTTGACATTGCTTCATCAAAATAAATCTTCATGGTCATGAAAAGTTATCTAAGAATCTTATTTGGACATTGCTTCATCAAAATAAATCTTCATGGTCATGAAAAGTTATCTAAGAATCTTATTTTGACATTGCTTCATCAAAATAAATCTTCATGGTCATGAAAAGTTATCTAAGAATCTTATTTTGACATCGCTTCATCAAAATAAATCTTCATGGTCATGCAAAGTTATCTAAGAATCTTATTTTGACATTGCTTCATCAAAATAAATCTTCATGGTCATGAAAAGTTATCTAAGAATCTTATTTTGACATTGCTTCATCAAAATAAATCTTCATGGTCATGAAAAGTTATCTAAGAATCTTATTTTGACATTGCTTCATCAAAATAAATCTTCATGGTCATGAAAAGTTATCTTATTTTGACATTGCTTCATCAAAATAAATCTTCATGGTCATGAAAAGTTATCTAAGAATCTTATTTTGACATTGCTTCATCAAAATAAATCTTCATGGTCATGAAAAGTTATCTAAGAATCTTATTTTGACATTGCTTCATCAAAATAAATCTTCATGGTCATGAAAAGTTATCTAAGAATCTTATTTTGACATTGCTTCATCAAAATAAATCTTCATGGTCATGAAAAGTTATCTAAGAATCTTATTTTGACATTGCTTCATCAAAATAAATCTTCATGGTCATGAAAAGTTATCTAAGAATCTTATTTTGACATTGCTTCATCAAAATAAATCTTCATGGTCATGAAAAGTTATCTAAGAATCTTATTTTGACATTGCTTCATCAAAATAAATCTTCATGGTCATGAAAAGTTATCTAAGAATCTTATTTTGACATTGCTTCATCAAAATAAATCTTCATGGTCATGAAAAGTTATCTAAGAATCTTATTTTGACATCGCTTCATCAAAATAAATCTTCATGGTCATGCAAAGTTATCTAAGAATCTTATTTTGACATTGCTTCATCAAAATAAATCTTCATGGTCATGAAAAGTTATCTAAGAATCTTATTTTGACATTGCTTCATCAAAATAAATCTTCATGGTCATGAAAAGTTATCTTATTTTGACATTGCTTCATCAAAATAAATCTTCATGGTCATGAAAAGTTATCTAAGAATCTTATTTTGACATTGCTTCATCAAAATAAATCTTCATGGTCATGAAAAGTTATCTAAGAATCTTATTTGGACATTGCTTCATCAAAATAAATCTTCATGGTCATGAAAAGGTTTTGTAAAATGTCAAAATGATTAATTCAATGACTCCAGTTGGTCACAATTATTAAAATGCATATGACAAAAATGACTTATGTTGCCAAACTAGAACTCCAGTCATTAGAGGGAACAAATGAGCACAAGGGAGCAAACACACCCGGACGTGATTAATCAAGAATTACTGGACAGGGTTTGGTTGTATTTAAATAAATTTAGTGATTACCTTCATTCATATATACATCCAGACATCTTCTCAAGCACCAAAGTACCTGATGAGTTTGGAAAATCTTAATGTTTTGAAATGTCATACTTTACAGAAGTACTTCGTATATTGGGTCAAAAAATATTTCCACCTGTTCCATTATGACCTTGCATATAAATTTTGCGAAGAGAGACTGATGGGTGACGACCTGGAGCTCATATTCCATTATCTCTATATCAGTGAACACTAAAGTGCTACAATATGGTCACTAGTCAAAAATCCCATTAAATAATTACAAACTCTTTTTTTGGACTTTTCTTTTTTTTATTTCTCTGTTACATATCTGCTCATATCTAATAATTTATCTCTTGGACTTGAAGTACTCGTTAAGTATATCAAGAGCTTGAGTCTCCTTTCCGTAGTCCTGTAAATACACAATTTTATATACAATGTTAAAGATTACTGACATCTTTATTGCAGACATTGATGGTAATATGACATTAAGCATTACACAGGATTGCAATACAAACTCACACTGAGAAGATTTCACAGATTTAGGTTATATATACTCATTTCTCAAAAAGAAATTGCTAACATTGAATCTATTATATTTTAACACTGGGATGACAACTCAAATTGTCCACAGTTCAGGGCTATACAGATAAAACAAGACCTCAGAACAAGCAATCCGCATTACTATTTCGGTAGAGGGAGCATTATTATCATCACAGTCTTGTTTTGATGATAATGCATAAAGTTTAAATTGAACTCACAGGTTAAAATGTGCCTCAGGCAAATGACTTAATGAATTTCAGCTTACCTTTACTACAACACAGCTGCAGCCAACGACCTTCCTGGCTTTGCCCTCTTTGTCGATCTTGCACAGACCAGACCATTCTCCAAGCTTCTTGTTGTCATCAACCTGAATTAAAGATCATATTCTTGGCTCTCAAATTTACCCTTGAAAAATGTGACCTCAGATAAGAATACTGCTGTGAATCTCAGACACAAGCTAATCCTCACTTTTTGTCGGAAGAGGGAGCATAGCTATCATCATTGATAAACATAATAATCAGTTTCCAATCTTTTCATGCCTGCACAAGACTTTGAAAGTTGACAAATTAATAAATAGAAAAGGTTTTGAAGATCTTTTAAGTCTGACATTGAAAAAATAAGTTCAGGTCATGTTTAACAATATCAATTGTGAGCCTTTATGAGATCTTTAAAATAACTGCAATTGTAGCCATTTATTTATATTTGAAACTACCACAACTTTCTTTTATATCTATTTTTAAATGGTATACCAAGAAATTATCAATGGAAAAACAATATCCCAGAATGATTATATAATTTGCATATGGCCTCAGCCCATGTGTGAAATTGTATCATGAATTCAACAATCAAACCCTCAACCTTTGGATTGCCACAGAGGAGCTGGCGCTAATAAGCTGACAATCTAACGGTGGCCCCGTTAGACTTGTTTTCTCTTTATAGGTACATATTTTTGGCAATCAAATATCTGGCCCACTTGCTTTAATTTCAGCCCAAAACAAGTTCAGATTCAATGGCCCAATGGAGCCAATGTCAATGTTTGGGCCTGTGTCAGAGGTCTCTACTGCCCCAAGAATTAAAAAAAGAGTTTCATTTGAACTAATCCACAAAAATAAGGAATGTTTTTCTTCGTGTATGAACAGCTTTTCGGAATGGCACTAATTTTCATTTGATGCCTTCCTTGTTTGCTTCAGGACAGATATATTTGTGCATCTCAGACACAAGCTAATCCTCACTATTTTTCGGAAGAGGGAGCATAGCTATCATCATTGATGACAAATGTCTATTTGTGTATATAACTAATCACATTTCATTATATGTAGCAGTTTTGTGCAGTGTTCAAAATTTGAGCTGCAATTTTCAACCATATTTCAAACATTGGTTCAATATGATTTCAAAAATCTATATTAAACGCCTATGGCAAGCATGTTGTCGCCATCAGCAAAACACCAGGAATCACTGAGTGGCTTTCTACTTGTAACAAAAACAGGGAAATCGAGAGGTGGACTTGATTCTTTAACAATACATTGGCCAAGTGTATAAGCTTCATACAGGCAGATAAATCTCATTTTGTCCCAACTAGTATCATTCAACTATAAACAGATCAAAATAATAATTTTCTAAAAGATTCTAATTTACATAATTGCGGATCACAAATTCAATAATAAATAAAACTTATTATGATATTGGGAAGTGTATGCTTGAACATGAGATGGAAGACCAGGTATAAAGCATAGTTTACATACATCTGGATGTACATATCTCGATAACATTCTTTTGGAACAAAAGGACATTGCCATAAGAACAAGTTAACTGAAAAGTTAGAGAAAATTGAATGCTCTTAGCACATACAAATAATCAACCATATTGGGCTCACCTTCATGAGATTGATGCCGTGCTCGGCACAGAGAGCTTCGACGAGGCGCACATACATGGGCTCATCACAGTTGTTGGCCAGGATGCACAAATGGGCTTGACGTCTGAAAAAAATAAAACAAATAAATAAACACTTTCCATTTCTGATCTTTATTATACAAACAATAATCATGAAGAAAAGATCATTCTAGTGATTTTGACACATTCCCACCCCAGACACTGAAAGGGCATGTAAAACTAGGAGAACGATTACAGTTTGTCTCTGGTGAGGTTTGTCTCATAATATTATGTGGGTCAGACAGAATGAGTGACAGTCAGGCAGATCCAGTAATTCTGCAGGTCCAGTCGTCAAAGTAAACTGCAATTTCTTAAGACTGTCACTTTTGAGCATCTCAGACACAAGCTAATCCTCACTTTTTTCAGAAGAGGGAGCATAGCTATCATCATTGATGACCATTATTGAAGGAAACACATGTACATCTGTAGATATCAGATGTGGATTTCACTTGTATCTAATTATGTTTTGTGAATAAAGCTATCATTGTCACAATTAACTCATAGCAGGACTTCTCTCTATCATAGGCACCCTGCCACCAAAGTTATGTGCGCACAGAATCAAACGCAAGTCATCAGTATTAAATAAAATCTGACTGTCAACTCATTGGTGAAAGAATATAAATAGATTTGTTTTGTACTGGCAGTTGTACTGATTGGTCAGTATATGTGCCAGACACCTGGTTACAGTTCATGACTTAATAATGGTAAATTCGGATTTGATGATTCTGTTTGGGGTTTTACATCACTTTCAACATTATTTCAGTCATTTCGTGATAAGACCTACTTGTAGCAGATATAGTGCTGCCTCACTGAATTGTCATGTCGCAGGTCATTTACATGAAAACCCAGTCACAGATTTACAAGGACAAAGGTTTAACATTTTGACATGGCCCTCAGCTCATGTGTGAAATTGTATCATGAATTCAATCTCGGCACGGCCGGGGATTGACTCTGGGATTTCCAAACTTGGAATGAGATCAAAAACAGGGCAATGACTGCAGAGATACTTTTTGAATACCAACTGTTTAATGCATAGTAGGGATTGTATGAATTCAACTTTGTAGATTAAATTTGTTTATTTGTGATTTTATGTATATATTTTTTTATAAATATAATTATTCCAATAAAATTCCTCTTAAACATGCTTTCAAGTCTTCAGTAAAATACTTACTTGTCAAGAGCCTTTGCACACTCGCGAAGACCACGGGAAAGACCATCATGAATCAAAGCTGTTTTCAAGACTTCCTGCAGAGCAGTGTTTACATCCATGGATCCAGATACTACTGGTACATCATCTCTGAAAGATTGTGAAAATTGTTTTAAATAACAGAATGCCAGGTCCACAACAATATAGATCTCCTGATTTAACCCAATTTTGTGGATAGATAATACTTTATTTTCTGTCAATGAATGCATTTTTTTCCCATTTATTTAATTAAATGTTGTCTAAGTTTGAGACAGTTTGAAATTTAAACTCTGGCATTTCATGTTTGGGCGAGATGTCAATGAAATTTGTGAACTGAAAATTGGGTCAAGCAGCTGTTTCGGTCATGTTTTCATGTACGATTTCACAAATAAAGATATTTCAGCCTGCCCAATGGATGCAAAAATTACACGTAGAGCTTTTATCAGAGTTTTACACCCCATGCGTGTTTACGATTAGCAAACTATCAGGATCATGTTGCATGTTTGTGTTTCAATACACGTGTTGACATGGTGAATGTGAAGAGAAACACTCACCCTTCCGCATCACTCATGTTTAAGTTTTAGTTTGCGGACGTCCTCCTGAAAATCAACATAAAATATTACACCATATGAAATATATTTAATTTATCTATCATTTTCTATTAATATTGTAATTCGATGATGTGTTAAAATGAAGATAATTGATGGATTTTACACAGTGTAACTTACGATGATATGGGTCGCTTCGAACAGACCGGAAAAGGAAGAGGCCGGGGTCAACTCGAGGAACTGTGGGATTTATCAGTGCCCTCTGACGGAAGGATTGTAATACGCTAGGTTTCGCCTCTGTGAAGGTCAAGGACTTTCACAAATCAACATGGCGGGGGTTGATGAAAAGTCCTTGAAAACGCAAGCACAGTTGGACACAGAAGCAGTAAAACAGTACAATCGTAAAGTAAAGGCGTCTTTGGAGAGAGAAGCGAAACTTTATGAGAAATGGCAATGGAAAGGAAACAAGTTACCGCCCTTCAATATCGAGCCAATGGCCTACGAACGACACCGACTCGCTGGTTCGGGAATGTCTGCAGAGGACAGGGCTCTCCGAAAGCAGTGGGTGAAAGACCAGGTTTTGTCTCCAAACGAACCTCGAAATGTCCCGGAACTGAAACCTAGAAATCCCATCAGAAGAGCATTTGCAATGCCCTGGGATGCAGTTTTCAAAGTCCTGAAACCAGTTATTGTAAGTGATTGCCGATCTCCATCTTGTACACACATGCACAAGTTCTTTACTCGTGAGGGACCAGTTTTCCGTCGCTACTAATAAGCGGCTAAGCTGGAGAGGACCCTTGTAGCCGCTGCCAGTCACGGTCTACTTCATCGGCGGTAACTGGTCCCTTGCGAGTACTCGTGAGGGACCAGTTTTCCGTCGCTACCAATAACTGCCGATTTCAGCGGCTAAGCTGGTGAGGATCCTTGTAGCCGCGGTAAATTATCTACAAGTGTCAGTTGCCAATCTTAATATTGGTAAGCTACTTTCCGCCGTAATTAGACCTCATGTTCGGCATATAATTCTGTGAATATTCTCACTTTTCACCCAGGCCCAACATTAGAACTATGCATTCAAGTTTGGCGGCCATTTAATCTTCCAAAACGTAAATAAAATGCATTTCTAAGCAAAGTTAAGGCTCACATATTCTCTAATTTACAATTGTAGGTAATGTACATTGATAAACTGCCCAGATTGAGCAGCTTGACTGTGGTTAATGTGACAGTCAATATCGCGGCCCACTTGCTATCGCTGTGATTTTGACCATAATTCGTAGCCGCTGCCAGTCACGGTCTACTTCATCGGCGGTAACTGGTCCCTTGCGAGTACTGGAACCGGAACTGAACTGAACACCTATTTTTGATCATTGATAATAGAGATTGGAAGGGGGCCAATATTACTGGGAAGGCATTTGGATGAACAGTGAAACCAATACTGGCAACACAGTGAAAAGCTTGTTTGGTTTGACTGTTTTCCAATTTCAAAAAGTATTATAATGGTCTGTTCTTACACTTGCGAATTCTCCCTCCTGAAAATGCCCAATTATCACTCGCTTGTAGGTGGCGTTACTAATTTTGTGTGAGTCAGCAAATGACATGCAATAAAAAGAAATCACTATTTTGCAGATATCTTCAAAACTACACCACTTATCAACAAACCGAAAACAGTTTTGGAATCAGTGAGACATACAAAGATAATGAAGACGTTTCTGAAAATATGACATCGAGATAAATAAAAATTTTAAAAGTGTCTGATTATGAGGCGTCACACCAAGGTGATGAGTCGGTCATGTCACTTCAGTCAGAGACAAGCATACACATTCACACCATTGTCCTCATTTGAATCTAGGTCCAATTTTATCATCAAAGGATTTTCCTGTCATTGTTTCCAAGCTCATGCTTTGAAGGGGGATTCTTTAAAAATCTTTGTGTCATCTGAAAAAATAATAAATTATAATAAATTGTTGCTCTCAGGTGTCATGTCTTCCTGTTTGACAACAACATGGTAGACATTGCTCAGTCTATCCCAGTTATTTATGTCAAATATTGTGCATAACAACACAAGACTAAGATTTAGATTCCTCATGGAATTTTAATACAAATTTTTCAAAAATTGTCCAATTTCTTGGATTCTTGTCAAAATAAATGGAAACTCATTGAGAGCTTCACAGTACTGTCAATATTTGACTCACTGGAACGTGTGGCGACACCTTGCGGCCAACAGTGCATGACTTATGAGATTGGGAATAGCAGTCAAAATAATGTTGAAAAAGATTTAACAATGTTTAACACTTTTGAAAACCTGTGGCAGCTGTAAAAGCAACGATCTTGTTTGGGGGGAGACATGAGACAATGGCTCATCAAGTCACAATTTTATGTCTCATTCTGATCCATGCCTGAGGAGACCATGGACCCATCTTTAAAGGGATTAAGCACCAATTTTGCACACACAAAAAACGTTTAAAATTCACATATTGGTGATAAATGTACTTGGTCTTTCATGTCTATAAACTTTTTGAAAAATGCATCAAAATCATTGTGTGTAAAATCTATTTGAACAAACCCTATTTTAAAGCCTACTTATGAAAGCACACTTCTTTCTTGGCATCACTTTTATGTGGAGTGTTATCATTGAGGCACTGAAAGGTAAAATGACGTCATAACAGTATGGCAACATACTTATGACGTCATGAAATGTATTGACCTCTGAATAGTGCCAGAATGGTGTCAGACAGTGCTACCCTACTGTAAGTTTACGCTACCTGTGTTTACCCGTTATGTGCAGCTTATAGCTCAGACAGACCTCTGCTGGAAATGCAACTTTTATGTCTTATAATAACTTATCTTATTACTCTGTTATAATTTCAATTTGTCATCATAAGCTTTAACATAATTTGTTGTGTTTGTACTTTTCAACAGTTTGCTAGGAAAATGCATATCAATTGGTAAAGCAATGAACATTGACTGGTGGTTAAACATTGACCGATCAGATATGCCTTTTGGTAGCCTTACAACATTGCCTCATTTATATTTGAATTGTCTCATTGCTTTTAGTTTTATTGGAGATTAAAGTCCCATCAGCATTTTCTTCAAGCTGTAATTGATCTCTGTAAGAAACTCTTTGAGGGTGTGACACATCCCTTTATATATAAGCTTATCAGAGCTCTGACAGGATTGAGAATATATATTATCAAAATACATTTATAAGTAAAAGCTAACTTCTCATTTTCAAAATTGTTAGACATGTACACAAAAATAGTTCCAATAATATTCTTTGAGGAAATATTTCAAATTATTTCAACTTATCAGAGAAAAATATCATGATAGTGACAGTCATTTACCAGTTTAAATTTGATTGACAAGTGTGTACCCTGTTATGCTGACCACATGAGTACTGGCTGATTATTGAGGATGTTGTCAGATTTAAATTATAGTGATAATTACTGTTGTTTACAATGTTAGTCCATCAACAGATTTAAGCTCAACCTCTCCACATCATGGGATTTCTCTTTAAGATTTATTGTATATATAAGGCCACTAACATTTTGTGAGACATTGTTACATACCTATATATGACTTAAATTTTTCTTCAAAGTATTATGCATGTAAGTACATAATATTTGACTAATATGTTACAAAATGGGTCTGTTGCAGGGAGAGAAAAATGCTTTAACAGGCAGGTTTTTGGTTCCAAGATTTGTATTTGGGTATTTTACAGTCTGCTATGCATGGTACTATCTCAAGTACAGAGGAGCGGTATGTATACATCTCAATATTCACCTAATTATTTTTTTTAACTCAGAACTATTTCTAACAAATATAGAAATGGAAATATCATTATAAAAAGTGCCACTTCTACTTTCTGTTTGTAATATTTTATGCCAGAACTTTATTTGATACTTTAATCTGCTGTTGTGGAGGGATTTCCAATTAATAAAGATTGACATTCAAATCTTAATTTTTATGAATCGCCTCATTTAGCTGGCTAACAGTTTAGCAGGTTGACACTACTATTGGGCCTATATTAAGGTTTACAAATTATAACAAAGGTTTGTACTATTTACTACTGATTTTAATGTGAGTTTTTTTATTATCAAATAAAGAACAAAATAAAAATCCATTGCAGACTTGGCAAGCACAACAGGGCTGGCATTCTTATGGAAGCAGAGACCTTATATATCCAGTAAGTACTGTGGTTTTGAAATTATTATGATTTTATGATAAATGTATGTGGGCAGAATGAAATTATTATGATTTTATGATAAATTTATGTGGGCTGAATGATATTTTTCTGTGGTACTGTGATGGGAGTCTGGATCCTTTTTTTTTTAACTTAAATATAGGGTTGGGAGACCATGATAATTTTTCTACATGCCTAAGACATGTCTTAATACTCTAATAATTTAATACATTTAAGCTTTAAAAATAAATATGGGACATCTTTCTTTTTCAGGGACACCCACAATGGCCTGAGCCCGAAGAAAAATTACCTGAGGAATTTAATGACAAAGGATTCATGAAAAGATCAGCTTTAGTTGGGGACAACCTGAAGACTGTTAGAAGTTGAATAGACTGTAAATAGTGTAAATCTTATATGCGGTGGTTTATTGTCACATTGTTCATCAGATGTAAAGAAAAATAACATCAAAGTATATAGTATTGGAAGTTTTGGAACTGTGGCCACAAGATGCTCTTGAATTTACATCTGGTAACCAGATTGAAGAGAACATAGTTCTTTGACATTGTGTACACATGACCAAGAAAACAAAACAATAAAATGTTGAATATATTTGAATATATGTGTCATTTGGTTATACTGTGTTTGAACAATTTAAAACCCATATGCAGCAAAGAAGTCTGAAATTTTAGTCACCCATAAACAAATTTGACAGATTTTGATGTCCTTACAATATGAAGGTGCACAAATGTGTTTGATAAATACTCCATTAAAATGTAGGGGTTAACAGCTTTCATCTCTTGGCTTTCATCTCTTTAAAATTCACAATTTGGTGATACATGTATTTGTCTTTCATGTCTATAAACTTTGAAAAGTGCATCCCCAATATTGTCTGTAAAATCTATTTGAGCAAGACCCTATTTTATAGCCTGCTTATGAAAGTACACTTCTTTCTTGGCACACTTTTATGTGGAGTGTCATCAAGGCACTGAAAGGTAAAATGACGTCATAAAATGTAATTTGGTGCACAATCCAAGCTTTCCTCAAAACCACTTGGAAGTGGATGTTATTGGCCTGGTAGGTAGTGACACCTTGTGTTGATATTGAGATTTAGGACTAGTGACACCTGGTGGTAGTATGAAAGAAGGCTGCCTTTGACAGTCTTACCATTTTCATTTATCTGAAATCTCATTTAGAAAAAAAAATGATTACACATTTGAAGTGCTTTTAATTATGTATGGCAGAAACCTTTAGTAATTGAATGGGATAATATACTCAAACCCAATTTTCTAAACTGGGATATACTTTAGTTTCAAGCCCCGTCCTCACCTGTATGGACCTTCACAGCATAAAAATGTTCAAAAGGGATCATGACAGTCAAGGACAGACAGGAATATTAAAAAAAAAATAATGAAGTCAATCTGGGCCTCGATATACATGTCAGATGATCCTCATGGGTAATAAAAAAATACTAAAAATGACAAGGCTAATGATGCCATTAACATCAATATTTTGTTTCGTTAAACAGAGATTGGAAAATTTATTATTTAAAAAAAAATCTGCACCTAAAAACAGTCTTATTATTTCAATGATACTTGATTCTGTAATGTAATTTTCTAACCAAGATAAAAACAATTTCAGTTTAAAAAGTTTCTTGAATGAAAAAACAATGTCCATTTATATGTGACATTTGGAATTATGTTATTAATATTTCATTTTTTGTTCATTATATATTGATATCCCCTTCTGATTTTTTTCAAATGGCAGTATTTAAAAGTGCCTCAGATATATCAGCTTTACTTGAGTCAGTATAAAATCTTGTTAATTTAAAAAAAATAATTCCCAGCATCACCTCAGTCTACAAAATCCCAAGAGAATATTTCTCTGATTCTGAGAGAATTAAAGTAATCAACAAGCTTTAAATTAACAAGTGCTTTGAAATTCAATACAAAGAAGTCATGTCATTGTGGACAGGTTCCCATTTAAGTAAGAATTTGTGAAAAAAATATATACTACAGTTTCTTAAAAGTGTGTGTCACAGTCACTCAATCACTATTATTTATCAAATGATTAATTATTATTATTTATTATATCAATTGATTTATTACTTATCAATTGTTTTTTCTTGCTTCCCGTTCTCCCACAAGTGCATTCCAGTATCAGGTTTCTCTTCAACTTTGGAAAAGCTGAAACACAGATATTCCACACTGCATACAAGTAGTATGCTGGACCCCCTCCTCAAGGTATGGACCTTCACAGCATAGAAAGGTCCATAAGGGGTGGTCACAGTTAAGTGATATCCATTTCTCGGAAGATATTGACTTCTAAACATGATGTGCTAATTTTGTTTGTAAATCTTTAGTATTTGAAATAATGAAACTACCAATCACCACAAAATATCAGATGGATCTTAACCTTAAACATTTCATAAATTTACTTCTTAATGTGGGAGGGCTTGGTACCCAAATTGGTATTTCTGGTCAATCTCCACCAGAGGGCGACATGGTGACCCTATCAAAAATACTTTTCGTCTGCCAGTGGTACACCGTTCACGATCTGTTTCTTCAACTCTCCACTTTCTGGATGAAAGGTCCCAGCAGCCTTGACGACCCTCCTCCTGAGGTTCCAGACTGGTTTCAAAACATGAAAAAAGGTCCTGGTGAGATGATGACATTTTCAAAATTGAGGACAACAAAGATATTATGCTAATAGTGAGCAGCAAAATCAGTGGGACAGTGTACTCGTACACACGCGCATCATCATTCAATTTGCGCCGTCATGATATGTACCAAAATAAGTTATTTTCACTCCACTACTTCTTTGAATCAGACGATACGTTTTGGCTTTTCCTGGGACAATAATTGATAAGAGAGAGGGAGCGGCAACAAATTATGGTAGTGCAGATAGCCTGGGGGGGGGGGGGGGGGGGGGGGGTGGGGGTACTCTCATAGTCAGCGTTACCGGGGAAGCTGGGCTAAATAGGGTCCTTTTCGCTGATATTTTCCCTAAAACAGGTTAAGATATTTCATCATTTCCCCTAAAACAGGGTACTGTTTTCAAATTTCTCCCTAAAACAGGCATCATAATCCCCCTTTCCAAATCTCCTCCTTCTGCATCATCCCTAAATGAGGGTATCAAAAATTCAGCTAGTCCTAAATCAGGGTACCAAATTTCAGCTAGTCCTAAATCAGGGTACCAATAATCCTAGAATATTTCCCTAATTCAGGCTCTGGGGTTTTCAGTTCCATCCCAGCCTCCGCGGGTTAAAATCATGAGAGTACCCCCCCCGGGGCAGATAGGCCGCTGAAAAAAATTTCTGTTGGAACATTATTGCACACTATATAAATATTAATTAGAGTGGGATTAGTTAGTTGTGGAACCCCGACTTGCACGAGCAGAGCTCTGGAAGCTCCGACCAGCCCTGCCAAAAAGGAACAAGGAGGACCAAATGCCGTTTCTCTTAAACTAGGGATTAGTAACAGTCAACATATTTTAGTTGCACACCCCGGGGGGGGGGGGGGTACTCTCATAGTCAGCGTTACTGGGGAAGCTGGGCTAAATAGGGTCCTTTTCGCTGATATTTTCCCTAAAACAGGTTAAGATATTTAATCATTTCCCCTAAAACAGGGTACTATTTTTCAAATTTCTCCCTAAAACAGGGATCACAATCCCCCTTTCAAAATCTCCCCCTTCTGCATCATCCCTAAATGAGGGTATAAAAAATTCAGCTAGTCCTAAATCAGGGTACCAATAATGATAGAATATTTCCCTAAATCAGGCTCTGGGGTTTTCAGTTCCATCCGGGTTAAGATATTTTATCATTTTCCCTGAAACAGGGTAGTTTTTCAAATTTCTCCCTATAATAGGGATCACAATCCCCTTTTCCAAATCTCCTCCTTCTGCATCATCCCTAAATGAGGGTATCAAAAATTCAGCTAGTCCTAAATCAGGGTACCAAATTTCAGCTAGTCCTAAATCAGGGTACCAATAATGATAGAATATTTCCCTAATTCAGGCTCTGGGGTTTTCAGTTCCATCCCAGCCTCCGCGGGTTAAAATCATGAGAGTACCCCCCCCCCCCCCCCCCCCCCCCCCCACGGGTTGCACACGTAAGAGATAATTAGAACAGAGATAGCTATACAAGTGAGAGACAGCTGCATTGGTGAGAAATTACTCCACAGGTAAGAGATAGTTTTAGAGAAACGGCATTTGGTCCTCCTTGCTTTCTGGCTGGGCTGGTCGGAGCAGTATGACCGACGTAGCCTCCAGAGTTCTGATCGCGCAAGTTGGGGTTCCACAACTACGTAAGAGACATCTTCATCAGTGAGAGATAGTTACACAGATGAGAGACAGTTACAACCAAACTAGATAGCTGCACAATTGAGACAGCTGCACAAGTGAGAGATAGTTGCACATGGGAGAGACAGCTGCATATGAGAGAGATAGCTACACAGGTGAGAGACAGTTACAACCAAACTAGATAGCTGCACAAGTGAGACAGCTGCATAAGTGAGAGATAGTTGCACAAGGGAGAGACAGCTGCATATGAGAGAGATAGTTGCACAAGTGAGAGAGTTACAGCCAAACTAGATAGCTGCACAAGTGAGACAGCTGCATAAGGGAGAGATAGTTGCACAAGGGCGATACAGCTGTATATGTGAGATAGTTACAGCTGAGATAGATAGCTGCACAAATGAGAGACAGCTGCATCAGTGGGAGATAGCTGCATGATGAGAAATAGCTACATAAGTGAGAAATAACTGCACAAGGGAGAGATAGCTGCACAAGTGAGAGACAGCTGCATAAGTGAGAGATAGGTACAACAGTGAGAAACAGCATCCTTTCCCAGTCAAAGGCACTTGTCCATTTCATGAAATGTATATTTATTAATTTCTTTTCTTGCATAATCCATTTGTAATAAGAAAGTCCAAATCTGTTCTACAGAGATATTGCTAGAAGAAAACTTTTTTTGTGTTGTTAATAATGCAACATCAGCCATTTTCATTGAGATTTTTTTCAATCCTTGTTTTGTTTTCATAATGATCAGGTAATAATCAGGATTTTACCATTTTCATAGTTTTTCTATGGAGGTTTTCCCGGAAAGCCTTATTTTGACAGGTGTCCAATAAAAGTGAACACATCAGGAACATACTGACACTATTCCCTCACACAATGTGGTCCTATTTAAATCACTTATTTCATCTGACAGTAGTAAGCATTTGCAAAACCAGTAGTTACCTCTCTCGGGGCTTAATGTTGACAGGGCTTGCCAAGTTCTCTGTGTTTTTTTAATCCTGTTTTTCACACCAGTGCCGGGGTGAAAGTTTTGAAACAGGTTTTAAATAAACCTTAGGAAATTTAAGCACAAGTAATAATGCACAAGCAAAAAGATACATTTGTTTTGAAAACAAAAGTTTTAACAATGTAAATTGAAATATTTCACGTTTTGGTGAGGTAAACATTACATTTCCTGTAATAAATATAATGTTAGAACTCATTATTTCCTATTGGTTAATACTTTATTTTTGCGCTGATAATAATCAGTCCACTTTTTTTTATTACCGGTAGGTTTGCATTTAACCATTAAAATGTGTTCCAGTCTGTGACATGTTTGGGGAAACAATCAGAAATTTCAGTTTTGTCTTCGCTGAGGATTTGACAGGTTTTAAAGAAATCTTCCTAAGGTGTTGGATTTGAAGATCCTTAGGAGTGACAGGACATGCCGACTGATCTGTGAAAATTGTCACAACTTGTAGAGTTGTGGATTAACGTCAGGTTTAGGTGATGGAATTCAAACCTGTTTGATTAGCACTGTCAGATGTGAGCCATTCTGTCAGGAAAAGGCTTTCTTCTTATTTTCGTTTGCAAATATTTTGTCGCTTCTTTGAGGGCAAAAACAGTTTTGAGGTTACAGATAAAAAGTTTTAAGGATAATTAGCCCAATAGATATCATTATGAGCGAATGAGTCACCAGACTTCAGTCAGGAAAAACAAGTTTACTTTAGAAATTGTGACAATTATTTTTCAAATGATGCTTGAAATTCTGAATAATTTGTGTTTCTTTCATGTGGGGACATTTTGATGCTTGGAGCTAGGTGACTGTAAAGATTAAACATCATGCACTTGTTCATTCTTCATGTACATTTTGGTTGGATGATTTTGTTTTAATCCTCTTACGGATGCCTTGTATTTTTGTATGAGTCATTAAGGATGCACGGGAGAGACATCAAAGACTTGTGAGATGTGGGCGGAGGCGGGATCACTCGCAATCACGGATTGGTCCTCTTGTTTCACGATACCAGGGTAGCTTTCAGATTCATAACAGTCGGATTTGGCTGGAGAGAATCATTTTGAGATTAGTTGAGGATAAAGCCTGAGCGAGGTACGGTGCAGGCCCTGTGGGAGTCTGTCAGGAGGTAAAGGGTTTCTGATACAAGAGTAGAAAACATTCCAATACTGCAGGCACCATGCCCACAGCAGTACAATTGATCTTTTAGATAACATCCTGACCCTGTGGGAGAAAAACATTACAAATGAGCTGGTTTGATCAGTGGAAGAGTGATTAAAGGTGATAAAAAAATGTACTTGATTATTAGGTGAGTCATAGAGGCTTAGCTTTTTTTGTGATGGTTACTTGCACGATGACATCGTTTTGTCTCCAGGCGTATATTATGGGGAGATTTAGGTGGAGTAAATCGCATGGAAAAACTGCAAGACATTTTGTGGTTGAGCAGAGCTGTATCTCTGGTTGCTGCTACCCAGGCTGCAACAGAGAAGCGCACGCTTGACATGCAGGCAATTATGACAAACGCTAATAACCAGTGTGAGAATGTCTCTGTCATCATGCCTCCATTAAGGCCATTGATCAGTCGAGGAGTCTGCTCATTTACTTGAGGGAAATTAGCAGTTAAAAAGATGCCCAGCAAATTTATTTCGTTAGGGAATTGAATTTGCGATTTTTCTGCTTGAATGAAGCAGGAAGATGATATGTTGAGTTTGGATGCAGATTAAAAGAATGGGAGAAGAAAAAATTAACTAATGATAGGAAGACAGAGAAAAGAGGCAATGATTTCAGGGAGATTTACATCATTGTCATTCTAATCGAAACATGTTTCAGGGCTTCTTGTTTTGTGGTAAGAGGTATAAACCTTTTTTTAAGAATCACTGGATATTGGAATTATTTTTTATCTGATATGAAGGAAGTTTGGGACAAATTTGCATAAAAATACAAATATTTTGATAATAAAATACAAATCAATTTATGGATATATATCTTTATGTGTTGGCGGCATACAGTTCATTAATTTCCCAGTCAGTGCAAGATATCCATAATACATTTGTTACCAATAAAGATGATGCAAAAAATAAAATCCAAATAATAAATGAGTTGGCTATAATGAAATTCAGATGTTGTAACACACAAAATGAAATTTAAATTCATAACAAAAATGCCAGTTTGATGTCAAAAAAAGAACATCATAAGTTTCTCTTCACGCTGTTGAAAAATCTATAATGTTGGTTTTTTTAGTCATGAATATTTTTTCAAGTACACAGTCCTAAGCTGTGCAAACTGTATTGTCTGCAAACTGTATTGTCTGTGTAAATTATAAATCAATATTATTCAAATACATTATCATGGAAAACATGAAATATTATAAATATTTTAAACTGTAAAAAGAGTTATGACCAAACTACATTATCTAACTCAATCTTGGATAAATATTGGATCAGTTTTTTGCCAATATTATATGCGTTGTGGGGTATAAGTTTCCCATCATGTTTTTAACCCCAAGAACAATAGTACCATTAGATCATCAGCAAAAACAATGCTCCTATTAACACTCTATTTGGTTATTTCAGAGCATGGCCAAATATCTCCATGTTCGCTAATACTGGGCAAATAGAGAACTGTGTGAAATTTCCTCTTCAATTTGGCAGCCCTGCCCTCTCGTTCCTGCCAGCATCACACCCGGGCTGTTATCTGAATCACAGTGATCTTCCTGAACAAAGGCCATGCCGAGGCTCAAGTCAGAAGGTCATGCCAGGGAGAAGGCAGTTTTGCTAGACTCAGTCAGGTTTATGGATCCTCAATTGTTTTTACTTAACACCTTGGTAGTGTTCTTAACACATCCCTGTGTTTGCTGAAAGCCTACACTTGAATGTGCAGCATGGTTGGCCATTTGAGGTGTGCAGAGACCGATGTTTATTCTTGCTCTGCCACCTGGTGTCATATTTCTTGCAGTGGAAATTTGAATTTCCGCAGTTGTCATTGTGAGTCAACGGGGTGGTTTACAAAGTGTTCAAAAGTCATAAAACTTAAATGCAAAAATATTAGCAAATTTGAAATCCAATACAAAATTATCTTTACAATTGCAATTTTGTGAAATATTGGAAATTGGATTTGTCCCACTAATTTTTCACCATAAGTTTTTAAAATGTTCCTTTTTACCACCTGGTGTTATATAAAAGTTCCCAGAAAATCTGTAATTTTATTTTATTTGGTAACTTGAATTGACATTCATATTTATTTAACCTCAGAAGAAATATGAAACTTGTGTTTGAACAAGTGCTGCATCATATCACTAGCATAAGGAACACAAAGCATTGCTACCAATCTACATAGAATGAGCTGAAATAGCCCTCAACTAATACAAGCATCTGGGAAAAATGCACTATCCTTAACACCAGATACCTAATTGTCAGCTTAATTGCAAACCACTTAATGTGAAACTATGAATCTACAATCTATTTTGATACATTAGAGTCATTTATGTATTGTGAAATCTAATATCAGGTTTTTTCTCCAAAAGATGAGATTATATTTATTATTATTCCCACCAAACTACTCATTCATATCTGTGAAATCCATGTTTAAGCATCACACAGGTTTTAAGTTCCAAACACTAAACTACAAAATTCCATTTTTTTTAATAAGAAACAATTACCGTACATATTATATTTCATTAAATCATGAGTTCTTGTTTCTGTTTTATCCATTTCATAAACATCTCCATTCCATGCAGGATACTCAAAACTAATTTCTTTTTTCCACGCTACAATCTGGCATATTTTCTTGAGGCAGTCACTCTAACATGACATCTCTTTTCCACACCAGACACTCAAACATGACATTACTTTTCCACCAGCCACTCTAACATAAGATCTCTTTTCCACACCAGACACTCTAACATAGCGTCTTTTTTCCACACCAGACACTCTAGCATAGCATCTCTTTTCCACACCAGACACTCTAACATAAGATCTCTTTTCCACACCAGACACTCTAACATAAGATCTCTTTTCCACACCAGACACTCTAACATAAGATCTCTTTTCCACACCAGACACTCTAACATAGCATCTCTTTTCCACACCAGACACTCTAACATAACATCTCTTTTCCACACCAGACACTCTAACATAAGATCTCTTTTCCACACCAGACACTCTAACATAACGTCTCTTTTCCACCAGACACTCTAACATAAGATCTCTTTTCCACACCAGACACTCTAACATAACGTCTCTTTTCCACCAGACACTCTAACATAAGATCTCTTTTCCACCAGACACTCTAAAATAAGATCTCTTTTTCACACCAAACACTCTAGTATAGCATCTCTTTTCCACCATACACTCTAACATAAGATCTCTTTTCTACACCAGACACTCTTACGTAATGTCGCTTTTCTGTAAAACAGACCCGATGATCCGCTCTATTATCATACTCTTCTCCCTAGCTCACCAATTTTGTTTACATCTTTAGACTCCCAATTACTGCTGTTCTGTTGACAGTCAATATTGCATTTACTAAATCTCCACAAGACATTGCACACTCAGAGATTTCTCCTGAGAAGTAGCTGACATGTCAAGACAATCCACATTCCGTCATAGATGGTGAAGTTAATTCTATTTCTGAGCAAAGATTAGTGATTTAAATGTGAATATAGTATTGATTAATGGATGATTACAGGACCATAAGGACAATTATAACCCCATCCCAGGTTTTTATTTGATGTGATGAAATGTGAAGGTTGCAAAATGTTTAGAAAATAGGTTTTTTATATATTCACATAATAAATGAAAAGTAATACAAGAGATAAATGATTTTAAAAAAAACCCAGGTCACCTATAGGTGCCACCACACATTATAAAATAACTAAGAAAAGAAACATCCAGGCTCAGATGTAATACCTTGAGAAAGTATAAGTATTACTACAGAACAGTATCATCAGACCCCAGTTTAATTAAACCTATGTTAACCGAAAATAAAAGAAAATATGAATAGCTAGGAATGTAAAAGGAATTGATGGGACTGGTGTGAAGGTAAGATGTAATAGTCTTCTAGCTCCTCTGTTTCATCATCTGTTAGGGCCTTTAATATCTCAGCATCTGAGAATGTGCTGAATAAGGAACAGACCACTGCAGTGGTAACCCAAACAGAAAAAAAGCTAAATAAAAACAAGGAATTTAATAAGATACATTTAGACCTTGGCTAGAATTTTGATTTGTGCCTGATGGGACCTTGAGAGGTTGACAGCATAGAATTTAGCAGTTGTGTTTTACATGGGGTGCCCCAGTGGAGGCATGCAATGATGGCATCGAGGACGCACTGACGATGCACTGACTCACCACTGTAGCATTCTATTGGACAATATCCGGAGTTATCCAGAGCAGTCCTTATCATGCACCCAGCATTCTGATGCATGCTTCATTGACACTTTGCCCTATTCCCCCGGCAAATGAAATAGCTTGCCGTGGCAACAACTCCAGAAGACAGTCTCGGAGTCCATATTATCCTGGACAGCCCTACATAGACCACTCTCTCCTGTATCTTAAACAGTTAAGTCAAGATCAATAAAGGAGTCTCCCCAGAAACCTTGATAACGTTTCTGCATAGTTGAGTAAGGATAACTTGACATTGTGTCTTTCAGGCTGTATAATGAGCTGTTCAGACTTCCAAAAATATCCAACTTTTTTTACTATCTTTTTATTTGCAATAAAACAAAGATAATTTGTGTTTTTCTCACATTGTCAAACTCAAAATAGAGAAAACATTTCACTGATTACTGATAGGGATCTGGATGGGTAAAATGAATATGTATGGTTTAATTATGGAGTAATCTCTCAGATTTGTGTTTGCTGATGAGAGAGTAAATGAATGTTTTATATTCACTGCTTGCCTTTGGCAAACTAAAGGGCATTTATGGCTCGTTTCAAGTGGTTTTATTCACAATCCCTCTGAAAAATAGTTTGTCATTTTGTATCTGTTGTGTGACCTTTGGGGTCCTCTGTCTAAAGTAAAAAGAGCCATTATGTGAAATAATGACTAAAACACAGACATATTTTTCCCTACTTTTTTCAATCAAATTGTCTTTTGTGTCATTGCCAAATGTCAATTGTGACATTCTTTTATGTGTCTTAATATCTTGTTTCCCAACACTTTTGAGGCTTTGGTGCTTAAAATTAAATTAACTTCTACCCCCTTTGAAAATCTAGAAAGAAAGGGGCCAAAACAACACACTTAATTGAAGCTAAATGAAATTAAGTCTTTAAAAGTACAAACAGTTTGACCTCCATGGATTGAAATTGCAAATTGTGTTAACTTTAGGTTTGCTTGAGTGGGGTGGGCAGGAGTGTCAGGTCAGGTTAGTGCAGAGATGTATCTATGCTGAACTGTGGGGTACTATGCATACACTCAATAGCAGACCATCAAAGCTTAAATTGAATCAGCTCGGGTGCCAAGGCTTCTAGAGTTGGCCATTGATCTGTATAAGGTGTAGGAGAATGGTTCATTTTGACACAATTTGTATCACATTTTGTCTGACCAACTTTGATGGGGAGGGCCCCCCTCCATCAGTAAGATTACATGCAAAGAGCAATGAAGTTTTGTTGAAATGCCCCCCCCCCCTCCCTAATTGGTGCCTGTGTGCCAGCCCTATGTAAAGCTTTAATTGTGGCAGTGTGAAAAGCGTCAGCTCTCAGAATGGCCTCACAACGGGAGTTTGCTTGTTCCTCTTGTGGTGTCAGCTGGCTGCAGGTTGCCGGGGAATAGGCAGCCCCTCTCAGCCTCTCTCAGCCATCCCAACGATTTGCATTCTCCCCCAGTTAGCAAAGCGACATTTCACAGTGACAGACCCCGTGCTCGTATAAGTACACAAGGAAATAAGGTTAGGGCACAGACATCAGCGGCAACAAATCAGCACAAATCGGACTGATGTGCGACAAATCAGGGTAAGTAAGCACCCGTATAGAGCACACCACAATGATGGGGCTCGGGAGAATGATATACGCTGCACAGATGAGCCTAAGTGATGACTCACATTATGTACAACCACCTGGAGTATCATACTCATCTATACTGCCTGACAACAAGAACATCTAGTGGGAACTTTCTATTAGTGTCAAGGGCTTGCTTCATTAATATATTACCACCACCCTCCATGCTTATTCTCTACTCTGAGAATTGATGATTTAGTACCCAGGAAATGTCTTGAGAGTTTATTCTTGTTGTGACATATGATTGTGGTGAAGGTTTGCGATGTATTTTTATACAAATATAAGAGACTTATTTTATTTGTAAAAGGAAAAAAAGAGACAGTAAGCAAATAAACAAAAAACAAATGAACCAAATAATATAACTCAATGCGATTGAAGTGGAAGATATTTGTGAAAAAAGAATTGAATGTTAGGTTCACAGCACATGCGTATTAAGGAATTCACATGTTTGTGGTTGATTTATTCACTTATTTTAATGTGTATCAATGAAATAAGAGTTTGCGCCCCCTGCAGGCCACTTCTTACCATCACTGCCTCATGTAAGGATGCACTTCCATCAATTAAGGGACCTCATTTAGGTCTGTGTATCGACCAGTGCCCTGTTCTCCTTCATGGCTTCCTCGGGTCAGGAGGTCCACAGCTACGACTCACAGCATGCACACCCTCTTCCTCTAACCGACCATATGCATCTCTATCAATAATTTAATGCAATTTTTTCAGGGAGTATGAAACAGAACATTTTCAGTATTCAGGCAAAAGACATCATGAATTACATCTAAGTATACTTTCATCCCAGCAATATTTAAATTTGTATCTGAATTTACCAATAGCTCTGGGAGACGGACTGGGTGTTTTTTTTACTCACATCATGAACCAATTTCTTGTCCCGATTTATTTAAATGAAAGATGACCCAAGATCAAATGCATGCACATCAAATGCATGCAGTTCAAACTAGAGTTTTTAGAAATATGATTATTGCTCTCCTGGTAGTTTTACCACTGATCTACAAGATTTGCTGTCACAAACTATGAAATCTTAGCTTTTAAGTCATGTTGGTCAACAACACAATCAATAAGAATATAAGCAAAAAAATGAACAAATCTCTCAGAGGTTCAAATATACTCTTAAGAAAGACAAAATTATGTTTTAAAATGTTCCTTATCAGATAGAATTTATCATTCTGGTTATCCTTCATGCAAAAATTGTCAAACAGATATTGCCTTATTAGGTTTTACCTTTTACATGCGAAGAAACAACCTGGAGTCTTCTTTCTCAATTCTACATATACATTAATAATCCTGACTAAAATGTTTGCTTTTCAGATAGATTTTTAATTCACTGAGTCCATTCTAATTTGAAGAAAAATGACCTGATTGACTCTTGATGTGTTTGATTACAAATTTACAACTGAAATATTATCATCTTAATTTTTGTCTTTTTTTGTACACACAAACTTTAAGCCATTTCCTTAGAAACGCCCCAGAAGTTCTTAGGAAATGTCTTCCTTTATAAAATTGCACGCACCAAACATATCCAGTTTTAATAACAAGATATTAACGTTGGCATTACCTTATCCAAATTCATTATTTTGTCTTTTGATATTGAAAAAGAGAAGAGAGGGATTTTGATAACTGTGCTCAATTTCTCAGGTATGTGAAACAAGAGAAGTTTTTCAATTAGTGACTTTGATACATAACACTAAAGGGGAATCAGCTGTGGTTTGTTCTGTAGTATCAAGAAATATGTAATGTGGGCCTTAATGAGACAATGTGGTCACCAATCGATACCAAGGAGCTCCATTTCAGAAGATATGTTACATTTCTTGTTAGTATTCCTCCATCCCAAATCAGCATGTAGACATGCCATGCTAATTAATATATGCTTATCTTATTTGGGCAGACTTAATTTTAAAAGATCAGAGTTTTGATTCTGAGAAATGATATGCCTTTTCGGATTGGCTTCCAATGTCAAAATGAGGAATGCCTAGAGGGGGGTTGTCTTGCCACACTAAGATCAGCCGTGCTTTTATGAGTTACTTCCCACACGGCAAGGTGCATAAACTGTTTATATTCGTCAATATGCTTCTTATATGATGATGTATCCTTAACAAGTCAGAGGTGAGGCAACTTCGGGGAGTTGATAGTAAAAAATGGGGGATGTTGCTTCTGGCCTTGCAGGAGTGGGGCACAGAAATCTGTGACAGTGTTGGGTATTTTTGGTTAAGATTGCAAGTGTGCCCAAGGGCTATGTGGCAAAATTTAACCCTCTCCATGTCACTGCCAAATATTAATTCCAAAATTGTTCACTCCATTTTGCCTTAATTGATTGTTTGAGCACATGTGATCCTTCCTAGCATTTAAGAAAAGACACATAATATAGATATATTTTTTTTTGCAGATATATGCTTCAGTATTGGCCGGGAAGTTTACACGGTAGAGAGTGGCAGTGAGGCTGTGGGGACGGGTCATTACTGGTGGAGAGGACGAAGGTGACCACTAAATCATCACTGCACAGTGTGGCCGAGGTAAATGCCAATAATAAAAGTTACATCTTCACAGAATATAGTTATACATTAAATATGTAGGTGTTGATATAGAGCTATGATCTGACGATGCAAGTAGGGTCTAGTGTTGATACTGTGTTCGTGTTGCCCGTGCATCAAACATGGTCGTGCACAACACCTCATTCTACAACATCCTAAAGTGTGTTCACTATAATTGTCACAATGTAAGCGTTTCCACCCTCAGGCCATGTGACGATCGCCTGAATTAATTTATTCATTGAGAAAATTTTCTGCAGGCTTTTATTGACAATTTCACACTTAGCACTTAGGCGCGATGCTGATGTGGAAACTTGGCCAATTCATCAAGCCTGATTTCTTTTGGGTTGCTGACACTGTTTGTGTGTATGAGTCTACAGACTTGGGTGTGTGCCCCGTTCATAGTGGTCTTAAATCTCGTTACACCACACTCTCTCATATCTAGTAGCAAATATCAATACACGATTGAGGCCCGCCAATGCTGTCAGCCTGGTGCGTTTATGTACAGTTTATCTGCTCGTCATTGTGGCCGAGATGATACTTTCGTCGTGGTGTCCCTCGATGCACAATAATAATTTGTGCTTGCAAGCCTGCCATTGTATTCACTGCTGATGTACGTCCTCAAATATTATGCCATCTCTTTACAGCCACCACAGCTTCTGCAAGAACATCAAATTGATACAAGAAAAACTGCGAAGAAAAGGTCCGTAATAACGATTAGTACATAGAGATTATGGGACAAGACTTTATTGGACAAAATGTGACCATGGTGACCACAAGTTTGATATGAATTGTGCCATTCAGACTTCAATGACGCTACGTACCGGAATGCCAACCATTAGTTAGGTAAGACAACATTCTTCATTTCTCTAATATTGACTTGAGTATGAGGAGAATTATGACAAACATTGATTAGTTTTAATACCATAGTCTGAAGTGTTTATATATTTCTTCCCATATTGAAATGTTTATACCCTATTAAAATATTGAATAAAATATTATTTACATTTCAAAAATATATTAAAATTTAGCAAATCTATCTCATACCATTTGTTTGATATGTTCTAGATTAATTAAGAAATACAGGTGTAATGAGCAGAAATTAGGTGAATTGTATCAAGAGGCACTTGTAGTTCAGAAAGCTGTCTTCATAATCATAATTGAGAATTTTGAGATGATATCTTATGAAACATTTAATTTTGAATAATTTGATCTTTAAATGGTACATTTAAATAGATCATGATAAGTTTGGAATGACAAAAATCTAAAACTACAAGTGCGACTTAAAACCCAAAAGTTGTTATGTTACACTACATGCTTGGCCTTTAAGAGATTATGATGCAATATTCGACCATCTTTCAGCCATCATGATTTTGGTACTTTCACAATTTTGATAGAATATTGACAAACAAATTTAACCAAAACACAATAAGTGCAACGCTGATGCTCTCCCCGTTCAACTTTTTAATCCCACATGCTAGTTCTACACCAAAGACTTTATTCTCTATGGTGGTGTTTGATAGCACGTCGTGAAATGGGCTGAAAAAAATGTGTGTGATTCAAATGGGCATTGATATTTCCAGATTAACTGCAATGTAACTGAAAAAACATTCCATTAAAATAAATTTTGTTTTAGAAAATGATTTTCAGAAATGAGTCAAGTTACTGTAAAGTATAACTGGTAATTCGGATATCACTCGCCAACCTTCATATAGGGAATATATGGTCTATTCAGTGGATAACACAGCCATATCCAGTGTTTAACCTGCATTTTTCATTTTGTGATTAATATGTGTGGGTGTAATGACTGAATTTTATAGCCTGTTTTATTTAAACATTGCATGTGTTAAGTAATTAATTAACAGCCATCACTACATGTGCATCAATGTGTTATTTAGTGATATATTTACAATATACATGGCCTTAACATGTTGTTACATCTTGCTGCACCATGTAATCTTCAGTCAATAGTATTAAATAATATGGTCTTATATAACCAATACTCAGAATGCAAATATATATATATATATATATATATATATATATATATATATATATATATATATATATATATATATATATATATATATATATATATATATAATATATATATATATATATATATATATATATATATATATATATATATATATATAAATATATATAAATATATATATATATATATATATATATATATATATATATATATATATATATATATATATATATATATATATATATATATATATATATATATAAATATATATATATTTATATATATATATATATATATATATATATATATATATATATATATATATATATATATATATATATATATATATATATATATATATATATATATATATATATATATATATATATATATATTGTTCATATGTAGCAGTTAATATCTCCTAGATATCAAATATAAAAATTTGATAATAATAATAATATAATAATAATAATGATTTATATAGCGCTATATCAGACTAAGTCTGCTCTAAGCGCTTCTCGAGATAATGCTTCCTGAATAAAAACGTCTTTAGTTTTTTCTTGAAAGTGTCCACTGTTTTACAGTTTTTCACCTCAAGGGGCAGGGCATTCCAATTTCTTGGAGCATATACCATGAAGGCCCTGTCACCATATGTTTTCATATTAGTCTTGGGCACTGTATATTCATTTTTTTCATTAGATCTCAGTCCCAAATCAGATTTTTTACAATTTAATAATTGAGAAAGGTATTTTGGGGCAAAGCCATTCTGTACCTTCCATGTTAATAGAGATATTTTAAAGTCAATCCGCGCCTCCACAGGCAACCAGTGAAGGTCCATAAGTTTTTGCGTAATATGATCCCTCTTTTTAAGTTTACCTACCACTCTTGCTGCAGCATTCTGCAATTTCTGCAATTTGGCTAATTCAGACCTTGGTAAACCAGCCAGAAGTGAATTTCCATAATCAAGAGTGGAAGTAACAAAAGCATGAGCAAGCGTATTTGCAGTTTTCTCATCTAAACAATTTCTGATCTGTGCTAGATTTTTTACATGAAAAAAACCATTCTTACACATTTTTTTAATTTGTGATTTCATCGATAATTCTTGATCTAGGATAACCCCAAGATCCTTAACTGTATTTGATCTAGGGATATTAGTTTCACCTACTAGGATTCCATTAGGTACATTGTCTTTTCTGAAATCACAGCTTTTACCACATAAAAGCATTTCTGTTTTCCCATCATTTATCTTTATTTTATTTTCTATTAAGAATTTCCTTATTAGTTTAATACACTTTTCCATTTCTCTACAGGATCTATTTCTAGCTTCTTCAGATTTTGGATCGATTGTAATGTATAGCTGTGTATCATCAGCATAGATATGATGTTTGAGACCATAATTACCAATAATGTCAGACAGAGGCTCCATATATGCTGTGAACAATAAGGGTCCCAAAACGGAGCCCTGAGGAACTCCATAACTAATATTCATATTTTCCGATCTCTTACCCTCAATTGTTACACATTGTTTTCTATTTGATAGATATGACTTGAACCACTGCAGAGCTGTGTCCCTAATACCACATCTTCTTTCTAATCTGTTTAATAGTATATTATGATCAATAGTATCAAATGCTGCTGATAAATCAAGTAGTACCAGCATTACCGTTTTACCATCATCAATATCCATTAAAATATCATTTTGTACCCTAAGCAATGCAGTCTCAGTGCTATGGAATTCTTTATATGCAGATTGAAATATACCTTGAATATCATTTCTTATAAGGTGACCTACGAATTGTGTAGCAACCGCCCTTTCTATTAATTTTGATAAATAAGCAAGATTTGAGACCGGTCTATAATTTTTCTTTACCAATTCTAGGCCCAACTTTTTAATTAAAGGTCTAATGATGGCCATCTTTAGGTCATCAGGCATGCTTCCCATTGAAATAGATTTATTTATAATTGCTTTTATTAGTGGTAGTAGAGGACCCATGCACTCAGCCAGAAGCCAGGTTGGGATGGGATCCAGTTCACATGACTTCTTTGCTGATTCTTTGATTAAACTCTTTACTTCTGCATCATCTAATAGCGCAAATTTTTCCAGATGAGTACTAAATCTGGCTTTCTCAATCAATGGTCGTGAAGTTTTATCATTTTTGTCCATATTTTCCCTAAGGTTTGAGATTTTTTCTAGAAAAAAGTTATTAAATTCCGATGCTAACTCTTTACTATCAGTATGCCTGGGAAAGGGAGTGTCCTCTTTAGTGTGTAGTAGTTTATTTAGTATTTTAAAAAGTTTCTTTGGATCCGATTTATTTGAATTTATTATCCCTGCGAAATAACTGTTTCTAGACTCTCTAATGATATTGTTATATTTATTTCTTTGTAATTGAAATTGCATTTTATCCGAAGAAAGACCAGTTTTATCATATTTTCTTTCCAGTTTTCTCTTTTTTCTTTTTTCATTCCTTATCTCATCAGATAACCAAGGAGCTGGTTTCCTATTATTTATGGTTTTTTCCACCATCGGGGCATGTTTATCAAGTATACTTGTTAATTTATTGTATTCATTTAATAGTTCATTGAGGTCCTTTTCATTATAGGATTTATTTTCACTAAATTTTTCTTCAACATCACTAATAAAATTTTTTATGTTCATTTTTTTGTAATTTCTATATGATACCTTTTTCTTGTTCTTTGTCTTAGTCTGAACATTTAAAGTGAGCTTAATTATACTATGATCGGATATTTTCTCTTCAACCTTATGTTCTTTTATTAAATTACTGTTTATATTTGTAATTAATAAATCAAGCGTATTCCCTAGTATATGTGTTGGTTCCGTAACATGATTATGTAAATTGTATAAATCCAGGATATCATTAAATTTAATTACATTTGGCCTCTCTGGCTTATTCATATGAAAATTATAGTCACCAACGAAAAGCACTTCATGTGTATATGTAGAATAGTAGGTTAGCATATCACTAAATTCTTCAAAAAACTCTGTGTAGGTGTATTTATTTCTGTCGGAAGGTTCCGGTCTATAAATAGTAATAATAGTGCATATTCTATTTTTGGTTTTGATATTAATTTCCATCATTTCCATGGTTGATAAGTTATGACTGTGATTAATTTTCTTTATGTCAATTTCAGGTCTAAAGATAACAGCCAAGCCGCCTCCAGATCTTAGTGTACGCGGTACATGTTCAATATCGTAGTTATTTTCTTTAATTTTACCTCTAATAATTTTTTCGTTTGCTGCATTCATCCAAGTTTCAGTAATGAAGAATAGATCAATATTATTTTCATTTATGTATACATTAAGAAGTTCTATCTTATTTCCTATGCTTTGTACGTTAGCTGTAGCCATAGTTAAATCTTTATTTATTTTGATGTGCATATTGTTTTTAATCAAGCGGTTTTTAACATTTCTATTTGTTTTATTTCTAGCTAAGTTTCCATTTGAGTTAATTTCATCCAAGTTATCCCCAGCATTAAGGCAACCTCCTGCGGGGAATCCGGCCATTGACCCCATGACGTCATTTCGAGGGGATCTCTCTTCACCCCCAGCAGATTGCCCCCAATGGTGGCCAATCATCTTGCAGGAGGGCGGAGCTAACGTCCGATTGCTTCGAGACTTGGTGCGGCGATTAATAATACAAAGAGCGTTTTCATTTTGATAAAAGTTATGTGTCATAATCTTGTTATTGTCAGAAAGATATTCAAACCGATTTGAGAGCAATATGTTGTTCACCGGCGCTATGGGACACGTTCTACTATTACAGACCATCCTGTGATGGGCGGGGTTATGTAGACCATGTGATTTAGATAGGAGGCTTGATTGGTTCCCGTTTTTTCTTATGTTTCGTATGTTATTTATGCCATTAAGATGCTTTTCATTAAAATTGACCACTTGGGGAATCCCTTCTCTTTGAGGTATGTATTTAATATGATTATTGACTTTATTTTTCCTATGACTGTTTGCATACATACTGCCAAGTGAGTTTATATTGCTTTTCTTAACAATTTCAGCATAACTATGTTTATGGGTTTGTTTTTGTTTCAATTCAATATAGTAATATTGTAAGGGACGTTTGTATTTTAGGTTTAAATTTTCACCTTTCAGTCTTTCGATCTGTCTATCCTTTTTTGTCAGTTCCGTCTTATTTCCAATACTTTGAACATTGGCTGTTGCAATAATTAGATCTTTGTTCATTTTAATGTGCGGGGTAGGCTTATTTCTATCTTTTGATGACATTTTGAGTTCACCATATTTTGCTTTTTTGATATTTCTACAATATATATTCTTTTCTATTCTATTTGAATGCATATAGGTGTTTTTAAAAACTTCTCTTTTTGTAGTAAAATACTGGCAATGTTTATCAGTGTGCATATATTCAAATGGTATAGAATAATTTTTATTTTTATATTTGAGAAATGTTTGTTTTTGTTTTTGACTGCGGGAGCAAGAGAATACCTTTTTTTTTAAATAAACATTTTTAAAGGCTTCTTTTTTTCTAACAAAAAAATCATTTTCTGGCATGGTAAAATCTTTTATTTTAAGATTGTATAATATATCTTCGCAGCAACTTTCTAGTTTACTTGATAAGTTTCTATCATGGCTACCTTTCATGCTATTATGGTATTCCATAAGACTAGTTTTGTACATACCTTTATAAATATAATTGACATCACAGATATTACATGCATAATTATTAAGACATTTTGACATGCATTTTGTGTAATTATTTCCTTTCATTGGTTTTCCCTTGCCCCCCAGAAAACTTCATTCATTTACTTTTGCTTTTTTTCTGGGTACATGTTCCAAACTACGTCTCATTCCATAATATTCCATAGCAGTATTCCTATATGGAGGAATCTGTATTTAATTTCCTCTATATAGAGTGTATTTAAGTATGTATTCCTATATGGAGGTAGTACACACTTGTACACACTGTTCTAATTTTCTATATGGAGAAAAAATAGAACCAGATTTAACTCCTATATGGAAGAGTTGTCTTCAACTTAAACAAAGATTTGAAGGTGTTAATCAGGAGCTCAGGCTAGACACGTCTGCACTGCTTGAGAGCAGGCCCACATATCTAGAATTATCTTATCTGATAAACTTGAAGTGATTCTTTAAATATTGTGGAAATCCTAGTTTCCTCCGCAGCACTCAGGAGATTATAATGCTTCTAATTACTTTATGCAATTAAGTGTCCTTGATGTTGTTAATCATGGCCAATGGCTGGAAATATGTCTCCTAATATTACTTATAGAGGTGAAGTTGAAACCATTGGCATCTGTTGGATTTTAATTACAACACGGTCTTTTATAATAGTGTGTCATTCAACAACAATTTTCATGTGACGACTTTAATTCCTGGCTGTGGTGAAAAATAGCGAGCCACTTCAATGTAATGAAGTAACAAATGCGATATTGGCAATTTTAATTAAGTATTTCAAGATATCACATTTATTAAGTCAAATTTTCTTGTCAATTAATGCCATGCTGTGTTTTTTATGCGTTACAGCTTAATTAAAATTACATTGTATGGTAAAAGATCAATTCTGGCAGAGAAGATTATAAATAACCTTACAAGTTTGATTTACAGCTCTCAGAGGCATATCTCTAAGCATTCACAGCAATAATAGCCCAGATTTGTAATAATTAATGTAACATCAAATAATTAACCATACCCCAGCGTCTTATATCATTAAGAATTAGACAGTATGTTCTTCAAAACAGAGATGCATTGGGCTTCCTTCTTTTAATCAAAACAATAAAGATTATCTTTCAAATTATTACGCTTTTTAAACAAAATGCAAGCAATCCAGGTGAACTGCCCTCAAAATGTCAGTGTGCGGCAACTGGTAATTTGTCAGAGGTTTAGAAGCCTGGTATGTGGAGGTAAGCTGAAGTCATACAGTGGTCGTCAGAGACTTGCAGGCTGCAGATGTTGGCACCACTCAGCTTCTTCATGCTCATATAAGAAGCTTACACAACTGACTGATGTGCTGTCAACTGCCAACTTTTTTTGGCAACTAGAAATTCTCATGTGGTTGCACGGATCGGGCCACATACTACTTGGGCCTCATGTATATTATCTGCCGGAGATGGAGATCAATTTGTTTTTGTTTTTTCATATTTCTTCCTCGAAAGTTTTCACAAGATAAGATCACAAATCCAGACTAATTTCCCTCTGAACTTTTTTCTTGCATTGAAATCAAAGTCTACAACAAGAGTCAGGCAGATTTCATATGTGTACCAATGTATATATTCAGATATGCAAGGCACATGATACACGTTGTTGATGAATATTTATATTACACATATTTTTGTCATTGTCTAAAATATTGATTGTTCTTGATTATTCCACAAATTTGAGTTGTATAATGCTGGTGTGTGGCTTGTATATACATGTTTTATGTAAAGCAGGTGGAGAACTGAATTTTTGATTTGTAGATATCTTATAATATAAAATATATCTCTTATAATATAAAAACTAAAATTCATCAAAAAAATAACATATTTTGAATCTAAAATCTGCCAGAATATTTGTGCATTTATTTGACGAAATATTACAAACATCTGCAGGAAGATATAAAATGGAGACAAAGCTTTTCATTCAATTTGACATGTACGAGATGAAATCCCTGATTAGATTTGTGTGGCTTTATATGAGACTACGGCGGCCATCAACGGGCAGCATATTTGTGTCATTTTAGGTGTGCATCTCCATTGTATAAATGGCTTATGTATCATCCATGCTGCCGGGGACATGGGGATATTTGTTGGAGGCCAAACGATTTCCCCACAGATACCCTTGCTATTGTAGCTCTGTGATTGTACTGTTGTGGCCCTTTTGCTGTGCGCAGTTCAAGCCACATTCCAAGTCCCAGCAAACATATCACCGCTCCTCTGCATACATAATTAATGCTGTCTTTTGTCATAGTAGGAAAAATGACTTGTGAGATTTGGAGGATCAAAAGTGATCTTTTGCCGAACTTTGCAACTTTGTACATCAAAGGTAATATATGCAGTGTATAATCTATCTTGCAACGCAAAGTTTTATGTTTGGCAGGAAGTTTTATATTTGTCAAGGAGGGGACGATATTGGATAAAGCCATGCCAGAGAATATTGCATAAACAATGGAAGGGATGATGAACCTGGGGAGCACTTGGTGGCTGTGTTGATCATGGCCTGTGTTGTATTACAATAGGAGGTGACCTGCTCAGTGGGGGCGAGCAATAATGCTCCAACTCAGGTCAACAGCAATGGCTAGCCATAGACACACTGACTCCAAACAGACAGCAGAAATAAACCCAGACAAATACACACGTCGTGTATGAGCCAGCCAAGCCAATCATACAGCCACATATTCATTATCAAAGATAGGTAAACTTCCGGAGGCCAGCGCAACATTGCTGAGTTCAGGAAGGACCTTTGAATGTGGAAAATCTATTATAACAAAACTGTATTACAGCCATTTCTTATGTCCTTCTGTTCCCAACAATATGGCAGGTTGTGTATTAGCGGAAAAAAATGTTGCAACAGAACCTCAATGTCAGGTAATATATGTAGGGTAAACCAGGAATAATCAGTTCCAACTATCTGGTCGGTTAGGTGAAGACAAGATGAGGCCTAGAGATAGCACTATCTGGGCCCTTACATCCAAGTCTCAACCAATAAAAGCCATTCTTTATGCTGATATATATCTCTGTACAATCTTGCGCTTCTGTTTTGTGATAGCTCCAATTTTTCATCCATATATATTGCTCTGCTATGTTTATTTGGCAATCTTTCTTATTTCTTTTACTTTTTACACAAGAAATAGACAAATTATGATTTATATCAACATTATTTATGTGCAAACATTGAGGGATAAATGATGCATTTACTACAACTGAGATGAAAATAAATATTATCAAATGTGCTGGCATATAAGATCAGTCATTCTTTGGACAAGATGAATAGCAATGATGTCTGTTAGAGGAAAAGGCACTTTTTAGTATCATGGGAAAAGGTCAAATTTAATATCATTCAAAAAGACCAAGGAAATATGGAATGAGATATAATGCTTGTCAGCATAGCTTCTGCAGTGAGGGGGGGGGATGGGGGGGGGGGGGGGGAGAAATATTCTGTCATTCTGTCTGTCTATCAACTTTGATCTTTGAATTACTGGTTGGAGACCAATTCTACCTATTTTTATTTTGCCTCAGAATTTTCCCAATTTTTAGGATTTTTTGAAAAAATCTGATAGCTATCACTGAGTTGTCAAGGAGTCTGCCATTTTGAATAATATGACAAATATCAGCCATTGAGAATCAAGACAGCAACGAAAGCTCAATGTGTAATGTGCATTTTTATTGGCTGAAATTATTGGCTGTCCAATTCTGCTATGGGAAAGGATTTGAAAGATCATTTATAATGCAATTTGCAGGGATTTCTAGAAAATGCTGACCAACATTTCAAAAAAGCAATGATCAGTATCCTTCTTAGGCCATTGGGCAATGTTTTTTACAGCAGATGGTAAATATATTTGTTGATTCTAAAAGGAAAGCATAGTCTACAGTTAACATAATTACATATATCAAAATGTTCATTAATCTATTGTTGATTAGTAATATCAAGGTGTACCTTTGATACTTGATAATGGTAGGAACTAGACTTAGAAATCTACACCATCTGACGCTCAACTTATTAACATTACAAGCCCATAAGAAATTTTGGTGCAATCTTCAACCAAATTTTGACCATTTTGATTTCCTTGGTAAAACAACTTTAGCAATTTTTCCTTATTCATTTTTTTAACTCCCATGTTTTTTACTTCAGTTTTTCACCTCTGAAATCAAGTTTTTTTCACTTATGGAGAAAACATAGTGTTCAATTATGCAATGTAAAAAAAACCCATAAAACCATCTTTTGTCATATCTAAAAATATCAAGTTAGATATCAAAGATAACAGCCAGATGATGTTGATAGATGACATTTCCTGGAAATGTGGCACTTTAAGATATTGTCATCAGTATGCAGCAGCTTGGGTATTACAGACTATATCTTTATAAGATTGATTGGAATTACTATTCAAACTTAAATTTTATGATACAAGTAATACTGTTGGGTGGTATACGATGTGGTGGTCGGTTTGTAAACAATGATCTTTTGCTCGGCCAAAGTCACAGATACATTAGACGTACTCACAGATACAAGTGCTGAGTCAATACCCAGTCAACATTCCAATATCGAAGCTGAGCATTTGGATGACATTTTACTTAGTCTGTTGACCTGGCTCACAGTCCGCGGGGGCTCTTTCTGCTTGTACAATGAGAATATCGTAATAACTTCAATCATATCTACTTGGTGCCATTTCCGAATATAGGAATATGAGGGTTCTTAAATCTTTAGATTACATGAAAGAACATCTGCCAAAATATCAAATGTAAAGCACTGAAAGAAGTTTTATTCATGTAATGAAGGAAGCGCTTGTCATATCTATTTGTACAGTGTTATCTGGAAAACAATATTTTCACTCAATTTGGTAAAGTGAGGGTCGTGGTACAGCAAGAGATCGAACAAAACCTAGAATATTACAGAAATGATCTATACTTGTGTAAAACTCAATCTGCTCAATGGAACTGTCACTTGTGAAGAAACACAAATGTCCAAATCAATAGTTCAGAATAGGCAAGCAAACTGGAGACTTACAATATGCCTTCTGTGGACTGTAAGCCCTGTCTTTTCACAAATAAAAATACTTTCTCCAAATGATATCATGGAATGCCACAACAGATTTCTTTGTCTTCTGTAAAGCTTGCCATAAGCCAACGCTCAATGACTTTGTGGGTTTTTGTAATTTCAAATTCCTTCATCACTCATCAGAGTTAAATTGATTTGACATTTGAAAAAAGACGAACAAAAGGTCTGATGACAGAATATCTGCAAGTGGGGAACGCTTATGAACCAAGTGGTGGGGACGAAATTTGACAGTGTTATGTGGATGACACTTGATACTCTGCAAACATTATGTCATCTTAAACATGTAAATGTCGCTTTGAGTCGCATCACTTGGAGACTTTAATTCGCTGTGTGTGCGGGTTTTGATGAGATAGCCTCTCAAATATAACTCTCATTCATTGGAATTTGCCGAGGAACGGCTTGATCTCGGGACACAGAGAAACTTAGTGGATGGGATGAGACTCCTGTTTGTCTGAGTGCCTCGCTGACCAGAATCCCTAAAATATTATGCCACGTAATACTAGACCAATAGTAAATATAATCCAAATCAATACAAGAAATTACATTGGTGACACAAGGAGAGAGCTTATTTCTCTCTATTTCTGGATTCAAGTAGGTTCAGTCTTATGGAAGAAATCATAACTGACAATCAAGCCAGTTTTTAGGGTTTTAGAAAAAAAAGGTGAGTATCTTGATAATCCAGGAAGACATTATGGAGATAATCTGAGAAGATGCTCAGATGTGGTGGTGGATTAGTTTTAATCATCACCTAGTACGGCTTGAGGGTGACGACTGAGGTTCCCCACACCCTCCACTGTATGACTCATAACCACATCTTTTGTAATTCTTGCCAGCAGACAAAACTTGACCCAATGAAATACACACTCCAGTGTAATTCGACAATCATCTGAAAGATGTCATCGGCAAATCTTTTTCATCAGAACATGGTGTGGGAATTTCAATAGATAATCAAACAGTCGGACAAAATGCTGATTACAAGGCTGAGGTCCACAAGTGGAAAATTGCTTCACTCTCTATTGCCAACTCGGGCAGGTCAATCGTGGTTTTTGTTCTCTTTCCTATTGTGTGTATGGACCCACAGATCCAATTTTTCATTATTGTGCAATTTTCATTTCTTTGAATATTGGACAATCAATATGCAAGCGTGGTGACCAGTCTTGATTGGACGAGACAGAAATAGGTTAAGCTGATAATATTCAAGAGCTTCTAACTTAATGTGATAAATTAGTATCACAGCTCAAACCAATTAGAAGTCTCAAGTTAATATTATGTCACATTTAAATGTGTCAGTCTGATAAAATTACATAATTTTCATAATTGAATTGCTGAACAACCTGGCAAATTATACAAAATACCAAAGGAAAAGCCACAGATGAATACAAATTCCAGTTCTGAGTATTTTTTTATTAATTAATCAGCATAAATTATCAGATGGGAGATGGAATAATTTTAAATCTTCACCCAAAAGATTCGCAAGGATGACAAAGCAGGCTTCAAGCAAGACTTCGTCACTGACAAATGAGAGCATAAAAAGGCAAGAACTGGGTGTCTATGTTCACAATCAATAGCATTTTGCCTTTTGTTATCCAGAGTTTTTTCTTGCAGAATGGAATTAGGGATATCAAAATCACTCTTTTCGCATTTGGCAACAGACAGATGGTGAAACGCTTCCATGAAAATCAGATTTCAAAATCCATTCATGTATAGAAATTAGCTAATCAGTTGAATATGTCATATAAAAAAGTGTCCATTAATTTTTTAAATAGAGTAGGCAAAAAACTTGTAGGAGTCAGAGATGTTGTGAATTTTGAACATTGAATGTCTTGAGTGGTAAATGAATGATTGCTGAGCTAATATTTTATTTATCACAAAGACAAATGATCAATATTGATCTTGACAACATTCTGCTTGAAGTGTTCAATAAAGTATTGTTGCTTGTATGGCCGGCCTAGACTGAGAATTGTGGCTTTGTGAGTGTACTTATCACTGCACACAACACATCTGACAGGTCACACTCATTCTTGGCACAAATCTTTTTGTGATCTTGTTTAAATCGTAACTTAATGGAACACATAGAGTGAAACAGAAATAAATGAATGTAAATTACACGAAGCTTTAATTAAGTGTGCTTTATCAACAACTCTTGACAGTTTAATGGTAAACATCTCTGATCAAAAGAGGGAATTGTGATGTATTACTTTTACTTCCAAACTACCAGATAGTTTCAGACTTGCTATATACTAAATAGAATATGTTTTGCATGATATTGATAGAGTACAAGAAATGAAATATGGCCACCAAGGAACGTGTGACAGCGTGACTTGTTGATAAGTTGTTTAACCAATTTTCTTCCAGCAGTTGATGCAATTATAATGAACTCAGATATGTTTGCAGTGTCTGGGTAAGATCTTGTGCCAAGTGAATCAAATGCCAAGAATTTACCTTTCGGATGACCTGAAAGTCATTAGAAGTGATCTCTGCATTGCCCTTGGCTGACACAGACACACAGACAGAGTTTAGCAAGTTGAGTCCCACCGAGGGTCATGAGGATGGTGAAGATGAGACTTTGTTGTTGTTGTATCACATAGGGACCCATCTACCTTATGTTGTAGCTGAGCTGTCCCATGCTGACAGAGATGGATGATGATAAACGACCAAACATGGCTGCCACTCAAATGGCGGGACAACTCTCACATGGCCTCAATAAAACATTGATTGAAATCTTAAATCTTAAATGTACTATTGCCCACACAATAGATATATGGCTCATAAAATTGAAAATGGCACATAGAGAGTGAGTAAATTTGATAAAGGATTAAAGCGTTTGAATTTTTTACTTCTTTCAGAATGTTTGAAAGACAACCCATCATTGAAATGTAAACCACCCAATCCTGTAACTTAATTCTCTATTTTCAAACACAATTTTTTTAAAGTTGGAGAGTGTGTTTTTTTAAAGTTCAGTTCAGTGCATATAGGTTTATTCTGATCAAGACTTTACATTGAAGTAATAGGCCATTCCTGTTTTTGGACTCAATTTGTTCCTTGAGAGCCACAATGTGCAATGTCTCAAAATGGGCATTAATTGATTAGTGCTCTTAGTTGGATTAAGAAAACAAGCTTTGGAGGGCACTTGTTAGGGAACAACTTGTGCATTATAATTGAGATTAAATTGAATTGCATCGTACATCTTATTTAAGTAAGATTCACAAAAAAAAGTTTAACAAAATGCCATACATAATAATCTCTGAGGATATTTGTATATAGTTTGTAGTATGACGGACGATTGTGTTAAGAAATCCAAGGAAATGTGTGTTATTCTGTTATTTAGATATCTCTGAATATCAAAGCATACCTTTGAGGTATGTGCTCGTATATTAGGGGCACGTGTCTCCCAGTTGTATGCATTATGAGCTGTGTGATGCCTGATGATGATAGATGGGATTCTTATTGCTGCCATCTCTCAGTCAGAATCAGAGCACTGACTTATGAACACTCTAAGATAAGGTGACAATCACTCCACTCATTTCCACATCATACTCGGACCAAACCACAAACGGCCACGTCCAACAAATGCTGGCCAAATACCATCGCACTTTAAGCAGATATCATTCAAACATCTCACGCTGAAAATTCTCACTTTGGCTTATAAATGTGTTTGAAAAAGATTGGAAAAGCTACATTCTTAAAACATTTGCCATTCATGGAAAGCAGCTCTAAGGCATTGTGAATGAATATATGCCATAGTTCAGGGAACTTTTCTCAGATTCGCAATTCTAATGGCCATAGTTTAGAGATCAGTAATCTTTGATGTCAAATTCGGTCTCCAATATCTTCAGCTGGTGATATCTGACAGATTACGGCATATATTTCCTGATTCTTGAATAGGAATTTGTCTTTGATGAATGGCAGTCATTGATATCTTCTCCACAAAGAAACTGGACTCTTTTTTAGAGTTATTTGTAGAATGCTTCCAATCTTTGAAAAACAAATTTGTCGTTAAATTTGGTCCCGATAGTTTTTCATTTTTATGAAAATGTATTTGATTTTCACTTTATGGTACAAAATTACATAATACAAACAAAAGGTCCTTACAGTGGTGAAAATACCTTTATCTGATCTGAACAAAAGAAGCCGATGACATTTACAGATACAACTGGATATTTCATACAGTCAACACAGATTACCTTTAAATGCCATACACACGTCAAAACAATGCTCCAAATTTTCACAAAACATTCAAATCATTGATATGGAACCCTTTCAATGTCGTCAACTCAACAATCAATTTTTTTATGACCTAATTTGGGAGCAGCTTTACAGTGCTCATCTGCTTTTCTCAAAATTAAAAACGCATATATTTATCGAAACTTTCATGATATGAAATGTGTTGATTCTAATTGACATTCTAATATTTTCAGGAAACCATTGACTAATATTTTCAAGACTAAACTACTCAATGCCTCAGGATTCCTCATATAGCTGCAAGTGAGAAAACATTTTATATAAACATAAACACTATTTAAACATATAATCTTCATTCCATGATATTTTATCTTTACACTTTGAATTGGTAAAGTAATTTTTTAATGTCATGAGTAACACCATTATTAATCTAAAAAAATCAGATCAAAGGGAGTCTACAGAAGTGTCAGTCAGCTGGATTAAACAAAATCTGTCTTCTTTGGTATTCAAATACATGACTTCTCTGAACTGAATGAATAACAACAAAAAACATGAAGAGAATTGGGAATCAACTAAGGGTGTTAGTTAGAGATAAGAGCATATGGTCAGTGGTATAAATCAGCTATGTTGACTTGAAGAAGGCATCTGAGGTGACACGGTGCACCATAAAGTCCATATACAAATATACATGTTACAACACAGGTCATGCGTCCCCAGGCCAAATGTGTTCTACATTGCATATTTACTTATCTTGTGAATATATTGAATATATTTCCATACATTACAGAAAACACTATCTGTACATGGTGTTGCAAAATTATATCCCTTATTTCTAACAGTATTTCTGAACAGAGAAGTAAAAGTCCTAGCTTAAATGTTTGAGGTTGGGAAAGGTGATCTGTTGTATACATTGGGTGTCAATTTGTTAAACAATTCCACATTCCACAACCATTCCTTTAATTTGAATATGAAAATGTGAATATCAATTTGTTCAAATAAATCTGATTGATTTTAGAAAGATGGTCACTGCATAAAATGGCAGTGATCAATTCACTACATTTTTTTCTTAAATATTGATATAAGGTTTGACTGTTACCATCCCACTTAGATTTTTATGCTGCCTGGGTCCCTGACACAAGGAGGGGGCTAGAAATTCAGTCAGGTTTGGGGTAAATTATCAGTAGGTTTTCAGCTCAGTCAAGGTAACACTAGATAAACGACCCAAACAAAATCTTTGTGATTCACAATATCTGTAGGGCAGGAGTTTTGAGGATGAGATCACCTTTATTTTTTTAGAGAGTTCACTTTTATTTATTTCTTGAATCTCTGCCCAGTCATGAATGTGGTATAGTGTCAATGGAAAAAAAAACAAACAAATGAAATAAGCTACTCAGATCGCAATAACAATAGCAAATACAGAATAAAAGGGTCACAGTTTGTGTTTTAAAACACTGGAGGACTACGGTATTATTACCTGCAGACCTTTCACAATAGTATAAGCTCTGTCCAATAATATTGTCCTCAACAGAAATCTAGTACTTGATGATAGTTTGTTTTTAATGATTTACACAAAAGTCAGGAGGGACATTTTCTGTCATTCTGTCAGTCTGTCAGCTTTCATCATTTCCTCTGAAATGATTGGTCAGAGTTTTTAGCTATTAGCAGGTAAGATGTATTTTCAGGGGCCCAATTCTAGTAATTTTCCACTAAGTTCATGTTACTTGTTTTTTATGTTTTGAAAAAAAGCTAATAGCTATATCTGAACTATCAATGAACCTGCCATTTTAAAAAACATGACAACCAATGAGAATCAAGATAACAATGAAAGGACCGAATTCAATATGTAAAAATATATATGCTAAAATATAGCATCATTTAAAAGTTTCAGAAATAAACCAATGTCTAGTGATGGAGTCAACATCAAAACGGGAAGTATTTTAACCATATTGACTGTCCTCGACCTGCAGAGCTGGGTAAACACATTAAATGATCGTTTATGGAGCAATTTGCAAGCATTTCCAGAAAATGTTCATAAACATTACAAAAAAGATCAGTCTAGCTCTGAGGCCATTGATTTGTATTTTCTCAAATAACAAAAAAAATCATATGCCAATTCTGAAGTTGCCTCAGTGTTGTGTTCAGTTTAAAGGCATCCTTTTTCAGCCGACCCAAGATAGATGTAGTACATAGTGCGTATATTGGCACATTTGCCACCAGATAGCAATAATATTCTAATCAGTACAGTCCTGAGTGAATTGCATTGTATCTGCCTGGCACTTTGCTCCAATAAGCTCGTAGTGTGCAAAGTAAATGCCTACCATAATGAGCAACTAAAACAAACGGCAAAGTACAGGCTTCTCGGCCAGCTTGTATAATTTCATTTGAGCGGAGAAATGAGGATTTGGTGGCATCTAAATGGAATCAGTAATATATTGGTCAAGGCGATAGTGTTGGGAGACAAATGTGGGCAGAATTTGGGTTGGATGTGCACAATAAGTGGTGGGTAGATTAGGCCAAGCTGCCAGCAATGTAGATAAAGCAGACAGGACACATCAGGGAAGCAAAAGGGGTACGCCGCCATATCCATCATTCTATCACACCAAATCTGCCGAATTTTCTCCTCTGTCAAATCAAAGCAGTACTTGATTTGGACAAAATATCGTAAATGATCAGCCATGACTTATACTTGTGTTGTTATTCAGAAACTTTTAAAGGAAGAGTAAAGTAGTTGGAGGACTGAGATGAAGAAAGTGCGTAACAAATAAACATGGTCATAGAAATAAGAGCTGTGGATTAGTTTTGCTGGTATCTACAGAAAGCAGTGTCTTTAAATGAAATGCTTGCTCCTAATTTATTTGTGGCATTCATATATGGCACTTTCCATGGGAAAATGATGTATTAAAAGATTCACTAGTGATTTACCCATTGTCAGATAAGATGAGAACAATGGGTGTTTCTATGGCAACTATATTCTCATGGTGACAGAGTACTGATTGGTCTGCCACTCTCACTTCATAGATGCTACCTCCTTGCAACTCCAGATTTTGCCAGATATGGAGTTTTTGTGTCATCAAATCTCCAAACAAATGAATTTAATTGACATGAGTTGAATCAAACATTGAAGACAACAACCATTATTAAGCTGCAGAATTCTTATCTTAGAGACACATTTAATTACACCAATGACAAAGCAGCAAAACTCTTTCATTTGTACGTCGCCAGAATTTTGGTAAACTAATGATGTGACAAAAACAGAATGAGCAATAAGGAGAATACATAAAGTTACGTGGGTTTGAACACAACATTTTCACACAAGCCAGTAATAGGGGACTTATGTATTTCAAAGGTTCTTCTATGATTTTTTTTCCTTCAATAAGATAAAGAAAGGAGTTTAGGAATAAGTTGAGAAAACCAGGAAAAAATACATTTTTGAAAGCTCGTTTTAGGATGGGTTCTCCTTCATATACTATGTATAAAAAACCCATTAGGAGGAAAAATTGTGGCCCAAAGCAGACTGGTCTAGTTTTCTTGAATTACACTTTATCTCCCTTGGTGAAACCCAGAATGAGGCACATATGTGTTTTCTAAATTTACCATAGACAGGCAACAGTTTTTTTTGCAGGAAGAAAATTAGTGAGCATCAATTAATAGGATGAATTCTTCTGTAAACACTTAATGTATTGCAAGACAATATTTCTGTATACATTAGTGTCACTGTACTTTTTGCTGCCACAACAAATTAACACCCATTTCTCTGTGCATAAATAAGAAATATGATTTGGGGGAAGTTGACTTACATTTGTTCTTTTTGAGGGGCTAGGTACCTTACTTCATGTACTTTAATGTATTTTGATTTGGTAAATAATTCTTTAAACTAATTTTAGAAGGACCAAAACTATATGGCAGGCAAGATGACAAAATTATCATGGTTGCACAGTGTCTAATAGAATGAGTCACTTAGCAGTGTACAAATTTGAGTCTGGGCATTTCTTGATAACATCAATGCAAAATAGTTTCCCTTATTAAGCATCTCCAGATACAAAATGGCCAGTGTTTCAAAAGTTTAAGTCACATTGACCAGGGAGAAAACAGTGGGTTGAGCAATGTTGACAATGTTCCTTATCTAAAAGGGATGCAGAACGTTAACTGCTCTTGGTAGAGCTTTCTGAGGTGGCATGTTAGGAATCACCTAATTAAAAAGGGTTGAAGGGTTTCAAATGCTGAGAAGTATTTTGATATCATACTGTCTAACATGCAAAGGAATATGGTGCTCCCTAAGAAAACCTGAGAAGCAAAATGGTGTTGCATTGTTAGAAATAAAGCAGAGATGCAGAGCAGGTATTTTTTATCACGTATAGTGAGATAGCTGGTTGCTGGGTGGTGTTATAGAGAGGGATGTCCACCACAAAAGAAGTGGACAGGTCAAACATGCTGCATTTCTCAAGGGTTGACAGTATGACCTCACTCCTCTGCCAACACTCTCATTACCACCAACAAAATGGCCCGTTCTTGTCTCTGAGAGCTGCTTACTTGGCCGTAATTAATGGTCAGCTCAACACTGTCAGGACGGAGGGTGCTCGGTCACACTGGGGAAATATTGTCATCATGATGTGCCCCTCATCTTCACATGGGGCCATGACTCACCACTTGACCACCCTCCTATCAAAACATTATCAGCTTAGCCACTAATCATCCAACCAAAATCAAGCTTGTTCTCAAATAAATATTTCACTAAACGCCAGAATACACCGATCATAAAGCAGTCCTGGCAAGGGATTTGTGACAAAAAGACGATGTAAAATCCTGAAAAACGGTCAAATTTGATCTGCACTGCAGATGCGAGTCACGTGTCAGAAAGGCACAATTGTCATTATATCAGTGAGTGATAATGGTCAGTTGCAGGATGACCAGCAAATCCCGGGCTCAGTTTGATGACAGTGTTTATTGGAATGGACAAAGGTGGCAGGAGGGCCACAATTAGGTGGACACACAGGGATAATGAGCTCATCAAAGTGGCCGCTCACAGGTGGCACTGCTGCAGGTGGCACAACTGGTGGCAAGGCCCACCGCTGATTCAGGCCCAAATGTCCCATCAAACTACACTCCAAGATTTATTAATGCTCTTCAGGTTGACACTTTGAAAGAGGTTTTAGCAGTTGACCAGTTTTATATGAATTTGTGGATGTAGCTTTTAATGTGACGCATTTTATCTTTTTAGTTCACACACAACCAAATTATATATTTGAACAAGATGAAAATAAAATAAAATATTGTCAGATTCTTTCTGTAGATAAGTCATTAAAAATTAATAGTAGAGAGCAGTATCTTGATTTGTTGTGAAATAAAAATCATTGGTAACATTGAGGACTGAAAGTTAGCTTTTGTCATTTGGAAAGTTAATTGTATCATTATTAATCAAATTATAGGAAACTTAACATTTTTGCTATGGCAGTTCCTAGGCCTAATGATGAGAGGAAAACAAGAAGAGATCAAGCGAAATAGCTGTTTGCTTTTTTGAACTGTCTCAATCAGATTTATGGATCGCACATTTCGGTCTTGAAGGCACCAGACCGGATCACCAGTCATGAAATCATGTCCTCATAAAAATAATAAATTTGAGATGAGAAAGCAGTATGATGTGTAATAAAAGCGAGCTCATTTAGGTGAGATTAGGCATGGTAGCTCCTTCTTCATTGACGGGAGATTACCCATAGGTGGCGCCCTTGTCAGTCTGGTAAAATTGTAATTAGAATGTGATTTATGTCACATGGGAATTGTTTCATAAGACAGAGCCAAAGCCGGTTTATACGGTTTATGACATAAATTGTGGATGTATTAATTAAAGGAGGTTCTAACTGCATGGCAACTTGTGGAGTCCATTTTGTGTAGCTTCGCAATAAACTTGAATGTGTCAGATTGATGCAGTTTCTGCAAATCAATTTGAAATTATATGACGCTGTTCAATATCAATTTACAGATTACATTTTGATAAAAATACAATAAATATATAAATGAATAATTATCCACAGTAATGAATTGGAAACACTGGTAAAATGAGTGAATGATGTGGGTCAGCCTAAAAAGCTGTTTAGAATCGGTTATCATCACTGTTTTATTTGAAGAGTATCTCTATTATGACAGTGCTTAAGTATTTTCTCCACCTTGGAAAGTTAGGTCATTGAGATCAAACACTTCAATGAAGAGCCCATACCTGATACTAGGACAAGTACCACTTGTAGCCGTATATTGTGGAGAAATCTGCGATCAACAAACACTATCGTGTAAAGGTCAGTAATATAGTATATTTTTGAATGAACAGGCTGCCCTTTTTCATCATAGTCCTCTGTCCATTTGTGCTCTTCCACTCGAAATTTGACTGATGTATCCAAAAATGGCAGGGGCTGGTACCAGAATGAGGCTATTATTGTAGACATGTACCCCATCCTTGAGTCAACATCATTAGTTCATTTGCTTGCCATACACAGCTAAAACGCAAGTATTAGACCGGTGATCCAGGGTGTTGGACTGGCATTGTGGTGGACACGTATTAGCCATTGAGGAGATGTGCTTGTTGTGTGGCGATCAGCTCCACAAGTAAATAGAGAGGTGTGCTCACGCTGGTATGGCTTGTGTTAACCAACGTGGGCAAAATACAACCTTCACCCGCGCCAAACACTGCCCAACTGTCCACTGTTTATCTCCTATGTGTGGCAGTGGCGGAATAAGGACATTTTAATTCTGCAAACATCATAAACATCATGTGGTGTGTGCTCAAACTGGCTGAAAACCACATGAAGGTAGGAAATTGAAAGGGGTTGGTAAATTATGATCGCAAGTTGCACAGGTGCAAAAGGAAATCAGTCACTTAACAAAATACATAACTTTAGTCAAAGTATTGCTTTGTGCTTTAAATGGTGGACAGAATATTAGGAGTGGCAGATGTGTGAATTCAAAGGGTATTGGATATCTGTGGCCGTATTAGTAAGCTGCAAGCTGGATTGGCCACTCTGAGTTTTACTCTGTGTCACAAGGAGATATAGGACGGACAATCGTTTATAGTGATACCATGGCTTATATGACAAGCTGTTTTTGGCTATGCCACTCTCCTGATGTGGTATAAAGTAGTGAGGATTCCTGTGTGGGCTGCTTGAGGAGCCTGCGTGTATCTGTGTGTGGAGGGGTTTAGGAGGTTACAAGCACTGTTTGGTTAGAGAGGATAGTGACTGTTAGATCCTGTGGACATAGTGGGATAAGACAGTAAGAGGATTATCACAATAGTTGGAGACAAACACTAACTGGATTAGGTCTCCATACCTGGCCATAGATGTCACATCCGCGTGTCACTCATCTCATCCTGATCGCTCTAACTGGCCGCATCCACTGCACAACCATTACAACTTCTAAACAATGGTAAATATGTCACTTTTATGCAATCAATCTGGTTTAATCTGAAGAACATTGTACAGAAATAGAAATAATTGAACAAAAATACAGAGGTTTGTTACGTCAGTATCTGTGTCAGATTACATTTTCTTATTATCGGAATAACTTTTGCCTTCTATTCATTTGCCTTGTTCAGATTAGAAATTTTGTTGAATAGAATTGAGGGACTGATACAGACTGAATAAGGGGAGTTATTAAGCTATTGAAATTAATCTTTTGGAACAGGTACATATTATTCTGGATGTCTTCTCAATATGTAATGTTATGTTTTTGCCTTTGTAATCTTAAGCATGAATCATACATGGTGATAAGTTATAGCTGAAGAATAACTCGCTGCAAGGGATGAACGTGTCCACCAAAAGCTTGCACCTTTTTAACAACACACCATTCATGGTCAGCACATTCTATATCAAGGACGTGTGTGTCTGAAGGTGATGGGCCTTTACTTTAGAGTTTAAAGCGAACCTGATTCTTTGATGTCAAAGGATGCCTGAACAACGAGGACAGACTTTTAAGTGCCCCTTATGGCAAATGACCTCCAGGGTAGAGGAGGCGAGATCAACATGACCTTATATAACACAGTTACAAGGTCATTGGTAAGAAAAACAGAAAACTTGTCCTTAAGGGCTTAATTGTTCCCTCACAGGGGCTTTATCTTGACTGTTAGTTCTTACCTGGTTTTTATTGATGGTCTCAATGTATTGATGATAGCTTGCAGGTAATATGACCAGATCCAAAAGTGTTAATGCTCAGACTTTGAGAAACATGTCCAAAGGTATGTTTATTTTTGTCAGTAAAACCAAATTAACATACACTTTATTGGATCCTTTATTTTATAACGTTTAGAATGTGCCTATCAGGCATTGCTGTGTGTTTAGTGGGAATATCTTAGGTCTGAAATCCAGAGTCTCTTTTGTGTTCTCTAAATTTTATTTTAATGCATGTGAGCTTTTGATGTAACAAGATTATACAGAAAGTTAATTAGGAGTTGATTGTTAATTATATTTTCTCTGCAAAGATGTGCATTCCAAGCTTGTATGCCTATTTCCGTCATTACAAAGCTGGGGGATACATATAATATATTGACCTAAATGATTACTCTACAGGTGCAATATTTGATCAACGCAACCGTTGTCAATGAATGGTTTTATTGAGCTGACTTCAATCACTGCCGGTAACGGTTCTCAATGACATTTATTATTTCACCGAAAAGTAATTGCGTCTAAAGGGACAAGGTCGTTAATTAGAGGTCAGTCCCATTAGGTCAGATGAGTCAATATTTATCGTTAATTTGGGCCTTTTGACCCCCTGACCTTAATGAATGACTGGTTTGACTCACCTGCTGCTTGTATCAACATTGAGTAAACCTTTTGTGGCCGGCAAATGAAGTGACCATTGAAGACTGTAGAGTTTCACCCCACATTAAGCAACCAGCACCCTGTTCTGGCCCTGATACCCCTAGTGGGTACTGCTGGACTGCCACTGCAGAGGAAGTAGTTCTTATCACATTGTGGCCAGCATCCCACCGGAGAATGCTGAATCATGCTAAAGACAAGCCATGTCAGAGGGAGCACCAGTCAGTGTGACAGTACAGCACTAATGAGGCATGCCATAATATCTAAACTCTCGCATGTCAACCACTGCTGACACCTCAAGTGGGGTTTTTCTACATGCTTTGTGCACCCTCCGAGCCTCTCATTTCTCCTCCAGCCTGCTGCTACCTGACATGCATCTGGGGGACCGGCATTCATGGATGGGACGTATCTGGTGGCATCTGCATTCACAAGGGTGGTGTGAGAAAATCCAGATTGTCACAAATCATGCTAATCTGTGTATCAGCCGATTGTAAATCCTAATATGTCAATATAACACCATGTTTCACACAAATTATGCTTTTCCCAGATCATTTTACATCAATGTTTCTGCCAGATGAACAAAAACAAAAGAAAGTGTTGCAAATAATGGGGATATTTTATTTCAGTAATGGACTGATGATTTCCCTAATCTATGAACTAGAAAACTGGTAAATTGATGGTTGCATCAAGCGTTTCATGCCAAGTTTGTCTGTGCTTGTTGATAGGCAATTTACCAGTTTTGAGGATAATGGAGTGGCGTACATTGTGTGGGGAATACCTTCCTCGAGACACAAAGTCTGTGGATCTGTAGCATTGCAGGTGTTTGGTCAGCAGCCAGATGCATTTGCAAAACATACTCAGAGACTGATAAAATCATATCAATGAAATCTACCAGCTACTGATGCATTATGAATACTGGTCAACCTCATCAAATGCATAGAAAGGTAAACTTGTGAAATATCTGTTTTAAGCTTTGCATGGAAATGGATTTAATGGTTGAAAGATACTTATTTGCATGAGAATAACAGTGATTCTAAAGGATAACAATGCATGTAGCTTCACTGCAGGGTCATTTTGATTGTCAAATTGATTAGAAAAACACAAAGTTAAATGGACTTCTTTGTGTGAGCTTGCATTTTTCAGATCCAATCATTTGTTTTCCTACTAAAAATCAATTCAACTGTTGGTTTGCCTGGGTATTGATTTATAGCAGATATTAGAACAATTGTCCACCGGGATCAAGTGTGGCCGACACAAGCTGTAAATCAGGGAGAGGTTATGATGGGGAGGGCTGGGCCATGATGAAGGTCACAACTTATCCTGCTGGAGGTCACCTGATAGGGGACCAGACTACAGTATGGTGCCAGGCAAGACCCAATTGTCTGGGTCCCTGTCCACAGATGGCCATGACCAGCAACCAGTGTATTACTGCTGACCATGTTCTCGTGAAATTCCTTAATCTACAACAAAGAAACCATTAGCAACATGTTTTTAATACTTCAATTATTTTGTTCAAAATTACCCATAAATGAAGTATATAAATAATTATTATTGTGCATGCAAACAGATTAGACATTCTTTGCATTATTCAAGTTCTACTTGTGTGTATTCTATCTACCAGTTTGGCTTTTTTCAACTCTTCTCATTTATATGATATTCATCTCTCATTGTCTATGGATATAACCTTGGCTTGTCTCCATTGTACCACTGTCCATATTGAAAACTTGCCTTGGAAGGCTTCCTATGTAAATATACGGTATCCGATTTTTATGTACATATAGTCACAAATGTGTTTTTTTGTTGTTATAATCATATATATTGACAAACAGTAAATTATGACATTTTGTGTGATGATTAACTGGTACTTTGTTGCATGGGATATATGTTTTATCTCTCAATAAGAATTGTATTTTGTGCTGTTTTTTATGATTCCAATTTATTCAACTCATATGAAATCCATACTTTTGGTCAATTATTTTTAAACCTTTACTCCCTCTGAATCTGTTCAAATCTAAGAACAAATTATGTTGTCTCCATAAAAGATAAAAGAATAATTCATTTTTCAAAACTTGTTTATTGAAAGTATTCGGTTGTGTCAATTATGAAAAATGAAGAAGCCTTTATTTGGAAAGTTTGTGACAGAGGAATTGTCAGGGGAGCTGTGCGTCCCTCGGATGCTTCAAGCCCTGCCACAACGATTTCTGACATCTTGCCTCCTGACAGATTCAGACATCACCCAATTAATAGCACACAACAATCAGGTCATCAATTATAACAAGCACAGCCAATCATGCATGCTCAAGTCACCCCACAGTTCTGATTGGCCCGCCTCCTCCTCTCGTCTTATGCTGCCATTCCATCCTTGTTCAGTGCCGAATTCATCTTTTAACAGATTAGGAATGCATATGAAGACATACGGATGCCAGCATTCATCCGGTAGTTGGCACGCGGCACCGGAGCAAAGCACTAGGTGAGTGCATTATACCTCCATTCAGGGAAACCTCTCAGTTGACAAACATTGATCTGTTTGCATAGATTGCAATGTAGTATGTGAGAAAAAATGGTACAGGATGAATAATTCATACCTCAGCATTGATTGCGACGTGATCTGTGAAATATGCAAGGGCTAAAATCATAAACTTCTTCAGAGAGAGAATGTCTATGGTAATGGCCTTTGTATTGCCTCGATGATACCATTGCTTTCAGATAGTATGATCTGTGTTGTCTTAGCCCGATCAAATATGCAGCACCAATGATGAAACAGTTGCCTTGAAGCCTGAATTATTCCAGGACTTTTATTTTACAATTTGTAATTCATACTGAGAGATATAGAATATACGGATGTGCCACACTTACTTCAGTTGTGAGATGAGTATTCATTTCACTGCTTACTTTATCAGATGTCGCATTTTCTTTCTGTCTTCCACTTTCCATATAAGATTGGACATTGATAGATTCTTGTGCAAAGCTTTGTCAGTATTCTGGATTTTAGGATTTATATTCATATATGTGGATACATTAAGTAGGTTTGCTGAATATTCTACACGATATGATAGTGACAAGAACAAGATCACTATCAGAAAAGGATGATGAGAAATATAAATCTATACAGAATTTCGTGAATAAATTCTCCAAAGATTACTTTTCAGCTTCAGCATTTAGTTGCAGTCAATTTAATAACTGAAATAAGACATTTTCAAAGTGAAGTGTAAATTTTGTGCAGTGTATGCAAGGTGTTAAACATATTCTGTCTGTTTGGATTAGAGCATGCAGAGAGTTACTACTTATAGAAGTATTCAATGTTATTGTCTGGTGGTCTCAATATGAGCTAAAAAGTCTCATGTATCACAGTGACATGAAGTGTCAACATTAGTTTAACCCTCGGTCCCAGGGCCACTCTATATAGTGTCAAGTGTGTGCATAGAACATACCTGAGCTGTCATCTCTAAACCACAATCGTCACACCCGACATAGTCAACTCTAACAAACCCATCCACTTGTGTTTTCATCAGCAAAATGCCCACTTAAAGCTGTGTAAATATATATACTCCTGCCTGGTGGTCCTTTAGGAAAATGTAGTTAAAGGCTCAGGCTCGCTGAAAGGCACATTATTATCATTCGAATGAGAGCAAAACACTAAATATTATTCCATCCCGAGATTTTAGCATCAATACAATGAATCGGATAAATGCAAATACTCGGAGGGAATAGATCTCATTAGAAGAGTCCTGTCGACAACTGGATTCCTTTCATTTTGGAGTTTATATTGTTTTATTAATTAATATTTCCTGCTGTGTGGTTCCTCCCCGGTGTGTGCTTCCACTAAGCTCACCAATATTGGCAATGGTGCCGATTGCTCTGAAGTCACGTACCAAAGACTCAAACCTAATCTGGAAACAGCGCTGCTCTGGGACTATGGGAATTTTTCAAAAGGTTTATGGTCAAAAACACAATATTCTGTAAGCTAGAGAGAAACCGTAATCTTTCTTTTGAAGTGAGAAGTTCATAGACTGAACCAATTCTGCAATATGTGAAAATCTAGTTTTTTGACAACAATGTCATTTGAGGAATAACAATGTGATTTCTTGATGTTGAATTTGCATCTCCATATCAAAGGTATGTTGTCTAAAACTGAATTACATGATTTAAACAGGTTCTCTCCTCTTTGGACCCATGAGTTCATTTGTCTTAAAGCTTTTCATTGTCTGGGTCTAACCCAATATCATTGGAAAGTGAGGCAGAAAAGAAGTGGGTGTTGCACCAGATAAGACAAAAAAACATATTTCAAGTAAAAATATGTATTATTTTCACATGGAGTCAAAGTGTTAAACAAAAAAAGGGCAAACATGGTAATTGAGACAAACATAATCCAGTTACTTAGGAGAAGAGAAGAGAGAAAGTGTTTACAAGTCCTGTATGCTAATAAGAAGCCTTTGTTATTGTGGTGGCAAGCAGGTTAAGCCTGCAGGATAAATGGGAGGTATAATTCTGTATGTACACAGAGCCGCTGTTCATGTATAAGGTACACATGCCTGGCTATTATGAAGCTTAGCCCTATCCCCCCCTCTCCCCCCACTATTCACAATGCCTCTATATGTCACAGAATGCACCATAAATATTCCCAGCCACCTGACAATAGGTCAATACAACTAACACTAATGTCGGGCAGGAATTGCCAGTGCTATGGAGGAATTGCCAATAGACGCTAATATTTACCACTGCAACAAAAGGTTAACTGGGTTTATTATATGGGTTAGATAACGGAGAAGGCTGTCACGACCTCCATTTCTGCAGACGTGTAGGCTATAGGAGGAGAGGGAATATTCATATTTGCCCCCAAAAAGCCATCCAAGATTGCATCTAGATTTGCCGATTGAGGGAAATATGAAAATGATTGCAGGCAGTATATCAGTATGGTTCATGCCAGATATCGAAGCGGGGGCCATTGAAACCCTATTGATAGTGTGACTTGAATACTAAAATGGGGTGCCATTTTGGGAAGCTTTATCATCTGTAGATGATATTCATATCTTGATCTTTGTTAATTTAATTGGCTGAAAATCGTGGATTTTCCATTCTGCCCCATGTCAGGAGGTTATGATTTGTTTGATTTTTTTTCATCTGTCTATTGTCAGTATCTTTTCAAAAAGCGTGAAGCTGAAAATGTGCCCATATGCTAATTTCTATTTGCTGATGTTAATCAAATGTTCATCTATATCAATCACAGTCACAATTATGCAAATGAGTGGCAATTGTGCTGGCTTTGTTCATAAGAGCGTACTTTAAATTTACTGATTTTTGGCCGCTTTTTCCCATTTTATATCAAGTGGTACTGACCAGATGAGAATACTTGAACCCACGGCCAGTCATCTGCTACAGACCCGAGGAGACAGATGTTGGTGCTACAAAACTCCCTCGCTTGTTGTGACTTAGTAGAAAAACTGACCTGCCTTTAACCTTATTTGTATGCATGGATGGTTAACAAAAAGATACAAAAGGATGTTGAAAGCAAAGTTCACATAAAACGCTGAAGTTTTTATCATTGATTTTTGAATAGTAATTTGATGTCTTGTTTTTGTTGAGGTTCATACAATTGAAGCTGAATTTTAGGTTATTATTTTCTTAGGTGATGAAATTAAAAAGATGGATGAATTGCCTGTGATATTAATTTTGACTTCATTGATTCTTTGGTTCAAAATTATAATGAAAAAAACTATATTTATCATGAAAAAAACTGATATTCCCTAGAATATAATCTTGACTTTTTTGTAAATCACATGGATATGTTCTTTCAAGATGAAGAAATAATTGATGAGAAATAAAGACTCCAGTCTGTGTGGTGAATAAAAATAGAACGATAATTGCTGATTAGATCTGTTGCCTTTGAGCACAAAAGACAAGAATAGAATAGGTTTGGATATGTAATGAAGGCCAGATTGTAATAAAAGTATGTGGATTGATGATATTGTATAATTGAGTGAAATTAAGGGACATTGGTGTCTGGCACCTCGAGGATAAGAGGGAGGGGATTTCATCTTGCAGACTACATGTGTTGTCATTGTACAGGAGGCTCTCAACATGCACTCTCCGTCTTCTCTCACCCAGACAAGCACCCCCAACATAAAGCTACCAGGGACACAGCACAAGGGATGAAGAGAAAATCCATTAATTTGTAGATAATACCGGCATTGTGTTGGGGCGTTGATGAGCTGTGGAGATGTTCAAAAGTGTGGTCTGTGTGTGGGGTGGGGGAGGGGGGGCGCGAGGAGCGGCTTCAGATTGCCGGATTAGGATCAGAAGCAGTCTGCAGACACCCACTTGACGCCCTCCTCACAGCGCAACACTCGCCTTCATTTTAATTGTAAATTGGGCAGCACCTGACAATAGAGACCCCCAACAAAAGGTGGCCAAGTGTGGTGCAGTGCGAGTTGACATCATCATTCAGCCACTGTCATGGTGCGGCCATTGTAGGCGTGGAGAATCCATCACTCCTGACCTGTCCAGTCTCACACCACCAGCATGTCAATACGCAGCCGGCACAGTGTGCGCCCAATCGACCGTGAACCATCTTCCTGCCATGTTTAACTTTACACAGCCCGGCTGCTGAGAGGCCCTTCCCAAAAACCGAGGACAATTTATGAGTCCCACAGTAAGCATTTGTGAGGACCGCAGCCAAACTGGGTGATGTTCGCGTGTGTTATGCATCCTAAACCCTGTATCAGAGTTGCCAGCTTCCTATTTTGGGACCTCACACGTACAGTGCAGGGCGATATATCACATCACGTCTGTATAGTACAGTGAAGGACAAGGTCAGGGGCAGGATGTTTAACACAGCAGCCAGGGTCAGATGTGATGACCTACCTGCCACCGCGACTTGTAGCAACATAAACAGGCTACAAAAGGTAATGTCAGCTTTTTGCTTCAGCAATTCATGCTCACGTTCTCATATTGTCAATAATTGTATATACATGGATTTTTATGGCCATAAATGAGACATCAATTGGCATTGTACTGATCACCTGGCCTTATAACTTGCCAGCTTATTGGGGCTGTGTTGTCAGAGTCAACAACATCCAGTCTAATTTGGCAATCATAAACAATGGTGGATCATGAATGTTTATCCGAGCATATTGTCAAATCTACAATGGTATGCAATATGAGTTTGCCTTTATTTGTTCATGTTTTACAAATGTAGTTTGAATTAATGATGAATGCATCGAGAACGGAGGACTCATTTTTCGGTTTATTTGCCACACAAAAAGCAAGACATTAAAGTTGGATAAAACTTTTCAATTATTTCATGGTGCATTTTTTTTTTTTTGGAATTGATGACCTGTTCTCATGTTTTATGGTGGCATAATTTTTAAAAAGGCAACATTTAAAGTAATTATGGAAAATTATCTGAGCAGTTTATAGTATTTCCAGCTCGATGGCATCATAATTCATAGTGCAAACTGTGAAGCTAATTAAATTGGTGTTGAATAATTAGTACCTGCGTAATATGACTGATTTGATTCATTTGTTTTGACAATTCTCTCTTGGGGATCTTGCAAAAGGGGCTGTAGTATTCGAATTGCCATTGAGCTAAACGTGAAGCATTTCTGGTTAATGTGTCTTTGTTGTCAAGTAAATGTGAAATCTTTGTTGCCTGTCAGCATAGAGTAACATCACTTTTTATCATAGTAGCAGGCAATGTCCACAGAGAAGTCCATGTGTATTACACAAAAAATATTGAAAATAAATATCACCAAGATGAATCAATATTTACATGTACCTTAATCTTCTTTTCACCAACAAATTGATTTGAATTATTCTTAAACAGAGGAAAGTGACATATTTTAGATTGTTCTAATACTGAATATCATTTTGGATAGTCATTGAAATGGTGTATGATATTGAGAATGTGGTTCATGTGTTACAGTGGTAATATTGGGTGTGACAGATATGATGGCACTCTCCACACAGCACAATCAGCACCCCACTGTACCAATGCCACCCTCCATCCACACAAAAGCTACTTGTCAAGTGGCATACAAATGGCCGAGCAGCTCAAGATAGTATTTACAAAATCACTGTCAGAATTGACTGTCAGGTCAAATGCGCTGTGGCTTTGCTTAAAGCACGCTCTTACAAGATCTCGGACCTTTTGGCAAGTCACATAGAATCTGCGATGGTATCAAGAGAGACACTGCCGCTCAGAGATTGCCAAACTATAGGGCCTCCTTGACTGACTTCCTTACTGTCAGAAAATGCCATTGGGTTATGTAACTTTGTGGAAAGCCACCTCTTCTATTCATGTCAAGAGAGCAGGAAACAAGGTTAGAAAAAGGCACCCATCTGATAGCAACTTTTTAACCAAATCTGCAACACTTGTTCAACTTTAGAAGTTTCAAGTACCAGATTTTCAAGATGAACGTAGCCGATAGATGAGATATGATTGATAATCAAACTGCGGACCAATGAAAATGTTCCCACATTGAAATGGAAGAATTTGTGAAACATAGCATGAAATAATTCCAATTCTATTGAAAAATAGTATCATTTCCATTCATGTCACATTTTGTCTATGATACTGCACCAGCCAAAATAAATTAAAGCTGTAAGCCATGATTTGCATTGATTTGGTGGCAAAAAAAGATCGCTTTTCAATTATGCAAAAGACAAAATTGGGCTTAAAATGAATTAATACTCCTCAAGTGACAAGAAAGTGACAAAAGTGAATGACTGTGGTGGATTTTAATTTGAAAAGTAAATTGTGAGTGTTGCATCATGCAAGGTAGACGATGTTGTGGAGAGAATGTGTGGAGTGTTAAGGTAGAGAGAGAGGGGACCAGATGACAGGATGACTGTCAGCCTCCCGCAGAGACTCAACACCCTGTCCAATCTCACTGTGTCAACCCGTCATGCTTTATCTCACCCTCCCATCCCTCTAATCCTAAAGGATTGTTCTAGCAATTGTTCTACATTCCATTCAGATTTTGTATCGAATCTTTAACTAGGAAATAATGAAAGTTTACAGAATGAGAAACTTTTTTAAAAAAAAATTAAATGAAAATTAATGGCAAAGCAGCAGAAATTTAAGTTGTCTGTAAGATATCAAAAGCTGACAGTCAAGGCACAGATACGTTTCTATAATTGGAAATTTGAATTTCAAGCGGAAGGCAGTATGACAGAAAAAAGTAGGACAAGGAGATGGAAAATAAGACAGAAGTGGATATAGCAAGTTGCCCTTGTAGTTCTCCATTCAGTGGAGATTATGCTATCATGAGAAAGTATTATGGAGTTTTGATGGTAGAGTGTGGTTGACAACCGCATGGTCCACGCCTGCCAATTAGACCCTGTATTAGGTGTATTGGATGTGGACAGCGATAAAACAGGCAGCCGATGGTCACCCACAGGGGGCACTGTTAATGGTGACAATGTGACATTGTTGAGGTGATGGCTGTGGCGTGGTCTGGTCAGTCTGTGGGATTAAAGTAACACATGTCCTTCATTGCGAGTGTCCCACTGTGGCCCTCACATTGCTCCGCCAAGGTCATTATGGACCTTCTGCCCTTATCTGCAACACTCTACCAGACGTTGCTTGACAATCTTGCCCAACAAAAGCTCATTAACCAGGTCTTATTTCAGAGCTTGGCTGACCTTTGAGCCTCATAACCTGACCTAAACAGCCAATGATCCTCAATATAACAACAGGGTTTCGTCACAAAAAGTGCCGCACCAAGTGACCAGGTTGGTGTTCAAGGAGAGATATCAATAATTTCATTATTTCATCATTTTGAAATACAACAGCGTTTTATAATGACATGATTATATAATTCAGTTATCATACTAAAGCTACTGATTCACCCTGATTTTGCCAAGTTTTGCATTGGAGATTTTAAGAAGACTTTATCCATGTGTTATTTCATAAAGGATATTCAGCAACATTATCATTTTCAGAAGAAAGTCAGTTCAGACGTTGTGGACAAGAAGGAGCTCAAGATGTGACCACAATTTGCTAACTTTGCATTCATTGCTCACTTTGTGCTCATTGCTCACTTTGTGCTCATTGCTCACTTTGTGCTCATTGCTCACTTTGTGCTCATTGCTCAATTTGTGCTCATTGCTCACTTTGTGCTTATGCTGCTGGGTTTGGTTCATGCGGCTCACTTTTTACTCAAATAGCTTGCTTTGCACTCATATGCCTTGCTCCGTCCTGCTCCTATCACAATATGGAATTCTTATTGTGACCACAACAGAGCATCAGAGCACTGATGTGGTCACAACGAGAGCCACCATTGACGTTGCTGTTCCTCTGGAGTGCCCACTGAGTCATTAAGGCTTTCCAAGAGTCATGACTGAGATTCTTGGTTCTGCTTATGATTTTGGATGCAGTCCTGGCATGAATACCCTCCATAACAGGACTCTCTCATATCAGTCCCTGCCTTCAAAGGTATAAAGCTGCGCTCAGGATCGGTCGCAAGTCATCAGTATTCATAAATATCTGGCTGTCCACTGATTGGTCAAAGAATATAAATAGATTGGTTTTGTACTGGCAGTTGTACTGATTGGCCAGTTTATGTGCCAGAAACCTGATTATAGTTTATAACCTGATATTGGTCATTTCAGATTGAGTATATTTTTATGAGCAAGGCAAGTATTTATAACTTGTGGAATTCCAAATTTAGAATTAAATCAAGTATAGGGCAATGACTGCAGAGGTAGTAATTGAATACTACCTACATAATGCAGAGTATGGCAATACAGACGTTCAGATGAAAGGTTTGTGCCAATATAAAGAACAAGATTAATCTGTTCTCTGGTCAGCACAGAAATTATAATGTCTGACTTAATCTTACCTGGTCGCCAGTTGTTTTTCTTATCGATGTTGTTGACTTAACATTAGTGTTCAAGAGTGAGAAAATTGTCTAATATGAATGGTTGGAGGCAATGATTTTTCTGTGCATTTTGTCAGAATACTTGCTTTCAGCCCTTGGGCAGCTATTGAGCTTGGGCAGGTGTTATAAGAACACAATTATGACCAGGATATGAAAAGACTCCTTCAAACATCTTATTCTCAAGCATTGACTGTCAGTCATAATAACAGTTTGGAGAAGATATACCGGTAGTTTTCACAGTAAAACAAGTGAATTCTGTAAAATAACTATCATATCATGTCACCATGTCAGCCAACAATCAGAGCAACAAAATTTATTTTTTTTGGAAAAAAATTATTTAGAGATAAAATTACCAGTGATTAAATAACTCGGGGAGCTAGAATTGGAGTAGCGAGTTAATGCAATCTGAAAAGAATGTCAAAAGAGCAAACTTTGCAATCAGTGGCGTGCTCGGGTAATGTGCACAGAATGGTTGCACGGGGAGACTGTGTAAATAGATGCCAAGGTTGCCTCCCGGATTGCACAATTGAATAAATGGAAGTTTTGATGCTTGATTTGCAGGAAAATGTATCAGTTAATGTGAGTTGGTGAGGGGGAAAGGTGTGAGGAAGGAGATAGGATGGGGATAATTGTTTGCACGAAGGCGGGGTGCCAGGGCCCATTGATTGTCACACGACAGCCTCCCCCGGCTTCCTCGTGCCAGCCGTGGAGAAAATAATGCAGTCACATTGATGCCACAAAATAAGCTGCAGAAAAGCATAGAAGGACTGCATTCTGAAGAGGTTTTAGAGGAGTTTGCACCTGTGACTTTGTGTATGAGGGAGGTAGTGTAATGAGAAGAAGAGATAGGCAGAGTAGGGAGTCTGGAAGCAACAATGGTGGTCCGGGTGGACAGGCAGGAACCTCTCTCTTATGCCACTACTACTACTCTTGTAGTCTCCAAATTGTATAATTGATTTTTTACTTTTTTTTTGGAAACATCTGTGGGAAGATGTCACAATGAGTGAGTCATGAGTTGATTTTACGTGTGTTTTTTGCCCAGCTCAGACAAGATAGTGACTTAAATATAGATTTAGGCCCTCTGCCAAACAGAATTATTAATGCAACATTTTTGTGTGTTGTATAATGTGGAGGTGGCAAAGAGACAAATCCAACAATTGCTCATGAAACAGTTGGAATTGTTTTACTCGATAAAACATCTTCAAAAAGAAATATGGCAGGTGTAATTCAAGAATAGATGACATCTATTCTGATGTTGTGTGACCTGAGCTGGTTGGTAATACTACAGTCATTTCCAAGCCGTACTCTTGAAATGTGTTTTCCATTAAGAAATATTGATTGCAAACACTTTATTTGGATATCAAAATATTTGTCAAGCACAGTAATTTATTAGTTCTGTAAGTGAAACGTTGATATTGACAAATGGCAGCAAGAAATAATGATGGCAGAAGGCATGTGGTGTGTCAGCAATAGTTTCCCCTATGAAATATAGGGCTGATCATCCATTGTGGGTGTTTTGCTTGTGACTGATCTGTGTCCTGTTTGTCTTGGGTAATGATCCAAATTGTCCGCCATACATTGCTAAGATATCCACAAAGGAATGCCGACATCAAAGCCACCCCAGTGTACCCAGCCTGACATGATGAACAGAATTACATTCACTATCTGCTTGTCAAGGTTTAAATCAGGACCCACTCTAGAGACCTCAGTGAAATAATGTAAACTCCCCAAGTTGTGAGCTCCAGTGAAAAATCTACTCCAGTGATTGGATGCAACTGCATAAGCCAGGCTCTTCCATCACACCAAAGTTGCATTCTGTCTGACAGCACATTTGTATGCAGAACAATAGCATTTACATGGAGGTGAGTGGGAAAACAAGTCTCTTCACAGTATACCTGCAGTGTAGATTAAGTCACAATTGCCACTATTGATGGACTACGCAGATAGTTCCTAATGATATCAAATGCATATAAGACTCTCTCAGGCATCAACAACTATGATGTGCTTCTGGTAGTTGCACTTGATACATAGAATAAGTAAACCCCACACCAGGTCAGGTGATAAATGTTGTAGCTGTTTACAACAGTTTGAGCATTTAGTAACTTTAGAATTGATAGGAATGAATCTTTTCTCGACATCTATTTCATTTTCATTAATAATACAATGAATGTAACGTTTTCATTTTGCCATAAACATAAAAAACCAATTGTTTCCTTTTACTGATAGGTTGAGGTAATTAATGATTAAAATAATATATGACAAAAAGTGGCAAACTCAATGAGAAAAACATCAGTTTATTATTTTCTTAGAAAAAAATTACCCGTAGTTGTATTGAGAATCGAATTGCAAATAGAGTGGACATTGTATGCGTTGTCTGGGGAAGCAGGAACTAATGAAGACAGGACAGGTTGTGCCACCTGCAGGCGGGTGGTAAATTGGCTGTGAGAGATGGTCCTGCACAGTGCCAGGTGGGCTGATGGATGGCCAGGGTGGCCTATGCTACTAATGACTGCCCAGCATCATTATCTGCATTGTTGACACCCCACATTCCACTATCCATCACACCTGAGTCTGCTGTGTGAAGACGACACGCCCCTCCTCCTCTCTCCCCCCAGGCATATTTAGGAGACTGTGAAAAGCAAATTGATTGTCCGTCAATATACCTTATGTTTTTTTTAATTTAGTAGTTTAAAGAAATGGAGGATATATCAGAATCGTATAAATTATCTTTATGGCAGGTTGGGGTTTGATCAGGAGTCCTGGAGCTGCACTCTGATTGGTGCATTTCTATCACTTAAGTTGATTTGAATATTATAAACTCCATAAAGTCTTTTTGCACATGAAATCTTCTATTCTTAATTGACTTTTTTTTGCACTTTTACATCACAAATTAAATTTCAACAAAAGACTGTTGTAGTAAAGTGGTGATTTATTTGATTTGGGATACACTGGTTGACTATGAATCTAAAATGAGCTAACTTTATTGGAAACTTTGCAGCAGAGGACAAAATGTCAGCACTGATAGGTCACAGGGCTTGGGCCTGCAGGCAGTATGTAATAGAGTTGCAAAGAGTTAATGAGCTATAAAGGCCATATTGCATGCAGAAAGTCATTGTTGCTGACCAACTGACATCGCCAATGATAATATCTATTGTTGCCAACTTTTCCCATTCTACAAGGATGCCAATGTGCTCCACAAACAAGTTTAACTGTTTCTGACCTTTTGATGATCTTAAAGCCAGCAGGTAGCCGGAAACAGCCCTTCTTCCGTATTTCTTTTTTCTGTGCCAAAGCCCGATTTGTACAATTTGGAAACGTGTCAAAACCTTTTAACCGGTCAGCATGTTGCAGATAGAAATTGCCGTAGGAATTGTGAGAAATTTAGATGTCCATTTGTTCCCAGTGAGAAACTTTCAGCTCCTAGATTGAAATACATATGAGGTCTTTTTAGTGGAACAGTTGGAAATTTTCTATAAATTGTCCACACCCAAGTTACTTCACTGGAGAAATGTAGACGAAAATATGTTAACAACTGGGTTGATTTGGTTAAGTGCTGAAGAAGGACAGGGGGAGTGGGGGCCGGTTCCTGTGTTGGCCCACAGGTGGACGCAGGTAGTCCCTCACGTCAAATGATAAATGACATTCATTTGCTTCTGACAGGATGCAGACATAGCACGCTTTTTGTCCCTTCGGACCTACCATCCTTCTCGTAGACATGGCCAGTCCTGTCCAGCAAATTCCCTGTCATTTATTCCCATTAACCCTGACACGCCATTCGCCAATACAAGTTAATCACTTAATAGTCTGCACCTCAATCCTCAAAAAGTAATTTCCTTTAGAGAGTGATTGTGCAGGGTTGGCAGAATTGTATTACCACAGAAGGTGCAGGGCAGGTCACCTTGAGGATCTGCAGGTAGCTGCAGGCACCTTCTCCAGCCATGTCAGCCCATGGCATAAGTCAAGTCCCGAGTCACGCTTTCTATTTATATATGACCCTACATGAGCATGAGAAAATCAGGAAATACATTTAGGAATTGCAGTTGGTGGTGACACTGGTTCAAAATTTTTGACTGCTGACAGATGGACATTTAATTAGAAACAATACTCATTTCACCGCAGCAGGATGTGCTGTCCACTTTTGTTTTAGACTTGTATAAACAATTTGAGGATGCATTTCATTGCATTGCATAACATTTCAATGTGCTGATATCCTGAGAAAGCATCTGTCACCATTGTCAGGGCAGCCAGGTTTGGCTTGTTAATTTCCCTGCAGTCTGCACTAGTGACTATGTACATTTCAGGCTAATCTGGTCTTTGTTGTCCTTGATGAGGTTTGCATAAGGGTCGCCTGGGAGGCCAGTTAGTGCAGGACACTGCAGGCTTACTTTGGTATCTACAAGCTTGTAAGGTGCAGCAGATACCCAGGAGAGCAGACTATAGTTCACTTTTATTATTTTTTTGGGCGACTGTGGTGGGACAGAAGTTTGCTTCTGGGAGTTTGGCAGTTGAATGTATTCACTGGTGGAGTGTGCGAGTTGGTGCCATAGCGATGGTGCTGAGAGACTGACAGTAGTTAGCATGCAGTGTTGTTGGTGTGGACAGCAGACCACCCATATACACCTCCATTTATCCTAATTAACCAGAGCCAAACAGGCAAGTAGCCAATTTGCAAACAGGGGAAGGTTGGGTGGAACAACCTGCCATTGGGAAACAGAACAATACTGGTCCCTTGTACCAGGGGAGAGGCTATACATTGGACAGGGAGATAGTGTCAGCAGGGAGGTAGGTGGATAGTGTCAGCAGGGAGGTGGGTGGATAGTGTCATCAGGGAGGTAGGTGGATAGTGTCAGCAGGGAGGTAGGTGGATAGTGTCAGCAGGGAGGTGGGTGGATAGTGTCAGCAGGGAGGTAGGTGGATAGTGTCAGCAAGGAGGTAGGTGGATAGTGGCAGCAGGGAGGTAGGTGGATAGTGGCAGCAGGGAGGTAGGTGGATAGTGTCAGCAAGGAGGTAGGTGGATAGTGTCAGCAAGGAGGTAGGTGGATAGTGGCAGCAGGGAGGTAGGTGGATAGTGTCAGCACGGAGGTGGGTGGATAGTGTCAGCAGGGAGGTAGGTGGATAGTGTCAGCAGGGAGGTAGGTGGATAGTGGCAGCAGGGAGGTAGGTAGATAGTGTGAGCAGGGAGGTAGGTAGATAGTGTCATCAGGGAGGTAGGTGGATAGTGTTAGCAGGGAGGTAGGTGGATAGTGTCAGCAGGGAGGTGGGTGGATAGTGTCAGCAGGAAGGTAGGTGGATAGTGGCAGCAGGGAGGTAGGTGGATAGTGTTAGCAGGGAGGTAGGTGGATAGTGTCAGCAGGGAGGTGGGTGGATAGTGTCAGCAGGAAGGTAGGTGGATAGTGTCATCAGGGAGGTAGGTGGATAGTGTCATCAGGGAGGTAGGTGGATAGTGTTAGCAGGGAGGTAGGTGGATAGTGTCAGCAGGGAGGTGGGTGGATAGTGTCAGCAGGGAGGTGGGTGGATAGTGTCATCAGGGAGGTAGGTGGATAGTGGCAGCAGGGAGGTGGTGGATAGTGTTAGCAGGGAGGTAGGTGGATAGTGTCAGCAGGGAGGTGGGTGGATAGTGTCAGCAGGGAGGTGGGTGGATAGTGGCAGCAGGGAGGTAGGTGGATAGTGTCAGCAGGGAGGTAGGTGGATAGTGTCAGCAGGGAGGTAGGTGGATAGTGTTAGCAGGGAGGTGGGTGGATAGTGTCAGCAGGGAGGTGGGTGGATAGTGTCATCAGGGAGGTAGGTGGATAGTGGCAGCAGGGAGGTGGGTGGATAGTGTCAGCAGGGAGGTGGGTGGATAGGGGCAGCAGGGAGGTAGGTGAATAGGTGGTAGGTGGATAGTGGAAACTTTCAGACTTTCAGGTAGGTGGATAGTGTCATCAGGGAGGTGGGTGGATAGTGTCAGCAGGGAGGTAGGTGGATAGTGTCAGCAGGGAGGTAGGTGGATAGTTTCAGCAGGGAGGTAGGTGGATAGTGTTATCAGGGAGGTGGGTGGATAGTGTCAGCAGGAAGGTAGGTGGATAGTGTTAGTAGGGAGGTAGGTGGATAGTGTCAGCAGGGAGGTAGGTGGATAGTTTCAGCAGGGAGGTGGGTGGATAGTGTCAGCAGGGAGGTAGGTAGATAGTGTCATCAGGGAGGTGGGTGGATAGTGTCATCAGGGAGGTAGGTGGATAGTGGCAGCAAGGAGGTAGGTGGATAGTGTCAGCAAGGAGGTAGGTGGATAGTGTTAGCAGGGAGGTAGGTGGATAGTGTCAGCAGGGAGGTGGGAGGATAGTGTCAGCAGGAAGGTAAGTGGATAGTGTCAGCAGGGAGGTAGGTAGATAGTGTCAGCAGGGAGGTAGGTGGATTGTGGCAGCAGGGAGGTAGGTGGATAGTGTCATCAGGGAGGTGGGTGGATAGTGGCAGCAGGGAGGTAGGTGGATAGTGTCAGCAGGGAGGTAGGTGGATAGTGTCAGCAGGGAGGTAGGTGGATAGTGTCAGCAGGGAGGTGGGTGGATAGGGGCAGCAGGGAGGTAGGTGGATAGTGTCAGCAGGGAGGTAAGTGGATAGTGTCAGCAGGGAGGTAGGTGGATAGTGTCAGCAGGGAGGTGGGTGGATAGTGTCAGCAGGGAGGTAGGTGGATAGTGGCAGCAGGGAGATAGGTGGATAGTGGCAGCAGGGAGATAGGTGGATAGTGTCAGCAGGGAGGTTGGTGGATAGTGCCAGCAGAGAGGTGGGTGGATAATGTCAGTAGGGAGGTTGGTGGATAGTGTCAGCAGGGAGGTAGGTGGATTGTGGCAGCAGGGAGATAGGTGGATAGTGGCAGCAGGGAGATAGGTGGATAGTGTCATCAGGGAGGTAGGTGGATAGTGTCAGCAGGGAGGTAAGTGGATAGTGTCAGCAGGGAGGTAGGTGGATAGTGTCAGCAGGGAGGTAGGTGGATAGTGGCAGCAGGGAGATAGGTGGATAGTGTCAGCAGGGAGGTTGGTGGATAGTGCCAGCAGAGAGGTGGGTGGATAATGTCAGTAGGGAGGTTGGTGGATAGTGTCAGCAGGGAGGTGGGTGGATAGGGGCAGCAGGGAGGTAGGTGAATAGGTGGTAGGTGGATAGTGGAAACTTTCAGACTTGCAAACTTGGCTCATACTAGGAACAAATGTTAATTGAAATGTTGTTTCGTTTCAGTCAGTTTAATACTCCAATCATTGACTGTCTATTATCCTTAAGATCCCAAAACTGATGAATTTTCTCCTGATATTTACATTGCCAAAATACTAATGCGTATATAAGATTTTGAAAACTTAACATTTTGTGAAGCAAATAAAAAAAAAATAATAAAACAAAAAAATAACTTTACTCACCTTGTAAATTGGACTACAACAGCATTTTAAACTACATTTTAAGAGATAAAGTAAAGTATACTGTAATATAAAATGAATTGAAGGAGGTAAATGTGCAAATCAATCATTATTATAGTGTCATAAATCTATGATTTCAAACCATAAGCCTTTACAAATATCAGGTTGAGAATGACCTGCACTTCTACTTCACCTCTCACACTTCATTTTTTTCATAAAGAACTTAGAGTAGTGATCAATTCTTTGATTATGAGCAGGACTGGCAAGGGTGGCTTTCCTCCAAAGCAGACACGTATTATTAGCCATCAAGTAGAGGGCATTCCAGTCACCAGATTTGTGCTTTGCTTTATCACTGACGACGCTCACATCTTTTGATCAGTGAGGTTTGGTCAGTCTTACACTCAGAAATGCCCTTCACCACAGAAGGGCTCATGGGCACACAGAGGCTTCTCATCTGGGAACACCCAAACACACTCAAAGCTATCAAAAGTTTCCACCTCTGCTGGGTAAAGGAAGGGTTTGATAAAAAGATAACTCTGGTCTTAAATTGGTAGAAATCTGATACTTTTTCTATTCTAAAAATAAAAAGTGCTTTGTCAAATGCCCATCATTGTGGAAGTAAATCTCAATGACAAGTGTACCTTAAAATCTGTAAAAATATACATATCAGTTCAATCCGTTCAAGCAAATGTTTATAATTATATATCAGGCCCTGTTATTAGACTGAAAATGTACACTTTCAAAAATTTGTTACATTTTAGATTTAGATTGTTGCAAATGTCCATCTCGGAATACTCTGAAAATTCATTTTATCTGTCCATATATGTGGAATAATGTGTTTTCAGTTTTCAATTGAAAAAAAAATTGGTAATTTGATGCGAGTAATAAGTAACCTAAGTCATTATCTTTAAATTGTGTAATGTTAATATCTAGGATTTGAATATTTTAACCTGTATTTCATACTGATGATATACTTTCACACTTTTGAAAAAAAAGAAAAAAAAAGAGAGTGAGATGTTGTTTAACGTTTTCATGAAATAGATACAGAAAGTATCAGGTTTTTATGATTCCGGGACTGGATATTTAACACTTATTTTAATATAGTTCATATTAAAAGTTAAGTCTAACAGCATTTCACCTGAGTTGTTGACAATATGGCGTTGCTGCTGACATGTACAGTGATGTCCCATTTGGCTTGGAGGCGTACAATTTGAAGCTGACTTCCTGCCAATGTTGTTTGTTATAACACTGATTATTGGCAAAATATTTGAGGAATGCCACAGGCTGTTGAAACAAATGAGCGATATCTGCTGTCAGAAAAAGCAAGAATTGATTGATCATGAATAATAAGTGAACATGCGTAGTTTCACATCATGTGGGAAGGTATTAATGTGATCACATTAAACATCTTGTCTGAGATTCAGACATAAGAGAATAAGGATTATCTCTTTTTTAGATTAAGTAAATCCTTAATGCATTGCATGGGATGCTATAACAGCTTTACTGTGTGAAAGGGAAAAAAATGCCAATAATTTTCTTAATCCGAAACTTTAAACAGTGCACATGCAATAAACCTATGAAGTGTAAATATTTGCATGTTGGATGATTGTTATGTTGTGTTTTTTATAGATTTTAGTTCCTGAGATTTATTTCTGACCAAATGGTGAATTTATTATCTTGCATTACAATGAAGATATCTAAATATATGACGATGTACAGTAGAAATATTTATTACATGAAAAACAGGTTCTTTTTTCAAAACAATGGATGACATTAAAAAAGCTACAATTGGTGTATTTATGCTTAAACTTACAACTTATCATACTTGCAGAGTGCGAGATAAACTAATAAGCAAAAACTAATCGTCATTTTGTTTTTTTCAGAAAATGGGTGTACTCGGGTTTTGGTGATAGTTTTATTGGCCATCTTTATAGACTTGTAGGCAAGTGGTGAAAATGCTGTTCGTCATTCATTCCATAATACCCCATGGGTACAAAACAGCAATAATTGAAACTGTGTGTTTCTATTTGGCAAGTGTGGCGATGTTGTAGAAAGTGTCACTATGAGTGAAGATTATTGGTGTTGTATTTACCAGCAGAATAGGTGTTTGACATGAAAGAGGACATACAATACATAGCTGATGCAAAATGTACGCTGAAGCAAAGTCCATGTGGACCCATACACCTTGTTATCCAATACCATACAATCCCGGATATGAAGCTCAGTGATGTTTTTCTTGTCTTGAAAATGGCAGTCATATATTTATTGAGAGATACTTTTATATAGAAATTTATGTTCAAGAACACAGCGGTTTTAGTTTTACTTTCTAATTTTGGGGTTGCAAATATTATTTTATTTGGAAATTATATTCGTATCAAATTAGAATGTGTACATCAAATGAAAAAGTTATCATCATAATATAACAGATATGGGTGTACCTACAAAATAAGCCAGAAGGTCACGCAAAAAGGTAAACCTGGATATCATTGAAAAAGGGATATTTGCAAAAGCAGTTCTTACATAGGCCAGGGTAAGAAACTGTTAGCTGCTTCTGTCTTTTGGTTGAGGAGGGATAGGGACATTAGCAATACTGATATATTCACCGATATATTCACTGATGATGATGTTTAACACATGGAATGTGCAGACATTCAGAGACACGTCCAGTGCCACACTTTAGATATGTATTATAATTATAGTTTTAATAAAATTATATTATTCCAAAACCACATGGAAAATATCCTTTTGGGAATATAGATTCCAAATTAAAAGTGAAAAAAGTATGTATGAATATGTTAATTAAGTTATTTCTTTTATTAATTGAAACTATTTTCTTCAAAAAAACATTAATAAACTGTTTAAATGGTCATGTCAGGATAATGCACAAGATATCATGACAAAGTTGCATGAACAGTGTGAATAGAATATAGCTTTAATGCTCATGAAAAGGTTACTGTTTAATGTCAGTCTATGCCTTGTCATGACCAAGGTCTATTTTAGAAGTAAGACAAATGTTAGGCGTCTCTGTTGCGAAGGTAGGCTGCGTCAGTGAATGTCACGACTGACCTTGGCGAGCAGCAGACTAAAAGGGAAGGGGTACAGTGGTTGTATAGACCAGACCATGTAAAGATAGGTGAAATATGGGGGAATCTTGATGCCTCATGCGAGATCAATACAGTGCCTCGGGCGATGCCACACCTCATAATACACACAAGGCACTTGCTTCACCTCTGTACTCTGGTCTAATAACACCACTCACTCCCTGCATATAACTCAGCGTGATGAGTTCCTACTTTCCACTCAAGTTTCCTTCAAAGTTCAGCTAACTTTTGACCACGAGGAAACCTTCATTCTAATATCGCAATTCACTTTCTTGTATCAGTTCTATCTGCTCTCTTGAGATTTGTGCAACATTATCTTGATGTTGCGCACTTTGATTTGCCTATAACTGTTTTGCTTGCTTACAATTTTAAACTGAATGATAAATGAGTTCTTGGATCATGATTTGACAAAAAACTCCATGGTACTGATTCATTATTATTGACCTGCACATGAACAAATATATGGAGGTTATAAATGGGAAATATCCATCTTCCCCAGGTTAATAACAAATGGCTCGGTCAGACCTAGCCCTGATAGCATCTGGGAGTATCGATGGCCAGAATCTTGGGACCATATGAAGAATAGATCTGCCAAACCACTGAGGACACCAGTCACAGTGGCACTCCACGACTTGCCCCATTAGGACTGATAAAACAGCAAAGTCTGGGCTTTTTCCACTATTCAGTTTGGAGGATTGGGATCAAGGGGAAATATAGGGCATGATTGGGTCCTGTAAAACAACTGTTTTATGAACTCGACTTCAGACAGGGTAATAGTCACCGTAAGTTGTACGCTAAGGCTGAGTAAGATAAGGCAAATGTAATGTGCAAGCTGGATTGCCTAAAAAAATAAAAATAAAGAAGAAGCCCGCCCCAGTGATGTAGAGATAGCTTATAGAGCTCCTGCTTTACCAGCAAATACTTAAAGTAGAGAGTCTGACTGAGATTGCTCCGATGAAAAACTTGGTGGCTTAGTTGTGCGGTGGTGTGACAGTTGGCAGTTGGGAGCATAAGGAGATCCATCATTGTTGTAGAGCAGGGGAAATGCAGGTCTATATTGGCGAAGTGTTGGCCACACCTTGACTGGCTGGGTGCTCGCCTACGGTAGTCACACGATACTGCCTCGCTGATTTTGGAGGTTTGACCATCTTGGCTACAGATGCTGGGCTAATCGCTGATGTGTGATGGAGATTAAAGGGAGTTTGAGGGGACAGCTGGGAATTACAGCTGGAGACCGACAGACCCGATCTGGAGGTGTCCAAGCAAAACTGGTGACAAAGAACATCTCACGTGGGTGCCGTGGGGACCTGCGGCATCTCTTGTTTTGGGAGGTTTCTGCCCATGTAGAGCACTGACAATCAATAAGCAGCCAACTATTAGTCAGGCTTGGCTGGCACATTGATCCGGCGGCAGACCGAGCCTATACCAGAGCTTACTCCAGCCTGCGTGCCTGCTGATCGGTCTCCACTGCCACCGCCGCCGAGCACAGTAGTGTACCAAGCCATTCCTGCCCAGCCACACCCTGCACTGAGGCACTCGTGTGAGCACGATATATAGTGGGTGTTCTCGGCATTCTGTAAGTATCTGTATTGCCTACGTTTACCTCATCAGTCTTGTCTGACATTGGGCTTGATGGGTTGGCTATGGCGTGCCTGTGGAGGCATTGACAAACAGATATAGTTTACGTAATATAAGGATACAGTATTACAAGCTATTGACATAGCGGCTGTGGATTTCTCCATACATATACAACAGCTTACTCAGGGGCTGGTTCAACAAGATATAGACATCTATGGATAAGGCAAACATGACTTTAGAAAAAAAATAGGAAAAATATCTGTGTTGTATGCCTTTGGAGCCTGAGTGGACATCAAGTGAAGGAAGGTAGCCAGGGTGGAGACACCAGCTGGGACACCAACCTCCAAGAGCTTGTTAGCAGGTCTGCCCGGAGAAACCTATCGCATGACACACAGTGAAACAACCACGAAGAGGTAGAGCTTGTTAGCTTAGAGGGGACAGAGGAAGGCTTGACAGGGTGGTCAGTGGTGGGGTGGTGCCTACCTCACATGGGAGGGCAGGCCTAACAAATGACTGTCACCCAGAGCCTTGTTTGCTACTGGGCAACACTGTACACTACACCATCCAATTAGACACTGACCTGCCTGCCAGATGTCAGCCACCGCCACCCACCAAGGCTTTCTCCTCATTGCCTTCAATTATCTCACACTGTATCAGCCATTTGTTTTTTTTTCATTTTTTTTATTTGAGGCTCAGAATAATAACATCTTTACTTTTCTTGCAGTGATATATTATCTTATCTGTCAAAAGTAAAAAGTATTTTTCATATTTTTTTTATTGACAAAACCTATAGAGAACTTATTACAGATGTATGACCTGCTGTTGCTGGTATTGCTTTAATTTGTCATGTTTTACATGAAAGTCAATATGTATCTATTATCTATTAACATGTTTATTTCAGATGTGACATTTTGTGCTGACAAGTAATTTGATCTGGACCACCTGGTTATAAACACGTCGCAAACATAACATTATCAGGTATGTTTATATGATGAGTTAAACCATTGCCTATAGTCACTGTAAGTTTTTTGTAGCATTTCTTGGTTGATACATTATCTGCTTAAAAAAAAGACTGTTTGTAGAAAACGATAGGAGTTTTCGTAAAGCTATCTATTATGGTTGCTTGAGATTGAAAGAACTTTATATGAGAAAAAAAGGAGTCTCAGAGGGAGAAATCAGTCTGAAGTGTCACTTGCTAAGTCTACTTTAGGCTACAAAGTATTGCTCTTATTGCCCAACACAAAGCAAATCCATGTCTGGAATCTCCAGGGAAATCTCTGCCGTTGCTTTCTAGTTTAGCTGCTATCTCTTCTATGTCACTTTGATTGTGATGTAATATTCAATGCCTCTCTGGAGATCGATATATTAATGTCATATGTTTTGTGGGGAGATCAGAGGCTCTGATGGATGGAGATTGAATGTAGTTTCACCACGTACTGGGGATCTTCTTTCGAGATGTCACAGTTAACATGGTATTTTTATCATATAAATCTGTTGCATTGGCAAGTTTGCTTTTAAGCACTTCGTAACTGTCATTTGTCTTCCTCGTCATTTGTAATGAAAAGCTTTCAATCTTAATGCATAAAGAGCCATTTCAAGGGAACCATATTTTTATATGCCTTTTCATGCATTATAGGAATTTAGATTTGTTTTAATCCCACTTAATCACATAAACAAAATGTATCATTTGATTTGAGCATACATTTCAAGATCAGATTTTTTTTTGGAGTAGAGTGAAGTTGCAACATAATCCGGCTTATTTCAATGGGACACCAAAAGCTTCATCTCGAACAAAGGCTTGTGAAATTCCATTACAAAAACCCAATAAAAGAGAGATTGGTTTAAAAACCTGTTGTTAGCACAGTGGTATCATGGCTGTGTTTCATACTCTCTGACAGATTCATTGTTCCCTGCTACATCCCAAGGCAGAACCGGCCTGTTTCAAATTGCACTTTGAAGCAGTATTGTTCCACACTTAGTCTTGTATCTCTGCAATTGCAGACTAAATGTTAGTGCCGCTGCAGAGATGCATCCTGGGGGAATGTCTCTATTGCTCGGTGCTAAATCTGAGCACTTTTCCCTAAAGCCTCTGTTGGGTTATTTCATGCAAAGCAAATTACTTTAGCAAGGAAAAAGTAATATTTGCCAGAAATTTTATTTACTGCAAATCATGGTCTGCTCAGATTATTTCCAAGACGCTGATGAAAAGACCTGGAGTTTCTGTTTGTGAATGGAAAATCTAAAAAAAACTACATTATATATATTTTATTTGACAATTTTGGTGGGTGGTGGTTCATTATAATTGCATCATATGAATAGCACCATTGCCTGGTGGAAATGTAAGCAAAATCAAATCATCTTTCATCCATTTTGCTCATCACAGCTATAACAGATTGGTCCTTTATACTTTGTAAAATGGTGTAAGATTATTGAATCAGTTTCCTGTAATGAGACCCTCTACCCATAAACTCATTTTACTTGCACATAAATCATATCCATAGTTTGCTCTTCAGTAATATAGGTATCGCAAGCAATGATTGCAATATTTGACATATTATGCCCAAATGCAACAGGTTCCAATATGTTTTAAACAAAAGAGTGATTTATTTGTTTAATGTTCTTATGACAGCCAAACTAAGCTCAAACTCAATAACCTAAGCCTCGAGAAAAAAGGGATTTTCTACAAAATTTGAAGCCTGGCATATTTTCTATATTCTGATAATTTGTGGTCATATATCTTCATAATAACATTCATATTTGCAATAGAGCGGTTTTGCTTTAAGATGGTAATGCTATCTCTGTATGAGCTGAACACAGATAAGCATTGATTGGTGAACTAGGCACAGAGGGATGTGTGGATTTAATATATACTCTGCATTGCTTCCCCCTATTGGTGGATTTATGAGGCAATTAAGGGATTGTGATTGCGGAGTCATAAAATGAGTAATACATTCAATTAAGAGAAACAGGTGGGCTGCATTATCTCCTGTTAAGTTATTTTGAATTACAAGACATATTTGTTTCAAATTGTTTAAAAGTAATACCTATTTTAAGAAAGAGATAGTCTGCTGATTTAATATAATATAGAGATTAGTACGACACCAGATATACGAGAGCCACTTGTGTGAAAATTGCTATGTGATGTATAAACAAAACATTGGATAGAATTTCACCATTAATGCTAGAGGAGGCTGGCATTTTGGCATTTTGGCATTCGTAGCTTTGAGAGTAGGCTCCTTGCGGCCACTTTAGACTGTCTAGTGTGACATATATGAGAGAAATCTCTGAATGCAACAATATTGTAGTGTGGGCAATTGTGCTGTTTTTGGCAGAGGCCGTTTGCATCTATTTCTTGTGAGCGCAGGACAAGATGATGGACCACTCCATGTGCCCGTCACTGGCCCATATAGACCACTACATGTTTTGTTCGGGCCACTCAAGGCCTATGAATACCAAGAGCTTCCTTATTGGATCTCAATTTGGCAGCTCTTGAGTCTTATGAGGTTTCGGATCAGGACTGAGGTCCATTTTATGGTGGGCTGCTGTTTGATGCATGGCCCCACTATGCGGCCCCTAACCCATTGTGGGGATTGCAGTCACAAATCTGAACCCCTCAAATGCTCCCCTCTGTAATCTGCCTATCCTAGACTCTCTGTAATGACTCCTTATGTTTGACATGTCAGGTGATTTAGATCGAGACCTGTGTCTATAAGAGATCATAAGAGGGGACCGATAGAGCACGAGGGCATAGCATAGTGAAGCCAGCCATGCCAGCATGGGCCAGATGACCCGGGTGCTACAGTGTTGATGAATGGAGCAATGCTGCTCTGTGATCCTACCCAGCTTACAGCCAAGTGTCCACATAAAGCCTGTCACAACCCTCACAGGTTAAGTCTATGCATGCCTCTCATGCAAGCCTTGTCACACCAATTTTCTGCGTCCGTCTTAAACTGGGTCAATGTGGCGCCATATGACAAAGCCCTCATTTCACTTTCCGGGAGCTTCTTTGAGATTCTATCAAGCATCACTTTGAAATGATGAAATCTTTATATTATAATTCATTTTCAAAGAATTTATATACATAGTCTATGTACCAGGGTCACTATATCTGTGGACTGGATGCACCAGAATTTACTTAATGTGCAAAGAGTGTCTGTCTGCGCTTCACTTACAGAAGAAATGTTCTGCAGCAATGTTTGTTCGATAAAGCAGTCGTCTTTTCCCTGTTGGCCATACCTTATCGCTAAAGAGTAAAGAGTCTGAGGTTTCTTTGCTCCCAACTCATGTATCACCTTCAGCTTTGCTTAAGCAACATTTTAGACAAAATTAATGTGGTTTGGAGGCCAAGAAGCAGATAAGAATACACAACACTGACAATGAGGGAGCGGAAGCCTGTTCAAGTATGGCGAACAAAGGATAAAAGCGTAACATTGGGCAAAAAGGATCCAAACTCTCGCTCAAACTGTGTATTGACCTTTTGTCTTGAAAAAAGGTGTAAGGCCAGGGTAAAAAATGCTTCTTGGCTATTGGTATGTTAGATTTACATTGGTCAGTTCCAAGGTTATGTAGTCCTTTTTTGAGAGAGGTCATATACATAAAATAGGGCAAAGTGTTAGAGGACCTTCATGGTCTTTTGTACCTGTGAGGAGAAAGGTGTTCATGAAAACTGACACTGTTTTCCTTTAAATACCAGCCTGGGCTTCTGGCAGCAGGAATAGGTCATGAGTTACGAGACAGGACAGTGACCAGAGATGTCACCGTAACATTGTGCGGCATGTGAGATATCTGCCTTGGATGCAAATCTCGTCTAGATTTCCTTCCTGATGCCCATGATGGAGAGGCTGTGAAGAAAACAAGCATTGTAAAGGGCCTGTGATTGAATAGAGAATACTTAATGGTGAGAGGTCAATACTACTAGGATTGACTACCTGCCTCTAATATAAAATCAATGTGACTTTACCACTGGTCAGGATTGAATCCCCAGCTTTGATTGGTTGAGGAAGTCATTATGGGCGGCGATCAGTGATCAATGTTGGGGCTGGGGATTGGGTTAGTTTGTTGGGGGTAAAGCGTCAATGGGTGATTATTTGGGTGATGTTTGGCGGCAGAGAGGCAGGTATGTGAGTTGTGTGGCAATGAGACACTAGAGCCTCTTGGGGGAGCAGTGGCTTTACTGATGCGCACAGACACGACAAGCAGAAGTCAAGAGGCTGCTCTCAGGATGGGTCTGCTAGGAATTTGTCTGCTCAAGAAACATCCAGTCAACATCCAGTAAGATGTGAGCATGCAATAAGCCAAAAACTGTGTCATCCCGTGATGTGTGCTTCTTATAAATGTCCCTCATATAAAGTTATGAGCTTGGGCTTGAGTATTTTCATTATTCATACATGACCACTCTGATTAAAGGTCCAGATGGATTATAATTTCCCAGCATATCTTGAAGGCAAATCTAGGGAACTATGCCACTTACGTGGAACGATAAACTCACTAGGATATCTTTATAATGCTGGAATATTCATCATTTGCCCACCATTAATTAATATCCAGATGGACAATGTATTATTTGTGACCTCATTAAGGATTCTGAGGTCATTGGACATGCTCTGTGTCTGGCTTTAGGGCAGCTATCTTAGTTCTGTTTGACCTTGTCTCTAGGCTTTATGTGTCCAAAGGGAAAGACAAGTTCAGGAATCATTAAATAAAGTTGTGCATTATTGATTTTAATCATGAAGTTAGTGATTATTTTCAATGAATAAATTAGCTTGTTGATTCAATATGACAGAGTGAGGCCGGAATTGTATTGAGAAATGAGTTGCTTAATATTTGTTTTGAAGCTTAAGGGCAAGTTTTTTTGCTACAAATTGTGTTTAAGCTATGACTTTGTGTTGTAAGACAATGTGACCTGCATGGGGTTGTGAGCTGTGAAGTGTGACCTTGACTGCAGGCAGAGGTCACAGATGGGCTGACAGGTGGCCCTCGGACCACCCTCCCAGCAGGTGCAGGAACCCTCGTATAGCACACTCCTTAACCAATTCAAGCCTCAATGGCACAGATCACCGACACCCTCCAGGCAGATAAATGCTCTTCCAGAAATGGATCTGGCTGCATTTTGTGACCTGTAATAACCTATGCATGAGGATATATGAAGTGCAAGCCTTCACAGGACTTTCTGGGTGTTTGATCTCACTGCTTTAGTATAATGGCTGCCCTTCTCTGTCCCGCAGGGTGATGGACCTATTGCCCTCCCAATGATGGGTGATTCCCCCACAAGGGGTCACTATGCTACAGTAATCGGTGCCCTCCAGTGTCCTGCAGGTGGAAGATTCTTACCACACCTCCCTGCAGCTGTGGTGTCCATCTTGTCCGAACATTAATGTGGGTTCCCTTCGATCCTTGTAGATCTAACTCTGACCCAAAGACAGCATGTCTCAAATGAGCTACTATTAGTGGCAAACAATAAATCTTTCTAATACATTGATATTTTGGTTTTAGCTTTAAAATATGACAATATCTTAAAGGCACTCATAAAAAATGTTTCATGCCCTGGACCAGACATGAACCTATTGGAGAAAACAAATCATTCTTTGTGTTTTGAAACATATTATGGCCAAGTCATAAGGAGATGTTTTACTTGGTCCTTTTTTGTGGTAAACAAACCACAAACAACCCCCATCAGATAGAGATTAATATCAGGTCAGTCTGCTGATACAGATGGTTGCTTTGTCAAAGTGTTGGATATCAAGATGTTCAATACAATAGGGACCAAGTGACCTACAATGAAAAGTCCAATGGTTTAGATCAAATGTTTTATAGACTGTAATCAAGTTTCTTGAATATCTTGGTAGATCTTGGTGGGCAGTTTGATTGAGGCAGGAGTATATAATGCTACCACAATGGTAGCGCCCTCTGGTTTGTTGGAAGTATCTCAGGGGGACCTGCAGAGAATAGAAAGGTGGCGATTCACATCATAAAATGTGAATAGAGTTTATTGCTTTACTACCTGCAATATTGATATTTTGTGTGAATTTTCTTTTCATCCATATTGACTGTAATGGAAAGTAGGATTATATAAAGGTTGGATTGATCGGAGCAGGTTCTCAGCAATGCAAGCCTCAATATATGCATTAGGGGTATGCGGGTAGGCATTGTAGCATGGCCTGATTCGCAGCTGGTTGAAGCAGAAGGGTGCGGTGTATAGACTGATCAGCGATGCATACTGAGTCCTCTCCCTCACAATAAGAGGGTCCCATCAGCACTCTAATCCAATCTGTGGTATGCTTGCCTGCTTATATGGAGGTGAGATTGGTATCCCCCGAGGCCTGCCAGCCCCCCTGACCCGTACCTGCTAGTGCCAACTTGGGCACCCGAGACCTATTTTATCCACACAACAATTGGGCTCATTGGCTAATGGGGGCTGCTGAGGCACGGCAGACACCGTGGAGGTGGGTGCAGATTTGACGTGGCTACGTAAGCTGGCGGCTGATAGGGTTATAAGACGAACTGGTGGGATTATTGGCACACCTTAGCTTCCTTCTGCATCAGTGAACAGGTTGCTAAGCAGGCACCGAGCAGGGTGCGGCGGGATGTATGCCGCGGAGAAGCACACCTAGGATACAATACCATTAGCCCTGACACACCTTGCCCAGCAAGAAGTGATTACACAACTGTCCATGTAGAATACTAACTGATCCCGCCGAGATTTGTCAGCCTGACAACACAGGCACAGAGGCGGTACGTCGTAGATTCTGAGGGTCATTCTGAGCATGGTGGTGACACTAGCGACACCTTGGCATCAACTTACAGTAAAGTGACGGCCACAGGACACACTCTGAAGGTGAGGGCAGCTCAGATTGAATTTGCCAGCGATGCCAATCACATCAGGATTACGAGCACACGTCATGTGGCAAGACTGACTTATAAGTGACAAGAAGACGGCCATTCTGACAAGCTCGCTATATACTGGTGCTCGCTGGGGCATTGCTCATGCACACAGAGGAAATTACATCTCACCCACAACAACTCCCAGCTCATAGCCAGAAAAGGTGAGTGCTGTATACAACTTGTAGACTGCCATGCATTCTCCAAACCTTTTTGGCCCTGGGAGAAATAAGTGAAGTACAAATTGCTTTTCACAAGTTGCAGAAGCCTGTAAGCCAAGGTTGACAAATATGTATAGGGTATGTGTTCCAAATGTGAGACACAGTGAGGTGTGAGTGTGGGTAGAGATAAGCAGAAAAAAAAACATTTTGTCTCCATCACGGCAGCTGGTGCAGGATTTCCGGTACATTCAGCTCTTGTCCACAAGGTTACAACTTTCTGCCCAAGTGTGGGCCGTGAATCATGCTTGAATCTAGCCATGAGGGAGAAGAAGTAACTCGCTCTAATGTAGGTGTGAGTATATGACATTTGAAGAAGAGAGGCATCTGGTTATTGTGTCTTGTCTTACCACCATGTATACATGACGAGCATGTCTTATATGCGCCGTATATGGTGGTATATGGCAGACGGAGCGGCGAGGTCGCCCCCTAGCATGTTGCAGAATTATAGAAACCTGACCTTTGCCCCTTGTCCCTCTCATGACCATATCTAGGCAAATGAGATATTGTGTGGCTTTTATGTGGCTTTCTGAGAAAGTGTTGTGGAGTGGTAGGACCTGCAGGCTCATTCCTGAAGGTCCTGCAAGACAATTCAGGGCATTCTCCTGCAGATGACGGCACCGTTGTGGCAAGTCTAAATCAAGGTCATCCTTCATGGACGTTATGCCTGCCAGCACAAATATAACCAGGTTTATTGTCTTGTTTTTACTTGCTACATTGTTGTGACACCTCAGAGAAAAGTGAACTACGCAATAAAACAACTGGATGCCAAAAAAACAAACCTCGCCGGCAATACCCTTAAAGGGACAAATGCACATGTTGGTCTGACAGAAGAAATGTGTCATATTATGAATATTTATCTCACCAGTGTCATTGCCATGATTCTGAATATTTGTTGAAAAGCATTGTTTGAGAGCAATGGTTATTCATAATTCTTTCACAATTAATACCTCTGTGGAGTAATGTTGATGTTAAGGTCTGTGCGTTTCAGAGAGGTAATTCTAGTTTATTGAGGCATTAGTCCGGCTTCCCTCTCAGGATTGATCACTCCAAATTTATGGCTCTACTTGCCATAGTTATGTTTATCTGAATTGGACATTTACAACTTCATGGCACTGATGGAGTTGAGCATTATATTTCTTTCCCTTTCCTTTCCATCAGGTGCAGTCCACTGCAAGACGCTGGTCTGACAAGATGGGCTTTTAGGACACACTGTTTTAGTGTCCTAACATGCCATTATGAAGTGCCCCTCGGCAGTTTGGGTTGTGCTTTATGCTTTTGGGAAAACACGATATTGAGAGGTAAGAAGCACTTGTGGACTTGTTTATATACAAGACAGGTGCTCGACCTTGTGTGCTATTGATGGACTTGAAATGTAAACCCTTACAACTGCATATTTAGTGTTGTTTTTTTCACTATGCAGGGTCAGGACCCACGGCATTAAGAAAAGCACAAATGACTGATGGCCGCGGAGCTCTGCTTGACTGAGTTTCAGTACAGGGTTAAGAGTGGGTTGGTTTTTATATCTTGGAAAAAAGGAAGTCGTAATTTTGCTGCCATGAGCAATACAGCAGTTTCTGATTCTGACAGCATTGAGGATGAAGTGGAAAATGCATTTGATACGAAATCGGCAATTAATCTGGTGCTGAGTGTGGACAAAAGCGGGATGTGTAAGGGGCCTTGTGCTGCGCTTACTTTAGCGGGTTATGATCTCTTTGTGGGGTTGTATGGATCAAAGCTTGGCCAGCTTTGTGGAGCATGGTAGGTGGTCATATATGACGATGAGTGTGAGTGTAATGGGTTTAGCCATTACAAGGATTCAGCCAGCCAGAAGTGAGCACAGGCCAGTACCCCTTGTACCGCCACCCCAGCCTTTGAGCGGCACCCACATGGAAAATCAGCAGCCCCCATCAAAATTCTGCCCCTCAAGCCATGTCACAGCTATCATAGCATGGCAATCATAAGCTTGTAAAAATACAGTGGGATGTTGCTAAGGACTCGCTCCGTGTCGTTCCCATCATGCAGCTAATTACAAAACCCTCTCAAGCTTTACAAGATGGGAAAAATGATGATTACAAGATCTGAAAAGTTTCTCAAGATTTTTCTGAAAAAACACATGTTAATAGCAAGATATTGCCCCTAATTCCCCAAGTTGTACAGTGATTATGTGGCAAATTTGAAATTCTTTGTCGACCTGGTGGGGAAATAGACATGAAATGAACAGCGTCCTTTGTGGGGAAATGACAGGTTATGTGTTCGCTGAAGTGAGAACAGCACTTTATGATTTCGGAATAACAATGATTTGGGTGTCAGTTATACCCCTCATAACAACCAAAAATATGGTGTGAAAATTATTGTCATTAGATTATGCCACGCTGATGTTAAACATAGTACTTACGGCAGTGAATAAAAGAACAAATATTCAAATAGCTGATAACTGCAGCAGAGAAAGAGATGGGATGTCGTTGAAGCCATTTGGCCAGTCAGGTGAAAGTGAACAATCATGTTTATGAACTTGAAAGAAGGAAGAGATTTTAGTGTTTCATGAATAATGTAAATGAACAAAAGAGAAAGGGACTAATAATCAGAGATGGGATAAAGAAGAACATTCGCCACTAACGATAATATCCTATGTGAGCAGTCAAGTGTGAGTAAATAGTGCACTTTACTTAACTTGCAAAGGGAGAGGTTTAAAACTATGATGAATGTGAGAATGGGCGCATAAGTGTGGCTGCAGGCAACAACAATGTGTTATAACGTTTTATAGTCTATTGTGGCAAACTGCAGTTTGGCTGATTGCTGCAGATGAAAATGTCTGTAAGATGATAATGGCTAGGGGGCACTACTGCATGGTTGAGAGGTTATTCTAAAATGCATAATTTACTTAAATTATGAATGTATAAAGAAGCATTGAAGGCTCTCAATGTGGTTTGATTTAGGATGATAGGTCTTTGTGCTTGACCAGTTGGTCACAAGGCGGTGACATCTGGAATGAGACAGAAACAGATTCTCAGGGCGTCTGACTCCACACAGAACCAGACAACACTCTCAAGTATACCTCAGTTATCATGCTTAAGGTATTTTTATTTCTTTGTTTGAAATGTTCATTCACAATATTTGTGGACAAATCTTGCTGATGAGAAAGGGTACCTGCATTGGAATATCGTCACCTTGAATCATTGCAAAAAGTTTAGGATTTAAGATTTTACTGCCAGAGGAAGATGGGTGAGGGTTTATACAAAAGATGTCCATATCAAAACCACTGCATTTGCAAAATTTTATGAAATTTGATTAACTCTTGACAGCAGTTTTTGAAATGACTTCAAGGGGTAAAAAATTCCCCCAAAATTAAAGCTGCATCACAATGGGCTTGTTCTGAGAATATGGCAAAGAATTGTCTGGGCTTCTTTTATAATGCTATCATATAATCTCATCTAAAGGTAAAAAATGGAGACTGGCTTTCAAGTATATTTATATTTTCTTCTTTAAGAAATGTTCTATGCTGAAAAGCATAGCATTTTGCTTGTTTTTGATACTGGTCAATAATGCTAGGTTTTTGTCCCTGGCATGACTGTATAGTTTGTGCTAATGAAGCCAGATATGTGAAGGAAATATTCAGTGAGAAAATTTGCTTGTGGCATGGAGAAGGTGAAGAAAATGTGTCGCAATTGTGTCATTGGGTCAGTTGTAGATACATCTTTGTATTAGAATAGGCACTGGTGTAGATTTCCTTCCTCCAGACATATTCTTATATGATTTTATCAAAATACTAACCCATTTCTGGTTGGTATGATATTTGATCTCTTATGACATTGAGATTTGTCAGCCACAATCAGACTTTGTTATTTTGTGCACGATCTTTGAGAGATTCAGGGACACTGAGATTGCTGATATATAAGGGTAAGTTTAATGCAGAATCATTTTGATCGGGATAGTATAACAAAACCTATTCAAAAGGAAATGTGTTTAATCTTGAAATTTGTGATAGAGGAAATTAACATTGAGATACATGAAGATTATAGGTAGGTTTTGTGAAATATTATTCTTTGCCTCTGATTGGTATGTTCATATGGCTGCAAGGCAAAGACTTATTCAAACTTTGTTCTGCAACAAAAATGGTAGATCTTTCTAGTCCCTTTAAATATCCACAAGGGACCTGGCATCATCTAGTGCCCTCTGGAGGGATAGGGTGTCATTACAACCTGCTCGGTAGATGCTCAATTGAATTTATAAACAAATTGACTCCAATCTGAGTCTTTGTATTTTGCCTAACTCTATTTGCATTGATCTGGACAGCCACTTCTTGCAGAGAACATTTTTAACAGCTGTCCAACAGAAAAAAATTTAAAATCTTTATAAGACTCTTGTTCAGGTTAAAGAGTGGTGTACAAAGAGTGTTTTACTGCAGACAATATTATTATAGGCCCTCAGAATAAATTGCATTGAATAAATCAGAGGAAATATTCATGGGAAACATTTATTTTGCTACATTTCATGCCATGCCATTTACCAATTTATTATTTATGCAAAAGTAACCCAAGAGAACAACTGTGTGAATGTGAAAATGCTGAGATGAGAGTAATTAACACTGATATGTTCAGAGAATGCATTAAGGGGACTCGCTGATGGGTTTGGTTGGGTGGTCGACATTCCTCGTAAAGCACCGGACCAAATCTAGAGGGACAGTTTAAATGTGTCATTCTTGTACAATCATTGATGATCCATGCAAAATAACATGAGAGGTGAACCCATCCTGGAATGGCTAGACTTTAAAAAATGAGCCTGCCCAGAAAGGGTTAATAGAGACCATGGCTGTGTGGCCACCCAGGAACTCGTATAAATCAGGATTAATATTCATCCGGAGAGTATCTAACAGGAACAATTATTAATCTGGTTATTTATTCATGTTGTTTGCTGAAAAGGAACGATGTTGTGATTGGGGGTATCAGCAATATGGACGATTGTTTAATTACAGGCTTGCATGTTGCCCTGGATTGTTAGGGTGACCTGTCGCTGTGGCCAGCCATTGTCCGAGCATCGTGGGGCAAACTGTAAACATGTCAAGAGATGCTGATGGATGGAAAAATGGTGCAGTAGTGACACTGAGACAAGTAGTAATCATAATGGCCCTATGATTGATCAAGGTCTTAACTAAGAATGCACCGTGTTTGCCTGTTGTGTGGCTATGCAAGCAGGAAGGGCCGGGTTAAGTATGTTTCAGCGATGCTGACGCCCTGGTCACGTTACTCAAATGGGATCTTGAAATAAGGTTAGGTGGGTCAACTAGACCCTTAATATAATTTATTTGGAGCCTTCCTAAGTGCAAATGGGCATGAGTTGATTTGAAGATGAGACTTTTACATAGGACAACACCTTGGTGTAAGTTATCCAGAGGGCATTGTTGGTTTGCTGGGGATAAACATGCATTGTCACTGACAGGACTCAACCACTTTAAAAGCCACATATAACAAGCATTGTAGAATATATGAAAAATACAATGTGTATTTAGAAAATGAATGATAAACTTGATAATCATAAGAACCAGAAGAATATGGTAAAATAGCATGAATATATTGGGATATTGAACATTGTGGGTGGATAATGTTGGTGCTAGTTAAGAGAGAGTTTGTGATATATTTGTGCTGTATGTATCAGTAATGGGGGAGGAGACTTCAAGGTGATTAGCACTTCTCTTATGACTCACCTGCTTGTCCAGCCTTCCTGGTTAACTTCATTAACTCTGTCATAATGGTCGCATCACGGATCTGTGTGGAATTTATTGTCAATTTTACAGGAGCTAATGGGAGAGTGTGAGGCTGGCGGGACGAGCACAAAGTTACGGCTACTTTTCTGGACGTAAGAGGTGCTGATGAAATAGCGGCACAGATAGTCTCAAGATTAAAGGGAGAAAGGTTTCCCCTGTCTGTGACATGCTAATGACCAGCTTGGTACATGGCTGTAAACATCTTCATTTATTACGGCAGGTCACGCTACAAAGCCTGCTTCCAAATGACCATCTGCTGTCATATAAAGTCATAACATTCCTGCATTATGCCCTCCAAATGGCTTGATAATGTTGATGTAATCTCCCCCATAATGTTTATGATGATGGAACAAAATTCTCCTCCTCAACCTGTATCACTGACTCATATGAAGTAACAATCTATTTCTCCTTCAGATATGCAAGCGCTTTATAAATGTGCATGTCAGTCTTCCAGGAGTAAACATTTCCAGAAAAGGTCCTATATATGTAAATAACTCATGCAGTAGCAAATCTATCCCACAAATATCTCATGTTAAAAAATTGATTAATCCAGAAGGCAATTTCCTGCTTCAAATATGTGCAAATGGCTCATTTGGGAGGACAACAGGTTCATTTTGGAACAGAGTTGTTGTCCAGATAAAGTACACCTGTAACTGTCCTATGTGCAAATATTCATGCAGGGACAATTATTCTTATTGAATGTGACTGGTGTGTAAATAAATAATGAACTAGCAAAGATCTTTCTTCAAATATGTCAGTTGTGCAAATGTATGAATGACTTATGCAGAAGCAGAATTTGAAATATTAGATTACTTGTGCCTGAAGTAAGTCATACAGAAACAAAAGTCTGATATGTTAAAAGCATATTCACAATTTAAAAACTGCTTTAAATATAGTCTGGTAATAGAGTTTCTCCAAAATTATCCAGAGGATAACATTTCATGCGGGACCAAAAAGCTGATGCTTGACTTTGTGAAAGTCTAAAATATTTCCTCTTCAGTTGTTTTAAAGTTACAGTTTTTAGCATAGTCAGTTGAATCAAGCACATTTGATCAAACTGTTTTAACTGATATCCTGATTGTATGTACCTTCAAAACTGATTGATTTAATATATACAAAATATAATTAATTGACAATCTATAATCTTCAAAATTTAAACTTTGTGTCAGTAGGCCACAGCTACCTAGTTTGTAGGCAGACATTGTCAGGATGCGGGGAGCTGGTATATGTATGTGGCGTTTGTGGAAGTGTTGAGGTAGATCCATAGTGAGGCAGAGGAAGTGGCAGATAGGCAGAGCTTGCGTGTAAGAAGACATTGCAGGCAACAAGCTCGTGTATTCCTGCTTCTTAAAGTCTTGCTACCAACGCCCCTTCCATGTTGTGCAATTATTCCGCTGTCTATCCATCGTTGCCGACCTCGTGTGACCAGAGCGAGAGCTGCAGACTATCCCAGTCTAAACATCATAAAATCCCTAAGAGAGAGAGAGAGAAGGGGAAGAAAACAAAAATCAATACAGGCATTCAAAGAATATTGAAAAAATACTGATCCTTTTTATGGCATAGGAACGCACCTCTAAATCAAAGATTTCTTCTTCAAAAATCTTTTGAGAAATATCTAAAGCATAAAAAATCTTAAGATAGATTATTCGTTTGGGCTCACATTGTTCCTTAATCTTCAGTCAAAAAAGGCAACAGACACAAAAGACATTTACATGGAGTATTTTTTCTTAAAGGAAGCTCTTAATAAGAGCTTTGAAATTAGATAAGTGCAGCCTGAAGGAATGATCATGTCAGCAGAAATTGCCTTCATTTTAACATTAATCTTTGTGCTACAAAGGCAAAGTCTTTTTTGGCAGAAAGATGTCATCAAACAACTTACTTACATGTTAAAAAGTACATTCCAAAGATGAAAGATGTTTACAATTTACCACAGAGGTATTATTTTGCAGAGGGAAATAAACTTGCAAGGACATTATTCCAAGGACAAAACTAAATTGGTATAAAAATAGTAAAGGTGTGAAAAACATCATGAAACAGAGAGAGTCTAATTGTTTTTGTACAATAGAGATGAACATAAAAGAGTAAAAAGATAACAACACTTGTAGGATTCCTACTATGATTGGATGAAACAATATTATGACCAGTGACCCAAAGTAATTTGGTACAAATTTAGCACAGAACATTGCATTAATGTTGCCTTCAGCGTGATGTAATTTCTCTGATAAATGAATTGAACACGCAATCTGGGCATCATAGTGCAATTATGACATGTGATAGAGCACTGAATCTTGGCAAAGATCAGAGCAACCGCTTGAGGAATTATATAAGGGATGGCAAAAACATAAAAAGACTATACTAGAATATGTTTTAAAGTTTATAAAATCCAGATGATAGTTATTGTCAGTATTTGAAGATATTTTGGGACTTGTGATAACATGTGGACCCCCTGTGATTTAAAAAGTGGTTTTGTAAACTTGTTGTTCATTCCACATGTGTTAAGCATATTCACAGGAACAGTATTGCTCTCTTTATCAGAAAATGACATATGGTATATAAATGTGCACCTTGATATCACAAAACAATAAGGGCATAAATGAGGTACACATTTTCTTGATTATTTTGAATAGCCATCAAGGTGTACGAGAGGAGATGTCAGTGGTGTCGGTTGGACATGTGGTCCCATCGTGTCGGTCAGGTGGCAGACACCTTGTCCGCAGATTTCCTATGAACAGGTGTTACTTATCATATTTACACACTGAACATGAAGCGTTGAATTAAAACCTCTGCAGATTGTTTTATTTTTCCACTCAGAAGAGATCATGAGGTTAGTAGACAAGACTTTCTTTATCAGATGGGATATTTTTCATTTGAGCATTGATAAACTCCTTTTTTCCCCAACACTTGCAAATGTTCCTCACCCAAGAAATATGCATCCTTCTATAGATGTATCAGAGATTGCTTTTTGTAAAAAAAATGCCTTTTTTCTGTTCCAAGTGGTGGTTTAAACAACAGCTCTTGAAATATCAGTGGATAATGCGAGCAAAGGAAGTAGGCACTCACAGATTCCAGGTGTACAGCTTAAATGGATAAGGAAACTTGGGAAAGTGTCAGAAAGTATAAAGGAGAGAAAACGATGCTTAGGGTGATGGATGGCGAGGGACTCTCTGGGTTAAAGATAAGGCATGGCAAAAGAAAAGTTTAACCAAGAACATATTAAAAATAGATGGAAGAAAAAATAGAGCGAAAAAAAATATGGCTTCCATTATAACTGGATGCAGAAATTAGTGTGGGTCATACTCATAACAGATAAGATCTTATCCGTTATGAGAGTTTGTCAAACTCTTGTCAAGTGACAGAATTTTTCAAGTGAGATAAAATCACTCACTTACCTCCTTCTGTTCAGATAAACCTTAATGCACACTGTGCTCTTATGTGACATAGTAGTTATTATATAAGGCCAGTGGAGAAATGTTGTTTCTTGGAACAAATTTATCTCACTTGTACTTTTGAGTCAGTTGATGTGTTTCATGGGATAAGTTGATAAATATTGATGTATTTTTGTTCAGAATTTTCTGACTGAACTGAAATAGCCTTGACATAGAAAAGAAATTGTTTTTGAATTGATATTTTTTTAACCTTAGAAACAAATATTTGAAGCTCTTACTTGAGATGTTGTTTTTCAGTGTTTCAGCACTTGGTATGTTGTGATTATTTTGAGATAAGAGGAGTGATATAACAGAGAAAAAAAACAAATAATGAAAATATTGATTTGTGGTTTGTTAAGGTATGAAATTATTATTGATGTGAAATATTGATTAAAATCACAAAATGAATGGCCTTGTTATTGTCAAAATGGGTACCATGCAATAACAGAGAAATGCAAAAAAAAATATCCAAATTATCCCACTAATTTGTAGCCACCATGTTTAATGAATAATACATAATTGGAAAAGTACAAAACTGATATGTCAATTTCCTATCTTAATGATAGCATATGATTTGTACCTTATTTGGTCTTCATGTATATGCAAATTGGTGCAGCTTTCATGAAATTCAATCTCCCGTGGGAAAGATAATAGAAGCTCATGAATTTCAATTTTCTATGCCTCTATGGAAAATATGTAACAACCACAAAAGAAAAAATATCTCATGAATGCAGCCATAAAATTTTAAAAGTGTGAGACGTTAGATGTTTGATGAAGTTATTTATGATAGTGCTATCGTGTTAAGTATATATGGTGTGTATATACAGTGGTTTGCAGCAGTAGAGTCTGGTAAATAGATGTCAAGGGTGACAGGACTGATTGAGTGATGGCTAGCTCTACCATACACATCTCAAAGTGCAAGGTTTGTGAAGTATCAAGCTTTAGCAATTGATTAATGTACATACAGTGATGGAAAGGGCCGCAAATCTGCAGGTGCTCAGATGCTGATGCCACTGGCAATGTCCAATCCGGAACATTGATCACAACATAGCAATTTGCAGTAAAGTCAATTTGTATCAGTCTATACAGCATATTTGTTAGTGTTTAAGATGTAGTGATGTCCTCATCAAAACAAATTTAAGTTTCTTATTGATAAAAGGTGCAGCTCACATCTTTATATTGATGTTTCAATTAGTAACGTATGTCAACATTTTTCTGATTGATGGCAGCATTGTCATGAAAAGATACGACAGATGAATGGCTTTTATCGCTAATTGAGTGATAGACAAAAATCCATAGTGAAAAGAAGCAAATTAAATGAGACAGAAAAAAGAGGAATCCATATATCTTAAAGAAGGGAGGTTTTCATGGACAGTAATGAAAGCAGAATGTGATACCTCTCAGTGATTAATTTTGTGTGATGATGGTGGACTGGCAAAGGGTTGATTGTATAAAATAGTGTGTGTTTGTGATGTGGAGATGTAGAGCATGTGTGAGGCCTGCAGCAGCAACATCTCCATTGCTCTGTACTGATGGTAGTAACATTACTGTGCATATTGCCAAATTGACTATTAGCAAGCAGGTAGCCTTGAGAAATAGCCATGTGATCATCATTTGCGGACCTGTTTGGTCAACTACACTGCTGGAAATTAGCTAGCCTGGGTGAAGATTGAGGTGCCCTGGGCTAGAGGACCAGTTGATGGCTGGATGCAGGTTGGTTCACAGTTTTGAGGGGATTCCTACTGAGAGAGGAAGTACCGCAGGCTGAGGCTGCCCCTCTTCTGCAGATAGAAGTTCTGTATGGGTGCATATGGGCTGTGGCTATGATAGAGCTTTGAAGGCCGGGCAGGGAGTATAGGAGGTTCTGCCTGTCACTCAGCCAGTCATTAGGACACTCTGGATCACTTTATCAACACCCTGCCATATGCCCCAGCACCAGGTAAATACTCATCATCATGGGGGTAATTTTTAGTCGTGCAGCAATATCAGAGCAGTTTGCCTCAAGGCTTAAGGGACAGGCTGTACCAGGCATGAAAAACGAACCAAGCTTTTCTTCTCTGATTATACACCCTAGCATGTATTATTCTTTTCTGTTGACAGGACTGACATAGCAGCTTTAAGCCACCTACAAGGATTGATCTGTATTGGACGTATACTGAGTAGCGTGTGATAGCATTGCCTTTGGGCATCACCCCTGCACCTCCGATATAACACGGCAGGTTAGTACACATGGCTTGTTTGCATATTTTTATACTTTGGCATCTTGAGTTTTCATAATAATGTTTATATGAAACAGCTCTGTTTACAACCACAGCGTCTATTGGAATGTGAATCTGGATATTTTCTCAACTGCTGTGGTGAACGCCATAGATGGGTATATATATGTCTTCAGTTTGTGAACTGTCAATCACATGGATATGATTATTTTGAAAACAGATTTCACAACCTCAGCATTATGCACCAGTGCCATGTAGATGTAGATGAAAATGTAGATGCCAAGAATATATAGCAAAGTGTTTAAGGTTCTTGGTGTTTCTTGTTGACTGCAGGAGGTCAGTAAGACACATGCTTAGTTTTCCTGACAATGATAGGCCAAGCTGATAATCAATTTACCATATTTTACAATGAAGGAAGGGAGTAAAACACATATTTGAGACAGGCATGACACTGACACTGGTAATACAACCTCAGTGATATATTTGCATTTCCTGTCAGGTTAAAAAGATGGAGGAATTGATTTTTTCAGAGATTTGTTTTCAGTGAAGTGGGTTGAAGTGGGTATGCTGTATCAAATCTAAATGATACAAATTTGTGCCAGTTCTATACATGGCTATTCCATAAGTCTAATTTTGTGGTCATGTAGCAAGCTACCAAGCATGTAATTATGAGCTGTTTATGAGGTCTTATGGTGAATTAATCCCACTTTGAAAGATGACACATTTATCAACACCACTGTCACAGTTGTGTCACACCTTTGAAAACATCACACGTAGATTATGCTACAGACAGAAAATAGTTCTGTATTTGATTTTACTAATTTCATTGTGAACTTATTTGTAAAATCTACTATACAGATATCTAAACAACATCAGTTTTAAGATCACAGTATTATTTTTTTTCCAAAGAAATCTATCTTGTTTATGCTAATATTGAACTTGAGTAGATTTGTCGTGTTGGGATGTTGTGTATGGCGTTGTAACAGGAAGCAGGTTAGCTTGACGGGGGAAGATTTGTGCCTGGCTTGGGGCCAGAGAGGGAATGCTACCATGAGCGGAGTAGTAAAGCTGTGGTCAGCTCGCAGGCTGACAGCTGGTCCTCTGCCAAGCCATGCCAATACACCACCAGTCTGCTGTCATTGATCCCACTGTCTTATGTAGGATTACAGGAAGCTGAATCCTGCACCTAATCCGCCAATATACAGCCCTGACCTGCAGTGACAATTAGCATTTCCAAACTACTCTTCTATCATCATATGGAGGTCATTTCTAGGAAGTAATAATGTGAACATAAATAGGTCTGTAGCTTTTTTCTTAGAATTTGTTATTTAACATACCATGGGTTAACATCTCAAGTGCAAAGGAAATTCTAGCCAGATTTATCAGCAGCTACTTTTTAAGTAAGTTTTGTCAAATAAAACATGAATATGCCAGAAAATCAATTTGATATGTAATACCAGAGATTGTAAACTCAATGCCAGATTGTATTACAAATAAAATTAATATTCAAAGTTTTAAAGGTTTCTCAAGATATATCAAAATATATTGTATAGATAAATATAAAGAAAAATGTGAAGATGAATATTGTTATGTTTGTTCATGAAACAGATAGATGGTATAACTGTAAAAAGTACCTTTCCCTATGAGTTATTGTTATGTAGGATATAAGCTTCCATGTGACAGGAAGACATAAATGACAAAGTCTACTAGTGTATCTATAATATTGAAATAGATAGCTGGTTTTATATTCCCTTCGCAGGGTGGCCATATGATAGTGGTAGGTATCAATCCTACCTTAATTGGGGTCTAACTGGACTTATTAAATGATTAACCAATGTATATTATCATAACTATTGTACCGGTAATTATGGCTGAATAAATGAAATTTGAGTCTTGAGCCTTTAAAGCAAGTAAAAAATACATGACAAATCTTTAATTAATAAAAAAAAACCTTTTCAATAGAATAACAGGCATGATGTCTGTTAAGTGACTTAAACAGCATCTTACTGGAATAAATTAATAATGATTATCAGAGACACTACCTTTTAACATTAAGTAGTAAGAATACCAAGTTTAATGGTTCAACATGAAAATATAGTATGTGAGAACCACAAAATATGGCCACAAAATATTACTTGATTCGATTCTTGATTGCAAAGCATATTGAATATTTATCTAGTTTCTCATATGTTCACAATTTTGAATTGAGTATCACTAATTCAGAGAAAAAACATCCATAGGATTTTATTATTTATCAGACAGGCTATATAAATTAACCCACGGGAGATATTTGATATATTGGTAAGTTCTTGTGGAAATTGAGACAGGGGAAGATGGAGGTTATCAGAATAGGAAGGGACTAAACCGGCTATTGCATTAAAGGTTTAATTCCCAGTGTGGAGAATGAAGCAGTGGTGGCCAGTGGTGATGTCAAACTAATGTAACTCAGAGATATTACTGGAGGCAGGGTGCAGGTGGGCTCCGGCAAATTGTCTAGTCATTAATGTCACGATAACTTGACCAAACACATACACAGTATTGGCTGAAAGATGAACCCAAGGAGGTCACGTCTATTTATTCTATTTCCATTTAGAGGAGGCTTGTATTCTGCAGGTGCTATCAACTTAAGATGTGAATACGGCATGAGATATATACATCAATATAAATTGCTCACTTATGACCAATTAGTGTTATTTTATGGAATAAATATAGTTTATATACATCCCCTCTTGAAATTTAGAAACTTCACTCTGGTAACGAATCTTAGGTGTTATTTTTAGAAGAAAGTCTTTCAAAATGAAAGAAAATGCGAGACTTTTGACATGTTTCAAAGAGGATGGTCTACTTGGAAAGCCATTATCAAAACTTTGAAGCTGGAGACATCACAAGTTGCATCCTCTCATATATGACACAGCTTGCCGTCATAATTGGCCAAATAATTCTTAATCTTTAACACGCTCACCAAAGGAAAAAAAAAGCCAAGAAAGTTTCTGTCTTCTTTAGAAAGTCTTGGAATTGGAACGGCGGAGAGGTGTGCAGATTGGTGCAAGTAGCTCATGGAAGTATTTGGGATTGAGAATGGTGCCAGACTGGCCCCAATTATAGCCTCAGGGATGGCCCTCTTGTGGTGCTCCATTTAGAAAGAGCACAGGATGAAGATCTCTCATCTCTTTTCACCTGGATGCTGGATCAATACGTCTAATTATCCATCTCTGACCATCTCTCCATGCCAGGTCAGGCACTGGACTCTCACATCAAAGACCTGCTCCCACCAAATCCCGGGACTACAGCACTCTACTCTTACTGCACAAAGCCCTAAGTATTTGCTCTTTCACATTTTAACTCCAGAATCCGAAGAAAAAAGTGTTTTCAATCCCCACAGTTAATGATGGGTTTGCCTAATTTTGCAATAAGATCTCCTCATAAAAATTGATGAGATGATACCAGTGTTTGTCAAGGGAAGGAATTTTTGGGAGGTGAAGTGTGAGATTTGTCTGGCAGGCAGGATGAGCATGTTGAAGATGAAGACAACGAGGAGCAAGAGAAATAGCTTTGTATTCTGTGTCCTGTCCATGATCAACACAATCTCTGTCTCACCACTAACCAAATCAGACCTCCTACACAGGCCCTGGGTGTGGGTGAAGGAGGTCGGGCAGGTCAGCCACCTGATTGATATTTGAACCTGCAGGTCATGGGGCTCACTGTTAAGGTCACTATCGTCTCAGACACATTCATGTCTGTATTTGTTACATATTAGTGCTCAATTACAAGAAGAAAAGAAAGTAGTGAACTCCAAGCCTTTTCACTTTGAAATATATTTTATGTGATTTATTAGAACATTTTATAAAAGGGACAAGGCCACATAAAAAGTTCATTCATATTTGCCGAATCTTTTTTCTTTATAATGGTGTTGATTTAACTTTAAAGAATCCAAGAGGTTCATCCTGGGACTGTCAGGCAGGGCATAACTGCACACAGCAAGTTTGTCTAACAGCAATTGAAGCAGGTCACATGACCTTCTTGATTGCTTTTCACTCTTTGAGGCTTTGATCAGCAGTGCAGGTTGCTGTGACAAACCCAGTTAGATTTCAAAGTGCCACCAAACAGTCGACGATTCTAAACCTTGGAGAGATGCAGTAATTCCACCTTCTATAAATCCCCAGTCGCCTTTACCAGCCATTTGACAGGTCTTTGATAGTTCTTGCACATTGACAACTAACATGCACCCATTTTTTTCACGCTATTGATTTCCAGGGGAATTGTTGGCAAATTGTCATTATGCTTTTCTTGGACATTGATTTTCCACAGCCTCAAAACAATCATTATCAAGCTGTGTCTCTTTACAATATTCCCCTCGTAAGATAAATGTCACAGCGCTGCCTTGTTTCTTCACCAAACAGTCAGCAGAGAGGTTCTCTAGATTATCAATATTGGCTCCACGGCTGAATACAAAGGGCTCTACATGATATGTGTATGTTAGCAACTTGCCTATAATTGGCTGAAATAGCTTGAAATGGAGCCATAATTTGACACTTTTGATTTATTTGCATAGGGCACTTATGCTGTTTATTGGGTCCCTGTTTTTACACCATAAAAGCTACGGAATGATTGACAGGCGGGTTTTGATTCAACACAAAGGCAGCACGTAGGTCTTGTGTAATAAAGCATTATTGTGATATCATTGGGTTTGGCTGACAATTTCTCTGGTAAACATTGTCAGCAGCAGGAAGGATCACTTTGGTGTATCATATCATGGAAGCAAAGTGTTGTTTTACCATCTGTAATCATGGCTTGAAGAGAACAACATATAGTGATCTTAGGGATGGAGGAAACTCTACCTTGATTAACTTGTTCTACCAATTTCCATGGTAAAAGTGCAAGGTAAAAATTCTTGCATTTTTTGTAAATACCTTTTACCAGATATTTTTGGATTATATTGATACATATGGATAAAGGTCCTTGATTTTATATTTGTACGATCTCCTTGGTATTGGTAGAGTATAGGGTCAAAGTGTTGTGTTCATCATGGAGGTAAATGTGGGTGTTAATTTACAGCAAACCAAAGTGAATTCACATTGATTTTTGCAGCATATCATTCCTTGTGTGGGAGAGTGAGAAGGAACTTGTATATATGAGGCAGGCCGTTCTTTTCCTTCCGAGTCCGGACAACCAGGCTTAAATAACAGGCTCAGTGGCAATCAATACTAGATAATTAGGACCCAAGTCACACCACAGACAGTGATCAGTCGGTTTAATGGAGTGACAAAGATGTGAGAAAGACCTGCGAGATGCAGCACGCCAATATTGCGAACTTGCTGGGTTTTTTTCTAACCGAGATTTATGCACGGTGAGGGCTATTCTGTAAAGTTGTTGTGAGTTGTTAGATTTGGCGGTAGCACAGGTGGAATGAAGGCGCAGCAGACAGGGATACCTGCTCCTTGGCATTGTGCGGCGGCCTACCCACTGGCCCTCAGCCCCACCTGTCTACTCAGCCAGCAAACTTGTTTTACCCTCCACTGCTCCCTCTAGTATTTTCTCATCAACTTTGTTGTGAAGAGTGATTTACCAGCTGGGGAAAAAAGGCAGGCAAAGTCTGGTGATTGAAACTCCATGAAATATTAACATGTTTCAACACCCAAGCAGACAATACCTTAGCAAGGAATCAATTAAGATTTGAATTTAAAAAGAGCCAAGACAGCATGACAGATGATATTTGCTTTTTAGTTTTTTTTCTTGAAATTTTTCTTATGAAATATATATAAATTGATGAAGCACAGCTTAAAATTGCATAAGAGGAACTGTGAGTAGCAGATAGGATTTGACAGAAATGTGTTTGCCTCAGTAAATCTGTATACAATTAGTGGGTGGACATATTAACTCAACACAGACTGAAAACAAGCTCTCTCATCAGCACATATATTGGACATGGCAGCCTCAACTGGCTCAGCTGCTTGTGCGTTATTTGTCCGAGTAGCAGCACAAATACTATTAGACCCACTGTAATATGGACAGAGCTTGTTACAATAGTGCCCTCTCCCCTCTTATGCTTATCTGCCAAAACCCATTGCTCTCATTGCTTATAACCTCACTTCTCCGAGTGCTTCCTTTAACGGTTTCTGCACCTGCAATGGCACCAGCTTCCACTCTACCAATGTCAAGGTGATAGCAATAGGGGGTAGTTTAATAATTGCCCAATAGGCAATTTATTTATTGGAGGAATTGGTTTTGTACTTGTGATGATGGAGGGGGACTTGTAGGGTTGGATGGAGGTTGACATGCTGCTTCACTGACCTTCTGATGGTCTTCCTTGACGAGCGACCGGCCACAATAAATGTCCAAATACTTGTCCAGTCACCATAAATACTCAAATATTTATGCCAAACATCATTGCATTCTACACAAGGTTTGTCTTTTATGTATGTTATAATGCCTGATAGCATGATATATTCAATAAGAAGTATTGAACAAAAATCAACATCGAGAAGGATAGAATTAATATGTACGGTATATAACATGAAGAGTACTAAAGTTAATGCCAAATTGTTTGGTATCTTTAAAGAAGGACTTGATAGAAGATAAATGCAGCTGTGCCTTTATGATTTCTATCTCATTGCAAATATTAAATGTTTTTTTAAAGCCTTCTAAATATTTTAACATTGTTTAATGTTCTATAGATTGAACTCATGTTGTATTTGGAGAGAAAAAACAGTAAAATTGACACTGAGGTTTAGAGTAGTTGAGTTTAACAAGATATGTATAATTCAGTGTGATCATAGAGCATCTGTATGGAGAGTGTGCTAGTAAGATTAGGAGAGTGAGTGTCCTGTACTGTTTACATTGATTGAATTTTCCTAACATCTCTTTCTGGAGTCCAACACTCTCTGAAGACCTTTAGGCTTGCAGATGTTCAATCAAAACTTTTATAAACTATTTCCTTTTAGAGATTAGTTTTAAAATTGGGTTTTGGATTTGAAATAAAAGGCTTTTTGTGATATCCATTATCATCAATCTTTTTATCTCGTCTTTTTTTTGTGGGTTCAGGACACAGCTCAGGAGAATCCCAAAACAATACTGTGATATTTATGGCAATCTCTAAGGGGATAAAGTTTTAGGATCAGACTCTCAGAAGGAGAGGTGTTGTCCATACAAATAAGGGCCAGAGATATATGTAATATTCTGGTCACAAGCAAGGTTTACATGGAGGCAGTTCCAGCTGTCTCCCCATGTCTGTATCAGCTGGTCCCTGCAGAATGCTGCGTCCACTGGCCCCCAGTCTTACTGCTGTGACATCTAAAAGGAACAACTTTACCCTGGGCTGTTCCAGAACATGTCATATTCAAGTGTATATGAAATTTGGGTTATTATAAGTGTTTCTTTTTAGTTGAATAGGTACCCCTCCTGTATGTAACTTGTAATCATCCAAATTGGAATAAAAGATTCATTGTGTTAGGCTACTACTGTCACAAATAGTTTTGATTATAACCCTATACATGCAAATGCACTTGTGAGAGTACCCTGTTCAACTTTTGTTATCTCTTATGATGGTTCTATGCCACACTCTTCTTTCAAAGTTTGATATTTTTCTTAAGGGAAACACATCCTGTGCAGTCCCACACCCCCAAAAAAGCCAAAGGATGAAAATCCAAGTCTTCTGCTATAAAACTGGACCACACCATTCATATTCCGAAATGTAATTTGGATCAGTTATTGTAAAGCAGTGGTGCTCTGAGCACATGGACTGATGAAGGTTGTGGCAGAGACTGAGAGTGCAGTCCTGTCATAGTTTGATGACCGACCCAATAGAATATCCCCCACTGTGCAGAATCATCCCACATTGTCACATCCTTCACACTCCATACAGCGGGTCCACGTGTGCAGCATGCGCAATGAGGGGTCAGGGGATATGAGGGGTAATGACCCAAGACTAGAGCATTCCCCTCAAGACCCTGCCACTTCCTGTTCCACCCCTCTGCCTTCCTGATGGCCTGGGATCTGGGCTTATGCACAGGCTGACACATTTCCTCTGCTTGATCCCATTGTCTTTGCAGCTGCTTTTAAGTGTGCAAATGATGATACAAGATTCAGCCATCCCAGAAGACATTAATTCCACAGTGTTTATGTCACACAGGTTAGACAAAATGCACAGTACTAATGCTCTGCTGAAAACACAAATCACATGAAGGCATATCGAATCAAAAAGTTGTTGTTTTGTTAAAAACAACATATCCACGTTCATGAATAAAATTCTATAGACATAGTGTTTTCATTTACATTTGTTTTGTATTCATCAAATCGAGTTTACCATATCTTTCGTGTAACACTACCAGACAATGATGTAAATAATATGCTGCGATGTTAGAGGTTATTTCTGTCTTGTCACATGACTTATGACAGTAAGTGCAAAAGCATATTGTAACATTGAGCAGTGCTGTATGCAAAAAATTACCTACTAATACTTGCTACATAAGAATGATAGAGCCAACAAAATTAATATCTGACATTTAATTGGCTATGATTAATGTCTTGTAAAATTATAACTTACTTTTTTATTTAACCAAGAATAATATCTTAAGGAGTTCTTTTTAGGTTTTTTTCATGAATGTATGTTAATATAGCACTGATGATGCCATATAGTTTGGAAAGCTTTTATCTGGAAGTTTTTGCTCGAATTGGTCTATTCCCTATTGTATATTATGATGGCAGGCCGATAAATGGCTACCACAGGGAAAATGAACAGCTAACCTTCCTCCATAAAAAATGTGATACATCATAAAAAATAACAAGGAGAGTAAATAGATAACGACAACGAAAGGATGAGGGGTTAAAAGTGAATTCATTAGAGGCATAACCATAGGAAGCAACGTATAGGAAGCCATGTGGGTCTTCATGTACTTGATAGACAACAGGAGATAATGGCACCGATGTCAAATTAGGAATCATAGCGGCACAGGGTGTGGGTGCATATATGCATTGGGGGAGCATGTCAGAAGGCCATTAGGACCACATGTGTAAGCGCTGCTCATGAAAGTCTACTCAGGGCTTGTGTGCTGCATCTAATAGTTGCACTGCTGATCTGGTCGTGAGAGCCTGGATTAGGGCTCACAGACCCCCAGCCCCAGCCGTAATGCATTGATGAAATGAGATGGTATCAGAGGAGAGTGGTGAACCGGTCGTGTATGTATAAAGCTGTACTACTTTCATCATGGACTACTTTTCACCCATTTTACATGATAAAGAACCGGAAGTAATATGCCTGTCATTGCTTAGCATAATGATACTTCTTTGTTGGAGGAAAAAAACCTACTTCCTGTTGTATGTGCTGCTTACATGCTCTGTCTCAATTTGTTGCAATCACTCAGTGATTTACAATGTTCTTGTTTGGTTCTTGCCAACCATCAAAATAATCATTGTAGTTGCAATCCCCGTTGCATGTGCCATGTGACACGCTCTTGTCAGACGAGGTTTATGCAGATGAAGATGTGTCAGATGGTAGGTAAGACAGCTATGGTCCACTTTCAACATTAGAGAGAGAGATGTGTACAGAAGGATACACGGGTCTCCACCTGTCTCTTCTCACAGTGAAGACTGGTATCGGTGCCAGTATCTCTGCCATTATTGATAGAAAAGACCACAAAATGGCACATATATACACTGAATGGTAGACATATGCATGATATAAGACATGCAAGCGTTTGCGTGGTATCAATATTTGTCGAGATTCAGGTTAGGCTCCCACCACCTGTCAAGCAATTTGATCATTCAAGGTGAGATGGGGAATTCTATTGACAAATAAATGGATTGCAACTTGAAGATTTTAGATTTGATTGACAACTTGGGATTATGAGCAAATATTGATTGTAATGAGAAAATGGCATGTTCAAGAACATAATAAATGGTCACCTGTAATGCTATAGGAAAAGGTCATGGTGTGAGTATGGAAAATGTAATTATTGTTCTATGTTCTTCTTTGTTGGTTTTAAATCATTGAATGAAAATCTACTGTTTTTCAAGACAAGAAGACAGAAAATGGCATATTTTATGTATCCTGGAAACAAATTATGATCATTTTAAAAGTATGTTGTTTGTAAATTGGAATATATGCTTTGATATAAGACACTTAGTGAGCATGATTTGAAGGGAGTATTTCTAAAACATCACCAAATTCAGAAGAAAATAAGCAGGAGTATCAGGTAGGATGATTTTTTAAATGAACTTTCCCTTAAAAACATCAATGATAGGAAACATCAATGATAGGAAACATCAATGATAGGAAACATCAATGATAGGAAACATCAATGATAGGACAAACTTTCGACCAATGAGATGTTTTATATAAATTGTTTACATTCTAGTGTGGTGATAAAGGTAAGTTGCAAGGAGATATACAGACTGAATAAGACAAGAATGTGGGACCACACATGACCTTATCCCCCACACCAAGCTGTGGCAGCAGGAGGCATACAAGGTGGCAATAAGGGCCTTGTGGGGTGTGAACGAGATAAGGGCAAGTAGGCAGATAGGCAGGGAGAAGGAAGGTGGTCTATGGAGGCTGGTGTCCCAGTGGTACAGGGTGAGGTGTATGCAGATCCCCACAAATCTGGTCCCCTCTTATCAGTGGTCAACACATGCAAACAGCTTAGCTATGAGGTGTGTCTGCCCAGGAAGACGGCAACACAGGATCTGGCCCTGGGACATTCACATGCACGTTCTGCTGCCTCATGCTGGTCAAACTTCCTCAATCCACCTGGCAAAGTGAGGGTGGTGTCGGGGCAGTCGTGTTGCCTTTCACCAGGGGGATTAATTTATTTGGTCAGGGGATCAAGGATCAAGGTCAAGTGAAGGTCACAATGAATGTCAGCTGATATTCCACTGACAATTTTATGGCAAGCCCACATGGAGAGCACTTCCTGACCAATCAAATCCCACGAAAACAGGAATTCCAAACACAAAGCTCAGAAGTGCAAAAAAAGACCATATACTCTATGCATGAACAAACATTGGTTATTTTGTGCTCACTCTTTTATTACATTTGTTTTTAGTAAATTTGTTTAGATAAAAATGAGCCCTTATTCAATTAAGAAAACAGTGTTGTTGACACTAAACTTGAAACTGAAAGTGCTTTGTACTCAATTAAGAGGGAGATAAAGAAGTGGTGGTATATTTGCAAACAGCTGACAGTTTGTGGCAGTGGGGGTGTGTGGAGGATTCTTGTATGCGGCTGTGGGATGGCATCAGTGGCAGACAAATGATTACAATGCCAATATGCGAGACATGTTAAACATGTCAAACAAGCCCAGTTTCATCATTTTCATCAACACAAAACATCCCTCGCTCATCAATCTTGGCACACTTCAGTACCACTCCAACACAATCAACATTTCAATTTCCGTCAATTGTCTAACATTGCGTTTGCACATAAAACATGCACGCATATTGCAAAGTAAATCACTTACTTTTTTTCCCAGCCATTAATCATCCTACAAATCTGTGATGTTAAGAAACATCATATTCTTTATGAAGAAAGAAGAGATGAACAGTCTAGGGTTTCATCATAACGATATTAAAAATCTGGTCAATATGACAAGTATGTATGCATTCCCAGCTTCAGGACCCCACCAAAGTCGATATAAGCCAGACCCAAGGGCTGGAGAGGCTGTTGACATCATTGAAAAGATCAGATTCTATCTTGGAGGGTAGTATTTCAGAAATTAGATCTCAGACAAGATGGGACAAGAGCTCCTCAAACATACAGACATCCACATCCATTGATGTTTTAAAATTCTGGGGCCAAGAACTGTTGCCTTCCTAACTTTGCAGTCTTATTGGTATCCACTGAAGATGGTATTACTTGCTTTAACTCAAGATTTTGATGGTGTTTCTATCAGTGTTGTTTATGGGACAATGTCTTTGACAGTGTAATTTGACAGTGTATATATGTTAAATTACAGTTGATATGGATGTCAGTCCAACGAGCTTGCATCTCTTGGCAGCCTCCCAGTTTTAAGTCTCTTGTAATTGTGATATATTTTTATGTGTTTATTGCTATTGTGTGGGCAAGAAAACAAACTATTCATTCATTCTCGACAAAACAGAATTGCATCAATATGTACACAAGGACAGAACAATGGTGATGTGCATTATTTTAAAGTGCTGTTTTATCTATTCTTCTCATTTAATCAAATTCATAAATCAACCCAATGAAAAGAGTCCATAGAGTTTATTGAAGAATAATTCTGTCGATGGATATTCCCAAATTTGTACATCTGCTATTTTCTTGATTCAATTTGCGAGTATCTCAATTAATTGGAATAAATGATTCCATTCATACTTTCAATTTCAACATATTCCAAATAACATAATTGAATTTCTGATACAAAACATGATTTAATGATAGAATACACCATTAAAGACTTGTATATATGAAGTCTTCTATCATAACATATAGTATTCATAATATTTTAAATATGGTTCTGAAAGGTTTAAAAGCATCCCTACATTTAAAGGCCTTTTTTGGCTATATAACTTGAAAGCAAGCAGGATGAGCCATGAGGAGGGTATATCCATTCATACAGTTTTAATGGCTGAGAGGAGGATATATGGAGATGTTTAGATCATCATCTCACCGCTTGATCTGAAAGGTCATGTTATGAGGTGCATTAACAGTGACTACCAGTAATGACCATGGCTGGCCAGTAAGTGTGAGATGAAGAAGGGAACTGGGTTGGCCAGAATACAATACTACCTGCTCTACACACAATTTGTTTGGTGAGCAGTGTTTGCATCTTTCATACAGGGCCTGATGGTACATGTAATAGGGCCACGAGGTCAGCAATGGCTCTGCACCACAGTGCACCAGCTGCATACATTGACAAGAATATTCCGCCAAACATGATTGAGCCATAAGATGTGGGCCAGGCTCGGGCTCCAATACATTGCTTGTAAAGGCACATAGAGTGTGTACTTGCCGGGAGAGGCAAGCTCATAAAGATGACTGATAGAGCAGTATACAATTCTGTACATTCCAGCCACTACCCTAGAGATGGGCCTCCCGGCAACCGACAAAACTCCTCAGCAACCTCCCCATCTCTGTGGGTGCTACTCCAGTAATTAAAATCAAGTCTCCAGTGTAGCATTTGTTACCAGAAGCCAATTATGTGGGGTGAGACAGGGTGGTATGGGGAGTAGATCAGACCTGTAGGGATCAAACACTGCCAGCTATCTCCACTTGGAGCGCTGTGATGGATTGTAAGATGGCCGCCCTCTAGATCCCGACCTCATCTCCCTCTGCCACAGAATGCCATCCTTGACCCTACACCATATACAATTCCCAAATGGGGAAAGGACCCATCTGACAAGGAAGGGTCAGCCAACCCTAATCCCAAACAATACCACATATATAAAGACTGACTCGAAACCAGGACGGTAATGGGAGGTCACCCCATTAATGACCTAGAGTTGTGCACAATCAAGAAGCAACACAGGTCTGTAACAAATCCATGTCAGGTCAAGGTCATGAGGGCACTTTCTCTCATCTGTGCAATGCAGGGAGTTTATCAGATCCATAAATCTGCAGATAGTTAAGAAATAATTTTTAAGAATGCAATCTCATCTTGGAATTTTGTTAGAGCAGTGGGGGTGTTCAGCCTGTCAGTGGCGGGTGGGATGTGGAGAGAAGGGAAGGGCTTGTACATATACTGCAGGCACAAAGGGGGAAAGGTAATGTCACACAACATGAAAGACATGTTGATGAATCACATTGACTCCTAACATGCTCAACATCCATCAAAGGTAATGTGTATGTACAGCGAACCTGGTCTAATTACTGATTCCATATCTTTGGAGAGCCAGTCATATGTACATGACAACTGTCTCCATTACAGAGGAAGATGAACTCATTAGTTCTCTGTAGCAAGGTTGTTTACATGCTCAACTAATAGGCAATGGCTACTGCTCAGAGAATCACAAAGGGCTGAGTCCTGTAAAATCTATAAAGAAAATTGTGTCAATTGTAAAGTTTTTGGTAATTTTTTTTCTGGATAGGAACATTGAGAATGCACATGAATAATCACGTAGTGGAGATGTTGTGTTAAATGAGAAGGGGAAGTTTTACTGAGAGCAATGATGATGGTAGCTCTCTCACTGCCTGGCCAGTAATGACCACAGCCCATAAAGCCTGATGGGGCCCTTTACAGGCCCCACCCGGGCCCTATGTAGTAATGGGCCCTATTTGGTGGTGCCAATAGACAGCAGTAGACTCTCTCCCCAAGTGCCACAACACACTTGACATCTCCTGTATCAGGCCAAGCCTTTATGCCACCAGTATATAGTCTGGGCCTGCTAAATCTCTTCCTAAATATTCATTCACATTCCCAGCTTCTTTAACCTGGCCCTCCTGTATCACTTAACCAATATTCCACATTCTAGGTCATCTCAGTGTGAACATTTTATGTAAAGCAATTTTCATTGAACAATCCAGCTCATATTATATGAAATTTATTGATTGATATTATATAGATTTTATGATTTATAGAGGACATATAGAACTTATGCCACAAAGGCAATTTAGTTTTATTTCTTTTCTATTTATTTTTGTTCCATACAGATACCTAGATAAACTTTAATATCATAATTTGCACCGTGAAACAGCCAAAAATGGGCAATAAAACCATGAAATTGTGGGAATACATTATTGAAAGTCATAAAATTGTGTAAATTCCATAAAAGCTCCAATTGTAAATCACACTCAAGGTGTGAATGGTATTGATCGTTGACTTCTGAGTTCATATGGTAGAGTTTTCATGATGACGTGATTTATTCAGCCCACATCTTCTCTACATTGTAACCAGTGCTCGTAACAAGGTCGTATTTCATGCCAAGTTCTGCCCCGATGCCCATTAATGGAAATGTTCTTATGGTATTTATGACTGCATCAAAAGTCATGCAAGCAACATAATTGGCAAGCAGGGCTGGGACCCCCCTGTTTTGACTGACATTTCAAAAGTAGGAATCATTGCCATTACAGGACTCTATGAGGGTAGCATGAGAAACGGTAAATCTGAGATTATATATTAGATCAAGCTCTGTCACAGAATGTTATGGAGAAGATTTGCATAATATTGGCAACATCATCAGAATGGTAACTCTCTTGGTATGTAAACTTTACAAATCTTTACAAAAAACACAAATATCTTGGTGTGTTAACATTTTCAGTTAAGAAATAAAAAGGAGTTATGTATGTATACATCTATATATTATGGGAGAGTATATTTGGCAAGAGAACTAGTCTTGCAATATGTTATGAATGTTTGTATGATACTGGCATCCTGGTGGCTGAATATGAATGTCATGATCAACAATATGACTTGTCAAAGTTGGTTCCAGTATCTTACACAGTGTCACGTAAATATAACCGGGATACCTTATGAATAGTGCCATGTTTTCATCTGAATGGGGCCATGGAACCATCATGCCATTCAGAACGCTTCCTGTGCAGACCGAGTAGTTATATCTGAAAGAGAGAAAAAAAATGTTATATTTCCATACTTATGTTGACAGTAGTTATACAAGGTAGGGCAACAGAAACATGTTGACAAGAGGCATGATCGCAGAACAATCTTCACCAGACAGCGTGGCTCCTCGCAGAGACAGCGAGATTAGGAATTTACACTAAACGCAAGTAGTTGTGTGTGATTACTGGAGATTTAGATTGCTTAAACTTGTGTAAGGTCAACCTTAAGACAGAAATGATAGAGAGGTCTCATTAAGAGGGGCCCTTTATTCCTTAAACAGCTCGCTGTGGTTAGCATCAAGGCAGAGCTTGAGACTCAACTTAATTAGATTGCTTTTAACTAATCTTGTTTTTCCTGCATCAGGAGTTGGTGGGTTGAGGATCTGGGTCAGGCAGTTTTGGTTAGAGAATAATTTAGCGGAATTTGTATTCACCAAAATTCCTATTTTGCTCTTTTATAAGGGGGATGACATCATTGCGTGTTTAATTCACTTGGATTTGGGTAATTTTGGACAGGAAGCTGTGGCCATTGTGCTGATATTAACCGTCATTCATCACTTGACAGTCCAAGAAAACGTTAATGGCGACCCTCATCAATATTCAAGATACAGTTGTCAGTTGCAGATGAGGCCGCATTCTGGCAGAGTCAAGCCTAGGAAATGACAGGAGGAAACTAGCATTTCCTAAAGAACAAGTTGGTCGAGGCCACCCTAACCTGATCTGTCAAATCCTTAAGAGAAGAAAAATGATGGAATCAACTCATTGAGTTCTATCTAATTGTGAATGATCTGATTTGAGTAATGACTCAATGAACTGTGAAAAATCCAAGAAGCCCCATGATCCAGCACCATCCTTTTTTAATGAGGGCAATCTACATTTTGATTTGATCACTAAAAAAGGTAACAGCTTAAGATGACATCATGTAATGTTGAAACACTGCCCAGGATGAATCCTATTTCACATGCAAGTAATTGCAACATTTCATTTTGCTCGAAAATAACCTCTTTTCAAACATTCATTTCCTATATATTTGTTATCTATTGGAGTGTGTTGGAACCTTCATATACCAGTGTGTAATTGCACCGAGATTCAATAAAAGTGAATGACCATCATTTTGACCAAAAGTTAATGCAAAGAAAATTGCCATTAGATAAAAAAAGTTGTTTATATTAAAGACATATATATTGCAACATATATTTGATTGAATAAAACAATACATGAACATTAATTTTTGAATGCACATTCATGTCTAGATGACATAGCCTTTCTTACTAGATATTAACAGACTCGGCAGCCATCCCAAGAAACCTGCAGCATTTTGACTGCGATCAGATGTGTTGAGGGGAACATTATGATCCAACAGCCTAACTGGGCATGATACTTTTAGAAATTCATAAAACATGAATTCAAACAAACTGGTCTCTATGTTTTCTCACAACACCAATAAACCTGATTCTTTAGTGTGTTATACAATGTGTCTATTGTTAAAACATGCTGGTAAAAGATATTATTATTATTATTTGCATGTAGTTTCTATTGCAGTCAAAGAGAAAGATGCAGAATTTCAGACTGTTATTACAGAACTTCAAATAATTATTTGTTGTCATTAATTTCAAATAGTAAAAAAAATTCATACGAGAAGGTTTTATGATTATAGATCAGATGACTCCATTATATGTTTATATTTTCAATGTGGGAAATTTGTCTGTACTTCTCATGTCACAAATATCTTAGATATAGAAAGTTTTGAAACAGGCCTTCTTGGGAGAAGTTAAAATGTCAGTTTACAGGATAAAACCAATCTACAATATGAAATTATGAAATTTACTTGCTTCATGTAAAGAAAGTAGACACAGGCTAAATTTTATAACGTTGACAGTGGCACAGATATTTTACTATAAAATATGAAAAAATAATTAGCCAGGTAACTGCTTCCTTTACTAACTTCAACAACAAAATTGCACCTACCAGTATATATGATATTTCAGATAAAATCACATGTTTTATGTTAAGAAAATATTTTATGATAACCATAATCTTTTTAATGAAAAAGTGACAAAATTGAAAGTAAAAGCTATTCTTCTGTTTTAAATCATTTTGTTTTTGTATCTTTGCAGGTTGTTTGTTATGAAACCTGAAAGTCTATGAAAACACATTGAAAAGGTGAGCGTTTTATTGTGCTTTTTTCCCTGTCACTTGGTTGCAACAACAATATAATAGATTTCACTGATCAACAAGGTTATCAGAGCTCAACACTTGAATACCACAGATAAGGCAAGCCAGCATTTCCTGTTGATAAAATGCAGGCAGCATGTTGGATGGAAGGAGTGGTCAGATGCGATAATTCCTCATCCTGCTCATTTGTGGTCGATTAGAGACTCGTCTATTGTGCGGGAGTCAATGACCATTGTTCACAGCCTTGACCACTGTGGTCAGCCCCAATACCTCATTTCTCTGCTAATTCTGATAATCCCACTAATTCCTCTGCTCCCCGCCTCAACAATTGGATTATTGATGAAAGTTGTAATTTGATGAGGAAAATGGTCAGATGTGATGGTGAAAACAAAACATTTCTTGTCATTAGTCTTGGCATTGTCATTAGCATCAGTCAAAGAAATAGGTCGCATTTTCTTTAAGCCCATTAACAAGGGTCACTGTGATGGAATTCTATCAATTTTATGTCACATATTAAGGACATTCAACACCCAGCAGAACAAATAAAGCACAATTTTTCATTTGAAAATATAATTTATTCATTTGGAAAATTCTTCATGAATCGTCTGTAAATTGAGATATTGGGTCTTTCCTGTCAAAGGGTGATATTGCATAGAAAGATTGACCCCACCGGTGGGCACGATATATTCCTGCCGGGGCAAACCTCCTCCTGAGCTTCAATAAGGAAATGGAGAAATAAAATTAATTTGCTAATGAAAGGATGGGATTTCATGAGGGATTATGGTGGAGGATATGGACATCACTTTCACCCATTTATGAGGTAGTCTGCTGCTCGCGTAGATGGTGTCTTGATATCTTTGCATTGCTGATCAGACGGACAAGAATTAATCGCTGGATGTTTCTGCATCTAGTGCATACCAGTGCAGATTAAGAACATGGCTTGGAACATATTATAGCTGCATATGAGCCCAGTAATGGTATTGGATTAAGGCATTCTGTGGGGAGCTGATGAAGCATTATAAGACAACCATAGAATAAGACATGATGAAGGGATATTTGATAAAGATAATAAGATGTTGGGAGGGGCCATATTCTCTGCTGAATGATTAATTACTGCTGTGTTTTCCATTTTGAAATCTGGAGAATGGGCAAAGTGTAATCATAATGTATAGAGCTTTATAATTAAGAATTTTTGGGTCCAAAAGATTAGTTTTTTGGATAAAGAAAACACAGACTCCAGTGCATGGAGAAAAAAATAGTAATTCATAAAACGTTAAATTAACATGTAAACCTCAATCCCTTTGGAATGCAGAATATATTTGTAATAACAGTCAAACATGTGGTGCTTGGGACTAACACATTCAAGAAAGACAGAGACACATAGTACTAAAACCATATCATAAATATGAATCGGAAATGAAATGTGTGCCAGAGGAAGGGGTTAGTAAAGCCATACCATTGGGACCAAGGGAGAGGTGAACACCAAGCAGAGGTATGGCTATAATGGAGAACCTTAATTGAATATATTGGAATTTTGCAGCTCAATTAGTTGAACATGATGAGAAATCTTGTGTAATGGTGATGTAATTGGTCATTGGAGGTTTGTAGGAAATGAATGGGTGAGGTTGATTCATCAGCGATTATTACATTGCAATGTACAGTAGGCCTCTGCTTAAATAATCTTATTATCTGTATATAATGATATACCAAATATCCACATTCTTGTTAATGTATTTACATTTGTCACATTTTCTTATATGTATATGGAGATGACAATCTCTATGCTTGGTTTTTTAGACAGGATGTTTAAAAGAGAAGAATATTCTATCGATTGACAAGAAGAATAGGTTAAGTGGTGCAGTCTGATGATTCAAAAAGAAGGATATTAAAGAGATTGTGTCTGTGTTCAAAGCCAATAAAAGTAGACTAAGAACTAGAATCTTAGCATTCTGAAAACATTTCACTGGGCTTAACAATGATTGGTATGCAGTTACAGACATATGGGATTAATTTACCTGTAACTTTGTGATTATTGGCAATGCAGAATCATGACATGTGAAATGATCAATGGATTTATGTATATATTGCTCCCAGAAATAGTTCTGTGCACAGAATGCAACCATTTATACATCTCACATGATCTGTCTTGTAAAATTGTTTTTTATTCAGCATATATGTGTTTTGCCCCCCAGATTTTTATCTTGTCAGCTGCTGGCTCACATTGAGGTTGGTGCCAGATCCTACCACCACCTTCCTGGCACTAACTTACCTCCCATAATATTTTCTTACACGCAACTCTGTCTTTTGTGGCACACATGTTCTTTCTGATGGGAACCATGAAAGTAAACTTGCCAAGAGAGCCTTGTGTTTTCGGTGTCAAGTATGTTGTCATATCCAATCAGGTCTGTTATTTTAATGGCTGGCATGGTTCTGTGCTATACGCCTATATGTCCTCCTCAGAACTGTGGTGCCATTCGTCTACACTTAAAACCTGGCGATACCTTGAGACTCATTGTATATACCGGAGAAGGGGAAATTATCTGCATTGTATATACCGGAGAAGAGGAAATTTTCTGCATTGTATACACCGGAGAAGGGGAAATTTTCTGATTACATTGTAGCCTCTTTCAGGGGCATGGCTGGTCATCATGATATCATTAAAGGTGATATGTCTCGTGATAGGTCATAATAGTGATTAATGTATTTAACTGATTAGCTTTTGATGCCACACTAAAAGGGACTGCGTGCATTAAAGTTAGCTGCATGCAAATATCACTCAAAGGACATTTTGCATAGGTCAATCAACCTGATGACTTAATCCGTGCCAATAAATCACGTACATCTCGGTTGCCATCTTGGAATGCCAACATGTAGATATGGGTATGTAATGTGTCTCTGAGGACCTCATCAGATACAGGTCATCTTTGCTGGACAGCCACCAGAGAGGTCATTACTTTAAATTGACCTTCAGCAAATGATGAGCACAGTCACATATTAACTACGGTGAAAATCTCATTGCTCCTCTGGTTATCTACGCTCAGATAATTAGATAACACGCAGACTCTCAGACATCGAAAAACTCTTTTAATCCATGAAATGTTTCCATATTTTTTTTAATGTTTACTATCCTCGACAAAGTACACAGGCTGTATGATATGGCAAAAAGCTATTAACCGAGATCTCTTATATCCCATATAAACATATTCATCATAGCCCTCAAATGAGGGTGCTATTTTCTGTGTTTACCATCAAGTGGCACCCACACAAACCTAGGTGGTTCCCAGGAGGTCCCGGTCTCATTTCGAGCCTCGCATTACTGCAGGGTACTTGATGGGGCAATAGGAAGCAGGCAAGTGACAGCACGCAGTAATTTGATGGTGGGTCTGCCTGTAGTTTCCTGTCCACAATGGCAGAGCGGGGACACTGGATGCGGGGACGAGGCATACCACTGAAGGGAAATGAAGTAGCTGGCAATACCCCACCTCCCAACCTCATTACTTGAGCCTGACAATACAATAAAGCCCCATCCACCTCACCTACAATGCACATAATACAAATGACATATACTTATCAGGTTCATAGCCAAAAACCAAGATCAGTGAGAAAGGCTGTCAGAGAGCCCTCCGTGTGAGCTTTCATGTTTATTGTCACGGTGGATATCAAGGCAGGTGGGAGGTACAATCTGGGAAGGGTTCACTTTGCCTCAGTAACAGACACTAATACTCAGTAATAAGGCAACTTTTTGATGGCTTTTTCTCTCGTCACGGCTAATGCGGTATAATAAGGCACTTTGGGGATGTCTTAGCTTTCACGTCTATCAGCTGGTATTTGCCACAGGAAGCACAGTCATGCACAAAGTTAGCAAAGAAATAACACTCAAAGAAACCCAGTGTTTTTCAGTACTTTCCAATTTCCTGCCTGAAGGTTAACACTCATTCAAAGCCCTATACCCATACGTCTCTCTCAGCCTGAGCATTTTACAGATTTAAAAAAAGGCATCACTCATAAATATGCACTGATCTTTTTTTTAATAATTTTATAATGTTGATAAACTTATCTATTGGTTCTTTTGATATGATGGTTTATGGTATGTCTGTGTATCATATAAGGATTGCATTTTTGGTGACAGTCAGGCTGTTTGTGCTCAGATAAAATCTGGATGTGACATCAACTGATGCAATGTACTTAATCTGCATTTGGCAGATGGCAATGATAAGATCACAGATAAGATTGAGAATATTCTTGGCAAATCTTTGCATAAAAGCTTACATCAGGTATGTTTTCTACTTGGACTGGATACTTCATATTGGCATATCACAATTAATGGAGGTCTGTTTATATTCCTTGACATGTCAGGAGATCGGCTGGAACTTGGTAGATAATGTATGAGCTGGTTGTTAATATTATTCCAGTGTTAGATAATGTCACTGAGATGACAAGATTATTGATCATGTTTGCAATCCCAAGGTATGCCCCTTGTATATATTATGTCTAAAAAATAAACTTGATAAATGTAATCATACTGCATCTTTACTTTTTTTTCTGAAAGTTTGAAAAGAAGCTTAACAGAGAACATACCATTTGCATTTCAAGTTGGTTGCCTGTTCTGTGTCATACAAGACTAGATGCACTTACAATGTCACTCATAACAAAATAAGGAAGTAGAAAAAAGAGGAAAAAAAGTGGAGTGAAGTGGCCATGTGCATTTGATGGCAGGCACTGAATCTTGGTGTGTAGAGGTCGTGGAGGTCACAGGTAATCAGCTTACTGCCATGCTCCTGTGTCTGTAGTGCCAGCCCCTGAGAGAGTACAGGCATAGAGGCCCCCTATAGGGGTGGGCACAGGCCCCCTGCAGGGACTCCCTGAATACTGCAGGAGGTCCTGGTCCTGTTGCAGGGAGCACCCAGAGGACCAGGGTCTTAATGACAAGGACATGATTTGGTGTTCACCTAATATTGGTTTGATTTTGTGTGAGGGTGTTTACAGGGCAGGAGTCCTTAAGAGGCTGTGTTTCCTGGTGGTGAGGAGACAGGATCAAGCTCCTCTCTCATCCATCTTCATCAAAAAACATGCAGGCTGCTGAAGGAGCAGGGCAGTGAAGATAATGCAGTCTTAATCAGGCTAACGAGCAGTCTCTGATTAATCGGCCCTTGCCTGCCACAGAAATGAGAAGATGGTGTGACCCAGAAGTTAGATCCTGCAGTTGGGCAGGCAACAAGGCAAGGCAAGAGTGAAGATATATATGGCAGCGCAGGCAAGGCGTGTGTACCAATGACACAGTCGCAGCTAATGTATGGAGACCCGTCCCTGCCACTGATCACTCCTGTCTGTGTATGCATATTATACCAGTCTAGGATTTGTTCACAGAGTACAGCACAATTCTACAGAGAGATCTGCCCTTGCCAGTAGCTTTTTCTGTAGCCGGTGGACCGATTGTTAGATGACGGGTTCAACAGCCAATGAGATGACAGAGCTTGGGGGCAGATATGGGGACTGTTAGCAGCACCAGGGCGGCCCAGGCAGGGCTCTGATCCAGGCTGACTCTGTGGTGAGCACTCTGTAATTTTCTCTGTGTGATTGTTGCGATTAATGAGAGGGCAGGAGATCCAGCCACAGGAGAGGGGACCAGACTGGACATAGTGGCATTCCACTGGGTGGCAACCAGGAGACCAGCATGCCAACCTGTAGACTCTCCATAGATAAACCATCGGGCTGAACACAATGCTTATGGGATCACAACACAAACTGCTACAGCAGACCCGAGCCATGAAAAATACCCCCAGAGTGTTCTGTGATCACTTACATTACTAGTTGGAGATAAAGAAATGTCAACTGGGAAATAGATGTAGAAAGTTTTAAGGAATTTGGATATTGCTCGAACATTTTACCGAAGGGATATTTCTGAATATTCAATATTGGTTTCATTATCAGTGCTCTTTGTATAAAGATAAGAGATAAGAGGTAGGTACATAAATTGAATATTCTCAAATTCTTTGCATCTTTTTCATTATTCTTTGAGTATATTTTTGAGAGAGTTTTGTCAATGAGATGTGTGGGTGAGAAGAATGAAGATGAACCTTCTCCTTACCACTCATAGAACTGAAAGAGGAATTTTGTAAATGATGAAAAAAGGCACATAGAAATCTGGCAAACACAAAACATATATTTGTCTTGTGCAGAGACATGGTAAAAGGCTTTTAGCCAGTATTGTGTGTCTTTGATGGGACATGGAGACAGCATAGGTCAGGGAGAGAGAGGCAGATGCTTACAAAGCCACAATGTGATGTAATGTCAGTGGTCAGTGTGGGAAGCAGTGACCGGCATATAGGAGCATGTCTACTAGAAGCCACTTGGACAACACCCAGACACAGATCCATCTGTCAGATCACACACCATAGATGCAACATCTCATGCCTCCTCCAAATATCACTCAGACAGACCGCACATAAACAGGCCTTGCTCGCTGCAATGGGACATTTCTCTGTGTCGCAGGATCTCCACTTATTAGCGTCATCGGCGAGGCAAGGGCTGATGAAAGAGCAGCGTCTCACGGGACATTAGCTACCAAATTAAAACTGATTATTCATTCAGTATGGAGCAGTATGGCCTCGCACCACTATTACAATGTCCCATTGAAACCCATAGTAAATGCCTCACCTTCAAAAATTCATAAAAAATATTCGTATCGACCTAGGGTATTTTGAAAAATACTTATCAGATGGCAAAAATATTCATCTTTCTAAAAGCAGAGTATGAAGTGAGGTTGACCATTGAATTTTTTTGCTAGGATCTGTTAAAGCGCCACCTACCTTGAAAACAAAGAACACAACATGGAAATATAGGAATGAGCCCCTGACAGCAAAGATCAATACATAGTCCCTTCAATTATTCTCATTATTATTCTAATAACTTCGACAAAACAAGCCATCATTGTACTATTAAATAGCACTTTTCATTTTATGTCTAATGTGATCTGCATCTCGTTATTATCATGTATAATAAGGGGGAGTAGGAAATTATCAAGCACTACTTTCGTATGCCCTGGTCCCACATATCAAATAGTAGACTCAGGTCTAATAGAGATCAAATATAGCCCTAAATGCAACTTTATGCCAATTATAGTCATCTATGATATTACCCTAATTAAGTGCAGGTGTTAAAACAAGCATGCATGCTTACCTATATACCATAGTGCCACCTATTGGCTCCCCTGGTCTTGCCAGATTAGAGTACCATTCAGCGCATTTTGGTGCCACACAATAAGGGATGATTAAAACTGGTATTTCATTTTATATTGACTCCAAACTTTCAGAATTAATTTGTAAAGTAGGGATGCACATGTCTAAATTTTACATAAGTACGTAAAAGAATTTTTAACACCAAAAAAAATCAAAAAGTTTTTAAGAAATCATGAAAAAAATGCTATTTTGTGCTGTAAAATGTTGTTTTGTGCCAATATCATAGGATAAAGATTACCAAATGGTACTTTATTATGCAAATTATCTAAATTTGAATGTTACCTTCTGATTTTATGCATAATTTATGAAATATAAAGAATAGAGATCCCTCTTTGAGCAATATATTAGGATGTTATACAGAAAACAGAGAGTCAGAGAGCATGAATTTTGCCTATTTGATGAGCATGAAGTTCACAATAGACATTTTATACAGTTTTTCCTTATACATCTACACATTGTAAACTCTCTCTGCTGTGCATATTTATTATATAAAATACACCTATTGACTTGTGCAGCATGTGGTTCAGGTGCCAGTAGAGCATGCACTTCAATATAGAGGTTTATAGGGGTTGTTGGCATTGTCATACATTATATCAGGCAAAAAGGGACCTGTTATGGATTAAACTACACTGGATCTATTTCCTATTTATATAAATTTACTAAATTAATTGATAAATCACTGCTCAAAAGAGTCACAGTTGAAAGTGAAACTCCATGCTGTTTGCCTATTAGGCCTCGCACCACTATTACAATGTCCCATTGAAACCCATAGTAAATGCCTCACCTTCAAAAATTCATAAAAAATATTCGTATCGACCTAGGGTATTTTGAAAAATACTTATCAGATGGCAAAAATATTCATCTTTCTAAAAGCAGAGTATGAAGTGAGGTTGACCATTGAATTTTTTTGCTAGGATCTGTTAAAGCGCCACCTACCTTGAAAACAAAGAACACAACATGGAAATATAGGAATGAGCCCCTGACAGCAAAGATCAATACATAGTCCCTTCAATTATTCTCATTATTATTCTAATAACTTCGACAAAACAAGCCATCATTGTACTATTAAATAGCACTTTTCATTTTATGTCTAATGTGATCTGCATCTCGTTATTATCATGTATAATAAGGGGGAGTAGGAAATTATCAAGCACTACTTTCGTATGCCCTGGTCCCACATATCAAATAGTAGACTCAGGTCTATGGGTATGCATCCTTTTGTTTCCTGCTCTATGAAAATGAACACCATTTAAGTCACTTTGTGATCCCGTTACAAGACGGAGCTGCTTAAATAGAGTTTGAATGGAAACATGTGTCGAATGAATGTCACCCTAGACAGGATAATGATAGTTATTGAGTAGTTTTAGTACAGTGGGAACAAAGAGCATTTTGAGTTGTAATCATAAGATCAGAGGGATTCATTTCATCATTCACGTGTCCAGATAGAGGCAGAGTCATTGTGTTTCTGGCCTCCATATCTCATAAAGCCACATAGTGGAAATGTTTTTTTACCACATTCCTTTGGCGACAAAATGATTTAACTCTCTTGATGTCATCTCTCAACTTTTCTTGACATCACAAAGCTCTGATGATCACTGAACTCATGTAATATTAAATAATTTGGGTGGTTTTTCATGTGATGAACTTAATTTGTGCATCAGATATATAGCGGTTTCCTAATTCAAATAAAACTAGATGACTGTTATCTTCTCTTATATTGTGCTCCAGCAAAGAGATATGGGAGTTCATGGCAAAAATTTGATATCAATATTATGTTCATGTTATGTATGTTGGATCTCGACATTGCTAGATCATGGCAGTAGCCACACTCCCTATGCACAATGTCATTCCCAAGAGAACTATCAAGAGCTGCAATGTTTTCCCTCTCCCAAATCATTATAAGCTATTATACACAAACAACAAGTCTGACCCATTTCAAGTACAAAAGAGCTATATTGGGGTAAATTTTAGATCCATGCTTAAATGAGGGGATTATCATTAATGAATAAAGTGTGGTAAGTTCTGATTAAAGTATCATACGCTTCAAGGATTTTAGTTGTATTTGAGACTTCATTTCATTTCAGAATATTGGCAAGAGCTTTGAACATTAAGTTTATTTCATGCAGCTTCAGGAGAAAAATTATGAAGAATTCTTATTATACTTCAAGTTAGGGAAAAGGAACTCACCACTATTACAAATATTTTCTCATTATGAAAACATAAAAAGTTGTTTTCAAAAGCAGTTGTCTTTGAGGCACTGTTATAAAGTAATTATCAAAGTGACATTAGGGACACAGAACAATCTCTTGCAGTTTGTTTTCTGAAAGATATTATGATTATAGTTCAAAATCATTAAAAAGCATTCGATGGAATCAGTTTTATCAGAAAATATGAAAGCATTGAATGGTTTAAGGGGATATAAATCATTAAGGTGTTTGGGGTTAAGAATTTAATAAATTTAATCATGCAACTCTCATATATCATTTCCCCCGCAAGCATTTAATCAAAGAGGTATTAGTAGTTTGAAATTAGAAAATGTTGTCACCCATTCTTATCGGAAACAATCACGTGAAAAAAGGCATTGCCACAACACCTCTTGCTCTCAGAAGTTCACAGATAAGTCAGCTGGGCAGAATTTTAATGCATCGGGCCAAAATCGCAAAGTCTTTAAGATAACCACAGGACTTAGTCATCTAATAAGAGGTGCTAAATGGGACAGGGATATGGAGATCTGCATTTCATGATACACCGCTTAAAATGATGTCATCACATCTCCATTTTTTGCAGCCGAAAATAGCCAGATATTTATGATTGATGATAATTGGTGATTTGATTAAAATGTTTGTGTAAGAAATATGGCTCTAGGCACATGCAAGAGAGTTAATATTTCCATTGAGAAAAACCTCCATATAGAGCTCATCCATTTAGTTTTTTTGCAAGACATGACTTAAAGTACATTTTGGAATTAATCATTTTGAGTTATTTTAGAGTCGACTTTTTGTGCTTAGAACTAATGCCTTGGTGAAACAAGACCTTCCGCAGAGATGACAAACATTCACAAGCAACAAATGGAATAATTTGTCACCTGCAAGATTCCGTGTGTGGATCACAGAATAAACTGGATGTGAATGCCAATGAAAAATGACCAAATTAGGCCAGGAGAACGTTTGTCTTATTTAAAGAGAACACCAGCATATATTAATCTCTCTGTTCTTATTTAATCTGTTCTTGTTATATGCGACAAGAGATGAAAAGAATAATTGTTCAAAATTGTGTTTTGTACTCAATAATCTAGGCAGCACTGTCGCATTAATAGACCAAGTTGTCTGTGATTTACCTCTCATGCTTTGTGCTTGAAATTGGTGCTTGGATATTGTGATGTAAAATACCATATGCAGATAACAAGTTGGGGACTTCTCCCAAGGAGATTGATATTCTTTTCTCTGAGAAGATTTATTTGCCCAACCAATTTCTCCTCAGAATGAAGCATTCAAAACAGATGCAGATTAAATTAACAACAGTTTCCTTGTTTTATGAATCTTTTTAATCTCAGAAAAATGCTAAAAGGCTTTCTGAGAGAGAAATGTCTTTGGCTGGGGAAAAAAACATTATTTTTCAAGCAAAATTTAATTCACATAGTGGGATAGGAAGAAAATGGTGTGTGCTTAGTGAGAAAACTGTTTGCTAAAGACAGATCTTGCTGGCAAAGCCACACAACTTTTTAAAGATTTATACCTTGGGACTCAAACATTTTTTTTATTGGACGTCTCTTTTTGCTCTGTAATGGAAATGTCTTGGTCAAATAATGCTTTAGTTGGAGGACATTCTTGATGGAAACTTGTGACCTTTGGACCTCCCCTGAGTCCCATTTGGCAAAAAGACCTGCTGAAGACGGAGCAGTCGTAGCAACATGCTAATTACAAAAGCTAAGTCTTGGACTCATCAGAGACTGCAGTGAGCTGCTGACAACAAGCGCTAGATACCTACAAATGTCAACAGGAATATCCTTAGAGGGCCCTCGGAGGAGGCTGGACTGGGGAGTAATAATGTCTAAACTGTCCAGCCCTGGCAGGCATGCGTCCTCCGAGAGTATTCAGCAAGACAGGTTTGCCATGGGATGTGACTGCCTCCATAACACTTCACTCTGTCTTTGTTAGGCTTAAAAATAAGATTAAAGCAAAGTTCCTTTTGCAAGAATTTCTCAGTAAAAGAAAAAAGGAAATGAACATGTTCATTTCTTTGGTTTTCAGCTTTTTGTTTTGACATATTTCATTTTTAATGAGCTTCACAGATCATTCACATCACTTTTTTTCTATTTTCTATGTGAATAACATTGGCCTGAAATAAAAAAATATGAAGCCATATGAATTAAGAGCTGAGCGATTTGTTAGTGTATTGAGAGGTGGAAGACACATAAGTAAAGCAAAGACCCAGAGTAGGATATATAAATGTGCAGTGTGGGTGGACGTTTTCCTGTGAGCAAACATCTTCCAGCGAACACAACTGTATTAGAACCTCCCAGCTGATGTTCTTAGGCAGAAACAAATATAAAACTCATCCATTACATCAAAACTTATATCATTTGTGCAAACAGCTCTGAGACCCCATTCCTCATAACCTAAGTAATAGAAACAGTCCCCATCTATCTCCATGAACTGCCCACCAATTTCAAATAGATCATTTTCTAAGTGGAAACATTCCCTGGTGTCAGTCAAGAAAACAAGACCATCAGAATGTTTGTGAGAGCAGAGGTAAAGGAATTCCTGCTCTCCTTGATTTATATGGCCACTGAAATGATGGGGGAAGGCCAGAAGCGGGGCTTTCAATTATGAAAAATGATGAACAAACTCTCGAATGAATCCAAGTGACAATGCATTTGATGATCGATGGAACCTCAATACAGTTTTTATATAGTTTTTCATGTAGAAGTAGGAGAATTTGCCTTTTTTTATTAGTGTTCAGAAATATTTGATGATTAAAAGGTTTGATGTGCATTTTTGAGGTGGAAAATATGTGAGAGGACCAAATTGTTTAGCAGACCATGGACGCTGGTCAATATTCACCACATGTCCAGTATGGACACGCACATGAATTGCCAAATGAAGCAGAAGTTGAGAGGTTACAATAATGTTATTGTCTAAACAAAGATGCAAAATGTGGTTATTGATTGAATTATGTCGTAATTAATAGACAAAATCATGTCCACAATAGTAATGCTTGGACTGGTGCCCGACGTGGGACCAGGATGTGGATATTTTGCTCCCTCAAAACTCTGTGAGTCATTATTGATTTACTCTCATCTTTTTCTTCTCTTATCTAAAATGACGAATATCAGTGGTGAGACATATAATGAGAAAAATGTTGAGATAGCAAGAAAAGGACATTTGGATGCAGCTAGGACTGGCCTGTGGCTTGATTGAATTATAGTCATTGATATTGGCGGAGAGGAAAGAGGTTGGGGGTCTCTGTGAAAAACCTCTCCCAGTCACTGAGCATGACTTTGATTCTAATGAGTATTTTACTAGGTTAGGGCAATGTTAATTAAAAGCTGGTTAAGCAACCCATTAGGTCAGCATATTCAATTATTTAGGATAGGGTGATTCATCCAGAACGGCAGCTCAGCATCTTGATATGAAACGGTCATAATGCAGCATGCCAATATTGCGCTATTCCAGTATCTAATAGTGGTGATTTGAGCCACAGCTTAGGGACTGGACGAGCATGCCCGTGATGAAATGAGAACCCTTATATAGGACCGTTCACCAGCTGATCAACACAATTGAATTCATGAATCAGTCGAGGAATTTTGACGAGATGAACTGACATGAAATTAGGCTGTGTAATAAGAGGAGAATGGTATGCATGGCATGATGACCAGTCGTGATAATGTCACACTCCACATTTCCAATCAGCTGACCAAATGTGGCTCTGAAGCACGTCCATTCTGCGAGGAGAATAGGTTAAAGCAGAGTTTATCTCATAAATGGGTCAGTCCAGCCCCTTCCAGTGGGTCAGCCCCTTCTTCCTGACTGAATGGCAGAATTCCAGGCATTTCTGGTGATTGGAGATGAGATGGGGGATAAGACAAGATTCCGAGATTAAGGCACAGAATGTGTCACATATTGCAAACATCACTCATCATGCTCAGATTGTTTAATTGCTCACCGAATATTGAAGTGAATATTATAGCTTTCTAACAAAGCTTCTCCTGAATTGAGTCTTATTCTGCAAATCAGAAAATGAAGATTATCGCTTCTTGTGAAATTTTGTATTCTGACATGAAGTCACAGATTGTGTCTCACTTCACATAATACAACATATTAAAAAAAATATCAGATTGAATAACAGGATGTGAATCTGAGAAACAAGGATTTTTATTTTAGAAAAATATTGTTTGATTTTACACTTTGAGTTTATTGTTGCAATACTTGAAAGTTGCTTTCTAAGATTGAGAGTCGCTTTGTCACTTCATCATTTGTCAATTTATCCTTATGCATCAATGATGTTTTATAATTAAAAACATGACAAACATCCAAATGCTGGTGCTGAAACCATAAAATCATGTTTTGAAATGCAGGATTGATGCCTTTGTCTTGTAATACTCATTTGAATGTGATGAATATGGATCTCATTGTCTACTTGAGTTTGGAGTAACTTAATCCTGAATGTCTCCGATTTCATCCTGATCAGAGACAAGAGATCCTATATTGACATCTTGATGTGACAGACTGCCTGACATTTCTGGAACCCACTATCCCCACCCCTCCAATTTTTCAACACCCCTCAGGCATCTTGAGACAAATTGATTATGTCATCAAGGATTTAAATTTTTAAACTTTTTTGTCATTTTAGGAACCTGGTTGAAGGTCCCCTGTGGAGTGACTCCATCCTGATTTCACTTTGTGTTCTTTGTCTTTATGATCTGGTAGATTGAAGGTGAGTGAAATCCATTCCATTAAAATATTTTTTAAAACTTTGTTTTCAAATCTTCACAAAAAAATGTTGTTGAACCATATCCTGTTCAATGCATGATAGGTTCTTTTGTGGCTTTTTTTCTGGTGAAATTATTTCTGTTGACAAAATATGAATGCCAATTTATTAACGGTTTAGTAAAAGTCCTTTGACAGGAGGAAAGTTTCACAGGGAGGCTGCAAATTGTTGGTGACAAGAATAAGGGAAGGACCTGGGGGAGAAGGACAGGCGACGAACACTTGTACTTTGTCATACTCTTGAGATGGTTTCAAGTGTTTGTGGTGTAATAGATGTCATTTAAGTCCCAGTTCATGCTTGAAACTGCCTCAGGCAAGTGGCTTTAGTTTGGATAAAAAATCACCACACCTTGTGAAGTCTTTGATGCTTGTCAGAATCAGCCGAGGGGAGGTAGTAAACTCTCCACGATATCAAAAAGAGGCACTGCTAACAAGTTCGAAATTTATGAGCTCCTAATAATGTTAATGAGCCTAATTAGCAGAGCAGAGGTAGGGTTACCAAAAATGAAATTTAAGATTTGTGCAGCTGAATTAGACTCTCGTCACAAATTAGTGGAATGTAACAGACTAATGCAATCAGGTATGACGGAGTGAGAAGCAGAGTCTGTACCACATTTAGGAGGTCTTGCATTGTGGTCTTTGGTGGCCTACGGACCAAGTGTTGCATAACAATGACCAGACCATCTGCTTCTCTGGGTGGCGACTTGTATTAAATGCAAATTAGTGATGACAGACTTCTCAGGGATCACCAAGTGCCTATGTTGAGGTCTCTATCTGGACGTAGTTTGGCACCAACAGATGTGAGTCTTCCAGCCCACTGAACGCCTCCCACCCTCAGGTCACAGTCAACACCCCTGCCCAGTAATTAGTCCCTACAGGTCTTTGTCTTAGTCTGGGAAACATGAGCACAAACACTGGCCCGCCAAATTAACATCTGTACCTGACGAGGGTTGACTTGAATGGTGGTAACACCTCTCCCGCTGGCAATCTTTCTTCCGTGGCCATCCCCACGTGCCTCTTAATCACTTTATTATATTATGTTTTGTAAACTGTGATTAACATAATGTTATGTGTGTAACATGGCATGAATGATTGACAAGCCTGGAGGTGTGCCTGTGTTGGTGTCCGTGAAGCAATCACCCTTTTGCAATCAAACTGAACCTACCATTATTACAGGAGGGCGCAGCATTGTAAACTACAGTCATTTTAGGATTACACTGCGATTCACCAGCACACAAATATTTGCTTGTCATTTAATTGGATGAAAGCTTAATGTCAAATTCAACGATGGAATTAAAACACCTACATTTATAGAGCTTTTGATTTCGCATCTCAAATTGCAAGAAGGAGGTAGGTGGATACTTGACAATAATCACATTAAATGTGGTATTAGCTGAAATTCCTAAAACTGTAAAACATTTTGTAATTCGTAGTGCATGCTTAATATTTTGGGTTGAGCTGAGGTGTTCAAGATTTATTGCATTACTTTTTTTTTAAACTCGCAATTTTATCCGTTTCATTAAACGTTAATATTTGAAGGAAAAAGAAAAAAATGAACAGATATGGAGAAAGATCGCATAAACAGTTATGAGAAATTGAATTCTGATTCCAATCTTGAATGCATGCAATCAATCTATGCAGGAATTTTGCTAGTTTCTGTCAGTAATGAAATGAAATGCAAAAGATACTTTGCTGTTCTCGTTTTCATGATTCACACGTAAATGTGAAATGTGTATAAATTAGAACTAATGTGGCAAAACACCAGGGAAATTGAACTAGAATTAACTTTTTAGGTAGTTGGAACTTGAAACGATATTGAGGGTGCCTTATTTTGAAACATAAACTGCATGGACAGAGAGGCACGGAGATTTGTGTCTGACAGGTTTGGTCGGCATTGATTCCATTATTTCACATTTGCAGAGATTTTATAGGCTTAGGTGTGGCATCAATTTCCACTGCTTCTATGTAATGTGTTGGAATTATCTGTGTCGCACCTGTGACTGCGAGTCTATATCACCTCGCTGATTCTCAACTGAAATGTACTAGAAGTGATAGATTGATCCATCTGTGTGCAGCGTGGAGCGCTTTTCCTTCCCACTTTGCATCACTGCCTGCGGTGATACTCTATAGATGGATTTTCGGTGTTTGCCAACATAGGTGACGGAGCAAGAAAGGCCGGGTTGATGACGACTCGGCAAGCATTGCAAATGGCTGACTGACAGATACTAACATGTAAACCAACTTACTGTGTCACTTTCTAGTTAACTTGTCATATACTAAGCTTACCACCCCATGACAACCCATATCCACTATTGACATTAGCATCATATCTGGACGTCATTTCCCAGTCTGCGTGAAACAGTTGTAAAAATGTTACAGTCAAACTACATTAATAGAATTTTATATAAGGCAATATGACACAAAAAGTTATCAGCAGGGATTGAAAAAAAAGTTGTCCAAACATTTGTCATTATGGTATGTGTTTTGGCCTAGGTGGCAGCACCGGTACCAAGATGGTGTGACAGTCTATTGGAGTTTAGTGGCAGATACATTAGGACAGAGCAGTATTAGCGGTCATTATGTCAGAGACAAGCTTGCAAACTTCCAAACCCATTACCAAAGTATGCACCTCTCCAGGCCACTTGATACTGCATTGCACAATTCAGACCTGCAATTACAAATTCATTAGGCCTCCATCCCCTGCAGAGCAAGATAAGATATAATGTTGCACTGCAAACACAGACCAGTTAATGTGCTATGCAAGGTAACTGTAACAGCAGAATCATTATAATAGCAGGTTTTAATAAGCATAGTAAAACAATTGAGGTGACTCATCTTTATCTCTCCATATTTTGATACAGATTTACATGTAAATTATAGACTTAAAATTTCAATATAGAGCATTTTACTTTACATCATCTTTTGTTTGTCTGAATATATATATATATATATATATATATATATATATATATATATATATATATATATATATATATATATATATATATATATATATATATATATGCTCTATATTAAAATTCTTCTATAGTAAATACAAATTGATTGCACATTGGAATGGTCTCCATATTTCAGCAGACTAAAGTATTAGGATAATATTTACTACATTGTTGAGAATAAATCCATTCCCAACTTTTGAACCTTTCCGTGTACACTGATGGAGCTGGGCGTAGCAAGTGTCCACTTATGGTAAGTTTGTATAGAGCTGTTGGGCTGCACTTGATGTGCATTGACTGAGGTAAATGTGCATTGCATGCTGCCACGGTGGAGTGTCATTTCCCAATATCCAGAGCACTGTGCATCCTAAACTCTGAACACAACCACATCCTATATACCCCAAGAGATTAGGTATCCATATTTATTTTGGTGTCCATGACAACCATACATATGCAATAAATTGGTGATACCAAATATATGTGTGTAAATTGATATCTTATTGTTTAACCTGATGCTTTAACTTTTGGCTGATAAGAAAAAAATAGATTGTGTGCTAGTGAGTTCATAGTATTTTTAAGATTTTGAAGAGATCCTTGAAAATACACAATTATTTGGCCTTAACAGTCTAGTGTGAAGCTGTGAGTGTGTCAACTGTGTTGAAAATCTGTTCACACTGTATGTCAATAGAGGGCACTATTAGTGCTGTATTTACATACAATAAAAGCCCTTTATGCTCTCATAACTCAGTGGTTTTCATGGTAAAATTGACAGACAGAGATAAGTGGACCTAGAGTGTGTGGCCAGGTCATCTGTGGGTTGTTGGCAACCAGACTACAGATGGACCTTTCCTCACACTCCAATGGACCTATTGTGGCTCGGCCCAATCAGCGCCCTACTTGGCAGCCATGTTTGTGTGCCGTTAGACAATAGATCGCAATGCAACAATTACCCCTCCACAGCAGTTGAATTAAACTTCCAAGTTATTGAACTGTGTGCATGCCCTATTGACTCTCTATTTATATGCGTGGTAATTGCCGGAGATTGATTCCCGGCATAGCCTTTGAAGAACAAGAAGGGTGGGGTGATTTGTTTTGTTTCAATAGCCACATCCCATCAAGGGTTTGCATGCGAGTTGTAGCTTGGCCAGCAAGTCATTGTTGACCATTGTTTCCATGGAGTGATTATGGGGCGATTAGCGAGCGCTGGCTGAATACTGCTGGTCACTAAGACACATCTTCTATGATCGCCGCATGACACATTCACACACTGGTCATTACTGTCTCCAGTATAGGAGAATGTAAACCTGTCTTATTTTCTCATCACTGAACTTAACAGTTTGCCATACACACTTTGGATTTCAATGTCTGGGCTGGCTGACAGATGAACGAAGTGAAGGATATCTCAAATACTTTTACTGAAAACATCAGAATATTTTGTACAGGCTTGTAAGTACCATATTTATTTGTTTAAAAAAAAATCTTACAGTGCTATTACGATGCTTCTGAGAATTCAAATGAATTATTTACTCAAGGTATATTGTATACTTTCTTCCACCACTAATATTTCTTTCTATAGATTATATAATCAGTAGATGTACCGATGTGCTGATCAATAAGTTGTCAGGAAAGAATTTTAATCAATCATTGCTATATTAAAATGTGTTGTAGTAATATCTGTTTTTCATCTAATACAATATTATAATGGTGAAAACACCTCCAGGCGATGAAATATGAACATTAGCAAAATCCCCTGAAATGTCATGGCAGCAGGGCATGCATACATGCTGGGATGCTATTGATTTTTCATGTCAGGCATATTGAAATACATTAAACTAGTTTTGCTAACTCTCTGAGTAGTTAATCGCATGACACCAATATTTTCAAGGAAGCAGAGAACAGATTTGGGTGCCATTGATTTAACAAAGATTGAGTTTGAAGGCAGCTTTTTTGTTTGAGTGAGAGATGGAAAGCTCGGATAAGGGGATAAGTTGTTTTGTTTTGTATTCTTTTTCCCCTGTGCGCATGATGGGAAGAGAAAATACAATCAAATGGCGAGCATAAGGACAAAGGCAAGGGTGAATCCTTCCTGTTGCACGTAGGTTGTGTGTTTGATGCAGGGCAGGCAGATTCACACTATGATGGGTGTGGCGACATGTGCCTTCCGCTCATCCTGTGCACATGAGGTAATAGGTCAGATAGTGGACATTACCACCAGAAAAAAGGCCACTAACCTGGCCTCATGTGCAGGCATGAAAGGGGATCACAAATTCCTGTTATTCATGGACACCATACATGGTTGGTGTGTGTCACTTTTTCCCCCTGCTTCCTGTGTGGGTGGCCGGTCAGATATAAATTTCACCTACCATCCATCCGTCCAAAAAAATATGCAATCAAAGAGATCTATCAGTTCAGAAATAGTCTCTCTCTGTGAGTGCAGATCACCAGTTATAGTATCAGATGTGTGATGGAGGCAGATTGTTGATGCTTCAATATTGCTTCATGACATCAGTGACACATGACATTGCCCTCGCGACACATGATGCTGCGTGGTGTGTCAGAAGTCAAACCGGACACCCCCGGCCTGCGTCTCTCGGGGGTCATTGTGTGCCACAACTTCACGGGACGGCAGCCACTATGTAAGCACGCGATTGATGGGCTAATGTCTTGTCGGGGAGACAGTGGTTAGGCTGGTGGATCAAGGAGCCAGGTAATTACAACACTGAATAATTTATGGTGCCAATAATGACCATCGTTTTAGGTAGAAGTGTGACAACACCCGTGACTTCTTTGACTCGGATGCAGGCGCCCGAGTGCATTCATGTACTGTGCAAATCTCCTGCCAACACTTCGAAAATGAAGCCTCGCAAACGCATCTATCTCCTGTGATGGTACATGTTTTTCTGTAATAAAATGTAGAAGAAATATTAAAGACTGCTTCTCATGAGAAAAATTATGATCAAATGACCATATGCATCTTGATGCAAAGTTTTATATAATCCTTATTGTTTACTGAGTTGCAATCTCATGTATATTGCCTCTATTACCAATTCAATGAGTAGACATAGAAAACATATTTCAGTTGTTGTTTTTGCTCATCAGTTGATGTGCACTCGATGTCAGTTTAGACAGTTTTAATTCCAACTACAAAATTTAATTCTAAAGCTAAGTGATAGGTTCTGTATTCACAATTTTCAGCTTTGTGAGATTGTAGACCTAAATTGTCAGGAACGTCATAAATTCTTAATAGAGAAATAGGTTTTCTATCCAAATGTCTCTGTTGTAATTAAAATTTGAAGCTAAAGTTTGTGGTAAATTGAAAGGCTCGCAGTTGAGCATAAAAGTGCATTCAAATTCACAAATATTGTAGCTGATTAAAAAGATGATTGCCAAAAACTGGATATTATTGTATAAAGGATGTTTAATATCAGTGTGTAAATAATGTACGGAATGTTGTAAGTCTAAATGTTAAGTTCCTGCCATGCAACATGTGTCTGGCAGTTCTGTGCTTCGGGCTCTGCTGTGGACTGCATTGCTCCACAAATCAACATGCTAGATTAATTTCTGGTTACAGGAAATTATTTCTTATTCACGAGTTGGTAACAATTCGCAGTTATCTATTGAACTCGCTCATGAACAATGCCAGTGGAGGATTTTTAATTAAAATGTGCAGCAAAAATATTAAATAATCGTAATGGCTGCCTCGCGTGAGTACTTGGTTTACATCAAATGAAATTATCGCAATTCTCGACAGTGAGAACTTCACTCTTTGCAGTGTATCAGCACTGAATAGCTATTGATAAAAGTCACAAAATAATAGCCTGCAACCAGATTAATTCCTGGCATGTCTGCATACTGAAGAATGGTGACGACCATTTTTGATGTGTCCTCATAAGACATCAAGGTCTTGTAAAGATAGCAAAGTCTATGGGTCTCTCAAGACTGCTGCCTGTAAAGGAAAACAAGTCTATAAGCAGGGAGAGGGCCATGAAACTGGTCACGGAGGTCTCTTTATGGTGATAACTGGCTCCTATATCAGGTCTGTTGCACACACCCATATGGCGGTGCAGACAGCCACCACTGGCATGTTAGGCATTTATAGGTGTGAGAAACAACCTCAGAATTACAATGCTTTGAATATGGTGACAGTTATAAAGACATCTTGCTGCTCGCAAATATCTATGAATAGAAATTCATGGCATCAGAGAATGTGCAAAAATCTATTATCACATTACCGGTAGATCAAATACATAAGTTATCAATTGAACGATGGCACATTTTGTTTTGAAAATGTAGTAGAATTGTTAGTAACAGTTTCTAGAATTGCATAATCAATACAATAATTATTTATGACATGGTGCGCTGGAAGGAATTAGGTTTACAACTCCATACATATTATATTGGAAGAGATGTTGGGGGTCGCGGGTGCAGTGTGCTGGGGTATATGTATGCAATAAGTGGCCATGGTCTCTATTGTAGGTGGCGAGTGTGGCACGAAGCTGTGGCGCAAATATACAACTGTGCCTTATATCTGCCGCCTGATTAATGGTCAGATTTATTGCAAGATATGAAATGTTGCCAGTTCAAGCAATAAAGTGATATAATGCTGTACCTGAGGGTATGATATCCACAATATTGTATTGCTAAATTGCTCCACCTCTGCAGTGCACATTTATCCAGCATGCAGGTCAAGGGAGTCATCTGTGCTGAAACACAGATTGCTGCCCTCTGGTGTTCAACTATAGCTCGCGTGCCCGGCATACAGATTGCACATCTCATGTGCAGATATGGAGAATTGAGGCAAAATATGATTTCATAATCATAGCGATTTATCATTTCTTCACATGACGCTTAAATGATAATTAAAGCTTATAATTTCATTCAGAATCCTGTACTTGTCACAATGTTCTTTTTTTTTTAGTTGTGATAAAAGCCATAATAGGGTCGGTGAGATTGTGGGCCTATTACCCATGATGACAGTAGCCTCGGTAACCATGGCAATAATTTGTCCGCATCAGGTGTATTAGCAGGCAGATGATTGACCTCTGTGACCTTGACAGCACTGCTGATTTATTGACAAAAGATGACCGTGACAAAGCATGAAGAATGGGGGAATTGTCATGGCCGGGAATGGACATCCCTCTCAGGGAGATCCAAGCCATCATGTTCTCGCCATAATAATTCTGATAAATGTTATCATATAAATTGCAGTGGCTGGATCATGAATATTGTATAGGTAAAAATAGCAAAAAAGATCATCTGTATCCTGTAGATGTCTTGCACTTAACTGCAATTTTCTTTTGCAATCATTTGCGTTTGGTGCAGAGCACCTGAGGTTAATGCCGCAGTCAGAAGAAATGTTTGACAGATAGTGTGTGTATGGGGTTGCGGGGCATGCGAGGGCAGTGTAAACCTGAGCAAGCACACAATTTATGAGACAACCCTTGTAGCCACAGTGTAAGAGCACGAGACACTTGATCCATGATCATCATCCACTTCTACTTAGGTAATAACTATCCTTAGCTTCCCATTTGAATTCAAGGATTGAAAAAAAAAACATATTCTGGAGCATGCCTATTTTGCCCTGTGTGGCTTGACATTGATGTCCAGGATTGGGTAAGATGCTGAGGTTCAAGGGATGGAAGTGTTTTGCAAAAAGCTGAGAGAGTAAACTTGATATTCCTGGCAAGTATCTCTTGGATGAGATGTTCTGTGGATCCACCTTCTGCAATAGGTTGGAATGGGAGACTTGGTTACTCGGTGCTGTGTATTGTTTCTCTGTTCCATTATTGATAAGATCCGAGTGAAGGAGGTAAGCAAAACTCTTGCAGAAGTAGTAAGCCCCTAATAACTCAGAGAGATGATGACACGCGACCATACCTTTGCAGCATTAAATCAGCCCAGGCAGTGATGGGGGGAGAGAGAAAAGTTGTGCGATTCAGGCAACATGCAGTCAATCTGCAGGCTTGTGGGGGAGACCAGGTCGCAGAATGAATTGGAAGTGATAGTGTGCAGTGAGGCAGGGATACACAGAAAGAAGACAAGCACCCAAATGGGACCGCATGAAGAAACAAGCAGGCCCCCGCTGTGCAGCGCAGCCACAACTATGCACAAAGTACATAATGCCACACTGCATTAACTGCTTCCCAGCAAGCATATTTCCTTTTTGAAAAAAAAAAATATTTGTGAAAAAATATTTCAGAGAATAGAAAAAAATTGAACACAAAACTGCCATGAGAAGAAATGGCTTATGTCTTTGATGGCAGAGGAGATAAGGTACTCAAGCTGGGCAGCGGTGAAGGATGAGGGTTGCATGCGCAGGGAATAGGGAATTTGTCATAAGAATGGCCCTAAGATGACATGGTTACTGGGTGGGGAGAGGAAGGGACTGATCTTATAGGGGATATTGTAATGGACAGCCGGCAGAATGGCACGAGGAATTGGAGGGGAATGCGATGAGAAAGGGATCACATTGGGATATTGTGAGGGAAATTGACAAAGTCTCGAGGGAATATAATGAAGTAAGGCCAGTTGATGGTCCAGGCCCATACACAAGGCCTGCAGGTTTCACCCTATGCTACTATCCAAGTGAAGTGGGTTACATATTCTCAGAGCACAGCACAGGTAATTGTATTTGGTGATGAAGCATTTCAAGATGTTGAAATTTATGAGAATATAACAATGTGGATGGGAATTGAGAGCCAAGTCAGATTTGTGCCATATCCCAGAATGCATGCCAGTGAAGGCCCTCTGGGACATGGCAGCATGCATTCATAAAGCACCACAAATGGTGAACAGATACAAAGATGCTTTAGGAGAAAATGGACTGGCAATCTCACAGAAGTGCCTCAATTCCACGCAGCCGCAGAAGTGCCTTTAATGTGACGGTGTGGATGCCAGCACATGACATGGGAATATGATATGATTGGACGAGCCTCTCTTGGGGTCACTGTGGCAGTGAAAGGTCAAAATATTTACAGAAAATAGATCTCATAAGTAGAAAGTCTTGTGACTGTTGGCTGGATGGGGCCACAGTGGTTGTATGACAAGGATAGAGAGGGCCAAGCCAAAAGGTCAGGTATTGACATAGACTTGGTTTGTGCAGAGAATGGCCATGCTACACAGAAGGCTCCAAGGTCAAAAGAACCTAACATCTGATCCCCAAACACTTTCCTGTCAAACTATAATCATTATTATATAACTCTTCAAATCCATCAGAATGAATATTGAAAAGAAATACATATATAACATCTCAAATATGTTTATTTGGAAAAAAATATAAAGTATGAAGTTCAATTAGAAGCAGTTGTATAAAATTCTGAAACTAAGAAGTAATCAATAAATCAATTGAGCTCATTGAGGCAGTATATTGAAGCATTTGTACAAAGTGGTGTGTTGTTTGTGTGTGGCAGTATTAGATGCTCTGAGTTGGACATGGCTAGATAGTCTGCTGGGATCAGATCAGTCAATAAGCAAGATGATGCGGACAAGTGGAAGAGCATGCAGGTCAGTTCTGCTAAGCCGACAATCATTCTTGCCTCTGTGTTTAACACGCAAGAACGCTGCCATCTTTTCTATTGCACCCATCCACTTTAATTCTGAGCTATATTATTTGGATATATGACAGCTCACTGGCAATATTCCATCTCGCAAATCTCCCGTCTTCACTTAAACATCACATTTAAAGAAGCTTATATTAAAAACTTTGAAAAAGCATTAAAACTTTTAAGATGCCGTTTAATTATTTTGAGATTTTTTGAAACATTAAACTGTAATGGGAATGGTTTTGACTACATGGGCCATTAAACTGTTTATATAAAGTGGAGTGTCATCATGGAGGCTGGCATCTCTCAATGGACAGGAAGCAACAGGGTGTCTAAGATGCTTGTGTTGCATTTACTTTCAAGTTCGTTCTTGGTTACATCTCCTGGGAAAATGGAAATGTCAACAATATGCTCTTGTTGTGTTTGCTGATCCAGTTAAGTCAACTTTAATTTGAAACAAAGCAACTGAAATCTAAGCAAGCCCATGTAGTGAGAGGGTAGTGATTGGATTTGTAAACAGAACGGCAGGCACTCCAGGCTGGTGATGAGACCAGTGACAGCTGCAAACATTCCACAGATATCACCACGGTAACACTATCACATGGTCGACAAACACTGATCTCATTGGTCACCAAAGGACAATTGTTGTCATGGTAACCTGAATGTTCTTCAAAGAGACAGAAACAGGTTTTTGTTTTATTTCCATTTTGTATTAAAAATTTACAAAATAAATTCAAACCTAGCATTACATGGCAAGAACTTTGTATGAATAAGTGTATCATTTGAAGTATAATTTATTATCATACCAGTAAAACTTTGCATATCATAATCATAGATAACTGGCCTATATCAAAATAAATACACACTTTTTTGTTCATGCTATCTAGAAGATATTCCATGGTCTGTCTTTCCATATTTTGGATACCAGAAAGGCGATAATGAGATAATAACAAGATTTCTATGCACTTAATTATTTCAATCTTCACTGCAAGAAGCAAGGAAAGATTGGGAAAATAGGAAAATGAAGGACTTCATGTGTTTACAACCATCATTTGACAAATTGTCTCGATAATGTGTGCCTTCATAAATAAATGACAAATGCACTTTGGCTGACAAGATATCTATTGAAGCAGAAAGACAAGGCAGCTCTCATGACTAGGCCTGCAATAAAACTGATTCCTCAAAATGATATTACTAATGCACAAAATGATATTGCAATTCTTCTCGAGATAATTCAACCACAATCATGCTGCGTTATCACCAGCATCATGCATTTGTGCAATATTAGAATAAGGAATTGCGGTAAAATTCCTGACCAAATTGGTGAAGTGGGCCACGGCTCGGGAGGTGATATGACAGAGGGAATATTTTCCAACAGGATTCAATTTGAAGACCTGAGAGATTTTCTGCATGTGCAGCACTTAAAAAATGGACGGTTATGAAGATTGGTGAAGTATCACATGTGAACTGAAGCAAGTTTGAAAGATGTATTCAATTAGTGTATTAAATCACCAAGAAACTTGATTAAATCTGGTGAAATAAAGTTCGCATCGTTTCCACATTGCATATTTGATATTGGCGCTGAGTTTGCGGGTGAGAGGTGTGTTTGATAAGGAGCAGGGAATGATGGGAGAACAAGCGGTCATGATACACGTATACGAGCACAGCCATGCTGAGGCCATATTATATTATGTATTATTGCCGCTCGTTGCGCGCAAACATCTTGCGCCCCCCTTCCACACAGAACATGCTTCATTTCAGTGGTTGCCATAAGGGACCTGTATTAATCAGACTGTTTTCACGCCATCTAGGCAGAAGCTGAACACTAATTTGACCAGCTTGCTGCCTCAAGATTCCTGCTTATCCTCAACAAAATATGATGCATTCATCAAGTTGGAGGAATCCTGCATTTTGCGGCTGACTGGAGATGAACATGCTGCAGGGACCTACAAGCCTCAGCAAGCCAAGCATAATGAAGGTCCATCTACAGACACACAAAATGGTCGCCATGGCAATCCCAGACAAGCAGATTTCCCATGACTTTGTACAGGATCTACCACCAAGATAAATCATGTGTGTGAGAAATGAGTGGCCACCATCTCTGATTTGTAAGGCTCTTTTGCTGTTCAATTTGTAAGGCTTGGGAGGCCGGGTGAGGAGAGCTTTATGGCGGGGAGTAGCTGCATTCAAGGGCTGTGGAGATGAGACTTTTCTGCTGCTGTATCATTTCTGTGTAAGACATGATGAGCTAGATTCATCAGGTGAGTTATGAGGCATTGTGGAGGGCTGTCACATAAAGTGTGCCCCGCCCTGATCACTCTGGTCCTCTATTACCCACTTCTGCTTGATGAAATACTTCCACATCCCTTTGTCTTCATGCTTCTATGCCATTGTCTGTACCTATATCACCACCGCTTCTAGTGAAAGACTTTACCTGAGAGTCTATACAATGAGCTTTACAATTTGCGCAAGTCTCTGATGCAACTTGAAATGCGGGGAATGAGCACAGACTGTGGACAAATTATCATCACAAAGTCAAATGTAGATCTTGTGATTATTTAAAACCTTGTAATGCCATTGGTGTAAATTTCAAATTGGACTAAACTATCAAAATAGTTTTAAACCAGTTCATCTTTTTTCCAACTTGTGAATATTTTATCATCAAATCATTTTTTCCCTCGCAAATAATGTGAAGTGAACAGGTTAGCAAAATGACATAACAGAAAAAATGTGTTTACTTGAGATAATTCACTCAATGTGGGGTCTCTGTCATCAAAATGACAGGATAATAAGAAGAAAATAGATTCTGCATGTCTATCACACCAGTGCCTTATGGGCGCCCCCTGCTGTCAATGATGGAAATCAAAACCATATGCATATCTCAATTCTGCAATATTAAAACTTGTCATTTTTTGAGTGCTTATAACACATACTGATGCAGAGTGTCAGTTTAATACATATCACTGCCATCTTAAGTATAGAGAAAGACCTAGTCAGCTGCTCTAAATCCTATTCATGTTTGAAGTTTTTCATTTTACTTATTTTTTGTTTTAAAAAGTTTTTTTGTTTTAAAAAGTTTCTTTTTGCATAGAAATATATATAAAAAATACCATGAACATACACAAATATTATATCTTAACTTCATGCAGTACTCTCCATCAGGATATGTTGTAGTTTGCATTTTTATTTTTTTCCCCAGAGGGCATTGCTAACTGACCTATTTGGATGTGCCATGTGTGGGGCACATATATGTGTGGTTATGATGGTTGGAGTGTGTGGAGTGTGCAGTCTCTGGCCACGTGATCTCTCCCTGGCCACATGATCTCTACCACACAGCTGGCATCTGTTGCCTATATTACTTCATTTTACCATTGACCAAGTTAACTGTACTGAAATGATCAAAGAAATAATATGTCATGACAAAATGAGTAGTTGCTTAGGAGCAGATGTACTTTATCTCCTAGTGTACTTATGACTCTCCTCAGATTAAAAAACAGATTTGCACAGGGTGTTTAAAAAGAATATTTCACCCCTCATTAAAATCGTGAATAAAACTGATCAAATATGGAATGTAACCAATTCAATTTTCCTACCATTTTTGGATGTAAAATATGCTTTGTGATATTTTTGAAGATGTTTATAGCATTTTAGACACAGTTTATTGTTTATGGGTCATGTTGATATAATGAAATATTTTCGATGGCACAGTCTCTTCCTTTCAGTTTTCAAGTTGTTGTTGTAGATCTGGCTGAGATACTTCTGTTGCTATCAGCAGCACATTTTCTGCTGAGCAGTGCTCTGATGACCTAACAAGAGCTACTCAGGCTTGTTTGAGGGCCATATAATGTAATCATAATTATGTAACAGGGATGGTGTGGCCCACAAGGTCATTTGGTATATTTAGCTTCAGTTAATGAATGAGTGCATAGGTCACGGACAGTTTTACACATGGATGCCATCAAAAAGGGGTCACTATGTACTTATACTTATTGAAAAAATATATCATCAAACATGGTAGAAGCATATGTTAAACAAGTATTTGTTGGTGAAAGTGATGCAGGTGTTTGGATGGATGATTTGATTAAAACTGTTTAATACTTTGTGCCACACACAGCAGTTGCTAAATGTGAGATCACTGAATTAGGTAAGATTACTTTAGCATTAATCCAACACACTGCTGTATAATTTCTCTGCAGCAGCACTTATCTGTCCAAAAGGCCATCATCTCTTGGGACAAAATCAGTTTGAATACTTAAACCTGGTCCAGAATGTAGAACAAACCAGGTGCAGGTGTGAAGGAGGGATGGTTGATGGATGCAAATGGGAAAGATGTAGCCATTTGCAATATATAGGAGATGTGAAAGTTTTCCTTTTTCATAGAACTGGCTAAAGATAGTATATTAGCTCCAATTATATGCTGAAGAGGAGGTAACATTGAGTGGGAAGGATGAATACAGGAGTGGGCTTAATTTATAAAAATGCAGGTGGTAAATGGCAGGAAGACATGTTGCAGTTGGGGATAGCGGAGAGCTGTTATTGTAAATGGTGTGATGGTTTAGAGGGGGAGGCAACATCAGGCCACTTGTGCCAGCAGCATGCTGCCGGATAAATAAACTAAGACCCGTCCTGTTCCCTTCTGGACTGGCCTGACCTGCCAGTCATTTTGGGAACCCATACAATCGTGTTGCACCTGGATGCCAGTCAGTCCAGTCTCCACACAGTCCCGTATGAGTTCATCTGATTGCCAGTCCTTGTGAAACTTCAATACAGTTGCTCCAGAAGCTGATTAGATCTCAGTCCTTGTAGGACTTAATAATAATAATAATAAAATTTGTATAGCGCTTATACCAGATAATCTGTACAATCACTCTTCAAATTTATCTCACCTTGTCAGAACTTTATACAGTCACATGCTCACATGACCTTCCTGTTTTTCTGCAGAATTGTGAGTACTGACATGCTGATTGTCTCCAGACTTTTGAGTACTGACATGCTGTTTGTCTCCAGACCTTTGAGTACTGACATGCTGTTTTTCTGCAGACTTTTGAGTACTGACATGCTGTTTTTCTGCAGACTTGTGAGTACTGACATGCTGTTTTCCTGCAGACTTGTGAGTACTGACATGCTGTTTGTCTGCAGACTTTTGAGTACTGACATGCTGTTTTTCTGCAGACTTTTGAGTACTGATATGCTGTTTTTCTGCACACTGGGGCACTAAGGTTGCTCATGGGTTGTCCTTCTTTAAAGAAAGACCTACTCCCATGCCTTGCTCTCGCAAGCCTCCTACTTGAGGATCTATAAAGGCCGCTGTATGCTTGAGATCTCTAGCCTGTAGGCTTGTCTCCTTGGAGCAGATTTATTGAGGTGTCTGATCCAGCACAGAGGGATTGTTATGTCTTACTGCACCTGCAGTCATACCTATTTAACTGGAACACACTGGTGAACATAGGATCCTGTGTCCTGCAGGCACCCACACTCATATACTGCAGCTCAGCTGTCCTTGTAATTGACAGATGTTCTTGTTGAGATATCACAGGGCCTATTTGCCAAAGCTGTGTACTTTATACAAATACTTTCCTTCCAGTGTTTTAGAAGATATGTAGCATCATGCATGTACACTGTTTTTGTCCAAAAAAGCAATATTGAAACTATGTCAGATCATGCCTTCTGAAATGGGCTTTTTGCATCTTTTGATCAGGATGAATTGCGATCAGCCCTGATGAATATTCAAAGAGTAAGAAGGCACATAGTATTCTGATCACGTCTCAAGAAAGCTTCTGTTTGTGACTGTGTATAAAGTGTATAATTCAGCTCTACTGTGAATTTTAAATTTCCTTCTGTGTTATAACAGACTGTTACAAATATTTTGCCAACAAAGATGATGGAGTACATATTTGTACTGAACAATACATCCTGGCCATATGTTCAAAGTGGTCTGTTTTGACCAAAGTACTTCATAATTATGTCAAACTTTTTATCAGCCCATGTTGTTTGTCAAAATGGGCAAAATGAAATCTAAACATGCCACATCAAACCAAATGCAACCTTAACTCCAGAAATTATCTCTATATTTGTTTTCTTGACCCAAGCTACTATGATAAGAGCTGTTGCAAAAAAAATCATGTTTTGGCAAGAATCCATGCTGCTGGTAGCAAACAAACATCAGTCTCTTTGCACTTGTTACATGGGGCATCTCAATGATGGCAAGGGAACCAGGGATTTATCAACCATCAGGGTCTGGCAGGATTATGCAATATCAAAATGTTTGTAATCCACTACCTTAAATAAAGTGACCTTTTTCATTCCTTGTTATTCTGTGTGTGAGGGACATCTTTTTTATATGTATAACATGTCAAAGTCCTCATGAAAAAAGTCCTTCGATGTTACATGTCATATTACAGAAACTTGTACATGAAACATCTTAACATGAGAGAATTTTTAGCAAATAAATATTTATTTGAGATTGTAGGTTGTACATATGTCATGCATGTGGAGGCTAGGCTGTCACAGATATGTATATACATAACGTGTGTAATAGGAATGGTATAGAGGTCATAATGAGACAGAGTAAATGGAACGCTAATAAGTGCAGCTGATGGACAATTAGGTGAGCTTTGATGGCTGTGTGTGATAGCACCAGGGCACGATCTTAGCCCTGGGATCTGTTATGTCATAATGGGTCAGTGGATCATCCTCACAGGCATGGATTAAGATTAACTAATCCCTGATGGACACAGATAGCATGTCACTAATTGGCTGCAAATAGACAAATCCATATTGTCAGAGAATGCCTCAGGATATTCTTACACAATCATTTCTCTAACTTGGATACATTTTGATGTCTTATTCACAATATATGTGCACATGTTGCTTTTATAACATTGTTTCATAAACATAAATAATCGTTTTCAAGATTTTTTCAAGATATGTTAAAAGAGTATTACGAAGCATTTTAGGGTCCTTGTATGTGGCTTATCAAATGAGATAATAGGGTTGTCGCCAACGGGTCATATTTGACATTAAACACAAGGATGTTTTGGACACATAATTGATATGTTCTGTATGCCTGAAACTAAAATATTTTTATGTAAGGAGATTATTTCTTTACATGGTGTGCAGGGAAATCACTTTCCCAGAGGGTTATCAGGTTCTAAGATGGTGGTGCTGTGTATTTCAAAAGAGCAAGACTTTCAAGCTTTTTTCCTCCTCCATACCGCATTGCCGTGGTCATAGAGAGCTGCACAACATCATCAGAGGGATAAATGAATATCTGGGAGAGATGATCAAGAGGCCCTTGGTGGTGTCTGGCTGTGCCCTGCTGGACCAAGCCAAGCCTCTCTGCCGATCCTCTATGATCCTTGATTCCCTGTATATCACCCTACCCACACCCCTCGGGATTCCACCTCCCTGCTGTGCAGTGTCATTTGTAACTGTATATTGTTATATGTAGGGTGTGTTTGGTCCACCAAAGTGCAGGAGTCTGCTAGGAGAAGTGTCTCCTCCCCGCAGGGCGAGGCTAGGGGGCCTGCTGCGCCTTATCAGTTTAGGGGTCATTCTGTAGAGGGGTGAGAACAGGTGGAAATATCATGATGATTCACCAAGCGAACATTACATGATAACAAAGATATAGATAGTTTATATTGATATTTTATTGTTTTATAACAGCTCATCAATAAATGTTGAACTCTAAGAAAAACAACCATTAAGAATAATAAATGACCATAAAATAATGTAAAACTCAAGCCATTTTACAGCATTCAGCAATATTTGTCTGTTGTTCTGGTGATATGAGTAGAACAGAAAGTCAGCACGAGATGTAGGCTATGCTATAAATGATTCCAGATGTATGCCACATTTCGTGATACATATTTGCAAAAATAATTGTGCTAATTGGATAAACGGACATTTTAGTCCATAATGACTTACCCCATACTTCATAGCAATACATTAGCTTTATCTCGAAATAGAAATGTTAATATTTGTTTCTCTTCAGAGCAATGTTTTTGTATGTAGTTTAAGTGATATTAATTTAAGTAATTGGAGTCACAATAAGGTAACTTACAAAAGAAATCTGTAATCTTTAGATTAAAATGAAACTTTTATCTTTAAAATGTGTATTGAAGATGTGAATTTGAAATGCATGTATTTTGACAGAAGGTTAGGTTTGTTGTTGTATCATTTTACTGGACTTCGGCCTAATGCAAGCCTGAATGAGTAACGAATTGCTTCCTGCCACCCCCTCTGTCAGAAGTGGACTGACCCCCATCACTTGAAGTTGCGGAAGTTGACTTGCAGTGGGATGCAAACTTTCTGCAAGACACAAACAGTTATATCTCCCTGCAGCCTTAAGCACCGTGTGGAATGATTACTTGAGGGATACAGCCATTTACCACGAGTAGCTTTTAACAGGAATGCTTTGTCTTATTGTATTGTAGGTCTCGGAAGATGTAGTTCAACCATGGATATCTTCGCTCCACTTTTATAGTGATTTACTATAGGAAATCTGCAGATTATGATTGAGAAGGACTGAAATATTCATCACAGACTGCTTTAAACTGTAAGTATGTGCTCTTGATAAGTGAGAATATCAAATGATAATGTGACTATTAAAAACAACTATGTAGTGGCAATTAAATTGTTGATAGATTACATTTGGTCTGCCTGGATGTGAAATGTATAGGCGTGAGGTTTCAGTAGTTGGTATTATCAGATATAGGAATATTGGGGTTGTATGGGGGAGGTCAGGGCCTCCTGTCAAGTATGAGGGAGACCCCAGACTGGTGGGTCAGCACTGCAAACACACTGCAACCCAAGCCTGACAGCTGGTCCTGATAATAAGAGGCTCCGATAAACAAACTAGCCTGACCAGTCCACATAGATAAGGGATCAATCAGGACTAACATGACATGTAATAAGGCAGTCTCGGTACCCATGTTTGTTTGGGGGTAATGTAACACATATAATGTCAAATATATGATGAGAAACACAAATTGTTAGATATTGTGATGACAACCATTTTCAACCACAAACAAAAAGTTTGCAACTTCAATTTCCATTTTTTTTAAAGGAAATCATATCAAATGGAGGGATTTTCTGATTGGTTCTGGCTTTGTGCCCAGATTTTAAGCAGTTATGAAATATGATATCGCTAGAACTTGGAGTTAAATATTGTTAATAGCCGTAGATAATAATATATCTTTTAGACAATGTGGTTTGCACTCAGAAGATGAAGTTAATAGCTCAGTTATTGTGGGAAAAGTGTGTGTCATTTGAAAAATGAGATGGCGGTGTAATTGATGGGTTTTAAAAAAAAGAGTTGGGGGGGGGGGGGGGGGGTGGGTTTTGAGTGCAGGAAACTTGTGGATGATGTAGATGACAACTAATGATAGAAGATGTAACAGCGACACAAATATGTAAACATGTCCAAGTGGCAGCTGTTGTGGAGGGCTGAGAGGAATGACAGAGCCCTGCAGTGGAATTCTCCTTCAGATATAACTAACTGTGTGGTGTAGTTTACTGGTGTAACATGTCTACAAAGTGTCTGTAGGTGAGAGTGTCAGAACAGTCAGGTAAGTGGGCATCTGAAGTGTGCTTCAGCAGACTGGTGGCGTCCCATGTCTGACCAGTCCCCTCCTGCTTCACAGCCCACCTCTTTCCACCACATCCATCCTGCAGCCTCCCTAATGATCAGCGACATTCTGGCATGCAGGAATATGTCAGGAAATTACAAAGCACCCCCAGCCACCCATGTTATGGCCACATATATCAGAGGTAGGGATACAAGGCAGAAATCAGCCCCTTCCCGGGGACGAGGCAGGGAGGCTATACATCAGGTGGGGAGGGATATACTCTGCTTCCTTGATGAGGCATGCACCCGGGCTGGTGATGAGAGATACAAATGTAGACGGCCATGCATCATGATTACTCGGGCATCAGCACTCTACCTGTCCTCTGTGTCAGCTACACCCAGCCCCTTCCGGCAGATATCCTGGCAAACATCACACCTGATACCCCTCTCTGACAAAACTTATTAATTTTACACATCATGAGATACAGGGAATTTTGGGGGGAAATATTTGCATCATGCTTTTCCTTGAACAGCAGGATGCTGGCCCACCCAGCCACTGGACCTCTACCAGATCTAAGGGTCCAATATCTAGACTTGAAAAGTGCCCACGGTGATGACAGACGTTGCTTAAATCAAGATGCGTTTCTTGCAGAGTCCATATGGTGTGGCACGTTTGTTCTGACTTCAAGAAACTTAGCTTACTGAGCTGAAACGTAAAAAATCTCTGTAGAATCCATTGATGTTGTTTTGAATCGTCTTTTATCTGAGTTAAATGCCAATAAGCAGTGGAGTTAATTTAAGCCCAATGGGGCATAAGAGGGTTTGGATGGAAGGGTGTTATCCTAACGGGACCTTCTGTGTCAGACGCAGCCCAAGAAAACAAGAATTCAGGCTGGTTGCGATTCTCATCAGTTGTATAAACACATGCTAGTGTGCCTCCATGAGCAAAAATAACATTTACAATAGTGGGCCAAGTGTTGTTTACCTTAGATAACCACAAATATACCAGATGCATGCAACAAACTGCTCTTGTATGCACCCACCTCTCATTCACCACTTACAAAAGTGGATGACATTCACCATTAAGCTTTTCTCAAAATTGGCCCTGGTCTTCACACCTTTACTATATCATAGTACACTGCACTGCAAGACATCTCGTTGAAGATAAAACACACAAAAAAAAATGATGCCCATCTTTTTTATGTGTCTTGCACACAGTTCATGTGCTGTCATTCACACCTCAGCATCACAGTATGGAGCAGCAGTGTATATCCTGACCATGTGTGCAACAACTTCTGCAGTTCACACCCAGTTTCCGTATGGCAGGATTCTTTTTTGGGATGACGTCTGTCATCCGGGACAGTCTGCAGAGACTGTAGTGGTATGTGTAGGACCAGTGATGATGAGTGTACATTAGGTTGAGCACCTGGCAGGTGTGATATACCCCCCCCCCCCCTCCTGTAGCATAGATAAGACCAAGCCAGTTCCCCCTATCATATGCTGTAGATTGGCCACTGTCAAGCCCAGGGCATAAGTGGGGGGCCACAGTCCTAGCATACCTGATTTATGGAACCCCACATATCCAGTAAATAGTACACATGGTTGTACTCATCTCCATAACTTTTTTGAGGTACAAGGTCATAACCTATTGACCTTTTACTTGGTTACAAAATATCATTCCCCATCACATGTGATCTTTGATATTTTTGTTCAGTTCTTTGTTTGCTTAAGAATTATGATTCCGCAGCAATAGGTTACAAAGATAAGTTGTGCAAAGAGTGATTTACTGAGATAACATTTTTGAAGGATGAACAGGTTGTATTAGTCAATTGTTGATACATACCATAATATATGAAAATTTTCTATGCATTCTTGATTGAAGTAAGCATTTTTTATGATTTTCTCTTTAAACGAATCCATGGGTATTCTCAACAGTAGATCAAGATACGTTTTAGCACCACACAATAAACGGTGAACATGCTTTTCTCTGCTCCGTTTTGCCTGAGTGTGGTGCAGAACAAAGGGATCATCTTGAGTGACAGTAGGGCGTCATCTGAGACAGGCTCTCTGGCTGATCCTCGGTATGCTACATTTCTCTGGCACTGTCCAAGGCTCATTCAGCCAGTATTGAATCACTGCACAACCATGATAAAGGCATTGAAGTGCTTTGTTGTGAATCAGGGGATATTATAGTTAAACCCAAGACTTTTTTTGCATGTTCTTTGACAAAAGAATGATGTGTTAATCAAGTAAAAAATTGTTGTATTCAAAGTGCACAATATGAACATGTAGCCAAATTGTATGTAGAAAATGGCCATAGAGAGAAATTAGAATATTTTAAAATTCAACAAAAAAAAATGCTTTAACTCCAAATAAATTACAGTGAGAAGTAAGTTTGAAATAGTATTATCTGAGAGCAATATAACTCTTATTATTATTTATTATTGCTCTCAGGTATTATGTACCAAGATAAAACAACAGAACTTGAAAGTGTGAGAAGAAAAGTCAAGCCGTTTTTTGGTGGCGTCTGGATAACTTTGGAGGCGATAGTGAGAATATGCGGAATAACGCAAATGCTTTGCAGTAGATAGTTTATCTGTTGAGACCGGATGAGAATATAGAAGGTATCGCACATGATGGTTTGTGAAGTGAGCAGAAGGTAGTAATTGGAGTGTGGCTGTGGTGAATTCTGGCTGGTGTGCTGATTGGTGTTGAGGGATATGAATGAGAACAAATAAGTATTTGACATAGGTGCTCACACAGGATGAATTATGAGGAGAACAAATTAGTGTGGAGGGTCAGGCAGTGGCGAGAGGCCCTACTCATGCAACACACATATTAGTTTTCTCCTCTCCAGACAAAAACTGGTAGTAGCACTATATATCACACCTCCACCAGAGGGCACCAGCAGAGAAGGCCAGCACCAATAAGGTACTTCATCTGTGATACCATTGGCGTGGCAGTCACCACAATGTGAGCAGATTTGTAGCCTGTCGTATGGTCACTGCAACCTGCAGATATTCTTGTTGACCTCTTATATCAATCACACTGACCTTGTCCCACCAGAGTGATGACCTTGGCCCTCACACTCTATTTGACCGCATGCATTATTTTTTTCTCCCTCCATAAATTCAATGATTATTGGAGTGTGAAATGAGTGAATATATGACAAATTGTGTGTGTTGTGCAGTACGAAGTCCATCAGACAAGTTGGAAGCTTCTCATATTGGAGCTGTCGCCGATGTGCGACCACCTATATTGCAAATATGATGAATGGCCTCCATTTTCCTCCAATCTCTGTGGACAGCCTAACTCCCTGTGCTTCCACCAGGGGGAGAAGTGTGGATTAACCGGCTCCCAATGAAGGGCTATCACTCGGAGGATGTGTATTAAATTTTCATGCACCGCTTTGTGAGGGTGGGAGGGGATCATGCAGGAATATAGCCATGCAGGAGATTATGTCTGGTCATGCATTCAATCAGAACTGATCATGCTACAACTGTTGCTTGCCAAATATTAGTACAATATTTCCATCTATGAAGAAACTGTCAAAATAACCCGAGTTTCAAACCTACATTTATATATAAAATGAGCCTTATTGTATAATAACATGTTTACAAACCTTGTTTGTTTTTCTCAGAACCCCTGATACAAACACTTTGGAAGAACTGAAATATAAACATCTGTTTTTCTTTCTGAAATAAAGTTTTAAAAATCATGTTTAAACTTAATTGTATTAAACTGGCACATTGAAACTGTTTAACAGTACTTCTGAAAATCAAGTTAAATTTAACATTCATTAAAAAATCTTCATTAAAATATGAATAACCAATTGGAAAAGATGTAGTTATTTGCCATTTATGCCAAGGCCAGATTTTGAATTGAAGCTTTGTGCATCTTTGTGTCTTATTACGTTATCATACATAAAATAGGTAGATTTCAATTATAAATCTTTTTTCTTCATAGGAACTGGTTTCTCTCAAATTAGAAAAAGGACACAATAAGATAAGCACCTGTTCACATGCTTCCATCTCGCATGACGCCACATGATTCATACCAAGACCATCGCCATCTTGCACGAATCCTGGTCTGATCATATCCCTGCTTCATCTCATATTGGCATTCTGTCACAAGCAACACAGATGGTTTCAACCATGGAATAGATGACGGATATCGTTTCCATATAATTATCTTTAGTTTGGACACCAGGATCATGCTTGTATTTATCTAAACCAGGAAAAAATTTGTGTTTCAGGAACCAGGAATATTTCAACAATTATGATTATTTAAATCTAGGATATTTGAAAATATGCTATGTTTCAGGAACTTTTTATAATTATTTAATTCTAGGATATTTGAAAATATGTTAGATCTCTGCCTGACATGGACCATTTAAATGGGATTGTATTTTGATATTTCCAACAAAAGAGATATTTTCTTATATTTTAAGGGGATTATTTGAAAACTGAGAGGTTGGTAATCTAAGAGTGGATTTTCCTTATTTTAACTGAATGACTATGTATATTTGAGATGTAAAGCTTTTATTCTAATATCAGAAAATTGAGAAATAGATGAACATCTGTGTGGCCTAGGGTTACTTTCAAACTCTAATATGATATTAATGTGACATTTGACAGAAATTATGATGCGGAATGAAGAAATTGAATCAGAGGTAATTGTTATTATCATGATTGATTCATAATTATATCAATTTTGATAAGTCATGATATTATGATAAACATTTGAAAAATGAGCAAATCAATCAATGTTGATGTTGCATTTGGCTTAAGATATAAATTGAATGGTGAGTTCTGTGTTAAAACCAATTGCACTAAATTCTTTTAGATCAGAAAGAGTTCACAAAATAAGGAGTGGCGAACTCAAAATGTGTAAGTTTTACCACAAGGTGCAAAGCAGGGTAAAATGATCCATTTTCAAAGAGGACATTTTGGCTTGGTTGAAATGGTCAGATTTTTGGACAGATAGGAGTTAGTCAGCACAGTATCTTGATTACTAATGAGTCTATAATTACAGTAATCCCAAGCTGTGTGTGACAATAGTTGATGAGGAGTGGTGACCAGTCCAAGTGATCAGTTTATAGGCAGGGACCCAGACTATTGAATGGCTGAGAACTGTCATCATTGTGTTTTGACATGGGCATGTTTGGCAAGGCTGACAATTGTAGTCACAATTAGACATGAGTTTAGGGGGCCCAGCAATATTGGCCTGGTGAATTACCCAAATTATTTTGATGGGTTATAGAAGTGGCCTAATTGTGCATGGGAATGAGGGGTGCATGTTGATTGGCGACTGATTTGGGTTTGAAGTGAAGAGCGCCATCAAGTGGCAGAGCTGGTGCAGAGAGTATAATTGGGAACATTTTCAAGGATTGCTTTAGACAGATTGACTTGCACCTTCCCTGCGTACCTGACCCTTGCCTGCAGGGACCCGTGCACAAGATGCAATCTCTGCATATTCATGAACACATTAAAGATTAAAACCTGGAAAACGACTCTGATTTACTCCATCACTAATTCATAGTGCATTGTGATTAGCCTGTGATTCAATTGTGGACTTATGTAAGGGATCCCATCAGGAAGTTGACACTCATAATGAAAATGCAGAAATGATGCACCCCTCGCGGTTCTCACACAAAAGTGGACAAATGATGATTACTAGATGCCAAATATTAGGACACTTGTGGAGGAGATGAGACAGATTCCTATGAATGCACACTCCATCGTGGTGCTGTCACACTCAGCATCCTAGTTACCATAACAATACGTGGAGGGTGAGTTAGACTACTCTCACACACAAGTTAGCTGGACTCCAAATAAACAGCACAGTGCTGTGGGCATGACTCACAACATAAAGGTGTGAAACAGTGGTCAGAATGACAAAGTAAAGGAATGTCTCTCTGTCTCTCTCTGTCTGTCTCCTCAGAGAGGCCGGGGACATCAAGGCTGCAGGAGCTAGCAGGTTAACACAGTGAGCTGAAACAGGTGAACACAACACCCAAGTCCAAAAGAAAGTGCTGAAAAAGAGGTATTCAGAATTTAACTATTATATATGTAAGTTTCTTGCAAAGATGTGGTTCTATACATCCTTTATATCAGGACAGTGCTTACTTTATGGGAAGGCGAGTTTTTTTTTAAGTTGCCAGATTTAGCAGTAATCACCAGAATGCAAATGATTGGTAAGAGTGGCAGGTATCTTGGATTTTTTCCGACTGATAAGATTGCAAGGTTTTAAGATTTTGCAATTGTGAATAGTTTTATAACTTTGTAAAAAAAAAAGGCAGATCCTCACTTTGTTTCACCTTTGAAGTTACTTTTGACATTGTCCCATTGTATCCTGTTCTCTTAGTATCAAATTACTGCGACTTGTCAAGATTTTAGATTTTTTTGGGCATGGGTGACTTAGAAGATTGTTGATGAACCAGACAATGTGTCAAGGGCCTGGGAGCATATAAGAGGGACAGTCCCCTGTATGCCCTACAGGTGTAAGGGGACAGCAGGGTGTATCCATTTACCCTCATATGATAGAATATGATGCTAGGCCGATTGCAGCTCTTAGCATCAATGTCACTTTTTGCATGAATTGTAGTTGATTAGATCTTAAACTTTCAAATGATCAATGTAGAACCGGTATTTTATCTTTTCCGCAAAAGAAATATGTCCTTGTGATCAAGTTTGCTAGTTGAAAGACTGTAAAAGCTGATGGGGACAATGTCCATTTTATATGGAGAACCTCCCCATTTTCTTGTTGATTTTGTTTTGTGTGGACCCATATTTTCATAGAGGTGGCATTGTTAAAATTTATTTAAAATAGATAAGTAATTTCATCACTGAAATCAGTTGAATTAATTTTAAAATGAGACACTTGAATGGCATGCCTTTGGGGATGTTTTCACTGTGAACAACAGGTAATCTTGATTAAGAAGTCCACTAAAAAGAAGAGAAGTCAATGGTGTTTCATGGTCCGTGAACGCATAGATTTGTATAGGGTAGTGCATCTCCTATTCACGACTTCAGGCTGCCCATTTAGAAAGAAAGGACCTAATTATAGAATCCGAAACATAAACAGCTTGCTGTTCAAAGTTTGTCTTTGTCAAGTTTAATTGAGTTTAAATACCAGAGATGGGAGAAGTTATCCCCTTTGAAGGCATTAGTTGTAGACAATATTTTATGTGACAGAATACCTTTTTGTCTCAAGGATAAGAGTTTGTGCAGATTTTTATCAAGAATTGTCTCCAGTATAAAAGGAGTATAACACTTTGGTTAGACAATTTTGTGCTGATATGCATCATGTTAGTTCCCCACTATAGGGTATGCATTAACACAAAGCTTGGGGTAGATGTGAAGGAGTGCGGTCTCTGGTCAGGTCAAGGGGCTTGTTATGTCATCCTAGGCCACTGCAACAATGTGGCAAGTCTTTCACTAGCTGGACCTTGGGCCAATTAGGGTGTCCACCGAGAGCCCAGATCAAATGTCGGCACAATAACAACAGTCTCTTGACCACACCACTGTGCCCCTTCCCGGTAACAAAAGCCTTGACCTTGACAATAAGTTGTGTGTTGTTAGCTTGGAGCCGGAGATGGAAAGTGTGGTTTGTTAGCCAGCATAAGTGGGATGTAACATAGGTGCTTTGTCACGGTGACAGAGTGCAAGATTGAGCTGCAGATGATTGCGGTTGCAAACTATCCTGCACAGGAGGACAGGACATATTGCAGGTGAGAGACAGCAAGACATAGGAAGATGGGTGGCCTGTCACATGCAGACAAAACACCAGGGGGATTGTTGGAAACTTGCTGTCTCACATTGTTTGAAATTGAATATTGCCTTATTTGTCGTACCAGGACGTGTCTTTACTTTTAAAGTAATACAAACATAAGGTAACAACTGAGATATTTCATACTGAGATACTTCAATCTTCCTCGTATGATAATTCTTTCCGGTACTTTAATCTTTGATTTGATTATGAGGGATGCTGTCAATTTGAAAAAAAATATATATATTAATTGGTACAATGACATAAAAGGAATTTCGTCAATAGATTAGATTGTATTTACATTCTTTATGTCATTATCACTCTATTTGAATTTTGTACTTTTTGGCAAGTATGGGTCTCAGTGTAAGATCAAATTTACATTTTGGTGGGATAGATTAGATATTTCCATTCTAAATTGAATCATATTTGGGAAGTACTGAAACGTCATGTTAAAGATACAGCTTGGAAATATCAAAGATTCAGTTAATTCAATAAGCAGGGGCTGATAAATATGACAAGACCCCTTCCAACCTTGAGCAAGTGTGAGTTAGAAGCTTGACAGCCAGTCATGCAACTCAAGGCTCCTTAGCACAGCAACGATTGTCTTGCAGCCATTTGGCTGACCAATTTGCAAGTCAAATTAATCATATTAGAGGCAGTTATGGATCAAAGTCCTGCTTCAATTATGTAATGAATGCGAGACGAGAGGCGTGTAGTAGAGACATCACAGATTCATGCCCCGCTTCTCTCACCATCCTTCTCTCACCATCCTCGTACAGTTTACAGAATTAAGCTAAGAGCTTGCAGGGAAATGGGTAATTTGCAGAGCACAGATAACATTTTGGTCTAAGTGAATTTGCTCATCTCTGTTAGTGACTTGCAACCAGGCAATAGCATCATTTAGGGTCCAGGTATATGTTTGAAGAATGCAGTCATAAGATTAAGTTGTAGATTTGATGTGGATACTCAAAATTAAAGCAGTAACTGTCCATAGACTTGATGCTACTCCATGAGCTCAGTTAACTTTAGCAGTAAATTATAGATGAAGAAATCTTGCTTTAATGTATTTTTCAATATGGTTTTTATTGGTATTTGCGCTCGGTTGCTTATCTTGAAAAAAGGGAAGTCTGCTAGCAGTTGTACATAACATATCTGTGTTTTTTTATGATTTATTCATTTACCATGAAACATAATATTTTCTTTGGTAAATTTGTTTAAATTGTACAAAAAAGTTATTTTATACCTTATTGTTAACAAATCAAGAAACTAAATATTTAATTTATAAAGCACCAACTGTTCTGCATTTCCACTGTTTCGAAATGTCCGACACCTTTATTTGAAAATAATAATTAAAAAATAGCTTTGGAAGATATTGTCAGAATGTGATATCGATCATCTAGAATAACCGTTTGGATTATATATTTTCAGATAATCGTGATGAACGAATGCTGGTAGTCAACATGAGTGGCAGTTATGTGTCATTGTTAGGTGCTGATACTGAGGCACACAAACCACTAGGTGGCGCTAGTGGAGGAGGAGGGCGTCTCTGTTCCCGGGTGACACGGGGAAAGCTGGTGGCAGGACTATTGGTCATTCTGACTGCGACAACAATGCTGATGTTTAGATGTCTGCAGCCATCGTTCCTGCAGAACCACTTCATCTGCTGTAATGGCAAACTGCTGGCCAGCAGTGACATCTACACCGCGGTGGACGAGGATGAGGATGGCATCGTCGACCACATACGCTACAAACACACAAAGAGGCGCCTGCCCCAATGCCTCATCATCGGCGTGAGGAAGGGCGGAACCAGAGCTCTCATCGAGTTCCTCAACCTCCATCCCAGCATCCAAGCACAGAAAAAAGAAATGCATTTTTTTGATCATGATGAGAATTACTCTATGGGTCTGGAATGGTACCGGAAGAAGATGCCATATTCTTTCCCAGACCAGATCACCATAGAAAAGACTCCGGGGTACTTTGTGGAAGAAAAAGCACCAGAGAGGGTCTATGCCCTAAATCGGACGATAAAATTAATAATTGTCGTCAGGGACCCCACAGATCGTGCTATTTCAGACTATATGCAAATACACACGAATAGATTAGAAAAGAACAAATTCCATGAATCCTTTGAAGAACTTGTGATAGACTCAGAAACTGGAGAAGTGAGGCGCTCTTACAATGCCATAAGGCGTTCTATATACCACAGACACATGGAACACTGGCTAAAGTGGTTCCCACTCGACCAGTTTCACTTTGTCAGTGGTGAGAATCTGGTGAAAAATCCATGGGAGGAGTTGTACAAAGTCGAGGATTTCATCGGAATTGAACACAAACTGTCCGCTAACAATTTCTTCTACAACGAGACCAGGGGCTTCTACTGTCTCATCAAGGAACCTTCTGGAAAGGAAAAGTGTCTTGCAAAAAGCAAAGGACGAAAGCACCCAGAAGTCAGTCCCATTGTGATTCGTAAACTCCATGAGTTTTTCCGGCCACACAGTACCAAGTTTTATGAGTTAGTTGGTAGGGATTTTGGATGGCCCTGAGTTTTTGCTCATCAAAGTATTCATTCGTATGCAACCATGGTGCTGAGATGCATGCTGGCCAGATTGTTTGTAAGAGAAGATGGGTGGATTAAATCATATATCAAGCCTTTTTAATCCAAGATATAATTTTAATCATTTTAAATTATTGGAAGTTAAAGCAAAATTAAGTGCAATGAATACTAGTGAGCAACTATAAATAAAACAAACTTATAATGGGTTAAATTAGTATATCAGGTAAAATATCTACCGGTAACTATTATTTGTAGTTAAAATGCAAAGAATCACAATATTTGTGCAAAGAATACCAGTATTCAATTTTAAGATTAAAGATATGTTGCTGGAAATGAAGCTGATTGGTTCTTTGCAAAGAATTTACCTTAGTGTCCAGAGATAATTGAATTTCTTATATTTTCATCATACACCACTGCCATTTACAGAGCAATTGTTGCATTCCATTTCTTCAAAGATGATGAAAGGTTACAGGTAGTTGTTAAAAATAATGTCGTCAAAGTAAACATGAACACAGGCTGTCATTGCCCGAATACCTCTATAGAATACTTGTATCTCAAAAAGTGTCGGAAATAGCTCAGGGAAATAAATCTTCATAAGTTTAATTTCTCAAATATGACATACACAAATTACTGTTTTCTCCTCAAATATACCACTTTTAAAGATTATTCATGAACAGAAAATTCGGTTTGGAACTTGAAAACCAGGTGGTCAAAAACATGACGGTTTGGATCTGATTGGACAAGAAAATCGAGAATCCTTAGAAAACAGCTTTGATAGACTGTGTAGGCAAACCAGGTACTTATTGCAAGTTGTCTACATTATTTGGTAATTATGTCCCTGCCAGAAATATACCACTCTTGTTCTCTATGGCTTCTCACTTATCAGTATATGTTATTTTGCTGAAAAACAAGCTGATTGGTTCTTTATAAAAAAAAATATAGGGTTTGTTATAACATTTATCCACAAAGTAACAGTTTGGCTAGTGCTCTAGCCTTGAATTATATATTTGCATAAAACAATTTGTATGGCTCAGATGAATTAATATTTTTTTTTCTAAGTGACTTAACTCCCAGGAGAAAGATCCTGCACAAGAAGTATGTGGAAGACAGAGGGCAGCACTTTACATTGTTGTTGGCGATCACAATTGAATTCTTTGTCGAATCCTTCGACATTTTAGTGATCCAGGGGTTCCTTAGGTGCCAAAAACTGCCAAAGTGGTTGCTCACAGGCATACCAAATAATATTTCTAGACTTTGACCCCATCTAGATAATATCATTATTATATTATAATAAAAATGATAAAACACAGGAAGATGTCATTTGTGATTTCTTTATGTATATATTTAATATATGAGGACTTCATGAACTAAGCCATGGTCCTGCCTGTCCAGATATGGGCTTACAGTATGGTATACTTGGTTACCTCACATGATTCATGTACAATCAATAAGTAAACCCAAGACATCCTTCAATATTATGGAAATCAATACTGATGTCAAGTGCAATCAAATAATACTGTACGTCAGTATTTTTATTTTTTAAATCGGAAATCAGCTTATGTTTTATCATGATTTTTAACTATGGATATCTTATATATTTGGAATATTTTAACAAGTTATGTTATATTAAATATATTGGAATACAATATTTGTATTTGTATATAAAGTTGTTAATGTGCACTTCTACATGTTCAAAATAGTGATGCCACTTGATGAAATGAGGAAACCTTGTCACAGTTATTAAACCAAATGTATATATTTGTAAATATGCACAGTAATTATTAGCGTAAATGTACATGTGAATAAGCGAGACCTTGTCCCAGCCTAAATTCCCCAAATCCTTGTTGGGCAATATCTTTTTTTCTTAATTCTGTACTAACAACCAATTCTTGCCTATAGAACACAGAAAGAAAGACAAAAATGTATATTTATATCCATTGTAATAGCTATAAAAAAATCATGAATTTGAAAGCTTTCATGGGAGTTTAATATTTGATGGTATCCTCATGTAAAATATTGCTAGATCAATATTGTGTTGTTGGCACATTGTTCTCAGATAACATGATGGGTTCATGTGTTGTGCATACACTACAATTTTATTCCATTGTAAAACAGGCTTGCGACGATTATATTGGTCCCTCTTCTTTTTAAACAATCTTAAAATTAATAAAAAAATCCACAACTAAGTCCAAAACATAATTGCAACAGAAAAGTACTACTTTAAACTTATGCTGGTTCTAGAAGAAAGTATTCCAAATATCTTTAATTTAAATCCAACATTTATGATTGAAACCATAAAACTTGTTTTTATGTGTACTCATTTATTTGTATATAACCAATAATAAGATCTATCTGTATTGTTTTTGTACATATATTTTTGTTTTTGTAAATGTCTTCCATATTTAGTGTACATTGTATGCAAGATATTGTGAAAGCATGTGTGGTGCCACCTATGAATGAATATATTGGTACTACAGGACCAAAAAATTGCTTATTGCAGCTATGTATTTAACAGATTAATTGATCATATTGATCATAATATGAAAATACACAGGCTACATTGAACAAATGTCAATTGTACAGTGTTTGAAATGTAATAAAGAAATTAAAATAACAATAGATGGCTCTTATGAAAATGACGCATTATCACACGTGACTTCATAGTCCCAAATAGACTAGTCTAGCTTCTGAAATGATGACATCCTAAAATAAAAACTCCATGACTAGATCAGATATGGTATTTTTGTTGTAATCTAGACATGTCATCCATGGTGTTGTAATTCTGATCACGAGGTAAAGTTCAAACATAATCACATAATGGGTCTATCTGAGCACATGGCACCTAGGTCCTAAGTCTACATATAATTGCATCAGAAGAATTTGTCCAAACATAATCATATTCAGAGTCTTTTGAGTCTTTTGACCTAGGCAAAGCATAATCATGTCCGGGTTCTTTCTGAATGAGACATCCAGGGCCCCACTAACCTAAACCTTTTAATTAATGTGACATCCAGGGTCCCACAAACATTTGCTAATCATAATCACATCCAGTTACCCATGTGACATCAAGGGTCCCATGGGCCCAGGCCAAACAATTATACTCAGGTACTTAATGTGACATCAAGGGTCCCATGGGCCCAGGCCAAACAATTATACCCAGGTACTTGATGCGACATCAAGGGTCCCATGGGCCCAGGCTAAACAATTATACCCAGGTACTTGATGCGACATCAAGGGTCCCATGGGCCCAGGCCAAACAATTATACCCAGGTACTTAATGTGACATCAAGGGCCCCATGGACATTTATACCCAGGAACTTAATGTAAAATGTAAAACTCTCTGAAAGCAGTTGAAAATAAGTTTTGAACTTTACTCACTGAATATTACAGTACACTGCAGTTTAAACAAATACACAGGTCAAAGAAGTATTTAGGTAACACGTTTATATAATTAGACAAAAGTAATTAGATTTCTTCACTTCCATTATAATAGCCAGTGTTTCAACATAAGAAAAGAAATATCGGTACATGTAAACTTATGAAACATTGATAACGAAGCAGAACAATATCCAGCAACTGTACAGACACCCTGGGACAGACACTTCCTTTGTAATAGAAATTTACATAACACAAAACGATTTGTACCAAATGACTAGTTTTAAAAACTGCTGTTATGGTTTTTGTTTGGTTACATATTAATGTAACCAAACATCTTAATATGTTCAGTATGTCACCTGAACATGAGAAAATAAACATGAGAAAATTACAAATACAATGCACCCAATGTAGGTTTCATTTGTCTGCCACTAGGTGTCACTCATACAGTTCTTACTGCACTCTTAAATTGATGTATCTCCAAATAAGTCTCAGTCATAGTAATAATTTCTCTCAAAATTTCAAAACACGCTGATTTAATCTGATTTAATATACTTAAGCACTTTAAGAAAACCTAATAACCTATATTGCATACCTTAATAGAAGATATGTACACACAAACTGTTGTGTGAATATGGGTGGCTGTCTGATCTGTACATTCACTCCCACTGGAAGAGCACTCTTGGTAATAAGGTGCCCTTGTGATTATCATAACTGTTAATCAATAAGATATTTCAAGAGATCTCTCTTTTTATGTGATGCCTACTTTTGATCTCAACTTTTTAAGATAACAGTTGACATTGAGGGAAATCAATCCACAAATAGGCAAGCAATATAAAGTTGGAAACAAAACATTTTTTCATTAAAATTTGGACAAACACCTCCAAATCTCTGCTATTTAAAAACATAGACTATTGGCCTATGGGCTGACTATTGGCCTATGGGCTGACCATTGCTTTTATGAAATGTTCCTGCAAATGCCTACAAATTGCCTCATAAATGATGAGCAGATTTGAGCCAATCATAATACACATAATATATTTAATACCTTATTTTGATTCTTGTTGGCTGACATTTTTCATGTTATTTAAAATGGCAGCCGCCGTGACAACCGAGTGATAGCTTTTAGATTTTCCAAAGGCATAATTAAATGGAAAAATTATGAGCCTAATGTAAAATAGATAGAATTGGTCCCCTGAAAATACAACATCTTACAAAGATCAAGGTTGGTGGACAGACAGAATGATAGAAACAATATCCCCCCCCCCCCACTGCAAAAAAGTGAAATGTTAAATGTTCAGCCCAGTAATTGTATAATCTTAGCAATAATGTAATTTGGACACAAATTCTTTCTTTTTTTCCGAAAAACTAATACTTCTTGTGATTTAATTTGTACAGGGGCAGAGGTTGGTTGAGAGATTCAAAATAACTTACAAGCTAGCTTTCTTTGCAGCAAGAAATTACCGGTAAGCGTTTATTGGTATGATATATAAAAAACTTGTCAGAATGTTAATTAAATTCTTGCGAGTTGCTATTTTAAATCCAATATGATCAGTCACCTCTACGAGTCTTAAACTAAGGCTAAAATATGATTGCAAGAAAGAGGCATTGGATGTTCCAGATATCATATATTTTCAACAGATTATCCTTACTTTTTCCAAAATAATAAAATATCATATTCAGTTCTTGGCAAACAAAATGGCAACAAAAGCCTGTACATTAACAAATAAATATAAATAAAGGGGGTGTGTATTTAGGTAACACATGAAAGGAAAGGCATTTATCTACATGTGTTTTCATCAACATATAAGCTTTTCCCAATCTCTATACATGAACTTAATTCAATATTTTATCCTTAACAAAATATTACTCAACCTAAAGAGAATCTCAATAATTATGCACCAAATCATATCAATTAAAAATTAAAATATTGACAATTAGTCATTTATGTGAGTGTCGCTTATACACTTTGAATGTTATTGAATATATGTTAATTAATATTGATAACAACACCATTTGATAACACATCAAATAGACAATCTAAAGTGAGGAATGTATCACTTAGGAACTATTAGTATTCATACCCACAGCACTCAAAGGTGTTCAAAAGCAAAATTTGCAAAGGAGGAACACCAATATATCAAAGTATTATATACCGTAAATGATGGAATCATGACACCCATACAAAAAGCAACAAATGTTTGAACATCACAGCAAAACAAATCACAAAATTTGTCTGTTAATATTGAAAACTGCCCTTTGGTTCACTATATACCAGTACATATTATCCACAGCACTCAAAGCATATCATTTACTGCAATGTCTTTCCATTACAATGGCATTTGCCTCATTGTCTTTAAAGATAATTTAATCGGTTTAAACAAAGTGAAATCTTTGGGTTATTACAACAAATTTTCTGTTGTTTTGACAAGTTTTTTTTTCTCAAGAATATCAAAATCATTTTGGAATTAAGCCTTCAATCTTTTGAGTATACACTATGAGGGGTTTGCATAAAACATTTAAAAAGATACTCATTCATATTAGAAGTTGGTTTTTAAAGCTTTGCACAATGAGTTCAATTCTGATCTCATAATTGTAATAACAATGGAGAATAAAACATCTCAAAAATAGTGCTCAGCTTAACAGATATTTTGGGGGAAAATGAAAGATCAAAATATTTGTTATTTAAATAATGACCCTTTTCACTCCTGGGCTTGAAATGTATGTACCATGTTATTCAGCATCACCAAATATTTTTTATAATATCCTACAGTCAGTCTAAATTGGTAAATTGGATTCCTGATATGTGAGAGGTCCCCAAGAATTACAACTATAAGATTATCTTTCTCATGACAATACTCCTTTGAGGGCTACAAAGTCTTGGAGCTTGACTGGAATGGGAAGTTGGGATGATTTTTTGGCAATATGGCATCTAAGATACTTTCTCACAGCCCAACAGCAGAGAGACTGAAGAGGTGCTGGATCCTGCACACATGTCAGGACCCAGTCACACAGCTCCCTCTGCTGGCACAAAGCTACTGGTAGGTGGCGCTGCCTCAGCCACAACTCCTTTTGCAGATTACATCCAGCGGAGACAAGCAAGTGAAGGTATTCCTTCTGGGCTCGCACTGTGGCAATGTACAAAGCTGTGTGTCCTGCATTGCTCTGTACACTCACATCGGCCCCCATGTCTATTAAATACTTGCTAACATCATATTTGTTTCGCCAAACTGACTCAAAGAATGGTGTGAAACCATTTATGTTTTTCGCCTCAATGTCAGCACCATTTTCAATAAGCATTGCAATGATGGTGAGATTGCCAGAGTCTACTGCGATGTGTAGAGCTGACTCCTCGTCCCTGGTCTGTTGATTGACGTCTGCACCGGATACCAGGAACATATTGACCAGATCAGGGTGTCCGTAACACGTGGCAGCATGCAGACATGCCCACCCATCACGGTCAGCTCGGTTTATCTCAGCACCGCAGCTCAGCAGGTATTTACAGGTGGCTATATGTCCCAGGTAGGTGGCGGCATGCAGTGGTGTGAATCCATCTTTCTGAGCAAAGTTAACCGTGGCTCCATGCCTGATGAGGTACTCTGAGACACATACCCAGCCGCTGGTGGCTGCCCAGTGCAGTGGCGTGCGACCATCGGCATCTCCTACGTTGATGTCCACTCCCATCTGCATCAGTTGATGGACCACGTCCAGATGGCCCTTGGCAGCAGCCAGATGTATTGGCTGGCGTTGCCACATGGAATCTGATGGATCAGCCAGATGAGGGTCGCATCCAGCTGCCAACAAGAGTTTGACCATCCCTGTGTGTCCCTCCTGTGCTGCGACACACAGAGCTCTCCTGCCATGATGAGGTTCATTGGATCTCGTACCTGACTCCAGTAACTCCTTTACTTTATCTACTTCATTCTGTGCCACAGCATGCAATAGATTTAGTCCTGGCTGGTCCTCCAGCTCTAGAGTAGTTTTGGGAGTTGACATTTTGTTTAAAATTTGCACTTCCCAAAATATTGCCACAGACCATTGACTCCAATAACTGTAGTCCTGAAAGTCAAAATACCTCATATTAACAGTTGCTTTACATTTATTCCATTCAATGTGGAAAAACAACCAAAGTATTAAATCAAGTAAATATCTTTCTTTATATTTAGAAAATAGTGTTACTGTCATAAATCATAATCTCACTTTATTATTCAATATCTTGTGTAAAACTACCACTAAAAGTTGGTATGAGTTGACAATTTTTATCTTTGCCCTATACTTAAAATACTCACTTTGGACTATACAGTACATTGATTTACCGGGTAAATAATTATCTCAAATTTCACTTAAATGATAAGTACATGATGTTTTATGTTATTTACTTCTGAGAAATGCTTTTAGAATTTTGTTGTTATATATGATTATTATGTACAAAGATAAATTTTTTAATCTGAATTAATCTTTTACCAACAACACAGGTAAAGCACCTGTTTATATTCTTATGTTAAAGCTGGCTCTCATCTCTCAAAAAAAAAGAACTGAATCTAGCTCACCAAGCTGAGTTAATAAGCCACCAAAATATGAAACCTATTCAAAGAAAGAGTAATCTCTATGAGAAGTTGGAAACGTTTGATATTACTTCAAAAGATAGAAAATTACGAACTGGGCCATATAGCTTCATTATAGATTTAAAAAATACTGTGGACCAATTCTTAAAAAGCCCAAGTGTAAAGAATAATATATATGCCTTCATCTCCAAGCCCAACTTTTTCAAGTGTACATGGGAATAATTAGAATAATTGATCCTAGATACTATTCAAACATGACTCAAGTGAGCATAAGATGCCAAAGATGGATAAGTGATCTTTGAAGATGCTCATTGAGATTGGCACTATCCTTACATGTAAATGAAATGTCAGCATTGACGCATTGAAAGGTAAATTGTTGAAAAGAGGATATATGACATGTTGTCATAAAATGTCCTGGACTTATCCTTCTTTAAGCCTCACTAATCTATGGTTTCAAATAGTTCACACTCGTATCTGTCTCTATAAGACCTTGTTCTTTTTATGATAGCTTTTTAAAATATCTTTCAAATGTTTATTGTAATCTGCAAGCCTCAGCACTCAACTCATTCAAATTTGTTATCAAATAAATATGATCCTTCATATTTTTACTAGATGACTACTTGTATGTAGTGAGCTCCCTCCAGGTAATCTTCCCTAGATGGAGACAGCCCGGGGAGACCATACAGTGGGGAGACAGTCTCTCTAAAAGTCATGGTGGCTTGAGGCATGACATTTCACTCCACAAGATGGATGCTGTTTGGATTGAACAAAACTGTAAATACACGCATGCAGTTGTGAAGCTTTGTGGAGGTGAGTATTTTGGTGCATAAAGCAGGCAAGTGGCAGTATGTGTATGCCAGAGATAGCCCTGTCCTGTAAACCCTCCATCTCACCACCAGCGTTCAGAAGGTGGTGGCAGCAAGATCTACCACTGCCTGACAGATCGAATTTCAAACAAATGTTTCCTGACCAAAAAAATCACAATTTACAAACCTTTGAATAAATTCGTGATCACAACATCTTATTTCCTTCGTATGCTACCTCGGTTGTGGTTAAATTCCCACTTGGAAGAAATAGTTTGACAAAACGTAGCAAACATTCTGATGTGTTTTGATTTGGCTCTTGTGAATCCGTTCGAACAGACTTTGTTCAACAGACTGTGTTTTACTCTTTTCTGAAGCCACACTTTATTCTGTATTATCGCCCCGTGACAGCATTGTTGTGATTTTTGTAGAAAAGTAATTGCATCAGTTTACTGCTGGTTCTAAGTTTGGAACACAATAATATTGGTAAGAGTTGCAATTTCTTTCAGTAAATGACAAATTAAAAGAATTAACAGGAGTGTAAATTAACAGTAAACCTGCCCAAATATTTTGACACCAGCTGGAATGCATGAATCAATGATGAATGTCAATAGTGAAAAGTGAATTTATATTTTATGTTTTGGAAACTAGATTATGACATAAGAGGAAAGAGACATGTACAAGGGTGGTGGTAGGGTATTAATCAGAATCCATAAACGATGCCTGTCAGACTCTTTAGTTTAAGCCTTAAGGAGGATAGTCTAAAATTGACTGAACTTATCTAGACCAATTGACACATTAAATATAGAGGAGTTGTGCAGTTAAGGATCTGATAAAGTTGTAGAGTTCAGTTATGTACTTTTAATGGTTAAAAAACAACAACATGGAGATCGGTGATCAACCTGGAGGTCAGCAACAACATGGAGATCGGCGAAAACAACACATCGGAATTGAACAAACAAAATCAGAAATGCACAAAAACTCTAAAATCTAATCATTACAAAAAAAAACAAGATGGTAACCTTCAATTGCGCTATGGACTCAACTTGCCTGTTTGAGAAGGGAACGTTTGAGAAGGGACTGCAAACGTTGTCGACCTCGTCTTCTGGATACTTTGCCATTTTCACTTGCCTGTTTGAGAAGTTTCTATAACTGCATATATAAAGATGGCAGTGAGTAAACATTGCAGGACATGTTTGGCCAAAACCACTCATATCTCACTATAAAATCAATCACATAATGTGGAAAATATTTCTTATCATTCTTTTTGTAGAGTAAATTACAGGATTACAGATCCTAAATCTCATCGCTTCATTTGATATAGCAGTAGTAAGGATGGAGTTCCAGGCAGTGATCCTGGCAGCAGGGCGCGGGTCACGTATGACTGACCTCACAGCCTCCACACCAAAGGCCCTGCTCACAGTGGCTAATATGCCTATGATATGGTATCCAACCAAAATGCTTCAAAATGCTGGTTTTGAAGGTAAAATCAATCAGAATTATTGCTGATTTTATATAAAGGAAACAGAATAACATTTGATGTTATTGTTCTCTTAAAGAACAGAAGAGATGCATTTTAATTTTTATGAACATATACATGTATTTCTCTTTCAGAGGCTATTGTGATAGTGCAGAAATCTCACCAGTCTGACATACAGAAGGCTTTGGATAACATTATTGATATCAAGATGAGACTTGACTTTGTTGCTATACCTTCCAATGAAGACTGGGGAACTGCTGACAGTCTTAGGCACATTAAAGATAGAATTAAAGTAAGTTTTGATGCATTAATTTAATGTATGAAAAGTCTCTGTTTTTTTGGGGAAAACGAATAAAGGAGATTTTCATTGATGTGGAATGTTTTCAGCTCTATTGACATTTGTCTGGACATAAAAAAATATATTTTTAAAATATGAATCTCCTCTGTTTATAAATGTGAGTGATATATACATCTTTCAGTCTATTATCTTTGGAGTAACACTAATGCTCCACGTGCATCACAATTAATATCTTGTTTTATTACAAATATGTATATGGACTTTGATCATTTCAGGCAGATGTTTTGGTGGTAAGCTGTGATCTCATCACTGATTTGGCATTACATAAGATAGCAGATTTGCACCGCACCCAGGATGCCACCCTCACCATGCTACTAGCTCCCCTACCTAACACCTCAGATACACCAGCACCAGGCAGCAAAGCCAGCAAAAAACTAGGTCATTGCATTTATAGTATTTTATTCTTTAACCTCGGGTTAAAATTTCTCAATATATTGTGACTTCATAAACTATAAAGATCTAGATTTGAAGTACAACAAATGTCTTCAGAATTATGTTCTTTCTTAAAGTTACATGATTTCTTTTGCAGAGAGAGATATTGTTGGATTAGATGGGAACAAAAAGAGTAGAGTTCTCTTCTTTTCTTCGGAAGCAGATTTTGAGGAAACAATCTCCTTCAAGAAGTCACTCTTTAAAAAGTAGTAAACTGTTACCCTTATGGGCACCAAAATCAAAATTATGACTTGGTCCTGCTTCCCATTTTGTGGGAAGGATTTTGGTTCCACTAATTAAATGCTTTTATCACGTATATTATAGAAAATGAGATATATATTTTTAAATACAAATATTTCATCCCATGTTGTGTAAATGTGTCAATCCTGAAAAGAATTGATGCCCATGCCTAAAATTGCATAAAGTTTGCATGTAGAAATCTGCAATTACATGTTTGATATATTTCTTTGGTTAAAATCTAATTTGTTAGTCATAATAATAATTTCAGATGTCAGTTAATAATATCAGAATTAACCATCCAAATATGTGAAACTTTGTAGACATCCATGCATGACAGTGAAAAGTCGAATGATGGATGGACATTTATATCTAATGAAGAGATGGGTTCTTGATCTTCTAACTCAAGACAGGTGGGTATCAGATTCTTTGTAAATGTTCAAATATCACCTTGCACTTTCTTATATCGTTTTGTGCTTTGTGTTGTAAAACCCTTGTTTTGGTTAAATTTAGGTCTATATCAACAATTCGGGGAGAGTTAGTGCCATATCTTGTGAGGCAACAGTTCAGTCAGAAGACAGACATAGACACATCAAACGTAGACTCTTCAGTGATGTCTGTTGACACCAGACTAGGTCAGTAAAGTCACAACTGTATATAAATAATATTTGTATGGTTATATTTAAATGTTATTCCACAGACAGAACTTGTTCTTTTTATCAATTTTAGTTTTGCAAAAAAAGGATTTTAGTATAATTTTACCATGTATTGCATAATGTCACATACGCACATAATTCCCACCAGAGGGCAGCAAGTGATGGTGGTAAGTGTGATACCCAACATTCTCCCTGCTTTATGCAACAGGTGTGCATGGTCTGACAGAGGATGATGAGTTGATGCAGATGGTGAAGGAGAGGTCTTCCTATCGCTACAGCAGAGATACTGGCGACTCTGGGGTGCAGTGCTATGCCTACATGTACTCTGAAGGATGCTGTATACGTGCAAACACCTTGGTCACATATTGTGAGGCCAACAAGCAGGTAGAGATGCCCAGAAGGAGTTTGATTATCTAACGATTCCTGTTCTCTTCCTATTTGTCAAAAATATAACTGTGTGCACAAAAGAAAATATCGCAAAAAAAGGGGAAATAATCAGCATTTTTAGAACAATATTGCTGCTTGTAAAATGGTGAAGTAAAGATAACTTATGTAGTATAATTGATCATCTGCATTATATTTTATACAAGACTGGTACTTCTTAAACTTTGATAGATACCAAGAAGGATAGAGACATTTGCCGGGAACCAAGAAATGCCTTTAGTCCATCCCACAGCCACAACACGACCAAAATCTCAGGTCAGTACAGATGTTTTCACCTGATACAAGCGTGACATTGACATGTAGTGCATTTTTATCAAGTTCTTTGCAAAGTTACTTTTTGTAAACATTGAAGTATGAGAGAAACAATAATAGATAAGAATAGCTAAAATTATATTCTATATCATTTCACAAGTTAAAAAGATTGTATTTCAGGTTGGGCCAGATAGCATGCTGGGTGAAGGGTCATCACTAGCGGAGAAGGCTGGAATTAAATGGTCTGTGATTGGTCGGCATTGCACCATTGGACAAAAAGTCAAGGTCACAAATTCTGTCATCATGGATCATGTCACAATCCAGGAAGGGTGAGACTAAAATGTTTAACTCTGCTTGTCTGGATTGATTTTAGGATCAAAACCTATTTCTAGTGTATTAAACTAAAGCATAAAGAATATCAATATTAATATTATGGAAATAAAGACAGAGGCTGCAAGGTTATTTAAGATCAAAATGCTTCAATCCAAGAAATGTGAAAAATGTTGAATTAAATTGATTACAAATAGCAAGAACAGATTTTCTTGTGCTATTATTAGCTAAAATATTTCAAATTGTTCCATGTTCAGATGGACATAAGTACAAACTTCTTTTTTCAATACAAAAACAGGTCAGTACTAAGCGGATGTATAGTTTGTCAGAATGCCCACGTGGGAGAGAAATGCGAGATGAAGGATTGCCTCGTTGGCAACTCACAAAATGTTATGTCTATGGGTAGGTGCCACTTTTATTGTTTAAGTTATCCAGCTATTTTATACAATCCTATCTAATGTTGCTCTTATGTGCAAATAAATAATGAATGCAAGTTTGCTTATTTTCACTGAAAATTATGAAAATGTTTAATTTTAATGGTTTAATAAGAGACAAATCTTTTTTTCCCACACAGGTAAATTCACCAATGAAGTGATTGTGGATGTGGATCGTATGATGGAGATTTAGTGACAAGGAATTATTAATTTACCAAAAATCTCAAATGGAATTTAATTTATATCTATGGATCAGCTTATATGACTGTCATTCACCAGACATTTTGTCCTAATTCTGTCATGCTTGAATATTAAAGAAGAAAAAGGAGCCCTCCTTTAATATACACGATTTACTCTCATTTATCTGTCAGCCTTTGAGGTGCTTTGTGACAAATGTTTTAAGTTTACCTGGACTGGAGGAAATAAAATATAATCTTATCCCGTCACACCAGATCATGGCAATTTGATGTCAGCAAAACTTGTTTATTACTTTATTTTGATTTATTGTGTCAAGGAAAATAAAAGGTTGATAATAAAATGTTTTATTTTAAAGTAATCAACATTTTAATTGAGGAAAAAGCCATTGTTTAAGCATAAGAATCAAGCTTCTTCCTTTCTGTAGTAGATATGTTAAAACACAATAAAAAAAAAAAGATTCATTCTTACACTTTATCAGCTCAAGGATAGGATACGCAGAATCAGTTTTCCAAACCAGAAAAATGAAGAAACTTTGTTAAATAAAACGTTTTATTTTATTGTCATCGACCGTCTTTCAGGCCTTGTGTATAACTATGTATATACCAGTAATAAACATTAATTACAGAAGAAAAAAACTTTTTTTTTTTTATTTATTCTTGAAAATTGCAGATGGCTGGTAAAGTTTGTTTTAAATATATCCCTGTCTTGTACAGCATTTGGACATAAAAATGTGAGCTAAATGCCAGTGCTGACAATAATGTTGCAATGCAGTAGATTCCCTACAAACATGCAAACCCCAATATGCCCTCATGTGCTCTATGTATTCTTCAGGTATTTTCAGTTTATTTTGGACATAAGTCACAAAGTTGCAATTAATTTATGCATACCAAAATTAGATCTACATTATATGTGTTCTTTTAACAGTAAACATTTTAACAGAAAATGCAGACCAAACTTGTGCCAATATGTCATTTTTCCTGACAGGTTAAGACTATTGTGCCCAATCATTTGCATATTTTTGTGATGCAATGTGCACAATGAGTCTTTGGCATGTCTGACGTGTGATTCAGATTTAGGTAAATGTTTTGTACATGTTATCAATGGCCTAATTTACAAAATATCAGCCTAAATGCACTAAAGTTCTTAAAAGAGTTGTACATAATTAAAAAAAAAAATACTTGCAACAAAATCTGGCCATATGTATTTATATCACTGTAAATAATATGTATGCAAATATGTATGCAAATAAATGGCAATCCATTTTATGTGTGCAAATTAATAGGTTGATTCTTTATTTAATAACAATAGATAAAATAACAAAATTAAAATTACCGTAAGGTATTAAGCTTTTATTTTAAATAAAATTACAATTTTATTTAATACATCTGTCATTATTTTGTTTGAAAAACATGTACATTATTTTTAAAATACCTAAATTCATATTTTATATAAAGGAACCAATAGATTGGATTTGCATCATGTCTTCACCTGTCTTAAGAACTTGTTATCCCATAAAAGTCTTGTATCTATTGATCATCAACTGATCACAAGGAACAATGTTTCTGGATATAACATACTTGTTTATAATTAAAAACATTTACTAACTGGCTCCTCTGTTATTTAGATTATAATACATAATTCCTCTGTTGTAAGGTCCACTTATAAAATTGTATATATATTTTTTCTACATTCAGACATTTAATTTTCCAGCCAGAATCTGTGCTCCTTTGAAGTCCATTTTGGAGAGTGATTTTGTCACTGGCTCCAGTTGTTTTTTTACCTCCTTTGTCACAAATTCATCTCCCACCTCCAATAATCTGCAAATTAACAACAAATTGGCTTTTAGAATTTTGACAAAATTAATATCCCTTATGCTGATAGATACAAAATCTTACCTTTTTTCTGCAGAATGATTACACCCCTTTCAACAAAAATGGCCTTTAACATTTTGCTCAGTCTTTAAAAGTCATATGACAAGAATTTTTTTAAGTGGTAAATCTTTAGATTTCATACCTCTGAGAAACATCTGACAATTTTTTCTGCAGTCTGATGTTTAGTTTAGCTATAATCCAAGATCTTTGAACCCCCAGGGTAATTAACCTACTCCCTTGACCTAGAACTGGGTCAGCAGGCTGCCTACGTCATTGCGCCCCGCATGCATCTCCTGCACACATATTCCTCCTATGTCTGTACATGTATAACACCTGATGTCCTTACTTCTACACAAATAACATCCATTGAAAATATGATTAATGGCAAAACTTAAGGCTGTAAAATAGAGACTTGCATTTACAGCTCCCATCCCACAATCCCTACTTTAATTGAAGAAAATAAGCAAACATGACTTAATTGGGTATAGTGTCTGAAATATGGCCTGCTCTACTTTTATCAGTTTCAAGACACTTATTAGCTAGCCCAAAACATCATGGAATGAAGTTTAAGGGTTTTCAAACTGTAAATGGAACATTGAGATGACACTTTTAAAATATCTATGAATTATTTTTAGTTGATATTTCCATATTTTTTTACACTGAAAATTTATTTATTTATTTGTTAACCAATGACCAGTAACAATATCAATTGGTTGAATATTATTCATATTCAGTAATGTTGAGCTAAACTTCGCATGACATAATTGAAAAAAAAAGTTTTGAAAGCATTCGACACATATTTTTAGATCTGTTTCATTGCTGGAAATTATTTTGACTTCTAAATTTTGAGGTCTGGTTATATATTATTTATGCATTGCAGTTGTATTTCAATGGCCATTTGAAATGTTTAGTTTGGTATTTTTTAATGTCTGTCATTGCGTGTCAGTGGGTACCCAACTAAATCATATATCAGTATTTATATTCAAACAGACAAAGGAATTTTGAATGAAAATAGAAATTCTGTAAAAATGATACTAAACTTTGAGATTTCAACATTTCTTTCTCAACAAGGAAATGACTTTGACCATAATGTTATGATAAAGAGTAGTTCAGTCCCTTGAGGGATCTGAATAATCTCAATAGGCAGATGTAAGTTTGCCAAACCCAACTGGGAGGCTGGTTGTATTCCTGTCTTCCCCATCACTACAGGCAGAATCCAAGTGACTATGATGTGAAACATGATCTGACCTACTATCCACATGTGCTAATTAGGCCACCAGTGGTTCAAAGATGTCATCAACACTCTTGTTATTACTTATAAATTACAATCCCTCCAGACTTTCACTGGCTTGGAGTGGTTTGTTTTGAACATGAAGGGCGAACATTCGTCACTTCCGGCAAAATCTCAGCAGCCCTGATTTGACCCACATAAAAAGGGGCGTGTCCAGCAAATCACTTTGATCCACTATAATTCTGTACTCCATTTATAAAAATGTGTAAAACATGTTGAAATGCAATGTCCATGTATTGTAATATATTATGGCTCAATATAAACATTTTCACAATTTTCTTGTCATGTGACTTTTAAGGGTAAAGAACATGATTTATGAGAATTATCTGAGTTTTTAATATTTTTCCACGAAAATGAGCACTTAATCATTAGGAGTATTTAAAAGGTAAATAAGTACTTAACTAGAAAATGAATACTTTATGAGTACATAATTCATACTTTACTAGTAAGCCAGGTACTCACGTTACAAGAGTAAAGCATCCCCGGTTACAGGCTGCCCAAGACTTCAGTCTGCCTTCCTCCAAAGTCTCCAATAACAGTTTAGAGAACAACACTGGAATAATAATAATAAAAAACATTCAATTTTATCTAATACTGAATATTAATTCCAAGGTAATTTTTTCTCTTCACCTTTTGAAATATCCCTGTTGAAGCCTCACAGTCCCTTCCACAAACTATCAAATACTGTGCAAAGCCTAAAAAACCCTTGGCTTTGTATTTGACCTGCGATCTTGTAAAAGAAGGACGCAGTCAGTCATAATAACTATAGCACAAAATCATGATAATGTCAACAAATTATCAGCAAAGTTGAAAAAAAATAACATTTGATTGCTCATTTAGTGAAGTGATTTCTGCCATCCTAAGCAAACATCTTCTACATAACATTCATAAACATGTACATAAGTAAAAATGGGTGTCAAATAGAATAAATAAATTTCAGAAATAGTTATGGTTTGTTTTTTTTCTCCAATATCTCACCATCTTTTCCATCTTTGACTCTCTGTTGGTCATTAAGGATGAGTCGTTTGAGAGTGATGTGTCCTGCAGGATGTTCTACCATGTGAAAGTTCTCCAGGCTCCCAGCCACAAATGGTTCCCCTGCCACTTTACACACTGCTCTCATAGCTTCACTGGGATCCTCTGCTCAAATCACAACATTTTAACAAGTTTTAATGCTAAATATATTCTTCACACAACTTAAATTTGACAATTGACACAAAGACTATGGGCTCATCTCAGTTTAGTATTTAAACCTGCATTAAAAAGTTAATTTTTGACCCCTCAAAAAAAAAAGTAAAATAAAGAAAAAAAAAGAGAAAATAGAGAAAAAAATTCCATAAAATTTAGCATTCAAGGACAATCAAGACACAAAAATTATGGAAATGATAGAGCTTTCCTCCATGAAAACTATATTTTATATATGATGATATATGTCGTTATATTTTTAATATGCACCAATGTGACATATTTGGCAGTTACCTTTGACATGTGTGAGAATAGTCATCAGGGGCAAGATGGCAGCACTGTTCATGACAATCTCGCGGGTGTGCTCAGCGATGTAACGTAATAACGGCCCAGACACCACTTGTAACAACTCCCCACGTCGCACTGCAGGGTCCTTCTTACTAAAAACATCAACGTTCAAACACTATTTAAAATAACTCTATCTTTAACGATCAAACAAAGAAAAAGGATAAAAAAATATACAATGCTAAGCATGGTTGTAAGAATACATGTTAACTTAATTTGTGAGAGGAGGACACCCTCGTCCATTCATGTTTGATCAGCCAAGATGCTCCAATGTTACCATTGTGTCGCAAATAGGTAGAAATGACAAACATAACAGATCACAGGAAGGAAAGCTTTCTAATGCTGAAATGTCTCAATGCCCCCTGGTGACCTTGACATATTATATCAGATTTTTACATCAAAATTACACATTCCCATTAAAGTACATAGCTCAATCAGACCTAAAGAAAACTGCCTTTGTATGTTCTTAAGAATTGCCACTACAATGATCATAAAGAATGATGCACTCTTCCTTGCACAAAAAGGCAAAATGACTTTTTGCAAGTATTCTAACATGTTATCAATAGTATGTTACTTTGAATAGCATCCTGAATAGCAAGGTATGATTTATAGCAGGTATTACAGTGACTTACACTAATTCATAAAAAAACACGTATGTGTCTATTTCATACAGGGCCTGCCGACTTTATTTCATCTGTCATTGAAAGTACAGGTTGATTGTGGAATGTCCATGCTGATTATTGGATGTGAGGAGGTCTTAATGAATTCATTTGAGTGAGAATCTCCCTCAAGGAATCTAAGAATTATTTCAGCAACTGGCATCTGGCACAAATCTTTGGCATCTGTGAGAGGTTTGTCTGACTAATGGGCATATCTCAAAAGAAAAATGGCTCGTAGAGCTTTGCATTAAACTCAAAGACGTCAGCAAAATGGACTAAAAATGCACTGTTTCCAGAAATACCACACACTGCCCATTATATTTCAGCTACAACTCAGGTAGAACTTGATTCCCGGCGACAGATTTTAAGGAAGCCATGCTCCTTTCAATTCCTTGCAAGGCTTGTCAGAAAAATTCTTTCTTGCTTCTTTATCTCAGCATTAATTTGCCATTGTTTACGACTTTGCATAAGGAGGTGAAAGTGGGTCAGTTTTTTCATAGTAGTGACAGCTGCAATCTGAAACTCCGCAATGTTGTGGTGTTTCTGTGGTCACATGATGTTTCTCCCTTTTTGTAGTCACGTCATCAAGCTTAATGTTGGCAGAAAAACTGAAGGACACTGCAGAAAATGCAGGTTTTTATTTGAAACATTATGACTGGGAAAAGTGGTGAGGCATTTAGTAACTATAAACAGTTTATCGTTGATAATCAAGTTTAATCATTTTAAAACTGATTTGGCACATGGATCTGTAAAAACTGAGAAAAATACAATTTTCAAGTCAATTTTACTGATGTCTTTGGGTTTAAGAACAGAAAAGTTCATCTCAACATCAAATATACCCAACATTATGATTTCTTTTTTGATTTACTGTTTCAGCATTAATGCTGTCTGACTCAAAATGACAATTTGAAGTTTTGAATTATTTGGCTGTGCCTTCAACACATTTGCTGCACCTATACATTCTAGTATCTCACAATCTGTTAAAAAATGGATGCTGATGTAAAAAGATTAAGTCTCTCTTTCAAAATCATGTATATATCTCTCAATCTTTCCTAAATAACTTATTCTGAAAGATAGAGAGCAGATTAAAATCTGAAATTCCCAATACTGATGAAAATGATTATTTGAATTCTCCATTTATCAATATATTTCCTAGTTTCAGGATTATTTTTTTTCTATGGTGGGGCAAAGAGGTGTCAAAAGAATACTAATAGTAATAGACTTGCATAGACTTCTTTGTTAAATGATTGTGTATCAGCAGCAAAATATAAGTTTTTCACAGATAATTAATAATCATATCAATGTTTAATAGAAATTTGTCATGTATATAATTGACAAATTGGATCTGCAAATGCCAAATAAACAAAAAACTACAAAAATATTAATGCTTAATATATATATTGATATACATATATATTTATTACCTTTTGTGATTATAGGCAAGATATATGCCATAAGTAGGTGATTACATCCCATTGTTTTCATGGTTTCTATTGATAATAAAAATGTGTTCACTCCCTAAAAAGGCAATATGCTCTTTTTACAAATTTTACAAAGCATATATCCATGTCCCTTGAGTGCAGGACAGTCTCGGAATGGTTCTATGTTTGGATTGCTTTGTTTCAATATGCTTGTTCTATTCTATGGTTGGCGTTTCACTTTGGTCTTTTCTATAATTGGGGTGATTATGTTCCATTCTGAGGCATATACTTTTCCAGGATAGAAAGATGCTCTTTTTACAGACAAATGCGAGAAACATGCCGACACCTTGCAGACCAGAGAGAATATTGAAAGTGATCCAGATCCCTTCATTGCCAGTCCAGTAGCCAATGAAACCAAACAACCAGCCAAATCCAAGCAAGGAACTGATCTTGACATGCAGAAACACCTCAGTGATGCTTGACCTTCTCCTCACAGAAGACAATTCCTTTGACACTTTATGGCTATAGTGCACAGCCAATGAGAACAAAGCCACATTAATCCCCATGACCACACCAATGGGAGCAATAAACCCATACAACAGATGATCCCTTCCAGTTATCCAGCAAACTTCTACCCCTCCATAGCCAAAGTCATAATCAAAGGCAGACATACTGAGGCAAATGGCAACAAAAATAAGAGGCACCCCCCAAGCAATGCCAACATAGGCTTCCAATCGGTAGACTTGAAATCTAGACTTAAATTTGTATTTAAATAAACACATTAAATCAAAAGCTAGTATGCTTGTCCATAAGAAAGCTACCAACCATGCATAATGCTGCAGAACTGCAAATATTTTACAGATTGTTTTATTCCATAAAAAGAAAGTGTTGCACTGAAACATCAACTGAGATGCAAACAAAATGAAGCAAAGGTTAAGAATGGTCCTGCCTGGGACTGTTTTAAGGGAGGGGATAGTCATGTAAGTTATTATTGTCACCAACAGTGAAACTAAAGATAAACTTATACAAATCAAAGAAATAAATGCCTTTATTCCCACATACTTGTTGTGATTTTTAACAAACAGTTTGTGGACTTCCCTTTTACAGATAACAATGCCACCAGTGACATGGAAATGACCAGAAATATCTAAAGATAAAGCAGAGATATTCATCATGGATGTGTTCACAAAGGTTGTTTCACAGTCCAGGAATAGGGGTTCACATGTTAGAGTTAATTGAATTTTTGGAATTCTTTTGTATAGTTCTGCAGAAGACCTGTTTGCATTAAATCTAAAGAGGACAGCCTGAAACTTTAGACCTTGAGAATTGCCTGTTTCAGTATTGCGAACATAATATGATCTTCTGAGAGAAGAAGCATTTACTCTAGTCTCAAGCTGACTGCATTTATTGATGGCCAATTCACCATATAAACACGAAACTCCAGTGAATGGGTCAAAGTTTAACATGTAAATATTTGGAAGAACTTTCAAATCTTTCATAATGTCAAACAATACATACCTGTTAATGGCAATATCAAGGTATGGAAACTCTATTCCAGTAAACAATCTGTGTAATTTACATAAAAATATAAGACATGTGGAGTTGTTAAATTCAAGTTCTGCTGAGAGAAATGGCATAGCAGACATGCTTACATTAGAGCAAGGGCTAGATGCTAACCATTTGACCATTAAAATGAACTTCAATCTTAAAATAATTCGTTCAATTATATGCATCACATGCTCTGCATCTATTACATCCTGAGAGTATACCAAGATGAGAGTGAATGCAGGTGCAGTGCCATCTAGTGGCTGTGGTATTGGCTGGAAATCCCAGCATGCCCCATCCCAAAATGCCTCATGGTTACCACACTCTTGCACCTCAGTACAAAATCCCTTTGAAATTAAATAATATGTACCTTTTGGACAATAGATCTGTTGAGCATACTCAATTTGGATATGATCATGCTCTGACCTGTGTTGAAACAGAATGGTCAAACCTAAAAGGTGGCGATGGAATTCGGTATATTTCACTGGGAAATGACTACACCCCAGCAAATGCTGTGAAGCTCCCGAGCACACTGCACAGTGGGGGTTCTTGTAGACAGAGGGTGTTCCTTTCACTGTTATTGGCATATTATAGGAAAACTGGCCATTTACAAAAGAGCAAAGCTGTGTGCATGTACTGTTGAGCTCACATGACACAACATATTTCTTACACTGAAACCTTAGCAAAATCATTTGCTCAAAGAACAAATCCTTGTCCAACACCACCTTAATTGTGCAATGTTTTCTGGCAAAAAGACTGAATGGCTGAGTTCCCTGCGTTGCAAAGAGAGAAAGAGAGGTTAAGGTAGACAAAGAACACCTCATGAATAACTTCAGCCTGGTAGCTTCATGTAAGCTTGCATTATGATCATTGCAAATAAGACAATATACATTCCTATACAGGTTACCTTTGTAATATAAGGGAATGTCTTGGGAAATATTATATGGCAGATTAGATTTATCTTCACACAGTAACCCAGTGTCATCAATGGGCCGGTCCCTTTTACATTGGGTCACCATTGTTAACTTGTAAATACATTCAGTACCACTACTAATATAAAATTCATTACTGTCTCTGAGTTTTTGAAGTGTTTCCAACATATCATATTCAAATTCAGAACTGCCCTTATTATTTTTTGCCTGCTTCTTTTTCTTTGGTCCCGAAAGACAAAAATAAGCATAGTCAAGACAACAGTCACCATGGAGAACACAAAAATGGTCACAGAAACACATCTTATCCATCTTATCCAGTTTCCCACATCTATCTCTACAACTGGCAGCTCCACATTTATCTTTAACTCTAAATGTTGTACAATTTTTAAACTTGCTTCGTATTTTTTTATCAGTTGTCCTGTTGAAATGAGGCTGATGATCTGTTGTTTTAAATGTATTCTTTGTCTTTGAAGCTGACCATCTTTTTTCTTTATTGAATTCAATATTTTGAAAAGTTCCTTTTTTGCTATAATTTCCTAAGGTTTCTATGTTGCCCTTATTCATATTTTTTATTGTATGAAAATGGTTATCTCTATCCTTTTTATTTGCATTAGTTGTGTTCCTATCTGTTGTCTTGATATCATAGTCTTTTTTCTTGATATTAATGTCTTTGTTCTCAATATTAGACTTTTCATCTTGGATATCTTTTCTCTTTATAACAGGGTTGTCTTTCTGCTCAATGCATTTTTTATCTTCATTGCATTTGTCTTCCTCAAGGATATCTATTACTTTGACTTTAGCATCATGTGCCTCTGGGATGTCATTTACCTTGACTTTAGTGCTATTTCCTTTGAGGATGCTTTTTACATTGGCCTTATGCTGGTCTTTATCTAGGTTGTCCTTTTTCTTGATTTTGGAGCTGTCTTCCATAAATATGCCTTTCTTCTTAAAATTAATGTTCTCTTCCTCAAAACCTTTTTTATTCTTGGTATTTATGTTGTCTCTCTCTGGGATGCCCTTTCTTCTTGACCCCTGTTCTCTTTGGATAGCCCTTCCATTCATATCAAAATTGCTTTTGTCATCTTCTTGAATACCTTTTTTCTCTAGGTTCAAATTGTCTCCCTCTTCCTCTCGAGTGCCCCTTTTCTTGACCTTGATGCAGTTTTCTTCTGCATTGCACTTTTCCTTAAATTTAGAGATTTTTTCCTCTGGGATTTTTTTCCTTTTGACATTGCTGCCAATCTCTGGGACATCATTCTTCTTGAATTTCTGTTGCTGTTCATCTGAGACTTTAAGATAATGTTTGTTGCTCTCCGATTTGATATGATTGCCAGTTTCTAAACTAGGCTTAATGGTGTTGTTCTGTGCAGGAAATATATGGATTCTCACTGCTATAATGGTCATAATCAGCACATTAATGTGCAATAACCTCACCTCAATCATGACCTAACTCGGCTCATACTTAAAATCCAATTGATCTGAACAATGTCTTCATTGTGACACAGGTTGGACAATGCATTCTACTTTTATATACGTATACACGTATATGAATACTATATATATATATATATATATATATATATATATATATATATATATATATATATATATATATATATATATATATATATATATATATATATATATATATATATATATATATATATATATATATATATATATATATATATATATATATATATATATATATATATATATATATATATATATATATATATATATATATATATATATATATATATATATATATATATATATATATATATATATATATATATATATATATATATATATATATATATATATATATATATATATATATATATATATATATATCTTGAAATTTGCATCAAATTTACAGAGGTAATTATTTCAACATGAAATTTGGTATTAGGATGTGGCATTTCTTATCCTATTACTGATATCCTGTGCAGACGTATCCAAGTGGATGTAAGATAGACATGGCTAACTGATTAACTGGGAACTTGCCCACAACTTGCAAACTTTACTTCCAAGTGAACTTATTTAGTTTGACTGGAGTTTATTCAAATTAAAGTATGATGGCAGACAATACATTTTTATAAAGTTATAAAGTTTAAATAAAGTTTATACACAGTACATAAGAATTTAAAGCAAATAATTTATCATAAACAAGCAGTGTGTCACTATTAATGTCTCCCATAATGATAACTTGTGACCTGGTCACATGGGGCACTGAGAACATTAAACCTCCATGTGACCTGAGGAAGTGACCATCCTGGATCAACCAGGACCTAAACCTCCATGTGACCTAGGGAAGCCACCATCCTGGATCAACCAGGACCTAAACCTCCATGTGACCTAGGGAAGCCACCATCCTGGATCAACCAGGACCTAAACCTCCATGTGACCTAGGGAAGCCACCATCCTGGATCAACCAGGACCTAAACCTCCATGTGACCTAGGGAAGCCACCATCCTGGATCAACCAGGACCTAAACCTCCATGTGACCTAGGGAAGCTACCATCCTGGATCGACCAGGACCTAAACCTCCATGTGACCTGGGGAAGCTACCATCCTGGATCGACCAGGACCTAAACCTCCATGTGACCTGAGGAAGCCACCATCCTGGATCAACCAGGACCTAAACCTCCATGTGACCTGAGGAAGTGACCATCCTGGATCAACCAGGACCTAAACCTCCATGTGACCTAGGGAAGCCACCATCCTGGATCAACCAGGACCTAAACCTCCATGTGACCTGGGGAAGCTACCATCCTGGATCGACCAGGACCTAAACCTCCATGTGACCTAGGGAAGCCACCATCCTGGATCAACCAGGACCTAAACCTCCATGTGACCTGAGGAAGTGACCATCCTGGATCAACCAGGACCTAAACCTCCATGTGACCTAGGGAAGCCACCATCCTGGATCAACCAGGACCTAAACCTCCATATGACCTGGGAAAGCCACCATCCTTGATCGACCAGGACCTAAACCTCCATGTGACCTGAGGCTGAGGAAGCCACCATCCTGGATCGACCAGGACCTAAACCTCCATGTGACCTGAGGAAGCACCATTATCCCCATTATTTCCACATATACACAACTAAGTCATGGGCCCTAGACACTCTACCAGGCATTTGATAAATTGGTGGTTGTGAAATAGTATCAAATGCCAGGTTTTAGACACATTTTGAAAGAAAGTATCAAAATCTTTACTGAGAGTATGAAATGTGTAGATTCAGCAGGCATGTCAAATTTGTTTCTGTAACTGAAATGCATTTACATATATTTCACCACATATGGCCCTTGAGCTATGGGAGCTAAAAAATGAAAATGAAAATTATATTTCATTATTTAAGATCTTTACTTATATTTACTTATAAAAACTTGTGTGCTGCTTGGGCCGCAGAAGCTTACTAGGTCACCTATATGCAAGACAAGCTTGATGAATTTGTTTAATAAAGAATAAAGAGTGGAGAGGACTAGGCACCCTTAATGAGAAATGTGAGGATATATTTATTAGCATGATTTACCTGGTTAGATTGTTGTCTCCTTGTTCTAATACCTTGACAATATCAGGGCAGAAGTGGAGTGGATCTCTTGGGGACAGCAGATAAAGTATCACCTTACGACCATGCTGGTCTGTCATAACATCACTTAATGATTTCACCATTTCCTGTCATGATAGGAAAATCATATATTCCACATTTGTTCAAAATATCAGTTCTTATTCACTATAATTCTGTTTTACTCTTCACTTTTAATTCAAATACTTTTTCTACTTTTCTGCAGTCGTTATTTGTAACATTCTAAATGAGAAACTGATGTCCAGAAGAAAATATGATAGTTAATGTAATTACTATATATTGGGCATAAAACAACAACTTGTATTGCCTTGGTTTTAAAACGAGGCACCAATGCATTTTCAATAGGTAAATGTCGGGGCAACAATGTAGGTGTGTGATAATGAAAAAAATCCTACCTCTAATATAGCTTTGGAAACAAGCTTGGTATCATCTACCACATCAAACAAAGCCAGCAGTACCAAATGTCCGTAGTCTTCCTTGCATACTTTCACAACATATGTTTTCATAGATTTGATAATAACCTTACGATCCTATAAAAAATATTTAAAAAATAACATTTTTAAATATTATACCTTCTGAAGAGCTTGATTTCTCCAATGCCATAGTCTAAAATTTATCAAGCCTATTGACCTTCTCCAGAGTGCATCCCTGGGGTAGGAAGAAAATGAAAGGAGGAACCATAAACAAATATCTCACCTTAGCTGTGCCAAACCACAGACATTTCATTGCCACGTGTGCGCCATCTCTTGTGTGAACCATATGAATCAAACTCTCTCTGACGGTCTCAATCATTTCCTACAAAATAAGGCAAATAAAATCTTTAAAAGTTGTCACCTGGTAGCTAAATATATATATATATACTTTGTAAGCTTCTGAAGAGGGGACAAGACATATGGAATATGTACAATTTTTAATAAGGAATTAAAGAGCCCCGAAAGCCTAAAGCTTTACATCTCCAGTCATATTTTATTTATTCATATATATAATATATATATATATTTCATGTTTGGCTTGTACGCATAACACCTATCATGTCATGCTTTCAGAATTGATTTTTTAATTCTTTTCGAGGAAGTTTTATGTCCTTACATGTAGAGTTTGTCTTCAAATTACAAGCAAAATCTGGAGCTTGCTTGGATGCCATTTTCTTTACTTATATTTTATAATAAAAATAGGCATCAGAGATGCAGCTGCACTCAGCCGTCGTCTTTTCAAACAATGAGCCAGGTATTTTCCAGCTTGACTTACTTTGCAAGGTCAAAAAGATCACACAGGCATCATGGTTGAATTCATCTAAGTCATTTCCCCAAAAAGTTCACAAATGAAGTTTGAAAGGAATCCAAATTGTTTTGGCAAAGTTATTGCACTTTATTGTATTTTCCAAATTGCCATACCTTTCAAGGTCAAAAAGGCCAAAGAGGGGTCATTTTGAACTCGTCCAAGATTAGAGTTCCTCAATTCAATTTGAAGGGAATCCAAGTTGTTTTGGTAAAGTTATCAGGCTTACAAGTAATGGGCCTGGTATTTTAAAACTTGATCTACTTATCAAAATCAACTTGGCCTACTTTTCAAGGTCACAAAAAGGTCACACTGTTGAATTTATCCAAGACATTTCCCCACAGATTTTACATAACAAGCTTGAAAGGAATCAAAGTTGTTTTGACAAAGCTGTCATGCTTACAAGCAATGGGCCTGGTATTTCCCAACTTGACCTACATTCAAGGTCAAAAGGGTCAAAGAGGGGTCATGGTTGAACTCATCCAGAACATCTTAAAAAGAGTCCAAAACATATTCATAATCATGTTAGAAATATTCGTTGTGGCTTCATGATGTAATGGATAAAAATATATTCCCCCACGTTAACGAATTCATGAAAGAAAACACATCCAGACAAAGCAAACTTCATACCTTATATTAGGCCACCATTGAATGCGTTGCAAAGAGGTTCGGTAAATTTCAATGATGCCAATAATAGATGTAGAAATGATTGCAGCCAGATTCCACAACACTCAGGGACACATTTTTTTTTATTACACATAGCACATCAACTCCAGTTGCCTAAATTACAAATTCTGAGTGCTCATCCTTGTGCTCCCAATAGTAAGCTGCCATAAGGCTTCTTATTAAATGGAAATTAGAAATTGCATGAATGTCTCATCATGTATGAAAATAGTGATAAAGCTTGTGGCATGCCATATTGAAATTTAGTGAGATTGTTCTTGCCTCGCATATCATAAATGAAAATGCTAATATTAAATATAGTGAAGATATAGTTAACTCTAAAAATGGACAGGAACCAGTAATAGTTATATAATCCTCTATCTGTGGGGCATGATTAAAATTCTAGTACCCTGTAACATAAACTGACGAGGCTCCACTGAATATGGCCTATATTTCAGACACACCTTGGTTATGCTTGGTGTGCTTTGCTGGGCCCATTTGAAAGATTTGGTCACACCTCAGGTGTGGTTCAGTATAGTCACTGAACCACGCCCAAGGTTGAATGCCCTGCCTTTATTTCTGTGGCCTACTCTGGATTCACTTGGGGAAGCATGAATATTTGACGCCTACTGTATTTACTCGAATATATGACGACTCATGTATAAGATGAACCCCCAAATTGATGTTATTTTGCTTGAAAAGACCAATTTCCGAATATAAGACAAGTCGGTTTTTCTTGAGACATTGGCGCTGCTACCATTCAAGTTTGGTGGCCATTTCAAAAGTGAAACGTAAATATGCTTATGCAACAAGAGCTCTTATACATGAGGACAACCTGTGGACGGTGATTTACGGCACCTACGAGTGTAATAAATTTCCCTCATACTGTCCAGATACAAATCCCCCCAAAGGCGGGAATTAAATAAATTTTAAAATCCATGTCTTTTAAAAGACATAGAGATATTCTACTACAGTAGTCCGCCTCCATTTAATAAGTGAAAATTTTCCACAAGTCAGAGAAAATGTCAGTTTAACAATGTTTCAACATGCATATGCACCACGAGGTCGCAATTTTCAAAAGCGGGCCAAAAATAAGAGCTTCTCCCGTTCACTTCCTCTTTTCAAAATGGCTAACTAGTGTGTTGCGTAAGCATATTTAAGCATTGTTAAACTTACATTTCCTCCGATGTGTGCATAATTTACACTTATTAAATGAAGGCGGACTACTGTTGACACGTGGTAGAATATTTCTTTGTGTATGAGATTTTATATAATTTTGTACCTGGACAGTATGAGCGAAGTTTATTTCCCACGGGGTGCACAGGTTGCCCTTGTTTATGAGACGACCCCCCACAAACATTAACTGAAGCTTTGGGTACGAAAACCTCATCTTATATTCGAGTAAATACGGTATGTTAACTGACCTGTTTTGATGAGGTTCCATAGAGAAAAATACATTTTTTTGGTGATATATTTGCATGTCAAGGGATGTCACTTTGACAAATCATTCTTACATTTTCCATATTCTTACACTCTTTAATAGTTTTGTGAGGTTGTGTTGGTGTCATCAACATACTTTAGGACAATGATGGCAAAAATTAAGTCTCCAATAGCAGTGATGTATAATCGATGAATAATAAATAATTAAGTTTGTAACCCCCCCCATCCTCCAAGTAATAAAGAAAATAAGATTTGTGAGATGGTGATCTGAAAAAAGGTGCAGACACAAGATATAATGCAGTACTTATACATGTAAGGTAAGAGGTTTCTCAGAGACCCTGCATAAATGTGGAGCTAGATTATGTTCCTGTTTACCATAAGGTAATAAGACATCAGACCAGATTGTCAATATTGCAATCATCCATGAAGGTTTTTTCTTTGTCTTGGGTAGTTATTGTTTCTTAGATCATAATCATTCAGCAGGTAGAATATCCTTTCAGAGTATACTTCAAGTAAGTGCCTATCTGAACTCAGCTTGTACTTGGCCTATAATGCTGATCAGAGTGCCATTATAATGTGGAATAAAAGAGCAAAGCTCAAATATCGACCTGTCGTGGTAGCAAAGTCAAACCACCAAGTATTGTAGAGACACAAATTTGCTTTTCTGACCTTGAGAATTTGACCAAGGTCATCCATAATAAATCACATGCAAGGTATTGACAACTTCCATTGGCATGTACAATATCAAAACAATTCACAAGTTATAATCTGGAAACCATAAATACACACATTTTTAACTGTGACCATAAGTAGGTCAAGGTGAAGATGAAGGTCATCAAGAGACATTGCAGATGGGACAAGCGGTAACACAGAAACTCTGACGGAGGGCGATTCCAACGTAAAAATCTCATCTCTCACTAACTCACTAGCTGACACTATTTTATGACATCCATCCTACAGAGCAGCATATTTGAGTTAACCTGCATGCAAAATCTAGAAGCCTCTCAGTGGCTAACATTTATAATAAAATCTTATCTAATTAAGGAAGAGATGGAGACTTGGGTAAGTATAATTTAACACAATATTCGCCTAGACTGAAAATATACCATAATATAAATACCAAAAAGCATCAGGAATGAAGAAAGTATGTGTTCCATGAAACAACAGCCTATGGGTGAAGCAGGCTTCCTTTATGCAATGTTATCTTCTTATACACATCTCAACAAGTTTCTTTGACTAAATTTCAAAACATTCATTTTTCTTTGATCATTTTGATTGGAATTCCAAAATAATATTACTGAAATATAGAATGCTTATTATTACTAAAAAACATACAAAAAAAAAACGTATGGATTCTTGAAGGTTTTTTTAAAACAAGATTAATTACTGGAGTATAGATTCAGGTAGGTAAACATGTTGTTCTTTCAAAGCTAAGGGTACGTTACTTATTGATTATTCCAACTGATATTTCAATCTGGAATTTCTCCCTTATCCCATATTCAGCACAGTCACCGTGTCTGACACAATTGCAAGGTCATGTGCACAAATTAAACAGGAACCAGTTCAGGCATGCAAAATTTAGCCCAAATGGTTAGTCATTTTTGACATTCAGTTATGGTTTGTAATTCAAACTTGCCTCATAACATATGTCAAGTCATGATAGATTTAAAACACAAATATGTGAAAAATGCTTACAAGAAGACGATCTCTTCTCCTTTGTTAACTGGATGTTTTGCCCTGGGTTTTATGCTGAATGGTAAGATATCTAACGGAAAATATTTCAAAAATTTATATTCACTCTGCTGATAATTTCTTTGTGATCATATAAAAGATATTCAACATTATTGAATTGTGAGTGCATAAAATTGCTAATGACACAAAGAGCATGTCACACTCAGCTACTGGTTATTTGTATGTGGCAAAAATAATTTTAAAGCAGGAATGGCTCTTTACTGTAAAGCAGAAAAATATGTTGCATAAAACTTCCCTTCTTTTCCTGATCTCAATAATAATTAGAGACAAAGTTACAGCCAGGCTGAACAAATGTGTACACATTATAATGCACCAAAAAGAAGCTGAAGGATAAATAAGAAAGTATCTCTTCTGCTGACCCATTTTCATCTGATCTACCCTAATGATTTATAATGAATATAATCATATGGTCCATATTCTTGAAAATGTCATTTTTATGCATTATTTATGTAAAGAAATTATTGCAATGAAATAATCCCTGCTATGTTTCAGGAATTTGGGCAAAACATGCAAAGGATATGAATTCAAGAGAGAGAAAATAGAATAAAAAAGCAGGATGGGTCAGTGTCTTAGTTTTTCAGAGGTGAAGGGAACTTTGAGAGCACAGTCTGATCCACTGTTAAGGAAAAAACTTGCAAATGCTGTACTCTGGCAAGCATCCTTTGAAGGAAATGCAGATTTTGTCAGGAATCTACTAAAGAATGGAGCAGAAAGTGAGAGGAGAAAAAAAAAGATGACACCTCTGATGGTTGCTGCAGAACGTGGCAAGCACAATACAGTCAAGGTTCTCCTTGAGTATGGAGCCGAGAGTGAAAGCAGACACTCGGACACTGGGGACACTCCCTTACACATGGCTGCCACAAACGGAAAGACCAAAGTCATCAAGGCACTGCTGCTGCATCACAGCGATGCACAAGCAGTGTCCCCTGGTGGCTGTTTGCCCATAGAAGCCGCCATTAATGGAGGACACTGGGCCTCTGTCAAGCTGTTATCTTCTGTCGGTCACAATGCCTCCAGTCCAGAGGGCATGTCGGCACTCATGAAGTGCAAATATGAGTATAACTTTAAAGTAATGTCTAACTCCAACATCAATCATCAAGACATTGCTGGGTGTACTGTTCTGTATTGGTGCATGGTTCATTCCTTAAATTCTCCACAGGTCTCTCGATTCAACCCGGACCCGCATGGAGACAAAAGATTTAGGACACTATTGAAAAACAGGGCAAATGTCCATATTGTAGATAATTTTGGAAGATCAGCACTCCACTGGGCTGCGTACTGGAACAGAACACATATCATGGAAATTCTGGTAAAACACAGAGTGAAGCACATCAACACTCGTGATATAAATGGGTGGACACCCCTGCACATTGCTGCAAAGCGAGCACGGCACGGCATTGTGGACCTGCTGCTCAAGGCAGGAGCTGAAAAGTCCACCACAGATAAGCACAGGAGAATTCCACGGGATCACCTCAAATCCAGGTATTTCCATGCAGATGAGCAAAAAACAGGACCTGGGGGGCATGCATTTGCCAACCTTCTTCCCCTTGCAGATGATGGCCTGTTAACGATTCTAACACCAAGTAATAACGACATAGGCCAAGCCACTGACCAACCGTACAATGTACAGGAATATACCACTGCAGAGGATTTGATCATTTATATGCAGAATAAAGTTAAAACAAAGTAAGTTTTAAATAATTGTTTTTCTCAAAATTTATTTTTAACTCTTCAATTCAATTTAGAGTTCAAAATAGAGGCTGAAATAGTATTTATGTTGAATTCTGCTGTTGAAGTTTGATATCCAGTACAAAAAAGAAAATTTATCTGTCAAATTGTTGTAAACCTAGAATAATAAGACCTAATTCAAAATATTTTCATTGATTTTCAGGTCAAAACTTGAAGGGCCCACTGGCACAGCTCTCATGAAGATCCTTCTGGAAGCTCCAGGGCTGGGGCTTCTCCAGCCAAACATGGCAACCACTTTATTCCAGGAAGTGAACATACTGGTTAAAAGACTGGTGAAGTTCATGAACTTTCTAGACACAAGATTGCAAGTGTACTACCAGTATACTGGCAGTGTTGCTGAAGGGACCAAGGTTGGTTTGCTGGACGAGGTAGACGTACAGTTGTGTATTGGGCATCTGGAAGGTGCTGTTGCTGTGTACAGCAAGCATCAGGTGGAGTCTTTCCTGTTGATGCGCATCACGGACCGGCAAGTAATCACAGACTGGGACGAGTTTCTGGGAGAAGACAACACCATTCTACCAGCTAAACTCTACTTCCACCTGCTCAGTGTTCTCTGCATGGTGCTGAGCAAAAGGAAATTGTACAAGGGCCTTCGAATCTACTTCAGACATATTGATATAGAGAAGAGAGAGCTTTATCTGGAGTGGGCCATCACAGGGCAGGTCATCAAACTTGACATTGACTTCCTTGTCCGGCTTCCAAACTGGGTACCTCCGCAATCCAGGAGAACCTCACTCTTGGTTCCCCAACAATTTGAGGCCTCAGGCTGTCATGTGCAACTGTTACCAGGGACATGGAGGGCCACACCCACTGCTAAGGAACAGCTCATCATGGTGAACCTGCCCCCGGCACAGCGCCTGGCTTACATGCTGCTCAAGCTTGTCAATGGCCTGGTCGCAAACAAAACAACCAAGGATAAACAAGAGGGTGGAGTCAACAATTACATCCTCAAGAATTGTCTTCTATTAGAGATGCATTCACAACTCAAAAATCCTTCACACGTAAATTCAGTTGCCTCTGTGAAAGAATTGGATCACAGAAGTAGCACAGGAGCACATGGGCACGGCAATGAAGATGAGAATCGAGAGAGAGGATATTTCTTCCATAAAGATATTCTTTACAAAGAAATGATGAAGGGCTATGGAATCAATCGCTTTCTGCACGTCAGAAAGGGAAAGCAAAGTGCAGGAACATCTTTTCTTGGACAAGACGAAAGTAACTTCACATTTTCAAAACAATCCCTGCATATAGGAGGGAGGCGTCTGTCTCAACTCACGGAAGTTGGGAGCAACAATATTGGTGAAGTGGCCCCGTTCTGTCCCCTGCCAGCAGGTAGTGAGCTCACAAAAGAGACATTAGAGGAGGCCCAGGAGTGGATGCAACGGATAAGCACCCGACTCCAGGCATTAGAAACATCAAAATCCACCAATATCAACTCCAAGGAAAGATACTACTTCAGGTTTGGTTCCACAGACTTGAAAGGGCTCAAGTTGAAAGTGGCACCATTTCTACAATTCCTGAACATGTTGATTGCTGATGTCTAATGCTATTCTGACCCATTAAGGATTAATTTCTAGCTTTTGATAACATTACACCATGACATCATTATTCAGAAATGTAATTAACCATTATGATAATTCCAATAATCAATATTTATAATTGTTATTTGAATAAGGCATGTCCCATCTCTTTGCAGTGATTCTATGTCACATAGAGTGCCATGTAACCTTGACCTCAACAATATACAAGCTGGGCTATAATGTGGGAAAAGGTGAAGCAAGGCTTGATAATCAGAATGTATTCATTCTGAAGTAGTACATGTATGTAGATATAGACTCTTTATTTAGAAAAAAACATTCACAAGAGAACTAATCTTTATAATCATATAATTTCTGGAACAGGACTTTTCAAATTTGTTCCTATTAAACATTTTGAGAGATTGTGATATTGTGAATAACCTGAATCTATAAATGTTAGTGCTTTTAGTCATTGTCTTGTACCAGGGGACTGAGATATTACATATAGCTGTGATCAAAGTCAGAGGTATCAACCTGAAATATCTGACATTCTAAAATCAGATAAAATAGTTTTTTTCCCTTTAAAAATGGGCACACGGCAATGTTTTTGCTTGCTACATAAATGTGATGATGTTTACACTTGTGATGACAAAAAATGCATATTCCACTGTGGCCAAGTTCCAGTTGAGAGGTGAATATGGAAGAATTCATATCCCTTTATTCAAGTCTGCCTTGCTTATAATTAAGATAGAACACTGCAAATATTTTCCTGTTTCTTAAAGAGAATTTTATTACTGGATGGTGTGGTCGAGATATTAGACTTTCTCATTTCTGTATAAATCAACCTAAAATGTCATGCAAAATATCTGTGAAGATAACAATAAATGCTTTGACTTCCATACATTTTGGTTAATGTTGTACTTTTTACTTACATTTCTTTGTTTCTCTGGAGCATACGTGAAGTATTCAAGGAAAACGCGGTGAACGATTGAGTACTGGCACACTGTCCTGAAACACAGCAAAAAAATTATCAAACCTCAATATCTCAAAACAAAACTACAATGTCACTGTAAGCTGTGGGAACAATTTACTGCAATATTTCGATGGGACATACCGGTATATAATGAAGTGAGGCTATTAGCCATATCATTATTGTGGTATCTGCCAATACTTACTTTTCCACCAGCACAGAGAGTGCTTCTTTCATGTTGCTGAGTATGGAATCCCTTTTTTCTGGGCTTGCCTTCATTACATTGTCTATAGTACGGATCTCTGGTGTCTAAAAAAGTAATACAGCAAATTGACAGGGAGATTAATAATCAAAATTACTCAACTTTGATTTCTGATCAAGCACATATTTAGATTCTTTGAAAATAAATTTTAAACATAGAGATTTTCTTCAGTTTTTTATGAATTTTCTCCACAATTTATGTTTAAATAATTTCATCTTGTCTGGGATATGAAGAAAAATATTCACCAATGAAAGTTTTATCAGCTTGCAATAAATGAATAGTTACTCATAGAAAATGCTATTTTCTATTTTCAATTAAGATTGCATAAATATCATTTACCGTATTTACTCGTGTATAAGTCGAGGTTTTTGTCCACAAATCCTTAGTTAATGTTTGGGGGGTTGTCTTATACACGAGAGCAACCTGTGGACGAGGATTTACGCCCAAAAATTACGGCACTACGAGTTTTCATTACGAACATTCTAATTTTCGAAATAACGAATATCGAACATAGCGGATCGATTTAACAGTCTTATACTCGAATAATTACAGTAAAACATAAATATGATGTTCATATTTTCAAAATAACGGATATCGGACGTATTACGTTTTAGATGATAAAGGTATTTACCCAATATTAATACAAAATACGCTTTGCAGATCAAGAACAGAAAAAAAACATCCATCCGTTTATAACATGCATTACGCAACACGTGGTCGTAATTTTGAAAAGCATCAAAAGAAAACATAACGTATATCAGATGTAGCGGATTGATTTTATTTGCGTTTTAAATGATAAATAAAGGTATTTACCCAATATTATCACCAAATGCGCTTTGCAGGTCAAGAACAGAACAAAACCATCCATTCATTTAACATGCATTACGCAATACTAGCATGAAAGCATTTCTGTCCAAACGGGAAGACACGACTCAAAGCAGTGGAAACAATGACGAGATACAAAACTGTGAATGCTGATAATTGGAACCATCGAAAACAAAGTCAAAACAAAGCATTTCGAAAAAATAGACATCGTTTATAATATTGGGTAAATACCTTTATCATTTAAAACAATGTTTTGCATTTCGTCTTTGTTTCCACTGCTTTGAGTCGTATCTTCCCTTTATGACAGAAATGCTTTCACACGTGGATCGATTTTAATTGCGTTTTAAAATATTATCACAATGATTTACAGCCGATCGAGTGCTATAAACGATAATAATTAAAAGCGATATAATGAATATCATTGGCTATATAATACACAAAGAAATATTCAACCACGTGTAGACAGTAGTCCACCTGTCCGATATTTGCTTTCACGCTAGTATTGCGTAATGCATGTTAAATGAATGGATGGTTTTGTTCTATTCTCGACCTGCAAAGCGTATTTTGTGTTTATATTGGGTATATGCTTTATTTGTATTTTTCATTTAAAACGCAATTCTCTGGCAAATCTGCAAAGTCAATGATCACATGACTTGTGAGTCACGTGTCCAATCAATCCGCTACGTCACGGACATCGTATTTACGTTTTACTTTTACTTCTATGTCTATTAAAATTAAAATTATTATTTAGATATATCGCACAATTCAATTCTGCCTTTGATGTCTTCCCATTCAGTGGTGTGAAAATTAGTAAAATTTCACTGATACCAATTATCAGCATTCACAGTTTTGCATTTCGTCATTGTTTCCACTGCTTAGAGTCGTGTCTTCCCTTTTTGAGAGAAATGTTTTCACACGTGGATCGATTTTAATTGCGTTTTAAATGGATTAATGGTTTTGTTCTGTTCTCGAACAATTTGTGATAATATTGGGTAAATACCTTTGTTTATCATTTAAAACACAATTAAAATCGATCCACGTGTGAAGGCATTTCTGTCAAGAAGGGAAGACATGACTCAACGCATCACGTGCAACAAGTGGTCGCAATTTTGAAAGGCGGAAGTGACGGGAAGAGGCTATTGTTTTTAGCGCGAAAACGAGTGTTAATATATTGTGCAATAATGGATGGTTTTGTTCTGTTCTCGACCTGCAAAGCGTAATTTGTGATAATATTATGTATATACCTTTATTTATCATTTAAAACGCAATTAAAATCTATCCACGTGTGAAAACATTTCTGTCAACAGGGAAGACACGACTCAAAGCAGTGGAGACAATGACGAAACGCAAAACTGTGAACGCTGATAATCGGAATCAGTGAGAACAAAGTCAAAACAAAGTGTTTCGAAATAATATTGGGTAAATACCTTTATTTATCATTTAAAACGTAATTAAAATCGATCCGTTACGTCACTCCCGCTTTTTAAAATGACGACCTTGTATTGCGTAATGCATCTTAAATGAATAGATGGTTTTGTTCTGTTCTTGACCTGCAAAGCGAATTTGTGATAATATTGGGTAAATACCTTTATTTATCATTTAAAACGCAATTAAAATTGATCCGCTACGTCTGATGTCCGTTATTTCGAAAATACTAACATCGTATTTACGTTTTACCGTATATACTCATGTATAAGACCGCTAAGATCTTATATAGTAAGCATATTTAAGTTTCACTTTTAAAATGACCGCCAAGCTTCAGCTGAAGCTTGAATGGTAGCAGAGCCGATATGTCAAGAAAAACCAACTCGTCTTATATTCGGAAGTTGGTTTTTTTTCAAGCAAAATAACCTCAATTTTCGGGGTTCGTCTTATACACGAGTCGTCTTATACACGAGTAAATACGGTAGATAAAATGAAGGCATTTCCTGAACTGATAGCATCCATGGACAATCATTGAACATAATTCGATGAGACTCACCTTAAATAATGCAAAGCTTGGACCATAGAACTCTTCTACTAGTGCAGCTCTCTGGGAAACATTGGCAAAATCATTATAGGCACATTCCACAATTTCTGCCGCTTCCTGGAATAGTCAAAATGAATACATTATCAAGATTTTGCAATTTATATTATAATTTACTGGTTTGATACAGGATAAGCAAGTAATGCCATGAATATATGTGAAAAATGAAAACATTCTAAGGACAATAATGGACAGGTATTAACTCAGAATATATACAGTATTTACCTTGTGTCTAACTAACTTTCTTACGTTTCCATACAAGCTTCTGAATACATAATTTCTTTGTGCCTTTGTCCTGGAAAATTAAATACAAAAAAGAAAGTTATAACATCAAAATTGATTATCATCTGAATATTCTGCCATTCTCAAAATAGATTAGCTATCATTCATTTGGCTCAATTGTAAGCTTGCCAAAATTAAATATATGTCTGTCACTATATCAACTTTAAATCTGAACAAAAATAAATCATTATCATGTACTTTCAATTTGATAAAAATAAAATAAGAAAAAGAAACTTACCCATATTTTAATAACTTTCTTACAAAGAATTTAGCATATTTTGATTTGGCCATTTCCACAATGTGTTCTGAAAAAGAAACAGTAACATATGACAGAATTCATGACAGGTTTATATAACCTAGTGTAAAACATATGACTATTTTGTAGTGACATTGTCTGGAGATTTATCTGAAAGGGGATATTGTATCGATTAGACAATGTTATTCTAAAATTTACACACATTACATTGTAAAATAATTTGATGTAACACAAACAATTCCATAATTCACAGGGAGTAGTAAAAGTCCTCTGTTGAAATTGGTATTATTGTCTTTAAACAAAGCCTGTGTGAAAAAGACCAGTAATATTCATGTTTTGAGCTAAGTACCTTTTTCTAAGTAAATATTTTGATTTTATATTTTATAAATTAAAAAAAAAATATATATAAATAAAAGAAATGATTTTGAATTGTGCAAAATAAGTGATACTTTTAATGTATCAGATCTAAACCATATAATTCCAAATTTGTAAAATCCAGACTCCAGATATGAGAGATGTTGATTTATTTTTCACACTAAAATGGTCTCATTGACAGAAATATGTCACATAACATGCATGATCAGGGTTCACATGAACATATATTGATAGCAGAGGTAGATTAATTACACACTTTTACAATCTACTCCCTACATATACAAACATTTCGTACCTCGGAGTTCTTCAAACAGAGCATTTTTGTGTTCTGGCAGTCCATACTTCAATAAGCACTGCACCACACGTGATGTGTCATGGGCAAATATCAACTGTAAATGACATAAATATATACATATAAATAAGCTGTAGGTATTATCAGTGTATAAATCACTGGTCTTTGACATGAAGTTAGATCACGATCAACCATGACCAGGCTGATCAGTTATAATCATTGGAAGTGGTAACATATCAAGTTTGGTGACTATGATTAACGAAAGGCAAGAACTTGTGTTGCAGGCATCCAACAGGGTTATTACTCAGATTAAATTAAAAATTCTGTGACGTTTCCCTGACCAACTTCTATTTTTTACTGAGCAATTTGGCAACATCTGAATCCAATTTATACAGTCCATATATTCAAAATCTTGTATACTGCAGCCTTTTGAAATTAATAAATTTCTATTATAAATTTTAAGATAAGCTTGTTATTGTTATGGTTAGTAAATTACTGCTCATTATTTTCATAAAACTTAATACATTTTGCTCATAATTTTTTGACCATGGTTACAGTTGAAATTGTTCTTAAAAAAAGAATTTTTCCTGAAAATGACCAGTTTTTCCCTGATTGAAGTCAAAATAGATACTTAACTTTTCCATGACCATGATTTTTTTTAAATCCAGGCTTTTCCTTGACCTGTGGCATACATGGTCCAAAAAAATTGACACAGACATCTTTAAAGATGCAAGGATCACTATCCATACAGAGCGCCCAATATCATTCTCATCCTGATAATCAGGGCCCAAGATGAGAATCCTTTACATGACATCAGTATTTGGACCATCTTGGTAGTTTCAATTGCTCTGAAGTCAGCCTAGTCATCTGCATTACTAGGGTCTTAGTTAGGTTGTATAGATTGTTTTAGGCCTCAGAAAAACATATATTTTATTCTATATAAGCTTGTAAATTACTTGCCTCCTTGCCTTTTCCCTTGACCAATCCATACAATTCTGTACACAACTCGTGTCTTTTTTCTTTATTTGTATCAGTTCTGAAAAAATACCATATCTTTCAGTGATTATTGCTTCAATACAAAAGTCTTCATATCTTATTGACAAATATAAAAAAAAGATAAAAAACAACAAAAAGAAAACAAAAGTCTTTGTTATAACAAGATAAAAAATATACAGATATATTTCATTTTAAGAGAATTATCAACCGCAATACGGCAGCCATTTCCAAGCTCTTCACTCAAATTAGAGGTCCTGTATCATCTTCATCTTCTCATAAATCAAACTAAGAAACACTTTAAAAATATGTGTACTTTGCAAATGGAAACAAATCATCAATTCAGATATACCGTATATACTCGTGTATAAGACGAGGTTTTTTTCCAAAAACTCTTAGTTAATGTTTAGGGGGTCGTCTTATACACGAGAGCAGTCTTATACTCGAGTATTTACGGTAAAACGTAAATACGGTAAAACGTAAATACGATGTTCATATTTTCGAAATAACGAATATCAGACGTAGCAGATTGATTTTAATTGTGTTTTAAATGATAAATAAAGGTATTTACCCAATATTATTGGTCAATTATTTCAAAACGCTTTGTTTTGACTTTGTTCTCACTGATTCCAATTATCTGCGTTCAGTTATGCGTTTCGTCTTTGTTTCCACTGCTTTGAGTCGTGTCTTCCCTGTTGACAGAAATGCTTTCACACGTGGATCGATTTTAATTGCGTTTTAAATGATAAATAAAGGTATATACATTACATCCATTCATTTAACATGCATTACGCAATACTAGCGTGAAAGCAAATATCGGACAGGCGGACTATTGTCTACACGTGGTTAAATATTTCTTTGTGTATTAACACGCTTTGTTTTGATGCTAAGATCAAGGACGTGGAGAAATTCTCGACCTGAGAAGCGTAATTGTGATAATATTAAGTAAATACCTTTATATATCATTTAAAACGTAATTAAAATAGATCCACGTGTGAAGGCATTTCTGTCAAAAAGGGAAGACACGACTCAACGCAACACGTGGTCGCAATTTGGAAAGGCGAAGTGATGGGAAGAGGCTCTTGTTTTTAGCGCGAAAACGATTATGAACTCGCATTGAAATATTAATAATGGATGGTTTTGTTCTGTTCTCGACCTGCAAAGCGAATTTGTGTTAATATTGGGTATATAGGTTTATTATCATTTAAAACGCAATTCTCTTGCAAATCTGCAAAGTCAATGATCACGTGACTTGTGAGTCACGTGGCCAATCGATCTGCTACGTCACGGACATCGTAATTACGTTTTACTTTTACTTCTATGTCTATTAAAATTATTATTTAGATATATCGCACAATTCAATTCTGCCTTTCATTTAAAACGCAATTAAAATCGATCCACGTGTGAAAGCATTTCTGTCAACAGGGAAGACACGACTCAAAGCAGTGGAAACAAAGACGAAATGCAAAACTGTGAACGCTGACAATTGGAATCAGTGAGAACAAAGTCAAAACAAAGCGTTTCAAAATAATATTGGGTAAATACCTTTATTTATCATTTAAAATGCAATTAAAATATCAAACTCGTTTTCGCGCTAAAAACAAGAGCCTCTTCCCGTCACTTCCGCCTTTCTAAATTGCAACCACGTGTTGCGACCACGTGTTGACGATCTTAAGAAATTGACAGAAATGCCTTTACACAGGGATCAATTTTAATTGCGTTTTAAATGATAAATAAAGGTATTTACCCAATATTATCACAAATTATGCTTCGCAGGTCGAGAATTTATCCATGAAGTAAAACGTAAATATCATGTACGTGACGTCGCGTTAATTCACGTCCGCAACACGAGGAGAAGCCAGGGATCCATCATTGCGCAATATATTAATATTTCAATGCGAGTTGATACACTCCATTTGTTTTCGTGCCAAAAATAAGAGCTTGTCCCCGTCACTCCCGCTTTTTAAAATGACTACCTCGTATTGTGTAATGCATGTTAAATGGATGAATGGTTTTGTTCTGTTCGTTCTAATATTGGGTATATACTTTTATTTATCATTTAAAACGCAATTAAAATTGACCCACGCGTGGCAGCATTTCTGTCAAAAAGGGAATACACGACTCAAAGCAGTGGAAACAATGACGAAATGCAAAACTGTGAACGCTGATAATTGGAATCAGTGAGAACAAAGTCAAAACAAAGTGTTTGGAAATAATAGACCAATAATGTTGGGTAAATACGTTTATTTATCATTTAAAACGCAATTAAAATCAATCTGCTACGTCTGATATTTGTTATTTCGAAAATATGAAGATCGTATTTACGTTTTACCGTAATTACTCGTGTATAAGACGGCTAATATCTTATATTTTAAGCATATTTACGTTTCACTTTTAAAATGACCGCCAAGCTTCAGCTTAAGCTTGAATGGTAGCAGAGCTGATATCTCTTGAAAAACCAACTCGTCTTATATTCGGAAATTGTTTTTTTTCAAGTAAAATAACCTCAATTTTGGGGGGTCGTCTTATACACGAGTCGTCTTATACAAGAGTAAATACGGTAATCAGCAATCAACCATATACATTTTCATTTAAAATTTGAGTCTGGTTATGGCAGGTTTATATGTGTGCAGGATCTCTTTGGAGATATTCTTACCTTCTGACCTGTTCCCAGATGGAGATATTCTTACCTTCTGACCTGTTCCCAGATGGAGATATTCTTACCTTCTGACCTGTTCCCAGATGGAGATATTCTTACCTTCTGACCTGTTCCCAGATGGAGATATTCTTACCTTCTGACCTGTTTCCAGATGGAGATATTCTTAGCTTCTGACCTGTTCCCAGATGGAGATATTCTTACCTTCTGACCTGTTCCCAGATGCTCTTTGCCTTAGATGCCACCTCATAGTTGTTTTTCATCATTCTTCTTTGTTTTTTCCTTTCCTTGCGAGTTATTCCATCATCTTCTTTCTTCTTATCATCTCCACCTGTTAAAACATATTCCAGTCTGTTTAGTGGTAGTATCCCTATTGGAGAACATTTCTTTTTCAAAGAGTCACATATTTTAGAATCAGAATTTTCATCCCCATGTTATTGAATATATTAAGAATTATTTATTATTTGTCAATTTTTGTGGCACATGGATATGTAGGAAAAATGTTTTTCTTATGAGTCGAATTTTCTTTGATAAATTAAAATCTGCCCTTTCTTTATGAAATGTTGTATTTTGTGAATATAATTTTGAAAAAAAATCAATCATAAAATACCAAGTGGTTTTCTTTTACAGCAAATGGAAGTGTGACTCATTTATGGCAGGAGCAATGGTGACATTGATGAACAGATTTTCACTTTTTTTGTATTTAGGTGATGAAACTTGGAAGTGGTTAACATTTAAGGAAGATGATTATTAATTTATTATAGATGATTATTAAGTGAGTAAAAAAAACCTTAAGTTGGTCGGAATTTGGAAATAAGCTAATTTTTGTTTTAGGCCTCATGAAAACACTGGGAAACATCCCAGGGGAATCATTGGTAAATGAAAAACCTAAGCTCATGGGTAAACGATCAAAGTGGACTCTAAAGCATTGAAAGCTATATTATCACAATTAAAGCATTCATGAAACCTGACTTTCAGACACATTTTCTTTACATAACATGAATGTTTATACCCTTAACAGTGCTTTTATGTAGTAGTACCCAAAATATTCCCTGTTAACAACTTACTGTGGCACTTGAAAGTTGATCAGTTGTCTGCTGGAACCTACACCAGCAATTGAACACTTTGTCAACAAGCTTTGTTTAGCTGGTCTGTGATCTCGTGTAAACACCTAATGAGTTACCAGTTGGGCACCTGTCCAGCTTGGGAAACAGGATGTTTTGTACAATTTGTCAATTTATTGCCAGGAGTATACTTCAGAACAACATAAGATTATTTTAATATTATTTGAATCAATGAAATAACTCATGGTTGTGACAAATATTTTATGGTTGTGACAAATATCTTATGGTTGTGGAAGATATATCATTTATGGGAAAAGTATACTATTTATTTGAAAAGTATCTTATGCATGTGAAAACTTTTTTTGTCAAAAAGGGAAGACATGACTCAAAGGCTGTATAGAATCCGCCTTAACTTGAAGGCTGTGATATTGAAAAAGTGACATTAAACCCTTTGATCACTGGTTTGGCCTTACATCAAAAGGACTTTGAATGGCAAAACTGTGAATGCTGATAATTGGTATCAGTAAAATGTATGATCTGACCCTCTTTGATGAAATTTGGGGGTTTTCACATCACTGAATGGGAAGACATCAAAGGCTGCATGGATTCCATCTTAAAAGCTGGGCTGTATAGAATTTTTTTAAACTTTTTTTTGCAAACATATATAATATAAAAGATAATGATGTTTCTTCATTTATAACTTCATAAATATTCATCCGTTTTTAATCATTTTACCACCAAAAGAAAGCAAAGAAAATGCACTATCATCATGATAAGTGTTATCTTCCAATTTATTCTCTAAATAGTGGAAAAAAATGGCCAAATATGTGTTGCTCCAATTTTGACAATTGGTAAACAACACCTCCTGTGACTTACGGAGCCCCCTGACAGTTCAAAGGTCAAGGTCACACAGCACACTTCCTGTTTAGTACTGGCAGTACTTGGTGGTCACAAAAAATCATACTTCTCAGGGCAGATGTTCTTTTGTGGATTTCAGACAGATAGCTTGTATGTATGTCAATTTTAAGATCATATATTGTTTTCAGATACCTTAAACCACTGTAAAATCGCCTGGAACCTTCCAGGTTTCATGAATGCTTTAACTATTTAAAATTGGTTTCTTTATATTATTTATATAAATTCAATTACAATTTGCTACATACACAAATCATAAAATAACCTTTACCTTTGTCATCTCCTGACGAATGCTTCCTCTTGATGCCTTTCTTGCCATCTTCCTTTCCTGCTAATTTCTTTATCTTGTCTGCTGCTGTCTGTAAAAGCTATTAAAATTTTGATATTTCACAAGAGCTGTTAAAGGATTGTACCATAGTTATTGTTCATTGACAATTATTAAGACACTACCATTTCAGATTTAAGGATTTGTGCCATGCATGACCTTCTTTAGTTATAGCTCAGATTTGTAGTAACTTATTTGGCATAAAAAATAATTTAGTAAAAACAAGTTATCTTTACATAAAACCATGACAATGATTGGGAAGGCACTGCACCTAGCTGCATTTAAATACAATTTGTCACATTAATTTGCCCTAGAAGTGTATCAATTGTCACATACAGTAAAGAAGAGGAGATCATTCAATATTATCTGAAATATGAGTCTGATTGACCAGAAAATGTTGTGGACACCATTTACTCAAAAAAGCAACATAATGCCTCTCCAAACCATTAAATCAAAAGTGTGCTTTGACTGGTTCATTTTGGGAATTCTAAAATCAGATTATTAAACTCTGCTTTGATCCACTTATGTCTACCTGGACATACATATGTTGAGCACTGGCAGATCACCACCAGGTATCACTGCACTTTCTCCACCAGATCTTGCCTGGTTGATCGCCCTAAGGAGAGTCATGCCCCCTAGTGACAAAGTTTGAAAAATCTACAGGTACCAAAAACCTTTAGAAAAAAATAATTTAACTTACAAATAATGTGTACTGTCTAGAAAATAAATAGGGGTCACCACCTTAGAATTCAATTTAAGATCAATAACTGTCAGACAAGTGCATAACAGCATGGCCAAAAAATTACTAAGATGTCTGGTAATATCCCATTGTGAAACATATTACCCAATTACTTTATGACTTGATGGGGACATTGTCGTTGAATACCAATTTTTCCTTCCCAATCACTACATGGATTTTTTTTCCTGTGCTCAATGAGCAAAGGCTGTAAAAGAAAACTTACATTTAAAGGCTTCTTTGCCTTCTCCTTGCCCTTGTTGGACTTTTCTTTGATATCGTCATCAGACTCTTCTGCTCCTTCATTGGCGCCATCTGGTAGTCCACGAGCTTTCTTCACTGCTAATTCCCATGTGTCATCTTTATCAGCATTCCTTTTTTTCTTGGGTTTATCTAGAGATGTTACAGAAGATTTCCTGGAAAGTGTGGGGCTTGTCTCCAAGTCAGATGCAGATGCACTCATGTCAGAATCTTCATCCTCTTTCAGTGGCTTCTTTGTTGGTTTCAGGTTTTCAACTGAAGAAACACTTTTTGGCTTTTTCGCACTTTTGGATTTCATATTCCTTTTGCCACCTTTTGGTGATTTACTTTTCTTTGTCTCCATCTGGAATTACATGCATTTATCATGATAAAGTTCAGGATTCAAGAACTTGCTAACCATGCTAACATTTCTGGCTTTTTGTTCCAGTGTCTACACTGGTGAAAATATATATATATATATCACACTTCTTGAAATTACTTATAAATCCTATAATGAAAGGAAAGTCTTTAACTTTCACAATGTTCCTCTCTTAATCACTTTATATGACACACTCAAATTCCCTTTAACCCCTAACAGATGGGAAGGAAATAAAATTCATATAGTGCTAAATACCAGACAAAGTCTGTTCTTCGCACTATTCAATTGCCCCCATTGAGTACCATGTACTGGTAGTACCCTGAGAGAAGACTGCTGCTTAGAAAAGAAGGCCTTAAATATTAACTTTATCTCAGAGAAAACTTCCCTTGATGATAATGACCAGAAATTTAACCCATGATGGACTTATCTACTGAATAAAAACTGACTTTCCAAATCTTTCCAAGATAAAGGATGGTACATCATTAGTTCTATCCCTGGAAACTTCTCCATGGTTATCATATGATCATTTGACGGCCATTGATGCGCAACATTATTAAATAATATTTATGCCTGACCAATTTACATGTTTAGATTTAACTGCTTATTGCACTGTATGGAAATCAGAATGATAGAAAATTGATATCTTCTCTGTATAACTATAAAACTAAGGGAAGAATGAACACATCAACTTTGCAATTTCTGGGGAATATCATAAAACAATCTCATAAAAATAGGCTCATTCAAAACAACAGTGTTGGTTAATAATTATTTCTGAACTTCTACTAATAGTCTGATGGGTTAGTCACTGTCAAATACCTGGACGGATGGAGAAAGTTTGGATCGGAGTGACCAAACTAATTTCTGCCAATTGTCCGACTACTCCTATATTCATTGTCAAAATAGACATGAAATTAAGTGTTTCCAGACACACTATGCACTGCTCATCATATTTAACTCATTCTCTGGCATCAGGTTTTCAACAAGCTATGAACTTTTCTTTTCAACATCAAACGCAAGGCTTGTCAGAAAAAAATTCTTTGTTTTTACTTGATCCTAGCATCGTTTTGCTATTGTTTTCGAGTTTGTGCAGAGAGGTGAAAGTGGGTCAATTTATTTATGGGAGTGACAGCAACAATCAGAATCTCCACATCGCAATGGTACTTCTGACATCATATGAAGTTCTCCCTTTTTGTAGCCATGACCTACTCTTCTAAATACAATTTCATATCGTCAAGTGTGATATCTGATAAAAAAAACTGAAGAAAAGATGTTACAGATATTCCACAGATCTGCATTTAGAGATATTATGATTGAGAAAGACAGTCACATGGGTAATAACTGCAACAGTCAGTTGCCGGAGGCTGAGTTCATATAGTAGGGAAACTTCAATATAATGTACAGTGCGTGGTGTTTTTGCAAATAGAGGAAACCTGTGAAAGGCTGTATTGAATATTCAGAAGGGACCAGTTTTCCGTTGCTACCAAAAACCCCCGATTACAGCTTAGCTGGAGAGGACCCTTGTAGCCGCTGCCCATCACAGTCTACTTCATCACCAGTTCACTGCACAAACCTTTCACATGACCACACTAATGGTGATGTGACATGACCAAGATGTGTATATATATATATGGGCACAAGTATAATTTATCATTTTTTAAGGAAGAAGAAAGTTGTTGAAAATGGTCAAATATTTTAAATCAAGAAATTAGAATATGAGAGTACTTGTGTCTTGTCAGCGACCAGTTTCACTGACGTAGTACACCATCACTGTCAGCGGCTACAAGGGTCCTCTACAGCTTAGCAGTTGTAATCAGCGGTAAATTATAGCAAGGAAAACTGGTCGGTCATTTTAATCATTGTCACATTCATTGATGATGTCTGGCTTGATGGTGATTAGCAGTGGAAGGGGGCAACATAAATAATAGCAACATAAACCTGATTAAAAGAGACATCGTCATGATCGTAAAGACAGGGCAAAAGGTATTGAAGGACTAAAATCTTTTTTGATATTTCTAAGCAAATTTATGGCTACAAGTATGTCAAAGGATGGTTACAAACCTTCAGAATTGTAAAAATTGTCCAAACTGTCCACACGTGTTTCAACCTCTAACACAAAAGCTGCATATGCTGGGTCCAAAATTTAAAATTAACCATTTAGGTGAACCTCAACAAGTATTATCAATTTAAATTAATTTTAAAATTATTATTTATCAATCAAGATATATTAAAGTTATTATTATTACATTTACTGAAAATAATTATAAAATATGTCGCATTAATTTGAGCATGTGTCTTGTAGGTTTATCGAGATTGTAAATCATCGAGACGCTCATTTGCTGTTTCTCAGGTGAAGTCATTGGTCTACACAGCAGAGTCTCATTCAAACATCTGCTGTGTTTCGTGGACTGAACAAACAAATCTGTCAGGGATTGTGTTAATTGAGACAGCTCAATGTGGTCAGTCGAGAAAGAAAGTTCAAAGATGATGAAGTTCATGCTTGTGTGGCTCTTGTTTGCATTCAACATTGCTCTGGGAACCAAGGAACTTGCAAAAGGTAACTAAAATGCATTATCTGAGACTGAGTATAGTACTTGAAATTGAATGTATATTAATTTCAACTGTCAATCATCAATGGCTCTGCCCTGGGCTAGGTCCTGAAACATTCAAGTTTAACCCATTATTTCCAATTTCGACTGTCATTCTGGATAAAAGAGGTATATGATATAAACATATTTTCAAGAAAATACGCTGAATCATCTAATAAATTTTAGAACAAATGTCAAATTGACTCAAAATAACAAATTACAATTAACATTAATAAATAATATGGAGTAATACAGAACTCTACAAGAAGCTGAGGATTTATTAATGTGGACACAATGTAATATAGAAAATGTAGAGCTGATCATTTAAGAGAGGACACAGAAGGCTGGTATCTGATAGGAAATTAACATGGCTCTTCCAGGAAGTGAAAGAGGTATCCTGTTTTGGTCCATGAGCAGTGGTCGAGAAGAATTCCCTCCCCCGCTTGGTTGTCAAAGCTCCCTCCATTGACAAGTTTTACCATCACAATATGATTCAGGCAGTGATAATTATTTATATGTAAAGGACTTACTTATAGTGATGGTATTGTTAATATATTATTTATTTCTTTGTCAGGATGGAATAATGCCATAAACTGGGTTACTTTGGAAGATGGACTTGTAATAGCAAAGGAAAAGTAAGTGGTATTCAACATTACCTAAGTATCCTAATGTGAGCAGGTATGAGAAACATCAGGATTGCATATCATGATGGACTGCACTGTACATAATTTAATTGCAGATCACAGGATTTTGAAATCTCTAACAGACAATGGAAATTGTCAAAACATTTTGCCATTGTTTTTTTAGTTTGATTTTCATGTTTTCATAATATACTAGACCATCTGTAGCTGCCCCAAATGACCCTATTGCCAGATAATTTGAACATTTTTTTTTTAGTTGTTTATTGATTTGTCTCTATTATTTATTCTGTGAAAACCATCAATGTGGTGTTGAAATGTAGACATGTGGTTAAAACCTTCCTTCCTGCCATTTTTACGATGGACACTTCTTGTAATCATTTGTTAGCTGCTCCCTGATTAGTTGAACTAATTGCCATTGTATCCCACCATTGTCTTGACTACTATGATTAGTCAGCAAACCAGATGCTTGTGCGGCACTCATAGTATTTTTGAAGTACTTAACCCTTTAGGTTTGATATTGATTGTAGTGTTTATTTCTTTTGTAGTGACAAACCTTTGATGATTATTATTCATAAAACCTGGTGCGGAGCTTGCAAAGGTCTGTGTTTTTCATTATTACATGTAAAAAAATTAAGAAATCATCAAACTGTAATGTTGTTTTGTACGTATTTGAATGATTTTTTGCATTAAATGTGATGATCTCAAATTAGATTATGCAATTTAAAACCAGCCTTTCAATAAGAAATTAACTGCAAAACAATTGACAGGTGCTTGCTAATTTTTAAGGGGGGTTTAGAATATTTACATGGATACAAAAAGTTCTTTTGGATATTTCATCAAATGGTAATTAATAAACTGATAATAGATTTGTTAGTTGTTTTTTTTGCAAAATATACTTAATATGACCTTATATTTTAACTCTTTTTATTTTGTTTCCCAGCATTAAAACCTCAATTTGCCACAAACAAAGAAATTGAAGACCTGAGCTCACACTTTGTTATGGTAAATGCTGAGGTAAGTTAAGTAATATATTTTTCCTTGAAAAAATATAATTAATCTCGCTTGAAATAATTTACACTGGACTGCAATTTAAAAGTATTATTATTAGAGTAATAAATTAGAATCTCATAATCATCATTTTTGTTTGATGTTAAAGGATGATGATGAGCCATCTGACAAACAATTCAATCAAGATGGAGGATACATTCCACGCATATTTTTTCTCAGTAAGTAGAGCCTTTTCTTCATGATTTAACAAGATATTTTAATGGGGATTTTATTCAAAATACTGTTTGGACATCTGCTGAATTGGACAGCAATTCATAGATTTATGCAATTTTACAGATAATTTGAATATGCTGATTTATGTTTTTATCTATTTTTATTTCTTTATCAGGCCCTGACGGCAAGGTAGATGATACACTTTACAATGAGAATGGAAGTCAAAGTTACAAATTTTATTACCCAAATCCTTCACACAGTAAGTATTGACTATTGATAATGTTTACATGAAAGAAATCATAGCCCTGAAAATCATCATGTCAAAATGAAACAATCTATTGTCTGATGAATTAATTATCTTCATGACTATCATCCCAATCAAAACAATCACTCCTTTCACTTAGGAATAGAAATTGAATTATTGTTTTATAAAAAAAAAACTGCATAATGATGGGACTAAAATCAAAATCCATGATTTAGGGTTGAGTTCACACACGTGTCTGTTATTGCTTGCACATGTTTGTCTGTTGATGTATAAATATATATCTGTCACTTGATTCTTTTTTTTTTTAAATATAAAATTTGAATAAAAAATATTAAAGAGAGAAAAAAAAACAAATACACAATTACTCTAGAAATTCAGTGTGAAAACATATGTTGACGGAATATTCATACAAGTAAGGGAATAACATTTGTAAGCTCAGAAATGAAATGAAAAATAGCTTCAATGAATTGAAGAAATGATAATTTGAAATAATATATACCATTGTTAAATCTAAAATATTTTATTAAATTTAACTCAACTTTTGAGTCTACTTCCATTTGCTTTAATCTGATTGAATATCTTTTTATGGTTATATTTTAAAAAAATGTGCTTAGAAGCATTGTTTGACCCAAGTCAGTTCACAATATATTCTTACAAGTCTCTTATCACAATTTGAGGAATATTAAAATGTATGGTAATGGTCTTCCATCTGAAATCAGTTTGTATCTTTGGTAATATTTAAAAACATGACCTTACAGCTATGTTGATCATTGCTATTTCGCCATTTGAACATTTTCTGGAAACTGCTTCATAAATGACCATTTAAATCCTTTCCCAGAGCAGACTTGAGCTGATGATCATTTTGACTGATTAAAATGCATGTTACAAAATAGATTTGGCCATAACATTTGTAATGTTATTCAAAATGGCAGCCTCCTTTACAGCTCAGTGATATCTGATTGATTTTTTTAAAAATCATAAGAAAATGGGGGAAAATCGGTGCCAAATAGAAAATAAATAGAATTAGTCCCCTGAAAATGCATTTTTCCTACTTGTCACTCAGAATTCCGACCACTACCGGTAGTTTCTAAGAAGAAAATCAAAGTTGAGGGATAGAATGACAGAAAATGTCTCCCCCATCACTGCAGAACTATGCTATGCATAGTTAAAAATAAGGGATGGGTTCCAATTTATGTTTAAAAAGGTCATAAAAAAATCAGCTGACTTTTGCCACATAATTTACCCCTCGGTGACTCCATATATGAACTTCACCTATAAATGATGCCTGGTAAAAAAAGGTGCTGTTCAAAAGGGGCTATTAATTAATAACTTGTTAAAAAAGGTTACACAGAGAATTATTAAAATGCACCAATCAAAATTTTTTTAACATTTTTTATTATTTTTATGAAGTTCAATTTCTTCATAAGATTATTTTCTTTAAATATTTTGTATAATTTTACAGAATCACAAAATTCACATTTTTCTGTATTTCTTTTCAGTTGTGTCGACAATGCAGAAAGCGCTGAAGACTTATGGAAAGGTCTCAGAATATAACAGAAATGAATTATAAGATTTGATTTCAATACATGTCTCAGTAAATATGAGATGTAACAATTGAAAGCAATCATAGCATCAGTAATTTTTTTCTTAAATCATCCATATAAATAGTATGTATTTCAAGGATAATGAGAAGCAAAACATGTTTGTTAAAAAAAGATCAGGTTTGAATATTTTGATAAGCGAGTCCTATTTAGTTTTTTTGTCAATTATTCTAGTCCAACAAATTTTTACTAAAATTTCTCATTCCTTTATCACCAACGACACATTTGACGCTGCTGTGGACTTAAAATCAATTTGACTGAATATCTCTGTTGTCAGACAAATGATTCAATTTTAAAAAAAGATTATGAAAATGAAATGATCTTGAAAGACTTGGTGCTACATGAACAAAGAGGTCTCCATGAAATAATAATTTCCAATAGAAACTAACATCGATGGATCCTTTAAATCTCATTGATGTATATATGTCTAAATTTTGAAAATTAAATAAACAAATTTGATAAAATATGTTCAGCTATTCCATTGATTTGTGTGAAAGAATACCAATGACTGAATGATAGTATTTTTTTAAAATATAAAATCCATTTAATGCCAAGAGTTATTAGTAAGATTTCATTTTTTTTAAATAGTTTCAATGGCAAGAATAAATTTTATACAAGTACACCTCTATATTGATTTGTAAGCTTAATTATCAAAGGAAAATTTGTAGGATTTTATTCAAACAGTATGATTAAACAGTAGTGATGTATAATAGATATCAACATAACTGATATTTATTTAGAAACTCTGGAAACCCTGGAACCACTCCAGGTTAATCAATAAACCAGATATTCATGGACAAACTCTTGAATGGTGAACATAATGTTATGTCATGTTGATATATAACTGGGTCGAGTTTAAACAGACATCTGTATTGAATATTGATGAATGGTTTCAAATACTGCATGGACTGAAGAGCTTTCAATGTCTAAACCTTTTAGCTGCTATGACTCCATAAATATTATGCAATAAAAGGGGGGGAGATTTCTATATTTTGGCAGTCTGTCAAATTCACTTTCTTTCTCTATAACTACAGGCTGGACATCTTAGATGTTTGTAATGTTGTCAGGTGATGAATCGTATTTATTTTCAATGAGACCAAATATTTTTTTTCAATTTTTAATGATTTCAAGAAAAAAATCATTTTGGCTGTTCTTCAGCTGCAGAGGTGGGTAAACACTAAAAGTTATCATTTACAGCAATTTTCAGGCATTTGCAGGATATTTATTCAAACAACCAAAAATCAAGGGTCAGCACAGCTCTTTGGATTATCTCTTAATAAAATACATGTAGTCTGGAGACTCCCAACCCCCAACCACAATGACAAAGTTACGATGAGATAGAATCACTCACAGAACTGCATTATTTTTGGATCGCTTATGAACAATCAACATCACGCTTTCTATTTTGTCATCAGCTAAAATCATTATAGTCAGCAGAGGAATAAATGTGGGCTTCATATGCATTATATTACTACCTTGTTCTCAAGAAAGGGAAGAGTATCAAGGGTATCTGGACGAACAATATGGCATTTTTTAAACCTTGGAAATTAATCGTCTTGCAGGAGTTTATATCATGTTGGTGAATCAAAGAGAGTATTTATCCTTGACATGGACCAGTAACCTTCTAAATACTATCATTTATTTTTTATTTTTCCCCATTTAAAAGTTTGGTATCTGATCACTGACCTACTTAGACACAGTTGCCTAGCAACCCAAATGATCAAAGAATCGTGCCCCCGATGTTACATAAGGATCACCCCCCCCCAATGTCCCTGATTTTATGTAACCTTAAATAAATTATAAAAGGAAATAACTGGCAATTCATACAGCTTTCTTAAACAGTTTATTATAATTTCTATTTTTGAAGGTAAATGTTTACCTGAAAATATAAGCACTATTCAATAACCACAATATATAAATGCAACAACAATTTCATTCAGTTCAATATCCAAGTAATAAATTTCTTTTAGAGAATAACCAGAAAATATAAGATAAAAATAGTCCTCATGTTTGGCTAGAATTTTAGAAAACATACATTTGTTCACTAAGTAGAAAATATTGTAACAATAGAATGAATATCTTAAAATCAATTTTTCAGATTGTTAAGGACATTCATCTTGGTTTATTTGGAACCAATATTATGATCTTCACACACCAAATTTTAGCATTTTTTTTATTTCAATAGATCACATATAAAGAATAAAGGGGTAGGTATACTATTGAAACAATATCAGACTTAAATTCCTCATGACTTAAAATATTAAAGAATTTGATAATTATATCTTACCATTTTAATTTGGATCATTTTTAAAGATTACAAAGTGCCTATTTACTCAAAGATTGAAGCATCCATAGGAATTTGAACATGTTTCACCTCCCGACAAGCAAATCTTTATATTAAACACTCACAAAGTGCACAGTGGCCACAAACTACCGGTATATAAAAATTAGGCTTCACAGATCATACCAATGTGTGTTGGGTATGTTGGTCCCTATCCTTATAATAAAAAAAATATATTTATCAACTTGAAATAAAGTAAATGGCATCAACTATTGAAATATCTCCCATAGTTTGCCTTTTATGTGCAAAGAATTAGCTAAACTAACAGATAGGGTGCATGAAATAAATAAAATATGCAGTAACCAAAGTGAATGCATACTGCAAAACATCAAAAACCACATCAGTCCCTCCCAAATTTAAATCCTGTCATTGTTATTTATGTTCATAATGATATCCACAAGTTAATACAACTTATATTGTCTGCATTTCTGTGGGCCAAGCAACTTCACTATGATATCAAATATAATAATTTGCAACATCAATGTATACATACACTACATATTACATTTGCATACATTAAAATCTTACATAAATGCACAGTGTTAAATTTATTTACATCTCAATATTCCATTTATTACTTCACTCTCAATATGACTACAATTCTAGCAAAGAAAGTTATTTGTATTTGAATCCTTACTACTTGATACTCCATTTTTGATAATTTGACAGTATATACCGGTATTTGAAACATTTCTTGCCAGAATTACCGGTACACAGTGGACAAAATTCTCAAAATTTCCAACATAAAACAACAACATTCTCCTGAAGATATCCAAAGATGCAATTATTAAGGGAATGCAATGTTAGTAATGAGAGTGTGGAAATCTTTACATAATAGTGTATATGTGTGTGTGTGTGTGTGTGTGTGTGCATATATATGGGAGCTAAAATGTACAACATGACCAATTATGCGAGATCATTCCATAAACAGATGCAGTAAATAACTATAAGTGACAGCCTATGGTATGTGACCAGACTGCGAGAGTTAACTTTTGTAAACATTGAATCACAATTCCTTACATCATGGCTTAATGTGCATCTGTACAGGCAAGAATACCCTGAATAAATGGAGCAAGCTGATGCAATATATCATAATAAACGACAGCTATTTTTTACTTTTAACATAAATGGTATTGATAACTATTACAGTAACCATTACATTAAATGGAAGGGACTGTTTTTCACAAATACTTGTTTTATTTTTATCAGGTTACAAGAGGTCATGTTCTTAGACGATTTTGAAATGCAAATACAAAGTTTCTAATTTCTTGAGAAGTTTTGGAAGAAAGAGTCAGAATTGCAAATGTTCCAGAAAAAATCCACATTTCCGTAGTAGCCTTAATTCAACAAATACAAGCAACTTTTTCACAATGAAAATCATTTTTTTTTAAATACAAGGGTAAAAGATATTTTATATTGTAAAAAAGAAAGCTGTGATACCTCTTTGGTTTATCTAAAAACAAAATATGTTTTAGATACAATAGAAATTTAGTGTTCTCCAATCACCCATCGGCAAAGCCCAGATAGGTGATCTGGAGGGGTTTGTCGAACGTCCATGATCTCTACCAACTCCAACCAAAGAAAAGTTTGGTGGAGTTGATTGAGCTCTAGTGAAGTAAAAAATCGCCAGCTATAAAAACTGTGGTAAACCCGTTTAAACGTCAAAATTGAACCCGTTTCAACTGCCGTTAAAACGGGTTTGATTCAATTTTTGCAGCTGGCGATTATTATCAAGTATTTTTATTTTCTTTATTTAATGTTATCCAAAAAATAATCAAGCTTTTTTGTGAGATTTTAGACATAATCATACATAAAATATGAATTATCACTTAAACAGTTGGGTATTTAAAAAATCACATCTAAACGAGATTAAAACCAAAAAGCAAAAATCTCAGACCTCTCCAGATCACCTATCTGGGCTTTGCCGATGGGTGATTGGAGAACACTAATAGAAATTGAAAAATACGATTTGTTACAGACTGAATATATATCATGTCTCAAACTACGTTTTGGCATACAGATTGTGATGCCGGACTGATATCATTTCTTGCACATTAACATTGATGTTTCAAATTACCTGTGTGGGAGCCTTCCTCTTGTGCATTGCTTTGTGGTGGTTTGATATCAAAATACAAACATGTGAACATTTAAGCACCACAAACTAATTATGTATTTTACAATATATATATCTTATAAATGACTTAATTTATACACACATTATCAAAACTATGTGTACTTTTCTCCCTATATCTGCAATATCAACCTGTACCAAGAATATTTTCATTGGAAATTTACATTTACATTTTGAGTAAGAACTATAGAAATTTCACAAGTGAAGTATATTGAGGAAACTGAGGGTTGGGGACTGGACAGTGAAAAAATGACTCAAATTGACTGAAACATAATTTTGCTGCAAAATGTATGTTCAGCAAACAAATTTAGGAAAAAAATATATACACCCTGTTTGCCAGAAATTCCTTCACAAGAAAAAAAAATCTTACATTGCTTTAAAAAAACATGATGTTATCACAAAACATGCCTTATTTACCAGAAATTATCAATCACATACCCTGCTCAGCCCCATACATTCACAGTCCCAAACCCTCCCAAGGAATGAATTATATGCTCTCATTAGCCGTGCATTACTGCCATGTCAAACCATTTGCATGTTTATTTTTAAAAATGCAAATATTTTCATATTTGTACCCAGCTTTGTATCCTGATAACACTGTCCAATCTCATGCTTAATCCAACCAAAAGATTATATATTCAACATACAAATCTCATTTTGGCAATCCCTGTAACAGCAATGGTCTGCCCAGACATGTGGACAGTGCACCTGGGACCAGTCTATCTGGGTATCAAACCTATTCCATTCTATTATATTTATGTACTTAGGCACTTCTGGCAATTTAAATGCATTATTGATTTTTTTTCTCTAAAATAAACCAAACTTGCTATGAACACCCTGTAAGGATCATTTCTTCTCAATAAAATAATTTACAAGGTAAAGGTGCTGTTTTTATATTATATATATAGCTAAATATATATATATATATATATATATATATATATATATATATATGATTTATAAAGAAATTTATATGTCTAATACTAAACATATGCATCCTGGTCTTAACTTCTGAAGATATATGTTAAGTTACAACATATTCTAATACATCTCTATTTCCTAAAAATGTGAAATGCCTAAAATGTTCAAAGTGCGAGGAAGACACTGAGGTGACAAATTATTGCTCATAGATTTAGGCCAAAAATCTGCACACTCTTCTCAAGATCTTGTGAATAACTTTCAAATTCTTTAAAAGCATTTAAAAGCAGATGCCACTGTAGCAATAATGTCACTTTAGCATCTTTGTGTAGCATCATTTGATCTCTAAATTATTATCATGAAATATCAAAATAGACATATTTAGCTTATTATTTACTTATTCCACAGGTCTGGTGAGCATCCTTAATGGACTCTTTCGGTGTTCTATATGTGGGTAGTGCTGCCCAATGAACAGAAATCCGTAATTCATTTACTGATAAATGTGAAGTTAATTTGTTTCTTTTTACGTTTCCATTGAAAGGTTAGATGTCCAAGAACAATACAGATTTGTTGCCTGCATTGAGCTTAAAATAGCAAACATGTCCTTCACCCCAATGGAAGGAATTTCCATTTTTGAAATATGCCACTTGGAGAATAATATTCTGACATCTAAACTAATGTATTGTATAATATCTACAATGGGATGCTGACTTATAATTTAGGTTTTAACAAATGTTTACAGATATTTTTATCTGTCAATACTAACATAAATTGCAATAAAATATATAAAACTTTCAAGTTTTCTTTATCAATATCTGGTACATAAATATCACAAACTGCCACATTTGCACTGTTTCACTAAGTGTGTGCACTAGTTTTATGCTACTCTTCTCTCAAAATGCTGACGTTTAGTGTCTAGGACAACTTTGGAGACTCCTTTAACAATTTTCTGAAACCAAAAGATATTGAGGCCATCCAAGATGAGGCTGGATCCACACATCACTAGAAACATATTGCCCAGTGTGTAATACTGCGGCGTGTCATATATGCTGTACACCTTGTACCAGTAGGGCGGTATTGCCACAATGCGTGACAAGAAAAATGTCAAGGCCATCACTACGCCATTGATGACAAAAGAGTTTGTACTCCGTGCAACTTCTAAGGTGTCAAAGAACCATCTGAAATATAATATTGGGTATGTAAAAATATATAAATATATATATATATATATATATATATATATATATATATATATATATATATATATATATATATATATATATATATATATATATATATAATCAATCATTATGTTAAACCTGTTTTTACATGTAGAATTGTTTGGGATTTAACATGTTTTAAATGCTTTTTAACAAGCTGTATTATAGAGAATTTTAGAATGATGATAGCAACTTCCAATGGCTGCATTCCATCTTGATCCTTGGAATGACCATATGTTAGAAGCATAATTTGACTTACCTGTTGTTGACATAGGGAGTGGACATTTCTGCCAGGAGACGGAAATTTGCAAACCAGCATAACACGCCATCAGTCTGAGAAAAAAAATAAAAGGTAATCCATTCAATATTACCAAGAATGAATATTCCATGCATTACACAGCCAGTGCATTACACAGCCAGTGCATTACACAGCCAGTGCATTACACAGCCAGTGCATTACACAGCTATTGTATTCTGTCTACTGTTGCCTTCAATTTTCAAAAATCTAGAAACTGACATCATTGTCCAGCCTTTTGAAGCACATGCTTCATTACGAAATACTATAGAAAGGTCACAAGTTGCAGCTAATCCTGATGCCAAACTGAAGCAAGTAATGCAGGTAGTTATTCCACAAAACATTAAAGATTTCTACATTTAATGAATTTTATTATTTTGTTCAACACACTGTTTATTAAATTAAAATTAGGATTTTACAGATTTTGTTGTATTAAATATATATTTTTGGCTTATTTCAAAATTGAACTTACCACAACAAAATAATATGCCCACAGAACTGCAAAATGGTGAAAAACATAGCCCACTTCACCCACGGCTTTCCAATACACCAATATAGCTATGGCATCTGTGCAGAGGAGAAATGCATGAAAATATCAGTTAACCTTTCCCAATCTTTCAAATGGAATGAGAGAAATGTGTTATACTTTAAAAACACCATCCGTGGGAACATGTTGGAGCTTTGTATCTTTGACACATGAATATTAAGATCTTCAGAAACACCTCATTAGTACCAGTTCACATTGCATGATGTATATTTTTTTGTCATGCTAGTAATTTACAGAAGTTATGTGGTTCAGAAGTCCATGTGACTAAATGGTAAAAGTAATCTGAATGCAAGGTATGGAGTTATATATCATCATCCAACCTTTCAAACAAAAGATAAGCTGATATAATATGTACTCACCTGCTAATATGTATCCGCATACAATTGAGGATGTGGTCCTAATCATTGTTGAATCACCCCTAAAACAAAGAAAAGATGACTTCAAAACAAAATTGACAATAGCTAATGACAAAAAAAAGATTTTCAAATCAGAGCCATGTATATATACAGTCTCTTGTAATATAACTTTATTTTGGCATATAATATTTTGTGGAAATTAATCATTTAATTTTTGGTGACACTTCAATGTTATATAATAGTGACATCTTTGCAAAATTAGTACTAGAGAGTCACAAAAAAAATAAACGACTTGGGAGATGATAATCATAATTTTAAGCTTTTGTTCTTTTATTTTTAGCACACAACTGTTGAGCTCAACTCAATATATTGTCACAATGAAAACCTCTGTTGAAATAAATGCAGAGATTTTGATCATATTTTTGAAGAGAAAAATATGGCACGAATTAACATTAGGATAGTATATCTATTTAAAAACTAAAATGAATAAAAGACAATAAAGAGTGAGATACAAAAAGACTTACCATGATAAATCGTTTTGGCTAATCTCGTCAAAAAGTAAGGCATATATGGCCAGGTTTGTCGTCAAAAGGGAATGTGAAGTTGAAGTTATCCTACAAAAAATTAATGAAACAAAGATAAATATATTTAATCAAATTTAGCTTTCAGGGAAAATTTTTTTTGTTAGGCTTATTTTTCTTCAGTCTCTACTGCATAACTCAAAGTTTCCTTTCTGTCAAATTATATTTGGAATCAATTAATATACAAAACATTTTTTCTGATGATCACATGATCACATCTGGGGGTTATTTAGAATATGCATATATTTGTGTGACAGAAGGTATAGAAGAAATACAGACTGTCCTCAGTTTTCAATGTTTTTTTCAAAATGATATCTCTTTTATTCCCCCAAAACAACTTCCAAAATTGTCAAATAGCTCACACTATTTGGGGCAAATATATGTTGACTGGCCAAAACCAAGAAGCACCCACTTTGAGCCCCAATTGAGGTCAAACAAAGTTCACGCTACCTGTGTTTACCGGTCACTTGCAGCTTATGTCTGAGACAGATCTTTTCTAGGAGTTCAACTTTTATGGCTTAATCAACTTATCTTTTTAATCTATCATAATTTCAATCTGTTATAATGTTCATATGTGGCCAAACTTTCAATACACCAAATTGTAGAATTGATGCTTAATACCTTTAACAAATCTTGCAAGACAATTCTGTGAATTCCTGATACCTGGCCAAAATGCTTGGTTACACACTATAATTCACTTTTCACCCTATCAAATGTTAATACAAATGCACCGTCAAGTGGCAGAATAGCTACTAAACAGAACAACAACACATGTATACTCCAAAGACTTGCAGCCTAATCACTTAAAATCTCAAACACCAAGCCCTGAAGGCAAAACACATGCAAGCTAACAAACTAATCAGTTTGAGAGTCTTGAAAAGAAAAGCCCTTTGTAGGTTTAACTAGATACCTTATGACAAATGTAATCAAATCCAGATTGCTTAATACTATATAGATTGCATTTCAATTGGTTTATTGAAAGATTGGTAATTGACCTCATGACCGAGTTCTTTTACTTTGTGCTGCAGTCTGTTAAGTGCACTTGCACTCTGCCATCCAATCTAATCTATTGACACTGATAAATATTAAGGCCCCTGCCCTATCCCCATGCCAGTGGCCTGAATACAGATTTCAACAAATGTTCTGAGGTGTGCCTTGTATAGCACCACATTTCTTATCATTTATCAGTATTATCATTTCTTACTGGATTGTTAAATATTGACTTCATTGTTTCTGCAGAAAGAGAAACACAGCATGTAAACTGCCACTTAAATGATGCCTACTTAGAAAGTGCTGACCTCCACTTCTTCTAACACAATGCCACAATATGTCTACACCTGTCTACACCTCCGGATGGGAGAGTGGATGGCTGGGAGGACGGAAGGAAGGAGGAACAGACAGACACAAGACAGATAAGGTGATCAGCCAGATGACTTCCTTCCTGTACTTCAATACTAACATGTCTACACCTCCGGATGGGAGAGTGGATGGCTGGGAGGACGGAAGGAACGAAGAACAGACAGACAGAAGACAGATAAGGTGATCAGCCAGATGACTTCCTTCCTGTACTTCAATGAAATTAAATGACATATTGAGCAACACTTTTTACTTCTTTGAGTCAAGCCTGCATGTCTAAAATATTCCCAAATGTGTTACAGAATTTAACAAGGTGACAACACCAGTCAAGTGGGGGGGACATAATTTACATACAAATAAGATTACAATAATAACATATCTCATGCACCCATTCTCTTAATTCAAAGCTATTTCAGAGTTATTTCACAGCAGAATGTAAAAAAAGTCCCATGAACCCTTTACAACCCCAGACAAGACTCAAAGTTGGTCCTGTTTTACTTCATTCTAGTTCTATTCAAAGGACAATTCCTTTGATGATGTTGTAAGCATATTGCCATACTTTTGAAACATTTGAGCGCTCAAAATACAACTTTAGAAGTTTAGATGTGCCAAAATTATGACATTTACACAATATTCACAAAATCATCAATCAGATACCTTGCTGTGATATACTGAATAAGTAAGATTTGGCTTCTTTTTAATAACTGTTTGATTTCTGTATATTTATTTAAAAAAAACATTTTTAAAAAAGACCTTTCACTTTCACACAATCTGAAACAGTTAACCTTTGTCTGACTAACCTGAGGTCCCATTCTATTTTCTTGTTTGGACTTAGTTTATTATATCCTGGAATGAAGGCACTGCATAAAGCTGGACTGAGGATTTTGAAGATGGCGAGAAAGAAACAACAGCTGACCACTGTTAGTTTATAGTAGCCCATGTAGTCCTCGGTGTTGGTGGTATCCATACTTCAGTCCTTCTGCAAGGAAATAATTGGAGACGGTTAAAGTCAGATAATCTTTTCAGAGCACTATATGGTTATATTGTGAATCACATGTTGATTTGCAAAATAAATTTTCTGTTATAATACAGCAATTTTCAAGCATTCTTTTTGTTCATCACATTTAGAATACAAATTATGTCACATGAAGTCAAATAAGTGTTTGACACAAAATGTTCTCAAGGAAGCTTTCGCATTAAACACAATTTGCTTTCAGTGTGTGGCAAAAATTTGGCAGATTATCTGACAATGAGTTAGCCATAAATTCAAGATTTGTCTGACAATGATTCAATTTGTCTGCCATCCTGGGACCAGGCCAAACAGTGTTCATAGCAAAGCCACAACTAGAAAAGGTTGTCTACACCATCAGAGAATGTAGGGGGGTCAGGGGGCATGCCATTTAAAAAAAATGGAGTTAAAATGATCCTGATGTTGTTTGAGCATTTTTTAATATCAGACATCAATGATAACTTATTGATGAAGATATACTTTTACAAGAATACTACAAGATGAATTATAAGAAGAACATATTCTCTATTTTGCCCATACTGTCAGGCAGTCAGTCAGTAATGTGCTTTTTATCAAGACCTCCTGTGCCTTAGAATGGTTAGAATTATAAAATGATGTCCTCAGCTATAACCATGACCATATCTGACCTTATTTGACCTTGAGAAGACTAATGCTTATCTGTACATTGGCTGAACCCAAATTGGCCTTGTTTAACCTGGCCTCATTCACTTGGCCTTCTACATGTTTGCTACCAATACAAAAATACTTACAGATGTATTTACTTTGTAGAAAAGTAGCTATAGATCCTAAATTACTGCAACACTGGTCAATAAAATATAACGTTTTTATATACTCACATATGCTGACATACAAAGTAATGTCCTACATGTGTGAGGTGCACTCAATAAACTTGATTTTAAATCCTGGAACATAACATGGATTCTGGACCTTGATCTGTAATGTTTTATGTCCTATTAAAATAGATAATAGTCAAGTCCATGTCAGCAGTTTGAACTTGCCATTGTTTTCTCACAATTTTTAGGACAAATAAAACCAAAAGCTGAAAGGCACATCAGCTGGACTAACCAATTTTTTTCTGGACTAGTGTATCTGCATACTAAATTTCTAAAATTAATAGCCATGGTTATTGAGTATGCTCAACAAAGTACTGGGGTCAAAGTTCATGATCCAAGCTATCTGACATAAGTCATGATTACATTGTAGCAAGTTCCTGCCTTTCAGAATGTTACAAAATGACGTCATTAAATCCTGAGAGACTAGGCCATCTAAATTTTGTTGAGTGGCTGGACTGACCATTTTCTTTTGCTGAATGAAGTGCTAGGGTCAAAAGTTTATGATCCACTCATTCTGACGTCATTGTCATGAGTACATTGTAACAAAGTTGCAGCCCAAGGGAATGCTACAAAATGACGTCGTTGAGCCAGAACAATGAGGACGTCAACGTCCCTCCTGTCCGTTACCGGAGGTGGATGTTGCCATCCTTTCAGTCCATTAAGGGTAAGAAGATTAGTAACTGATAGAGAAACATTTTCTCAATCCATGCATATGAAAACAACTTGATAACAGCTCAAAACTCATGAAATCTCCTACAAGAAGGCCATTTGCCCCTAAAATTTTCACTAACCCTTCATAATTATAACCAAAGACATCATCAAAATAGACTTGAAATCCACTGTTTCCAGAAACATCACGCACTGCCCATCCAATTTAACTTACGACTCCAGTAGAACTCGACTTCTGGCAACTAACAATCAAACAATTATGTTCCCTTTAAGTAAACATAAGATGTCAGTCCTGTTTGAAAATATTTCTTTGTCTTTTCTTGATCTCAGCAACGTTTCGCCATTGTTTACGATTTGCGCAAAGACGTGAAAGTGGGTCAGTTTATTCACGGGAGTGACAGCAACAATCTGGAAACTCCACAACATTGTGGTGCTTGTGACGTCATATGATGATTCTCCCTTTGTGTTTCCATGACGTCATCACTTGGACTCTTCCAAATGCCATTTCACGTTGTCACATGTGATATCGGGTAAAAAACTGTGGTGTTTCAAGAAACAGTGGATTTCAAGTCTATTTTGCCGATGTCTTTGGGTACTCGTGAGGGACCAGTTTTCTGTAGCTACCAATAACCGCCGATTACAGCGGCTAAACTGGAGAGGACCCTTGTAGCCGCTGCTAGTTACGGTCTACTTCATCGGCGGTAACTGGTCCCTTGCGAGTATAGCTCAAAGTTATTATCAGATCATTGCATGATAAAACTCAATCTGGATGGATAAGAACAGTTCGTCCACTTAAATTCTGCATGGGCGGAGACAAGTCTTTTTGTTATCATTAAATAATCATTACCAATATCAGATATATTCAGAAGTTTTAAATGTCTCTGCCAATATGGACCTATGTACATGTACAAATATTGAAACAATGTTGTTATGTTGAGAGGCAAAACAATGATTCCGGACTTCAGTATTCTGATTGAATCTGTGCGACTAATAATGATCAGGTTTGAATATGATGGATTTATACTATATAACAATCGTGAATTTTGGAGAGTTTTACTTTGCACAGAAATATTTGTTTCCAAAACACTCAGCTGAATCACCAGACCCAGCTTCCGTGAGTTTGGCCATGTCTTTGTACTGGCTCAGACTCAGAAATGTTTCCACGTATCACAAGAATACACCATGTTATTATGAACTAACTGAACGCCAAATTACTTCAATATCTATATCAATATATACATGAAACTGTTCTTCGTATCACCAACAAGGTATCTTTTTCGCATATCAAAATTAAGGTGGATTACGGAAAATAAATAGACACGACGTACCCAATCTTAACCAGACAGTGCATATTATCGCTCGGTCGTCGTTGTCCGGTAGATGGCACTTCTATAAGAGCATCCCACAAGACCATGAGGGGCGGATCATTATTATAATTCGGGGGGGGGGGGGGGGGGGGGGGTTGTGGTTAGAGGGTGACAGAAAAGAGACAATAAAAAAATGCCTGGTCTTGCTCAGCACTACAATCTACCATATACATTTATAACATTTATATGTTTAAATACCCAAATATATCCAAACTGTCCCAAAGCATGTTTCAGGAGTTAAATTGCTCTAAAATACAATCTATTGCAAATCTCATTTATATTTTATATTTACAAAGCTTTCAGCTAGATTATTTTACTTAATATTTATTATTGGGCAAAAAACATAGACTTTCATAGATTGCATTTCGTAATTTAACAATGATTATAATATTGCAAACGTGACATTTTCTTAATAACACTTATTCAACATTTATATTATAATTTTGGAGGTTTAAGGCAGATTTTAAAGAAAAGAATTATCAGATATCCGAGGAATGTTTGATTTGGGCATTTTCATAATCATGATCTTGACTTGTTTTCAGGTTTGAATTTTTTACTGAAAACTTCAACACATTGCTATATCTTATCAGCTATCTATGATACAAACTTCACATATTTACCACACATGCATCCCACGAATGCCTAAGTAGGATGACCTCAGGTGTGATTTTGACTTGTTTTTCAAAAAAACCACTGCAAATGTGCATGGGTATGAGCAAATTTCAAATGTCTCACCAATCATAGGAGAGTAGCCTTTAACTCATGAATAGCAGGCGAATATTTATGACAAGTAACTAAAAGATTGGTGGCCTAACTAACTGGGGAAAAAATGGAGATATGTTTTGGTTCAGAAAAATAATTGAGATTGGCTGAGCATAAAAAAATGAATAATGGTCCCGAACAAATCAAATCAAACGAACAGCAGATCTACATCCCTACACCTTGCAGAAGCTTAGGTGGAGATATAGATCTGCTGTTGATTTGATGTGATTTGATCAGGCTGGTTCATCGATAAAAAAACTGGCATTTATACCCCGATTCTCACAAGACAGCATACCCGACTTCAGAGGTGCCACACTGAATCCAGCATTAGGGGATTACAATGCTGAATATAGTAGAGTCAGGAATTGTGGGTGCAAAACCACTTGAGTGTGGTAGCCTAGCCTTGAAACCAAGATGACTGAAAGTTGATTGAAAAATACATCAAAATCTCTTAAGGACCTAACACATTATGTGATGATATTTCTATTTCCACATGCATGCCTTCGTTCATTATACGAAAGGCATTTTAATTCTGGCCATTACTGGCGAAGAAAATGTCAAAATGACCCATATAATGTGATGTTGAATGATGACACATCACCCTAGCTGATTCCTCTGTTGTTTGTATGGACATTAATATTAGCAAACATTTGTAACAGGGCATCTCATATATATAAGTGACAACTCAGCAATTTATATTTTGAATTCTAAAAAGTATATCAATTCATTTTAAATTTGTTTGTGAAATCTTATCAATAATTTCTGTCAATATATTTATGAATATATTAATACATATATTGGGCTTACCTTTCCTTAAACCAACTGTCAGCTCGTGTTTGACTGATGTTCACTGCTATCCACAAAAGGCCATATAAGTGATGACACATGCGCTGCACATTGGCAATTCAAGAGTGGAAAAAATGGCACACTTACATGACAATTTGGGTCAGCCTGACTGAAACCTAATAACGATAGAGCATAGACTCTGGCTAGTATACCTGGATCTGTGGATCTGTTCCATTTGATATTGAATTATACATAGCCTTCATCAAGAGTTGTACCATAATTATCAGATACAGATCTTATTGCTTATCAAATTTACGATAATTGGTTTTCTAAATCTAACAGCTTAGCCTATATTGCATAATGGCAGTGTGGATTGCAGTTTGGTTTATTTCTCTCAAAACTTCATAATTCTAACTGAGAAGCATCAAATCGTGCAGGATGAAAATAGTATTTACCATTTACTTTTTCTTGTTTTTGATGGCAGGAGGTCAAATTTGTTATCATAGATTTGTGGGGTAAGGCAATATTATAACCGCTTTACCCATTCATCCTTAGGTTACAAGCAGTGTGTCAAAATGGAAGTTTGTCAATTTGACATGCAGCGTCAGTGTTTGGCAATGGTAGGGTTGAGATAAAATGAGGTTTACCAGACGAAATATTTGAAATAATAAATGTTTGTGATTATACAATTTCCCAATGCAATATGCCATGAAATCAGGAATGCTACGGTACGAATTATTAATCTGCTATCATTGTTAATCTTATCACACCAGATCCTCTTAAAGCTCATCACTCATCTGTGTCAAGTAATTCAAGTAACTATTATCAATGTGTGCTGGTCCAAAGTTTAAAAATGATCTGGACACGTGTTTGCTGACAAGCTCTTTCTCACATGCTACATGTGTTAGTAGGGTGCTGTTTTCCTTTAAGATTAGAAATGGTGAATCAATATCCATCTCCACAATAATATAATTATTTTTGTTTTAAATAATTAATGTAACAAATGAATATATAAAGCTTTATAGCACTGCTATCCAGGCTAGTGTAGTACATTGAGAACAAGTTGTAGTGAAAGCCTTAAATTTACTCTGCTGCCACAGTAAAAATGAGCTGTGTCCATTTTCCCTTATATATAGGTTTTACCGGGTTTCACTAAAGTTAGAATGATACATCACAGTAAGATGCAATTGTACTATGCTACAACCCACCCGATCGCAGATGTACAAGGACAATAACCATTTAGACATGAACCTCAGCTCATATGAGTATTCGTAACGTGAATTCAATGTGGGCACGGTCTGGAATCGAACTCACGACTTGTGGATCTCACAGAGGAACTGGTGCTAATACAGTTGTGCTCTAACCAACTGCGCCACAGACTGTGGCCAGAAGATCATGTACACAATTAACAATAATAATACGTTTCAACATTTATTCTTCCATAAAAATTGACTGACTGCACCATGACCATGTTTACCATTTGTTATGAACAGGTATGATAAATATCTAAAAGATAAAACTGTTATATAGAATTACATTTTTATGGTTAGTCTATTCTCACTACTAGTAACTCATGAGCCATTAATATGCATTATGTCAATGATTATAAATTGTCGTCAAATATCAAATTCCAACCACATCAGCAAATATTTGTCACCAAAGATGCTTTATATATATATAATAGATCGGTATTGATATTTTGTGACAAAACATAGTCAATGATAAATTGATTGAAAAGGGTGCAATTTGTGGATCAGGTGTCATTACTTTGAATAAACAATAAACTGTAACCATGGTAACCTATGTATAATCAATGCCTCAATCCAGGTGCAGCTCCCGGCCACGGTGTCCCTCAACACAATTAATAAATTACTGTCTGGTAATCAATAGAATAAATTCAAATCAAACATTATATCTACCTGATACACACAAATATATCACAAAAGTGGAGAACGTATACATGTTAATTCTATTTGTTTGAAAATGATGGATGGATGGATAATAGCCAGGATTATCAGCTTTAATGTGGAGATCAAGATGTATTTTAAGAAAAATATTTCACTTATTATCTTATTTCCACAGCTGGAAATAAGATAATGACAGCATGTGTACTTAAAAAAACTAAAAGATCTGAGGATTATTTGCAAAATAAAGTTGAACCCTCAAACTTTTCTCAACACGATTGGTATATTTTCCAAAGCGCCCTCTGTTGAATTTTATAGAAGATGGTGCTGCCCTCTGTAGATATTCACACATTTTGGTCCCTGATGAAGGTCAAGGCCACAGGAAACCATATTTGACAACAAACCTTGCAGACAACTTTTCCAAGATGTTTCTTCATTTTCTACTCTTTTGTGTCATATTGGTGACTTTATTATTATTCAGAACTGTATATGTATTATATAATATAAGACAGAAAAGGAATACAAATTTTTCAACACAGAATAAGAAGAAAGTGCCCAGCAAAACATTGATCATTATTGGGTCTGGTGAGTACTGAACAACTTATTGTTTTGAAGACATCAGTGTCATTACATTTGCAGTAAGACACTGCAAACAGTTTGATGCTCATATTTTTCTCCTGTGTGACAACAAAATGATAAAAATATCTATCTCATGGTATTGAGTACACTTGATGACATTAGTCAATATCTCAACAGGATGCCTATTGGTTCTGCTGAGTGAACTTGTAGATATCATGTGCAATTGTCTGATAAACATTTCTGGGTAAAAATAGGAAAGGGATGCATGTTGTCAGATGTGGTGGGATGTCATTTGGTTTTGCAGAGTGACCTTATAGATGGTATTATATGCCACTCCCTACCTTAATTCTCCCCTGACCATCAAAGTTAAGTGGGGACATTAAAATGGGTTTCATCTGTCTTCACACCAGAAATTATGTTTTTTAGCATGATAAAACCTGGGTAATGATTCCAGGGTGAGAGAGCTCTGAACCAATCTGTGCAGTAAATCTGAACCAATCTAGTCAAAGTGCGTCATTCTGGATGCCGTCGCCGTGCGGTAGACAATTGATAGACTGAAAAAGTTGCGCTCTTTAATCTTTATATATCGACTATCATAAACAAATGTTGAAGAAAATAACATTTATTACATAATTACATAATTGCCAATTATTACATAATGTTAAATAAAAAAGGACACAGTTTTGATCCCTTGACCTAAAGCTACTAGCTACATAAGGTTATTTAACATCATGAGACGTATGGGATGACCTCTGATCTTTCGGTTGCTAGGCAACTGAGGCAGTAATCAGATTCCATCCATAGAAATCATGACAGGTGCAAAACAAAGCTGAGAGTTAATATTTATGAAGATTTCTTCAGAATTGTTTGTAAATCATATCTGTTATGATTTTTTTTGTCAAAAAGGAATCACTAATATGAATTACAAAAAAAAAGATAATTTGTAAAAAAAAACATAACTGTTACAAATAAACTTATAAATATGCATTATTATAGGTGGACACACCTCAGAGATTCTACGCCTGACGGAGGTTCTAGGAGACCAGTATAGCCCAAGGTGCTATGTCATTGCACAAACAGATGAGATGAGTGAAGCAAAAGTACACAAAGCAGAAAAGAATAGATTGAAAAATGAAAAACAGTCAAAGGTATTTTTAATTTTAATTTTGCAAATTATTTTAGTTTTAATTTTACAATTTATTTTTGCAATTTATTTAATATTTGAAGTATGACAAAAATGTTAAAGAAATACCAATCACAATCTTCACTGCTCATTTGAGATTTGCCGGGTGTTTCTTTGACAATAACAATGCATGTTGGGATAGGTTTGTGGACATGACAACTGATATAATGCTCTGAAAGGAATGCATGAATATTTTTGCAAGAAATGCATACACAGATACAAAAATCAGTTTTAAAATCTTGAAAAAATTAAAAACACAGTTATGTTATGTAATAAAATGATTAAAATAAAATGACATGGCAGTGAGAATTTAGGTTTAATCAGAATAGCATGTGAGTAGTTTTACATTGCAAAGTTTACACATGAACTGTATTATACATGTTAGTCTTCTGACAATGACATTCAAGTGACCAATTCAAAACAAAAGTTTCCTTTCGTGATTTAAAAAAACATATTGTGCCTGTTTGAAATGCATATATTGAAAGTGGAAGTTTAAAACAACATTGGTGTTAGAATGATGAAAAATTTTGGTGAAGTCAAGTTCCAGTATTGGGGGCTAAGTTGAGAGGACTTTCTTTGAGTTTAGATTCTATGGTAATTGTTTATAACCAAATATCCTTTATCCCCAGGAGCTGGGAAGTGAAACATAATTTGCTATGTTGTGAAACATAATTTGCTTGAGTTTATATAACAAGCTAAGCAAACAATGGTATTGATTTATTTTTAGTACCAAATATCCTATATACCCAGAAGCCGAGAAGTGAAACAGAATTGGCTATCAACTATATTTTCTACAATTTATGCATTCCTCTACAGTTTTCCACTAGTCATATGGCAGTGTCCTGATCTTGTAAGTATAAAATATGTTGTCAATCTTGTATAATTAGACATAAAATAATATAAAACGATCAAATCAACATAAAAGTTGACAAAAATCCTTTACATTATAATATGTGTTCAATATTTCTCATAATGTCATCAAATGTATTGCCTTTGAATATTGTTAGAATGACATCCAACATTATTCTATGTTAAAATGTTATGTGTCATATGTTATGTGTCATATGAAAATGTATATGAGCTTTTAATATATTTATATCAAATGAGAGGATTTATGGACAATTCTTTCAACACACCATGAAGAATAAGAACAATCTTTTTTATATAAGTTGTAATATTTAAGAGCTGAATTGTATTAAAAAGAAATAGCACGTCCATCAACCCTTTAAATTTCTAATGATTTATTATTACCATGACAGAAACAGATCTATTTTGAATATTCAACATTTCAGGTTCTATGTAATGGTCCAGGGACCTGTATACCAATTTGTCTGGCTGCCTTTTTGATTACAGTAAGTTGTAAAATCATCTTGCACTCTAATTGTATATTTGATGACGTAAACATTGACATTTCAATCAACGAAACATTAAAAAAAGTTAAAATGCACCTTATGTAATTTAAGTCCTGTTTTTCTTCAAATCATGTCAGATTTATAGATAAATGGATAAATATTTATTTATCATCAATACAATTTTGTTATCTTTCAGGTATGTGGTGTCAAGAAAGCAAACATTGTATATGTAGAGAGCATATGCAGAGTAGAAACACTGTCTTTGTCTGGTAAAATGTTATACCACCTGGCTGATCATATGCTTGTTCAGTGGCCACAACTCAAAGACAAATATCCATTGACATCATTCATCGGACGAATCGTGTGAACATCTCAATTCTCTGTGACAGATTGCACCAACTTAGCCAGATGTTTTCCTCAAATGTCATATTTTCTCTTGAGGAACTTTAAGCAGGACAAATGCACAGAATGGTACCAAACTTTACACATGCATGCTTCAGGGACAAATCTTGGACAAGTTTGATATTTATCTTTTGGAACTTTTTTGTAAGATCATTGTTAGAATAACGTGAAAAAATACACCGATTGGCACCCAACTTTACACATGCATGCTTCAAGATAAATTTGTAGAAAATATTGATGTTGACCTTTCCATGACCTTTTCGAACTTTCTAAGATGTGGAGAAGAATACAGTACTTTATAGTCTCTCTAACTTGCCAAATAATTCATGGATCAGCAGCAAACTTTTTGACTGAGTTTCAGGCCCCCTCCTCACGTTTGGTTTGGACCCTCACAGCAATAAAAAGGTTCATAAGGGATGGTGACAGTCAAGCAAACTTTCTACGGGGACAAATTTTATGTTGACCTTTGAAATAGATTTTAAATTGTCAGCATGTTTGAATTACCAAACTAATCATGACACTTGTATGTGTTGCATTTGAAACACAATGTGATATTTTTGTTTTTGCTGTAAAAAATGGGGAGGTTTCATATTGATATAGTAGTTTGTATTTTTGTACCAAACACTTAAGAATATACTTTTATTTCGGAAGTTGTGGAGTGAAAGAAAAGGCAATAGAGTTTTAGGACTATGCTGTTTTTTACATTTTCAGGAATATATTACATAATAAGGATGTTAGGATCTGACCTAGAATTTCAAAATCACTGACACATATGTAAAGCAAAAAATAAAGTCAATATATTTCTCAACTCATTAGACTTTACTTGCTTTTTTATCTTATAATAAATCAATAATCATAGGGAATGACAGGAAATAGACACCAATTGCTTCATAAATAAACATTTAAATCCTTTCCCAAAGCTGACTTGAGCAAATGATAATTTTGACTAATCAAAATGCATGCTACATATTGAATTGGCCCCAACTTGTCATATAGCCTATATTAATATCAACAGAAGTTCACTTCTCAGCCTTAATGACACCAGGAGAATATCACATGCAGACTTTTTATAATTTTTATGCATTTATGCACAATTATACACTTTTTAAATATGGGGCTTGAAGTGACTGGCATAGAAATTTATTAAGAAATTTTAAGAAAATGTGTTCTTTAATTGGTATGTAAATCAATTGATTGTTTGCCTGTGACAGTGCTGATCTTTACAAAAGTGCTGAATATTTTAAAGAAAAATTTGACTTCAACTATGTACCTGGCAATGTAAATGTTTCCCTCTCTATGGCTGTATGTATTGACTTTACCTTGACACAGAAATTCTCTCAATATATTTAATGTTAATGTAATCACAAAGATATTTGTGTATATTGTAAAACTTTATTGAAATCGAGAAAACCACATTCACAGTATGTGAGATGCTGACATGAATATGATTACAAATAAGAAGTGAATATCTACAGTAAATGGTAAAAATGGATACTTCATATATATCACAGAATATCTGCCCTTTTGTTGGTCCTATTTATACATATTTATGGAAAAAATATGAATTGATTTGCATTCAACCATTAAATCCTTGGCACTAACATGTAATTTTTCTACTGTTTCAAAAGCAACCTTTTGTTATATCCGTCAAATGTACAGATGACTATTTTACAACATCAGGCACAATGTAAAATGTAATTAAGATACTTGAAACAAGATGGACGGAGTTAGACAAAAAAAAATCATCAGCAAAACATATCAAAGGGGTTGATAAGATCTTACTGACATACGATTAATACAAGTTCAGTTTAAACTTGTACTTTTAATATTTTATTAGGATCTTTCTTTTCCCTTTTCAATGAAAGTATAATTTCTACCCAAGTGCATACTTCCATTAAAAACAGGAAACAAAGATCAGACGACAACTTGTAATCATAATAATTACAGGCAAAAATAGTTTTTGCCTGTAAAATTACAAAATTGAGCATACATGTATATCTGAACAAGAAAAACGAGGTTCCTGTATTTATAAATTAAATTGGGATGAATATTCACAATGACACTGTCCAGAGGCTTTTTTTTTCTTGAGGGTCAGATAATTTTTCAGACAACTGGACTAAGAACACACGTGACCTGATTTCTGGTGCAGAAAGCTGGGCACTTTTAATTCAGGTGGACTAGGCTATGCCTCCTTTGCCAGACATCTGGTTCTGTATGATAGTGTTGTACTGGTCTATCATGTTACTGACAGTTTTTGATGTCACACGGTAGTCTGACTCCATTGTTTTTGTTGCAATGTCTGAAATCTCCATTAAGGAAAATTTGAAATTGAAAATTGATATACAACTTTATTTAGGTCTATAATATTTTGAAGACACGAGAACAATAAGGCCAATTTGTAAATAAACATTTTTAAAGTTCTATAAAATATTAACATATGCCTAACATTCTATTTGCGTCAAATCAGATCTCTAAAAATACTTTGCCAATGACCTTCCTAAATTAAAAAAAAATTTAAAATTCATGTGAAGTTTAAGATAATAATAATAATAATAATAATAATAATAATAATAATAATAATAATAATAATAATAATAATAAAAAAAAATAAAAATAAAAATAAATAAATAAATAACTAAAGAAAGAAAATTCATGTGAAGATTTTAATATATATTAAATCTTAGTATTAGATATAATTGAGATTTTAACATTCCTTCATCAATTATATGACAAAGCATCTGATGGGCTCCAGCTGCTCCCACCAGTTGCTTGTCGAAATGATATAGATAAAGAATATTTTTATTGACACACAAATGCAAACTCACATACAGAGCCCAAATCCATAGTTTATGTGCCCCTTTGACTGTGATAGCTAATAAAATGAAATCCAAAATTGAATCCCTTGTTTTACATCCTCAAAAACAATATTATTCACTTCATTGGCAAAATATGGCCTTCAAAATTAATACAGCTAACCTTCCCTAACAAGCAGCAATTTATCATGAGATCTTGCAAGGTCAGTGGCTATTATTTGCATTCAAGAATCAAAAATAGGTCAATAGATTGGTCATTTCTCAGATGACAGTATATATTTAACTTAAACAAGTATTAAGATGTCATATTCGAGGTCATGCAAATCAAATTGGCTTTCATGGGATTCATGTGTGGTAAAAATGTGGAGCCTGTGTCTGAAAGTAAAGCAAATTGTTGAAGTTTTTTGACAGACACACAGATGGAGCCCAAGACCCATATTGCTCTGGTGGTGGGAGCTAAAAAAAGAATACTAACTCCAACAATCAATGACCATGGTTTGTAAAGGATACATTCTTTCATGACAAAATTGTTGAGCTCATGATGTTGCCATTTTCTCTCCAGGTTTGCCAGCTACAAACATTAAAAACAACACAATAAAATGCACATGTTTAAACTATTATAACCTCTTTCCAGTTCTTTCTGTATAGAAGATGAATAGCTGAAGCTCTTTATTTATTTGTGTCTTTAAACTTGCAAATCAATGAATCCAAATGGATCCAAATTTATGATATTTCCCCCCCATAAAATACATCGACTCATCAAATAATTCTCAAAATCTTTGTCTCAATCTTTGCCCTAAGTGCAACAGTCAATATTTTTGTGTTTTAACTGCTTTGAGCATCATAAGTTATGCATTCTGAAAGTTAGGAGAATACTGACCTGTGCAAAGGTTTCATTGTCGTTGAGTTGAGACTTGAGAGCCTCGTATTCTGTCGAGAGCTGCTGCATCATCTTCTTGAACGTCTCTCGCCTCTTGTGTAGTATCACTTTGTCCTCACCAAGTTTCTGTAATATTAAAAAAAAAATCAGAACATTTGAAACCCATATGAAAATTGTGCCAAAAGGCGCTTTCCCTGGATATTTTGTTACAAAACAACCCTATTATAAGCACTTTTATTCTTTATTAATCAGTTTTTGTGCCAGTTTTGCTGATTGTTTGGTATACTATTAAAAAATTATTAACTGAACTAGGTTATAGAAACATGTGCAGGGATGAAATATTGTAAAGTGTCATTCTGCAAAGAACATATTTCTTGAAGGATGTGAACTTTTCACAAAATGAATCAATATTATTAACTGGAATAAATCTATTCCAACTCCCATAACAAGATGATTATTCAATGAACCTGGCATAAACATAAACATTTCCTGGCAACTGAATACTGAATCGGACACAACAATTTTATTCAACTATTAAACTGACTAAACATTTCCTGGCAACTGCCCACTTACATCAACACGAATCTTATCCTGAAAAATTTCAAAGTCTTTGTCTGTTAATTACCTTTTAAAAGCAATGTTCATATATCATTGCTTTACTGAACAAAAATCTTGAAAATATCAATACCAAGTGAGGACTTGATTAAATGTTAGCATGATTGGAAAAGCCAGTGAGCAAAATTATGCATGTCATTTACCCTTTTTCTGGCTTCAGCGTCATCTCTGAGTTTATCCAGATCTCCATATTGGACAAGTTCCGTGGTCTGGGTGTCTATCTTCAGTCGCAGTGAAGTCAGCTCGGTGGTGATCTTGCTCTCGAGCTGCTCTACCTTGCGCAGGTCCTGTGCCAAACGCTCACTCTCTGCATAACAAAGCATACACCACTTCTTATACATCAGTCAACCCCAGTATAAGAACGTCTATAAACTCACGCATGCAAGACAGAATGCAGAGTACATATATATAACTTCACTGTCTTTGAAAATTAGCAATGCCCACATGCTCTAAAAAAAGATCCAATTTGTGAAAAGCATAAAACCGACAACCCACCTCCTGCCAGGCCTGATGCTGTGTTTTCTGACTTCTTCATCTCATTCTCCTTGAAGTTTAGATCCTCTTTCATGCTATTCAGCTCTTTGGGATTTGGTAGATGATGGAATCGTCCCAGGTTCTGATAGAGAAATGTATTAACTTAAAGGTCGTGACACGTATGCTTTTATACTTTCAACTTTGATACTCTCGATGGAAGTTCAGCAGCAGCAGTGAGAGTTCTAACTTGTTGCCCATTTCTCACAACCGGTATATAAATATATATGATGGAAAAAAAAGAATTCAACTTCTGGGGAGTTCCCACGCAAAATTCATTTTAACATATAGCTAATGCTTTTGCCAGAAGTCTTTTACTATGTGACAAAAAGAATATACATTTGTATTCATATCCGTTACACATATTTGCATATCAGTATCCTAAAATCAGGACTTTTTATGTTTAAAATGCAAAATTATGCCCAGGTTTCTTTGTCTAGGCATAACTATTTACTATCAACCTCAAAATCATCACAGGTAATTATTTGTCTTATCAAAATAGAGACTTTGAAAACCTACATCCCACTCAGTAACAATACGTTATAAACTAGAACCACATTAACATGGTCTATGCAAGCAGTTAAGGCCCATAAGTGTGCATTATTACAGTTCAGTTATTGATATTTTGTATTGAGGAACCATATTGACATGCACTTACCCTACTCATGTGTTCCAGAATCAAGGTAACATTATTTTCCATCGTCTGTATTCTTTCCTGAAAGTAGAATTCATAAACTTAGGTAATGATATAATTCCCCAAAATATAATTCTAATATATCACATTAATGAACTTATTTTACTTACAATTTCTTGTGCCTTTGTCTCCTCAAAGTTCCCCAAGAAATCTGTAAACAACAATGGTTGTCGTTACCAAGACAATATACAATATCATAAAAATATGCAAAATGAAAATATTCATAGGCCAAATCTTGTATTGAGTTTTGTTGCCCTCAAAATTGATCTGTTATAAACCTAAAATAAGTTCACAGTTTGACTGAATATAAAGGTTTAGTGGGTCTAAGTTAAATTATTCTCAACTTTAATGCAGCTACCAGAGCAGGGTGAAACACAATTAACATCTGCACAAAAATACACATTCAGCCTCAAAAGTTGGGCGGGTAAACAATTCTTAGAATTTAATAAAAAATATTGGGAAGAATAAAAAGTATAAATTCTAAAAAGTATAAATTCCAAATACCATCCATAGTTTCTTCCCTCTTCTTTAATTCTTTATATTTCTGGTTCTTTTCTCCTTGGTTCTCTTCTATGTCCATGTCAAGTTGTCGTATATCATCTTGCATCATTGTAAGTTTCTCTTGCAGTTCTTTTGATCTAAAATTTTTATTATTTTCATATTCAATCCACACCAGTATCAATTTCATGTAAATATTCTAATTTCTTTATTTAAAATATTTGACCATTTTCAACAACTGGCTTCTTCCTTAAAAAATGATAAGTTATACTTGTGCCCGACCAGTTTTCCGTCGCTACCAATTATCGCCGATTACAGCGGCCAAGTTTTAGAGGACCCTTGTAGCCGCTGCCAGCCACTTTCTAATTCATCAGCGGAAACTGGTCGCTGACGAGTAACATAAATTTGCATTCTAACCTGACACAAGAGTACTTTTTCCCTTGTTAATCAGAGTTTACCTCAAAGACTCTCAACATCAATTCTGAATTATGACAAATAGTGTTGTTCTCACTGTCTGTCCATGCTTGCTATTTCCTGGTTGTCCTCTTTGACCTGTTTGAGCAGCCTCTCCCTCTCCTCCTGTGGTGTGCCCCGGGACTGGGTCTCCTCCAGGATCTGGTCTCTCTTCTCTTCTAACTCATGTAGCTGCTCATATAGGCGCACTTAAAAATATATCCTTCTTTACTACATATTCTTTTTGATAACCACAATTATTCTCTTGTTAATTAAATATGACTGGAAATGTTAGGTGTAAAATATATCATCAAAGTTTAATATTTCTGAAAAAAATCCCCTAATTTTAATTCTCAAGACATCATTCTGTTATTACATGAGACCCACAGCCCTCATGCCAAAGAATTGTAATATGTTGCCATACCAGCCTCCTGTTTGACAGGCGACATGGAGAGTTCTTCTTCAAGCTCTGCCTTCTTCATGTTGAGCTCATCCAGTGCCTGTTGACTAGTCTCCAGCTGTCGCGTCAAATGCTCATTTACATCTTTCTGCTGCATATAATGCTTTCTCATTCCAGGATTCTGGAAATTAAACATCAAGATTAACACAAACAAATGTTAATCTATGGCATCTTTATGGCATAAGATTAAAAAAAGGCTTTGGACTGAAATCACTGGATATCTAGCACACTGATACATGGTTTTATAGATAGTTTTAGAAGAAATATGGTTTACCATGTCTGACACCATGTTATCCGCCATACTCTTCTCTTGGTTCAACTCAACATCAATCTGACGTATCTGGTTCTCTCGCCTGAAAATCAATGTAACATTAGATAACGTATTTGAGAGGTCACTTATGGTATATAATTTAAATATCATAAAAAATAAAATCATATTTTAATGGAGTTTTGATTATCATAATGATATTTTAATGGAGTTTAGATTATATATCACACATGGGTTAAAGCAAGGTTATATAATTTGCTAACCATGTTCACCTATATTATGTAAGTTTGTAACTGCTGTGACTAATCATTCCTAAATGTTTTTGATATATGGGAACCCTCTTTAGGAGATATGAAATCTGTACACAATACTTTCCCCTGACATATGAGATAAACTGATGATCTTACTGTTGTTTTTGCTCAAATAAAGCATCCAGAGCCTTGGACTCCCTGTCATTTTGGGCCTTCATCTGGAACAAAAGCAATTACTTTATCACTTTTTTCAAGATAAAGTTAAGATATTGAAATGTTTTAACAACAACAAAATTGATTTTTAAAGAATTAATGGTGAGCACTTACATCTTCATAGTCCATTTGTATCTCATTGATGCTTTCATCTGTATTCAGCTTGTCTACCAACTACAACAGTATTGAACATCTAATCTTGATCATCATTTCCATAATGTGTAATGCCATTTTACAAGAATATAAAAAAGGAACAGCCACTTCTCATCAATCGTAACATTTTTCAAAGAATTTGTGGCGTAAGAGCCAACCCTTTTAATGATTTACAAATTTCTTTCAGATATGAATTATTCCAAAGTGGGACATGAGAAGTACTTACTGTATTGTAGTCAGCCAGCTGTGCCTGCTGTTCCTTGATCTCAGCAGCAAGTGCTTCTGCTCTGTAAAACGTCAATGATATTCAAATGTACATTCAAACTATTATTCCAATTCACCATGGGTCAATTCACCTTAAACGTCCTATTCTCATTATGGTAGAAATATTCTATTCTGCTCATTGGTTATCAGTGGTCAGATGACAAAAATATATCTGTACATTACTCGCTGTACATTTTAACCTTAAAACTGGCTTATGTTTAAGATGTATGCAGCTAATCTATGAAAACATAGCTTACTTTTTCTCATATGCCACAAAGCCAGATTGATCCTGCTCGGTCTCTTCCACCTCCTTTCTCAGTCTAGTCACTTCAGCTATCAACTCATTTGTCTTACTCCTGCCAGAGAATAAATAAATATTGTAATTAAATATGCAATTCAAATTAATGCAGTCCACATCAAACCGAAGATGCAAGCATATTGGAGCCTGTTAATCTTAGTTGGGATTATGATTGTTGGTGTCAAACACCTTAGCATCTTTAATTTCTCTTTTACATCTTAAATATCTTAATCTCAAATTTTTTACAAAACATCAACAAATTACAGATGGAGGAATATTTTTTTTTCTCACCTCAAAAGTCCAAGAAAATATGTGCGATCTTGAACTTGACGCTGGGGACCTAAAAATATTAAGGATGAAGGGGACATTATGCAAAGCAAGCCAGAAACCACTTTTATTTAAACCTAGAGAAGTACATTTCTGGAAAAATTAAAGGAATCAATAATACAGAGGAATCAATTCTGTATCCGACAATTATATTCTAAGATGATTATTGCAGTTGAAAATGAGTGTTTTAACCTTTTCCAGTTCCAGTTCCAAGCCTCATGCCTCCCAGTCCTTGTTGGGTCATTGGTCGATCTGCCACCTGAACACGAGTACCTCCCAATGCTTAAAATCAAATCAATTTTTTTCTTTTAAGGCCTTGCAAAAACACTTTCTACAATCATTCTATTATGAGAAAAGTGGTGATTTATACTAAAATACACAAACTTACCAACACCAGTTCCTGTCAAAGCTCCAGCTTTTGATCCTGGCCTGGCCTATAATAGCATATAAAAAAATTTTGTGTTAAATTTAATGAGCACTTTATTTCAAACTTGTTTAACTCAATTAAACATGACACAGAGTTTCATTAATACAGACATTTGTAATCTTTTTAGTGTGTGTTCAACCAATCATACCATTCCTGTGGAGAGCCTTGATGCAGTTCCTGGAGGTAATGCAGCTGCAAAAGAAAATCATAACAGAATTATCACAGAACTTTATAAAAATGCTACTTCACTGTTATCAAGCAAAAGACAATTGTTTCATACACTCAACAATAATTGAAGGGTAAACTATGTACAGCAAATATGGCGATGATGCCTACTAAAATTCATTATATTAATTATATTCAAGCATCAAAGAGGAAGAAAACCTTCACAAATTGTGGATAAGCAATTTAAAAATGTCATCAATGTGGACACAAATAAACATTTAAAGAAGATTTTAAGATATTATTTTAAAACTTTTACTGTGTTGAAATTTTCTGAACTTATGATTATCTTTTGTTGGTAGCAGCCATGTTGTTAAGGGGATAATAGTATTCTCACATACCAGGTCCTCCCTGGCCCTTCATGGCACTCCCAGGTCGCCGACCTGAACTAGATCCTGGCCTCAGACTCCTGTAAGGCAAAAAAGGTGTCAATATAATCTTAATTAATAAATAATTTAAATAATGTCAATTTTACATGATAGAACCATTTAACGTTTTTGGACAAGTTGTTTATGGACCACAAATTTGAATGCTTGATAACATTGTACATGAAATGGAGAAATTATTTTTCCTTAGCAACGTATGCTGATTGTTTCATACTTTAGACAAGCAGGATAATGTCAAAATCTCTGAGATCAATTCTAATTTCAATGTTTAAGGTTTACTTTGATTTACAAATAACTCATCAATAGAGCAACAAATCTATGAAGATCTGTCCATGATATTGAGTGAAAGTATGTATGTAAGTACTGCAAGGACTGAGACAGTTATAAAAAACCATGATGGGCCCAGCTCAAAATATTTGCACTTTCAAAACATTGGCATTGCCCTGTCAGTTTTTCACTGATTTAAATTATTGACAACTCAAAATATTGAGCAGACAAGACAAAATGGGTATGCAAAGAATTCAAGGATTCAAGGGAGACCAGTGACCTAGCCTGGTCTGTCATACGATGATTGATATAGAACACTATCGCCATCCCCAACCTGAGAGCAATAATAAATATTGCTCTCAGCCCCAACCCATGACCTGTCTGATATTCTGTATCAATCAATGTCCTGTCCCTGATCTATTCATGAAATCTGCAGTTCAACCAGATCTTGCCTTACTATCGGTAATTACAATTGTTATGTTATGTTTTACAATTCATCTTGCATACTGAATGCTGGGAATGATCATGACATACATATTTACTTATGTCAGAGCAGTTTTCCATCGCCAACAGCTGCCGCAGTTGGTGATAAATCTTACCCACTTTTTCTGCCCCCAGCACTCAACGATAACAAATGAAGTTGGCCCCAAAGTGAAGTTGGCCCGACAGAAGTCGACCCCGCCGTGGGTAATCGGCCCCCAAGGAAACGGGCACTACATAGTCACTGTATGCTTTAAAATTGGGCCCCTTGTTATATGGCTGTTTGCAGTGGCAAAACTAGAGAGGTCTCTGGCCTTGTCACCATTACCAGTCAGTCTACCTCAATTTCATTGGCAGAAACTTGTCTCTTGACAAGCATACTTGTGCCCGACCAGTTTTCCGTCGCTACCAATTACCGCCGATTACAGCGGCTAAGCCGGAGAGGACCCTTGTAGCTGCTGCCAGTGACGGTCTACTTCATCGGCGGAAACTGGTCGCTGACGAGTAGAGAGAGTATTTTATTTTTTCTCTTTGTGACAAGTAATGCAACGGCCAATTGCCAGAGGTCGAATTTAATCAGTACAAAACTGATTTGGGTGGCGCACACAGATCTATGAATGAGAAAATTACAATTGTCCTCTTGATTCCACCACTGGCACCAGGCTGATGGCTTTCAAGATTCCAATCCAAGTTCCATGCTTCACAAATTCACCATGTTCAGAAATTAGAGAAATACATGTTTATCTTTGTTTGTCGCAATCTCTTCCTTAGATACTTACATATTTTCCCACTTAAACTTGTTCAAACCTGCTCCTGTCTTTCACGCCGATGTTCACTTATGCTCAATTTTGGTGACCACTAACCAAACGACAATTATACTGAGAAATTTGGTAACAGAATTACTTGTTGTTTGGAATGTGTCAATGATGAAAATGTCCACAGAATAATGTCCCATGAAAAATTGTTGAAAGCCAAGACCAAGAATTGTTTCCCTTCGAATTGATTTCAAACAAGTGAGCGAAAACACTATAGAGGTCAGCACTGCATCAGGGAGATTTTATTACTTGCCGTTTTGGGACAACACTCTTGTTTTTTTCAACCTGTACTTTAAGTATAGAAAACTGAATTACCAGTTTGGAAAATGGTTTGTTTTATGCAGCAGCTTTATTAGGAATAGACTTTAAAATTTTGGAAACTCCATGTCGGCTTCTTACACATTGTCTTGGGGTGATGGTACTTTTTGCAAGAATTGTGTGATACCCCTGGAAACCAATAGACCATATAGGTGGTGAATTTATAAGCTTGGTATCATTTTATAACAACGGTTAAACCGTCCCAAATTATCAAAACCAGTTGATTCAGCTTGCATGATGTACAAGATAATTTCATTAATTGGTTACATAGCAACAAATTTGATCTGAAATATTTTATGTTTGTAACATTATGGCATGACCTATTTGTTTCATTATAGGTAGCATAGTTTGTTCATTCAAGGTGATCAGCATTGCAAAATTCTTCGAAATTAGAATGAATTAAGATCAAGGTATTTTGAGTACCTACTACTGCAGCATAGTATATAACAAATTATTTAGGAATCAGGCATTATATAACAAATTATTTAGGAATCAGGCATCAGGGTAGGTTATGTTGAACATTATCTCATACTTGGTGCCTCAAAAGAGTATTCCGCACCTATGAGATATTTTTTTGCAGATCACCCCTGGGCTGGACTACTTTCACAGATCACCCATGTACCAAACTACTTTCCTTTTATCTTTTTTAATGATTCTTTTATTTTTACATGATTTTGAAATGAATAAAATGTTTGATTAAATATGAAATTTGTGTGCAAATGTCATATTAATTATATAATAAATGTAATACTTATAGTATGAGCCAATTCTTCAACAAATCATTTTAGATTTTTTGGGGGACCTCGAAACACAGACAGGTGAGAAACTACAACCATTTGTGGGAATCTTGAAACTGATGACTGTTCACCAAACAGACTCAATTACACCCTTTTCATTTGGCGTTTTACAGGTGGCCTCGTTTCAGTGCATGTATTAATATAAAATTGATTACATTATGCAAATGAGCTGAGAACTTTAATGGCCAACACACAACATAGTACTGCAGTTTTTACAATGTTTTCACTGCTTTGCTTTGTATATAAAGTTGATTGCAAACCCATTCTATATGCAGTGGATAAGTATGAGATAAAGACAAGAACATGGGCTTTTGTAGTGTTCAGGGAGACAAATCTCTCAAGTTGGCTCTAGTGATTTCAATAGTTCAAACCCATATTTTTGCCTTAATAAACACAAGGCAGCTAGAATTTTCACATTATTTGTCATTGAG